>CM017777.1:36854980-38104980 GCA_008121275.1 Drosophila lowei
TGTTGCCAGGCACGACCACGACACAGACAACGGCTCCTGCTGCCTCTGAAGTGGATGGCCACATATCAATGATCCGACAAATGCCTTCGTCCTGGCTCCGGCCTAGTCCAAGGATCGCTTGGGCGTCAGTTTGTGATTCTATTTGTTTGTTTGTTTATAAACATCGCCTCGTCGGTCCGTTAAAATTGTCGCCGACAAGCACTTGAGTCGTGTCCTTGTTGTCGTCAGCCACCAACTGTGCTGCTAAGGACATGTCTATGTTCCCCTTCCCATGCCTCTGCCTCCTCGGAACGGAACATCCGATGATCTTTTGCAAAACTGCATGCCAAAGTGTGTGAAATCAAGGAATTCTACGAGTACTCGTATGTAAGTCAGTGGTTTGTGGGTCACAGCCTCGGCGCCCGTTCCGTTCCCTTCCGTCCCGTCCTTTCTGACACATTGAAGCACTTCTATGTCGACATTGAGTGCTCGCCGTACTCGGTCATCATCAACGCTTTTCGCAAGGCTTCGGCCACACGCATGGCCACTTCACTCTATCCGCTTGATCGCTGTCATTTCTGAAGAGTCCCAGTGTACGAGTAAGCAGCCCCCCGCCGGTTGATACAGAATCAGGTCATGTGGTATCACTTCATTATTATACAATAATATTATACAGCATTACTACTAATCTTTCACCTTAAATGCAACCAAATTGGTTCCTTAAATTATCAAATACTGCAGACCCTCATTGGCATCGTTGTATAGCATAGAAATTAAACAAGGCTTTCAAACATTTCGCCAACTCTGAATTGATGAAGATTTCCCCTGAGTTATAACTCTTGTAAAAAACAATCCCATCAAGATCATATTTCTTTTCATTTATGGTTTTATTTAACTTTCAGATACAGCTAAAACTTAGGACTACTAAAGCTATATGCCATAAGCATGCACGGATATCTATCGTATGGTTACACATAGAGACTAAAACACAACTTCTACAGCTATCACAATAACGTAACCCACATTTCCGAACCGTTCTAGTCGATCTCCACGTTCTCATCCACATCCTCCGGCGCGGACTCTGGTCCACTCTCCATGCCCCCCATCACTTGGCCAGGACTCGGGCAGGGGGTGCGTTGGGGACGCACTGGCACTGGCGACGACGAGGCCGAGGAGCCATTGACGAAACTTGAGGGCTGGCTTGGCGGTGGAATCGGCTGTGGCACCTTCGGATGGGGGTAGAAGTAGGGAAAGGGCATCTGCATCTGGGGCAATGGCAATCCTCCGTAGGCCAGCTGCAGCTGATGGCGATAGATGTTGATCAGCGCCGGATCCAGGCCGTGCCCCGCACCCGGTGCCATATGGGCGTAGGTAGTGCTGCCATCTTCCCGGACCAGCACCTGGACTGGCACACGCTTTGTGGCACCTAGCATGGCGGCCTCGTGCTGCTGGATCTGCTTGCGCTTGGTCTTGTAGCGTCGGTTCTGGAACCAGATCTTCACCTGGGTCTCGGTGAGGCGCAGGGTCTTGGCCATTTCGCTGCGCTCCGGCCCGGAGAGATAGCGCTGCTGGGCAAAGCGACGCTCCAGCTCGAAGACCTGGGCATGGCTGAAGGCGGCACGCGACCGCTTCTTGCGGCTGAGGGCACTGCCGTCGTGGGAGAGTGGCGAGGCGGAGGGTGAGCTGCTCAGCGGCGGCGGCGAGTCGCAGTCTGTGAATGGAGCAGGCAGAAAATGGTAGGGAAATTAGCACCAGGCACACACGGCTGCCACAATGGACATGCCACAATTGGCGTTTCCATTAGAGCGAACAATGGGGCAGACTTACCGGAGTCGTTGCTGGTGCAGCGCCGCATGTCGAGCGGGGCGGACAGAGTGCTGCCAAAGTAGGCCAATTTGCGTTGCATGTAGTCCCCTCCGCTGGAGCCCGAGGCTGTTGCCTGGTGATGGTGATGGCTGTTGTGGTGATTGTTGTTGTCGAGCGCCGCAGCCGCCGCATAATACTGCAAGTAGTTTGTCTGTCTCTGGCCGGGATTGGGCATGGTGGGGTCCTGCTTGTAAATGCTCAGATCTCGGCAGCAGAGCGCCGGGGACCTGGACGCAGATCGTTCCCGATCAAGGTTTTGCTTGGAGCTCCGGCTCTTGCCGCTGATGTCTGCCTCCGGTTCGGAGTCCATGCTGGACACGCGATGCTTATCCGGATTGTGGCGCGTCAGTATGTCGTTGATGGAGAAAGGCGTTGTCAGAGTTTTGCTTAGACCCGCCATGGAGGCCCCGACACTTGCACTTTCCATATTCAACATTCTCGATTATGCTCTGTCTGGCACTTGTACACTTGTACACTTGTTCACTCCGGATCTCTGTTTGGTTCGGACCGACTCGGTTCGGGGCTGTTCGGGTGTTCACGTCTCGAAGGCTGCGCTGCGAATGTGCTCGAGTTGGCCGCTCCGTGCATTCTTTAAATAGCAGCCCCGATGATCCCTAGCGAGAGAATCACTCGGATTCACGGAGTGGAAATACGCCTCACGCCTCAAGTGGGCTCGCCTCCAGCCGGCACTCTGGTGGTGGATTTGGCACCCGTTCGAGCTCGACGCCGCCCATTGGTGGATGCGCAGGCGGCTGGCAAGGGCATTTGAGTTCCTCTCAAGAGCATAAACAAAAAAATTTGTCCTAAAATGGTTACGTTACTTGGTAGTGCGCCTTAGTTTCAGGAGTGCATGCATCCTGTTTACGTAGACGAGTGTTGAGTATTGTTTATAGCATTGCTAACTATTGTATTCTCCCATTGCATTTGGTTTTGGGTACAGTACCCGTAGCCGTACCCGTACCCCCAGAAGTGTTGTCAAGTGAACTCAACATTTGGCTTGATTTGTTTGGGCTACGCATTTGTTTGGATTGGAAATAATTTGGAAGAATCTGGGGCTACCATAAAGGCCTACCCGGGAGCATAAGTAGGTTAGTTAGGTAATGGATTTACTTGGAAATTTAAACAAAGACCCACCGAAATTTAAATGGATTTTAAAATAGAAAATCATATTCGTGTGAAGGAGGAAACTGCAAGAGGTCTTCGAGTTTCGTAGAGTTTATCTGAGTTTCATAAGAACTGAAGCATATTTCCGGGGAAGTGCGTCCCCAAACAATCTTTGTTCAAAAAGCTCCAATATTAATAATTGTGTTGCATTACCATAAATATTTCGATGAGACCTTTATATGTAGGTGGAATTTTAGAATTCCTTCCGTCATTGTTATACTCGTCTTAGAAAAAGCATTTAAAAGGACCCTTACGAAAAATACTCTATTTTAGAAATAAAATTACATTTTGCTATGGTAAATCTGAAGATGTGGTGTGTCCCTCCAACTTGACATCGTGACCCACAAGTGTTATTGTATTAATCCATAGGAATCTCGTTTTCCATTGGCTGCTTCGAACGTGGAAGAGCTCTTCGGCGCTGATTGGATGCCTGCCGCAATATGGCTGCGCACTCATCCGACCACACTCACTCATCCACTCTCACTCGGAACGAGAGAGATGCGATGGGATGCTGGGAACGGGAACGGGAAACAATGGACCCAAACACATGTTCGCCATGGGGGTGTTTTGTGCCGGCAGTCGGTTCTCCGTTTCCGATTGTCGACTCTACTCCGGCCGTACGGTTGTTCTCTGCTACACTTCACACCTTCGGGCTATAATCTTTTTATTGCCAATTCAATGGCTCTTAATGCCACGGGCGCAGAAGTCAAGCCAACAATAGAGGCGGCTTGATGGGGCAGGGGAGAGCCTGGCTATTTTGCGGTCAGATTTGAGTAACGTAACCGTAACCAATTCGAGTGTGCACCAAGTGCGGTAGTAGGAACTGGCACTCGTTATACATTTTCAACTGAATGGGTTTCAATAATACTCGAGTAATTAGTATATAATGATGCTTGTGGCCGGCGCACGCGTCCTTTTCAGGCCTGGACTCTCAGATCTGTATAAATGTGCATATATTCGGTACTATGTAATTCTGTTGGTTGCCTTGTTGCTTTGATTGTTGATGCGATTACCCATGAATGGCGGCAGGTATTCAATTACATAAATGGGGGAGAGAGTATCGGGGACATTCATACTCCTCCCTCTGTCCATGATGAATTGGCGTTTTCAATTAAATCCGACAGTTTCTTGTTTGATTTCGAAATGTCTGCCACCATCCCTCCTAGTCCGCGCCTCGGCCACTGGTTTGTTGTTCTTGTGGTATTAAATTCGATTTAATGGTTTATCAAAAACCACTTCAACTGTTTGTTCTGCCCTGCTTTTCATTATCATTCATTGCGGTGAAACCCGATCCCGCTGAGGTATTTCGATGCTGAGTTTGGACAAGTGCTTCCTAAGTTTCAATCAATGGTTTCATGGATTCTTACCTCCTCATTGGCTGCTAGTTTTAAAATTGTTAACTGCTTTAGTTTTAAACTAAACGAGCAAAGCAAACAAAGCGATTTTATGTAGGGGATTGCCCTAGTTATTCACAATAAAATGTCCTTTGTTTTTGTTCTTATTTTTATTTCATTTATTTAATCGAAAAATATAGAGTTACCCACGAAATTCTTAACAACAAAATAAATATTCAAATATGTACATATTCTCAGTACCGCGCCAGAGCTCTTATATAAATGTAGTATGTAAAAATACAAATTATAAGAGAGATAGTGTCGCCGCCTTTTCCTCGTATCTACTTTAGACAAAAAGACAAACGAGCACTAGGTGGCGGTAGAGCCCAAAATCATGTAAAATGCATGTAGTATCAACAGATGACGCTGATTTAGCTGGCGTAAAACTGATATGAAATCATAATTAAGTCCAGAATTTGGTTCGTTGTTTAATAACCTTTTCTAATAAAACTATGTACTCTTAAAAATTGTCCACTCCTTCAAAAATTGAAATCATTTAACCTGATTGTTCTGTGTATTTCAGAAAAGCCGAATATAAGCAGGATTCTCTCATGATAGAGCTCAAGTGAACCGTGATAACTGTCTGCTAGAAATACCGGCGGAATTGAAGCCAAAGTAGTCCATTCCCAGGATGAGGACGCAACGAGGACCACTTGTATATATACTTACAATCAAAAAAAATAGAGCTGGCAAAAAATACATAGGCTAATGGATCTTTAATATCATGGCACCACAGAACCAATGCATTGCACCATCGACTCCAGTACATCAGTATGATACATACACAGAGAGAAAAAACCAATGCATATATTTTTGAACAATTAAAATAAATGTAACCTACAACAGGTAAATACCCAAATAAATATATATTGTATTCAAGAAAATAATTTATTAATTTGGTACATCAACAAATATTCCATGATCTAAGAAAATTGTATATATTTCAAAGAGCGACCTGACCTGATTATAAGAAATATATATATTTTTATAGCCTGATAGTGCACCGAGACAATCATTATTCAATACAGAGAATTTCTGAAGCAGAGAACATGCTAATATTTTAACTAGACTTCGTAACTTCGCCCCTAATTTCAAAGCAAATACTATTTTTGCGCCTTACACCAGCTCGATCTATTGCATGCATTTGAACCACAATCTTGTAGCGCCCAGTACGTATTGGTACATCTAAGGGGAATTTCATATCTAGGAGATACGTTTCTAGAGTCAGCATAGTCTGAAACGGAAATGGCAAATAGAAACATACAATTTTGCATAAGTAGCCATAGGAAACTGTCCTTACACCGGGGTTGACACATTGGTCTTTCACATCTTTCATGTTGGTTGCGTGCACAGTCCAGTACATTTGCCAAAATTGGTTCTCTTCATACATGCTCTTGCAGAAGTCCCTCACCAACATATTGATGACGGTTTGCTGCCAAGAGCCACGATCGAAGTGAAATACGCTGATAGCAGCCTAAAGTAAGATTATGTAAGACTTTTTCTCGCTTATAATGTGTATTACCTATTACCTCAATGCGATCTGTTGGTTGGACCTTCCACGTAGACGTCATGTTTCCAGACACGATTACTCCCAGCTCAACCATTTCTAAGCTCAAGTCGGAAAAATCCCAAAATCCAGACATATTGAGATAGCCTTTAGGCTTACCCGTACACTCGGTGAATACTTTCTCATCCTCAAGCAAAAGTTCATAAACAATTCCCATCGAATAGTGTAAAACTATCAGCAGGATCAGGATCTGACATAGTAGCGCCAGCAACTGTTCACGACACATCTTAACTTTAATTTCCGAATAGTTTACAGGTTCGATGGTGGTTGCTATTATAGCCAGAAGTTTGTGGCGTTATGGGAATAGCAAAATTGTTTTTCTGCCCCACGATACCGATCTACAAGAGTCGGTGCATTACATGTTCGTTCCCGATTAGATGCAATCTATGGAAACAATTAGCGAGGGGCGTAAGTGTAATAGTTATCGTATAACTGTCATCAATTTTTACTGTATAATATTATGAACACTTTCACACTATCTTAGATCATTTTCAGTAGAGCACGACTAGTTCAAACTCTGTTAATAGATATTTTATTGAATAAAAGTGAAGCCCCGAGATGCCCTGGACATGCTGCTCATATCTTATGTGTCCCTCCTACAAATTTTAATCCGAATATGTACTCATAGATCTCAGTAGCGTATCAAAACATTACCCATAAATTTCCAATTAATTTGTTAACCTGGAAAGAGCATCACGGAGCCACCCAAATCGAAAGTGAGGAATCTAATCAAGCAACCGATGCTTGAGATTGTTTACAGGTGCCCTAAGTAGATCAGGATGTGCGGATGAGGGCGAACGGAACTCGAATTTCATTAGCCACATGCGTATGTTTTTTCAGCCGAACCGAAAGGAGATATCAACGCCATGGGTTTATTAGCTTACGCGGATTGGGTGGATTCATTGGATTCGGTTCCTTGAGTGCCGTTTTCCACACGCCATAAATCAAACGCTCGAAAATGCCGCTGCTCGGATTCCAAATGCAATTACTCAATTAATTTGAATATAATTGTCACAATTTTTCCACTTGAAAGCCACACAAAGCCATAAACTGATGGATATAAAACAGAAACACAAACAGAGCCCCAGCCCAGACGAGTGACGGCGGGGCAAATGTAAAACGAGATCGCAATTTTTATGGGGCACATCAAATGGAAATGTATAACAATGACTCGATGGATTTTCTGATAAAATGTCAAAGGCTTTAATGGAGAAACTGCCACAGGCACAGTCACAGACACAACCGCAGCCATTCCGACATCCACTTGACAGCACTGGCTGTGGATCTGGGATGTCTGGAGTGAAAGGAAGGCATATTGAAGAAAATTACGCAATCGTCGCAGGGGCGGCAACATTCAAAGGGTGCGGAAATGGGAAATCGTTTGGGGCCCCAGAATACGCCAATTGTTGATGCTATTGTTGCTCTTTCATATTGTTTATTTATTGTTGTTAATAAATCTTAATTTGCTTACCTTACTCTCACTTTGGCGGCTTGGCACATAGCCAGGAGGAAATGCAAATGATGACAGTGAAAGCAATGGAGAGAGCCATCGATTGGGGTCGGAGAAAGAGGAGGCACAGCTGCGACTGCGACTCCGAGAGTCGGCTTGTATCGGCTTTGATCCTTTGACGGGGCATGAATTAAACGGCGCTACAATGCGAGCAGCGCAGCATACTCCGACATCGGGGTTTATCCTGGCCTGCTTATCGGCGAACGACCCGATCCTTCGTGTGATATATGGGAATGACAAATTCTCCACTTGAGTTCCCCCGGCGGTTGCGTAGGTCTAGACTCCAGACTATAAACCGTCGACTCGGCTCTATGAAGGAGCACACGACGAGTCGCCGCAACATTGCCGCCGACATTGTAAGACGAAACCTTAATTGTTTCGGGGTCGCAGATTCCGATTTCCTTCGCCCCAGGGCCTGGTCAGTGTGGTCCATTAGGCAATGTTTAGCGGCACTTGACATGCATTATCCTGGGATTATCCTATATGGGGCAAGGCTGGCCTTGGAGGCGTTTTGTTTGCCACTCCACGACCAACTGCCTGTCCTGTCTGGTGTCTCCTGTCCCAAGGGGGCCTAATTTATCCCTCATCCGACTACTGTCGAGTATATCTAATGCGTGATCACTGTGATTGACACCCAAACTCAGAGTTCACCCCACAACCGAGCACCAGAGCTAACCCCAGAAGCTCTGGCTGTCAGAAAGGCTGAAACTCAAACCCCCGTCGACTCCACTCCACTCCCCGAAAAGTGTGATCAGCTGCACTTGTTGGTCTGGCCTGTGGCCCCCATTCACCCCTCAAGCATCATCCTCAATCCTCAATCTCGCTGCCCTGTGGCATGTGTTTGCGGAGTAATTGATATGCCACAACACAGGGGAAACACCACCGCACCAACAGAGCACTGCGGCAGGGGCAGCGGCAGCGGCAACGGCTGCGACTGTGGCCCCAACACCACACACTCCATGAAATATTAGCCTTTGCCCTGCTGGCTGTCATAAAATGCTGAGGAGTTCTTCTGTGCAATGCATTCTTTGTATCTTTGGATATAGGAAAACATTTTACAGTTGCATTGCTGCCACTTAAACGTTTCATAAATGCAACCTTTGTAGTGTCTGCCGCCGACGCACCCGCTCCGCTCCCTCTGCCCGGGCACCCCTTTGGCCATGCCAAAAGTAGAAAAGGGAAAACATTTCCAGAATAAAAACGGAAATTGTTTTGTTTTGCTTTTCCTTTTCATTTTTCATAAAACAAAACTGATCGTACGTTTCGATAAAAATTGATTTATGCGGCGATCGGCAACAATTATACGCAGATGCGGTGCCTAATGGATCGACGGATCGATGGATTGGTGGCCGCCGATCGAAAGCTGTTCATAAATATAAATATACGAGTACTCCCAGAACGAATGGGGAGTACTTCTGGAGCCCAGACTCCATGTTCTATCTCATGTGACAGATGCGGAATCCAACAAGAAAGTGATTGATGGAAAAGGAAAGCGAGTTTGAAAAGTTAATATCGTAGCATAAGACATTCTATTCTATGTATTCGATATACTATATAGGTTAAGTAAAGGTATACTGGTAGATTATATGCATTTGTGAGAGGTCCAGGAGTATTCGTCTTCCTTTTCCATTTTCTTTCGAAATATCTCAAAATATCAACAATTAGTAGTTTGTCTTAAACTTTATTTATTGTCCGATATATACATAAAACAAGGTACTAGAGCTATGAGGCATTTTCTTTAGGCTACAACATAGATTCTGCGTTAAATTGCAATAAATTAAGAACACCATCCTATCTTCCTGCCCCTCCGCTATTGGAGGTGTTGCAGCTGCTGCTGTTGGTGATGTTGCTGCTGGGAGTGCTGGACTGTGGGTGGCCACATCATATGATTGGGCATGGGAGG
The DNA here is from genome assembly GCA_008121275.1 of Drosophila lowei. Lineage (NCBI taxonomy): Eukaryota > Metazoa > Arthropoda > Insecta > Diptera > Drosophilidae > Drosophila > Drosophila lowei. The sequence continues at coordinate 36,864,364 of CM017777.1, forward strand.
TGGAAGCGATGTGGGAGAGTGCAGTGGTTCCGCCTTGAGCTTGAGATGCTTGGCAATGCCCTCACAATCGATGTCGCCACGCTTCGACTTGTAGCGACGATTCTGGAACCAGATCTTCACCTGCGTGGCCGACAGATTTAGCTTCTGGGCAATTATCTCACGCTCTGATCCCGTCAGATACTTTTTCAGCCGAAAACGGCACTCCAACTCCAAGACCTGGGCCTGAGAGAAGAGCACCCGAGGCTTGCGTTTCATGCGGGGCTTGGTGGATCCATTGCTGTTGATGCTGCTGCTGTGATTGCTTCCACTGGCACTGTTCTTGCGCAGCTCGGAACGCGAAGAGGTCACCTGGCTGTTGTCCTCTGTGGAGGTAAACAAAAGTTAGATCCGCGATCTAAGGCTGGTGCCATCCACTCCAATATCTAGGATTACTTACTTCTTTTAGCGCCCTCATCCGTGCTGTGAATGCTCCGTAGCGAGGCCGAGTTGCTGACAGTCTCCAGGAGCCTCTGCGAGAGCGGATTGCCGCATAGTTTCTGCGCCGGCGCAAGGCTTTCCACCTCGGCGGAGCTGTTCAGGTCCAGGGTGGGGGAGGGCGTGACATACGGCGTGGGTATGTACTCGCTCTTGATGGTGACGGCCGGGGAGTGCTGCGGATAGGCATCCGCGGCTCCGGCATAGTTGTAGTTGTATGTGGCGGGACTTTGATAGGACGGGGCCGTGGCTCCGGCGTAGAACTGCGTGGCGGACATGTTGTAGGCCGAGGCGGCTGGCTGGAAGCTCTGGTGCGGATGTCCATGGTGATGCTGGAACATGTGGGCGGGCATGCCATAGTCCTGATAGCTGCCGTACAACTGATGGTGGCCGTGGGGCGGGGGCGGCAATAGTGGCGACAGCGACGACGATGTGGTGGCATCCTCCTGATGCTCGACCAGATGATGGTGCAGTTGCTGCTGCGACGCCGATGGCAAATCCTGTTGCTGCTGCTGGTACTGATGCGGATGCTGGTGAAGATGCTGCTGGTACTCGCCGGCGCCATAGAGCGCCGAAGCTGCCGCGGCACTGTGGGTCAGAGCAGGGAAAGAGAGAAAGAGATGGGAGGCTGGTTAGTTTCGGATCTGGCTATGGATGCCACATGTTGCATCACACCGGACACAGCAAGAGCTTGGTGCAGGGAGAGCGAGCGCCCGGACCATTTGCGTACTTCCTGCTGTCGCGACAGGACCCTTGGTGACATCATTTCATGCCTCATCAGAATTAAGGACGCCCCAGCGCGGTCGGCACCGGACACACATGCGAATCACATATGTTGGCCAGCCCCAGCCCCGAGGACGACGACGACCACACTCCGAGCGGCTTCAGGCAGTCGGACCTCAGGCCTCAGACCTCGGGCCGAGCCTTGTTTTTCCTATTGTTACAACTTTGCGAGTGTGTGTGTGTGGGTACGTCTTGGTATTCGACAGAGAGAGGTCTTGGCTCTTGCCTCTTGTACAAATAACGATGATTTGTCAAAGACAAACTCCTGCTCTTCTGCTCTACGAATACGTGTAGGACGGACCCTAGATCCTATTTGCAATTCATGGTTTCTATGTGTTTTCATAGGATTTCTTCTGCTGCGGCTCGGTCTCGACAGAAGGTTATCAAAACATTATCTTTCAAAGGAAAATTGCTGGAAATTAATTTTCCTATGGAGCCTTACTAAATAAAAATAAATAAAATGCAAAAATCAATGGGAATGGGAAATGGGAACTGGTTGTCTTTGAAAATAGTTGCTGACAGGTAGATGTTTGAGAGATAATACGGAAATCTTGAAGAAAAAAAGTCCGGTAATTCTTTAACAATTTCCTTGCGTAAACCAACTAACAGATTCGGGTAAAAAAGAACTTTTTCATGTCTGATTTCTTTTAAAACAAGATAACCAAAGATAATTATAAATAATTATAAGACTCTTTCAGTATAAAGAAATGTAGCTATTCCTTTTGCAAAAACCCTAGATTTCGGTTATAATTTTATGAATATCTTTAATTGTTCTTCATCCTAACAAATTGTCGAAGAAAAGATTCTTTCTAGGCAATATTTTAAGAAGAAGCTTACCTGTCAAGATGCCCATAGGCGCCTTCGTATGCCTCCGTTTGATTGACCATATTCAATATATCCTTAACTGAAAAGGGGGTGGTGTTCAGGGCATCCGCATTGGTCAGACTGCCAGGACTAGGCGACTGATTGTAGTCGTAATAGCCGCCGGATTGTGGCACCTGTGCTTGCTGCTGATGATGTTGCAACATTTTACGAGTTTGGTTGGATCACTTGAGCACTTGAGAGGAGGCACTTTCAATTTAAATAAATACAACAATTTGCCAAATTGCACTTGAACTTGCGACACTTGAATGCGACTGCGACTATGAGCGCGCGATGGTGTGGGTAGGACTCGAATAGCCGAATAGCGATGAGGATGAGTATGTGGCGGCACGCATCCGCACCCCTTGCAGCCGTATTGGAACTGAATGTCGTTCTCGTTGCCCGTAACCGTGCCCCGAAGTGCCGTTCCGATGCGCACTCGACTGTGTCTGCAATTTGTCAGCCTCAGCTCGGTTCTTTCTTCTTTGGCTGAAAGAGAACAGAACGAACTGGCGCCGCATACACATACACATTGCACACCCACCCCCGGCCATAAGCAAGGCGTGTGTAGTATTCTCGGGTGGAAAAATGGCTGCCACGCGAGCCAATCACAGCAGAGCATATCTACTCTATCTCGTTCCTTCTTCTGTGCGTGAGTCGTCTGGGTAAAGAAAATATGTTGTCGGATAGGAATTAGCGCATAACTTAAGAGTAATAATAAATTTTCCTACTTTTGTATGCACAGTCTATCGTTTGCTATAATAAATTTATTATTATTTGTTTAGTATTAGCATTAGAAGCCAACTGATTCGAATAGATAAGTCCCTCAGGATTTTCCTTCTCCCTTTTTCTTACGTACCTTTCATCAGCTTTGATTGCTGTCTCCGTCACAACCACTTGCAACGTCACGAAAATATTCATCTTCCATTCGATGTTGTTGTTTTAGTTTAGTTGTTTGTTCGCAGCCACTTTATGCAGATTCTGTTTCGCTACTTGAGCTTAAGTATCCGTATTTATTATTGTAAAGTCCTTAAGTTTTATAGTCCCCACCCCCTACGTATGTACGTGTTGTATAAACTGTGTGTCGCAACTGGTTGTGTGTGTCAAGTGGCGCTCAAGTGCAGATTTTCGCACACTTGATTTGATGAGTGTACTAAGCACACAGAAGTGAAGATTAAAACGTACATATTTATGATTGTATGTTTGCATGGATGGCTTGATATTCACTTCAAGTATGTGGATAAATATATTATTATTATTTTATTTAAACAGCAAAGAACGGAAAAGGGTAATTATGGTAGGGAAATAGATAGGTTGTCTATCTCAAAACTGGAGCTATAATTAGTTATAAAATATTTAAAATAAAATGCTTAAAAGTCCAACCAAAAAATGCATCATGTGACGCATTTTTTATAAAATAAAGTTAATAATTGCACTTATTGCATCTAAGGCGCCAATATATGCAGTCTCTGTTTTAAAGCTATCACAAAGAAATTTTGCAGACATTAGTTATGTTTCCAATCAGCTTGGAAAACAGAATTTTAATGTTAATTAAATGAAATAGGGTATAAATATGTCCATACTCGAGCGGATAATAACGAACATTCAAAAATAACGTAACATTCAAAACATCACACTTACGTTTTTACATAAATATTACGTTTTGTACCAAATATGTAGTTTATATGTTACCAAATCAGAGTAGTTTTTGTTTACCTATTTTTGTTTAAACCTTATTTTATAAGCAAACCCGTAAAATTGGGTCGTTAAAAATAGCCGGTCTTGTAGGGAAATTGATTCATTAATCGGATAAATTAGTAACATTAGACAGAATATCAAAACCGACGAATATGAATAATTCGTTGTTAGATTTATATATTTTGGTGATATTTCGGCATTGCTCTGAAAGTCAGACGGTCACACTGCATACTTCGTGAATTTTTTGCTTTATTTTCGTTAAATTATACTTTAAAATAAAAATCCAATAAATGCAATTATTTAAATTAAGCCAATCAAGTAGGAAATTGATTCATCACTCGTATAAAATTATGTGGGCATGGCTAAATGTTCTATATAGATAGTATTATTCAACGGAACAAAGAATTGGTCGTTTTTTGAATCAAATTTGAGTTCGCCGCAGTTCGCCGCAGTTCGCCGCAGTAGCAACAATGAGTCTCGTTCCATACACAAACATGTTGCTAATTCCATGCACACATACCCTGGGGGAAATGGATGTTATAGAACTGAGAAAATGTTTGTCATCCTAGGCTCTAATTGATGCAGAAACTAGTCAGTCTCTGTTTTAAACGATATTTTGCAGCTCATCGTCTTCTTACAGAGACCAAGAATTGGTACAGGGCTCAGGATTTATATACAAGAAACTCATCAAATGCATGAATAGGCCAACAAAATGCAATCTAAGAGAAGGACTTTATTGATTACGTTTGAAAGCAGGTTGGAAAACAGTATCTTTATATAATATTTACGAAATAGGGTATACAAGTGCCCACACTCTGGTTGATTAAAAATGAGTCTGCAAATACCAGCAACACTGACGTCAAACACTGCGACTGTTTTTTTGTTGAACATTTCTGTTAAAACCGTGTTGTTGTCAAAACACAACACATGCAAGTACTTAAAAGTAGTTAATCTTGAACAAAATTAATTCATCAATCATACAAAATTATGTGGGCAAAGCTGAGAGATCTATATTGCTAGTAATATTCGACGGAAGATCAAAAACGAGTATTTATTGGTAATAACCTGTTGCCGACAATCGTTGCTAATTCCACACACACATACCCTAGGGGAAATAGATGTTATAGAATTGTGAATGTATTTGTCATCCCAGGCTCCAAAGAAGGCAAAAACAATTTAGTCTCTGTTTTAAATATCACAACGATATTTTGCAGTTTATTGCCTTCTTACAGAGACCAAATAGATCCAAATCAGGATCGAGATATATATACAAGACACTCATCATATACATGAATATGTCTAAAACATATCAATTTGAGAAAAGGTCTTTATTAATTACGTTTTATCTTCATATCATATTTATACTTTCATATTAAAATTAACAAAGTAGGGTATACAAAGGCCTATACTACGGCTTACACGCAACATAGCGACTGTTTTTCTGTTGAACTTTTTCGTTGAAACCTTTTTTTACAATAAATACAATAAAAGCAAGGATTAAAAACTATCCAATCTTGTAGAAAATTTATTCATCAATGGGATAAAACTATGTGGGCATTGCTGAAAGATTTAGTTTGTCAGCATTATTCAATGGAATATCAAAATTGAGCAATATGAACGAATTTCCTTTTTCGTTTGTTGTGATTGACCTATTTCGCTACTTGTTTTTGTTTGACCTATTTCGCTAAAACCTTTTTAGACTAAACCCAACAAAAGCAAGTATTTAAAATAAGCCAGTCAAGTTGAAAATAGGTTAATTAATCGGATATAATTATGTGGGCAGGGCTGAGAGATTTGTCTAACTAGTAATATTCCAGGGAATACCAAAATCGAAGGAATATGGTTTCCAATCCTTGACGGAGAACGATTAACCTATTATAAGCCAAGGGGGCTCGCTGCTGAACGATGAAAACGATTTATGTTTGCCAAATATCGATATTTTATATGCACCGTATTCCTGCACTGAACCTTTTGTAGAGCTGGAGAAACATTTACCACATTATATCCAAATAACTTATTTTATATTTTATATACCGACTAGAAACTATTTAGTAATTGTTGTTCCTGCATTTTGAACCTTTTTTAGGGTTTAGTTCTTACGCTCGGAATTTAGATTCCTTTCCTGCCCTGTTTGGTTCATTATATCCAACCACTAAGGTCGGAGGGCTGCGTTTTTGCCTGAGATGCGCGCGTAACAGCCTTCTGCTGGTGTCAGAAAAACATCGATGCCTGAGAAAAAACATCGCTGTCTGCTGTCACCAACATCGATGACATCGATGTTTCTCCAGCTCTATTCCCCGTTCCCCCACACCTTTTTTTGACTATATTCAGACCAAGACGCGTTCGCTTGCAAGCGCAAGAAAAGTGTTTAATTTTAACTCTGTGTTGTATTTTGTTATAGAAATATTGACCCAATAGGTAAGTGGCCAAGTTAGCAGCAAGTGTTTGTTTAAATTCAATGTATACTGCTTGACAAGCCACAAAATGCTAGCAGCGATGCGATGCCATTTTTTCGCACACATACACGCCTGAAAATTTCCCTGTTTTTTCGGGTGTATTGCATATTTTCGCTTCTTTTTTGGTATTCGCTGGCGGTTGTAAACAAAAATATTAACTGAAATTGGACAGAGTAACGAAAAAATGTGGAAAAAACATTAATGCATTTTTGTTCTCCATTGCAGCGGACGCATATACACAAAATTATTGATTTTTTCAACGTCCAAGATGGCGGACGACGAGCAATTCAGTTTGTGTTGGAACAACTTCAACACGAATCTGTCTGCAGGGTTCCACGAGTCTCTAATCCGTGGCGATCTCGTGGACGTCTCATTGGTGGCCGAGGGGCAAATTGTTAAGGCCCACCGTCTGGTCTTGTCGGTGTGCTCGCCCCTGTTCCGCAAGATGTTCACCAATATGCCGCTAAACACCCATGCCTTCGGTGAGTATCAAGCACACGCATACGCATCAGGGAAAATTATTAATGTTCGTTTTATACTTTTGTAGTGTATTTGAACAACGTTAGCCATTCGGCTTTGAAGGACCTTATCCAGTTTATGTACTGCGGTGAGGTGAACGTGAAACAGGATGCCCTGCCAGCGTTCATTAGCACAGCGGAGTCGCTGCAAATCAAGGGGCTGACCGATGTGAGTATACAAAAATGAGTACATGTACCAGAAAGCAACAACTACCAAGCGCAGCGCCTTTCGCGCGCAATACATACACAGGGCCGACGCCTGTATAAGAGTTGGCTTGACTGTACCTAGAAATATCTCGAACGCCGCAGAACAGAATGCCACAAGGCGTGCGCGTGTGAGAGAGATGGCAGCTGTATGCTGCTTGTGTGCGATGCTGTTGTCTCGCTCTGCCGTGCCTGGCAACAGCCAAGCGTTCGGCGTTAGGTGGTTGTTGTTTTTTTTGGCAGCGAATTGAAACCAGCGCAGAAGCATAAATATTCATAAACAATTAAAACACTAAAATTACAGAATGATCCCGCTCCGCCACCACCGCAGGAGCCGAGCCCCCCACCAGCACCAGCACCTATTGTACAACAGCAACCGCCACAACCCGTACCGGCCCAGCGCGTTCAGCGCCAACAGCCGCGTGCCTCTGCCCGCTACAAGATCGAGACCGTCGATGACAGCCTGGGCGATGACAACAAGGGAACGACCCAAATTGTCATCCAAACATCCGCACCGCAAGCCATTGTACAACAACAAGCACAGCAACAGCAGCAGCATATCCAGACGCAGCAGATGCAGACCGGAACGACAACGACCGCGACGCTGGTGTCGACAAACAAGCGTGCTGCCCAGCGCAGTAGTCTGACTGGGGGCGTGAAGCGCTCCAAGACGACAGCCACCACCGCCTCCGCCAACATCATTGACCCCCTGGACTCTGGAACAGAGACGGCGACCACGTCTACAGCGCAACTGGTGCCCCAGCAAATCACCGTGCAGACCGTGTCCGCTGCCGAAAGCAAGCTCCACCCGCAGCAGCTCCGCCAGCAAGCCCAACAACAACAACAGCAGCAAGAAGAAGCTGAATACATTGATCTCCCAATGGAATTGCCCACAAAGGCTGAACCTGAATATTCCGAGGACCATGGCGATGCTGCAGGTGATGGCGATGCGACATATGTAGAGGACGACACATACGGTGACATGCGCTACGATGACAGCTACTTTACGGAAAATGAAGATGCCGGCCCCCAAGCACCAGCCAATACTAGCGGCAACAGTGCTACGGCGACAACATCAAAGGCCGTGGTCAAGACGCAGACATACAGCGACTCGTCGTTTGTCGACACCAGCGCGGATCAAGGCAACACTGAGGCTCAAGGTTGGTTGAATTTTTACTGTGACCGGCCCAGCGCCATTAGTTCTAAGTAATATTAGTGGAAGTGGATGTGGCACTTGCCTGCGAATTGCAACTAGGAGTTCTATCTGACAACTAATCAGACTTCAACCTTAATCAGCCGATGAGCTGTCTATTTTTTTCCAACAATAACTCGGTTGGCAGCTCGCAAGCGAGGGACATGTCTTCTTGAGGTTTGATAGGCACGTTTAAATATGTGACCGATTCTTATTTAAGCGTTGCCTAACAAGCCAGTATTTAAGCAAGCCTGTGTTCTATTAAACTCCGCAAAAGAACATGGGCCGATCGGCAGTCGCTAAAGCGCCAGATCCCGCGATTCGTTACAAAAATTAGTGAAAAGGTGAGTAGAGTGTTGAATTTAAATGCGGCGTCAAGACGATCTCAAACCCCTGGAATGCTGAAAACTGGACTATAGCTCAAGCGGAGATGGCTCTACAGTTACATGGTAATATTACTATTTGAATATCTATATTTTACTTTAAAATTTCAGATAATTTATTGGGGGAAGGGGTTGTGGTTTATCAGGCATTTCATTGTGCGCGGGCAAAAGCCTTGCAGTGCTTGTCCCAATTTAGATTGATCCAATTCGTGCATGGAGCAATAAACATAAGCAGGTATGGCGCTGATAAGGATGGATCAAATCCACCCACTAAATTACAGATAAGATAGTAATGTGTTTGCACACCTTTCTCCACACGGACGCCTATCAAAGCCGACCCAGGCTGCAGTTTCGTTCCTCTAATTATTTACACATCTAACGCTCGGTTGAGTTCCGGGTATCAAAGCACACAAACCCGGGTGTCGCTGATGTGCGGCGACTGCATATTCTTGCCCATTTCGTAACCAATCAAGTCCCCGTTTGCTGTAATAAAAGTCATTGGACTTTCCGGGACTGCGGCATACAAATTGGCTCAATAAAGACGGAAGGGTCGCGATTCAGTCTGATAATAGCCAGATCGTCCCTGAGAGTGTTGTTCTCGTGGTCAGGATGCCCAATAAACTATTTTTGTGGTTGCAGTGGAATCGCAGTCGACGGTGTCGAAAAGAGTCGTATTCGTCGACTTTGTTGCTATTGAAACAGCCGGCTGATGCCAGAACATGCAGGCTATTGAGGAGCACAGAACAAGGCGAGCCAGTCGTTGGTGCTCATACTGCTCGGCGCATTGTACGCCTTCTCAGTGTCGAGCTGTCTTTCTTCGTATCTAAACATTGCTTGACATCAGAGGTTGATTTATATCGTGAATAGATTGGATCTATATATCCCAGATATTTATCTATTATCAAACGACTGTGTGAACATCTGTGTGTGTGTTAGAGCTGGAAATAACATCGATGTTTGGGTATACAATGCAGACAGCGATGTTTTTAGATTACATTAGGATAGTTACACTGACGAGTTACCTATCGATTGTTGAGTTTACTCAAATTATTAATATGGCTGATGTAACGAGAGTGTAAAGAATTTGCTTCAAGGATTTATATATTTGCTCCTTTTCCCTCAGCCACAATAAGTAATAATAAGTGGCGATAGTTGGCGATAGGCAGAACTGGGATAAAATATTCGGAAAATCGAACAACTGCAACCATATCTAAACTTTTTGCCACCACTAGGCCCCTATGCTTATCTTTTGTGAAAAAAAACTAAGTTTGGCTCAAAACTCAACACTAGTGTAAAAAGGTATTTAAAATTTAAAATTTAAAATTCATAAATTTCAATTTTTAGTGTGCTTGCACGAATGCCTGAGGTATAGGATGAGTACTTAAATACCAAAATGGCCTTTAAAAACATTTTACTGTTTTCTAACAAACAAAAAAATGGTATACCGTAATGGGTTAATTTCAGGCGCCGGCGCCTATCAACACGATATATCGTATATAATTCGATACAAATTCACGTATTTCCCACCTCTATGGAAATACATAACAAATAAATGTAAAAAAAAAAATGAAAAAGAAGAAGCAGACGCGACGCTGTGCAATAAATGTAATGAACATTAAAAACGGATGTGTTTTAATAAATAGTCATGCTTAATACAATGGTGGCCTGCGTACGGCTTGCAGTTTCTCGTTGCTTTTTCACCTGGTCCAGTTCCTTGACATCAAAAATACTCAGTTTTTCCGAACTATCAGCGAGTAGCGTTTCTGATACTTTTCTTTGGTGAACTTGTGCTGTGATCCCGGTGTAAATGTAATTGTTAATATGCTACTGTAAGTGGATTAATGTGGAAATGCAGTCCTCCGTAAGTATGCGAGCTCTTCGTGGGTCATGCGGTTCTTTATCTGCGAATAAATTGCTTTCAGCCAAAGTCTAAATAATAGTTGTTTTATTTCGCCGTGTCTAACGTACCGCCTAAGCCGTCTCTTTATTAGTATTCCTAGTTATGTTTAGCTTACTCTGTCTTGCGTCTACTTACTCTTTTCTTTACCTTCTTGTCATCTTCTTGTTATTGCCATGGCACGCTCAAATCGCAGACGGAATTATCAAGTTTATACGCAGCCAGAAGAAGAACGCCCAGCTAGTGTACAGGGACTACATCTATAACAAGAAACTAACTCAAGCCAATGGCCAGACAACCTGGCGCTGTGCAGACGTACTCAAGCTCCGCTGCAAGGCGGTGGTCATCACAAAGAATGGCGAATTTGTCGATGCGCGACGCTTGCACAACCACGAGTCGCATGCCGTGCGCATCGGGCAGCGGCAACTGTACAAAGTTGAGGAGGAGCTGGAAGAGTACATTGAGATATGTACATCGAACCCAAAGATATCACAATACCTGAACAGCACGAACATCAGCATCATGACAGCCAAAGATGGAAAGGAGTGCAAGCTATTTCTGCCTGCCTCCGAGGCGACGCAAATCGAAATGCAGGCACTGGCCGAGGCTGTGGCCGAAGCAGTGGACGAGGAGGAAGAGGAGGAGCAGCAGCATATCACTGAGGAAGTAGTGGAGGTGGTCAAGCCTCTGCAGCACCGGCAGCTGCTCAAGACTAAGGGACTTTAGAAGCTAACGTAGCGCCTAAGTTCTCGTATTATTCTCGACATAATTTAAGCTCCCTTTAAGATCACTTGTATTCGCGTTCGTATCTAACCATCTAATAAATTGAATCCACAACGAAGGGCTAGTCTGGTCACTTCTGTCTTAAGTCACGCACCTTACTAGTTAAACCCCCATTGCTTGGCCTCCGACACTAACTGCAGTCTTCCCGTCTTCATCCACAGATGGCGCGGAGCTGGTCTTCATCGAGAGCCCCTGGTCGACGCCCTGCTTGGTCCTGAATGGCTTCATGTACAACTGCCACAGCCGAAAGAGCAACAAGGAGTACTGGCGCTGCCACAACTACTCAAAGAAGAAACACGATCAGCGCTGTCGCTCTCGCTGTGTCCTTGAAAATGGCAAGCTGAAGAACATAACTGGTGGCCTGCACAACCACATGCCGCACACGGAGAAGATCGACAAGATTGTGCAACGGAATCGTCTTGCGGTAGCCAGCTCGGCTCGGAAGCTAGCTCGCTCGCAGAGCATAACGCAGCTCCCGATACACCAGCAGCAGCAACAGGCGCTAATGGGGCAGCAGCAATTGGTCGGCGATGCGGGAACGTTGGAGCTTACGGACCATGAGCTGATGCACGCCTCTCTGATGCTCATTCACGATTAAGTTGGGTAGTCTAGCAGCAGTCCACCTGGTCTCAGCAGTGCAATATAGTTACTAAGTAATTAAGTCAAATAAAGATACAGATTAATGTGACTGAACAGCCGCTCATATCTTGCAGTCCAAGCCGTATGCAAGTGTGACCCATTCTACAACTCACTAATGGTATTGTTTTTCTTTTTGCAGTGCTCATCTACACCTATCGAGGGCAGCTAGTCCACGAAGGATACACCTACAGCTGCAACGCCAAGAATTCAGTTAAGTGTCTGGCCTTTTGGCGGTGTGCGATGTATAGGAGGCTGCAATGTCCCGCACGATTGACCACCAAGAAAAAGGCTATACAGCTTCAGCATGGTGCACATAACCATGAGCCGCCCAGCCATGTTAAGACGTTTGTGCCAAGAGTATTCAATAGTAGTCTAATACCTTGAAGAACAGAGTTCTCTTACCTTCTCAGAGCCTTTAGGAAAATTGATTTAAATAAACATTAATGTAAAAAACAGCGTCGAAGACAGCTTCTCATTTTATTCGTGTATTCTATGCTAAATTGTTTGTTTTTAGACTTTTTAACTCACATTTTAACATCTTTCCATTGCAGCATCGCGTTTGCCCACTAAGAAGTCGTTGCCCCGCCCTAGGTTTGGAGTAGCCCCGAAAGGCACAGTAGTTCTAACATTTCCAACAATTCGTACGGTGACACCAAAAGAGAGCAGCCCCAAAGTGCAGCCGATAGTGCAAAAGTTGATAGACCTGAAAAACAAGGCCAATATCTTGAGCACATCGGCCAACAACCATAACTTTGTGTTGGTGGGGGTGCCACGGATGAAGGGCAAGTGCGTCAATTGCCTGAAGAAGGGTAAACAGGGACTCTTAAGGATCAGAACCTGGTGCGATACTTGCCCAGGGACCAATTGGATGTGTGACGAATGCTTTGACGAGTTGCATTCAGATATGGCATAATGGAAACTTAACTTAATTGGCATTTGATAAGAGAAGAGAGAACACAATAATCAATTATCTCTCGAAGAATAAATTTTCCTTGATAAGAAAAAACGCTCCAATCTATAGCCATGTACTACTGAGATTGTCAGAGATTAAGTGGAAAAAGTATCTATGTATATGGCAATAAAGCACTTAAACTTTACAGATCCTTAAAATGACGATAACCATTATTTCGTACTTAAACTAGAGTCTAGTCTTCTGATTCGCTGAGGTTAATCCTATTCTACTTTCCTCGCTTTGATCTTCTGGCGGTGGCGGCTTTTCTCCAGCTTTGGTGGCATTTCGTGATTGTGCGGCGCATGTAAAATCTCCAGAGAGTTATTTTCGTTGGTGCGTACGCGGGCGCGGCACTTGGTCGTGGAGCGGGTGGCGCATATCCACTTTGTGCCGCGGCTATTCTGCATGAACTTCACAAAGCTATGGCCGGCGTAGTTCAGTTTGACGGACTCCCGCTGGCCCTTGGTGAAGTAGAACTTGTGCGCGTCTTCTGCAAAAAAGAGATAAGAACATGTGTCCCGGGTGGGTTAGTAAAGTGTAGTCTGGTAGTGGTAGGACTTTGCTGGAATATGGCTACGGGGGATACTGCTGCACTCTTTACTGTCAAAGGCTTGTATAGTTTATTAGAAGATAGTATAATTATAAGTAGTATATGTAGTATGTATGCTAGAATCTGAATTTTATGCCATATATTGTATATAGTGTAGGTGCTACCTTAGAGTGTCCTTGCCCTAAAATCAAGTTAAATCTACTTGTATGTATATACGATTCGGTGCGAAATTGCATCTCACTTCCTGCGGGTGACCACGCGATTGGATCCCACTATGCCTGTGACATCGGCCACTATTTCCTCGTACTTCAGGTGCATCCCCAGCTCGTTCACATCAATGGTCGCCGGCGATTCATCCTCCAATGCTGTTGTCAACATCGCATCGCTGGCCAGCTGCTCTTGGATCTCTTTGGTGCTGTTGCTGTTGCTGTTGTTGCTGCTGCTGCTGGTGTTGCAGTTGTGCCGCCTCCTGTTGCTGCCGGGTGACGGTTGACTTGGACACTGCCTCGGTGTCGACCGGCACGCGACGAACTCTTTTCTTGCGGCGCACAATCTCCTCGTGCGTATGGAAACGATTGAGCGGACAGACGATATCATTGACTGTGAACACACGTGAGCGACACTTCTGGTTCCACCATTGGTTGCAGCGCCAGTATCGTTTCTCCTCGCCCGACGACAGCTTTAGAGTTTTCTCAAAGATGAAGGGCTGGCCGCCATAGATGAGCTGCATGCGTCCGCGCGATGTGGCCGAGTAGATGGCTATGCTGTTTTCTGTGGACGGACAAGCAGAATGCCAATACTTTTGGTTAGTTTCATTTCATATACAGACTTCACTAAATCTACAGATATATAAATACAGTATAGACAGTCGGTTTAATGCTGTTTGCCCTCACGCGGGCCTCATTTATATTTTCTGCTTACGATCTAGGCTTACTGTCTACTAGAGATTCTTAGAGATTCTGGCTGAGTATTCGCTTAATGCGCTTGCTGGGCGGATGATTGTGCTTCGGTTGGGTGAGGTGTACTATGAACCGGCCGTTCGAGTGTTGTCTGGTAGAGAGGCGAGCCTTGCACGGCTCCTGCCCGTGGCGACGACAGCGACAGTTCCAGTAGGTGGTGCCGCCGTGTTTGTTGTTCTTGGCATAGGCATAGTTTTCACACACCAGCTGCACCGACTTTCGTTGTCCTTCGATGAACCTGATGGACACCGGAATCCTTTTCATTGTCTTGCCGGCTTCGTCCAATATATACTGCACTGGCAAATGTTTGCCAATGGCTATGAATTCTGCAAAAGAGTAAATCAATAAATTAATATAATTAATAAACAAATAATCTATGGAATTGCATGCAAAATAAAAAGCCAAGACTGTGCATACAATTATAAGGATTTATTTTAGTTGTAGGCGCAGGTCTGTGTTGTGTCTCAAACGAGACGATTAGGCGGCTACTTGGACTCTTTCTTGTGCGGACTAAGCTTTGGGAAGAGCTTGCGAGAGTCTTTGTCTTCTGACTTGTGCAGGTGGTCGTACATCCTGGGATGCGTGTGCAATCTGCTGGTCACGTGTATGAGATCTCCAATTCGTGTGTGACGCGTGACGAGACGGGCCCGACATTTGGCCTTGTGGTACATGGAGCATTTCCAATCACGGCTCTTTTGGCCCTCGCGCAGCTTTTCGTTGGGCGTGTAGGTGTTGCCCTCGTAGTAGACCAGGCCGGTGCCGCGCCTCGACCGAACATACTCGGCTAACACCTGTTCCTGTCCTGCTGCAAAAGAAAAGAGTCCTCGAGTTAGTATACTTAGTTGAAGTCAACGAATGAAATGGAGTGTTTTATGCGACGATATGTGTTAATCTTCGAGTTAGAAATGAGTGAAAAGCGATCAAATAGTTTATATTGGAACATTTGCCTTGTTTATTTGGTAAGAGTGAGATTGGTACTTGCTCAATCCTTAGAATTACGCCGCGCCATGGCCTGCTGCTGCTGGCCCCGTGTGTGATTGTGTGCTCCGTGGCGTAGCTGAACCTTTCCATTCGCCTTATTCAGTATGGCCCGGGCGCGACACTTGCTGCGAAAGCTTGAACACTTCAGATAGCAGCGTTGCTGGGCCTGGGAGCCAATCACAAAGCGGTACCCGTCGATGAGAGTAAAACGGCCTGCGGCCCAGCGGCTGCAGTACTGCGGCAGGCGACGGCGCGGAGCAGCTGCATGCAAGTAGAGTTAGAGACAGTCTGAGTTAGTGATGTGTCAGAGAATGGTTTGGATTAGACATAGATTACAGCTTAATGAGCGAGACTTAGATTAAGAATTAAGACTAGGGGACACTCCGCCTGTGCCGTCGGCGCTGGCGAGGGAACTGCCGTGGGTTGTGAACTTTGAACAGATTGGCGGCATGGTTGTGGGATCTGTGACTTAGCTTGATGCTGTTGTCGTTGGAGTTGGTCACACAGCGCGCGGGGCAACGGATCAAAAGATTGCTGTTCTTGGTACACACCCAATTGATGCTGGCATGGTACTTTCGCTCCACTGAGTACATGTGACCATTGTATATGAGGTTCTGGCCACCGCGCCGATTGGTCACCAGCTGGTAGACGCCATCGCCATCGCCATCTGCAAGGAGTTCAAGGCATTATTAACGGTTTCAAGCCTCCAATTGCAGGTCGAGACTTTACAGAAGCTACAATGGCATTTTGGTTTAACAGAAAAAACGTTTTATTTGACTAAAATGAGGAGGATGGCACAGGGGGACTTGACTTAGGGATGATTGTGATGGCCGCGCAGTGCCGAGATCTGATTTGATTTGGTTACCACACGCGCTGTACACTTGATGTATTTGCAACGCAGCTTGACGCACTCCCAGTAGCAGGCATCCTTGATGCGACGGTTAAGCGTAAAGGGTTTGCCGTCTATGGTGAGCAAGTTGTTACCCCGATTGCTCCGCGTGAAGCAGACGTCCAGGTGGTCGAAGCTTTGCTTCTTCACTGAGCCAGAGACTGACTTCCGCTTGAGCAGGGGCAGCAACGGCAACTGCACTTTGAATTCATCTTCGATCCCTGCAAGACAAAATGATGTGGTAGGGATATTGATTAGACATATTCCGCACAACGCTCGGCCCAAGTTGAATCCGCCAAATAATATTCTAGCTCGTTTTCATATGTTGCAATAACACTTTATTGACAGAGTGTTACATGGTAGCTTCTGTTTTGATCTCATTTATTATTTGTACACATTTGTTGCAATTTTGGAGGCGTCGCTTGCAAAATTTTAAACACACAAATCACTTAATACATCCGCCTTTCTAACTAGGATGCAGATCCAGGCTGGGCAAGGTCCAATCACACAACGAACAGTTCACTGAGGTCATTCATTTTTCCTATTTTTTATCCACCATAATATAATACTCTTGCATTAAACATTAATAACAATTTTTACATCGTATAGTTGCAGTTTTTTTCACATTTGTGCTAGGGCTGCAAAACCATCGATAGATGGTCGTTCCCAAGATGGTTTCACCATCGACAGTTTTAAACCGTCGATATATCGACATTTCCATCGAAAAAGGACAAAATTGGTACAAAATAAAAAAAACTCAATGTTTTTGCGCTTCTAGTATTAGAGCAGATCGTAGCCTATAAAGCATTTCGCTTCTCCATAATTATTGCATCGGCTTGTAATTTTGTTTCAGCAACAAAATTTTAAAAATTATTATGTTATGTCTCTGATTTTCTAATGCTTTTTCACATCCCATTTAAGTGCGCCATATGGATTTTCTAGCCTTCAAAATCCTACTATTTCGCTGAAACGATATATCGATAGTGCCCTCGATGGTTTTGCTGCCCTACGATGCGGCCCTGCAGGAGTCCATTAAATTTCTGTGTCTCGTGCGTGCTTATATATTTTGTGGTTTATTTGCCGTAATGCAGTGACTAATTTAATAAATCATAGACGATAAATACGATACATGGTCTTTCCCAGCCAGATGTACACTAGAAATGTACGATCCCCATGATTATTTGACCCAATAAAGCCTCGAACCTCTTGAACTGTGTTTTATTTTGTTTACGTTTATGGTTCATACATATATTTGAATATCTCAGTGCTGTGCTGAAATAATGGTTTTACTTTTTGCGTGCTCTTGCAGATGATGTGCCGTCGGTGTCCGTGCCGAAAAGTTTGCCCAAAAAGGTGACGAGGGAAGCCCAGCCGTTGCCGGAAGACTTGAATACATCAGCAGTCGAGAAGTCTACCGAAAAGTCGGGCGACGCAATTCCCCTGTATGATGGTTGTCCTGTCTTCGTGTCGAAGGGGCTCTGGCCAAAGGCGTACATACCCATGCCTGCGATTTATGCCTCGCGTGTCACGGATTTGGTGATTGGTAAAGAGATGTTGATGAAGATTGCCCAGGGCAAGGATTTGCCAGACGAGGACTTGCTGCATGCCATCATAAGTACATAGCCGCCGTTGCATCAGACTCACCAGACTCAAGAATGAAATCATTTCTTTTGTTTTGCAGCCCATGTGTGTCAGGTATTTGCGATACGCGGCGAAAAGCTGACACCATCCATCGTCCAGAAGTTCATAGACCACAAGCTGTCGACACTGAAGGCGATCGTATTCAATGCTGAGGATTAGTATAGAGCACATTTGCCAAATTGTTTGTTGCGTTTGTAAAACTGGCTAATAAAAATCAGTAACCTAATTGCTCGATCATCTTATGAAGTAGCCCATAACTCCACCTCATGTTGTGTTGCTCCACTGGCAAGCAATCCAAACTAACACAATCGAAACTCTGTTGCTTCTTTCAGGTGTGCTGCAGTCCTTGAAGGCTCTTTTAGAGGACAAGAGCTCCAGCACAAGCATCCAATATACGACCACGCAGCGCGGCCGAGTCATGCTGGTGTACGAGGGCTATAGATATGTGGTGAATCGACAGAGCTTGAAGAATGTCTTCTGGCGTTGCTCGCGATATGTGAAGCACAGCTGTCGCGCCACTTTGGTCACGTCCAAGGTGCAGGATGTTACCCTCCGCATAGCTGGATCGCCACACACTCATGGCCCGGAAGTGAATTCGATGGACCTTTCGGCCGACTTGCTGGATGATTTTCCCGAGTTGCAGTAGTCGTCCATCGCTCAGCAGTAGCCAAACTTATATATTACGTCCTAGCTTTACTTAAATAAATTAAAACATATTTAAATAACTATCGTATCGTGTGTTCCAGTTCGTTTTGTATATAGACTAGTGCCTGCCAAATGTCTCTTTCTCTTCACTAACATGATATTCTTATGATTCTACTTTCAGATATTGAGATTAAGCTGGAGCCGCCAACCATAACGACACCGACGCCCACAACGAACATGTCCACAGTAGGTTCCGTTGCCGAATTGGCCCTCACCTTACTGGGCGACGACGAGTCATTCCGCAGGCCATTTACCCTACCTAAGATCCTGGACGGTAAGTTCTATAGGAACATACAGCCGAGCCAGAAAACGGCAGGCGCCATCCAGGCCACCTGCACCGCCTGCTACGGCCTCATCTCCGGCACAACCAAGTCTACGGGCAACTTTCTCAGCCACATTAAGCGGCGGCACAAGGATCTCTTGCCACTCTGTCAGCAGTATTGTCAGGCCAAAGTCAATGTCAGCGTGAGTGGCAGCAAATGCGCGCCAGTGAACCCGACCTCTCCACCGTTGGAGCTGGAGCAGCAGCAGCAGCAGCCCGTGGTTCCTCAGATGCCCACGATCTTTCCCACCGCACCAACGCATCTGTCCATGTCTGTGCCTATTCCGACGATGCCCATGCCAATGTCGCTAACCATGCAGCCGCCGCAAATGATTGCCCTGATGCAGCAGCACCAAAACCACGGCGCTGTCTATATCAACAAGGACTACTAGCACCTATATGGATGGGGATTTGGGGCACCCCTGTCTGTGGTTTAAATACGTATGTTTCCGAACTGATGTCGATGTAGTAGAGTACCTACGCTAAGTGCAACCTTCTCTATAAGTTTTAATAGCTCTAAGGATTTTCCAATACACAAAATAAAAATGCATAGAAAGATCTTTTAGTCGTCACTGTCTACACTCAATTATACTGGACCTATTACTAAATTACCTTAACAACCCGCTAACCTTTAAAAACTGTTTCTGTTCCTTTCAGTTTCGGCCACACGTCGGTATAGCAGGAAGCCCAAGGACTTCGATGGCTCCGCCGAATTCAAATTATCCCCCAGTAAGCGGCCAAAGTTAATTATAGCCAACGAAAAGTTCATCATACACCGCATACGCGACGGAAACAATATGATCGGATCGTGGCGCTGCCGCTACCACCACAAGGGATGTCGGGCTCGAGCATCCACCTCTATGCTGGGAAACGAGATCAAATATCGCATCTGCTGTTCCTCGCATAACCACAAGAATGTCCGAATCAAACACGGCAATATGGGGCTAAAAGATATTTAAAACTAATACAAACTAATTAAAATTCTGCTCGTGTGATTTCCAAAGATAAGTATTATTTGCAAAATTCTCTCAAATAGTTGTAAAACTGTATGTACACCCTCCTCAGCTAATAATAATAGAAACATCCGAGAGGTGAAATATATTTAAAGGATATGTACCTTAGTTACAAAAAAAGTAAACTCAAATCCTATTCGTTCACACGCACAAAATTTGGCAAGTTGCTAGCTACAATTGACTTTAATTTTGCTACCATTCAATTGAAACCCCAATCTTCATTTTCCAGGGATCATATTTTGTACAGCAGCCAGGTGTTAGCAGCCTTTCAATAAGTAAAATAATTATATGATCGTCTGTTTCACGGTAATTAAAAAACACAAATTTTACGTGGTATTTGCCCTATAGCAGTGGTCGGCACGAATAGAATAGCTATTTTCCGTCAGCTGGTGAAGACCACTGCCATATACTGGAATAAATACTCAACACCCAGGACGGGACTGTTTGGGGACAAAACGCTGTTGGTTCCAACCAGATACAAAAGGTACTTACTTATCCTCCTAAATAGGGTCGGTACACTCAGTCTAAATCAGAAGAAACATACTTTGCGGAGACAATAACTTAATTCTAGTTGATGTTGGACGATAAGGGAATGTCTAAAACGGACATGGACATGGTTACTGGTCGGGTGTGGCTTCGTCTTCAATCTTCCACGAGCCCTGCGTTCGGTCAGCGTAGGTGAGGGAACTGAGTTTTTTGTGGATCAGCATCCCAGAAACCATGGCAGCCTCAATGCGCATATTGTCGCCCATATGATTATGGATATCTGTGTGGAAATAGAGAGCAATGAGAATCGGAATCGCTCTTTAAAGTAGCACCACGAACCGTTCGTTACAAAGAGATCATCGCCCACGGTCTTCAAGCGGCTTCGGCATTTAACTGAACGATTTTGTACGCACTCCCAGTAGAGAATGTTATTGTTCTTGCCAAAGAACTTGAGATTGGAGCGATAGAGGAAGTTGTTGATGGCCAGCAGAGTGCCGCCCTTGCGGCTAATCAGAAACATCTGCGGGCCGCAGTTCCGGACATGTTGTGTAACTGAAAAATAGAGAATTAAATTTGGATTAGAGAGTTGCCTGCATGAATGAATGTGGAATGGAATGGTGGTTAAACATATATACAGAGAGTTTGCAGGCTTACGTACTAAGTATTTTGTTTGGATGGATGGGCACGCGAGTCTATTGACATCAATTTTATTACGCAAATCTAAATTAGATTAAGTTGTAGTTTATATATTTGTGTATGGTGGAAAACCTAGTAATTGTAGCAAAGTGAATAGCAAAGAAATGTAGTTAAAATTGGTCCGAGGCACTGCGGCATGGATTCTGGGTCTAAACAGACATCCCCAATCCAGTTACTTCTTCTTGTTCTGCAGAGCACGCTGGAGGCGGCGCTTGATCTTTTCGCGGAAGTCGTTAGGATCAACATCCTCCTCGGACGGCACCAGGGTCACAATCAGGCCGGAGTTGTTATCCTCTGCAGTGGCCGTAGAAGCAGCGGCAGGCGCATCCTTCTCGTCTGGCACGTCCTTGCTGGGCGATTTTTCTATCTGTGGCGGCTCATCAATTTCAAGGTCGTCGATTTCGTGGATCTCGAACTCTTCCTGCTCTTCCTCTTCTTCCTTGAGCTTGGTTTTTTTTACCAGGAGCTCTACTTTTCCTCGCTTGTCCCTGTCAGACGATGCAATGGCACCGCCTTCGCCCGGGATGAACTGCGAGGGCAGGCAGCTCTTGTCGCTGGCCTGCATGAAGTGGGCATGCTCGCCATCGTACGGATAGACACGCTTCTGGTCGCACACAACACGCACTTTGCACTCCTCGCCGTGCTCCCGGTACAGGCATTGGAAAACGGAATAGTCCGCCTTGCGGAAGGAGAACTTGAAAAGGTGCCCATTAAAAATTAGTTTCACCCCACCTGTTCGGGGGAGAGGAAAAATAATTGGGGCATTAGTAATGCAACAGGTGCAGTGAAGCAGAAGCTGAAGTTCAGCTTCTGCCCACTTACCCTTGGTGGTTGATTGGTACACGGCCTGCTCACTGGCGGCTTCATTCAATGTGGCTGCTTTTAGCTTGTCAATCAGCTGCAGCTTGGGAGCTGCATCTTCGGCGACTTTCGTCTTTGGTCGTCCGCGTTTGCGTGGAGGAATTACAGCCAAAATGGACTCCGATGTGGATGTGGATGTTGATGTGGCTCCTGCTGCGGAAAGAAAACGAAGCAACAGGTTAGAAAAACTGTACACGACGATGTGGACTTAACGCAAAACATAATAAAACAAAAGTGATCAAGTTTCTGCTGCGCCCCGCTCATTTATTCAATTAAAAAATAAAAATAAATTAAAATTAATGTAAAATTTGCTTGTTGTAAGCAGTGTGACTGACCCTCAGAAATATACCGAAACTACGTCTCAAATTTCAAAATATACCGTAAATATACTGACGAATTATTTGTATTCAAGTAGCATCATGTTCCTCGTTTTTGATATTCGGTTGAATATTAATAGCTAGCTAAAACTCTCAGCCCTGAACACATAGTTTTACCCGATAATCTAATCAATTTTATATAAAATTAGCTAATTTTAAGTACCATCTTTATTGGAATTTTTGATAAAATAAGGTTAAAATAAAAAAATGTGAAAACAATTTCCACTAAATTCTTTTCCTTACATGGTAACTACACGCTAACTACACATCTGCTACATATTAATAACATTTTTATGTATGACACCTGAAGAAGAAATGTTTACGTTTCAAAAATATTCTTCGGTTTTTTTTCTTATAAGCCCCATGGAAGCGCCAGTGTGAAAAACCACCGTTGTCCATTTTTTGACGTGGCTTTTCTTTTCCGACATTTTTGAAAAAATTGAGATTTTGATGGCAAACGATCAGGAATTCGATGCTGATCAGTGGTCACGAATTAGTAATCGATGGGGCCAGGGACATGGCTCTAAATGTCACTTTTACATGATTTCTTATATGGTGCATTGAAGAGGTTAAAAAATACTGCAATATACTAGAAAATATTATGAAAAGTATTAAAGTTTCAAGGTGTGTGAGCTAGACACGGTGGCAAGAAAACCTGTGTGACCGCGCCTCTCAGAAATATACCATAATATATACCGATGAAAAGCCCCTTCTATGGATGGCACCCCGCTTAAAGAAAATAATAAATAAATAAATAATTTAAATGCAATACACTATCAACACAATCATAAAGTGGACAATTTCTGGCTATTTCGAATTACAAAAAACATGCACCAATGAAATCCAGACTCCAAGGCTATTAATAATATCGATGGTATATGTTATTAACAGTGCTTCTGTGTGCGCCCAGCTGCACATTTCGTTCTGTTAGGGGCAGCTCCACATTCTGTTCTGTTAGGAGCACGCCATCTTGTTGTAGTTGTTTTTACAATTTTTTCGCCGTGGTTTAGAGCTGGAGAAACATCGATGTTTGCGGACATCGATGTTTTCGAAATGATTTGACCTAACATCGATGAAACATCGATGTTTTTTAAATAACCTATATATGTACTTATTTTATATACCGACTAGAAACTATGTACCGTTGTCCCTGCATTTAGGGTCTTACGCTCGGTTTTTGATTCTCTCTACCACATTATATCCAACACTAATTCCTTTTCATTCAATTACTAATACTCACGTACCTTTCCCGTATTTAGTAATTGTATTTGTATTGTATTTAGCATGCTTAGTTCTTTTAGTAAGTTTAGTTCTAATTTCCTCGAATATTAGTCTAACAGCTATCATTCCTGCATGTTCCTGTTTCCAGCATCACCCCTTGGTCGGTTGGGCGGGAGTAGGGCAGCGTTTTTGCCTGAAACAGCCTTCTGCTGGTGTGTCAGAAAAACATCGATGTTTGAGAAAAAACATCGATGTCTGCTGTGCATACCCAAACATCGATGACATCGATGTTAACATCGATGTTTCTCCAGCTCTACCGTAGAGCTGTCAAACCATCGATAGTGGCGCCACTCGATAGTTTTGAATGGAATGATTTAAAAAATCGAATACTATCGATAGTATCGGGCTCATATATTAATATTGAAAAGTCTTTTTAACGGCTATTTTTTAAAATTAAATAAACATTGTTCAAAATTAAACGTTTTATTCATATTATTCCTTTTCAAAACTCAAAAACTAAGAAATGTTTATAAATCAGTCTGAAAATATAAATTACGTGACGTTGTTTATTTGCCAAGATAAGTTCATATTTGTAAGTTCAAATTAAAACGTAAGCAACAAATGTTTCAAACATTAATCTTAGTCTATAGGAATAATTCGTGGTTTTTGCTTATTAGCTAGATGAATTCATATTTGGTCGTATTTCGAAATTAAAACGTAAGCAATAAATGTTTCAAGCATTAATCTCAATCTATAGAAATAATTCGCTTATTATAATTATAATGTGCTTATTTGCTAAAATCAGGTTCATTGGTAATCCACCAGTTTTTGTTTAAAAACAAAAGTTTGTCAACGACTTTTTACAAAGAGCGGACCTGCGCTCATGAATGATCTGCCCAGCTTTGGAAAACATGCGCTCTGATTCAGTCGATGTTGCGGGAACACATAGCACTTGCTTTGCCAAACTGGCTAGCGCTGGCATTTCACTTTCATTGCTCTGCGAAAAGCCTACATACATAATTAAGTTTAAAGTACAAAAACGTAATTATCACCACTTACCTTCCAATACTCTAATGGATTGCAGTCATTTCCTGTGTTAATTTTTTCGAAATATTGTCGGAGGGTTACAATCGCGTCGACTCTATTGTTTCTTTTTTTCATTTATATTTTTGTTGTCATAAATTTTAGCAGGGTTTCCGGGTGCGAGACTGGTTCTGGCTGTGGCTGTTCTAATTCTGATTTTGGTAATTCCTTGGAATTAGCCAGCATATTTTCCAGTAAAATTGCGGCTTGATTGAACTGCGAACGAAATCCTTTTTTTTTTTATCGGGGATCTAGTATGGTGGCAAGTCTGGTTGCTGATCGATCTTCAAATATTAAAAGCCTTTTTTTTTATTTTTTTTGCAAAAACAAGCAGACCTGCCTGCCAACAGTTGTATGCAATCCAACCCTTTCGTACCTTTTGAACTTTTTAGGAACTTGTCCATTGTTAACGATGCCAGCTACCATATATATGTACACAAATTTGGCAAACTTGATTATAGCATAACATTTTTCTTAAAGAGCACGCCAGAAACTTTACTTTATCACCACATAGACAACATCAAAGTAGAGATGGGCAAACGACAGCTACAAGCTCGATAGTATCATGAATAGTAGCAAAACCATCGATAGTAGCGAATGCCACCAAACCATCGATACTATCGATAGTGCCATCGATGGTTTGACACCTTTACTCTACCGTGGTTGCTTCGCTTGTTTTTGGAAATGGCTTGTTTGGGCTAAAGCAATTAGTAAATCGCTTGCCAAATGCCTCAAAATGTGGAAAAGTGTATGTGCTAATGTTTGCCAGTGCAAAGGCAACGTAGAGAGTGGAAAATATGTGTTTAATTGTCCTGTGGAATCGACAGCGTGTGTATGTGCCTGATGCGGCGCAAGTGTGTGTGTATGTGCGTGTTCGTGCACCGTTGTTGTTTTTTTTTTGTGGCAGCAAGGCTCAAGAAAAAGTTACAAAAATGAGCTGAAAATGGAAATTAAGGATGCCATGTCCTGATCCACACATGTTACCGAGTGTCCCGCATCCTTAGGCCATGGCATGCCCGAATTATGGCGGGACACCAGATGCGCAGGTGAGTCTCCTTTTGCCACTCGCGCGATACCTACATATGTATTTACATTTAGTGTTTTATTTATTATAACAAATGTTAGTAGATGTTTGCAAAATAAACAATTTGATCCCCCCAAAACTCTGTGTGTGTGTTTTTCTCTTGGTTAAGTTTCTGATTCGGTGCCTGGAAATCTGTAGCACTAAGCACCCACTCAATGTATGTTGCCCATCACCGTTCCCTTATTCCATTGCAGCCGCGTTGGGCCAGTTCGAGGCGGTGCTGCCGAAGGGCGCCTGGCTTGAGAAGCCGCCGTACTTCTTCATGCGCAACCAGAAGCAGGGCTACAATCTCGTCCACAACGGGTACATGTACAAGAAGGAGGCCAGTTTCAAGGCCAGCGTCAATTGGATATGCTCCGACGGCAACGGGAAGCGGCTGAACGAAAACAAATGTGCGGCCCGTGCGATAACCAAGACGGGGGGTGGCATCAAGCTGGGCAAGAATGACCATAACCATATGCCCCGCTTCACTGGCAACAATGTGCCCGCCAAGCTCATATCTAAGGGCAACTTTTGAACGCAATATTAAAGATTAAACAAATAACAGAACAAAAATCGATATTTGTAGATTACTAGCTGTGTTGTAGTTGTCTTAGCCTAAGCTCCCAATACATCATCCAACCATCTCATCATCCAATCATCTCATCCTTCACCCTCTCCCTTTGAATCTCCCACCATTTCCCAGTAGCAGGAGAATCAACAGCGCCGTCCGTCCAGGACGCAGTCAAGTTCAAGCGAACGGCCTCGGGCGAGTTTCTGACGATTAGCGGACGCTTGTATAAGAAAATCCGCGCCATGCAGTACCGCTCCTACTACCACTGCCTGACGCCCAACTGCAAGGCCCACTATGTCCTGGTGGAGCTCAGCCGCAAGCCGCGCCTCACCAAGCACAACGGACATGCCGCACACTGTTGTGGCTAGTGCTGGAAGGATCTGTATGTATAATATAGCCCTAGCCCTAGTTCCAACATAGACCTAGCCCTAGCCCTAGACTTAACATCAACCCATTGTTAGACAGTAATCAATCTATTGCCCAAATGTAAACCAAACAATTGACAAATCAAGCCCACGAGTGTTTTATTTCTCATTGGAGAGGAGAGGGGCGGCAGCGATCCGAATCCGACCCCGACAAAAGCCAGCAGCCAGACAACTAACTCGCGCACCCCCTCCCGTCTTACCATTCCAGCAAAGTTCGATTATCACATCAGCGTCGATGTGGGCGAGACGACCATGGAGCTGGGCAATGGCACGGCGGAGGCCGGTTCCGGTGTCAGCACCAACACGCCCTTCTTCATCGTCAGCAAGTACGGCACCAGGCAGATAATGCTCAAACAGCACACCTTCAATCGCCACATTTGCCGCGACGATGTCACCTATTGGCGCTGCTCCCAGGTGAATTTTCCCCACCACTAGTGTTGCCACAGCCGAACTATTGTCTATTTACACTTTCAGTTTGCTGTGCTGCGGTGTCGGGCGCGGCTTAAAACCAAATCGGACACCCTTACGATACTGAATAGCGAGCACAACCACGAGGTCATCACCAAGGCGCGCAAATATGGATCCCTGAAGCGCCAGAAGGCCGAGGCGGCTGCCCGGGCTGATCGGAGCAAGGATCAGTCCGACCCAAAAACAGATCCACTCGCCACACCCTCGGCAGCCACTTAGCGGACTAGTCTTAAGCCTAATGTAAACTTCAGCCTTAATAAAACTCAAGTTAGCCAAGTTGTCCCTAGTTTCAGTTTCTGTTGCATAAGATCTTTGTTATCCCAGGCGCCCGAGGATCATTGTACTAACCATTTTTTGTTTCCTTACCATTCGCAGATACCGTCTCATACTATTCGTACATCACGGGCTTTCGCGGCAGCCGAAAGCTGAAGATTGGCGACTTTACCTTCACAAGGAACAAGTCGACGGGTTCGAAGACCTATTGGTCCTGTGCCCGGGCTGGCGCCCACAAGTGCAAGGCGCGCGTGGTGACCGTGCAGGATCACGATGTTACCATAAAGTGCGATGAGCACAACCATCCGCCCTACTAGATGTAGCTCTAACTATAGTTCAGCACGCATCCCCCTCGAGACCCGGGTGCACCGCCATTTGTATAGCAAAATAAATATATATATTTTAATATTTAATAGATAATACAAAGAGTTGCCCCAAGAAACCAAATCGTATTTTATGCTTACGCGTGTACGCCTGCCTCTCTTCCATCGAGCCCCACTAAACACTCGTTTGTCATCATTACAGACTTCTCCGACATGGACGATATGAAGGGCATCATCAAGCATAGCCTGCTCACTTTCATCCGAGGACAGCGCGGCTGCAAGCTGCTGGCATTCAACGGCCACAACTATGTACGCAATCGTCGCAGTAACCTGAAAACGTACTGGATCTGTTCCAAGAAGGTGAGTCTATCCAACCTATATGATTAAAAACAATACTCTAGAGTGCTATATTATCAACCAGTGTATCAATTATTGTATTTAAATTAGAACTAGAACTAGACCTGACAGTATCGTAGGCGCCCTAACATTTCTCTCTGTCTCTCTGTTTTCGATGCAGGGCAGCACAAAGTGCAATGCTCGCGTTGTGACCAACGTAGTCGATGGCGTGCACAAGATTGTGCTGGAGTCGTGTCATCACACCTGCCAGAATATGGAGCGAAAGAAGCGTCTCTCCCTGACCAGTCCGCTGGCCAAGGCAGTCCGCTGCAAGACGGGCAAACCAATGCCCGGTTTCATCAAAACGGAAACGCACAACGAGGATCTCACGCTGGAGCTGCGTTCCCTCAATCTAAGCATCGAGGATTTGCAACAGCTGCAATAAGTCGAAGCGAAACGAAGCTCAGCCTTTAGCCATAAAATGAAATTAGGGAATACTTTATAATGTTAAAAATAAAATTAATACCTGTATATTAGGCTGTTATGTCATTGCAGAAGCGGATAGCCAGAAGATAAAGCATCCATTCACCATTCGATAGACCACTAATCTGTGACCTTTTCCTCTGCCTTTCAGGGCCCTTTGCGATGATGACCTTGTCGCGGCGATCCATCTATCCACAACAGCATATTGTGAAGCGCGTGCGACTCGCCAAGACCGATGTGCAGTACATCAGGACGCCCGCCGGCAACTGCGTCCTTCATTGCGGCGAACATCGCTATCTGCGCAACGCCTCCTACAAGGACAAGGTCTACTGGAAGTGCAGCAAGTGGCGCAAGCAATGCCGCTCACGGATCATAACGCATGTGCTGCCCAGCGGGCAGTCTCGCTACGACATCAGTGGTGTGCACAATCACCAGTAACGGAGATACTCACGTAGTTTTAGACAGCTTTTACCGACAGTCGATTGACTGTTTTACTTAAGCACAGCAATATCCTAAATAATAACTAGACTAATAATAGCTTATTTCCAATAAATATTTAAATCTGTCCCCGGTTCTCAATCAAATAGACTAAACAATCCTGTATCCTGGACTGGTATATTGGCAGACAGGTAAGTTCCTCCCTCAAAAGATCCTCATTCCTAATTTTAATTTAATTTTTTATTTTTGCTTAGATGAATTTTATGATTTCTGCTTGAAGGCATTTGTGGTGGCTGGTGATAAATATTTATTTACTTACATACATATTTGTTAATTAACCTTAAATATATGAATGCTACTTTTTTTGTACTAATGTGCCATTGTCGTTTTATTTTACTAAAATATGTATTAGAAATACTTTTATTTAACATTTTCGTTTCTCTTTTTTGTTTTTAATTTTCTTGCAGATTATGTGGAACTCGATGCGTCTGTTCTGGGCATCTATGGCAATGAGAGTTTCTTGCCCAAGACTTTGGGATCAGGTCCACAGACCATACGCTGTTACATGGCCGAAAAGCAGGAATGTGCTCGCACGCTGGACGACTGGGATCGCGTTCGTTACGAGCGCACTCGTGGTGGTGATATCCTGAAGTACGACGGAAGGCGGTACAGGCGTCGGGCCAACTATGACGACCACATCTACTGGGCCTGTTGCACGAGGAAATGCACTGCGCACATGATAACACACAAGACCAAGCCCACCCATGTGGCCGTTTCGGGTGTACATAATCATCAGTAGAACTTCCCAATTTTTTGAAAATGATCAAATAAACTTATTGAAAGCTAGCCTTACGATTCGATTGTCCTCCTCACATTTGCATAGAAAAACATCATACATTGAAAGAACCATTCCATATCGTTTACTAATTCCATTCTTGAACATTTTGCAGAGCTGGCCGTTTTTGGAAAAGGACAACGGGGCAGGACTGTGCTGCTGCATCACGAGGAGAAGTTCGTTAAGAATCGCAGCTCTGCCACGCGCACCTACTGGATCTGCTCCAAAAAGGTTCGTATTCTTGGAATACGGCATAGAAACTGCTCATAATATAATTGCTTGTCTACCCCTCAGGATGTGACTGTGTGTCGATCCAGAGTTGTGACTGAACTGGACAAGAATGGCCAATCCCGTGTCATCAAGTGCAGCTTTGACCACGATCACAGTCGCAAATTTCCCCAAAAGAGCCTCACGGAGCAGTTGTCCCTGTTGGAAGAGTGTTCGAGAATATCCCCCAAGCTGATCAAGAGGGAAAAGAGATCTACCTAAGCCTAGCCCTAAGTAATTGATTGTCCAAAGCACAAATGTTGTCTGGTGGATAGACTAGCAGCTATTTATAAATAAATCAATTTGTGTTGAATCCTAACTCGATGTGGAATTAGTCTAAGATTAGGCTAAGTCTTGCTGTTGCTGTGCATAGCTTGATATTCTACTAATTCGGGCTCTCCTCTCTCATCCACAGCTTTTCACATTGACTTTGCGGACTCCAAGAAGAACGGCGGCAAGCTGCTGGTCATCAACGGCTTTCGCTTTTTCCGTAACAAGAAGCGGGGTAATTTGCAGTACTGGAAGTGCCGCAACTACTACAAAGAACGCTGTCCCGCCATAGCAATACACGACGAGTCCACGCTGATCTTGCGACTGTGTCACCAGCACCAGCACATGGAGAGCAACGATATTGAGATTAAGCCGCTGCCCGGTGCATCGGCTGGCAGAGAACCAGATGGGCAGGACCTTGAGGACAGGACCGAACGGGAGCTTGATCCGGAGACCGACAGGGAACTTGATCTGGAGCCCGATAGGGATCCTGATCAAGAGCCTGTTCGCGAGCCTCATGAAAAGCCCGATTCGGAGACCGAACCTGATTTGTCACCGCCACGGGCGACCTCTTCTCGGCCACCGCCGCCACTCCGCAATTTCAAACCAAAGCCCTGCTTTGAATTCTAAATGGGATATAGATACTTAGCTACTTAGTTGATAAGCGTGTGCAATTCTGTGTATTAAAGGAAACCAATGTCAAGTCGTCTTTTAATAATTGAATACGTTGATACCTAAATGAATGTAATCTCTTTTTTCCCACAGAAGATGCTGTCTACAGAGCATGACAAAATCCGTACTAACATGTATCATTGCTTTCTCGGTTGTTTTCAGTTTCGATCCACGGCCGAGGCGACTACAGGGGCAGCCATCCCAACATCCAGTTCTCTGTGTCGAAGCGAGGCGGGCAGCTGCTCTGGCTGGACGGAATGAAGTTCTTCCGCAACAACACCAACCGGACGAATCTGTACTGGCGCTGTCACTGGTATTACCGACCCACACGCTGTCCCGTGCTCATCTGCATGAGCAAGACCAACACCCGGGACTTCCGCCAGATACACGAGCACCGTCACATCAGGCCGAATCGCAAGTCGAAGCAGGGGACGACAACACCTGTGGTTGCCAGCGTGAGAAGTCTGCCCGAGGCAATGGATATGGAGTTGTTCAATATGTAATTTAAGTGCTAAGTCTATCATCATATAATCACATTGGCCTTCTTTGAGCTGTAAATAAAATCTTGAGAAACTTAAACCGAGTGCAGAGGAGGAGCGTCCAACTTGTCCACTTACTTTTGTGTGTTTGATCCCAAATGACACATTCCACTGACACTAATCTCCATTTTTGCATTCCGTTTCCTTTTTGCAGTTGTGCTGGCCAACGATGAGGTGCCCAATCCGGAGGATGTACTTGTCTTCTTCACCCAATCCCTGCGCGGACGACCCGCCATCATGGCCAACGGCATACGCTTCCTGATTATGAGCGAGAACAAGAAGAAAATATTATGGCGCTGCAGCTCAATGGCCACCAAGAAGCTCAAGTGTCCCGCACGCATCACAATGCTGAAGGAGTCGCCACCAAAATTCATCATCGCCAAGGCAGAGCATATACACGCCGAGCTGAAGCGCAACAAGTACAGCTCCAGCAAGGTGCAGACGCTAAGGGAGCCCCGCCAGATGACCGCCAAGTTGGACTGTGAAATTGGGAACGCCGTCGGCTTCGATCTTCACGAGGAGGAGGTCCAGCAACTGCAGGAACTGACGCATGAGTCCATCTAAAGAGATAGAGAGAGGGAGCGTAGAATTATGTGTAAATTTGAGAGAAGCGGAAAAGCCATCAATTATTAAGAATAAATCGAAACTAAATTCTGTTTTAAGGCCAACAAAAAATGAAAAACCCATCTAAAATCTACTTAGTTGTAGCCCATGAATAACCATTTAATTTATCTACTATTTCATACTTACAAAGTTTTTCTAACTTTTCTTAATTTCAGAGTTTACCTACAGCCTGAGCCAGAAGGGACGTACCCTGCTGCTGCACGAAGACTACTCCTATGTCCGGGAGAAGACCGTCAACGAAAAGATCTACTGGCGATGCACCCAGTACACCACCCATATCAAGTGCCATGGTCGGATCCACACACTTCGGGGACAGATTATCCATTCGAGCAAGCACAGCCATGCCCCCACTGCCAACGGACGCAGGCAACCGGGCAAGTTCCTGGCTGTCGGCTGAAATAGATTTAATTTGTAATCTTAAA
Source organism: Drosophila lowei (assembly GCA_008121275.1). Lineage (NCBI taxonomy): Eukaryota > Metazoa > Arthropoda > Insecta > Diptera > Drosophilidae > Drosophila > Drosophila lowei. The sequence goes on from CM017777.1 coordinate 36,897,000, forward strand.
CTCCTTCTGTATGCTTTGATCTCAGCTTGATTTCATACCTAATAAACCCTACTTGTAAACAGCCCTTAATATAAGGTCCTCATTTGAACACACACCCAGATTGTCCACCGATCCCAGACAGACCCTACCACTAATCCAATGTATTCTCCATTTCAGAATTTTTACATTTGGCTTCGTTTACCAGGACCCGAAAGAAGAAGTTGAAACTGATCATCGACAGGCACGAGTTCGTGATGGATCGCAAGCTCAAGAACAGCGTCAACTGGCGCTGTGCCCGCTACCGGAGTGCCAACTGCAAGGTGCGGGCCACAACACATAAGCTGAAAAGCGGCCAGGAGGTGTACCGTATCAAATTTGCGAAGCATTCGCATCTGTGACACGAACCATGACAATGTCTTTGCACTTTCCATAAAAAAGAAAATAAAATGGAACATTATTCGTTTAGTTCCGTCTTGTTTACATTTCTTCCTATATACTGTATAATCGTTGGATGAAAGTGTTTCATTATAAAAATAGTTTGCAAAATTCTTGATATTTTTGAGCATATAATAATGGTAAATATAATTAAGGATAACCATAAACAGATTAAAAAAAGAGTTATAGATGATAAATGTGTACATATGTATAAGACGTTCGCGATAAAATCAGGTAAAGAATGTAATTAGTCGCGGATGGAATGGAATGTAAATCCATAGTCTAAAACGTTTCTCTTGTTAAAATCCCAACTGATTAGGCTTAAATTTTTTATTTTTTGCAGAGATTATACGTAAGAGACGAATCATGATTGTCAAGGGCACCAAAGGTAAGCCCAAACTGCTGATGGGCGGATTCGAGTACTACCGGAACAACTCACGTGGATCCAAAACCTATTGGCTCTGTGCCCGAAATCGTTATCTGCGTTGCGCAGCTCGCATCATCACCTGCTCGACGACTGGAGAGCTGGTCATCAAGAACCAGCAGCACAACCACGAAGCCCAACCTCAGGAAAAAATGGATGGGAAAGATGAGAAGGAGCCAGAGCAGGACACCTCCAGCTCCAAGTAGCATAGACCCAAGAACTCTACGTACCACTAGCTTATTAATTTATATCGTATGCCATAACGGATTCCATTCCATTTTCTGATTCTCTAACAATCTTGGATTCTCAATAGTAATTCAATGTACCTAGATATGTACATATGTATATTTATGTCCATTTTGAGACATATCTAACAAACAAAAAAAAAAAACAACAAACTGGATTTTGTAATAAGAATCCTTTTTTAATGATCTATCTCAATAGGTATTTCTATGGAATATGTATGTACATCATAAAAGGTAGGTTAAAATTTAAAAATATTTATAGTTCCTTTTTATTCCAATTTACAGACAATCTGCTGAGATTCCTGTATACAATTTGAAACCCCCCGAGTGTAATGTTTTGTTTTTAGCAACTTTCAGAAAATATTCTTTCGTAAATTCCGCTTAAGCATTGTTATGACTGAAGTTCTTTGTAAAAAGAATTCCCAGCTCTCTCGGTTCCATTCCCATGTGGGGATATCAGTAAGTCATCCAACGAACGTATGTATCAACAAGCCTTTGTTATTTTTCTGTGGCATGGCCAGTTCAGTTCGTAAATTGATATTGCATACAGCATCTCAGCCAGACCAGTGTCTGCTAATTCCTTGTGTACACACTTTGTGCGGTCTGGTATATACAAATCGGTTTGGGACGGTCGAACAAGGCGAAGTGTGGAGTGGACAAGAAAGCTGATTCAACTTTCAAGCATCTTGAAGAGTCTGTCTCATAAATTCTTTAAGAGCGGCATATTAATCTGCCATTGCACGTATTTGTATACCCTCGTCCATTCGCTCGTCCACTCTCATAGTGAGCTAACAAAGTTAACGTACATATGTAGAATATTTAATGGAAGAAGAATCTCATACTATGATGGCCTTTATTTGGATTTTCAAGTGATTTGTAAGTGGAAGAGTTTGTGACCATGCTTCGGGCCTGCTTAACTACTTAGCCTGGGCTAAGTTTTCCGTAAACTTGTCTCGCTCACTGTACATGGTGTAGGGGATGTGTTTGTATCTTTTGTAAATAAAAATGACTAAGGCCGAATGCAAGCTAATACAAATCAACAATTTCATATCGATTATGTACAAATATGTATAGTGGTTAATAGGATTGAAATATGGAACAGATTTTATTGGCGCCAATTTTTGAGCGATATTTGTCGATACGAAATGTTATCGTTATCGAGTTTGAATTTTAATTTTTACAGGAATAATAAGGTACATACGTATATGGTAAATTATATACGTGTACTCGAAGAAGGTGTGAAATTATGCTGTTTATTAGAAAAATGTATGGGAGGTGACGCTATAAGGAAAAACAATCTTAACTGCCTTATACGAAAGGTGGAATCATTCTCAATTTAGACGATGGGTGGCACCGCCTTATCTGTACATTTCTCTTTCCAATTAAAGCGTATACTTATGATTTAAATGACTGAATAAAATGATTTATTAGGAAGCAACGCAGCAGAAACTATGTGTTATCGGTGGTGGAAACGCTTATCGATAGCCACTCTTTCCCTCTTTTCGCACTCTCTCTATCCCTCTCTTTATCAGACTCTCGCTCTGCTGGTCTTCATTCGAACCGAAAATCCGAACCGAGCGGTCGTATCTCGCGCGACACGCGTAGATACACACATCCCATAGATACTATTTTCTTAGCTCTCGTGCGCGGCGCGCTGGCGCTGCAAACAAGAAAGAAATTTGTGTATTGCAGCAGAAGTTTCGCTGCCCTCAGCTAGCAGCAGCGACCCGACCCGTGGCTGTGCTCTTCTGTGTGTGTATCGCCTCTGTGCTCGGCCCGTCCTGTCCGTGAGAGCGCGTCGTCGGTCGAAAGAAGAAAATTCAATAAAACAAAGAGAAACGACTGACTATTCTGTGAAAATCGGGTGCAAATCAAATTGCCTTGCAACTCAAAACGAATCCGACAACGGCGGAGTTCAAGGTTTTTCCCATCCAAGCCAGGCCACGCCAGAACAAAGTTCAATTGGAAAAGATATAGGGAAAGAAACACGGCGAGAAAACTGCAAAAACTACTGTGTGGTGTGCAGAATTTTGTATACCTTGAAAAAACGACGTCTGCCAGTGTGTGGTGGGTGCTAGTGTGTGTGTGTAGCGTTGGGTTGCGTGTTCCCCGAGTGGCTTTTCACCAAACAACAAACAACTTCATCTCCTTCAATTCGTTCAATTAACAAATGTGCAAAAGAAACCGAACTTTGTCTAGCTGTGGAAAAATATCTAAACCCCAATTACTCAGTTTGCTGCTCTCCATTTAATTCGATTGACACAGAGGCTGACGGGCAGGCAGGCGGCCGAAGCAGCTCGGCAGAGAGCAGGCGGCGGCGGTGACGTCGACGGCGACGGCCCCCAGCGGCAGACGTAATCTAGCCAGTGCAAACGGTGGTGGAGCTTCGCATGCTAGCCCCAACAAAAATGTCTTCTCAGCAGCAGCAGCAGCAGCAGCAGCAACTTTAGCTCAGCTCTCAGCAGCCAGCGTTAGCTCTGCTTTTGCGCAGTTCAGAGCTCGGCGAGAATATTTGCCATCGGTTTCGTTTCGTTTCGGTCTCTCTGTGTGTTTGGAAACACCTTGCTCCAATATTGTGTGCGCCTCCCCCTGCTGCACGACCACGACCCACGAGCAGTCACAGTTCCAGACTCAGTCGCAGTCTCAGTCTCAGTTTCGGTTCGTGCGCGTTTGCGATTCTTCTGGCTGCTGCCCTGCAGCGGAAAATTCGTCTAAAAATCACACCAACAATAAGCCCAGATACAGATACAAAACTGAAACTTCCCAGCTAAGAGCAACCGAAGACGGACTTTTGTAAATTTTCCAATGCTGGTTGGCTACGATTCGCACGCGATTCCCTTTGACTTGGACTTGGACGTTGCTGTTGCTGCATTTTCATCATCATCATCAAGGAGCAGCAGCAGCAGCAGCAGCAATAAGAACGAGTATAACCAGGAGAACGAGAAGAGGAGCACCAACATTGTCGCCGTGTCGTTGTCGACGTCGCTGCAGCGTCGCAGCATCGGCAGCAGCAGCAGCAGCAGCCCATTGGAGTCGCCATGGACTACAACTACAACTACAACTATAGCAGCAACAGCAGCAGCAGAAGCAGCAGCAGCTACAACAACAACAGCAACAACAACAACGAAAACAGCATAGAACAGGTTTGTAGCTTTCGACTGACTCTCGGTTCTCGTGCTCTGGCCTGGCCCTGCTCTCGCTTCGCCTCCTCTCTGGCTGGCTCGTTCGCTTATTCATAACTTTTTTGGTTATAGATTTTTGTCGACCCCTAGCCCTCCCTCTCCCTCTCCCTCAGCACCATACTGTATCATCACTGTATCTGTATCTCCATCTACACCCCCCACGATGGGGCATCATCCTACTCTGCCTCCTCCGGTTACTCCTCACATGCTCCGACTGTTTCAGTTTTTCAATTATTAATGGTGGCCATTAGTGCGCGCGCCGTTCGACCGGCCGCTTCAACCCCGCCTCCAAACCAAGCCACCCCTTCTCTATACCCTCCACACTCATACACACACACACACACACACCCTTCCGCCTAGCCTCGTGTGCCCTGCCGCCTCGTCCCTGGTGTCGTGTAGACGTTTTTTCCTTATCGGACAAATTGTGTTTGTCTGAAAAGTTCAATGAGGTGCGCGCACCACTGCAATTGCACTCTGTCCAGGCCCCCATTCCACAGCCATCGCGGCCATTCCGTCATATTTATGTTATCGACATATAGATAAAAATCATGTTGGTATGCATGATTCAACCGATAGCGCAGCGCCCAGGCAACCCAGCAACTCAACGACCCCGCAGCCCGCAGCATAGCGGAAATGTATTGCATTAGGAGAATTGCCCCGGGAACGGAACTCCGGCTCCGGTTCTGGCTCTACAACTCCGCCTCTTTCACTACGGAGTTGTTGACTAATTTACCTCGAGGTGCGTGTGGGATTTGGGTGTGGAAAGTTGTGCGTACTCTGTATCTATACATGTGTATCTGTGTGTGTGGATGTGATGTGAGAATTTTCTATTTTTGTTCATGGCATAGTACAATTGTATGTTGCACTGGAAAAGCGATAAGAGTAGGCGGTTAGTCACTGAAATGAGCAAAGATTCCAACACTTCTGAGGAAGCGTTCGGTTGTGCAAAATCGCTGACAATTGCGCGATAATGTTACGAATGCGAATGCAAACAGTCAGGTATCCATCCGGTGGGACAGCTGTGTCACCATCCTGCATTACGTGTACCATGCGTATCCATAAAGATTAATCAAATACAAATGCGATGAGTGGAAACCTTTCTTTAATACAACTTTTGCGCATTTGTCGAATGATGCAAATTATATTGATTCGCTGTATACAATTTCCCATAAGCAAACAGACTCTTACGAAGGAAACGAACAAAGGCCGACGAATGATTGTGTCAATGTGAAAATATTCTATAATATTCTGTAATACGAGTGTACTGCGTAAAAATTACAGATTCAATTACGGAAAACCCAGGGTTCAGTGTGCGATTTAATATTGATAAACAATTTCCAATATTATAGGAAGGAAATACACCATTTTTATTGGTTGTAGAACAGCTTGGAAAAATAGAAATCAACCCTTTAGGTAGAACCACTCTCATCAGCTAATGCGAATGCGAATGCTTATAGAACTGTAGTATGAGTAGAATGGCTGTTGTTTACAAGATATAAATCTATAAGCCTTCTTCCTCTGCAATTGATTTTGTGGATGTACTCGTAAAATGGAGAGCAAGGCTATACAACATACAACAGTATCTACCACTAAATATCAGATGTGAACAAATTGTTCAGCAATTGTTTTCTGTTGGCAAAGCTCTTTGAATGTCTGCGTTATTATCCCCATCTAAGCCGCACTTAACCCCAGTCTGGCCGCCCTTGGCACTCGATACACATGTGTCCATAAAAGCAAGGCCATCATTTACCGAAACCCAAACCCAGAGGCAGAAGCAGAAGCAGAGGCAGACGCAGACCCACGCCACGCCACCTGAAAACCAATAAAGTCATTTCACACACATTAACCCAACAAAACACGCAACGGGACCCAGGGATTGGGTTTGGGATTGTGATTGTGTTTGGGACCGGGACATAGTCCATTTGATAATTGCACGGAGGTGTTTCGGACCATGCGCATCTTCCAGACTCTTTGTCGACTCCCCCCGCGTCACGGCATTCGGCAAACACATGCGAAACGCTGCTGCTCGGTCACATATGTTGCCCAAAGTGATTATTTTCACTAAAAATAAACGAAATTAATGATTGATGAAGTGAGACAAGGGAGCACAGGGAGCGACGGATATACTGCTGCCATTACCCTAACCCCCTTTAAAGAAAAACATCAGCAGGCCGTCAACACACCAGCCACAACCCCAGCAGACAGTCGCAATTTCCGAATTTCAATTCTGAATCGGTGAATCGGGTGAATCGGGGAACCCGGGGAATCCGGCGGATCTCTCGCAAAGAAATGAGCATTGAGCGCAAACAAAGGGGAAAACGGATAACAGAGAACAGAATACAGTGCAATCGTAATGAGAAATAAGCCGTCGCATAAAAGAAAAGTGTCGTTTAATTGAAAGCAGGTGAAGCAGGAGATATTTTGGACATGGCACACCGGGATACGGGGTATACGGGGTATACGGTGTACGGTATATGGCACGGGGGACACGGACAATGTTTCTTTGTGGCCAAGCCGCTCTGCGCTGTCACAGCCAGACGGAAATCATAAAAATGTTGCATAAAAATATTTTTTATGTGTTCGGCTGCTGCTGGTTCTGCCACAGTGGCACAGCCACTGCTGCTGGTTCTGGTGCTGCTGTGGCGTCTGTGGGATCTTCTTCTAGCCAGTCCGGGGCGAAAATAATAATAAAATGGGAATAAAATAAAGCAAGTAAAAGGAGAACAGAATGGTTGAACGGAACAGAGAACGGAGAACGGGTGCCGTGCCACATATTTCGTTTATATTTACTTGACAAGTTTTTGCACTGCGTCGAGACGTCTCCGGGCTCCGGGTCTCCGTCTCCGTCTCAGTCTCTGGCTGTGTTTGTGTCTGTCTCTGTGGCTGGTGCTCCTCTTGCTGGGACCCGAGACTACCCGTGTCTTGGGTAGACCGTTTGCCATTTTTGGCGGCTGCTTCGTAGCGCCGCTCCACGTCATCAACAACATCATCAGGCACAGCTCTGTAGCTGTGGCTGTGGCTGTAGCGCTGGGTCTGTTTCTGTTTTATAGTCCAAACGTGATAGCAAAATGTGCCTGTGCCTGTGCCTCTGTCTGTGCCGTGCCGTGCCCCGTCTTCCCATCCACAAACCCCTGCTGTTCGGGCCTCTGTGCATTTTCGTGCAGTTCCGAGTCTCGAGTTGGTCTTGGGCATTTTTCCTTCAAAAGGAGGGGGCGCCGTGCGCCTTGGAAAAATAAATTAATGGAAAACATGCAAACATAAATTCTCTTTAGCTGTCAGGTGTTTCACATTTTAAACGTAAATTATAAATAAGCAAAGTAAAATTATAATTCCGCCTAAATGTTTTATTTGCCACCGTCTGCTGTCATTTCGTGCCTCCGTCTCCGCCTCCGCCTCCTGTCATTCAGTCCAACACAGTACCTCCTCTTGGAGCATTTCTCTCTCTTATTGTGGCACATTTCTTTTGTGGCATTTTCCTGCTCTATGTGTGTGTGTGTGTGTGGGGGAAAATTAATTTTATTCAAATTAATGATGAAGCTTATAATTGGCCTCGTTTTTTTTTTTGTCAGCTTTTTCTCCATTTTCATTTTTAAATAAAGACTCTCCACTGTATGCCATCGTCATCGTCATCTACGGCCCCTTCTGGTGATGGTGATGGAGATGGAGATGATGGAATGGGAATGGGGCTCTGGCTTTTTAAGAGCATTTTGACATGACTTGGGCTTCATTTTCCATTCGATGCGCCGCCTCCACTTTGATTATGACGTGAAGTGAAGTTGGCCAAGTGCAAATACTTTGCTGGTACTTTTTAATTAACTTAATTAGCATAGATGATGGGCTAAGAGGAGCGCTTACACAACATCAAAATTGCATTATGCCTCCTCCTCCTCCTCCTCCTCCTCCTACTCCTCGCACGGGTTTGGATGTCGGTCCGTGTGCGGTGGATGTCGGTCTTTGATTTAGATTCTTTGGAGCATTCTTGAACGAAACTTTCGTGACATTATGCATGGGACACATATTACATCATGGCCTGACTCTTGAGACTCTTGGATCAGGAAAAGCTTTTACAAATTTCTAAACCCTTTTTGTGTTTCAATTTATCATATTATCGATTGGAAAAGTTGGTCGAAGAAAGTTCTTAAAGTCGTCATCTTTCCAGCAGACTGTAGCAGGCTGTAGTCGTTTCCACTTCGACGCCTCTTCTAGAGATTGTAGACCTTAACGGAAGCGCATTGGATAGATAGCCATTGAATAAAGTTCTGGAAAAGTTACAACAAATGGTGCCACATTTTTCTTGATTGTCTATTGGGTCTGTTCGCTTACCTGTTCTTCGTATGGTGTGATGAAACAGAGGATAAACGCTACAAGCATCTATAATAACGCAACCAACATGTATTTTGTTTTTGGATTCGTGGGTCCGAGTCTCGGTCCCAGTCCCAGTCTCAGTTCCAGTCTCGGTCCCAGTCTCAGTCTCAGTCTCGAGTCGAACAGAAGTTTCCCTTGTCACGCCATGTATTTTGTTTTTGCATTTTCGGGCCCAAAACAGTCACAGTCTCGAATCAGACATCAAATTGCCTCGTCATGAACAGGACATGTATGTTTTCTTTTTCCATTCGCATCAGTCACACTCTCGGTTGCAAACCCACATGTATTTTGTTCTTGCATACTCGGTCATTCTCCTTTGGACTTTTCGCGTCGATTGTGGAAGAATAAGTCGCGGAGCAGTGGGATCACCGCTGATCTTTACGAATAATGAACGTAACCAATTTAGTTTTGATCAATTGGTACACTCGTCTGTTCATTGTTTAGCTGAAAAAGCTCTCATGCAATATGGAAATTAAGACTGACCCTCGTGCCGGTGGTCGGTCTACGATCGTCTTTTCCGCTTGGGGCACACGCAGCAGAATCCAAAAAAAACTCTCAAGTGGTTGTTTGGGGTTCCGTTTGCTTTGCTTTGCTTCGCTTCGGTTCTGTTCGGTTTCCCCCATCTGGCTGGAGGCGCTAAATGCAGGAAAATATAATAGCGGAAGAGGCGCTGATGAGGCTATGGCTATGGTCGGGGCGTCGGTGGTCGGTGGTCGGGGGGAGGCGCTGCAGACATTTGTATACCAATATATCGATGCGTATAAATTTTGTCTAATTTTTTTATAGCGCGTGATTTTTGATTTACGCGTTGTCGGGCATTTTATTTCGATTGGGAGACTCCGGTCTCCGGTCTCTCGTCTCTCGGGCTTCCCAGGGCCCATATTTATTTTTATTGCTTTTTAATGCGCCGCCGAGGAAGTTTTGGTATTCTTTGTGGGGCAGGCAACTGTATTCGGATGCCATCCGATGAACAATGAATTTTGTGGGGATTATTTATATATGCGTCGAGTCGTTGGGACGATGCGGTGGCGCTTTATTTAAAATTCAAATTCGAGGCAGTCGCCAGAGCCGGAGCTTGCCTTTTGCCACCTATCATATTTGCTTGGCTGTGCCACACAGCATGTTTTTGTACTTTATAATAATAAAATATTCCACTCTTGTCTCGTGTCTCTTGCCCCACAGGATACGGCGCACCAGGAGCATCAGCAGCATCAGCATCAGCACCGGCACCGGCAACAAATGCAGGCAGCAGACAGGATAGCGGCGGGCACCAGCTCTAGCTCTGGCCTCAGCGGGAACACGTCCACATCCGCATCTACATCTACATCCACATCCACATCCAAGACGAGAGCAGGAACAACGTCGTTAATCTATTTACCGCCTTTCTGCTATCCATGTAAGCATGTGCCTGCGGCCGGCAGCCAGTGTCGGAGTCAGACCCATAGCCGTAGCCATTGCCATAGCCATAGCCAGACGAGGAGCGATAGCAGGAGGAGCTGCCACGGCAGCTGCTGTTGTCAGCATTACTGGGAATATAAAAATTATGATAAACATGCTTCAGCGTCGGGTTTGACACCATCTACAGACACAGCCACAGCCTCAGCCACAGCCACAACTACAGCCAGAACCACAGCAACGGGAACGGCAACAATGTCCTCCTTCTCTGCACCGTCACCGACAAGAGACGGGAAATTCCTGCAGCAGGAGCAGCAGCAGCAGCATCAGCATGGTTGCACCGATCTCAGACAGACGTTGCAATTAGTTGTGCCAACTGTTGTGGGTGGTGGCAGCAGAGCCCTGGAATGTGGCAAGCACAGGCAGCTGGAACCCGCGGCGGCGGCGTCGGACCAGCGATGCTGGCGACGTGAGCGAATGCGACGCGAAAGACCAAGTCATGCGTCTGCAGCCACACTGGCCAAGGTAAATCCAATCAGCAGTGGAGCAGCAACAACATTGAGAGAATACAATTCGCAAGCAACGACAAGAACAGAGGTGGCCACGGTGGCACGGTGGGCCACAACTGGCGCAGAGCTGCCGCATGATGAAGGCGCCGCAGCAGCAGCAGCAGCAGCAGCATCTACTCCTGCTGATGATGATGATAAGGAGGAGCAGGCTAAGGAGGAGAATGACTATGAGTATGATGAATGTAGGTGCTTTAACTATAACGGTGATATTAGTCTGGAGCGAGAGAAGGAACAACAGCAGCAACAGCAGCAGCAGCAGCAGCAGAATGGAGAGCCCCAGCAACTTGGCAGCAGCAGCAGGAGCAGCAGCAGCATTACGTGGCTGATATTCCTGTGGCAGCAGCTGCTTCTGCAGGCAAACAAAGCCTCATCCGACTCCCGCACCCACTCCAAGTGGGCCGCCAGGACAACGACGAGGAGCAACAGCATGACATCGACAAAAAGTTGGCTTGGCCCGCTGCTAATGCTGGTGCTGGCCACGTCCGTCAGTGGCTGGGGCGGCCGACAAGATGGTAAGTAAAGTAGAGTGCAGCTGGGGCACCCCATGCCGCATGCCGCATGCCGCATGCCGCGATAAGTAGCGTTATGATAAGAATTTATAATTTCACCCAAGGAACACCCCCCATGCCACACCCCCATCCAGCAAGCATCTCTCGGGTGCCACAACCACGAAATTCCCCAATCCACAAACATTTCATTTAATTTTGAAGGCATAATTTGTAGCTGGGCAACAGAGCGTCAGCTGGCAACCTCTTGCCACATGCCTCCTGCCGTATCGTGTGCCTCTCCTACTTGCCACTTCCCACTCCACTCTGCTTCCCTACTGCTACACCCCTCCACACCCCTCCCCTCGGTCATGCTCAATTGAATCCATAAGTAGTTTGTGACCGCAGATCTGCGTTCGTATAATGCGTTTCAACTGTTTCTCCCTGAGCGAATTTACCCAAAAACAAAAAAAAAAAAAAAAATATATATGTATATAGCGGAGCAGCGGCAACAGCAACAGCCGGAGCGGCAACAACATCATGCAACATGGCAAATTGTACGGAAATTGCCCGAAACAAACAGGCAACAACCGCCGCCGCCGCCCAACCACCGACCGACCAACAGACCGACCGACCAACAGACCGCTGACCATAATTCACTCAAGTTAGACAAAAGCATTTTGGTTGCCACTGCCCCTGCCCCCCCTCCTCCGACTCCTCCTACACACCCGGCACTGTCTATCTGTCTGTCCGTCCGTCCGTCCCTCCCTGGCACTTGGTTTTACGAAAGTCCAAAATCCAGAGCCCCAGCCCCAGCCCAAAACGCAAACGCAAACGCAAATGAGTCTCCGGGTAAAGCGTCATGCTCTTTGAGTTCTATGAACAGTATTTTTGTATCTATGTTGTTGTCTCTGTGTGTGTGTGTGCGGTGTGCGGGGTGTGCGTAAATCCATTCAATAGGGGTGGTCCTCCCCCTACCCAGGTCCAGTAATGGTGGCTCTTGCCCTAACCGAACTCCATGGAAAAGGGAAACACTTGAAATTGTGCACACCCATAAGTGTGGGCATTATAATTGGGTTAAGGAGTTGTTAGCGCGTTCAAGTTGTCATTATAGATCAAGCTGGATAGATAAGATAAGTGTATGTTGGGAGCGATTGCTGCCAGACGAGGAAATTGCCAGTCATAACAGGAGGGACAGAACAGAACAGAACAGAGAACAGAGCAGCCACGACCCGACAAGATGATGATAGAGTAGGGCGTCAGGAAATTGATTCATAATTAATATGGCGCTATTCATTTTCCATACTCACACCCCTGATTACGAATACACCCACTCCGAGAAAAAAATGGCATAGTACAAAGAAATTTAAACGTATTTAAATGGAATAATCGCGGATATTTTGTGAAATTTTATTAGAGTTCACTTTGGTTTAAATTTAAATGCATTAAAATTTATTTTTTAACACTTCAAAATCCATATAATACGAGTATATTCAATTTTTAGGAAATATATTCTATGAAAATACTTTATTTAAATATTTATATTTAATATATATTCATTTTAGATACATATATATATTAAAATGAAATTAAAATTATTTTTTAAATATTAAATATATTTATTTTAAATATGAAATGTATTTATTTTAAATATAAAATATATTAAAATGAAATTAAAAAAAATTGTTTTTAATATTTTCTATATTTAATTTAAATATTAAATATATTTATTTTAAATATATAAATGTATTTATATTTTTAAATATAAAATATATTCAAATATTTTCATCTAAAATTTTCATGTTTTTTGTTACCAAATACCACTATCGGAGCCAATTAGTGGTATACATTTTTAAATCTAAATCTAAATGTAAATATTCAAATTTCAGGGCTTTTTTCTGTGATGTTTCGACAAGATTCATTCGGGGGCAACACATGTACGTGTCAATGTTTCGGTAAAGTCCCTTAATGCAGTGGCCCGAAAAGCTACACGGGATTTATTTGATTAATGCACCTGATTACTGTCAGTTTATGGGGGATCCGATCCCCCATTGACGGGGTCGTGTAACTCTTTCAGAGTTCAGCTGTATTTTATTTTATTTTATTTTCTTTCCCCTCCCCAATTCTAAGCTCCTATACTTTTTCTGTTTTCCTTCTGTTTTGAGCCCACTCTAATCCATTCGGAAAACACACCGAAAATACATGTCTCTCCGATCCCCTCGAACTGTCTATACGCATTTGTACGCTTGTCTGTCGTGTCCTGTCTGTCCTGTCTTTCTGTTTGCTTTTAGCTCGTATTTACTTATGCTTGTCCCCGTCGTCCTGCAGCATATTTCAGGGGTAGCGAATTAAGGGCGAAGGGCAACGTGCCTGTTGGGCTGCGGAATCGGAATCGGAATCGGTGGCAGCAACAATAGCATCAGGAGCGGCAGCAGCAGCGTGCAGCACTCAGGCAAAAGTATTGAATCATGTTGGAAAATTATTCACGGTACTTGAAATTGGCGAAACAATTATTCCACGGGTTTCGCGGAGCGGCGGGGAGGTTAGAGGGGGTTTCTGTACTGAGTTCTGAGCTCTGGTTTCTGGCTTCCGAGTTCGGGGCGGTGGCTGCCCTGCAAAGTGTGCTACACTTTTCACACAATCTCCCCCCTGCTGTGCGTATGGGGCCGCATTATGACAGCCAGAAACAGCAGCAGTGGCAGCAGCGAATACCCCTCGTAAAAAGCACAAGTCATTGGACAGCACACAGTCACAGCCACAAGTATATCCACAGCCACAGTTACAGCTACAGCTACGGCCAGAGGTCTCGAGGTCTGAGCTGCGGCTCAGTCGGGCTCAGAGTTCAGAGCGCTGCTCCTGCGCTGATCCTGCGCATGAGTACCTTTTGTTTGCCGCAAATGTAAAAACAAAAGGAAAATAAAAGCTGGGGTAAAAAAAAACACACACAAAATCAACAAGAAAAAAAAAGTAAAATAAAAGAAAGGAAAGGAATAATAAAATAAAATGTGTATCGCTGTAAGGACGAGAGTACGAGTGAGTGTGTGTGTGTGTGTGTGTGGCACGGACCGTGTTGCCGCTGTCGTTGATGTTGGCTCTGTTCCTGCCTCATTCTCAGTTCGGCTTCACTTTGTGTGCGCACATTCGTCTCTACTTGGGAGTTCTCTGTATTTGAATGCGTAGCCGCCGTTCGGTTCGGTTCGGTCCGACTCCGGTCCTCCGGTCCTCCATCACCATCAGCATTTCCATCTCCATCTCCATCTCCGTTTCGGTTCCTGTGACTGCGACTGGGACTGGGACTGTGACTGTGCTTGTGCCCACCCCTAAAGCGCCCAACTCCCTGCCACTGCCACGACCACTGCCACTGCCAATCGTGCCCAAACATTAAGCTATATGTACATATATATATATGTATGTATGTGTGCGCTCAGAGGGTGGTTTTACCATTTTCTATATGTATCCTTGTTCCTATTGTATGGGATATACTCGTAGTAGTACTTATTCTTCTGTCCCTGTGTGGCCCTCTGTCTTTGTGTGTGTGTGTGTGCCCGCTCTCTGCCGCCTGATGTGGCATGCCGTTAGCTAACTTTCCCGTTACGTTTCTTTCTCTATACTTGGGCTTGACTCGGCTTGAATCGCTCCCCTCTATACCCCTATACCCTATACCCTTCTCTCTTCTTTGCTCCGTTCCTTTATGTTCCTTTGTGTTCCCTTTAGAGGGTATTATAATTTTGATCTGATGTTTGTATTCCAGAGATTCCAGGGGGTATTTAATATTCTGGATCGGCGCCAACAGTCTGCCTATTTCTAGGAACAAAAAGAAAGCAATACTTCGGGAAAATCCAGGATTATCTTAAGAAATTTGAAGCCAAGATATCGGGTCAAGCAGCCTACATATATAATCGCATTAAATTATAAATAATTCATAGCTAAAAACCTTCGCTGTAGAGCAATAAACTATACAGTAAATACATGTATCTAAGCTGAAGCAACTCCTCTTATTGATTTAAATAAAGAAAGAAATCTGCCTGTTAGCTCGTGTTATTCGAAACGAATGAATCTGGTTCGTTTATGGGAAATTTTGCATTACATAGGGTATACAGAATTCGGCGATCAGAAGTGTTGTCTCCATTTTTGGTATTTTTTTTTTTATATTCACAATTGCCATTTTGGTAGTTTTCCCTCTTCCCACCCCATACCACCCCACCCCCCACCCCACTACACTGTCCTCGAGTGAGTGTGTGTGTGACATTATTATTACGAGCCGTTTTTGGTTGCCTTGCTTGTTCAACGTTCAACTTATTTATGCGCCTGCCTGCCCTTCCCTTCCCCTACCGATGCATACCCTACCTACCCTCCATAGCTCCCTCCCTCGGTTAGAGGGGTCGTAAATTTGAGGCCCCTTATGCGCACGCACTTAAATACAATCATAATAATAATTGAAACAATTTACAAATTAAAAAGCCACAAATCTTGGCACCAAACTTGACAATACAATTAGACGGACGAACCGAAGCCGAAGCCGAAGAAAGTGTGTGGCCAAGTAATAGCCGAAATCTGTACAATACTCGAATATGTACGGGTGTTCGTATGAATATTTTAAGTACTTGTAAGTACTAGTACATTTAATAAATAAATGTGCATACAAACGCATTTCATTGAGGCGAAAGATTGCTTTGGCTGCTCTTTTCTGGTTCTTATCTGGGGCTGGCTCTCCCCTCGTTAAATGAACAATGAACGGAATTGAGGTCGCCCTGGTGCTGCCCCCTGGGGCCTCAATTGGAATATAATATCTTAATGTATTAATGGCTGAGTTGAGCATTTTTTATTAATAAATTATTATGATGCTTTTTCTTTTCTTTTTCTTTTTTTGTTTTTTTTTTTGGCTTGCAGCTCCCACAAATTGCACATTTCCGGCTCGATGGGAGGGATCCTGGTTCCTGTCCGGCTATCAGCAGTCGATACACATCAAGGGATCGCAGTTCAGCTATCGCGGCAGGTGTGCGGCCTCCGATGGTAACAAATATCTGATTGTCGATGAGTAAGTACCCGCCGTCCAGAGCCTCCTGCTAAACAATATGCTAACATATCTCCGACCCGATATACTTGATCCAACGATTGGCTGCCAATCAAGAAAAACCCCAGAAGATGATGAAGAAAATATAAAAAAAACGAAGAGAAGATGATGATGATGAAGATGAAGATTCCATGTTATATGTACATATGTATACTCGTATATATCTTTCTTTCTTTGTATTTTGTTCCTTCTTTGTCGAAAAGTGCCTATAATTGAATAAGTTTTCATTTCTCACTGGAGAAAAGGTGTGTGTTTGTGTGTGTGTTTGAGTGTGTGTTTGATAAACTGTGTGGAAGGTAAGGCCCTCCCTCCGATCCAACAGTTTCCTTCCCCCCAACCCCAATGATGGTGATGAAAATGGAGGGAAAATGCAGCACTAACCTCATTAAAAAGAAGCCAGTGAGCAGCACACAAACAAAGACAACACAGAAGGAAGGGATTGTGGATAGTGGATAGAGGATAGAGGATAGAGGCATCGACAGCAGCGACAGCAGCGACATGGAGACATGCAGACATATAGACATACATATTGTATGTACGAGTACCATCTAAAACCTGTCGTCAACCTTATCGCTGTCGTTGTCGTCGTCGTTGTCGCCGTTCCCGCCGTTCCCGTTCCCTTTTCCCTCTCCCTGCCAGCTGCTGTTCCGACTGCTTTCGGCTCTTAACTTTCTGCCTTTGAAACGGGTTTGTTTGCCTCCATGTCCTCTCCATGTCAGTGGCGCTGTCTTGGCAGAGCGCGATGCTCGTAATTCGGATGTTTGACAAGAGCCCAGTCGCGAAGCCGACTACCCATCCAATCCTACCCATACATATAGATAAATATAGAGATGTGTATGTGCTGAAAACTAAATCAAACTTTTTGCCCCCCCGTACAAGTATGTATGCGCATATTGTGAGTTTTTTTTTAATTTAGAAAACTGCCTTTTGCTATACCCAATCTCCCAATCTCTAACTATCTTTCTAAAACGAATACTACTCGTATTTGGCAGTCGTTGTTGTTCATTTTCCTTCTACTGCATTTTCATTTGAAACGAAACGAAAACCAAAGAAATTTTTAAAAGAAAATTGCTTTCCATTTTGCCCATTCCTTTTGCATCAAACCCGAACTCGAATTCCTCTTTTGTTGCCTTCCGAATGAATGTTTTTGTGAAAATGTGGAAACAACAAAAAAAAAATTAAAACCCCTTTAAAGCTGCTTTCCTTAATGCAAAATAAAAAAAAAAAAAAAATACAGTGGAGTATTATTTTTGTAAATTTTGCTTTTTGCCTTGTTCATGCTTATAAATATTTAATAAACATATGAATAATCCTAACCGTAAGCTAAGTTTTTCCGTTGTAGCTGAAATGTGAAAATGTTTTTGATTTTTCTTCCACCAAAAAAAAAAAAAAATCTCCTTTCCTTTGCATACGAAAAATATGTTTGCCCTTTTTGCGGAGCTGCTGCTGGGATCTCCTCCAGCTTCAGCTCTCGATTCCATTCCATGCCATTTCCTTCCGTTTTGTAAATGTTTTTTGTCGTATAACAGATAATATTTTTAATCAAGTATCGTAAACATATCGAGTGCCATCTACTCGTACTATCGTATCCACTAGGAAACTAACGAAAAGCCAAAAATATCCAAACAGAACCCAAATCAAAACTCTTTATTTTGAAACGTTTTCCACTTAAATATATGAACAATATATTACAAATATTTTGTCAAACATCACTTTTTCAACAAAAACATATATATTTTGTGAGTTTTTACGTTCTTAAGTGTACGTCCTTTGAGTTCGTTTCAATGATCATTTTGATTACCTTATACTCGAAATATAACATCAACCTAGTAATCACTTTTCCAAGAACCATTACCCGAAACCCAAGCCCGAAACCTGTTTTCAAAATCAATATAACCAGAGTTACGAATACGTATCGTATCGTATCGTATCGGTATAGATCCTGTTTCGGGTCTGGGCCACATTTCTGGGATAAGAGTAGGCGGCGGGGTGACGCCTCAGTGTGTGTTTCCTTCTTGTTTTGCACCCATCGATACACACCTACAATGTACACATGGAGGAATATACCGAGTCTTACATAAGCATATACAAAAAACACAACTCCCCAAAAAAACTAAACAAGAAACATGATTAATATCCATACTATACCGATATACAATACAATACAAAATACAAAACTACAAACTTTTCGTTGCAACCAATAAACTCTTTTAGGAAAGGATGTCATCGTTGCCTGGTAATCTATGAGAAGCATACGAATGTGCTCCAGTATAAAGAAAGTGAGTGCGAAGGTGATAGTATGTATATGCATCAGTCGAATCCATCTGCACTGGCGATGCGTAGCTCTAATAAACAAAGTGATCATAGGGGGGGAGCTCATCCCAATACGAACGGGCATTCAAGACTATCATCATCGGATCAGTACATAATGAGATCCAATGACGATATGAATGATTGTAAGCATTAATTTTATACTTTTTTCTCTACCTTTCTCTCTCTATCTCTCTCTCTCACTCTATTAAATAAGTTAAGAAAAAAAGCAAGCAAAAAAACTAAACCGAAAATACAAAAACTCTATCTCTTAACTCGCTATCTCAAAATATACCAGTTATCTGTTCCGTTATCGTTTCCACCTATTTTTTCATTTACATAATTCCCTTAGTTAACCAAACATGACTAACATATAACCTTATGATTTAAGCGCTATTTTCATTTACCCCCAACAACCACCCCCAACCACCCCCTCCCCCCACACACACACAAAGAACGAGAACACAAAAGTTTTTCGTTCCGTCCAAGAGATCAACTGAAAAGCAAAAAGATGAAAGACGATGAAAGAAAACACGTCGTTCTCGATTATTCCACTCTTTAGTGAAAACACACACGAAACAAAAGCAGGATTTTGATCGATTCTTTTGGTACTTACAATAAGTTTTATTTTTTATTTTATTTTATTTTTTTTATAGTTTTTTTCCATAATTTAAGTATGATTTGTTTTTGAATTTTTTTTTAATGCAACCTTTGGTTAATTATACAAAACAAAAACAAAACAAAACCAAAAAAAAAAAGAACAAAACAAAAACAAAAAACAAAAACCAAACCAAACTTGTAAATAGTCTCAAACAACAATTACTCTGCATACGAAATGAATAAATAATTCTACTTTACTTACGTTTTGTCATGGCAAGGGTCCTCTCTCTACCTCTCTCTCTCTCTCTCTCTCTGTATATCTCGAACTCACTCTAACCAACCAACCAACCAATCAACCAATCAAATCAATCAATCAATCAATCGATCAATCAACCAAAAGTGTACATCTAACAACAAAATATATATATATAACAATCAAAAGAAACAAATGAACAAAATGTATATTTTCCTCAACATATCCCCTTAAAAAACAAATAAACAACAACTAAGATACAAAGATACAAACTAAACTACTCGTACAAATATTAATATTAAACGTTAATCTTACCGTTAGTGCCAATCCAATTAAGCCAGCAAGCGTATTAGCGGATTAGCAGATTAACCCCTCCCAACAGGCACCCAATTAGAAACCGAAACCGAAACCAAAGCTGAAGCCACAAGAACAATCAGGTCTAGCCTAGCCAGCCAGCCAGCCAGCCAGCCAGCCAGTTAGCCAGTACATAGTCCAGTCTATAGATCCGGAATAACAGAACCCAACCATGCGACAGTCTTGAATTCAATTCGAATCGAAATCGGAACAAAAGAAAAGCACCAGGCCGTAATCCACAGCAGAAAAACAGGAAACCAGGAAACTATAAACAGTTTTAGTTAAGAACTTTGGTTTTCTCGCTCTCTCTCTCTCTCTCTCTCTAAATTTTGATTTTGAGTTTTCCCTTGGTTTACGTTGGTACTCTGTGCCAGTTTTCCGTTTCACTTTTACTGTAAATAATTAACAAAACGAAACAATCAAATTTTGTAAATATATAAAAAGCAAATGCAAAATGCAAAGAACACGAGACTGTTGTTTAAAGAAAACCAAATTGTTTGTTCCATATATATATTTTTTTTATTACAAAAACCATTTACATACATATATATCTAAATATATATATATATTACCCCGATATATATTTGCAAACTCTCTATTCAATATTTATATGATATGTATATTTTCCTTAATTCAACATTTTCAACAAACTCCAACAACAGCAACTCCAGAAACCCAAAAAGAGAACCGAAACCGAAAAACCAAAACCAAAACCAAAACTACTACAACTACAACAACAAATCAATTCAGAACAATTCAAAGTTTAGACGTGAATACCATGAGTGTTTGTGTTTGTGTAGGTGTGTGTGTGTGTGTGTGAATGTTGATTAAAATACCAATAGATGAATACTAATAACAAACAAGAGGTGTGCGCGCACACACACGCACAGAGAAATTTGATTGGATTTTGGTTTTTGAAATTTGCATATTTGAAATTATTGTACATTTTTAACAGCCGCAGCCAAGTTGTTGCACAGTTCGATTCGCGTTTGCTCCATATATTTAATGTATATAGAACCAAAGCAACCCCAACCCCCAACACCAACCCCAACCCCAACCCCAATCGAAGTGTTGAGCAGACACTACCACCCACCACACACCACCCCCACCCACACACACGTTCGTGTAGACAAGCTTGTATTTAGTTGCGACCCCAGAGGAGCGACAGCAACCCATCCACTCATTTGTAAATAACTTCATCTCCCACTCTCTCTCAAGACAAACCCCTAGACCCCCCCCACACCAGAGACACAGACACACGACCCAGAGTTAGCGTCAGAGTCGGAGTCAGAGTCCAGGGAATAGGCCGAACCGAACCGAACAGAACCAGTTCTTCCAAATTGTATTCAACTTTTAGATGATTATATTTCCAATAGGAGGCCAGTCAGTACCTTGGAGAGTCTGCCTAAGTTTGTTCTTCTTTCGCTTCATCTGGCTTCACATTCAAATCATCTTCTGTTCCATTCTGCTCATCAACCCACTCAGGTCTGTCGCTTGTTTCACTTACTCTTACCGGGAACATGATTTATTTATAGGTCGGTCGGTCGGTCGGCCGAGTCGGAGTAAATGAAAATGGAAACGCGACACCAAGTGTCAGAGTGTTTTCTCTGTATTTCGAGCCAGTTGAGTACTACATATTACGCTGAGTAATAAGTACGAGTATCTAAGAATATGCTTTTGTACGAGCACTACAGGTTCAGCCACCCCACTTGAAAGGCTGTACCTGTAGCTGAAGTACCCCACTGCATATCTCATATTCGTAATTCGTTGGTAATTGCTGTAATCCGCTTAGTTCTTGATCAGGTAGCGAACTTTTCCTGCATCTCCAGTGCACCTAATTACGGAAAAGAAGTTGCAATTAAGTCTTGTCGTATGAGGATAGCACCTGACACATAATGCAAGTAGCAGCACAGTCTGAGAGTGCTCTCTCCCACTTCCCTCCACTCCACTCCAGTCCACTCCAATCCCACTCGGGTCGGCTTGGCCAAGCCGTGGCAAGGTCTGGTGGCACGCATAGAAATGTAAATTCATTATTTATTATTTGTTTGCCTCAATAGAAATCAAATTAGTTTAAGTGGCGACCCAACAGCACTGGCACTGGCACTGCCACTGGCACCAGTAAACAGCAAACAGCAACATCCATATCCACATCCACATCACCGTGAGCTCTTGGCCCAGAGCGCAGCCAGACAGTTGGACTCGAATTGGAAAACGCCAACACAGGGCACGCCCATCAGCCAACCAAACCCAAACCCAAGCCCAAACCCCATCCTCATTTGATATTTCCACTTGCACCGACCGACTGTCTGACTGCTTGACTGGCTGTCTTGGCTGCCTGCCTTCCTTTTTTCCTTGATTTGATTTTGTTTAAATATTAAACGAGAGTTTTAGGTCTCATTTATAATTCAAAGGCCTCGAGGGCAGCAAGCAGTCAGGAGGCACTGGAGGCAGGTCCCCAAACAGATCGGAGACGGTAGGGGCGGAGCGGAGTTCAGTTCATTTTGATTAGCAGACCGTAAAACAATAGTATCAATGGCACAATAGAATTGCGTGTGTGTGCTTGTGTGCGTTCTTTATTAAATCATTATTTGTTTAGATTTGTCACACAATCAGAAGTACACACACACGCCGTGTGCATGTGGTGTGGGAATGTTTGCATAAAAGAGCAGCTCTCGGCTCTGGGCTAAGGATTTCTTAATTCTTCTTCCGTGCCATTGGAGCTGATTTAATACGCTTTAAATTGAGATTTTAAACAACAATCTAATGAAAAAGCATTCAATTTAGATAGCCTTTTTATGGCCACACAAAGAGATACAGATACAGATACGTACAAACCCGTACACATCGCATTCAGGGCTGGCAGACTGTACAGATAATTGGACTTAGACAGTCGACAGTTTCAATTACTGAAGACTTGCACAATGTACAAACAGGATTAACAGGAAAAGCCTTGTTAATTGGTCTACGTCTAATGTAGTGTCGTTTTCACTTGTGTCGAGCATAGCATCAAAGGATGTGCCAGGATTGTGTGCGTATCCATGTTCTCTTGTGTGCTTGTTTACGATGGAGCTGCCAATCTCCAGTCCAATGAGCGGTTCCACAATCCACAATCCACAATCCTCGATTCATTTGCTTTAACTCTAGTATTGTGGGTATCAAAAGGCATTGCCTACTTCAGGGCAGCCGTCGGCTAACTGCCGTTTAAATTGCATTTTCGAGTACAGCTACGTAAGGGGCTACCACTCGTTTAGTAGCCAACCAAGCTCTCAGGCAGACAGTACCCCAGCCCCCAGCCCCAGCCCCATCTTGCTTAATTATATTCACAGCGTTTTTATTTTCCCAGCGCTTTTGGCCAAAGCATTTTGCGTATGACTAGTAGTAGTACATAGCTAGTGATGGGCTGCCAGCATTTGCATACCAATTTCGCTACCACTCCACACCAATGCGGGAAAAACGCCACGGTTAAAGGTTGCGGAGACCGAGGACCGAGGACCGGGCACTCAATGATGAAGGCCAGGCCGCATAGCGTTTTAATTGCAGTGCAGCGCGGCGCCAAGTGCAAAAACGTAGGCGGTATATAAAAATAATTAAAATAATTAAGCAAAACTGTGGAACTACGGCGGGGCCCCAGCCACCACCGAACCACTCATCAATTGAGCAGAGCTCTCCTCGGGTCCACTCCATAATTCCGGCCGACCCCCTGCTCACCTCTGCGGTTCGTTCACTTTTCTCTTGAATGCAGTTTTTCACGTTAATTTTTTGCAGATCCGAAATGCTTTTTTGGGCATTTTATGAGTATCATGAGTATTATTTTGGCTCCGTTCCGTTCTCTGTTCCTTGCCTCTTGCCGAGTATTTGCCCGTATTTTCCTTGTATTATTTGGTGTCATAACATAACGGGACATGCTTTGGCCAATTTCGGATACAAGGATATTTAAATTTAATCAAATGTCGGTAAAAATGTTTGCCATGCCTTTTATGCCTCCTGACAACAGAAACAACGAGAGAAACAGTCACAGCGCACGCACACACGAGGGGCATTGCCATCCAGTCCCATCCCATCCGGGGGGTGTGTGGGTGGTGGGTGGCTCCGACCTGTACGTTTCCGTACGTTGACTGGGTAATTTGTTAGCCAGGAGGAGCCACGGGCCCAACCTAGTCAGCCAGGCAGTCCAACCCAGAGTTTTATTTTATTTTATATAGTTTTTGGCATTTTCATGTGCCCACTTTTTCCTCTTTTTCCTTTTTTTTTTTGGGGCAACCCCTGCGTGAGTCGGTACAGTTTACGAAGCGTACGTATATATGTAGGTATGATATATACAAAATGTATATATAAAAACGTATTTACCTAGGGACACCCAACACAGAACAGAACAGAACAGAACAGAGTTCGAGTCGGATTCGCATACGATTTCCATTCCAATTCCGATTCCGATTCCAGGAACCGTGGCGTCAGTGGCGCCCGGGGTGTCAGCCAATTTCGAGTGTTTTCCCTGGCTCTGGCACGGCCTATCTTCGGTGTTACCAATTGTTGTTTTTGTTGACCGTGTTGGGTGTACCTACCAACATACATACATATATATATATATATGTATATTTTCACATTGCCATTTTCATTTCGATTCATTTCATTTATTTATGCAATATTTTATGTGTGCTCATTCATTTTTTGCTCGTTCTCGTTGTCGTCGTTGCCGTTACCGCTACCGCTACCGTTCTCGGTCTCGTTCCCATTCCTCGCTCTCGTTTGTTCTATTAATTTGTTGTCCGTTGCTCAGTTGTTCCTGGTCTATTCGATGCCGTCCCGTCCTATTCTGTTCCATTTATTTGGTTGTTTTCCGCTCTACCCGGGCTCCATTGTCAATTTGGTTGATATACCATTATATATATTTATGCAAGTATCTAGATATGTACAAGTATACACTATAAATGCATATAAAAGTCGTGCCATAAACCCCATTCGTCTTAATTTGTATGCCTTGTTTTGTTACGGTTAGGTTCCTGGGGTTTTGTTGATACTTATTTATTATTTTTATGCTCTGCTCACTTATCTGCTCTGCCATTGTTCCGCCACCGCCACGTGCCCCTGTACCGTCCCGTGTCCCCTGTCCCGTGTCCCTTTGCGTGTCTGTGGCCCCGGCCCCCGGCCCTTGCCCGACTTATTGGGGAGTGTAGAGAGGAGCATAAACCACATTTTATTGGGCGGGAGCATTACCTGCTACTAGTTTTCGTAGAATCGCCGCATCAATTCCTCCTATAGGCAGAATACTTATAGAGCAATATCAGGCAATCAGCATTATTGATAGCAGCGGCGGAAACAATAGAACTAAATTCGATTAAGAAGAACTACATGTGAGCACTACGAGTAGTACTCGTACAATGACAAGAACACACAACGCTGTAAATAAAGGTCTCCTTCCATATATTCTCTTGTACAGATATTTAATTGTGTTTGTTTGTTTGTTGGTACATACATACTTACATACATATTTACTACCGATTGATTTGATTTTGAGTTTACTTTTGAGATACTGTTCGTTGTCACCGATTGAGACGCTTTGATTTTGTTTTTTGATATATTATAATATAACTCTTTGTATTTGTACATGATTATGATTATTAATGTTTATATTAATCCACTGCTAACAAAAAATCATCATCAACTTTGTACAGTAAAACCATGAGCGAGCGAAGAAAAAAAAAAAAAAAAAAAATCATTAAGAAGAAAAAAAAAAAAAACCAAAATAACACTCGATCTTCGGCTCCCGACGAAGCTGAAAGTAGGATTTCCAAGATTGGTAGCCGTGCATGAATAATATGTACATAAATACACTTGTAATATATCCCATATCCATATTGATAAGTTTTCCCATTATTTTGTCACTCGAAACTTTCAACTTGAAAATCCATTGTGATCCGAGCGAACGGTTTGTAAATCCTTATTATTGTATGATAATGTTTTGCGGAATAATTCTTTGCATTTCCTTTTCCTAATCAGATCAAGTCTGCCAGCTCTTGGAAATCGTATTGTACAACCCCAATGCCCATTCCATTTCGAAGAATGCCTTTAAAATTTCGTTTAACGGTTTGTTAAGTTTCCTTCAGTTGTCCGCCTCCCCCCCAACAGCACCCCAACATCCACCCAACCTCAACCTCAATCCACCAGATCCTGCCACCGTTTCCCCGCTTTTGTTTTCTGTTTTCGCATAAAAAAAAAAAAAAAAGGTTGAAATAAAAACAGGAAAATTCATTTGTTTCTGTAGAGCCTATGAAAGCGAATTCGAGACACATTTTGTATAGAAAGCAATGCGCTCATTACTTTTACTTACTCTCTGTCACACTTTGTTTTTCTAATTCAATTTCGTGAATATCAAGATATCAACAAAAAGAAAGGATTTCAGCTAAATTTTGTGCCAAAAAAAACAATGGAAAAAAAAAAAAAAAGAAGAAAAATTGAAAATGAAAGTAAAAGAAATTATATATATATTTACCCAAAAATATATATTGTACACATCTTTGTATATGATGATGAAATGTTGGGATGGGCTGCCCGGTGACCGCTAGTATAATTGTCTCATTTATCAATTACTTATTGTACTTTCTTCTTACTACATTCTACCTAACCTAACAACCTACTACTACTTTACTTTACTACTACCCTACTACTACTACTTACTACTATTCGTACTACTACTATTTGCTCTATGGGTTCCGATCCGTTCCCGATTCTGTGTTGTTGTTTCCTTTTCTGTGTGTCCGTGTTTGTGTCTTTTAGTTTTTGTTGTAACTTTCCTTCGGTTGCTTTTTTTTTTTTTTTTTTTGGTGTTTTCTTTCGGTTCTTCCCCCATTCCGTTCATTTAGTTACATGTGTGTAATTTTAATTAATGTAATTTTAACATGAAACTCAACAATTTCTGCTCTCGGTTACTCATAAGTTATTGTACAATTGTGTCGTTCGTTCGTTCGTTCGTTCGTTGGTTCCTTCCTTCGGTGTGCTCCTTCCTTCTTCTTTCTACTACTATAGTACTTGTATTCGTATTCGTATTAGCTGTGTGTGTCTCTCATTTTTCATTCCGTTCGTTCTAAGTGTCTAAGTGTTGTGTCTGTGTGTGTGTGTTTGTTTGTTTGTTTGTTAGTCTGTGTTCGGGGCTGTACTGTACTCTGTGCGGTAATTTAGCCCGGCTATCTAATATAACTGTGCGCTTAACGGTCGGTCCGACCGCACACATCCAGAGAATACCAAAACCAAAAAAAAAAAAACCCACTGCAAAGTAATATAATTTGTTTAATTTGTTCTCCTTTTCTGTGCTTTTTTTTCGTGTCTGTGATGTCGTTTTTTGCCTTGTCATGATATACTATTATATATGCCACAAACGCTTCTCCGTAGTACTCTCATACACACACACACACACACACACATGATACACAACACGCCCCGTCCCACACCTTTGTTTTCTCTGATACTCGGTATGCTTTGTATACTCATAAAGTGTAGCTGCTACTTAATTACAATCATTACTCAAAAACGCCACACACTTACCCGTACACCGTACACCCGTACACCCGTACACCCGTACACACACGGACAATACAGAGTCCTGGCGTATCCTGGCTTTTACACCACACTACATGCTACATACATAATTGGTACTTTTTCATAATTTGTTTCTCACTCTTCTTTTTGTGGTTTTTTGCTCTGCGTGTGCCTGTTTTTTGTTCTCGTTTGATTCGAGTTTTCATTTTGCCATAGCCTGTGTACTATTACTAAAGAAACAAACTGAAACTGTTCGAACATAATACTAAAAAAATATTAATTTAAACCAAAAGAACGCCAAGTACAAAAACTGTTTGTTGTGTGCCTTTTTAGCTGTAAAGATTTTCTGTAATGTTGAGAACCATGCCTGTATGTGTTATATGTATATATCGTACATTATAAATATATCCGTATCTCATACGAAACGGATTTTAGTTACAATTACTTTTAAAACAACTCTACTACTTACCAGTATATAAAAAAAAAGAATGAACAAAAAAAAAAAAAAAGAAAAAAAGAGGACCCTTTACCAAAAGAAAACATATACATATATATGTGTCGCGTTTGCCATAAAACCCAGAAACCCGACTACTCAATTTATTCATCATGAGTAAATGTTTGTTATTATTTTTTAGTTGATTCAAAATGTTATGCTTGCCCTAGCAACAAATACCTTATACCTTATGTATGGGGCCCTGCCAGGCCCTAACATTATTTTACTACCTTTGCTACCTTTACCTACCTGTTACCTGTTATTTATTGCCTAAAAACCCCCATCCTTTGCTTTTGGCCTCACTTCTGCCCGGAGGAGAGCCAGAAGCACCAGAAGATGAACCAAGTGTGTGTTTTTGCTTTCGGTTCTTTTTTAAACGTGTGTTGTGCCTTTCAGTTGAATTTACAAATACATACATAAAAATAAAAAAAAGTGTTGGGGGCTCTGTTCTGCAGTCCCACAGCCCAGTCCAGCTCAAGCCCAGCTCGAGGAAGTGCTGAAAATGAAAAACTCTTGTCTTTAAGTTATTTCTGTGAACGTCACAAGTCTTTGGTTTGGTTTGGTTTGTTGTTCCTTACTGGTTCCCCACTTTGTTTGGTTCGTTTCTGTTTTTCTGGAACTTACATACTTATCTTACTTACTTATGTATTGTACTTACCGCTGCTTTTTATACATTTCCACAGAAATTGTTGTTGTTTCTGCCTACTCCTGTGTGCCGCACTTGAAGCTGGAGTTGGGAGTGGGAATGGGAATGGGTATGGGGCCATGACCGCAACATACCCGTCTCTCTCGTCACTCTCGTCACTCTCGCCACTTGCGACATTTCTGCTGATTTAAGGCTTCATTTCGTCATTTATTCGAGCAATCTTCTCCCCGGACCATCCAGCTTCGGCGGCCACTTAATTAAACAAATTTCTGTGCAATTTAAATGGCATGCTTGGGCAATGGATGGCCCTGGGACACCACAGATTCCCAGCCAGCGCCCAGCGCTGTTGCGCTGTTGCGCAGCTTCCAGTGCGGCACTCAACAAACGAAAAGAAAAACAAAAAAAATTTAAAAATAAATCTTTTACAATTCCTTAGCCCTTTGTAGATTTGATTTCCTTTAACCCTGTCCTTTCTTTAATGTGTTGCTATTACTTACTACAATTTACAACTTACATACTCTGCTCCCACTAATCCTTTACTACTTTCTACTGCTAATACTAAAACTAATACTAATACTGCTACTACTACTACCACTACTACTACTACTGCTATTTGTAACCTATCTATCTTTGTGTGTTCTGTGTCTACGACAACATCATTTGCGATTTGCATTAATTGAATTTTTATTTGTGCTTTTAAAATAATCATGTCCCCCAGACTTTTGCAAGGGCCGTGAGACTTTACAGAATCTCTGCGACCAAATACCGGGCGATGCCCTGCTATACTCCCTCTTCCGGGAGAGCGCCGAGCCGGTCAAGTGTCCGCTCAAGGGTGAGTACTTGTAGAAGCAAACGACGTACATGCCAATGGGGCCTGGGTCATTTCAAGAGCCGTCTTTCTTCCTTCTCCTTATCGCCTGCAGGACCCTTCATATTCACATACAACCGGGGCCATGGGGAGTGCAAGTCGCCAGTGTCCAACATTGAGAGCTGCACGGAGGAGAGTCGCCTCCTGCTGAGCTTCCAGGCCTGTCCCGATGTCCAGGGGACCGAGAGTACAGGTGAGTCTTTCTGGCCATGACAATGACTCATCGCTTCTTTCTGGAACTGAAGATGAACATCCTTCCTTCCTTCCCTTTCTTTCTTTCTTCCATTCTTCCTTTGCCATGCCCTCTGTTCTGTGTGTCGTGTTCCGTTCCATTGCCCGCCTGCTTCTGAATTTGCTTCTGCTTGTGATTCTGATACTGCAGTTGAGGAGCTGACGTGTCTAGCGACCTGGAAGGATGGCAACTCACGCTATTTGGTTGGCCTGGTCTCGCACCATCATGCCATCTCGAACGAGGAACGATATCGCTGCTTTGTCTATGAGAAAATCTCCTCGCTGATGGGTAAGCTGCCTTCCGGCAAACAGGATGAACTTTGTTTGAGCTTTAAAACCCTTTCCAGGCGCTCCCAGCATGCTCAGCTCAAAGGATGCCGAGTATAAGCTGGCACAATCCGGCGACGCCACTTGCAATGGCTTAGACAGTGCCGAGGTAAGCATTTTCCCCAACACAGATACTGATACAGACACAGACGCAGACACAGACCATTTTGTTACCTATTCTGCCATTTTCACTTACCCGCAAATGCCACACTGCCACACCCTCTCCGCACAGGTTGGCTCCCGCATCATGTCCCTGCGAAAACCGCCGGTGGCGGAGCGCTGTGACTTCCCAGCCTGGTTCAAG
The DNA here is from genome assembly GCA_008121275.1 of Drosophila lowei. Lineage (NCBI taxonomy): Eukaryota > Metazoa > Arthropoda > Insecta > Diptera > Drosophilidae > Drosophila > Drosophila lowei. Next base: position 36,927,072 of record CM017777.1, read on the forward strand.
GGTCCCCGTCACTGGCATGCACTTATGGGCTACGCCGTCTACAATTATCACCCCAAGTGAGTTCCGCCAAAGGCCTGCGGCCAAGTTGTCACCCAAACCCAAACCGAATCAAACGGACCTCTGAACTGTTTCCATTCCCGTTTACGTTTCTTTTCAGTGATGGGTCCGTGCACATTATTAAGCCCAACGGCTATATGGAGACACGTGCGCTCTGCGAGCAGATAAATAAACAGACCTCAACCGAAATGATGGCCGTAGTGCATTACACGACCGGGTGGTAAGTGGCCCAAATTGAAAATACTGCCAAGAGGCTAACCAACACGTCCCTGCAATTTCAATGTCTGTTCACCGTACACCGTTCCCCGTTCCCCGTTTCGCCCCACAGTCAGTCAGGATTCATGTGCATGATGTTCTACCGCCGGGACACGCACGTCATTGAAATACAGACGGGCAAGCCGGCCATTCGCCTGGAGGACGCCTGTGCACCGGATCACTTTGATATTAATAAGATGGCCTACATTACCTTGCTGGGTAAGAGAGATGCACTCTCTGCAAGCCTACTGCAGCCGTATTCAACGCCCTCTGTATCTTTCCCTGTAGCAAGCAATCCGGAGCCGGCGATTTGCCCAATGGAGGGACTGTACAACCTGCGCGGCGCCATCGGGCCGCCGTATTTGGCCACGCGCCACAAGCGCAATCACAACGGCAAATCGCACCTGGGACACGGACATCATCACCACGAGAGTGCAGACGCGGGAACTTTTGGTCATAAAGGGTAAGCTGACTCCGTGGTTGCGGCTCCTGGCAGTTTTACAGCTCGATTTTTTGATTGCAGACACAGCACGCTCAGCTTTCGGAATGCCGAACACATGGAGCGTGGCTCATGGCATGCCAATACTCGCGGTCTTCCCGTACGCAGTCGACGCAGTGCGCCCCAGGATCTGCAGCAACAGCAGCAGCAGCAGGCGCTAGTACTGGGCAACGTGAATAGCAACGACACGAGTGTGGGATTTGTGGCCACGCGGAATCGGCGCGATGTCCCGGGCTGTGTGCCTAACTACAATGCCCAACGGCAGCTTTGGGTAGGATGCAGTAAACCCAACTCGATCGACGTTAGTCCGCTGTGCAGCGTGGAGGGTGAAGAGGGTATGCGCCAATAGAGTTTAAAGTCCGGATTTGGTCTTATTTAGGATTTGTCATTGCAGAGTACTCCTGTCACGGCTCCTGGAGCGAGAATAGTACATTCTTCATCATAGCACGCCACAAAGGCAGCAAGCACGGCGTCTGTCTGACCTATCGGCCAACGGAGGGCACCTCAGCCAAGCTGGTTGTAGGCGATGCCTGCTACCGAGGCACACAGAAGCCACCCGATCACCATTTGGTGGCCAATCTATCAGTCTTTGGTATGTTCTACATTCGCTATAGACTGCGGCATCCTTAGTTAAACTCTGTTTTCCTTATCCACAGGCAAATGCGGCGAAACGGGCTCGAGTGCAGGTGAGGCTCAGCTGGGCAACTGGCTCCTGCTGCTGACAATGGCCACGCTCCAATGGCTCTACCTGCGCAGCTGAGTTGCAAGCGGTGGCAAACAACAAACTGCATCACAATTCTAAATAAGCACATAAGCATTACAGGCCACAGCGCTGTGTATGCATTTACTAAAACCCCAAAACCAAATCCCATTATGATCGACATGTATACAAGACACATTTAAGACTTATTGTATATTTCATGTAGTATGAGTAAGGCGTAATCGAACCACTCCCAGACTCCAGACTGGTTTGGCTGTAAATAATGTATTGTTTTTATTTTTCTTTACTGATGAACACACACTTTTGTTTAGTTCTAAGTGCTTAAAATAAACAAAAATTCGATATAGTAAGGGGCCCACATACCCACAATATGAAAATGGAAAATGGTTTGCAATAAAGCCTTAGATCAGCGCTATTTGTATTAGGGCTAGTAGAACGCGTCTATTACTAAGAGTAGCGCAAGGTTCATATATGTAACTATTAATGCAAGTATGTATGTAGCAAATGCTATTTATTTATTGTACGATTATCCACTAAGCAGAGCAAAGACACAGCATAGAGAACGAGAAGGAGAACACGAAACAAACCATAGATATGACAACAGACATTAGAACTAAACGAATACAAGCTAAAAGCTTCTTCGTTCTGTTTCCTTTTTAGCCATCTCGTAGTGTTTTGTGGCACTTACATATTTTTATATATAATTTCCGAAATGTTTCCTACAACAAAGTACATACATACATACATACAAATCACAGGACGAATGCAACATTTTAAACTATATACAAGAATTATGAAATGCATTCAAAGGAAATCCGAAGTCCGAAAACCGAAAACCGAAAACCGTTTTCGCGAAATGTACAAAACAAGAAGAGATGGGATGTTGGCTCATTCGAGATAGGTGTTGTGCTGCTGTTGTGGCAGTAGCATACAGGCAGGCAGGCATGTAAATGCACATACATATACAATATATTTTTATGTACAAATGAAGCAAAATCGTACATACATACCATTCGAGTATATATAATGATGAATAACGTTTTGCATAGGATCGCATTGGTTTCATAACATAATTAATACCTTGCAAAGTACGCATATATTGATATTGTATGATTCATTATAATAGTACTAAACATATAATCGGGAATACATAGGAGTACATACATAGGCATTTAAGGACTGTGAGGAATTCAAGCAACTTTGATAAGTAGAGGCACACCACTTTCATAATCAATCAACTAACTTCGTAAGACACAAAACAAAACAAAACAAAACACAACTGATAACTCTACCAAACAGAACAAAGACAGACAAGTGAATCAGCAGCTAGGGATGCTAAAATAATTAGAGTGTTTAAGACAATTAAGCGGTGATATAGGTCTAGAATAAACAACTGTGTAAATCTCTTATGAAAGCACAAGAACAGAACAGATGCATGCAGCAGCAACGGAAACAACAGCTACTAAAGCGGACGAGTGGAGGAGGAGAATTAATGATGATGATGAACTGTATCCAAAGGATTTCAAAAACTAGCATTTTTTCTTTTCCAGTAGCAGTACACGAGCGCATGCATTTGCCCCAATATCCGAAACCTAAGCGAACGAGTAAACGCGTAAACAATTAACGAGTAAGAAGAGAACTTAAGCAGAGCAGAGCGATAGAGGAGAGGAGAGTAGAGGAGAGACCCTTCAAGGCAACTAGTCAAAATTTACGAAGCGTAACTTTGAGTTCCATGTAAATAGCGAATGTTATGCGATTTGAGAATTGAGCAACGGTACGCGGTGTACGAGTATGTATACATATGTATGTATGTAACTAAATGCTAGTTAGCTAAAAGGATTGTGGCAAGAGATCAGAAACACTTGATAGACAGCGACAGCGACCCAGCCCTGGCGCTAGGACAGGCACAGCGGGCGGGCGTACAGAACATAAGAGTTACTTTCTAAGAACTATGTATACATTCAACAAACATCTATATAAAATTACGAAAATAACATTGTAAACTCGAGCAGCAGAGCAGACACAAAGTGGCAAAATACTAGAGAACACGAAGAAAAAAATCATGACCGGAACCGGCAATGGCAGCAGCATCCAGTCAACTCCTTATAGAGATAGAGATGGCCAGACAAATCAGACATCGTAATGTACAAAATGTACAATGATCGGCCGGAGTGCACGGCAGTAGTTAGCAGCGCAGCAGCTGAGCCCGAGCAGCGGATTCTTGAATATTCTTTGAGTGTACCTCTCTTTAAATAGGCATTTCAATTTGTTGTCAGCTTTTAAAAAGTAAATACGAGCATATTAAATAATATTGAATGCATTTTAAACAAGTAAAAACAGAAACCACATAAATCAAGCGGAACATTGAGTAATCCTTCAAGTCGAAGAACAGTTTTAACGCCCATCCTCCTGTCTCCAACAGCCAGCACACGAATTCCAGCTGGTTGGCGCTTTACTGGTTTATTTTGCAATTGTTAAGCTGAAACACTTTACCATCCCGACGCCCAACTTCCCAATGTAAGATCCAGATCCAGACCCAATTCCAGCTCCAGCTCCAGCCTTAGTTGTTTTCTTGTGTCATTGTCAGAACTTTAACGTGTTATTAATGTTCCAAACGGTCTCCACAAATGTATTCGAATGTTTCTAAAAACTGCTAAATATAAAAAAATCGAAGCAAAAAATAACAAAGGCAAAAAAACATAACATGCTGCATATTTTTGTAAATAGTTAAAGCAACGCTTAAATTTTTATCCAGTTTTGTGTATGGCTACTGCAGTCGATCGACGTGTGTATGGGGGGGCGACCAGGAGCAGCTCCAGCTGGGGCGTGGCAGCCCCACCTGAGTGTGAACGCTAAGCATTAGATATAAGTGATTTTTATATTCAAAGCGATTTTATAAATCATTTTAATTGTCTATTTTAACGAGTGCAGCAAGCAGAAAACGATATGCAAATATGCCGTCGATTTAGTTCATGTGTGTGAAAAAAAACGTAATGCAATTTTCGTCAATAATTGAATGTTTTGAGTACTATGTTCTTACCTTGTTTGGGTTTGTTTTTTAAGCTAATACGAATACAAATACAAACTAATTAAAAATATACTTCAAATGTGTTTTATTCTTTGGTTGAACTCTGATTTTAGAAACTGCTAAACTAAATGAAATATATAGTTTCTCTGTCTAAGATTCTTATAGATATTATTTATTTGATTTACTTTTAGTTCATATGTTGTAAAATATTCTCTGGCTTGCTGATGGCTTATACTTTCAATAGTTGCTAAAATGCCAAAATGGTGTTCGCCTTTCGAATTAATCTTCATCAAAACATAATTAAAGTTACGATTTTATCCACATTTCCGATGAATTGTTGGTAAGGACAGCCGCTCCTGTTATTCGACCCAAAGCTCTATTTTGTCTTTATTTGTCCGGCAAAATATGTTTATTACAATATATTTTCATATTTTGTTTGAAGTTCTAGATTAATGTGGACCAATGGCTTGCTGTTCGCTGTTCAAGATCATCGATTCTCGGCTGATCCTGCTACAAACCTTTAGCAAACGTATTTTCTGCAACTTGTTAAATAATCTTTCTCAACACAAGCTGTTAGTTACAATTCACATAATACAATTTATTAGTTTCGTTACAATATTTTTAATAAAATATATTGGCTGCTCCAGGTTCCAGGATCCTTCACATGGTAGGGCGTTGTCTAGCTCCAGTCATCTCATCGCTGTCATCTCTCGTCAATCGTCTCGTCAGTGAAAGTGGCATCTTCGTGGTGTTGTTTTTATTGAAATTTTTTTCTCTTTGTTCATAATTTGGTGGGTGAGGTTATTTGGGTGGTATGTTTCCATACAAAAAGGGGTTTGGAGATAAGTTCAGAGATCAAAATGCATCCATAACCTCACCCGAAGAGCGGATGCTTTTATTTTAATTACAATATTGACGAGAGCTTGGGGATTGAAATGAAAAATTGCTTTTTATGCCACAAAAAAGGTTGAAACATAAAAACGGCATGGCAAAACTCCGTAAAGGTGTCAAATAGCAAAAGTCAGTTATCTGTATTTTGCTTTTTATAAATAATTATGTTTTAAATATGAAGTCGATAGTACAATCGATATTTCGGTTTGAAATGGGTATAATGCACGGATTAAAACAACTTTAATTATGTTTATTTATAAATTATTTAGAAACGGACATAATCAACACAATATTGATTTAAAAAAGTCGATAGAACATCAACATGCAGTCGAAATTAAATTTATGATTCAGGGAATTAAACTGCGATTCGACAAGGCCATAAGACGAATTCCACATTTATTTACATGAAGTGGCAAGAACACTGAAAGAACTGAGAATTAACTAAGCCAATAAGGGAAGTACGATGCTAAAGCGTGAAACGATTTCGGGGATGGGATTAAAAGTTTCGATTTAAATTTGTTAATTATCCCTTAGATAAATCTAGGTACTTCATGTGCTGTTAGTTTGCGATTTTCGGATTTAACATACATAGTCCAGAAAAGTTGGTTCGGATTGATATTGTAGCTATGCATGTTTCGAAAGTCTTTCAATATTTATGTGCATTGATTCATATCTTTATGTTTCTTGTTATATGGTATTGGTATCTTGTGGGATACATAAATATTCCGTAGATAAAAAATATTATTCCAATTATGATTACTGTGAAGTTCTGCAGTGATACGTGTGTTACTATTTGATTGGTCCAAATACGATATACATTTTTTTTTTTTTTGTAATATGAGTAAATACTTCAAGCCGTTTTAAAAATGCTATTGTACTACAAGATGGTATGTTAAATGTATATTCAGTTAACATGGTATCCTTTGACTTCAGAAAACATTTTGTTAGAAGCTCTGGTAAAAGCATCAGGCGACTAGAAAGGGAGTAAAACTTTCCATCTAACATGTACCTATAAAGGCATTTCAAGCCGAGCAGACAGTAAGGTTAAGTATTTTTGAATATTAATTGTAATACAAGAAAAATACGCTGAACAGATACTTTTACATAGGCCAGATATTTAAAAAGTGTTCGCTTTTACCTTGAGAAAGTTTCGTTTAAAGTAATAAGAGCAAAAAAATAGTAATATGACAGTAAAGTATTATTGGTTGTGTGCATCGTGTAGCTCTTTTAGTAAAGCTTTTCGCATTGCATATTACCAGTAGGGTCAGTAAATAATTTAAATTTTGCACTTCTATTACATAAATACATATCTTCCATTTATGGACATTTGAAATAATTCTATGTATGAAGATTCAAAATTGTAAGCTTGTTACCACTTAGAAAATATTATTTTCAATGCGTGCGATAAGAAAACTAAATCGTTTACATCGGATTACATTTAACATGTAGTCTCTTGTTGGTTTCGTGTAAGGTATACAACAGAAAAACAATAGAAACCACAACCACAAGCATTTCTTGGAAGATGAACTTTGCACTGCAATGCAACTGGAATGGTAATTAATGCAATTTACATATCATAATAATCATTTTACAATATATTCTGCATGCAATATAGGAAAAACATATGGGATTGGAAGTTGCTGTTTTGGAAATGTTATTGTACCCAAACAAAAGCGTTAACTACCATAGCAATGCTGTTTGTGTAAAGCATCCTAAAGTAGTCGCACATTCTTTGCAAATACAGGTATCCAAATTTCCCCTTCATTCCAAATTATTCGACTACATCTTCCGATTCGTGAATCAGGGATTTAATTGAAAGAATTTACGAATATTCCATACATTGTTATAATCTCTCATATTTCATATTTCAGAGCAGTTCTGTTCAAGTGTATAGCTATACCTATTGCAGAATTTAAAGATGTTTCCATTTCCAATTACGATTATACATATATTCGTTATGCTGAATAATTTTAGTTGACAGACGATATATTCAAAACATATTTGTTTGATGGTTGTTTAAGTTTTGTCTAAGTTTTGGTGGTCTATTTTGGCTAAAATATTATACATATTATAAATAGAAAAAACTACATGGACATTTCCTAAAGACCAAGTGCAGTTGCGATAGATTTTTAGATACATTTTTTGAGTTAATAAACAGAATATCAAATCAGAAGATTGTCGAAATGATAATGATAAAGCATTATGTCTTTAATAATGGGATAAAGGTAATAACGTAGGTTGGCGAAATGATAATGGGAGAAAAGTATTCACGTAGTTTGGAGAAAGGAATTCGGGAAAGACCTTAGGTAAAGAAGACACCATTCAGCTATGAGTGAACGCTAGCAATAGATTTTTAGTACATTATTCAATAACCTTTATGTTAGATCCACTACTCAATAAAACAAACAATAATAATAAGATGCATTCCGAATTTCAATACAAACTTTCGATTCCATCGGATAGTTGTTTAATATTTTAGAGTAATATAGAATTTTTTGGCTGGTAATGACTCATACAATTCTTTCCTTCAGATTCATTAACTGAAATATCAATCACCTGGAGTGCGTTGTTTTCAAACGGTCGGTATCCTGGTAGATCGTCCCTCGTTTATTCCAAAAAGTTTTATTTTAGATTCTTTTCTGGCCCTTGCGGGTCCTTTATATAAGAGTAGAAATTATTATTTATCTCAGAATATGTTGTGAAAATTGCTGGGTTGTTCTCAATTCTCGCCATTAGAAACGTTTGGAGTGTACCAGGCGATGTAGCAAGATCATGAAACTCGGTGAGGGGAGGAGATACATATTGTAAATAGGACTTGTGTTGTTTTCGTTATCAGCTTAATACAACTTATATAGGACTTAATTTGTCATTTGAGAAAAGGGAGTAGGATAAAAGGCGCTAAGATTCAGTAATATATGACTATGAAATTGTTTGTTTCAAAGGCCTTATAAAAGGACAAAGGTCGGAGTACAGCTTGCGGTCTATTGCATACCAATAAATACATTTCAAACAAATTATTTTCAGCAAGCATACAGTAAGCATCAATATTTGTATACATATTATACAATGTTTCTGCGAAAAAATTTAGCACAGTAATCAGCAACAGACAGTCAAATAACCAATTAAAATTTAGTGTGTAAGTTCAATATGTAATACATTTGATCCACCAATAAATATTTCAGTTATTGCAAGGCATCTCTTCTAGTTTTGTATAAGGTTCTTGTTTCATGGATCCCCAACGCAACCAATAAGCTTAAGAAGCTCAGTTCAAAATTGAAAGCATACAAATTTCTTGAGATGATTAATTCGTGCAATGCAATAAAACCCGAATGCGATTTGGTGCATGATAAAAGTACGAGTATAACCAATACAATATAGGACATATGGGACTAGGATTTGTGGTTTTTGAAACGTAGTTTGTTTAAAAAAGCAAGTGATTTGATACAAGTACACAGATCTATTTGATTACGAGTAGGTTGTTCTACATTTCGATACTTAATTCGCCGATTCCAAAAGTAGATGTGGTTATTACAGGTGTCAAAGCATTTTGATTATACATTTTATCGCAGAATTGTCGTTCAAATAGACGGTTTTCTGTTATTGTCGGTGTCCTCTATGAATTACACCATAACGGGTAAATATTTCATAACGAGTTTTCTTGATTTTTCTGTCATGGAGAATTTTTATAAACAATTAAGAAAATTGGTTCCGCTATTGGAGTTTATATTCATTAAATATTATTTTTTTCAATTAATTAAATTGAATGGATTTAAGGTTTCATATTTAGTGGTTTTTAAAGCATCGACGATAGTTGACTAGCAACATTGTTGAGATTTATTTGTAAATATATATCATCAATTTCAAAATTTTAATCAATTCCTATTTCCATGTTTAGGCACTTATTGTTATTATTATTATGGTAAAGTTTTTATTGTTGACCGATGTATTCAAAATATGGTTATATCCACAGGCGTGTGGTATTTTTGTAATAATTGTATCCTTAATTTCATAAAAATCGAATTGGGTTTAACTTAATGTACCATAAGATTTAATTTTTCAGTAGGTAATGTATTTTATTTTATTATTTTCCACCCGATTCTTTCAATGCAATTCTAAGCCCAGCGTGAAAAACCAGAACATATTTTGGATGTTGGAATTGGAAAAGCTGACACCGCAGTTTACAGAAATATGCAAAATTGAGAAACCGTTGGTTAACAAGTGACATTTCTATTATGAGTAGTTTCAAGGGACCTATAGTTTAGTTAATAAAATGGTCAGATACAGTCAGAACTGCAATACGAACAAACAAAAAATTTACTAAAATCGTATTTTGGATTTGTTGATTCCTTTCCATTGGTTATTTAATTAGATGCATTTCCAACATTAGTGGTCAGAGCGGGGAAAGAGGTTATATTTAAATAAACCCTATCGATGTATAGTCCCAGAGTATTTCAGTGATAAATAATATGATCAGCTCAGTTTATTCCCAGAGTATTTCAGTGATAAATATTATGATCAGCTCTGTTTAAAATTAATTGGATAAACCGTAGAATATTTTCTAATTGGAAGAGTATTTCCATTTATATCGTTAACCTTAATCGAGAAAGAATTATAACTATGTTCAAATATTTTCATTGGAACCGTTTTATCAGATATCTGAACCATCAAAGCTTCAGATAAAGATTTAAGATTGCATTAAGATATACGTTTTAAATTTGTTTGTCATTTACATATGCGTAATAGTTCCTTTTTAATTCGGGCCTTTCTTGGGGATGGGTAGGGTAGGGATGATTGGATTGAGGTTGGGAAAGCGCAGTTTAGATTTATAATCCTATGCAAGGCTCATAATATATTTATTTATATAATATTTTCCATCGCAGAGCTCTTGTGATATATTGTTTTAATACGTTTTGATCGAATTTATCAGTTTTTTCTGGCAGATTTTTAGAATTTGATATGTTTCCGTGAATTTTTTAAAAAATGTTTCGTTTTTGGTTTTTTAATGATTTATATGTAAATTTGTTGTGCTATAACAAGTTCGGGAGCATTTTTTATTAAAGTTGTTGTTTTGGTTTTTAAAATTTATGGAGTAGTATCATTTACAAAAATATGACTTCAGTCGAAACCCCCAAAAAACATTTAGTAGGAAGTCACATATTGATATCTAGTGTATACGATTATACTGGTAAGTCATTCAAATTCAGGAAATCTTTTTTATAGAATTATCTCTATTTCGTCGTCGCCAGAAACTTTATTTTATCGGTTGTTGGGGCATGCCCCTTATTGCAGTTATAAAATAGTTTTGAATACGTTCCGTTTTTGAGTTCAGAAAGCATTGAGTTCAACTTTCAATCTAATGTGTTCCAATGCGTAAGCTTTAGTATTTTTGAATATTAACTGTAACACAATGGATGAAAAATATCCAAAAAAGTGTTCGCTATCTGCTTGAGAAAGCTGCGCTTAAGGTAACATTCGCAAACAAATAATAATATCAGGAAAATAAAGCATTATTGGTTCTGTGCATCGTGTAGCTCTTAGGTAAAGCTTTTCGCATTGCATAATACCAGTAGAATCAGTAAATAATTTAAATTTTGCTGTTGGGTTACATTTATTCCATTTACTGACATAATGCAAAATAATGTTTGAAAATGATTTTTCAATATAAGTGTAGATTCAAAACTGAAAGCTTGTTACCACTTAACATAGATAGTATTATTTTCAATGCGTGCTATAATAAAACACCACCATATACATCGGATAATATTTAACATGAAGTCTCTTGTTGGTTTCGTGTAAGGTATACAACAGAAAAACAACAGAAACAAAACACAAGCATTTCTTGGAGGATGAACTTTGCACTGCAATGCAACCCGAATGGTAATTAATGCAATTTACATATCATAATAATCATTTTACAATATATTCTGCATGCAATATAGCAAATACATATGGGATTGGAAGTTACTGTTTTGGTAATGTAATTGCACTCGAACAAATGTGTTAACTAACATAGCAATGCCATTTATCCACTTAGATAGTGATGGATTGAATCCTTTTTGATGGCATATTTCACATTCCTGGCAATACATCCATGTAATCATCCCATTTGTGGATGTTTGTTTAAGGCATCCTAAAGTATTCCAGGACACATTCCTTGCAATTACAGAACTATCCTTCGGTTCCCAGGAGTCTTTATCCCAAAATGTTCGACTACGTCTTCCTTTATTCCTAAGTCAGCGTTTTTATTGAAAGAATTTACGAATATTCCACAAATTGTTTATAATCTTTTCATATTTCATATCTCAGAGGAGTTCATTCAAGTATAGCTATTGCAGAACTTAAGGATGTTTCCATTTCCAATTATGATTATACATATGTATATTAGTTATGTTGAAGACTTTTAGTTGACACACGGTACATTCAAAACATGTTTGTTTGATGGTTGTTTAAGTTTTGTCTTAATTTTAGTGGTCTATTTTGGATATAATGTATAACATATTATAAATGAAAAAACTACGAAGGACATTTCCTAAATTATTTGAGTTAATAAACAGAATATCAAATCAGAAGATTGTCAAAATGATAATGATAAAGCATTATGTCTTTAATAATGGGATACAGGTAATAACGTAGGTTGGCGAAATGATAATGGGAGAAAAGTATTCACGTAGCTTGGGGAAAGGAATTTGGGAAAAACATTAGGTAAAGAAGACACCATTCAGCTGTGAGTGAACGCTAGCTATAGATTTGTAGTAAATTACTCAATAACCTTTATGTTAGATCTACTACTCAATAAAACATACATAATAATCAGATGCATTCCGAATTTCCCAGCCATTTTAAGATCTGAGTAATATTTGTTGGCTTGATAGTGGGTAAAACAGTAGAAACTATGTTCGGTTTTATTCATGCGTTCCAAATCGTGGTAGACCCATAGAATTCTTTCCTTCAGATTCATATTAACATCCGTTTCAATCATGCGGATTGCCATTTTAAACTCAGTATTAGATTTGATCGTCCCTCCAACAAGTTATATTTCAGATTCTTTTCTGGCCCTTGCGGGTCAGAATTTGTTGTGAAAATTGCTGGGATGTTCTCAATTGCTCGCCAAAAACGTTTGGAGTGTAAAGGAGATGTAGCATTCATGAAACCCGGTGAGCGGAGGAGATACATATTCTAAAATAGTTGCTGTTTTTGTTATCAGCTTGAAAACAAGTTTTATAGGATTTTATATTTGGCTAATGATAAAAGGAGCTAATGTTCAGTAATATTGTATATTTTAAAATTTTTTGTTTCAAAAGCCTTATAAAAGAATCAGAGGACAAAGCTCGGCGTACAGACAGCTTGCGGTCTATTGCATACCAATAAATACAATTCAAACAGATTATTTTCAGCAAGCATACCGTAAGAATCAGTATTTTTAAGCAGATTATACAATGAGTTTCTACAAAAATATGAAGCACAATAATCAACATGAGTTTGTCGGATGTTTTGGTAATTTAAGGTAACAGCAACTGACAGTCAAATAATCCATTAAAATGTATTGTTTAAGTTCCATAGGTTATCAATTTGGTACGCCAATACAAATTTTAGTTATTGCAATGGCATTTCTTCTAGTTATGTGTAAGATTTAATTTGCAGTTTATTATCAAATATTTATCAAATTATGTCCAATCATACATACATGTTAAAAACATAGAAATGAGAACAAGAAGAGAAGCAAAGTTTGTCGACGTTTCGGTTATAGAATGGAAAGACTCAATAAAAACTGAAATCGTTTGCCAATAAACGTTGGATTGTGTTCAGGATTATAGTCAAGCAAACTAAAGTTTCAAACTGAAACCTGGTAGTTCGAAGATGTTAAATTCCTTGATGGGGGTTTCTAGCTTGTAAATTTGTTAAGGCTAATTTGTTGTTAGCCTAATTCAACGTGCGTCTATCTTGGCGGTTTTTACTGCTTTCTTTCGTCACTTCCTGGGATGCTCGGTTTTTCTCTTTGCCAGCAGAAGATTTATACCGAAAAATGTGTCTATCCAGTTTCACGCTGTCTTTGTTATCAGCTTGAAAACAAGTTTTATAGGATTTCATATTTGGCTAATGATAAAAGGAGCTTATGTTCAGTAATATTGTATATGACTATGAAATTTTTTGTTTCAAAAGCCTTATAAAAGAATCAGAGGACAAAGCTCGGCGTACAGACAGCTTGCGGTCTATTGCATATCAATAAATACAATTCAAACAGATTATTTTCAGCAAGCATTCCGTAAGAATCAGTATTTTTAAGCAGATTATACAATGAGTTTCTACAAAAATATGAAGCACAATAATCAACATGAATTTGTCGGATATTTTGGTAATTTAAGGTAACAGCAACTGACAGTCAAATAATCCATTAAAATGTATTGTTTAAATTCCATAGGTTATCAATTTGGTACGCCAATACAAATTTTAGTTATTGCAATGGCATTTCTTCTAGTTATGTGTAAGATTTAATTTGCAGTTTATTATCAAATATTTATCAAATTATGTCCAATCATACATACATGTTAAAAAACATAGAAGAGAGTAGAAGAGAAGCAAAGTTTGTCGACGTTTCGGTTATAGAATGGAAAGACTCAATAAAAACTGAAATCGTTTGCCAATAAACGTTGGATTGTGTTCAGGATTATAGTCAAGCAAACTAAAGTTTCAAACTGAAAGCTGGTAGTTCAAAGATGTTAAATTCCTAAAACAAAAGCTTGTAAATTTGTTAAGGCTAATTTGTTGTTAAGCCTAATTCAACGTGCGTCTATCTTGGCGGTTTTTACTGCTTTCTTTCGTCACTTCCTGGGATGCTCGGTTTTTCTTTGCCAGCAGAAGATTTATACCGAAAAATGTGTCTATCCAGTTTCACGTGGACTGTTTAGAATACGGTGAAAATAGTGGGATCAGTGGTATTATTGTTGCGGGATGTAGTGCTGTTATTGTTGCGCGGTGTAGTGGTTTTGCTTGCTGGCACGAGTATGAATAGTACTATATGTACTATAAAAACATAAATATATGTATGTTAGGTGCGACCGTAGGCATTGTTTCATTGCTTGGAAGCGGTGTACATTCGTGGATCGTGGTGCTTTTCGAGAATGTAATCTATTAACGTAAATCTTCCTGGTATGATTTGGGTCCCATTTAAATTTGACTGGAATTAGAATATTTTAATCCATTTCTTCAGCCAGTTAATTAGATGGAATATTTTTGAAAAATATATCTATAGCATAACCTATGCATAATTCCTATCTGCTACTCATGGGAGAAGGCATATTTACTTTGTAGTCCATGGTGTAACCTTATTCGGTTTCCAACGTATTCGTTCATGGTCCAATAGTTGTTTGCGGAGGGCTCCCCGAATATGTATTTCTAGTTTTGATACTTATACGTATGCGAACACCCATCGTTGGAATCACGATTTTTATTTATTTTATTTTATTCTTTACCAAAATTTTCAAATTTGAACTTCGCAGAGAATTTATGTATTGTATTTATCCTTTTGATATTTTTACGTATTCACTTAAACACAACTCACATGAATGTCATTATGAGCCCTGCCTACTTTGCTTCAAAAAATTTCAGAAAATCATTCATTTGTGGTACCTATAAAGTAATATTCGTCAACATATCCCCGCTTTCATTCAGATCAAGGAAAGATTGGGGATTATAAGTCTTTATAAAAGAGGAAAAGTGTGTTATAATAATAAGATCATTGTAAATACCATTGGAGTCCCTACTGATAATGTTGAGCACCATCCATAAAATAATTCCGGGTTCCATTTCGGTCAAGCAAAGATGGAAATATTGTCGGTATATAGAAGGGTAAGTCACGAGGGAAAGTGGGTATTAATATAAGAATTAATTAATTAATTATCATAAGAGGTATATCAGAGGGATTGATGAGGTTGAGAAATAACAATCCGTAAATTAATTCCTGTTCTCATTGCGACCAAGAGATCAAAACCATCTTTAAAACATTTGCACGCACCCTTCCTATTTTGGTGATCTAGTCCATACCTATTATAGTTGAAAATCCCATATCCTTGTTGTATGTTACGGGGTAAAGTGGGTCAAATCATAGATAACATAAAAGTCCGTAGCCGCAAATCTTAAGATTAAGGTTGAGAGATTACTATCCGTTAATTAATTCCTCGTCTCATAGTGATCAAGAGATCAAAACCATCTCTTAAACATTTGTACGCACCCTACCTATTTTTGTGAGCTACAATTCCTACCTATTATAGTTGAAAATTCTATATCCTGGTCGTATGTCACGAGGGAAAGTGGTTCTTAACCTTAAGATTATATAGATAACATAAAAGTCCCTACCCTCCAATATGTAAATAATTTCCGGTTTTCATTGCAATCAAGGAGAGATGGAGATATGGTCAATATATAGAACGGTAAGTCACGAGGGTATCATAAATCATAAAATCATCATAATAATTTTTGCACGCAAAACATTTTAGCACGCTACAATCCCTACCTATTATAGTGGAAAATCCTATTCCTTGTCGTAAGTCACGAGGGAAAGTGGTTCTTAACCTTAAGATTATATAGATAACATAAAAGTCCCTATCCTCCAATATGTAAATAATTTCCGGAGATATGGAGATATGGTCGGTATATAGAAGGGTAAGTCACGACGGAAAATGGGGCACAATCATAAGAACATATAAATATAAGTAGAATCCCTACCGATATGGTTAAGATATCCCTATCCGTAAAAAAATTCTTGTTCTCATTGCGATCAAGAGATCAAAACCATATTTAAAACATTTGCACGCACCCTACCTATTATAGTTGAAAATCCTATATCCTGGTCGTATGTCACTAGGGAAAGTGGTAAATAATATGTAAATAATTTCCGGTTTTCATTGCGATCAAGGAGATAGATAACATAAAAGTCCCTACCCTCCAATATGTAAATAATTTCCGGTTTTCATTGCAATCAAGGAGAGATGGAGATATGGTCAATATATAGAAGGGTAAGTCACGAGGGTATCATAAATTATAAAATCATCATAATCGTAAAACATTTGCACGCACCCTACCTATTTTAGTGAGCTACAATCCCTACCTATTATGTTATAAAATGGAAATTTTTATGTAAAGTGTCGTACGACACGAGGGAATGTGGTTCTTAACTATAAGATTGTATAGATAATATAAAAGTCCCTATCCTCCAATATGTAAATAATTTCCGGTTTTCATTGATATCAAGGAGATGGAGATATGGCCAATATATAGAAGGGTAAGTCACGAGGGTATCATAAATTATAAAATCATCATAATCGTAAAACATTTGCACGCACCCTACCTATTTTAGTGAGCTACAATCCCTACCTATTATGTTATAGTGGAAAATCATATGTATGTGTCGTACGACACGAGGGAATGTGGTTCTTAACTATAAGATTGTATAGATAATATAAAAAGTCCCTATCCCTCCTCCAATAAAATAATTTCCGGTTTTCATTGCGATCAAGGAGAGATGGAGATATGGCCAATATATAGAAGGGTAAGTCACGAGGGTATCATAAATCATAAAATCATCATAATCGTAAAACATTTATACGCACCCTACCTTCTTTGGTGAGCTACCATTCCTACCTATTATACTTGAAAATCCTATTCCTTGTCGTAAGTCACGTGGGAAAGTGGTTCTTAACCTTAAGATTATATAGATAACATAAAAGTCCCTATCCTCCAATATGTAAATAATTTCCGGTTTTCATTGCGATCAAGGAGAGATGGAGATATGGTCAATATTTAGAAGGGTAAGTCACGAGGGTATCATAAATCATAAAATCATCATAATCGTAAAACATTTGCACGCACCCTACCTATTTTAGTGAGCTACAATCCCTACCTATTATAGTGGAAAATCATATGTATGTGTCGTACGACACGAGGGAATGTGGTTCTTAACCATAAGATTGTATAGATAACATAGGTCTCCGTATCCTCAAATATGTCCGTTGATTCTAAGCTTAATTTCGGTCAAGAAGAGATGGAGAGATGGTTGGTACATAAGAGGGTAAGCCACGAGGGAAAGTCCCTACCGATAAGGTTGAGAGACCGCTATCTGTAAATTAATTCCTCGACTTATATCGATCAAGAGATAAAAACCATTGGTGAGATGCAATTCCTACCTATTATAGTGGAAAATCCTATATGCTTGTCGTATGTCATGAGAAAAGGTGGTTCTTAGCCATTCGATTTTATAGATAACATAGTTCGGTCAAGAAGAGATGGAGATACGGTCGGTGTATAGAAAGGTAAGTCACGAGGGAAAGTGGGTATTAATATAAAAACAAATAATATCATATCATAAATATATCAGAGGGATTGATTAGGTTGAGAAATCACTATCAGTAAATTAATTTCTGTTCTCATTGCGATCAAGAGATCAAAACTATTTTGGTTACCTAAGCCCTAACTATTATAGTTAAAAATCCCATATCCTTGTATGTTACGGGGTAAAGTGGGTCAAATCATAGATAACATAAAAGTCCGTAGCTGCAAATCTTAAGATTAAGGTTGTTGATCAATCCGTTAATTAATTCCTCTTCTCATAGTGATCAAGAGATCAAAACCATTGGTGAGATGCAATTCCACCTATTATGGAAAATCCTATAAGATTGTATATGTTATGAGAAAAGGTGGTTTTGTTAGCCATTCGATTTTATAGATAATATAGTTATCAAGAAGAGATGGAGATACGGTCGGTGTATAGAAAGGTAAGTCACGAGGGAAAGTGGGTATTAATATAAAAACAAATAATATCATATCATAAATATATCAGAGGGATTGATTAGGTTGAGAAATCACTATCCGTAAATTAATTTTTGGATTTCTCATTGCGATCAATCAGAGATTTTTCAAAACTATTTTGGTTACCTAAATTACCTATTATAGTTAAAAATCCTTATATCCTTGTATGTTACGATGGAAAGTGGGTCAAATCATAGATAACATAAAAGTCCGTAGCTGCAAATCTTAAGATTAAGGTTGAGAGATCACTATCCGTTAATTAATTCCTCTTCTCATAGTGATCAAGAGATCAAAACCATCTTTAAAACATTTTGTCGCACCCTTTGGTTATATTGAAAATCCTATATCCTGGTCGTATGTCACTAGGGAAAGTGGTTAATAAATGTAAATAATTTCCGGCATTTCATTGCGATCAAGGATAGATAGATAACATAAAAGTCCCTACCCTCCAATATTTAAATAATTTCCGGTTTTCATTGCAATCAAGGAGAGATGGAGATATTAATATATAGAAGGGTAAGTCACGAGGGTATCATAAATTATAAAATCATCATAATCGTAAAACATTTGCACGCACCCTACCTATTTTAGTGAGCTACAATCCCTACCTATTATGTTATAGTGGAAATCATATGTATGTTGTCGTAAATGACACGAGGGAAAAGATGGTTCTTAACTATAAGATTGTATAGATAACATAAAAGTCCCTACCCTCCAATATGTAAATAATTTCCGGTTTTCATTGCAATCAAGGAGAGATGGAGATATGGTCAATATATAGAACGGTAAGTCACGAGGGTATCATAAATCATAAAATCATCATAATCGTAAAACATTTGCACGCACCCTACCTATTTTAGTGAGCTACAATTCCAACCTATTATAATGCAAAATCTCATATCCTTGTCGTATGTCACGAGAAAAAGTGCTTCTTAACCATAAGATCATATAGATAACATAAGAGTCCCTATCCTCAAATATCAAGACGAGATGGAGATACGGTCGGTGTATAGAAAGGTAAGTCACGAGGGAAAAAAAATCATAAGAACATAAAATATAGGTGGAATCCCTACGGATATGGTTGAGATAACACTATCCGTAAAAAAACTCTTGTTCTCATTGTTCGAAGAAGAAAAAAACAATATTTAAAACATTTTTCACGCTAACCCTACCTATTATAGAAATATATCCTGATCTATGTCACTAGGGAAAGTGGTAAATTCTTTGTAAATACCGTTTCATTGCGATCAAAAAATTCCTAAAACAATAGATAACATATCCCTACCCTCCAATATGTAAATAATGGTTTTCATTGCAATCAAGGAGATGGAATATGGATGCTCGGTATATTTCTTTGGTAAGTCAAGGGTATCATAAATTATAAAATTTCATAAAAAACATTTGCACGCACCCTACCTATTTTAGTAGTTGAAAATCCTATTATGTTGGAAATCGTATGTATGTGTCGTACGACACGAGGGAAAGTGGTTCTTAACTATAAGATTATATAGATAACATAAAAGTCCCTACCCTCCAATATGTAAATAATTTCCGATGGATTGCAATCACGTAGAGATGGAGATATAGAGAACGGTAAGTCACGAGGGGTAAGTAAATCATAAAATCATCAGAACATATAAAACATCATAAGAGTCCCTACCGATAATTTGAGAATTCAATATCCGTAAAATAATTCCTAATCTCATTAGTGGTAACCATAAGATCATATAGATCAAAATCCATCTTTTAAACAGTTGGAGATACGCACCGTAGAAAGGTATTTTTTGGAAAGTGGGGCTAATCCTATGAACATATTATAAAAAATGGTTGAGATCATATCCATTGTAAAAAATTTTGTTACGGGTTTTCGTGGGTCAAATCATCCATAACATAAAAGTTTGTAGCTCCCTAATATTAATTTTAAGGTTGAAAAGATTACTATCCGTTAATTAATTCACGGGATTGTGATTCAAAAATTTTCAAAACCATATTCGCAAACATTTTGTATTGCACCCTACCTATTTTTGGAGCTACGTAATCCTAAACATTACATCTATATCCTGGTCGTATGTCACGAGAAAAAATGTTTCTTAAAATCTTAAGATTATATAGATAACATAAAATATCCCTATCCTCAAAGATCAAGAGATGGAGATACGGTCGGTATATAAAAAGGGAAAAAAATGTGTTATAATAATCGTATCATTGAAACATTGGAGTCCCTATATAAATCATTATATAACATTTCATTTGCTTCCGATAATGTTATTGTCGGTGTTCAGAAATATCCGTAAAAAAATTCCTTTAAAAAATTAATAAGATATCCCTTCCGATAAGGTAAAGTTTAACTATTTGTAATTAAAGTTGAAAATCCTATATATATCCTTGTCGTATGTCACGAGGGAAAGTGGTTCTTAACCTTAAGAGTATATAGATAACATAAGAGTCCCCATCCCCAAATATTAAGAAGAGATGGAGATACGGTCGGTATATAGAAAGGTAAGTCACGAGGGAAAGTGGGGCATAAACATAAGAACATATAAATATCATAAGAGTCCCTACCGATAATGTTTAGAATTCAATATCCGTCAAATAATTTATAATCTCATTGTGATCAAAAGATCAAAACCATCTTTAAAACATTTGTACGCACCCTACCTATTTTCGTTAGCTACAATTCCTACCTATTATACTTGAAAATCCTATATCCTTGTCGTATGTCACGAGGGAAAGTGGTTCTTAACCATAAGATTATATAGATAACATAAAAGTCCCTATCCTCAAATATTAAGAAGAGATGGAGATACGGTCGGTATATAGAAATTAAAGTCACGAGGGAAAGTGGGGCATAAACATAAGAACATATAAATATCATAAGAGTCCCTACCGATAATGTTTAGAATTCAATATCCGTCAAATAATTTATAATCTCATTGTGATCAAAAGATCAAAACCATCTTTTAAACATCTACTCATATCGTATTTTGGATTTGTTCATTCCTTTCCATTGGTGATTTAATTAGATGCATTTCCAACATTAGTGGTCAGAGCGGGAAAAGAGGTAATATTTAAATAATCCCTATCGATGTATAGTCCCAGAGTATTTCAGTGATAAATAATATGATCAGCTCTGTTTAAAATTAATTGCTAATTGGGGGAGTATTTCCATTTACATCGTTAACCTTAATCGAGAAAGAACTAAAACTATGTTCAGATAAGGCATTTCGAAATCTCATTATGATATACCTTTTAAATTTGCTTGTCATTTACATATGCGTAATAGTTCCTTTTTAATTCGGGCCTTTCTTGGGGATGGGTAGGGTAGGGATGATTGGATTGAGGTTGGGAAAGCGCAGTTTAGATTTATAATCCTATGCAAGGCTCATAATATATTTATTTATATAATATTTTCCATCGCAGAGCTCTTGTGATATATTGTTTTAATACGTTTTGATCGAATTTATCAGTTTTTTCTGGCAGATTTTTAAAATGTTTGATATGTTTCCGTGAATTTTTAAAAACATTTTTCGTTTTTGGTTTTTTAATGATTTATATGTAAATTTGTTGTGCTATAACAAGTTCGGGAGCATTTTTTATTAAAGTTGTTGTTTTGGTTTTTAAAATTTATGGAGTAGTATCATTTACAAAAATATGACTTCAGTCGAAACCCCCAAAAAACATTTAGTAGGAAGTCACATATTGATATCTAGTGTATACGATTATACTACCAGTATTCAAGTCATTCAAATTCAGGAAATCTTTTTTATAGAATTATCTCTATTTCGTCGTCGCCAGAAACTTTATTTTATCGGTTGTTGGGGCATGCCCCTTATTGCAGTTATAAAATAGTTTTGAATACGTTCCGTTTTTGAGTTCAGAAAGCATTGAGTTCAACTTTCAATCTAATGTGTTCCAATGCGTAAGCTTTAGTATTTTTGAATATTAACTGTAACACAATGGATAAAAAATATCCAAAAAGTGTTCGCTATCTGCTTGAGAAAGCTGCGCTTAAGGTAACATTCGCAAACAAATAATAATATCAGGAAAATAAAGCATTATTGGTTCTGTGCATCGTGTAGCTCTTAGGTAAAGCTTTTCGCATTGCATAATACCAGTAGAATCAGTAAATAATTTAAATTTTGCTGTTGGGTTACATTTCTTCCCTTTACTGACATAATGCAAAATAATGTTTGAAAATGATTTTTCAATATAAGTGTAGATTCAAAACTGAAAGCTTGTTACCACTTAACATAGATAGTATTATTTTCAATGCGTGCTATAATAAAACACCACCATATACATCGGATAATATTTAACATGAAGTCTCTTGTTGGTTTCGTGTAAGGTATACAACAGAAAAACAATAGAAACAAAACACAAGCATTTCTTGGAGGATGAAATTTGCAATGCAACCCGAATGGTAATTAATGCAATTTACATATCGTAATAATAATTTTACAATATATTCTGCATGCAATATAGGATATACATATGGGATTGGAAGTTGATGTTTTGGTAATGTAATTGCACTCGAACAAATGTGTTAACTAACATAGCAATGCCATTTATCCACTTAGAGAGTGATGGATTGAATCCTTTTTGATGGCATATTTCCAAGTACATATGTAATCACATTTGTATGTTTGTGTAAGGCATCCTAAAGTATTCGCACATTCCTTGCAATTACAGCTATCAAAATTTCCCCTTCATCCCAAAATGTTCGACTACGTCTTCCGATTCCTAAGTCAGCGTTTTTATTGAAAGAATTTACGAATATTCCACAAATTGTTAATAATCTTTTATATTTCATATCTCATTTATAGCTATTGCAGAACTTAAGGATGTTTCCATTTCCAATTACGATTATACATATATTCGTTATGCTGAAGAATTTTAGTTGACAGACGCTTTATTCAAAACATATTTGTTTGATGGTTGTTTAAGTTTTGTCTAAGTTTTGGTGGTCTATTTTGGCTAAAATATTATACATATTATAAATAGAAAAAACTACATGGACATTTCCTAACGACCAAGTGCAGTTGCGATAGATTTGTAGATACAAATTTTGAGTTAATAAACAGAATATCAAATCAGAAGATTGTCAAAAAGATAATGATAAAGCATTGTGTCGATATAATAGGATAAAGGTAATAACGAAGGTTGGCAAAATGAAAATGGGAGAAAAGTATTCACGTTTGGAGTTTGGGGAAAGAATTTTGGAAGAAAAGAGTTCACGTACATAGTTAGGAGAAAAGATACCATGGGACATTCCAGAAACGTTAGGTAATTCAATTATGAGTAAACGCTAGCAATCAATTTTTAGCAAATTATTTAATAATTCTTTAAGCAACGTTTTGTTGCGAGATCCACTACTCAATGAAACATAATCATCAGATAAAGTCCGAATTTCATTGCAAACATCCGTTTCCATTGGATAGCCATTTTAAGATCTCAGAGTTAGATTTGATGTCTTATTAATTATTCAAAAAATAGGAACGACGCGTCGTCTAAGTTGGCAGTCGGATCTATTCATGCTTTCAAAATCGTGATAAACGAATGCTATTCAATGATTTGGATTCATTTCCTGAAGTATGTTCCAATCACCCGGGATGCATTTTTTTCAAACTTTCTGTCACCTGTAAAACTTTCACCTGTCGTCTGTTTTAAAAGCCTTATAAAAGAGTTAGAGGATAAAGCTCGGCGTACAGACAGCTTGCGGTCTATTGCATACCAATAAATACATTTCAAACATAGTTTTCAGCAAGCATACAGTAAAAATCAGTATTTTTATGCAGATTATACAATGAATCTCTTCGAAAAAATGAAGCCCAAAAATCAACATGAATTTGTCGGATATTTTGGTAATTTAAATTCCATATTATTTTTAAGCCAATAATTTTAGTTGTTAATGGCAATTCAACGTTATGTGTCTATCTTTTGCAGTTTTTATCAAATTTTATCAAATTATGTCAATCTACATGTTAAAAAACATAGAAGGATGCTCGGTTTTTCGACGTTTCGCCAGAATGGAAAGATTTATACCGAAAAACAAGTGTCTATCCAATTTTTTTTTTTTTTTTTTTTGAATAAATGAACGTGGACTGTTTTTTTTTTTTTTTTTTTTTTAATGCGGTTTGCAAAACCTCCCCAAGAATCGGCTGAACAGTTTTTGAACTCAATATCCGAAGCCAGAATTGCAGTTGGGCAAAATGATTGTCTGAAGACTACCACCAACATTCCAGTTTTGCAGCACCACCCGTAATCCATCGGGCAAAGTATTTTTGCTGGACATGCAGTCTCTGGTGCGAAAAGTAGAACGCCAAGGAAATGACTGCTCCTGGAAAGTATATGACGGACAGCCTAGACGACAATAGTCAAATGTCCATTGATGGGGTTTTCTATGATGGTGTACCAGTAGGACTGAAAAATTCCGACTCCAAAAAAAAAAAAAAAAAAAATTGAAATTTCCAATAAACATGTGTATTATAGGCAAACTAAAGTTTCAAACTTATTTGAAAAATTAAATTCAAAACAAAATTGTAAATTTGTTAAAATTTGTTGTTAAGCCTTTCAATTTCTATCTTGATTTTTTTTTTCCTGTGTGTTTTCTCTCAGGACGTTCCGAAAAATGTGTCTATACAGTTTCGAAAAATACGGTGGGGGATCAGTGGTATTATTGTTGCGGGATGTAGTGCTGTTATTGTTGCGCGGTGTAGTGGTTTTGCTTGCTGGCACGAGTATGAATAGTACTATATGTACTATAAAAACATAAATATATGTATGTTAGGTGCGACCGTAGGCATTGTTTCATTGCTTGGAAGCGGTGTACATTCGTGGATCGTGGTGCTTTTCGAGAATGTAATCTATTAACGTAAATCTTCCTGGTATGATTTGGGTCCCATTTAAATTTGACTGGAATTAGAATATTTTAATCCATTTCTTCAGCCAGTTAATTAGATGGAATATTTTTGAAAAATATATCTATAGCATAACCTATGCATAATTCCTATCTGCTACTCATGGGAGAAGGCATATTTACTTTGTAGTCCATGGTGTAACCTTATTTGGTTTCCAACGTATTCGTTCATGGTCCAATAGTTGTTTGTGGAGGGCTCCCCGAATATGTATTTCTAGTTTTGATACTTATACGTATGCGAACACCCATCGTTGGAATCACGATTTTTATTGTTATTCTTTACCAAAATTTTCAAATTTGAACTTCGCAGAGAATTTATGTATTGTATTTATCCTTTTGATATTTTTACGTATTCACTTAAACACAACTCACATGAATGTCATTATGAGCCCTGCCTACTTTGCTTCAAAAAATTTCAGAAAATCATTCATGTGTGGTAGCTACAAAGTAATATTCGTCAATATATTCCCGTTTTCATTCAGATCAAGGAAAGATTGGGGATTATAAGACTTTATAAAAGAGGAAAAGTTTGTTATAATAATAAGATCATTGTAAATACCATTGGAGTCCCTACTGATAGTGTTGAGCACCATCCATAAAATAATTCCGGGTTTCATTTGCGGTCAAGCAGAGATGGGGATATTGTCGGTGTATAAGAGGGTAAGTCACGAGGGAAAGTGGGTATTAATATAAAAACATATAATTATCATAAGAGGTATAAGAGGTATATCAGAGGGATTGATGAGGTTGAGAAATCACTATCCGTAAATGAATCCCTGTTCTCATTGCGATCAAGAGATCAAAACAGTCTTTAAAATATTTGCACGCACCCTACCTATTTTCGTTAGCTACAATCCCTACCTATTATAGTTGAAAATCCTATATCCTGGTCGTATGTCACGAGGGAAAGTGGTTCTTAACCTTAAGATTATATAGATGACATAAGAGTCACTATCCTCAAATATCAAAAAGAGATGGAAATACGGTCGGTATAAAGAAAGGTATGTCACGATAAAGTGGTTCAACCTTAAGATTATATAGATAACATAAAAGTCCCTATCCTTTGTATGCAAAATTAATTCATTTTGGAATATGTCAGCTACAATTCCATAATCCTAAAATATTTGAAAATTTGCCTACCTATTTTGGTGAGCTATCCAACCTATTCGTAAATGTCGTATGTCACGAGAAAAGTGTTCTTAACCTTAAGATTATATAGATAACATAAAAGTCCCTATCCTCAAATATCAAGAAAAGATACGGTCGGTATATAGAAAGGTAAGTCACGAGGGAAAGTGGGTCATAATCATAAGAACATATAAATATAGGTGGAAACCCAACCGATATGGTTGAGATATCACTATCCGTAAACAAATTCTTGTTCTCATTGCGATCAAAAGATCAAAACCATCTTTAAAACATTTGTACGCACCCTACCTATTTTCGTTAGCTACAATTCCTACCTATTATACTTGAAAATCCTATATCCTTGTCGTATGTCACGAGGGAAAGTGGTTCTTAACCATAAGATTATATAGATAACATAAGAGTCCCTATCCTCAAATATTAAGAAGAGATGGAGATACGGTCGGTGTATAGAGAGGTAAGTCACGAGGAAAGTGGGTCAAATCATAAGAACATATAAATATATAGAATCCCAACATATAAATATCATAAGAAACAAATTCTTGTTCTTAGAAAAGATCAAAACCATCTTTAAAATAATTGCACGCACCCTACCTATTTTCGTTAGCTACAATTCCTACCTATTATAGTTGAAAATTCTATATCCTGGTCGTATGTCACGAGGGAAAGTGGTTCTTAACCTTAAGATTTATAGATGACATAAAAGTCACTATCCTATTATATCCGATACGGTCGGTATAAAGAAAGGTATGTCACGAGGGAAAGTGGGTCAAAAACATAGATAATATAAACATAAAAGTCCCTATCCTCCAATCTTGTAGATAATTAAATTTTCATCCGATCAAAAGATGGAGATATTCAATATATAGAACTCATCAGAGGGTCAAAGATCAAAACATCTTTAAAAACATTTGCACGCACCCTACCTATTTTCGTTAGCTACAATTCCTACCTATTATACTTGAAAATCTTATATCCTTGTCGTATGTCACGAGGGAAAGTGGTTCTTAACCTTAAGATTATATAGATAACATAAGAGTCCCTATCCTCAAATATCAAGAAGAGATGGAGATACGGTCGGTATATAGAAAGGTAAGTCACGAGGGAAAGTGGGGCATAAACATAAGAACATATAAATATCATAAGAGTCCCTACCGATAATGTTTAGAATTCAATATCCGTCAAATAATTTATAATCTCATTGTGATCAAAAGATCAAAACCATCTTTTAAACATCTACTCATATCGTATTTTGGATTTGTTCATTCCTTTCCATTGGTGATTTAATTTTGATGCATTTCCAACATTAGTGGTCAGATCCTTGCGGGAAAAGAGGTAATATTTAAATAAAAGTCCCTATCGATGTATAGTCCCAGAGTATTTCAGTGATAAATAATATGATCAGCTCTGTTTAAAAATTAATTGCTAATTGGGGGAGTATTTCCATTTACATCGTTAACCTTAATCGAGAAAGAACTAAAACTATGTTCAGATAAGGCATTTCGAAATCTCATTATGATATACCTTTTAAATTTGTTTGTCATTTAACATATGCGTAATAGTTCCTTTTTTTGTTCAGGCCTTTCCATGGGGATGGGTAGGGTAGGGATGATTGGATTGAGGTTGGGGAAAAGCGCAGTTTAAATTTATAATCCCTGCAAAGGCTCATAATATATTTATTTATATAAATAAATAAAATAAAATTTCCATCGCATAGTGATCTTGTGATATATTGTTTTTAAACACGTTTTGATCGAATTTATCAGTTTTTTTTCCTTTCCATTGCAGATTTTTAGATTTTGATATGTTTCCGTGAATTTTTTAAAAAAACCCTTCGTTTTTAGTTTTTAATGATTTATATGTAAATTTGTTGATGCTATAACAAGTTCGGCAGCATTTTTTCTTAAAGTTGTTGTTTTTGGTTTTAAAATTTATAACGATTTCAGTATCATTTACAAATATATGAAAAATTCAGTCATTTAAACCCCCAAAAGTTCATTTTAGTTCGGGAAGTCACATATTGATATCTAGGGTATATGATTATACTGAGGTTGGAAAAGTCATTCAAATTCATGCAAGGCTTTTTATAGAATTTCTTTAATTATTTCGTCGCCAAAACTTTATTTTATCGGTTTTGGGGCATACCCCTTTTGATCGAATTTAAATAGTTTTTTCTGGCTGATTCCGATTTTGAGTTCAGTGAATTTTTGAGTTTTGGTTTTTAATCTTTAATGTGTTTGTTGTGCTATAACAAGTTTTAGTATTTTTATTAATATTAACTTGGTTTTAAAATGGATGGAAAATTATCGTTTAAAAAATGTTCGTTCAGTCGTTTGAAAACTGCGCTTAAGGTAACATTCGCAAAAAAATAATACTGTCAGTAAAATAATGCATTATTGGTTCTGTGCATCGTGTAGCTCTTAGGTAAAGCTTTTCGCATTGCATAATACCAGTAGAATCAGTAAATAATTTAAATTTTGCTGTTGGGTTACATTTATTCCATTTATGGACATAATGCAAAATAATGTTTGAAAATGATTTTTCAATATAAGTGTAGATTCAAAACTGAAAACTTGTTACCACTTAACATAGATAGTATTATTTTCAATGCGTGCTATAATAAAACACCACCATATACATCGGATAATATTTAACATGAAGTCTCTTGTTGGTTTCGTGTAAGGTATACAACAGAAAAACAATAGAAACAAAACACAAGCATTTCTTGGAGGATGAACTTTGCACTGCAATGCAACTGGAATGGTAATTAATGCAATTTACATATCATAATAATCATTTTACAATATATTCTGCATGCAATATAGGAAATACATATGGGATTGGAAGTTGATGTTTTGGTACTGTAATTGTACTCGAACAAATGTGTTAACTAACATAGCAATGCCATTTATCCACTTAGATAGTGATGGATTGAATTTTTTGTCGGTTAATTGCAAAGTACATAATTACATATTTATCTATGTGTGCATCTTTAAGTATTCGCATATTCCTGGCAATTACAGGTATCCAAATTTCCCCTTCATCCAAAAATGTTCGACTGGAATCTTGGAGTCCGCGCTGTCTTTGTCCAGGACACCAAACAGCGTCCTTTCTCTGGCAATCTGCGCAAACGAATTGTTTGGCAGAACTCTGGAGCGCTTCGGTGCTGGCCCAGGAGTCTCTTGCGAGCGTTGTCTCTTTGGCTGAGGGGATCCTTTCTTTAGCGCGTCTGTGCCATAGTTCGGCAGCACCTTTGAAGCCCACTCAACCACTTTATACGTTGTTAATAATTTCTCATATTTCATATCTCAGAGGAGTTCTGTTCAAGTGTATAGCTATACCTATTGCAGAATTTAAAGATGTTTCCATTTCCAATTATGATTATACATATGTATATTAGTTATGTTGAAGACTTTTAGTTGACACACGGTACATTCAAAACATGTTTGTTTGATGGTTGTTTATGTTTTGTCTTAATTTTAGTGGTCTATTTTGGATATAATGTATAACATATTATAAATGAAAAAACTACGAAGGACATTTCCTAAAGACCAAAGTAGCGACACGTTCGTGAATAAATTATTTGAGTTAATAAACAGAATATCAAATCAGAAGATTGTCAAAATGATAATGATAAAGCATTATGTCTTTAATAATGGGATACAGGTAATAACGTAGGTTGGCGAAATGATAATGGGAGAAAAGTATTCACGTAGCTTGGGGAAAGGAATTTGGGAAAAACATTAGGTAAAGAAGACACCATTCAGCTATGAGTGAACGCTAGCTATAGATTTGTAGTAAATTACTCAATAACCTTTCGATGTTAGATCCACTACTCAATAAAACATACATAATCAGATAATAATAATAATAATGCATTCCGAATTTCCCAGCCATTTTAAGATCTCAGAGTAATATTTGTTGGCTTGGTAGTGGGTAAAACAGTAGAAACTATGTTCGGTTTTATTCATGCGTTCCAAATCGTGGTAGACCCATACAATTCTTTCCTTCAGATTCATTAACTGAAATACCAATCATGCGGATTGCGTTGTTTTTAAACGGTCAGTATCCTGGTAGATCGTCCCTCCAACAAGTTATATTTTAGATTCTTTTCTGGCCCTTGCGGGTCCTTTATAGAGTAGAAATTATTTATCTCAGAATTTGTTGTGAAAATTGCTGGGTTGTTCTCAATTCTCGCCATTAGGAACGTTTGGAGTGTACCAGGAGATGTAGCAAGATCATGAAACCCGGTGAGCGGAGGAGAAACATATTCTAAAATAGGACTTGCGCTGTCTTTGTTATCAGCTTGAAAACAAGTTTTATAGGATTTCATATTTGGCTAATGATAAAAGGAGCTAATATTCAGTAATATTGTATATGACTATGAAATTTTTTGTTTCAAAAGCCTTATAAGAGAATCAGAGGACAAAGCTCGGCGTAATGCGAATTTGCATAGACATCCCCAAGAATCAATTGAACAGTTATTTGAATACAAAAATACAATTCAAACAGATTATTTTCAGCAGATTATACAATGAGTTTGTCGGATGTTTTGGTAATTTAAGGTAACAGCAACTGACAGTCAAATAATCCATTAAAATGTATTGTTTAAGTTCCATAGGTTATCAATTTGGTACGCCAATACAAATTTTAGTTATTGCAATGGCATTTCTTCTAGTTATGTGTAAGATTTAATTTGCAGTT
Source organism: Drosophila lowei (assembly GCA_008121275.1). Taxonomy (NCBI): domain Eukaryota; kingdom Metazoa; phylum Arthropoda; class Insecta; order Diptera; family Drosophilidae; genus Drosophila; species Drosophila lowei. The sequence goes on from CM017777.1 coordinate 36,958,090, forward strand.
TATTATCAAATATTTATCAAATTATGTCCAATCATACATACATGTTAAAAAACATAGAAGAGAGTAGAAGAGAAGCAAAGTTTGTCGACGTTTCGGTTATAGAATGGAAAGACTCAATAAAAACTGAAATCGTTTGCCAATAAACGTTGGATTGTGTTCAGGATTATAGTCAAGCAAACTAAAGTTTCAAACTGAAAGCTGGTAGTTCGAAGATGTTAAATTCCTAAAACAAAAGCTTGTAAATTTGTTAAGGCTAATTTGTTGTTAAGCCTAATTCAACGTGCGTCTATCTTGGCGGTTTACTGCTTTCTTTCGTCACTTCCTGGGATGCTCGGTTTTTCTCTTTGCCAGCAGAAGATTTATACCGAAAAATGTGTCTATCCAGTTTCGCATGGACTGTTCAGAATACGGTGAAAATAGTGGGATCAGTGGTATTATTGTTGCGGGATGTAGTGCTGTTATTGTTGCGCGGTGTAGTGGTTTTGCTTGCTGGCACGAGTATGAATAGTACTATATGTACTATAAAAACATAAATATATGTATGTTAGGTGCGACCGTAGGCATTGTTTCATTGCTTGGAAGCGGTGTACATTCGTGGATCGTGGTGCTTTTCGAGAATGTAATCTATTAACGTAAATCTTCCTGGTATGATTTGGGTCCCATTTAAATTTGACTGGAATTAGAATATTTTAATCCATTTCTTCAGACAGTTAATTAGATGGAATATTTTTGAAAAATATATCTATAGCATAACCTATGCATAATTCCTATCTGCTACTCATGGGAGAATGCATATTTACTTTGTAGTCCATGGTGTAACCTTATTTGGTCTCCAACGTATTCGTTCATGGTCCAATAGTTGTTTGCGGTGGTCTCCCCGAATATGTATTTCTAGTTTTGATACTTATACGTATGTGAACACCCATCGTCGGAATCACGATTTTAATTGTTATTTTTTTACCAACATTTTCAAATTTGAACTTCACAGAGAATTTATGTATTGTATTTATCCTTTTGATATTTTTACGTATTCACTTAAACACAACTCACATGAATGTCATTATGAGCCCAGCCTACTTTGCTTCAAAAAATTTCAGAAAATCATTCATGTGTGGTAGCTACAAAGTAATATTCGTCAATATATTCCCGTTTTCATTCAGATCAAGGAAAGATTGGGGATTATAAGACTTTATAAAAGAGGAAAAGTTTGTTATAATAATAAGATCATTGTAAATACCATTGGAGTCCCTACTGATAGTGTTGAGCACCATCCATAAAATAATTCCGGGTTTCATTTCGGTCAAGCAAAGATGGAAATATTGTCGGTATATAGAAGGGTAAGTCACGAGGGAAAGTGGGTATTAATATAAGTACATATAATTATCATCGGAGGTATAAGAGGTATACTAGAGGGATTGATGAGGTTGAGAAATCACTATCCGTAAATGAATCCCTGTTCTCATTGCGATCAAGAGATCAAAACAGTCTTTAAAATATTTGCACGCACCCTACCTATTTTCGTTAGCTACAATTCCTACCTATTATAGTTGAAAATTCTATATCCTTGTCGTACGTCACGAGATAAAGTGCTTCTTAACCTTAAGATTATATAGATAACATAAGAGCCACTATCCTCAAATATCAAAAAGAGATGGAGATACGGTCGGTATAAAGAAAGGTATGTCACGAGGGAAAGTGGTTCTTAACCTTAAGATTATATAGATAACATAAAAGTCCCTATCCTCCAATATGTAAATTAATTCCGGTTTTCATTGCGATCAAGAAGAGATGGAAAGATGGTTGGTATATAGAAGGGTAGGGCAAGGGGGAAGTGGGTATTAATATAAGACCAAATAAATATGAGAAGAATCCCTACCGATATAATTGAGAAATCACTATCCGTAAACGAATTCCAGTTCTTATTGCGATCAAGAGATCAAAACCATCTTTAAAACATTTGAACGCACCCTACCTATTTTGGTGAGCTACAGTTCCTACCTATTATAGTTGAAATCGGAAGTCGGGCTGGGAGAGAATAGGTAGTAACCGGTACAAGTGCTAGGAAGTAGAAAACTCTTGATCTGTAAGGTTATGTAGTTAGTATATAATAGCTATAAGATACCATATATATATGGATCCTTCTCCGTCTTTTTCTCGTCAACTTTGGGCAAATCAGGCTTTGGTTTCCTTTTCGTATCGCGGCTGTCTTTTGAACACCCCGGTTTCTCCTCTGGTTTATCCTCCTTCTAAGAGTCCCTCGCCTTCCATTGTTGTTGTTGCATGCGCCTCTCGTCGCTTTCCTTGGGGGAGGATCCACAACGACCATCAACTTTCTTTAGAACCCACATAATTTAAGGATCAAGGGATATGAACTATTTCAGATTCTTTAGGTGTTTTGTCTTTACTGAAATTTGAAAATTTGAAATTGAAATTTGATTTTGAAATTTTCGAACGAACCAGAACTAATATTTTGAAAGATATTAATCTAGTCCATGTTTTTTGCAGTTTTATACCACATGAGTGACGATACTTCCATATTTATTGTATTCGCTGCCAAATTTTCTGAATCCATCACTTGTTTAAATTTTCTGAGAATTTATATTTGAAGAAGAAGGTGGCAGCGACGGCGGTCGTTCACGAAGTCAAGATGAATCTCCTGTTCACTGATTTTACTGCGATGCTCGAGTGTAGCCCTCAGCCGGAGGAGGCGTTCCACACCGACTCACGGAAGTACAGATACGCCCGACAGTGGATCCACAAACTGACGACCATGACGTGCAACACGGCGCTGGACGGGCTCAACTGCAACGCCTACATGTGTAGATTGAGTGTCAGAAGCGCCTCTACGGGATATTTGAGCAATTGCCCCCCGCGAAACTCGAGTCGATGGACATTTGGGACACGTCGAATAATGGCCGGTGTCGATTTTGTACTTTTTTGCTTAACACTGTTCAGGTGAATGTCATTATAAGCACTGCCTACTACCATGCTTGTGATTTGAGGTTGCTAATATAAAAAAACGTTGAAATTAGCGGAATAAAACCTACCTATTATGTTGAAAAATATATTAGTTTGTCCTACCTTTTTTGTATAGTTATAAAGCGTTGTTTTATGATTTTGTTGTAAATAATAAATCAGATAATTTCGATATGTTTAAAAAGCTGGAGAAAGTCCAATCGTTTCAAGAGATTGAATTAGCTATTTTTGTATTATCGCAATGCTGTTTAAACCTGGTTTAATGCAGTTTTTAATATGAAATTGTTTTGGGTACTTGGGAAGTTTCAGAGTGTCAGGTGGAACAGTTTAATGCTTAAGTTTAAATGTTTTGACAATATTTCCGCAGTTTTTTTCTACTTAACATTATATTTGGACAGGACATTTTTGTAAATATATGAGAATTATATGTGTGTATGCTTTCATTATAAATTATATTCCGGAAACCTCTATATTCAGCTTACAATGTGGAGTCGTAATCATCCCAATTTAGTCTTGTTGTACAGAAATTAATAATTCTTTCCTTTGATTGTTTTAAAGAACAATTGGTAAATTCTGCTATCATCCTCAAATGAAGTACCCGTGATATGTTAAAGTTGTATTTTTACTCCGAAATACTCCGCTATAGTGTTTTACTAAAACATTGTTCAGATAGTAAGAAGGTAAGATATTTACGTACTTTTATGCTTTGGCAGCCTTTTGTAGTTTGAACATTACCTAAAAGGGATATCAGGAACTAACGAATTTAATTAAAATATTTCGCTTTGAGGGTGATCACTGTTCCCTTCTTCATGTAGAGCGTCATGGACAGAGAATTATTCGGTTTTAGTCGGGTGTATACTGAGATACTGAGATCAACCCTTCCTCGATGAGCTAACTGCTGCAACGCTTTGTAAAACGGTTGGATGATCTAACTGAAATTGAATTTAAGCTTGAAATAAAAAAAATATGAAGAGCAATGTTTCGAGATTTATTTTTGGAATTTTTGAATTTTATTCACTTTTTTGTTGCTTCTTTTCCATAGATGAGCTCTTTTGTTAAGCATTTTTTCCATTTTCTTATTTTTTGTTTTGTTTCGACAAGTAATTTTACATCGGTACAAGTAATTATAAAGTCGTAGAGTGTACAAAAACAAAAACAGTTTAAACAATTTCAAATAATTAAGAACTTAACACATTGTTGGTGTGGAACTGTTTCCGCTTTGAGTTCACCACAAAATTTATTGCCACCGAAAAGATTGTTTGCAAACAACAGCCACTGTTTTGGACTTGTTTGTTAAATTGCTACTCCAAAGACGACGTGTTAACAGTTTCAATCGATCGATGTCAGAACAGAGTTATACGTATATCTGCCCGGTATTGGTATTCGTTCGATGGTAGGTAAGCAACAGAAGGCCCATTGTAGGGTTCACCCTTAGTAGAGCAGAGAAGTCGATACACCGGTGTTCCTATAACACAATCCGCACAATCAATCTGATAGAAACGACGCACCCTGGCCAGTCCGCGACCCCGACAATCAACACTAAGGCTGAGTCAGGGTCGCAGCCAAAACTTTCGCCAAACGCATACATCGGCCGAAGTGCATTTTCAGCACTTCTTCTGCCTATTGCTCGCGAAGGGTACAGAGTTCAGAGTTTTACTTGGATCGATCGCCTACGCGTTTGCGTATCAACTTTCAACGCCCAACTATAAAGTTTAGAGAAAGAAATACATATTGCTTGGTTAAGTTGTGTGTCAGAGTTGCATAAAGCATTATTACAAATAAGATTAACAGCTAGGTAAATGTTAAAATGACTACGAAACTTATACGTAGGTAAGATGCCAATAGAAGCGACAGAAACAGGGATGAAGAAACGTAAAGCAGTGAAATTTTCCCTAGGCCCAGCATGTGGGAAAATACATACATACAATGTACTCGTACATAATATATGAAGAGAAAGTATACACATGGGTAGGTTGGGTTGCTATTCCACACCCAAGTACTTTTTGCAGCTGCTCTGCTGTTGACGTCAGTACGAGTACAACCGAATGCAGTTTGGATATGTGTCTCCCACAAGTGGGAGCGAGATAAATATACATGTAAGATGTAAGTGAAGAGAGGGGTACAAAAAGGTTATTTTTAGAGCAGGCCAGGTGGTGGCCTCGGTTCGGGGGGCTGAAAGGGAACATCGAGAATTTTCGATATGACTTGAGACGCGTTGTTCTGGAAAAATTCCATATTACGCAATTGGCTGCAAGAGTCCGACTTTTAAATTTGGTATTAGAAAAGGCCACGAAAAACGAGTGCTGACGAAATGGAGCATCGGCCAACGTTAGAAAAAGTTGTTTCTGCAATTATCTAGTTCTTAGGACTACATTTTTGCTTACGAATTACAAGGTGCATTGAAAGATGACACTCTTGATTTGCTGCTGTTTATACCTGGCTTCCTATCCCAAATTATCAATTCCACGTACACTGCAGGTCTGGGCTGCCACCATTGCACCCGACTGAGTCAGTTTCGAGAGTTTCCTGAACCTCCTGGATTGCCTCATCCTGCCTAGAGAGTTACTTTCTAGCCAAAAACGAGAAACTGCGCCTTTCCAGCTGCTTCCGCATTATGAAATTCCCCGAAGCTGACGTTGAATTCGATGACTCATACACTTTTCCAGCGTGTTTCTTTGTTTCAACTTATGAGCAAATATTGCCCGACATTGATCAAGACTACGTTGGCGTTTTTGCCATGCTGGAATATGGCTTTTGCTTCGCTTTTACGACACGTTTTCCACACTTTTCCATTTTTGATGATGATTATATATGCTAGCCAGCAATAGTGAATACTTTTTTTTTACAATTTTATAACTTTTTCTTCAGAGGCACTGTGACTAAACTTGAACACTTTTTTTTTGCGAATGGCAGTATCTGGTTCGACCAGTTCTATTTATACCCAAGCGCTGTCATGGAAAATTCGTGAAGCAGCTGCCTGCCTGCTCTGCGTTGTACAGGGTTAATCTCTTTGTCGCCATTCTAAATGAGTGCGAGCGAGCACGCTGATGTTTCTCTGGCTACGTGACTCAGTGTTGCCATTTTAGCCTATTTAAGGCTAGATCTGGCTTTTTTGAAAACGGATAAGCTTGAAAAATTATGAAAATGCTTATAGCCTTAAATCTAGCCTTTTTTAATTTCACTTTGCTTATTTTTGTCTTTTATATCCTACATTTATTTTTATGCAAATCGAACAAAAAGTATATTTGTTGTACATATTTTGGTGTATCATGGTATTTTAGAATTCATTTATGGTATATTTTCGTTGAAAAGTTTCGGTCACAACTATACAGAAACTTGCTTGGTGATCGTGTGAAATGTGTAAATTGTGTAAAATTGAGGTGCTAGGATTTTATAAAGGAGCTTATTATCCAACTCAGAGAGAGGTAAGCTTCAATAGGATTTGATATTAAAAATAAATAATAACCTCTGTTTAATTTCAGACTTCCAGATAATTTTGAGACATTGGAAAAACTGCAAGTTTTTGCAGCAGAAAATGTACTCGAACATAATAAAAATCCTAATGGCTCATTTCCATATTGGAACACTTCAACTAAAGCAATATAGATAGAATTCTTGCCCAATATGGCAAAATTCACTTAGTCCCTTGGCAAAGTACAGATGACACTATAAAGCTTTGGTCAGAATTACTGACTTATAAAGATGCTGGCAAAAACAAACCTTTTGAAGAAATCGCTTTATTTGCCATTGAAATTTTAAGTCTACTGTGGTCAAATGCTGCCATTGAACGTGTATTCATTCAAATGAATATCGTTAAGACCAAGCTTAGGAACAAAATGACTGTTAAATCCTTAAAGTCAATATTAAATATAAGGTTTGTTTTAGAAATATTTAATTTTTTGATGAATACGACTAAAATGCTTTTGAATTTTACAGATATGGATTGCGCCGTCATGGCAAATGTTGCCACAACTACCAATTACCGGAGAAATATTTAAATTTAATACGTTCCAGCGATAAATATACCGATTCGAGTAATAGCGAATTGGATGAAATAATAACACAATTATAAATGTATATATCTATGTGTTTTTTTATTTTTAGCCTGTTTTTTACAATTTTTAGCTTGTTCTAGCTTGTGTTTTGTGAAATCTAGCTTATTTTGACGCTCAAAATCTGGCAACACTGGACTGGCTGTCTACATTTGCATGTGTGCGTATTTGTAGAGCGGGACAACAAGATTCCGCTGGCTGCAGTCAGAGTTGTATTTTTAACTTTGACAGCTGTCAGAGTTGTATTTAACATCTGTCAGAGCTGCTTTTGTGCAGTATCGAAAACACGTAGCTCTCGCTCAACATTTTAACACGAACTCGGTCTTATACGATTATGAAATTGCTCTTTTCCCCTTTTTAACACGCTGAATACCTACATTTGAGCTGTCAGAATCTGGTTTGCGAATTCTGATCGGCCTATCGAAAGACGACTTACGTTCATACACTGTTTCGTATACTTGTTTACAAAAAAATCAGTTAAAAATTCAAATTTTGTACGAAAGCAAGCACGAATATATTATTTATGGGCGCTGAGGGACGACCATGCACGAATAAAGTTACGCAATATTGGATAAGGTCCGTCTGGCTCGACCGCTTTTATTAATTTCACTAATTTCTCCTATTTTATTTCCTCCCTACTACATGCGTAGTGTAAAATTGATGTAGATGTCGATTACGCGTGTATCTCTCACATTCGCCTGTAAGAGCATGTGTAAAAATAATTTCATAAATTTATAAATAATTAATTAATAAATCTAAAATTACTTCTATATTTCGTAAAATATGGGTGGAATTTTTGTTCATCAAATATTTTTCAAGAAACTTTGTGAAGAAACTATGCCAACTACTACTTTTCTAATTATATTTTATTTTTTTATATACATTATACAATCAATTGTATTTTCTTATGGTACTACAAAAAGGCCAGGTGCAGTTTGGAAACCGCTTACCTACATTCGCAGGTAGTTCATTAGGAGGATTACAGCCCCTGCGAAATTTTTCATTGTATAGTTTCCTAATACCAAAACCCACCACCGAATCGGCTCAGTGTATGCTGGCAAACGTCCAAATGTTTGTGAGAGTTGAACCAAACAGAAGGTTTTTGAACCTTTGGCTGTTCGCGGAGCAGGAAAGCCAGCTGTTGCGAAACGCACGCGCATCCTGTGCTGAACCGACTGAATCGGGGTGGGCTGGGCACGGGATCGAGTACGGGCTCGGCTTCGGGTTTGAGGTGGCGCATATCCTTGAGCAACAGCATTGGGTAAATGTAAATAGGGAAGAGCACTCAGCTGCGAGCGAGCTCCAAATAAATGCTATGCTAACGAGTTGAACTGAAAAACTTGAAAACTGTCATTAAACTTCAAAACAAAGAGTATGCAAAGCGATTGAAAGGACAAAAGTTTTGATTATTGTTGGGCTGGACACAGATTTAATTGCCATCCCCGCTTAGGCCCCCACCCCCCCAGTTGGCGAGCAGAACCTGAATTTCCGCAGAGCGGAAAGTGCTCTATTCTCCTCTGAAGGAAGCGCAGCAATAAAACTTTGTTGCATTGGCAGGAAGGCTTGGCAAAAGCACAAACAGCAAAGTGTAACGAAAAGGCGAAAGCCTGATGACAGCAATTGGCAGTAACAACAGCCACCGTAACAAAAGGAACAGCAGCATAATGGAGGCTACACGGAAATTGCGTATACGCCGTGTGCCCGCGCGTGTGTGTCTGCGCTGAGAGACATGAACGGAGCAATTGGGGGAGACCTCTTGTTGCTCTCTGTTTTGTTTCCTGTGCCTGAGCACAGCGACACGCAATACAATAGCCAACAGCGGGGAGGAAAAGTCAAATGGCATAATAAACGTATTTATGAAAGGGCAGCATCAACATGTTTTCCTTTCATCTCGGCCCGAAATGAGCAGGGGTCCGGGCCCGGGTACGGGTATGGGTCCGGGTCTGGGCTGATTTTGGTTGTGAAAGTGTTTTAGACGGGAATCCGCCTTACGCCCACCGCAGCTTCCCTGAGACTCGGTCTCCCTGACATTTCGCCGTTTAACCTTGCACGTTGCCAAATGTGGTCCTTCAGTTTTAAGCCTACAAAGTTGTATGCTAAGCCTGTGCGAAGCTCCGAAAAGGACAGGAAAAAGCATAAACATATAGGAGAGGCGAGGCTCTGTCATTGCATTTGAGGGACGTTGGTGCGCCGCTCACGGAGTGTTCGGGTGTATGTGCCCGAGTATATAGGCGACAAGGACGATTGAGCGAATGAGCGATGCGATGCGATGTGGGGTACGGGGACGGGGCCGGGGATGGGGAGGGGACCCACTCTCCCGAATCGAGCTCGACACTGCTGTGTAGGGTAACGGTAACTGGCGGCGGGTGCGGTTTGGCAACAGGGACCTACATTCAGTCGTCGTCGGGCCATCGTCGTCGTCGGCTCCCACTATCGTGCTCCGAGCGTGTCTGTGTCCATGTCTGTCGTGAAGCCAGATAGCCTGAAAAACGAGCTGCCCGTGCTGCGTTGGCCGCAGTCCTCATTCAGACGCGAATCCGTTAACATCGCGGTCGCCGAAGGGCACACAACATCATCTATCGGCACGGCGACCAGCACATGGCCGTCCATGGAACGCAACACGGAACCAACCGAACCGACCACGCGTAGTGTTAACCTTTCAATATTTTTTCCGTTGAACCGTTTTCTGCTTTTTTGTTTCTGTTTCTGTTTGCTTTTGTGTGGGCGCTGTGCGGAGGTGTCATCGCCATCCCATCAGTGTGGGAGTTGTAAACTTTTAGCATCATTAGGCTGCATTCGCTCTGCCTTTTCTGCTGTGTGCAGGTTTTAGTACTGACATTTTAATTAGTCGTGCTGTTGACACTTGGTCAAACGCCCCATTGGGCCCTTGGGCATGGACCATCAGTTTTCAGTTTCTCCACTGAATAGCGCTGAAACTGACTAGACCACCAGGCACGGCATGTAAGCACAATTAGGTTTGAAGCGCTTTCACGCTCACTCTGTCGCAGCCAGAATCAAGGGCCGAATCCAAAATGGATTGGATCGGCAGCGGAATAGGACACCAGCTCCAGCTGAGAGCGGCTGTGGACAGTTTGAATTGTGTGCTAAGGGGTCTTTAGTCGCCAGTTTGTCTGCCATCGTCTCCCGTGGATAACGCCACTCCCCCATGGGCGAACAGGCAACAAAAGAATCCCCTGCTTTGTGGCAATTGTTTCAATGCTTACTGGCAATTTTTTGGCACTCAATCGAAGTGCCTCCTGCGCTTGGCAGTTGTGCTTAATGGAATTTTTATATGGTGCCATTGAGTTACTCGATGGCTCGTTTTGTCGATGTTTGTTCGGCTTTTTTGAGGTCAAAGTGCAAGCTCGCCTTGCTTTTTTCAATTGTGCCCAAAAACAGAGCGGAGCGGAGCGGAGCGACAAGAGCGGCGAACAATAAGAGAAATGGCACTAAAATTAATTAACCACGCGCATGTGTTGGAGATGGTATATGGCCATGTCCCTGAGCCCAGCCTCTCGGTTTGGCTGCACCGCCCCGCGTTCAATGCTACCAATCCAACCATTTATCCAAGCCTCCAACATTTGGCCTTATCTGAAATATGCACACGAGGCCTTGAGCCGCCAACTTTTTCGTAATGCCATCCAAGGCAACGTCAACCAGCTGACGAACGACCCACAGACCAGACCAGACCGAGCGACCGACCGACGGACCGATTCGCTCCGCATCCCAAACGGCAACAAACTGTTGTAGGTTGTATGTAGGTGCTGCCAGCCAATGGCTTCTCCAAAGCACATCCAACCTTGGGGGGCGCGAGTGGCGAAAATTGCATTTGTTGTGCAACGACAGCGACAACTACAAAGGCAACCCTCACTCACACACACAAACACACACAAGCACTGTGGCATGATTACTTTGCAATGGTGCAAATATGTATGTAGGAGTCGCATGTTAATTAAATATTTTTGTTTTTTAATCTGTAAAGCCACGAAATATCCTGCATATCCTACAACTGAATGTTTCTCAACGCCAACGAAATGCCAAGTGACGATGCCATTTTTATAGACTTTTTCTAAATCAAAAGAAACAACTACGAGTACAGATACCAATAAAATAGAGATTACCAGCGACGGTCGAGGCGCCACTTAAAGTGCCAGCTAGCTTATCCAAGACGGCCTGGCGATGGCAGTGAACGGGAGGATTCGCAAGCGCAAGCACAAAAGCCATCTAAGTGGCGACACTCCGACTCCGACGACAGCCACTAGCATAACGGCGGCGGCAGCCACCAGAGCCACCACAGCCGCCATAGCCCCTTCTGCGCCAGGCAGGCCCTGGCCCATGGTGGAGCAGAGCGAAACAATCGAGGAAGCCGCCGCCCTCGCTGGGGACTATAATAATTTCACGCATAATTTCGTCGATTTGCAGAACCTCTTGAATTTCAACGATTTGCTGAGCACCAGCAATAGCAGCAGCAGCAGCATCGGCCCAAGCAATGGGAACGGGAATGCCAGTGACAATGGAAATGGCAACTCTGTGGCCAGCATCAGCTCCTCGAGCGGATCGAGTATCATTAAATTGAGTAACGGCGCCATTATGGACACTCTTTTGGGGACCGTTTTGACCACGGCCACGGCGACGGTGGCGCCTGCCGCCAGCTCTTTGTTAGCCACGATTGCAGCCTCTACCACGACAACAGCTTCAGTGGTGGCATCCTCGTCGGCACTAGCCATCGCGGGCAGCCAGCAGGTGGTGTCCTTGTCGGGCCTGGCCATTGCCGAGGCCACCTCATCCACCTATTATGCCAACTTGCTGAACATGTCGCCGGCGACCACCAGCCTGATCGCGGCAGTGGCGGCCACCAAGTCCTACAACGACAGTTCCATGCGCTGGGAGCAGTTCGACGGAAACGTGGACTTCGGCTTCGATCCGCTCTACCGCCATTCGCTGGCCATGTCCATTGTCTACTGCGTGGCGTATATCGTGGTGTTCCTTGTGGGGCTCATAGGCAACAGCTTCGTGATTGCCGTCGTCCTGCGGGCGCCTCGCATGCGGACGGTGACAAACTACTTCATTGTGAATCTGGTATGTGCGCTCCTAAATCTTACGGATGAACCTCATTAATTTTGAACTTAAATTTCCATTCTACTTCCCGATTCCAGGCCATTGCGGACATCCTTGTTATTGTCTTCTGTCTGCCAGCCACTCTGATTGGCAACATCTTTGTGCGTAAGTATCTGCTTAATTCCGTAAGTCTCTGAGATTTATTTGCCGCCGGGGGCCACATTAACGCCGTGTGGGATGATGCGTGGTGCGTTCTTTGCGACTGTTTTTTCGGTTGGTTCTGCATATTAGCTGGATTTATGGGTTGCAATTAATCGCCGCTTAGAAAAAGCTTCGCCAAACGACACGGCCGAAATTTGCTAGCAGCACCCTGGCTGCGTGTTCACGTGGCGTATGCGTAATGTGCCAGCCACAGATATGGGCACAAAAATAAATGTAATGGTCCTGGTCATTAGAGCTAATGTTGGCATAAATGCCTGAGGAAATTAAGCTCGTGCAAGGAGTTTTGCGCTGCAGTCATTACCATTCCTTTTTATATCGGAATTTATTTACTCTGCGTAGACACATTTGGTTTTCGTTTCCCCTTTTAATTGGAAATTGAACATTTTACGAGGATTTATGTAGGAAACTCTCGCAGTTTCTAATTTCAAAGCACCATTAAAAGAAGATAATAGGGTGGAATAGAGTCTGGCCTTGAAATCAATTAAATTTTAGCATCGAAAATTAAGCAAAGTTGAAATTCAATTATAAAAGAATGCATTTAGTAAATTGCATTCCATTCCAGAAATTTCTAGCGAAAAAACATGTACATTTCATCGAATATCCCCGGATATTTCATTCAGTATTTAGTCTGTCCGAAATGTTTCAAATCGTTTAAGCAATGTAAATGAATCTGTGACATCTGAGAAATCCCTGCCCGGGATGGTGGCACTCAATTAAATTAATTTTCCGGGTGCTAGGACACCACACCACACACCACTCCCTATCCCAACCCAGAGTCCTTCGTGGAACTGACAATTCGCCAATGTCCAAGTTACAAGTGTATATTTAATTAAAGGCCAATCCAATTCGAAATCCCAGCGAAGGCACGACGACCCACAAACGACCCAATAAACGAGGTTGCGCATAATTGTATGCTTTAATTTAAATAAATTTTGCCTGACATGCCTATCTATCTATCTGTGTCGTATCTTACACCCTCTCTGTAACTGTCTTCCTCCATGTACACCGTGCTCTCTCCCCTTTACCCCTTAGACTCGGGCGGTAAGCTGTCTTCTAAATTGATTGTCGTAGAGCTGTTCGAGCAGGTGCCCAGAGTACAGAAGGCAGAGTACAGAGTATGGGTCTATGTCTATGCAAATCGCCGTCGACATGGAAAAATGATCGAAATCCTTGAGAAATCAAATTCCGATTGTAATGCACGCCATGTCAGGGCAGCCGGGGAAGCCAGGGAACCAAAACCAGACCAAGGGCCGCAGTTCCATCTTCTATTGGAGCCGATGGCTGCCCCAACAGCAGTAGTCCGCCTGCCCACGGCCAGCTAGGCTCACGGATTGCCCCAAGTGTTGCCAATTAAGTAGTGGGCTCTTGGGGGGCCCAAGACGGGGCTGTGCTGTGGGTGGTGTGTGTGGGGATTCTCTTGTTGCTATGCCTAAACTCCAAGAAACGGCATTGCACTCGGCTAACGTTCTCCCCCGCCCAACAAGTGGGTCGGCCAGAGTGGGGGCGTAGTAAACGAAGTCGGCCGAATGCGAATACCAGAAAAACGAATGAAGCGAGTGGCTGGGCAGGAAAAAGTGAATGAGTTTTCCTGAGCCTGCATTGTGTGCTGGGTGCCTGTGTGAGTGTCTCTGCGTTTGTGTGCCACTGCGCACTCTCTCCGCTGTCTCTCGGGCGCTCTCACTCTCTATGTACTCGCACTCGGCTGTGTGTATGTATGGGTGTGTGCATGGCTGGTTGTTGCTGCTTTGCGGGGTGGCCCAAAGGATCATCGACACAAAACTGACCTAATTTCACAAATTCAAGCTAGGCGCAGGGCTGGCGCTGCCACGGGCCGACCGCTCTTAGTGGGTCACTGTGGGTGGTGCCCCACCTCATCTCGCCTCGCCTCGCCTCTCCGTTATGGCCTGACTTGAGCGGCTCAGCTGGTGAGGCCTAAGCAAAAGCAGCAGTCACAACAGCAAACACAAATTGCAGCCCTTGTGCTGGCATTTCGACTTGTGTGGGGCTGATGATGGGCCTGTGGGGAGGATATTTTTTGGGTGCTCTCCGTGCTGTGGCTAGGGGTGGTGTGGTCCCCAAGCATTCCAATTCGCTTTCGACAAGCTGATGAAAGACGTTTACATCGAAGGCGAGTTCAAAGCTGCGCCAACAATGGAGTTGGATGGGTTGGTGTGGGAGTTGGAAGCTCTGTGCTGTAGTGTACTGTACTGTAGGTGCTGGAGTCTCGGATGTTTGGCATATTTGCACATCGAACATTGCACGTTGCTGTCTGATGTTCTTACGCTGCAGTCCCACACACACACACCCCGACTCGTGGCAAGGATGGGCTCCACCACCCCACCATCAAAGTGAATTATATGAAATCAAAATGCAACCGTCAAAGCCGATGCCGAGTACGGCGCGGACGGCAACGGCAACGGCGACGCGAGCGATGGCCATCGCCGCAGGCAGCGCCATTATCTAAGCACACCTTCAAGCCTCAGAACTGCAGTGGAAGGTTGTTTGCATTCAAGGCTCTTTGCGGCTGGATGAATTGACCTAAATATTTCGCTTGGCAAACCTGATAGTCAGGGTTATCCACACACACACACATACACCCCAAGTGTGTGTGTGTGTGTGTGCTTGTTGGTACCTGCTTGGGGTTGGGCCTGTACTGGTTGGAGGCTTGAGGGTTGAGGGTTGGTTCGTTTGAGTTGGGGGTTTGGAATGTATGGCGGTTGTGGCCCTTATTTATGTGTGCTTCGAAATCCAATAAAATGCGAAATGAATTGATTTCCTAGCCGCGCGCAGTGCCCCAACGGAGCCATCCGCCTTGAGACGAAGGATATCCTTGCATAGCTCCGAAGCGACTGTTGTCCTAAATGGGGCTTTATGGCCATTGTTGTGCCATCTTATCAATTCGAAATCGTTGTCATTAAGTCCTTTGTGGATCCGCATCACGTTCCCTATTTTAAGTCACGTTGCCTTGCCCGTTTGTTCATTAAATTGGCCGCGTGATTTGTGCCAGACGCTGCGGCGGCGGATGCTTAACGAAAGACGCTGCTGATGAAGTCATTTTTCAGCACTTTGCGCCGCATGATTGTATTTTAATTTAGTCGCTACGTGCTGGATGGCAACAAATGGCAGCCACGCGCCGGCTTCGCATACCCAGATCTTACCTCCATATACCACTCTTCGCTCTGCAGCCTGGCGCCCTTCCTGCGGTATTCAATTTGCCATCGTGTTGTTACAGCAGTTGCCGCAGGACGTGACGCTCAAGTGATAATCATAACAATAACGCATTTGTCTGAAGTGTTATGCCTTTTCCATGGCCATTCCACGCCCATACCAATCGAACTCTCCACCCCAGACCCACAGCCCGAGTCGCAATCCCCTGACCCGTTGGCGGATTTGTTACGCCTGATTATTTCATTAACTTTATGACCTTACTCTGGAAACGACAATGAAAGAGCAAAATCGCAGCCCCTGGAGACAATGCAAAGAAAAATCCAATCCACTTTGCCTATGCGTAACGACAAAAGAAAAGTTTTCCAGTAAAGGGACCAAAAACTAAAAGGCTTAGGCAGGGGGCGCTTGACATTTTCCAGGGCCCCAAGCACGACCTTACCGCCAGCGCCACCGCCACCGCAGCACAATTGAAGGCTGCTGATAAGCTCAAATATCGATTGGTATTATCTCCTCTCCTGTAGCTGATCAATATTGAGCACCAGCTTATGCTTACAAATGGAGACGCTGCTGCTGCGTCGTCTGTTGGCCATATGTTGCCCTCTCAAAACACACTCAGCGCAGACACTCATTCCTCTTACCTTGACAGTACGCACCGCGGCTTTCGACTTAAGAAGCTGCTTGTTTACCCTTCAGAGCCCGATTATTTGGTTTCACTTCAGGCCCAAAATGATTGTTTAGGGAACATAGCGTTTCAAGGTCCGACCATCACGCGAGTCGATTTGTGTTATTTATGACGTTTACACAACAAATTATTGGGGAGGGAGGAGGGAGGGGAGGCACAAGGCAAAAGGTCCTTTAATTCTGTATTGCTTTCATGTACCTTTTGTACTGTTACCACCAAATCCATATCTATAAATACACATGCAGAAAATATAATTCCGTAAATTTATTTATGGTCACAAAAAGGACAATTTTTAGCTTTTTAATCCAAGTTTTTGTATGCTTTTCTCTATTGGAAAGATTTAAATAATTTGCTGAATATTTTTGTATATACATTCAGCACAACTTCCATGAAGTTTGGAGCCATACGTATATCGAAAAAATGTTGACTTTGGGCACCCCTGTGTTTCTTTGGGATTATAAAAGTCATCTTTGAATAATTTGAATATGGCTTTAGTTTGCTTGTATACTTAGTAGTTGTGAGGACTGTAGAAAACTTTAATCCAAAAAAACCAACCAAGTCACGTTTGAATTCTCTAATTAAATGGCAAACGCCGTTGGACAGGACAGCTTTTTTTGGGAAAAGCGAGAATTTAAATTTAGAAAAAGAAAGTAATCTGTTTAACCATACACATGATTGAAATTGATGGAGAACTTCCGAACTGGATCTGAATGTGAATTGAAATTCTTGTTTAAACAACTTTCTGCTGTCGGATTAATAGACAAAAAAGTTTGGCAAGGCAGACAGCCATATATCAAAGTTTACCCTTATCAGCATATAATATCAAATAAGTAGCCAAATACACTCGCATTAATAGCTTCGGTTTCAGTCTGTTGCACTTGCAACAGGAGAGATTTGCCTCTTGTTCAACGCAAGCAATTTCAAATCGAAAGAATCGAAAGAATAAAGCCGAAAAGAAAACCCATTTGAGCTGCTGTCTCCTCGTGTACGTTATGCTACGGTCCTGTGTACATTCGGTTGATTGTTTGTCAGTCCGCCCGTCCAGCTGTGTCCGATTTTCATGTCCTGCACACGCACACATGATCCTGCCCAGAACCTGTCCGTTCGACTCTCAAGCCAATGAACAGAAGTTCATAGCCACAAAGCCAAATAATATTTATATTTTTATGTGCCAAATCATATTAAATTCGGCTTTTATTGGGCTGCTCCGAGCGCGGGCGTACGGTGCGTATACGTATGCATAATAAAAAGCGACAAGAAATCGAGATAAGACAGGCGAACGAGACAGGAAATTAGAAGCCCCAAAAGCACAGCCACTGACGGCGTTAAGGCTAAAAAGGCGTCTCCTGCGCCGAGCATTGAACCCTACGGTGCGGATCATAGGGGGAGGATGTCCTGACACTTCGCCTCGTGCTAATGATGTGTGGGCTCTTGTTGGTTAATTGCCATTCGATCTGTCATGCTCGGGGCGCCGTTCGACTGTCATCAACCTTGACAAAGTTTGCCGCAGGTCCTGCCAGCGCTGGTACTATCACTGGTGCTAGTGTCCTACCATGCCCCCGGCCATGTGTGTTTTATAACCTTTTGTGTCTGAGTGATTTATTCCTTTTAGCATAAAATTCATAACGCACAACTATGCGATTGCTATGTGGGAGAAAGCCATGTCACGAGGACGCGCACCAGTCTCGTGTCCATCAAATAGAATAAAAGGAATACAAATTAACTTAGGCAAGTGCGGTCTGGTCTGGTCTGGTCGTGGTCCTAGTCCTGATCGTAGTCGTGGTTCTTGTCCTGATTGTGGTCCTGTTTGTGGCTGGGCAAACAATAGACCCGTTCCCTGTCATCGCTCACTGGCCAGGCCGCCTGCCCCTGCCTCTGCCTCTGCCTCTGCCTGGTCGCAATCTGAGACTTGTCACCAAATTATGAATGATATGCAGCACATAAATCTCAGTCAGCAAACAACGGCGGCGACGTGGGCGGCCTGCGATGGCAAAGAAGCATTGAACGTTAACCAAGACAAGAGATAGGACAACCAGGACAACAATGCACAGGACAGTACAGGACAGAACAGGACAGCACAGGGCGATGTGACCGAAAGTTACTCAGCATAATTTGTACACTGTTTATGGCCAATATTTACCCGCTCTCTACCTTCTCTACTCTGCTTTTCTGTTCTGTTCTAACCATTATTTTTGTACTTTTCAGCCTGGATGCTCGGGTGGCTGATGTGCAAGTTTGTGCCCTACATACAGGGTGTCTCGGTGGCGGCATCGGTTTACAGTTTAATTGCCGTGTCCCTCGACAGGTAAGTGCAACGTGAAACGTTGATAACGTTGAAAACACTCTCTTCAATTACGTGGCTATGAACTTTTATTGGGGGATAATCTTGGATGTTGGTTGGGGTCAGGCAGGGGATTGGATTGGATGGGCAAGGGAGGGGCAGGGGTCAGGGTGCAGTTTCTGCACTTAATGATGCACGACCAGAGCGGGGGCGGCGTGGTGCACGGGCACTAGGGGCACCAGAGGCTTAACGGCATGCACAGCCACCACAGGCCTGGCGACAATCGGGGTGACGACCTTGACGGGTGCCGGATGGTGCACGACGTGTCTGTTAGAAGAGCGTGGAGGCAGTTGGGGCCATAAGCAGATTGAAAATTAATTGCGTCCTGTTCAAACTTACGAGTGCACCGAGTGGGCGCCATGATGGATGATGGGACTGTGCACCACAGCGGGATGCGCCACAACCGGGTGCGCCACAACGGGATGCACGGCTACCACTCCGGGATGGGCGTAGACCTGGGCGGCGGCGAGGGCGGTGAGGACAAACAGCTGTTCGAATTCGAGGCGGGTTCAAAGTTCACAGATTAGCTGTTGGCAGTAGCAGTAGATCCAACAGATACTCACAACTTTGTACATTTTGTTGGCTGTTTTGCACGGGAGTTAGATAGGAGTTGGATTAATGATTTGCAGGTTGCAACTGGTGACAAATGCAACACCGAGCGCGGCTTTTATAGGAACACCCGACCGATCCGAAAGTGAGTGCCGGCTCGACGCTCAATGCAAGCAGCTGCTGGTGTTGCTGCTGTTGCTGTTGCACCTGGGGAAAACTGGTCAGGCAGCCAGACAGTCAGACAGTTAGACAGTCAGGCAGTCTGTGGGTCGCTCGCTCGTCTCAAGATCAAGTTCATCACAGTTTGCCTTGTCCGTATTAGGCAGTGCTGCGATAATCAAATTCATGTTTTTTTTTTCGTTACGAGAACGCCTTAGAATGTTGTTTTCGGTTCGCCTTGTCGGACTGATTCTAATGATTCTTTGATGAGCTGCCGCCAGGAATCAAAATGTCAGCCCTGGGCTTCCTGTCCCCATAAATATCCCGTGACAACTGCGGAGGAGATTTCTTGATGCCCATAAAGTCAGAGATGTCGCGGCCAGCTGATTTATCAAGTGATACTAAAACGTTTTGACGTGTGCCAGTCATAACCCCAAGGACAATAAGAGACGCCAAGTGCCCGTCGCTTTATGTGCACTTTCATTTATATCAATTTCCAACGACCACATCAACCAGAATCGGAATCAGAACCAGAGCAGGAGCAGGAGCCCTGGGGGAGACAAGACCCTCTGCTTCAGCTTCTTGGTTCTATTCTTCTTCTGCTTATGTTTTTGTCTGACAACCACAACAGTACATCATTCGATCATTTGGTCAGGCCCCCCAGAACAGGCC
Organism: Drosophila lowei; assembly: GCA_008121275.1. Classification (NCBI taxonomy): domain Eukaryota; kingdom Metazoa; phylum Arthropoda; class Insecta; order Diptera; family Drosophilidae; genus Drosophila; species Drosophila lowei. The sequence goes on from CM017777.1 coordinate 36,977,969, forward strand.
ATGCGAAGTCCGTTTGGACTTGTCCGTGGCTGTCTACCCGTATCCTGCTGTTTTCTGTATGTCCATCCGCTGCTTTGTATTTTTACGAGCACTCGTAAACTGAATCGAAATTTAAGATTTATTATCTGTAACAAGAAACTTAAATCTCTTCTCAGCTGTCTTAGCCTCGGACTTAAGTGCTCAGTGTTTCCCATGACTCCTCCACTGATGGGGAGTGCAGCGGATACGCACCCACCATATAGGGCTTTTGTTCCCAATAAGACAGCCCCGACTGGGCTTATCACTCGCCTGTACTTATGCGAATGCCATTTAATTAGGGTCGTTAGTTTCGAGAGAGAGCGTATAAGGATCTGCCCCATCCCCATTGTATTTATTCATAAAAGCCATATATCATAGTCATTCATTCGTATATGTATAAACATAGCTGTGGCTTTATGGCAGTGACAGTGACAGTGCGGGTCTTTTTGGGTCTTTGTCCGTCTGTGTGTGTGTGTCTTTGGAAATGTCAGGAGTGCGTAGCAGCCATCGCCGGAAGAGCCAGGACACCCGTAATAAAACCACGCAGGGCATGGGGCAGAAGTGGCAGCATGTAGCCAATTATTAAATTTGTAGCTGCTCGTAAGCTCCGCATATGAATATGCAAATTACTTGTACTTTTAGCTAAGGGAAAGTACCCCACGGTCCCATGAACCGCACGGCACTGCGGCACTGCGGGGTATTAATATCAAAGAAATTTGTATCATAATTCTGCCAGCGTCACCGCATCTTTCATCACATCTATCACCACTTGGTTGGTAATCCCGCAGAGATTTGCAAATATTGCACTCAGCGAAATGAACGAGGGACAAATTAGCATGATTGTCGTAAGGGGATTATTAAATCCATGCAGAAATAAAGGGAAATATTTAAAGTAGAACAGAACACAATATTTCAGGAACTATCTAAAAAAGGAAACTATTTTATATTGTATAAGTTAAGATATTATTTATCAATCTCAATAGAAGTTAAGAAGAAGTAAAGGTATTATTATATCCATCCATATATTATATCCATTATTATAATCCATGAAGAGAAAGCTTTAGTATATTGAAAAATATCCCGAAAGAAAGGGGAATATTTAAAGGAGAACCAAGTCAATGATATTAAACAATATTTCAGGACTTACATAGCAAGGTCTCGTGTCTTGCAAAGTAGCTTCTATTTACAGAAAAATTATAACCGATAAGTGTATCCCTCTGAAATCAGGAGGGCCATCGCTGGGCCATCGTCTGCTTATGTTTTTCAATATCCTTTCTTGTAATCCACATAAAATATGTCATTTCAATTGAGTCGATGAATTATTTAAAGTCAATCCAGTATGATTCATTGCGAGCACAGTTTCATATGAAATTCAAAATCCCTAGTTAATTTTTTCCGAATACATGGCTTATCCCGAAGATCTCAATTAGACCCTCATCTGATTTATGGCCTCTGGCAAGTGGCATGGACAAATTATGCTAATGCAATCGGTTGGCTCCAATAAATAAACGCTATGACAATTTGATATTGGCTATTGCTGAAGGCTTTGTCCCTCCTGCCCCCGCCACTTCTGATAGTCAGTCCAGTACTTTGTTTCGTTGGCTATTTTTAGTGCACAGAGAGAGAACAGAAGAAGATGCCGTTGGTGGCGGAGTAGTAGTGGCTGCCCAATAATGGAATTACCGTTGTGTTATCTGCCAAACGGGGCCCAGGCGACGACCCAAAGCCGCACTAAACACCAAAAATAGAAGCACAATGCACGGCAAGAGGTGGGGGATGCCCCATAATTACATGGTTTTGGTCAGGCCCAGGGACTCCCCGGGCACCCAGACCCAGACTGAGGCTAGACTAAAAGCAAGTCTTGTCTGTGACTATTGAACGGGCGCCACAATGATCACAATGAGCGGACTGCACTAAGCTAAATGAAAAATTCTGAACTCGTTCTTGTTCCATCCCATCCCATGTCAGCGGCGTCCCTTGTCCTCTACCTCTGCTATCTGCGTCAGCCGCCTCACAGCTCTTATTCAAATTACAATTCATTATGGCAAGCAAAATAAAAAATGACACCCCTACCAGAATAGACTGGCGCTCGCATCCCTCCTGGCATTTTTGAAAGTGAGTGGCGGCGACTGAGAGTGAGAGTTCAATAGACGAGATTGGAAAGCGAATACTCAGCAGAAAAAGGCTTAGGGATGCCACCAGGCGGCATCCTGCGTGTGCAAATTAATCAGTGGGAGATATTTGCATGCCAAGCCATGTTGAAACGGTGTCGTCATCGTCATCGTCGCCTCGCCAGCTTGATGATTGCCATTATCCTTGACGGGCTTGACGTCTCCGTCTCCGTCAGCATCTGAAGCTGGAGCTGAAGCTGGAGATGGTAAACATTCTTTGTGTGTGCACTCCTTGCAGGTTCATTGCCATCTGGTGGCCGCTGAAGCAGATGACAAAGCGACGTGCCCGCATCATGATAATCGGCATATGGGTAATCGCCCTGGTAACCACCATACCCTGGCTGCTCTTCTTCGATCTTGTCCCGGCCGAGGAGGTGTTCTCCGATGCCCTCGTCTCGGCCTACACGCAGCCCCAGTACCTGTGCCAGGAGGTCTGGCCGCCCGGAACCGATGGCAATCTGTATTTCCTGCTGGCCAACCTGGTGGCCTGCTATCTGCTGCCCATGTCGCTGATAACGCTCTGCTATGTGCTCATCTGGATCAAGGTATCCACGCGCTCGATACCAGGCGAGTCCAAGGACGCCCAGATGGATCGCATGCAGCAGAAGAGCAAGGTCAAGGTCATCAAGATGCTGGTGGCGGTCGTCATACTGTTTGTCCTGTCCTGGCTGCCACTCTACGTGATCTTTGCGCGCATCAAGTTCGGTTCCGACATATCGCAGGAGGAGTTCGAGGTGCTCAAGAAGGTGATGCCGCTGGCCCAGTGGCTGGGCTCCTCCAACAGCTGCATCAACCCCATCCTCTACTCCGTGAACAAGAAGTACAGGCGTGGATTTGCGGCCATCATCAAGTCACGCAGCTGTTGCGGCCGTCTCAGGTGGGCTCCCCTCTTGGCCCCTGCTGTTGTCTACCTTCTAATGCTCCTCGGTATATTTTCAGATACTACGACAACGTGGCCATTGCCTCCTCCACCACCAGCACACGCAAGTCCTCGCACTACCACCAGAACAGCTCGCGGAAGAGTCCCAGCAGCAAGGGCAACGCCGTCTCCTATATCTACGAGCACAACTCCTTGCGGCGCCACAACATGATGCTGAAGCAGGACAGCAATCTGTCGCAGCAGATGCTGCTGAAGCAGGACTCGCACGGCTCCCGACAGTTCCTGATCAAGCAGGAGAGCTCCTGCAGCGACGCCTCTGGCATCCGGCGCCCGTTGTGCCAGCAGGACAGCAATGGCTCCAAGATCTCACTCTCCAAGCAGGACTCGATTGTCTCCTACATGGAATCGCGTCGCGCTCCCGGTCTCGGTCTGAGCGACTCGCTGGCGGACAGAGACAGCGTCTCGATTGAGTCACGTCGCGCTGGCGGAATAATGGCGAATGCCACGCCGGGATCCCTGCTCGACAAGCGACAGAAGTTTGTTAAACAGGACTCGGTCATCTCGTTTGTGGATCAGCGACCAGAGCCACGACGTCATCAGCTGGTGAAGCAGGACTCGGTCATTTCGTTCGCCGATCAGCGTCGTGGTCTTCTGCACAAGCAGGATTCCCTGAATCGAGCCAGTGATGCGCCCACTCATCATGTATCCATACTGAAAAAGACGGACTCGCAGCTTAGCTACGTATCATCTTCATCAGCATCAGCCGCTTCTCCGCGCCGCAGTGCGGATCTGTACGAGTAGGAAACTATTGATTACATTCTACCGCTCTACCAGCCGTTCCACGAAAACATCCTACACTTCGGACATACTTATATATGGACTAGCTACAACCACTTACAGAACATACTCGTACATACATATATATTTATAGAAACTAGACAGACATTATTCCACAAATACTTGTCTCATTCCTATGGCAGCTACATACTATATAGATGATATGCTATGACGATCGAATCCTGGTATTTCTGACTTATTTACTGTCCCTTGCTAAATAACAGCCAAATGTCGCTTCAAATGAGGGACTAGTTTGCACAGAATGAGACTAACAGGCAGGCAGGCAGACAGACAGACAGACGGACATGGCTCGATGGTCGGTGGGTATCTTCTATTATTACGAGTATAATGATTTTATGAACTGTGATAGAAGTTGGCAGTGCTGGTGGGGCTCTGAACTTGGCTGGAAAGTGCCGGACTTATCCGTCATGTCATCTTTGTCTTTGTCATCGCCGTCGTTTATGGGTAGCCAGATCTAGGAATAGGGAATGGGTATGGGTATGGACCAATTCGATAGGGGAAGAGTAATCTAATCAGAGATCGCTTAGTTAGACACAAGATAACACCACACCACAACAAACCACACCAAACCACACTATACAATACAATACATACTCGTATTCCCGAACCGACAGACCCCACACATATAGGAAATAGATGTTTTATACGTGTTTCAATGGTACTAACATACACACAAAGATATAAACTACTCCTTGGCTATGGCTATATAATATCTACAAAATATGTACCGTTACGCAGTTTTAAGATTGTTTGTACTCGCCATTTGCTATATCGAAGAGTTGAGGAACGGAATGGAAGAGAAGCGACCTACAACAGGGGAAGGGAGGGGTTCAAATAGCTTTGCTAAAACTTTTTGTACGAAAGCGAGAGTGAAACGGGCAAGTCCAGTATCATAGTCGAGAGGAAGATAAGAAGTAACAAAACAAAAAAGAGAAAACACCGAGGTCTAAAGTAACGTACCTACTAAATTTTTGTATGGAAATTCTTACAATTTATACATATATATTTATATTGATTTTGGAATAAGCAATATGCAATGCATGGGTATGGTATGTCTATGCATACACTGTGCATCTATCAAACAACAATAATCAATTTTATTAGAATTTTACACAAACCAAAAACCGAGTCGCAGCAGCCGCAGCAGCAGCAGCGGAGGAAATGGTGGCACAGTGGCAAATGGTTAGTAAACGCAATACAACGGAAGGATAAAATATGAAGGAAGCAAACAGAAGATAAGAGACGAATGGCACGACCACTACTCGTACAACGGAAGCAGTAGGCCGTTAGCTTAGAATATCGTTGGGCAGTGGTACAACATAGTGTACACATCGAACACGCACAAAGTACATAGCACTGGACCATGCTGTTTATGATGATAATGATGATGATGATGATGTTAGTTGGGGCACAGGCGGGGCGGGGTAGATTAGAAATAGCGCTAGATTAGATCTAGGAGGAGGGATTTCGGCGGTGGATTTCGGATGTCGGATTTCGGATTTCTGGCCCGGGAAGAGGGAGCACAAAGCAGTCAAAGATTTCGCACTAAACGTATCACTACAAACTAACAAAGAAACCAAGAAGCAAACAATAATCGAACTCAAATTCGTTAAACACCAAACACCAAAGAACTTTAAACTACGAGTATAAATAAAGTAAAACCTTTTAATAAGTACGAGTAACATGAAATACGGAGGAATCAATGGTATAACTATGATACTAAACATAATGATAAACTATGCAATTTTATTGTTAGCCAAAATTTTATAAATGTCAAGTAACGAACAAAACAAGTAATCAATATTTATATGTATACAGAATATATCAAGTATAAAACATATGTTATATATCTTTATATACTTCGATGGTATTAGGCGCTGTTTTGTAGAGTTTTGTCACGCTTGAACGATGCTATTCCATCAACGAACGTCTGGTTAAACTGTATGGGTGAGTCATGGTACGGCCTGTACAAAACTCCAGCGCTTAATGCAAGTCAAGATCTACAAAGAAGAATATCAATAATATATTACAAATATACAAGTATTTATATAGTTTTAACAACGCATATTCTCGTGCTCGAAACAGCAGTAAATGCTAACCCCAATCCCAACCCCAACCACAGAAAAGAACACCAAATATTAAGCTAAAGATTACATTTATATAACGAGCTATCAACAAATTTGTTGTGTGCAACAAAACTACATATACGAGTATGCAAACCAAACCCCAATATTTATACGTATGACATACTTATGATATTCTGCAAGTATGTAAAGGCGCGCAATAGAAATGTCCTTTCCCGCTTAATCAGCCACGCAAAGATGACGAACGTGAAAGTATTAGGACAAAGTGGATAAAGCAAAAGTATATTTATCAAAAAAACCAAATTGATTTTTAGGTTTTAAAGTTTTAAACCGTAGTGCATAATCATACTTCATACATACATTATATGTGCATTATGTTCGTTATATACCGATATGGAAAATAGAAAAACACCAAATCTGCGCGTTAACAAGTTCAAGAATAAGAATGACATTATGCAAACACAGTATCTATTTATGTGAATGTATGTATTTATGGATACATATATGTATATTTATCGCGTACAACCAACACCAAAGAAACATGCATGTTAGCAGAAATAATACAAATAAATATATATAATAAATAAACCATCATCTGGTATTTTAATTAAATCTGGCGCCCAACTGAGCTATTGATAAGTGCATTACAATATATCGAAATTATTGCATTCAGCCACTAGCCACTAGTAAATAGATGTGGCCAGCCAGCTCTGGACTGGGGCAGCCACTGGCTGTCCTGCTGCGGGCCATAGCCATGATGAAGCCCACATTCATACGCCGCCGAATGAATCGCTGAGTTTCAGCTTCGAGACGCGTGAGTGAATCAGTATATAATTGTGGATGTATTTTAAAATATATCTTCCTTCACAGAGGACTTATGTAACCCCCGCTTTGCCACAAACCGAGTCGTACCCGTTTTCCCCCCCCCAGACGGAGTCCTATCCGCCTGGTATCCAAGATCTTAGTGCCACCAAATTGAAAGTGGTTGTTGTTCCTGTGATCGGAATAACATCCTTGATCAGATGAAGTCCTTATCAAGGACCAAGGATCAAGGATATTTTCTCCAGTCATATAGATCCTGTTTTCTCCGTTACTTGTGGGCCGATCTGGCCGTTCCATAGGTTCCTGTCATTGGAAAAATATCTTTGAGCCTTCGGTACGTACTCAAACAACCTCAACCAGTCATATTTCCCCGATTCTTTGCAAGGATGGCTTTTTAATAGTTTTATTCATCAAAACTTAGCCTAGGATAAAAATATAACATTTGTATATACTATCTAAATGAAGGGACGTGTATATCCTTAAATCTAACTACAAGGAGATCAATCTAGAATCTAGTAGCCCGCATAGCCCTTCCCTTGGTTACCATAGTCAAAGTCCTTGTCGATGGCCAGGTCGGAGGATGACGATCTTGCAAGGGGAGCATGTGTCCTGCTGGGTTAGGGAGGGGTTGCCCTTGTCAAAGTCCTTGTTGTCGATGGCTGGCTCATGATGAAGCGGCGGTAGCAGAACGCCTAAGACGAAGACCAGAAATGTTCTGTGTATGAACTGGCACATTTATACACTGTATGGTAAGTGATTCAGCTGTCAAGCTTAGTGCAACGAAAAAAGGTTTAGCGAATCCAAATTGCGTTTTCAAAATTTAGTTAAGTCTCCAAAAAGTCGCAAAAAAAACAGCCAGGTAAAATATCGAGTAGTAATCGAATGGCCAGATAAATACACTATTTCGATATCGATATAAATTGTTTTTCGTAGAAACCGTTAAATTCAAATATTGGATTTTTATCCGTAATCATTGCATACCTACTCTTCTCCTCCATTATTTCTACTAATAGCAAAAGGTCCATATTCTAAAAGATATTTAGTTTTCTTTGTTCCTATTCTCTTGTTTACATCTGTAATCAGCTGATCACTGTTCGGTATTTCAGTAAAATACTATACTATTAAGGCCATTTTTAGGGTGTAAACATATACATATTCCTGTTCGATCTGCTAGGCCTTATCTTCAGCTTTTCAGCTGCGCATTTGCATCTTGAACACAACCAAAAATCAAGGAAATAACATGAACCGCTGGCTAAATCGCGTTGCTGTTGTTACTGGTGCCAGTTCCGGGATCGGTGCAGCCTGCTGCAAAGATCTAGTGTCCAAAGGAATGATCGTCGTGGGATTGGCGCGACGGGAGCATCGGCTGCAGGAGCTCAAGTCTTCTCTGCCAGTCGAACAAAGGGGTAATTTTCATGGCCGCAAGTGCGACGTCAGTAAAGAGCAACAGGTAATTGACGCCTTTGTTTGGATCGAGCAGACTTTGGGCGGGGCCGACGTACTCATAAACAATACCGGCATAGTACGTAGGACTAACATCACCGATGAGGGCACCTCGGAAGCTCTTCGTGTTATTTTGGAAACTAATTTGCAAGGCGTTTCTTGGTGTGCACGAGAAGCGTTGTTTTCGCTTCGGCGGAGAAAAGTGAACGATGGCCATGTGGTGCTGATCAATAGCCTGGCCGGGCAAACTGTGCCAATAGGGGATGGGATTCAATTCAAAATGTTTGGGCCTTCGAAGCATGCTATAACCAAGTTAGTTAAAGTCCTTCGAAAAGAATTCAACAATAAAGGCACCAAGACGAAGATTACTGTGAGTATGCTTGTTCTCATTCATACTCATTCACAATATTCATCCGAATATTACGGATATCTGTTACCTTCATTATCATCTCCACAGTATCAGTCCTGGTGTTGTGGACACAGAAATCTTCGACAAGAATTCCCCGGAGCTGTTCAACAACCAGCCAATGCTGAGAGCGGAGGATGTGGCCGATGCAGTGACCTATTGCATCCAAACACCGTCAAATGTGCTGATTCATGAACTCACTATCAAGCCCGTTGGTGAAAGATTTTAAGAGATGTTATTTTCTACAATTAAAACTCCCCTACATTTGTTTGATTCAAATTTGTAAATCCTCAATTTCGATAGATCTGCAGTCGATAGCAGTCGCGCCATCATCATTGGTCGTTCCATGGTTTTGCAGCCCTAGCACCAGCCAGTTTTAGCCATTTTTTGCGTTTTTTCGCCTTTACCTGTTTTTACTCCTTAATCATACAAACTTATGTGGGCAAAGCTGAACATAGCTATAGCTTGTAATATTCGGAATATAAAAAACGGGGAATATGTATAATGGAACTTGAATTCGTCAGTATATTTTGGTATATTTCTGAGGGTCGGACCGTATACCTTATCGGATTTTCTTATTTTCTTGCCACCACGTCTAGCTCACACACCTCGCAATTTTTATACTTTTCATAGTATTTTCTAGTATTTTCCAGTATATTTTAAGACGCGTTATGGACTCACCCTCTCGTCCAATGCACCAATGTAGAAACCGTGTAGAAATGCCACTTAGAGCCATGTCCCAGGCCACATCGAATAATAATTCATGATCAGAATCGGATTCCTGATCGTTTGCCATCAAAATCTCAATTTTTTCAAAAATGTCGGAATAAAGGCATGTCAAAAAGTGGATAACGGAGGTTTTTCACACTGGCGCTTCCATGGGGCTTATATGAAAAAAAAACGGGCAAACAATTTTGAAACGTACACATTTCCCCTTCAGGTGTCGCCTTTGATAATTACATGAAAATGTAGTTAATATGTAGCAAATGTGTAGTTAGCGCGTAGTTACCATGTAAGGAAATTACTTTAGTGGACATTTTTGTTGACCGGTTTTGCTTAAACCTTATTTCATAAACAAACCAATAAAGATGAGAACTTAAAGTTAACCAGTCTTGTAGGAAATTGATGTTATAATCGGATAAAATTATCAGTTTAGACACTCAGGTCTTAGCTAGCTAGTTATATTCCACGGAATATCCAAAACGAGGAATGTGATGCAACTTGAATACAAATAATTCGCCAGTATATTTACGGTATATTTTGAAATTTGTGACGTAGTTTCGGTATATTTCTGACTCTGAAAATCTGGCTGTTCTAACACGCAGTAAGTCGTGTCCGTGTGTTTTCGAATTTCATTTTCAACGTTATATAAAAATCCAATAATTGCAATTATTTAAATTAAGCCAATCAAGTAGGAAATTGATTCATCACTCCTATTAAATTATGTGGGCATGGCTAAATGTTCTATATAGCCAGTATTATTCGACGGAAGATCAAAATCGGAATATGTAAAATAGAACTTGAATTCGTCAGTATATTTACGGTATATTTTGAAAATGAGGCGGTATGTTTCGGTATATTTCTGAGGGTCGGACGGTATATTTTATCAGTGGGGTCCGCGGTCACACTGGTCGTAGTCGTTCGTGTCGGGATTTAAAATAAAAATTTAAATTTAAAAAGTTAAATAACTTTTAAACCGTTAATTAATTAATTTGTATACTCTTCGAAATTGCACCGAAATTCTCAATATATATTTATATATACTTCACGGTTCTCACTACCGTCGCGTTTCCTTGTGCTAACGAAAACTAATTGAATTACACACGCACACAACCAGCAAAACAGTCTGCGTCATTAGCTATTTTGGTCCAAATATTGAAATTATGGAAAAACAACAGCAACAAATAGCTCCCGAAGTGGCCGCCACTCCAGCACCACTGCTGGAGGAGCAACTGGACATGGATGACAGCATGAAGCACTGCTTCGAGAACCTGATTGTCATCGATGTGGGGGCTAATTTGACCAACAAAAAGTATAGCCGTGATCTGGATTCCGTCGTTCAAAGAGCAAGAGACGCAGGTTAGTACTAGTGTGGGTATGTCGATTGAAGAAGAGCCAGAAAAGAAAAAGAATAAGGCGGCTGTGCGGGGGAATTGTCTTTGTGTTTGGGCGAGGCACGCACTGAGAGGCGCCAGAAGGTCAAGCGATAAGCAACATGTGTGCGTCCGTGTCTGTGTTTGTGTTTGTGGGTGTATGTGAGAGTAGAGGTATGTGGCACAGCCGTAGGCAAAGTGCAACCGTGCACCACTGCATTTTCGATGGCATGGCTAACTTTCTCTTTGGTCTCTTTTTGTTCAGGTGTTCAGAAACTAATGGTACACGGCACTTCGGTCAAATCGAGCAAGGAAGCGCTGCGCCTTTCGCGCATTTATCCCGACATTATCTACTCGACTGCTGGCATACACCCACACGACTCCAAGTCTATTGTGGAGGAGCCGTCCACTTGGTTCGACTTGGAGCACATCGCCCAGGCACAGGAGTGCGTCGCAGTGGGTCCATGCGGCCTGGACTACCAACGCGACTTCTCCGAACCAGACGCCCAGAAACAGATCTTCGCCAAGCAATTGCACTTGGCCATTCGGCTTAATAAACCTCTGCTAATTCATGAGCGGTCGGCTCAGAATGACCTACTCGAAATACTCGACAAGTATGCCCCCGAATGAAGCCCCAGGCACCAAACGTTTCTAACCCTATCCATCGCATTGCAGATTCGAGAATCTACCGCCTGTGATTATCAGAGGTTTCATGGGCACAGCCGAGGAGGCACTGAAGTACTTGGACCGGAGGTTCTACATCAGTTTAACCGGCTACTTGTGCAAGGACAAATCGGACACGGGCGTACGCAGGCTGCTGGAAAATGGCACACTGCCTTTAGATAGATTGCTAGTTGAGACGGATGCTCCGTTCATGTATCCAAACACCAGGGCTTCCAAGCTACCGCAACATGTCAAGACTGCTATCACCGAACGCTCTTTGCTGTACTTACACAGGTAATGGAATGATTCTTTTGATTATTTTGTAGTTCCAGCTAATGTATCGAAATTCTTTGCAGATATTGTACCTTCCAACGGAACGAGCCATGCAGTCTGCCAGCCATTGTGGAAATGATAGCCGCATTCATGAAGAAAACGCCCGATGAGGTGGCCTTAGCCACTGCCTTCAATGCCCTGAAGCTCTTCGGTTTGTCCTAAAAAGGGTGCCGTGCCCCACCAGAGGAACTGAACGAAAGTGTGTGCCAGCAAGGACCTGACCTTTGCGAACAGTTTCAACGAGCCTGAGATTCACGATAGACTCATTTATGTGCCTTAACCACTAATCGAATTCATGATGATCCGATCATCTTGATATACACACATATAACGATATACAAACACAATTACGAACCCATTGCATGCGAGAACTACGTAACGTATACCATAACTTATGCATGCTCCACCCCTTACCATACTCATACTGGTGCGAATTGACGATCGAAATTTGCAAAAGTATAGCTTTAAGTTGTTGGAATTTCCTAAGCAGATGCTTTATTTACTTGAATACCCCAGAAAACGGTGCCAAGGTAGGTGCCAAGTGAAACGCTAGACCCTTGTGAGCAAATCGATTTGCGATGGGTCGGCGTTTCACGCTTTGAAGCGCGCGCTTCGAACTACAGATATATAGTTATATAGCTTTCGAAAGCGATAATGTCAAATGCTGCAGCTTGTCTTTGTTTCATCTGTACTTAGATTAAGATTCATATTTATAGTTCTTGTCTCTTGTTAGTTTGTAGTCCTCCTTTTTTTGTACATATTTATTTTTGTTGTTTATTGCGGACCTCCCGAGGTTCGCCTACTATATGCGATATGATGATGATGATTATGGGAAACGTGATGTGATCATTTTAAGAGCTAAACCACATAGGTTAAAGCATATTCAATATCCTATGCCTACACACATATTATATTTTGTTATATTTACATATACAAAACAAAAAACGTTGTACTGGACTGAATCAACTCACGGAGGTTGCATAAAAATCCGCTATTGTGCCCATTGTCCGCACACAGACACACACACCACATACTATTTTCCATTTGAATAAAGCGAATTTGAAAACCAAACAAACGATCATTGGTTATACTTGTATTTTTGGTTCGTCAGCACAGCACAAGTCGGGTGTGTGGTGTGTTGTGTGTGCATATTTAAAAGCGTTGTATGTTTTTCAAGTCCTCGAACTGTTTCAACCCGTTTAAGTTGTCCCACCATTGTTTAAGGCGGTGACGCAATATGAGGGAAAACCAGGGGTCAATGGGGCGCTGAAATTCGAGACTGCATCGTCGATCTCGTCGCGTTTCAAGAATCGCACTTCGCTGACCTCGTTGCTGTTGGGCTTCAGCGTTACATCCTTCTGCAGGAAGAGTATGTAGTCGATCTCGTGTTCACCCCAAACACCATCGCCCGCATCGGCGTAGTGGATACGTGTGAGGTAGTGAAAGTCCTCCGGCTGGATTTCATCTGTTGGTATGCCCAGCTCGTAGTTCAGACGACGCTGGGCAGCCAGTCGGATACCGAGAGCGTTGGACTCCTGACGCTCCTGTTCTATCTCATGAAGCGGGTGGCTGCAGCACGCGTTTGTATATGTATTGGGAAAGGTAATCTGCTCTTGCCAAATGATTCATGTTAATGAATTTAATGGGAATTTCCGAGTACTCACCTTGTGAACTGAACGTCTTTGCACCAGCATTTCACCTTTGGCATTGAAAAGAAATACGCTGAACGCGCGATGCAGCTTCACGTCCCTCGTTTGTGGATGCACTCTATGGCAGTCTGCCTTGGATGCTGCTCCTATGGCTCTGTCATTTTCGTCTACTACAATGCATTGCTCCTTCAAGGCGTTCGCCTGCAAAGGATCATGAACTTCAACGGGCTTCTCCTTCCGCTGGCGATCTGGCGTGGTGGAGCACCTGCGCAGCAGCTGAAGGCGTGAAGTCAGAAGATTCAATCGCGACGCCAACATTTTTTGGTGACTGACTAGCTTCAAATAGTGAATTGAATAGTGACAAAACAAATATAAAAGTGAAACTTCGTAACGCAGCGCGAGTGGCGCTGCCAACTGGCGTAGAACCAGAATAATCAAGCATTTTGCCACACTGGTGCTCTGGAAACAGCTGTTTTGCTTCACGCTGTAGCCCTGGAAATAGTGATACACAATTTGCTCATAATCAGTTTTTCGCTTCCGTCGCTGAAAATTTAAATTGTAAATACCAAAGTAATTACTCAAGTAATTACCAGCGCAGACTCTGGAAAATGGTAAAACCATTGATAGTATCTTGTTCGCAATGAATTAAACTGTTTGTACTCCCCCAGATACGCTTTATACTCATACAAAACCGTGCTGGCAAGACTCGCCTGGCGAAATGGTATATGAACTTTGATGACGATGAAAAACAAAAACTTATTGAGGAGGTCCACGCAGTGGTCACTGTGCGGGATGCCAAGCACACCAACTTCGTAGAGGTAATGAATGCCAGGATGAAAAATGGGGCGTCGAGGCCTAAGCTAACCTTTTACCCACTCCACAGTTTCGTAATTTCAAAATCGTCTATAGACGATATGCGGGTCTATATTTCTGCATTTGCGTGGACGTCAATGACAACAATTTGTGCTATCTGGAAGCCATCCACAACTTTGTGGAAGTGCTGAATGAATACTTCCATAATGTTTGCGAGCTGGACCTCGTCTTTAATTTCTACAAGGTCTACAGTGTTGTGGATGAGATGTTTTTGGCCGGCGAGATCCGGGAAACTTCACAGACGAAAGTGCTCAAACAGCTGCTTACATTAAACTCTTTGGAATAGATAGCCATCTCCATTAAAACGATGCATTCCCATAATCCCCCGTGTGGGTAGGCGTTATACCCGCTTATCGAATCTTCTTTCATATACTATTATGTATGTATTATTATTATCTGTAATGTGTTCTCTATGCAAACAAAACAAAACTCTCAAATGTTGAATACCGTGTTTAGAATCAAATAATGTATTATAAGAGATTAAATGCAAGCAAGTGCAAAAGTCGAGTCGTTTGTTATCGGGGGGCGGGTCGGGTCGGGTCAGATAAGTCGTACCCGCCCACACATCTCTGCATTGCGATGGAACTGCACTGTTTTGTGCAGCCCTGGTGCTAGCGCCTTTCCCAACACTGGAGCCTAATGCCACTTCGTCATTTTTTCCGTCGCCATTGTTCTCGTTCTCGGCCGTCGAATTTGTGGAAATAAACGCAATTTCCTATAAATTCGTTGCAATAAATACAATAGCCAGTTACCAAACACACCATAGCAATAGTGCAAGAGCAGTGCGTGCAATTTAGTGAAGCAATCAGACCGCGCAAGTCGAAGAAACAGCCAACGCAAAGCAGCCAGGCAAAGAAAGAAATCAAATCGAATATTTGTTCGTGGCAAATTTATATTCTTGTGAAAAATACCCAAAATGTCATCTGTGAATCCAGAATAGTAAGTTGTCACATGCACAAACTGCGCACCAGTGCGGTGGAGACCATTGACTTATTTTTCATTGAAACATTTTTACACACTCGCGTTCGATAATCGTTGCTTTCATCATTTTTTTTTCTGCGACGTCATTTTTGCTACGTCCGCTAGTCGTCTCTCATCCCACAGCCCACTCCCTTTTTTCTAGCATTGTTTAGCGCTGGGATGGCCCTGGCGTTGGCAACTCCAAAAGCACTCGATTTTGGTAGAAACTAAAACAAGCCGTAAAACCAGAAAGGGATTTATCACATCACATGCATATATATTTGTGCACCCATACGAGCGCACTCTAATGGCAAACTTTGTACGCCACAGAGAAAATATTGTTAATTGTTGTTGCTTCTAGTCGGTTCTCAGCCTCAGATTGGGCCAGCACATCCAATCTATTCCATATTCCATTATCCAAGCACTGCCTGGAGCTCAGCTACTGACTGGACTGGACTGGACTGGATGGCGGGCTGGCTGGCTGACTGGCTGGCTGATTTGTGGGGCGGATGAGTCACCTGCGTAGAGAGAGAGAGAGAGAGAGAGAGAGAGAGTCTCCTACCCCTCTCGCGTACGCCTTGTTGTTGTTTGACTGCTTTTGTAGTGTTGCTGTTGTTGCCCTCGCTCTCTTGCTCTCTCTCCCCGCTGCTACGTAATCAAAACCTCTTTTATTTGGCTTTAATTGCCTTGCTGTGTTCCTAGTTGAAAACAATTGGACTTGAGATGTCTCCTGAGCTATGGAATCTCTGGTCCTATTACTGCATCGCGAGTGACGAGTTACGAGACATTTAGATGTTTAGCTTTATCAAAATGCTCATTCGGTTTTTAATTGGGGGTTGATGTTGGATACCCTACATCGATAAGATAACTCAGACTTAATATATGTACACTGTGGCGTTTTGTGGTACCCTCATGAATATTAAGACTTTGCATATTCTTCACTTTTACAGCGATTATCTCTTCAAACTGTTGCTGATTGGTGATTCCGGCGTTGGAAAGTCCTGTCTGCTGCTGCGATTTGCCGATGACACATATACAGAAAGCTATATCAGCACAATCGGTGTAGATTTTGTAAGTGTTTTATCGGAACATAAAAAAAAGAACTTGCGTGTGTCTAATAAAACCTTTTATCTTTTTATCAGAAAATTAGAACCATAGAACTGGACGGAAAGACCATTAAACTGCAAATCGTAAGACCGTTTTGTAAGTTGTATTGAAACTAAGGCTAATATAAGACTCTTTACAGTGGGATACTGCTGGTCAGGAGCGTTTCCGTACCATCACTTCTTCATACTACCGTGGCGCACATGGTATCATTGTTGTATACGACTGCACGGATCAGGAGTCCTTCAACAATGTGAAGCAATGGCTCGAGGAAATCGAACGATATGCTTGCGAGAATGTCAACAAGCTGCTGGTGGGCAACAAGAGCGATTTGACCACCAAAAAAGTTGTTGATCATACCACAGCTGCGGTGCGTATTAGACAAGAGTAAAACCCCATTGTTCTTATCTCATTTGATGTATTTTTGTTGCATTTCTGCCCACTGTAGGAGTATGCAGCTCAGTTAGGCATTCCATTTCTTGAAACTTCGGCCAAGAGCGCCACCAACGTGGAGCAGGCCTTCATGACGATGGCGGCTGAGATCAAGAATCGCGTCGGGCCGCCGTCCAGCGCCACCGACAACGCTAGCAAAGTGAAAATCGATCAAGGACGTCCAGTGGAAAAACCCAATTCTGGTTGCTGCTGAATAACTCTGATTGTGAATCATTATTTTATTATACAATTAAACAAAATTTAAATATAATAAATTAAAACGGAAAACACAACAACAACAACAATAAAAGGAAAAACGAAAGCGTAATAACAAAACCGTAATTATAATATCGGATTCTGTAATAGCTCTTAATGATATGAGGATGCGTTTGAGTATACTGAGTAGTAGATGCGTTTGTATGATTCCGATCCGTGGACGCGAGAGAACACAATTTAAGCAAATATACATACATATATGTAATAGGTATGTAGCCAACCCAACAAAATTCCAAACATCCCGAACACACCCATACCCATTCACATGGCCGAATACTGATACTAACCGTATTTCTGATTTCTGAACTGTTCTGTTCCATAAGTAGTGCAAAGATGCAAAACGGTGTAGCAATTAACTTAATCTAAATCTAACCTAACGTAAGAGAGTTACTTATCACAGCAGCGCGAAACGATACTAACTAAAATTACACACACATGCACAGATATAGATCCACTCCAGCATAGATGATGATCCGCATTGGCTTTAGCGAGAGGAGAGCCACAAAGTGTACGGGGCTGCTCCTACTTATGACTATGTACTTTGTATATGTGTGCGTGTGTGTGTATTTTAAACATATTTATCTCTGGTGCTCGCCACTTGTCTCTGTCATTTGAAATTTTATGTAAATCAAAAGAACGAACACTTTTAGCATTAAAAAAACAAATTGTGTGTATTTGTATTTTCGAGTGACGCGATGGATTTGTGTAGGCACATAATTAGTGTAATAATGACGATATAACGATGAAGTTTAATAAAAATTGCGTGAGCGTAAAATATTTAAAGGTTTGGGAACAAGGCACACGACTGCATAGAAAACATTACTTACATACACATACATAACATTCAGTTTCGGCTTTCACTTTCGCCTGAATTTGATTTTATATTTCGCTTAAATACAATAAAATCTGTAACGATGCCTATGAAAGGTTTGTTTTATTCCCCAATTGTAGCTGTGGGGACAAAGTGAAGGCCGGAACAAAGATACGAGTACACACACGAAAAAACATGGTTTCAAAAACATTCTCTAGCGTTTATTGACTTCTTCTGAGGTACTTCAGTCTTTACAACGAAATTTCTTCTAAATACTATGACTATTTGCTGTTGGAATTCAACTAAAATACTCGTACAATTCAATGGGAGGGCAGTGTTCAGGTTTTGCTGGATCGTCGCTCCTGCAGGCAAGCGGCTGTTACCGTGGCCGCGGTAGTTCCTATGATGGCGGCACCCAGGATGCCTCGTTCGCGCTCGCCCAGCCCGGAAATGGACAGACTATTGCTTCGCCAGGCGGAGGACGAGGTTGTGCGATCTGTGCCCGAAGACGTGGATATGGAGTTGATCAGAAATGTGGCCTCGCGACGCAGCGTTCGGTGAGGCGGTCGGGTACCACGGGTGCCACCGGCCAAAGTGGCTCCCTCGTCAGCATCATTGGCTTGTCTTCGCAAAGTGTTTCGCATGCTGCCGCCTGCCGTCGGATGCTGCCGCTGGTGGTAGTGGTTATGGCGATGATGATGACTGGGCCTCTGCCCCAGGCATGTAAGCAGTAGCCGCCAAAAGCCGCTCCGGAACTTGGACGACATCAGGTTGTAGAGGATGGGATTCATGGCCGAGTTTAGGTATAGCATGAATCGCGAGAAGTACAGCAGATTGTAGTAGCCTGCGATGCCCAGGCGCTCTACATCCTCTGCCTTGGCCATGATCACCCACAGCGTGAATGCTCGAAAGGGCAGCAGACACACAAAGAAACTGGAGACGACCGCCACCAGCATGAAAATCACCTGCTTGCGGTGCTTCCTCATGCCATTGCTCTGCTGATGGCTGTTGCCTTTGGTGCTGGGTATTGTCGTGGCCGTGGCCGTCGCCGGCTGCGGCGAGGTGGGCCTATGGAAGGCGTTGTTTGGCCGCAGCAGCTTGTAGGCAATGGCAGCGTACAGCAGGACCAGAATGCCGAAGGGTAGAAAGAAGAACACCGTGATACTGCCCACAAAGTAAAAGATTGGCCAGAAGCCATCGGCCGCTGTGGTGCAGACTGGGGCGTCGGTGCCGTCTCCATAGGGCTCTACGCTGTAGCTGGAAATGGCGATGATGGGACTGCAAGAATCATATATATGTATTTATTTCAGGGTGAATATGAATGGTATTCGTATTATTCGTATTATTGCTGATGTTGTCTGCAAAGTTTTAACGGCGCTGCGAGATGGAAACAAACAAATATTTAAAAGCCACTCAACGGCAGCTGGGGCTAAGTACTAGAAAACTTTCAAAGGAAGCACAGCACTCAACTTAATCAGAACGGAAACGGAAACGGCAACGTCTGCTCATACCCGTCATACAACGAGGGGCGTATGCGGGGGCTCTATCTACTATGGTGGTGTTGTATAGGAAATTTACAGGAAATCTACATACGTCATATTATATTGCTACTTCTAAATCTACGAAAACAAATTACAAAGCTACGTATGTACAAGTATCTATATTTACAGAAGATTGGCAGTTGTGTTGTCCGATTTCCTGAACAATAAATTACATTCTTTTGCCTTCCTCAATGGCCGACCCATAGATGAGAGAATAGATTCCTTCAGGCATGGGGAATGTTCAAAATAACCGATTTCTTTGACCCATTGAGTGAGTTGTTGTCATAAAAAATTTATTTACTTACAAACTCGTCACTTTTGCTATATATGCGTGCGTGTGTGTGTGTGGGTTCTTGATATTCATAAGCCGAGGATATATATGTATTGTTTAAATAATATATAAATATTTACGTATTTATGCATGGATTTAACCTTATGTGTGAATGTGTATGCTTGTATATACAACTGTGTTTGCATTTGGATGTATGAACATTTTATTTTTGGTCCGCAGAAAAGTAGGCAACAGTTTTTTCGCCCATTTTTCCTATGGCTTGCCCGTGTAATGGCAGCCATTTTGGAATGGACCCAAACATGGCCGTCGATTGGCAGGCGGCCTTAACGAAAGGAAACTATTCCAATACACCTAAATCATGTTTATCCGTCGCTCTGATGGGGTTCCCAAACGAATATTAAGCCATTTCCATTTGCCTTTCCTCCAGCGCCCGTCGTTTAATGGCGGCCCCAGACGCAGCCCCGGTCCGTCACCATTCTCCCGTCGAGATGTGCCCTTTCTCCGTCCAGTAGTTGTAGTGGTGTAGTGCTGCTGTTTGGCTGTCGTTGCTGTTATTTATCTTTGGCACATTCATTCGAGTTTAATAGCCCGAAAAATTGATTGTTTTTTGTACGGAAATGTCCAAGGAGCAGGCACTACTAGCAGCACTGGCAGGACTGGCTGTCAACGGTTGAATGGAATCGATTATGGTTGCAAAAAGCGTTCAAAATACAATTTGTGCAGGCGTGGCGGGGACCAGGATCAGAACAAACCGCCTTCGACACATTCCAGTCAAGTGAAGCGAATGTGTAAACGGGTTACAAGCGATTTTTCACGCCTTCCTCCCCCGCCGCCGATTGTCCTGTCTACTCAGGCTAGATTTTCAGCTTCCTTTGCCCCGCCCAGTGCCTCCTCGTCGAAACTGATTTGAGGCTTGTGGCGCCTCGGATTTGGATGTGAGTTCTTCAAGCCCATTAGCTGGCTATCACTCTCCCGCCTGGCCATCCGTTTGCCCATCCCCGAATGATGGAGCATGGCCATGGCTTCCAGATCACTGCCGCAGGGCAACTGCAGCTCAATCTTAAGGCGGGTGCGGCTGATGTCCTCGCTGCATCGCCGATTGGAGCTGCGTGACAGAATGCTAGAGCTGGTGGCCGCCGTGGCATTGGACGAGTTGGTGTTCGTATTGGTGCCCAGACCCGTGGAGATGGTGCCACTGCGTCCGCGTGAGCCGCCGACACCGTCGCTGCTCCGTCCCAGCGTGAGCAATTTCAACAGCATTCGGCCAGCATCGTGGCAGAGCCGCGCAAAGCCCCTGCGAAACTTGGTGGACATGAGGTTGTAGAGTATGGGGTTCATGGCCGAGTTGAGGTAGAGCATCACACGGCAAAAGTAGAGCAGGCTGTAGTAGCGCACCAGGCCAATCTCGTGCAGCGTTTGGTCCGTGCTCAGTATGATCCAGAGGGTTAGCACGCGGAAGGGCAGCAGGCAGACGAAGAACGAGAGAACGACGGCGCCGAGCATTAGGACCACCTGCTTGCGGGCCCTTAGGCTCAGCTCCGGCTTGGTGGGGCGGGCGCGCAGCATGGTGCTCTGATTGGAGACGAGGTTCTTGGCAATGATGCCGTAGAGCACGACCAGGGTCAGGAATGGCATTATGAAGAACACGGTTATGGTCATCAGAAAGAAGGCTATGGTCCAATCGGTGATGGCCTGCGTGAGGCAAACGGCCACCGATGATCCATCAATATATTCGGCCAACTTGTATTCGGCCACCCACAGTATGGGGCTACATGGAAAATGGGGGGAGAGAAAAAAGCAAACAAGAATCGTAATCAGGCTGCGGGGTCATGGGGAGGCGGATAATGGATGGAAATGGAAGGAAATGGTGAGATATAAAGAGAGTGAGAGAGAGAGAGCGAGAGGAGGAGGAGAGGGCGCATAGGAGAGAGTGCCATATGAAATGATGATCATGAGAATTGAAACGCTAATACACTATACACCACAGAACACTGCCATCATTACTATACATTTAAGAAGCAGCTTTCTATGGAAAACTTGTCTTTTCTGCGGGTTAAAGTAATCCGAATCGATTTAAATATTTTGGCTAGACACAGATATGACAGTCAACAGGCGGTGGCTTCTGCTTGGGATGATCCGAGCGCGTTGGATGTGGACGTGCGTTACTGTAGACGCCTTGCGGTGCCTCCCTTTGAATGGGTTTTAAAATGTTTGCTTCGGCCTTGGGGCGGCTTCTTGGGTGGCGTAATTAATGGGGAGACGCCTAGAGGCAGGCCGATCCCGATTCCAGCCATGACCCTGCGGTGGGTTCAGTGTTCGCCCCGAAAATGTTCTGTTTATTTCATTGTTATGAACGCGGCAAGATTTGCAAAATTAAAAAGGGTCGCCGGCCGTCCTTAGATGTGACTGAGGACTGAGGACTGTGACTGGGAATGTGGCCATGAAAAAACAATAATAAAGTGTCAATGAAATGAAATTCCATGATAGCAGACATCGGTGCTTATTAAAGATGACAGGGGGCTGATAACGGGACAAAAGCATGGCCGCTACGGAACTTGAGAGCCTCCCAAAATGAGAAAGAATAGCGCAATGACCAAAGCGGGGCGGGATGGGAGATGTCCAAGAGTAGGATACATGGGATGTGGATGGTAGGAGAAAGTGAAATAGATAGGGGAGAGAGAAGGAGAGAGAGAGAGGGTCAACAGTCGAATGTTTAGCATGTAAATGGACACGCGGATGGCAAACAAAAGGCCAAACACCAAACGCCATAGACCAAAAAAAAAACCATTTCAGAAATCAGGAATGGAGACAAAAAATCGGAGAAAACCCAAACAGAGAAAACAGAAACAAAACACAAATCATTAAAAATGAAGACGATTGACACTTATAATTAATGAGCGAGGAACTTAATGCTTGGCTGCCCAAAATGAATAAATGGAAATAAGCCATAAACTACGAGTAGATCTATGTATAATGGAGGATAATACAGTACAGATGTGTATATAAGAATGCCAACACCAAAGACAGAGATCGAAAGAGATATACATATATATAAAGAAAGAGAGAGAGAGAGAGAGAGCATGCAATGAGATATCTCGACTAAATATAATTAGAGAAAATTATAATGGTAATATTTAATTAAATTTACTTTAAGAAAGCCACAAAACCAACAGCAGAACAGAGTTCATTGCACCGTCCACACGGTTCAGAGAGGAGCGGACGCTTACCTCGTAAAAAGCGCAGCAATGCCCCAGGCCAGGACGCAGATGAGGATGGCACGCCCCTTGGTACAGACATAGCCGGCCTTTAACGGCTCACAGATTGCGTAATAGCGCTCGAATGAGATGGCCAAGATGGTCAGAACGCTGGCGTGGGCCACCGTCAGCTCAACGAACGGCACGGCCTTGCCTGCAAGAGCAAAAGAGAGCACAAAATCAGTTAATTAGGCTGGGGAAAATAAACAGAATGGTATGCGCCACTTACACATCTCGTGGCCAAGTACCCAGGTCTCTGGGCGCGTATTAACTTCAACGAGGACGGTGGGCGTGCAGACGAGGAGCACCAGCAGGTCGGCGATGCTGAGATTGGTGAGGAAAATGTTTGTGGAGTTGCGCATATCCTTCGTCTTAACAATCACAATGGGCACCTGCAAATACAAATAAAAAAGGGCTTGGAATGGGCATACTGTAGAGGTGCATTCGATGGACTCACCATCACGTTCCCCACAACTCCCAGCAGCATGATGACTATGCAGAAGAACATGGCGGTTGTGCGTATATACGGCGGAATCTGTGGTAGCATCGGCTCAGCATCCTCACCGGCTGTTGCTGTTGCTGCGCTGGAATTATCACTATGGCCGCTGCTGGTGTGGGCGGACTCGTAGCCGAGGGCTGGAATACTATAAGTTGCGTTGTATGCGCCATCGCCGCCACTAGGAGCGCCACGGGATAGCCCAGCCTGCTGGGACGTCGACCTGGCTGTGGTTGCTGCGGCAGCAGTGCCGGCGGATGCTGCTGTTTGGAATGCTGTTGGTGTTGCTGTTGCAGCATCTTGAGCCGGGGTCTGGGGTAGCAGCAGCAACAGCCAACAAATCCTCAAGCCTATGCCAATGCTGGTCAGCCGTGGATGCTGCCCGGTCCTGGCCACAGCGACGCCGTGGCTGCCCCTCACCAATGGCAATGTCGGTGTCGTCGTCCTGCGTCGGGGGGCGTATGTCTCGTAATGTGAATTACATGGGCCACAGTCGCAACATTATCGCCGCGAATCCTTCGAGTGAGAGCGCCCGCTGTTCAATTAAGTAGGAGCTGAGCGGAACGGAATGGGAAAGAAGGAATCCGCATCCGAAACCAAAACCGAAACCGAATCCGTTGTAATCACCCCTCCGGCAAGTTTATGAGAGCACTTAAAGACGCGCTAATGAAATTAAGATGTCCAACGGCTACCCAGATACTCGTACACCACGGTGTCTCTGTTGTCCGTATCCTGCAGCATTAGACAAATCAATCAGAGGAGCTTTGCGGTTGTCGTCCGGCCACGCCTGAAGTGGTAAAAGTGAGCAAAGGGATTAGGGATTAGTGTTTAAGTATCCCGCAGTCGGAGGGCCTGGGCTCCGGCACAGGATCAGGAAATAACCGGCCATTGACCAGGCTAACTTACTAACTAACGATAATGAATGAAAAGTTCATTAGGCGCTGTCATTTACATAACATTAGAGCATCCGGCACCCTAGCATCCGCCATAAACAAGCTCATCACCCATCCCCATTCCCCCTATTCCCCCCCTGGCCGGAACTGGACAGTGGCATGGCTTTAATTGTTAGCAGGGTTCTGTTCTTCAAGTTTTAGGAAAAAATGGGTGAACAAATGAATATGAGATCAGCAAACTTAGATATGGAACCCATTGAGTATTGATCAAAATAATTTGTTAACAAATTTGAACCTAAACATCTGTCGCATACTTTTCCGAGCCACTGTCGCCGAACATACGGCGATTATCACCAGAAGCTGCTCATTCTGCTGTTTATTCTTATGGCCAAGGCAATGGCGATGGCGATGGCGATGGCGTCTGCTGCTCATCTCCATGCTGCTGCCCGTCAGCCAAATGGCTTTATTAAATCCCCATTTCTGCGACGCGCAACCTCGCTTAATTATATTATGCTCGTACAAACACACTCAGACTGACACAGTAAACATTTACATGGACAGTCGTCGGATGGTGGCATTTCCTACCCCCGCCACCCAGTTGTGGCATATAAACACCCGCTTCCGGTCTGTGTGTGTGTGCGGGGACACTCTGAACAGCGCCATTTTGATTAATTTGATAAATTCATTATGCGCAGACCATATTGGCCTGGTTGCCTCTTGCCCTGGGATGTGATACCGATGCCCCCGCCTTCCCTTTTTGTTTGCATTACCCTGGCGGGTGCCTGGTTCTTGTCCTTTCCCTGACTCACAGACACTGGGCAAGCTGTGCACTTCGTCTGCTGTCCTGTCCGGTCCAGCCAGGACCTCTTCATGTTCAGAGTTTCTGTTTGCTGGGCTTCCTGGTGCTGGCTGGGGTTCAATGTACCCAAATGTGACATAACAAGGCAGTTTTGTGACACATTTGGCTTAAAAATGAGACTTTAACGATGCTGAAATTGGTTTGAATTGGCCAGCGGTGGACATAAGATATATGTGTAGAGGGAGATGGGTCTCTATTGGCCATTTGGCTTGGCATAATTGTTTTCAAAGTTTTGAGTTGGTCGAGTAGAAAGACAAATGAATCGTTGCAAAACTTTAGTTGAGTGCTTTGCTGTGCTGTGGTCCAGGCATCCCATGACCATGGGGAGCACTCATAGGACAGCCACAACAACTGCTGCCACAAACATGCGCCGCCTGCATGTAAATCTGAAAACGGTTTATGGTTACGGCCGGAATCCATAGCAGACCGACTGCTTACATGAGTGTCGTGCGGCCATTTGATGGATAACTTGTGGCCTGTCTGTGGGGGCGTATGCATATCTACGTATTCCATATATACTATGTATATAGATGCCTATACATATATGTGTGTGTGCTTTTTGTATAATTTTCCGGCTGAGATTTGAATAAGGTTCAAAGCTCTCGGTGATAATGGAAATTGTGTGCGAGTGAGAGTGGATCTTTCTTTCTTTTTTTTTGCCATGTGTGTGGCATTGTGGCATAAGTGTAACGCTTTTTATGGTATTTAAGATTGAACGGAATTTATTGCTGACACCCTAATAAAATTAACATTGAAATGGCAATTTGAGGCAGCAATAAGAATCAGCAGCAGCAGCAGTGGCATCAGTAGACGCAGCATCAGCAACAACGGACCGAGTCGAGGCAAGTTGTCACACTCTCGCACGCATATCTAATCAATTTATCGTTCAATAATAGTCAACTCGGGGGAAATACTCGTACGTACCGCATGGGCATGGGGCTGGGGCGGGGGGGCTGTGTGCCGTCTCATCCACTTTGACAAATCGCTAAGCTAGCTGCAGCAACAACAAAAAAATACTACCAAAAGTAAGGGGAGCAAAATTAAAGCCAAGCCGCCAAATTGATTTCGAACATTTGGCAGGCCATCAGACTCGTCTCCTCAGCTCCCTTAATCGCTCATACACTTTTGGGGAAAGTGCTGGCCCAGATCCTCTCCCTCTCAAAGAAGGGGCAGCCTCATCCGGGACGGGGCTGTGGCTCTGGCTGTGGCTTTTTGCCGGGGGTGCCACTCGCTTAATAAATTGAAATGACTTCGTAATTGTGTTTGTGACTCTGGCTAAATTAATCTAACTAGTTCGCATGCCGCCGCAGCAGTCGTGTGGAACCACTGGCAGTCCCCAACAAAGGCTACAGCGACAAAACCGACTCCACTCTCCGGACAAAAGGCGAACAAAGCGCCGTAAAACCAAAAGCTTGTTTTTCAATTGCAGCCCAGCCACCGAAAGTGGTTCGTCCCTCGTCCCTCTGCGGTTGTGGTGGTGGCTGGGGTGGAAAATTGCTTTTGGCCAAAAATCCTCGGAGCCGAATTGACATGTCGATGTCCCACGGTCATGTCCCTGTAATTGACCAATGAATGGCAATTAAGTAAGTCTGGAGTAGCAGTTATACTTGGTGTCCCTTTTTGGCCATATTAATCCGCTGCCATTGAGTTGAAGTGGAGTTGGGAAAACTCCGCACAGACTGAGACAGGAATTTAAATGAAAATGATTCCGAATGATTCGCTATGCTACTCGTATTTTTAGATTACAGTTTCATGATTCCAGATGCCTGGAGCCTGCAGCCTGGAGCCTGGACAAGTTCCAGTCATCCTTTAGCTGCTCCCATAATTCGCTCCGCTATGCGGCATCCGTTGCAAGTCAAGTCAAGTCAAGGATGTTTGCCCTGCTCCCAGCTCCCGACTCCATTGTCCCTGCCATCCTCACTTATTTATGCGACTCCGAAGAGCTCTTCCCTGCCGCATGTCTCGCTCTGTTTGCCTGCTCCTTTAACTGTTTGTTCCTCCGCTCCGCCACTACGAGTACGAGGACTAAACGCTCAAACAATGGCCATAGATCTCTACTGTATCTGTATCTATATCTTTATGGGTGTATGGCTTTGTGTGCGTGTGGTATGTGCCCGATTGTTGCTGTTGCGAATGGGTTGGTCGTTCAACTAATGTTTTTGTAAAGCTAGCATTCTTTATCGGGCAGAAGGAGAACAGAATGCGCGCCCGATGTTTTAAACGCCTTCTTCAAGTTGCTCATTCGCCACGGATGAATGTAATTTTATACTTTTCCTCTGAGCTTGTTGCTGCAGTGTGGTGTGGGGCAGTGGCAGTGCTAAGCAGTGTCCCGGCATTGATAAGGCACTGGCCAAGGAAGGCGTTTTATCACTGGGCTGGGAGAGATGCCGCTGGCCGGGAAAGTCTGCAGCTGCTGTCAGACGACTGACTGTTGTCTGTCGTTTGGTTTTGTTTGCTTATTTGCTTGCCCTGGGAATTCATACAGCACACAAACAGACTGCCTGGGTGGACAGGGACAGTCGGAGGGCCATATAGCACAGATAGCACTGGCTATTGTTTTACGATTTCGTGTATATTGTAAATAGAACCGAAGGAGAATGCCACGTAAGCTGAACCTTAGGATACCCTACTGAGAGATAGGAATTGGGTTGGGTATTTGTTTGATTAGTCACGATAGATATTCCCCCATATACTAGCACATTCTAACAACAGAGCATCAAAATCAACTGTTCCAAGAAGGCTATACAGCCACATAGTTCCACAGCAGCGAATGTTAAACCTCTCCCTTTGGCAAAGGTTACAGCCAAGGAATATTCCTTCGTTTACCCTTGGGCTAGTTTCCCACAAGTCCACAGTCCGCGCTAAAGACACTTTAATTGCTTCGATATGAGTGAAAATATACGAGCATGGTGCGGATGCCATTTGTGTCTTTGTGGGCTTGAGCGTACGAGTATCATGTGGCATTTGAATATGGACCACTAATGCGTATTTAACATTTGGCTGACCTTGACAGTTATCGCATTTCGCACATGCCCCAGCAGGGAATGGCTTTCAGTTCGATTCTCAGTTGGTGTCAGGGGAGAAATGCAATAAGGCACACATGTGAAATACCGATTCTGTTGGGCGTGAGCTGCAGTGGAAGGTATTGGCTTTGGTATGCGCTGGGAAGTGTCCTTCGCACGACTTTGCCCTGCCGTTTGTCCCCTGTCATTTCCGGTGCGCATATTGAAAAATGGCCCTCGCCGCACTTCCGCTGGCATTATTGAGCAGTGCGTGGCAGGGCGTCGTTAACTTGGCCCCCACCCGCATCCTGCCTGCGAGTGGCTGTTAAACAAACTTGGGCGTTCCCTAAACCGCGTTTGACATTCCCGCTCCGCTGGGCCTGCACTCGTCCTGCACTTGCTTTGCGTTTCGTTTAATTTGTCATCGCGGTGGCTACCAGCTACAAGCTACAGGCAAACGCCCCTCGTCGGAGGCGTGTCCCAGTGCTGACGTCAGCTTTGAGGATAATTCACTTGAACCTCTCGAAGAGTGACGGATGGGGCGTGGGCGTGCCAATGGCGTCAAGGGTGTCCCATCTAAGTGCTCCTCACGGATTAGCAATGAGCTGTCACCGGACGGTCTAATGACAGAGTGTGACGTTGAGTGCAGTCGGGGATGGGGATGGGGATGGGGAGGGGGATGGGGAACTGCATCCCGTTGAGCCACTGCTGATGGCGGATGAGCGATAAGCTGGAAGACAACGATCCCGCCCGTTCAAGTGGCGAGTGCCACGACCAGGTTCAAGTGCCGTGCCAGCAATTGTCGCCTTTTATTGGATGCAATTTTTATGAGTTGGCTGCATAGTTAGCCACAAGCATGGCTGGCTTTCACTTTTGGCCATGCCAATCATTTTACGACCCAGAGTTCACTGACACCAGAACTGAGGCACCACACCACCCCACCGCCTCACCACCGTCCCATCCAGTGGCTAAATATGCAAACACAACATTATAATGACCGCAGGACACAAATGGAAATGGCAGCGTACACGGTTGGTACTTCTTTCCCGCTTTCCCGCATTCCCGCATTCGGTTTTTTGGTTTTGGCCATGTTTTTATGGCTTTGCCGGCCACGAGTCGTCGTCGTTTTCAACGTCCAAGTGCGTAATGAAAAATGTATTTATTGTGGAATAAAAATATTTATCAGTAAATTAAACACCAACCTACTCTGCTCTGGATCTAGGCAGCTCTCTGGGAGACGTTTACAGCATCCCGAGCATTCGCACTGCAGATTGCATGATGAAACTCAAGAACGTTGACAATCAGCCAAGAGACAGGGACAGAGACCGGACTGGACAGGCCCTGGCACTAAATTTGGACTGCCAGAGGCCTCAGACCAAGTCTCGTCAGACCAATAAAAGGAGCAACACTCAGCGGGAACGAACAAATTCCACTTTTTATGCCCTAATCATTACGAAAATGACAGATTAAATACGTTCATCCATAATGAGTGGGGACTGAACTCCGACTAAAATACCTCTGGAGTTGAGCATATAATTATATCGCGATCGACTCCCTCCCCGTAAGATATTCATACCCAGTATTATTCACTTCCCCGAATAAGCCAGAAAAACACGTTGATGTTCACTCGAACCCATATCCATACCCATACTCATACCGATGCCGATCCAAGAGCTACATACATGACGTTCACCGAATTGTTATGAGCAGCCGCTTTTATACAGCAGCAATAAAAAAATCCAGATCAATATATGTATCCCAATGCCTATATGGAGCAAGGGTATGTCCCCAGAGTAAAAATAGTTGTACATATATTTATTGTGCATTTATGGGTTGAATCTATTATCGCAGTGCGTACGGAAGTTCGGGCTCACCAAAATGCGTCAAACTCTATCAAATAAAATGTAATATAATGAGATCAACTATCTATGGTCGCTGTACGAATATGTTCTTTTGAAGATTAGTGTCTGTTAGCCGGGAATTTGAGAAAAGAGCCTCCAGAAGAATACTGGCTGGTTTTTCTTGTGTTTGGTTTTCAATTAAGGAGTCGTCTGCCTGGAAATTAGAATTGCAAATGAAACTGGCAATATATATGCGAGTATCTGAACGCGATTGTCGAAAATAAACGGAGATGAGTAAGCTGGAAGCTGGAAGCTGGAGCACTGAAGCGAGGCCAAGACGAAACGCAATCCGGAAATGGCACCAAAGTGCGGGGAACAAGTGGCCAAGGGATGGAGCCGAGTACGAGTCCGAGCCCGACAATTGCGTGGGTGCTCGCAGTTTTTCAATTTTGATGCGCCCAGAAACAATTTGAAAGTAATGATGAAGAAAGTTGTTACTTAGCGTGTGGCTCATTTGTCAAGGATTGCCAAGGATTGACAGTGGGCTTGGGACTAGGATCCAGAACGGGTTATAATCTAAATGACTCATAAAAAATGGGCATATGGAAAAACAGACAGGCAGTTTATTTAAAGCTTCTTCTGGAAATGTTCCTACTTATTTGCTATAATTTGTGGGAATCGATTGATTTTTGATGGCTAGCCTATAGGCCGCCAAGCAGCTGGCTATCCTAAATCAATATACATGAATAAATTAGCTATAAGTGCGTGTATGGTGCTCGGTACTTAGTTGATTCCGGAAATAAGCAGCCCATCTATATGTACAGTATGCACATCAGGTACTGTTCTAGAAGCGGCCAAAACAATGGCGTTTAATTGGCCTATTGACTGGCAACAGTTTCCTTTCGGCTTGGGAGGAAACTTTGGTGCTAATTGTTTGCTTAAGCGTAGTGGAGTATAAATAGAACCTAATGAGGGGACTTGGGAACACACAGTCCTCCTGGCCATATGGCAGCCTTTTGCATGGCAAATGAAGCGTTTTCATTCTGATTTCCCCGCCAAAACAAATTGCTGTCATATCTTCAAGGACTAGCAAGGATACTGCACTGATGAGGTATCATTTCTCTCCCCCTGAACTTTTCCCTTTCACCGTCTGTTTCCCTCTGTCATTTATCAGCTAGGTTTCAGTCGTGGCACAGAGTTAATAACCCATTTGTTGGCTGATCTTGAAGTCATGACTCCCGGGCATACAAATGGGCAATAAGACCTATCATAAACACCACACTCACGTGCACCCCCACACACTAGACGAGAGAGAGAGAGAGAGACATATGCCGCCGGGGCGTAAAAAAACGCTAAGAAAATGCACGGAAGGCAAGGCCGTCTTGCCTGGCAGCAAACATTTGACTTCTAATTAAGCCCCACAAAAGTTTCCACTCCCCCACCAGAAGCGAAGCACTCTCCCAGGCAGGCCTCCCCGCAAGACGATGATTAAGCGCCCACGTACGGAGAACTATGGGGGGGAAGGTGTCAGGGCCAGGCCACCTTCTACTTGGCCTTCATTCGGAATGCGCGTGCTAATCAAATTGGGTCTAGTCCCTGTCTGCGCCGCTGTCTATGGCCCGGTGCGACTTGGTCTTTGGGGCAAGGAAATGGAATTCGGGCGCTGCTCTTGGGCTTGTTTATCAGCCGTCTGCGTCTAATGTGTAAGTGTGCCAAAACTGATTGCATAATTATGCAAATGCTCTCTCTCCAGCACAATATACGTCTAATGAATTACTCAGACGCTGACGCTGACTCAGACGGGAACACTTCGTTGCCAAAAGATAGCCCAAGGAAGGCTCTTACTCAGCCGCCTGCTCCTTGGCTTGGTCCTGACTGAAGTGTAAAGAAGGACTGTCTGGGGGGATTGGGTGCGTGTGACGGGGAGTGTGAGTATGGTCTTTCATGTCGTTAATGATTATACAATAATTTGTTATTTTTGTCCTGCGCCATTGTGCTGGTAATTACATTCGACAGCGGTGCTGGGGCCTGGGGGTAGTGTTATGGATTAATCGAATTAGAATCGAATCCGCGAGCAAGTCGAACGATCTGCCGGACAATTAACAGACGACTGCCAGCTGCAGGGCTCCGTTGACAGTAAATTAAACACGCATTAGTGACGTAAGGCCCGTTCGAGTTGCACGTGCCACACAGCCCTTTCGGCAATTCATAATCGTAAAATGTAATCGCTTGCCTCATTTTTGCTTTGGTCTTTTGTTTGCTTTTCGAACTATAAAGAAAACGCACCCCGCCAAAAAATTCTATCGAAAATTTGGCCATAAAAAGAATTAGCACACAGCAGAGAAAAAAGTAAAAGTAAAAAAGTACAAATTGTAGCTAAATAAATACAGGGTACATTAAAGAATAATGTATTTCTTTCTATCGACAATCATCAATAGTTTTTGGGTTAAACAAACGATGCGTATGCACTGGACCCCACCCACTGGACTGCGACCCGCCGTGCCACAAAGGCCTAAATGTGGCCCACCTTTTATTTGCATAGCGATCCCACAGTTGAGTTAAATTTTGAAAAGAAATTCGCGATGAGAATATGTGGCTGGCTGCTGCTGCGCTGCTGCTCTTGATTGTTTTTGTGAGTCAGAAAGCGAGCGAGCGAGCGGACATTTCTTATTCAGGCGGCGTCCAGGCGACTGCAGACGCGATCGCGATTGTCGTCCCACAGAAAAGAAACCGCAAATCGAAAGGCGCCACACGCACGCATCAGGCAAATCAAACGGACAGTGCCACTCACTCACACTGGGGCAGGCCACGTCTGCGACGTGGTTTGCAGCACACTTTTCCTCTGCTTTTCCTGTTTTCTTTGGCCTGGTCTTCTCCACTCCAGCAGTGCGAGGCGCACTCGTAATTAGGCGAATCATGCCGTAAAAAATGAGACTATGCCGAAAGACGAGCGACAAGAAGATAGAGATACAAAGACGGCCGCATAAATCACCATCAACCATTCATATAAATAAAGACATTTTTGATTTGGAACTTTGCCTGCGGCCAGCGATGGCTGACCAAAATAGCGAAGCGAAGCCCAATCCACTTGTGATGCATGCCGATAAATTCGTAAAATGAAATGCCGGCCTCTGCGGCGTATACGCAATAAATTTTCATATTCCTCATGCCGCTCGCTCTCTTATCCGATTTCCCTCCGCAGTTCAGTGGGTTGAAAGATGGACATTGGCTGGTCTTCGGGTTGGCTCGGCTCGAATCCTATCTATGACGTTGCATGCTCACGAAGGGTATTAAATATGTTTGGCATTAAATTTGCGCGGCAATTCCGATTGTAAACAACATGCCATGCCCGAAAAGCGCCAACAGATGTTGCATTTGTTTAATGAGCCGTTGCTGGGTGGGTGGCTGGCTATAGGGTGTTGGAAATGTGTTTTTAAGCAAATAAAACCTTATATTTATATAACTTTTTCGTTTATTTCTGGACTGGTACTTGGCCAATGCCGAAGCCAGAGTCTGGAGTATGTGTGTATATGGAGATGTGGACAGCGAATTGAGTTCGAAAAGTGTGTGACAATGCTGAGAAATTCGAGTGCGTCACAAGGTCCCCTATGAGGCGTGATAAGGCCCCAAGCAGGGCAGAGCAATGCAGGGAGCAGTGGGAGACATCGCCACAATTTTTGGAGTGGAGACAACCGCTCGAAACAATTCAAGTTAAGATGATGATGATCCGATCGCTTCATTATGATTAAAGTACGAGTAACGTAATGCTGATAAAGATGAAGATGATGATGATGACTAGACATTCGCATAGGCTTAGTAGTGATGGCATTAATTTGTCAATGTTTGGATTTCGAAATCAATATTATCAACAAAATAAACAATATTAATAATGATGCCAGACCACTAGAGAGCACAGCGCAGAGAGAGATAGAGAGGTAGGAGATACAGGGACAGAACCATGGAAACGCGTATGCAAATGCCGGCAGTTTGGCAGGTTTGGGTTTCTCGATCAAAATATAATGTGACGACTGGCTGTATGGCAGAGGTGTGCTTTGTAAATACTCCAAATTACTAGCACTTTGATTTGTTTGAATAGAATTTGCTTTGAAATTATTGTTTAGTGTTTATGGCGTGCTCTGCACGAGTTCGATTCAATAATAAACAACTCATTCACTTTGTTTACGCATAGCAAATGGAATGAAACGTATAAGCATATATGTAGTTCTTACCTATAAAAAGCCTCAAGATATATCTATGACGATCGAAGAGAAAGAGAACGATGCGAGAGCTGCTCTCAGTGTGGAACTGTTCTGTCTGCCCCCGCGAATGCATGCGGCGGCGGCAAGTGCATTAATTTCCGATGTCAAACTTCACGGCAACACTTAACGAAATACTTTTTATGTTTCGCATGTAATTAAAAGCATTAACACGACGACCACGACAACCGCAGCCAGCTGACAGTGGCGTTGACATTAATGGCAGCCAGCCCCAAAGTGCAGGCGGCCACAAATCGGACCTACAAAGACGATGGACCGCGCTGACACAGTGGTATTGGGATTTTTTGATTGAGATTGAAGATGCACCTGTCACTAGCAAGAATATTGCCCGGCGGCCTCTACTCGATTTTCACAGGGACTTGCGATGCGTTACTCTCTTTTGGGCCACGGCCAAGTCAAGTGATCCAGCCAACCGCTCGACGGCAAGTTTTCCCAAAGACTAACAACACAGTTTTTCTAGCAAACAATTTTCATACGCCGCGTTTGCCGGCACCGCCAACGACACATTAACACAACCTACTGAGTGCGTTTAAGCTTTCGAAAGCTAGCCGCTAAGCTTTTCCACGCGGGCTTTATTTTACTCTCACTCTCGCCTGTGTGCCCGACACGCGTCACGTCACGCGTCACTTTGGCGCGCAAATCATTCGGCTAAGCTTTTGTGAATGAAACTCTAATCAGAAACAAAACGCTCGTAAATTGGTCATTGTATTGTGATTCGTTGTGGAGTGAGTAGAACTGGTGCAGGGTGGGGAGGGGAGTGGCGAAACTTGAATGAAATGCGCGTAAAAGCTCGCTTGCATTGAGCGATAATATAGGGTGACGTGACTGTAAAATGTATTATTGTATCTGTATGTGGGCTAGTCATCTGTTATTTAAAAACCAGATATAATGAATTATCTAAAATTCGATTTTTCACTAGCTGTATGCACTTATTTGTTTTGTTTTTATAAATGATTTAAGAGCATTGCAAAATTTAAGATTAGACTTTATAAGTAAAGTACATCATAGTAATAGGGATATTTCTTTGAAAT
This sequence comes from Drosophila lowei, assembly GCA_008121275.1. Lineage (NCBI taxonomy): Eukaryota > Metazoa > Arthropoda > Insecta > Diptera > Drosophilidae > Drosophila > Drosophila lowei. The sequence continues at coordinate 37,013,331 of CM017777.1, forward strand.
TCAAACAAATATATGGCAAAAACTCAATTTATTTAAAATCTACGATTACTGATTTTTAGTATAGAATTTTTAAAATTGAACCTTTCTTGAGTTTTCTCTTCGGTATTAATATGCTTTATCTTTCAATACTCAAAACGTGCATAAAGATTAATAAACCACCATAACCTGGAACCAAAAAAAATAAATATATATGAATAACAGCTGGCCAAATTTCTGTAACTGGATTATGACAATCATTTCCTTATATAAATAATCTGGATCATTTGCATTGAGGAAGGTAATATAGATGCATAATTGAAGAAGCGTGGATCTGGCAAAATTGGATCTTCATACAAAAGCCGCTGCTTCTGCCGTTGTACTTGAAATATTGCTTCAAAAATACTCTTTTTTAAGGATTTCTTAAACTCCAATCAACACACGTATCCATACTTACAGCTTGAAGTCTGGAAAACATTTTCGGACGTTGGACAAAAGTCCCAAGAAATCGTTTTTATTGTTTTATTTGATTTGTTGTTTGTTTTCTTTTTTCGTTTGGAAAACGTGCACACTTGAATTTAATCGAATAAATATCTAATCACAATGGGCACATAAAAATATATGGGGAGTTCATTGGGGCAGTTCCGCTGCTAATCTGGACAAATTTAACATTAAATGAGCAATCAAAACACAATGAAATTTCGGGATTTCCCAGCCTCTAGACGGTACGATATCAAACAGTTGGAGTTTGGGTTTTATTCAATTGATTGAAGCTATTGCATCGTAATCATGAGAACTTAGAGATATATTCCACTTCTTCTGGGGTGTTATATGGTTTCTACGTCGTTAATAATTTTTATATTTCCTATTTCTATATATTTTACAGAATACACAGCTATCAGTCTAGTTATCTGCCAGTTAAAGCATTTTGTGGTGGCATCTCAAGTGCCAATGTCCTCTAAAATCTTAATGATAGCGCCTTTGCCACTTTTAATTTATTATTTAATAGTAGTCAATAATCTGTCCACTAAATCGCGATAGCATGTGCTTGAGTATACCTGAAGCACCTGAAGAAGTCCAGTCTTCCGATACGCCTAGCCAGACACACGAATTCCGCTTTCCCTAGCTCGTCAAGTTTTTGCTTATGTTAAATTTATGGTCTGTCATTGTCCATACTACTATCAGACTACATACAATTAAATTCCTAACAATAAAACTATTATACTCGTACATAGATACTCTGTAAAACGACAGACGTTTTCTAGAATCTGATTGGCAGGTCTTTACCTGAGCACACTCTACAGACCTTTCTACTTTTAAAATTATATTTTATGGAACTAAATATTTACAAAATATAAGTTAATAAATCGGATTAAACCTCTTTAGTCTGTTATATGATTACATAATTCTATCTACTGGTAGCATCTATATTTTTTCCATCGTTTGCTTCCAATTCAGTCTTATTTTCCAATGGAGGTGCTGACGCCGAATCTCTTCTTTCTTGATTTTGATTCGGCTCTGGAGCTGAAGTTTGATTCTCAGCATCATTAGCCGACTGATTAGCGTTTGGATCAGTCGCAGCAAGAGGCAGTTTTGGTGTAGGAGGTGCCCTACGATTCGGCAGAATCAGACTCTCCAATCCGCCACAAGGTGCTTCGATTAAAATGTACATAATGTACGCCATGAGCAGAGAGAATCCAAAGTCCTGCCAGAATCGCAGCATCTGAAGAAAGGGGTAAAATGCGGGTATATTCAAAGGGCTCCCAGCAAGGGCTAAGCACTTACCACATCGTAGTCGGAGAAGTAGGTGTTTACCCGAGTGCGTCCAGCGTTTAGGTTCTGAATGAACAAGTGCCACATATAGATACAGAAGGACAGCTTGGACAGCGGCTGCCACAAGGGCGCGGAGAGGAACGAATTGGCCAATCCACCGTAGCCTTGCATGCAGGCAAAAACGACCCAGCTCAGGCCCAGGGGCCAAGCAATCCGGGAGAGCGACACATAGAACGCTTCACCTAAAACGGACAGAGTTTTGGTCTTGGCCAAGCCATACGGGTACATGGCAAAGATGCAGGTAAAGAGCAAGGCCAGGCTGGTGATCCAGCCGAGCCATACAGTGGCGCGACTGAGCTTGATCGACTTTCCCCGGATAGTGTGCAGGTAGTACCCGAAGAGGAAGCCGACAAGCCAGCCTGATGTCCGGTAGTGTGTCGATTGGGCGAGATTAAGATCCACTGCGTGTATTCTGCGGAGTACAGAAATTAGATTGAGAGAGATTAGACTTGGTCATGTTCTTAAACACTTACAGAGAGTAGTCCTTGATCACCATTATGCTGAAGAGGTAAGCGGCTAGCAAAAGAGTTAAAAGTAGGACAACAGCGGCGCCTTTCTTGCCCCACTTGTAGACAATAATCAGAAGCAGCGGAGCTATGATATAGAGCTGCATATCGACGGCCAGATACCACGTTTGGGCGAGGCACTTTATACATTATAAAAAAAGCGATTAGTCGGGGCGAATATGGGCGAAAATAGTCGAGGTCCTGAATGACTTACGATCCGGTCAGCGGCATAGTTCTGTATGTAGAGAAGTGTCCAATACCAATCTTTATAACAGCAATCGTAGTAATCAAAGTTCCACGTGCCGAACAGTGGACCATCGCCCATAAGAGGAAGGACTTTCAGATAGACGAGAATGGCCACTGCCACGATGGGAGTGAGACGTAGATACCGATGAAGATACATCAACGGTATGTTCAGCTTTCCCTTGGCTCTGCAATGTAAGATGTAATGCAATGTTAAGATCTATATAGAATAAGATCCCTCTTGCTCTTGAACCTACTTTTCCATTGAACGCAAGGCGACCATTGAGACCAGCATGCCACTGATAAAGAAAAAAGTATCCACTGCGAAAACGGCCTCATATAACACCATCATGAACGGCGACTTGGCCCACTGGGAATTTGTCAGAAAAGAGTTAGCCACTCGAGCAATCTGAACTATTCAGAAGTGCTTACCGTATACACATCGAGGTAATTGATATTCGGCGATGTTATCGATACGAAGTAATCATGGCCGAAGCACACCCAGATCAAGGACATGCCTCGCATGCCGTGCAGGCAATGGACAACATTCGGGTTGGAATTATTTGAGATACGGAAGATTTCCCGGGAATTGGAGCGTGCTGAGAAAACCCTTATAATGGCAGGCAGTTTCTCTGCAAAAAATATAGTAGAGAGTTTCCATTGAACACCATTGAACTGAAAGACTTACTTTGATCCTCGCAAAGGAAGTAGTCGTAGAGCGTGGAAAGGACTACGGCTGCTCCGAATACCGACAAAAGAATACTGAAAGGGGGATAAAGACACCAATAACTTTCTATGAGGCAAGGAAGATTCTTTGCTTGAGATTTACTTACATAGTAAATATTGTGAGTCCATCGTAGGACTCTCGCTCAGCCGTCTTGCAAGTGCTTGCCTGGACAAGACTGACGTCTGCGTTCAGCTCCACTCCAAGTAGCTGCTTGAAGAGTCGCTGCAGCAGTGTGTCCATGTTTGCGGCCGAGCAGGAGGCGGGAAAGCAGACAGCTGTCTGCACATTTAACATTGTTACGGGACCCACAATTCCCAACAACTGTTGCAGAGGTAAATTGGCAAGGCAGTACTGTCCCATCAGATTGTTGTTGGAGGTGATGGCCTGCTGGATGTTAACGCACTCGTCGTAGTGCCCCAGATCCCTGAAATGGCCAACGAGAATTCCCGCTGGCACCGATCCCCACGAGTCAATCACTGGGGAGTGAATCCAGAGATTAGTTAGCCATACAAGATATCAGCCGGAGATCAGTGGTCAACTCACTTCTGTATGCCCAAAGACTGCCGGAAAGCAGGCCGGTGGTCAGCTGGGCGAACTCCGCATAGCACTTAAGATCCTGCGTAGTAGGCAGCCGTGTCTCAGGCACCAAGTCAGACAGAGTTATATTCCGATAGAAGCTGAAGAACTCCTCCGACAAATGACGGAGCTTGACCATACGCTGGAATTCCTCCACATCCATTTCCACGCCCTTGTGTAGCTCCACATCCCAGTTGCTGGCCTTGGCCGCTGCCAGACCACATATAAACAGCAGTAGTGTAAGTCTTACCATATCTCCCAGCGTTAGACTAGTGAATAATAGGAGTCCGGACTACCGAAAACCTTTTTATAGGCGATCGATGTGTGGTGGTGGTCGGTGATAAGTTAAATCCCACACCTGAACTACATTATCGATAAGTGGAGAGGAGTCACATTTTCGTTAAGTGGCAAGAAGTCACATGGGTACGAACAGTACTCTTAGCCAGAAGCACGAATTGCGCTTTCACTAGCTCTTCAGATGGTTTTTGCTCGTGTTCCTTTTATGATATGTTATTACAATCCATTTCCTAGCAATCAAATACACGTACATTGATACACAGTAAAACGACAGAATTTGTATAGAATATGATCAACTGGTATTTACCTGGCCATCGCAAAGAGTACACTTCCTACAGACCCAACAGATGAAACCCCTATTTTTACACCCGATACTCAAAATGAGTATAGGGGTATATTAGATTTGTGGTGAAAATGGATGTGTGTAACGTCCAGAAGGAAGCGTTTCTGACGCCATAAAGTGTATATATTCATGATCAGCATCGATAGCCGAGTCGGTATAGCTATGTCTACCTGTCCCTCCGTTTTGTTTGATGCTTAATTCCCAGAGACTGTAAGAGCTAGAGTAACCAAGTTTTGTGTGCAGATTCCTCTGATATCACAATGCATCTAGTTCCTTTCCAAATTTTAGCACGCCCACTGCCGCACCCACAAAAGGCAAAAATCTGTGGCATCCACAATTCCACAAAATCATAGAGGGCAGTAAGAATCATGGTAAGGGCGGCGAGATATAACGGCTGCTGTTGGTGTGAGAAGAGAGAGACAGATGTAGCGGAATAAAAAAGAGTAGCATGTTTTTCCCATCTCTCATGACATGTGCGAGGTAAATTGAGAGAGATCTTAGCATAGAGAGCTTATTTGTGAAAACTAGCGAAAACTTATGTGTACTTTGAGAGCGTTCAGTCGAAAAACTATTTATAAGGTCAATTTTTTTTTACATAGCTTAAGTTTCTTACATCTTGTTGTATTGCGTTTTCCTGAGTTTTAAAAGTCAAAGTCTTTGGGTCCGATTTATAATTAAATTTATCAGTTTTTCAGAATTGCAAAGTTCAATACCATAAGATGTAAGATACTAAAGTTATGTGAAAAAAAGCACCACATCTAAAAAAACATTAAAAAATAAAACCTTGCATTGAAAAAAACCATAGTTAATTTAAAGCCAAATATCTATCAGAAAAAGTTGGTTCGGCTCAAAGCCTACAAATGCTGTTGCATAGTGTTATTAGTATAAAAAAAAATTATGCAATAAAGTTTATCCTGTTCCAGAATACCTCTAAAAAAATAGTGTAGCTGTATTTTTTCACTTCTCACTTTAATGTTTTTGAGCTTATAATGATCTTTGATTTAAAATTATATTTAAATTAACTAAATATTTACAAAATATAAGTTAATAAATCGGATTAAACCTCTTTAGTCTGTTATATGATTACATAATTCTATCTACTGGTAGCATCTACATCTTTTCCATCGTTTGCCTCCAATTCAGTCTTATTTTCCAATGGAGGTGCTGACGCCGAATCTCTTCTTTCTTGATTTTGATTCGGCTCTGGAGCTGAATTAGCGTTTGGATCAGTCTCAGCAAGGGGCAGTTTTGGTGTAGGAGGTGCCCTACGATTCGGCAGAATCAGACTCTCCAATCCACCACAAGGAGCTTCGATTAAAATGTGCATAATGTACGCCATGAGTAGAGAGAATCCAAAGTCCTGCCAGAATCGCAGCATCTGAAGAAAGGGGTAAAATGCGGGTATATTCAAAGGGCTCCCAGCAAGGGCTAAGCACTTACCACATCGTAGTCCGAGAAGTAGGTGTTTACCCGAGTGCGTCCAGCGTTTAGGTTCTGAATGAACAAGTGCCACATATAGATACAGAAGGACAGCTTGGACAGCGGCTGCCACAAGGGCGCGGAGAGGAACGAATTGGCCAATCCACCGTAGCCTTGCATGCAGGCAAAAACGACCCAGCTCAGGCCCAGGGGCCAAGCAATCCGGGAGAGCGACACATAGAACGCTTCACCTAAAACGGACAGAGTTTTGGTCTTGGCCAAGCCATACGGGTACATGGCAAAGATGCAGGTAAAGAGCAAGGCCAGGCTGGTGATCCAGCCGAGCCATACAGTGGCGCGACTGAGCTTGATCGACTTTCCCCGGATAGTGTGCAAGTAGTACCCGAAGAGGAAGCCGACAAGCCAGCCTGATGCCCGATTGTGTGTGCTGTGGGAGAGGCCTACCCCTCCCGAAATTCTGAAGAGTACAGAGATTAGATGCGAACGTATTGGTCATGTTCTTAAGCACTTACAGAGAGTAGTCCTTGATCACCATTATGCTGAAGAGGTAAGCGGCTAGCAAAAGGGTTAAAAGTAGGACAACGGCGGCGCCTTTCTTGCCCCACTTAGTAGACAATAATCAGAAGCAGCGGAGCGATGATATAGAGCTGCATATCGATGGCCAAATACCATGTTTGGGCGAGGCACTTTATACATTATAAAAAAAGGGATTAGTCGGGGCGAATATATACGCAAAAATAGTCGAGGTCCCAAATGACTTACGATCCGGTCAGCGGCATAGTTCTGTATGTAGAGAAGAGTCCAGAACCAATTTTCATTACAGCTATCATAATTATCAAAGTTCCACGTGCCGAACAGTGGGCCATCGCCCATAAGAGGAAGGACTTTCACATAGACGAGAATGGCCACTGCCACGATGGGAGTGAGACGTAGATACCGATGAAGATACATCAACGGTATGTTCAGCTTTCCCTTGGCTCTGCAATGTAAGATGTAATGCAATGTTAAGATCTATATAGAATAAGATCCCTCTTGCTCTTGAACCTACTTTTCCATTGAACGCAAGGCGACCATTGAGACCAGCATGCCACTGATAAAGAAAAAAGTATCCACTGCGAAAACGGCCTCATATAATACCATCATGAAAGGCGACTTTGCCCACTGGGAATTTGTCAGAAAAGAGTTAACCACTCGAGCAATCTGAACTATTCAGAAGTGCTTACCGTATACACATCGAGGTAATTGATATTCGGCGATGTTATCGATACGAAGTAATCATGGCCGAAGCACACCCAGATCAAGGACATGCCTCGCATGCCGTGCAGGCAATGGACAACATTCGGGTTGGAATTATTTGAGATACGGAAGATTTCCCGGGAATTGGAGCGTGCTGAGAAAACCCTTATAATGGCAGGGAGTTTCTCTGCAAAAAATATAGTAGAGAGTTTCCATTGAACACCATTGAACTGAAAGACTTACTTTGATCCTCGCAAAGGAAGTAGTCGTAGAGCGTGGAAAGGACTACGGCTGCTCCGAATACCGACAAAAGAATACTGAAAGGGGGATAAAGACACCAATAACTTTCTATGAGGCAAGGAAGATTCTTTGCTTGAGATTTACTTACATAGTAAATATTGTGAGTCCATCGTAGGACTCTCGCTCAGCCGTCTTGCAAGTGCTTGCCTGGACAAGACTGACGTCTGCGTTCAGCTCCACTCCAAGCAGCTGCTTGAAGAGTCGCTGCAGCAGTGTGTCCATGTTTTCGGCCGAACAGGAGGCGGGAAAGCAGACAGCTGTCTGCACATTTAACATTGTTACGGGACCCACAATTCCCAACAACTGTTGCAGAGGTAAATTGGCAAGGCAGTACTGTCCCATCAGATTGTTGTTGGAGGTGATGGCCTGCTGGATGTTAACGCACTCGTCGTAGTGCCCCAGATCCCTGAAATGGCCAACGAGAATTCCCGCTGGCACCGATCCCCACGAGTCAATCACTGGGGAGTGAATCCAGAGATTAGTTAGCCATACAAGAGATCAGCCGGAGATCAGTGGTCAACTCACTTCTGTATGCCCAAAGACTGCCGGAAAGCAGGCCGGTGGTCAGCTGGGCGAACTCCGCATAGCACTTAAGATCCTGCGTAGTAGGCAGCCGTGTCTCAGGCACCAAGTCAGACAGAGTTATATTCCGATAGAAGCTGAAGAACTCCTCCGACAAATGACGGAGCTTGACCATACGCTGGAATTCCTCCACATCCATTTCCACGCCCTTGTGTAACTCCACATCCCAGTTGCTGGCCTTGGCCGCTGCCAGACCACATATAAACAGCAGTAGTGTAAGTCTTACCATATTTCCCAGCGTCAAACTAGCGAATAATGGGAGTCCGGACTACCGCAAACCTTTTTATAGCCGATCGTTGGCATAGGCTGATATGTCTGCCGGTGATCGGTGATAAGGATTCATGATATATGGGTGCTATTGATTGGCCCAGTATAGTTATTCGCATTGTTGACACGACTCTCCAGCCTAGCCGAACTTCCAGTTAACCAAATCAATTTCTACATATGTAAGTTCGATCGAAATCTTCTCCTGTAGTGTTTTATTTGTATTTTGGGATCCAACGTGACTGCCTTATCGCTAACATGCATATTTAAGGCTGCTCGGCGCACCAGATAGTCAATGGTTCTTTGGAAATCCACTCCCGCACTTCCAGATGTGGAGCACAGTCATTGTGAAGTTGAATATCAATAAAAAATTAGTTAAGATTATCGCTTGGGAAATTCCCCAGGAACAGCAAGGAGTCCAAGAGTCGCCATGAGTAAGTTCGAATCGTCAACGAAGGGTGATTAGGCTTCACTTTGTTTTTGGGGTGAGGCCCCAAGGCAATCAGGTGGAGAATAAGTTGAATTCTCTTATTATCTAATAGTGTCATATGACGAGACGGCGGATTTCTTTCGAATTAGAGGCGGGTATAGATTGGCTTCAGGTGCTACTATAATTTGCTGATAGTTCGCTTTAGCAAGTTAATTTGATATTTTTCAATTACTTCATTAACATTTTACGACATTTGCATAGCATGTCGCATGTGTTGGACGGTCTCAACAACCACGCCCAACTTCTAATATATGGTTATATATGAGGACAGTTTATTGGATCACATTTTTCAATTAGAAGTGCTACAGAGGGGCGATACAATAGTCAATCTGGCACTTCCGTAAGCACAGCCACAAGATGCTTTGCAAGCAATTATTCAAGCTGAGGATTGCCTGGAGGATTGGCTATGATCTTGACATGCCTGTTTACGAAAAAGTGTCACTGTCATTGCCATGTCCAACATGACGTATGCGCCATAAGCGAATCTAATCAAAAAAGGCAAAATAACAGAACACAACAGAGACAGCGAAATCGATCAGCCAAATATGAAATTAATTAACAATCAGCGACGCGACGTTAATGCCGATTCGACATTCGTGTTTGATTCGACAAATACTCGCTCGCCAGCAGCAGCTGTTAACAGTAAATCTTCCCGCGTCAACTTGTTCAGGGAAATACTTGTCTGATCGGGTCAAAAACAAGTTCGACTGCCCCCCCCCCTGCAATAGCAGCCGGCACGTCACAAGCGTGCCTCAGAAAACACAGCAGAAATCCAATGGGAACGACACAATCCGAGACAGTTTCGTAGAATTATCCACGCCACTTGACGGCAGATGCGTCATGCTTTCTCTTTGGGGAAGTCCGGATGTTGGCGCTCACCGACTGGCAGAGAGAGGCCGACTAGCCGGTTCCAAAGATGCCTCCTCACCGCTGCTGACGTTGCGCTCTGGAAACGTGACTTAGGTGTGAGATAATCCGATCCGAAATGAGCTGTTCTGACCAGAGCTGGGTGAGATTTCAATCTTTGGATTAGCATAGACACCTATGTATGTACATGTGGACGGTATGAGGGAGGTGTGTGTTGGCGGTTCGAGTTCTTAATTGCTCGAGATTGATTGGGCGCACCCTGTTCTGACAATTAGCCCGTGTCTATTGAAATCAATTAGATTTCGATAGTTTGATAATCAACCGTTCTTTCGGATAATTTTTTAAGGCATCAACCTAAGGAATCCGGCTGTATAAATGCCTTAACTTATTTTGGCCGAAATGATTCAGAGAGTTAAAAACAAAGTCACATTTATTCGAAATACTCTGACCCAAATCTTGTGGGGGAATCCTTTGTATCGCACAGCCAAAGATCCCCTAAGACGTTCTTATAATGAGTATGCTGAACACGATCTTCAATTGCTTTACTGAAACAATCGACGGAAGGAAGTGCTCGTACTCGTACTAGTACGTTTTATGGACTGCACTGCTTACAATTTCGCAGGAAAGTCAGTGATTTTTATGGGCAATCAACGGTGAATACAAGTATGTTTGAAGTTGTTGAAGTGCCGCCAATTATTTTGTTAAATCGACTTATAATATTGCCGTAATTAATGCTTAAGTGTCCATGCTGTGACTTAATTAATACACGAATAAATGTAATAGAATGATATACAACCAATTAATTGGTCAAGTTAGCTGTAGTATATTAATTATGAAATTATAACAGATTTGCATTCGCAAGTCCCCGCTCGGACTTACTTACAAAAAAAACAACAACTATTATTGGATGTATAAGTGTTATAATCAATATTAATTTAGTTCGTAGGATGCATTGGAATTCATAAATTCAAATTGATAACTTATGGCATTTGCAATTCAACAGCTGTCATGTTTACTCCTATTCAAATCAGATATTCGTACAATAGGATATATTATTATTCTTGCTACACAATATACGATAATGATTATGATTATGATGGCAATCAAAAGGTCCAGGTCTCAACCCGCATAGCTTGTTTTTTGATCGGTTGACTTGGTTTCTTGCACCAAACACCCAATAATTATTCATAGATATGGGTACAATTATTTTCTGTTAAATGTTGCTTTTCAATTTCCGTACACAACATGTGTTGTATTGTCTTCATATTCGACGAGTATCAATCAAACAAATCTGAACCGCAGCTTAGCCTTGTCAGATGACAAAGATACAAACATATACATATGTATGTAGTATGGGTGCAATTCAGAAAGATCTAAGTAATAATAAGTAGTACTTATGAATAAATTATTGTATTAGGATTCCCATTCTAACGTAAAAACAGTAGTAACTTTTTTATTGAACAATGATTGCTTTGAAAAGTCAGGAGATCGGCGCCTCAGCTTAATGCTTTAACTGAAAATTTTCACACCGCCTTCGTAATGGGAATTAATCATGACTATTGGAATATGTTAGCATTTTCAAAGTGGAATAAACTAAAAGTCAGTCCAGTCCCTCTCACATATGGATAAGTCTGACAAGTACAGCATCGATCTACAAATTGCACAAGACCCGATCCGATATACCCAGCAGTTCTGATCTACGGCAATAATTGAAAATCGATTATTTAATTGCGTTTTTACTTTCGCACGATTCGAAATTCTGAAACAATCACACATAAATACTGTACCGGCCATAAACCGCAGTCTGTCTTGGCCAGACCCAGACAGAGAGAGAGGGACGAGACTCCCAGCATGGTCAGTCGTAAATTTGACTGTTTTGTAACTTACAACACGAAACCTTCACAGTCAAGTTCAAATGCATAATTAAGCTGGAAAGGCAGCTCTCAGGCTAGAATAGTACAAATTTGAAAACTGTAAGGCTGAAGGACAAGTCGATTTGAATACAGAGGGGATAAATCACTTTCTAGTTTGCTGAAATCTAGCATTGATCGCACTTTCATCCACAAACCCCACTATCACCACCTGCAAACTGTGTGTCATAGAAATTTAATTCGATTCCAAAGTGCCTAGGGATTTCCAAGCGTCTACTAAGCAGAAAAAACCTTTTAATGAGCCCCGATCAAACTATGACTGCTCCTGAGGTGGGTGCTTTTCCATGTCTTGCCGACCAATTAGCGTGTGCGACTGCCAGGGGACTGCCAGGAATTCCATTTCATTCCTACGTCACGGAACTCTGAACCAGCTCTCGGGGCGAGTCAAATACGAATGCTCGTAATACCGAACATCCACATACATATGTATGCTCCGAGCGGTAATTGCAGCAGCCCCTGTAAGAGCAGGAACTGGTTTGGTTTTTTTTTTGTCTGTCACCGCTGCTGCTGCTGCCCGCTGCTTGGGGCTTGGAGCTGCGGTACTGCTATTCTTCATCGAGCTCAGCCGACGCTTCGCTGCCACTGCGACTGCGACTGAGCCGCTGACCGCGACTGAGCCTGTGGCTGCGGATCGGATATAAAAGTTAGTGGGGTGCTGGGATTCTGATTAGTCTGCGAGCGCCGTTTACAAGTACATAGTACGATCATTTTTGGGTGTGCGTTACAAGTTTTTTGGCTGCCAAGCAAAATCAAAGTGAAACGCAAATGAACTGACCCAAAGCCGTTGTCCATTAAACAACAAAGCAAGAACCAGAAAAGGACATTCAAATAAATAGAAAATCGTGCTTAGTGTCAAACGGCAGCAGACAAAGACTTAAAACAAAATTAAAATAAAAAAAATAATAAGAATCCGCTCGATAAATCCAGTGAAAGTAATTTTCCCAAACACACAGTACGTATACGTGATAATTTCATATTTTTTAGGACTGGAATACATTTTAGTTTTACAAATTACCATGAAAGCTATTTTGCATTCATGCCTAGAAACAATTAACGAAATAAGTGTCCCTTGTAATTAAATTCTCAAATCAAAATTCTCAGTGAATTACAAAATTACACAATTTCCGACAGAAAAATCATTAGACAAAAATTATTAATACAAGAAAAAATTTAATATAAAATGCAATTAGTTAATCGTCAAAATAATTGATTTTACAAAACAGTTTTCCCTTTTTTGTAGTCACAAAGAACTCATTTAGGTTTTAGTTTATGGATTTTCTTTAAGGGGCCTTGCTAGGCTGCTGCACAATCTGTGTAGACTCTTCTGTAGGGATTGATAACTGATTAATTAATTAAAAATTGATTTAACAAAACAGTTTTCTCTTTTTTGTAGTCACAAAGAACTCATTTAGCTTCTATTTTATGGATGTTCTTTAAGGGGAATGAACGGAATACCAAGAGAGGCCTTGCTGGGCTGCTGCACACTCCACTCACTCTGTGTAGACTCTTCTATAGACAGCCCGCCCTTGAATGAATCTGAATTTTGAGTTTTTATGTTCATACATTTTAAGACACTCCCGCGTTTGAGACTTGCCTGGATGTTTTAAATGGAGAGAGGGGAGAGAGAGTGCGATAACCCAAAAATATAAACCCAGTTTTTGTTGCTGGCTTCCGTAATTCCGTTCGGAGCTCAAATCGTCACAACCAAGGAAGTGAATGCACAGAAATTAACAATCAATTTACGGGGTAGTTCGCTTAAAGTACAAAAAAAAGAGAGAAAAGGAAACTTGATTTCTGGGCCGGTCGTTCTTTGGGAATGCACTTTAAATGCAAACGACAGACAGCTCTCAAGGCAGGGCAGGGCCATAAAAAGCAATTGCCTAAGGAAACATTTAATTAACGAAGCACTAAATGCGGTCAAAGACTGCCCGTTGACAGAATATGAGCTATCCAAGTATTAGCCAACTGCTTAGCACCTGCTCTTGGCTAACTACTTGGCTCGTTAGACAAAGCTAACGTCATAACGAATGTTGGCATAAGTATCCAACAATTGACATTTAATTTGTCTTTGCTCTGCGCTTGCTGCACTAATTGTTTGCTGCACATTTTCCAGAGATTTGAACTGCTATTAACAGCACGTGCTGATAGCTTTTTAATTGCAATTGAGTCACTGGAAAGACCGATCGGCTATTAATTATGTTAAGTACATGCTTAGTGAGTGTCGCCTATCGCTTACAACCGCTTAAAACTGAGATAAACCGTGCTACTCGTACATAATTTGCATTTGACAGAACAGAATGGAATGGAATGGGTTTTTTAATGATCTTCGCTTCAGTTCGCTTTGACGCAAGACACGTCAATATTTACGAGTATGCATAGATCGGTGTTTGTCTGTTCTTGTGTGGTTTTTTTGCAACCGACTTGTCATCCAATTGACTCACAATCGGAAATACAGCGAGCACAGGGGGAACAATAACAATACCATCAGCAGCAGACAAAAAAAAGCCCCCCACACAGGCATGAGCAGATCACACAGTCAGTCATCGGGTCCGAAACCAGGCGACCGGACTCGTGCAGATGCAGGGCGCCCTGCCATGGCTTAAATTAGGAGCTTTTTTACTCAATTAAGCAAATCAGCAGTCAGTTCACAAAACAAAAACACAAACCGCAATCATGTGTACGAGAACATGCACATCGGCAACGAAAATAGAGCGTTTCTAATGCGGCATTTGATTGGCTCGCCTCCCACGACGGATCGACAGTCGCGAGGCAACAAATTAATTAGCCACACACTTTGGAACAAGCGCAAACGGAAGCATTTTGCCCAAATGCTTACGAGACGTACACCGTACTACGTACTACTAGATGGATGAACGACCTTAGGCAGTATTGTTGATCCACAAACGGAGGATCTGGCAGTGTACATATGTATGTAGGTATGCCCGTTGGTAAGGCAATCTTGCACCCTGCCAAAAGGCAGTTAATAATTATGTAAATTACAAATTACATGGCTGCTGATAATTATGGAACCGATTTTCCGAAAGCCTCAAAACTCACTGAAAACAATCTAGCACAAATGCAACCTTGAGCGGAAAATTATAAGCACTGCCTCGTACTCGAGTACTGGCGGTATATGCACTATGTATGTACATATGTATATGTACGGTTGGTCTTAAATGCTTTTCAATCGAGTCGCTGCTACTGCTGCTGTAAGCCAGCTTTGGTGGTTCTACTAAGCATTTTATGTTTGATTTTTTAATGGCAACGGAGGCAATAATAACATTAAATCAGACGCTTAGATTTCACCTCATCAACGGAGGCAGCGAAGGTGAACAGAAGTCGCTGCTGCCTGCGGATGCATTTAACCGATGATGTGAAATGCAGAGACACGGGCTAGCGGGCTTAAGAATACATATGCCCGCCCGGACCACAACAATGGACATTCAGAGATGCGGATAGAGAACACCTCATATATGGCCGTATACCCGTACCCCTATGCGAGCTGCTGCTCAGCATTGCTGCATTGTATGCAGATAGTACACAGATACTCGTATATAATCAGCCAGACATGTCAGAGTTATGTATGCAAGTGAACAAACTAATTGGACTCACACGGCGTATACGTAATGGGCGCTTGGGAAATGTTCTCTGCGCATTTAGCCTTTGCCTTGCCTCCAATTCGTTACGTATACGCCCCGTCGACGGCTGTAAATTACTTGGCTGCCAAAAAATGTATGCCAAACGAGAACCAGAACCCAAACTCAAACTCAGACTCAAGAACCAAAACCAGAAACCGAAACTACTTGGCCAGTGGCAAAATTTCAGTATTTGGTATTGCGCAATTGATCAAGAACTCGTTTAGTGCTTAGAAGGCGAAATGGTTACATCGAGCCTCCACCTACACTTCCACTTGCCCCCGGAGAAGAGGCGGAACCAAATAAATAATTCATAGAGCACTTGTCCAAGAAGCCTCCGTCTCCGCGCCGTCTGTTTCCTGGCCACCTTCGACGACTTTCTGCGCGGAAACCTTTCCTGCTTCCCCTTAAGTCATGCGATTGTAATGAGTTCTCAAATCTAATTCCGAAATTAAGTCAGAGATTAACATGAGCTAAGGCCAGGGGTACCTGTACAGGTAATTGTTGAGTTCTTGAGCCTCTAGACAGTAGCTGGTCTTTATGTTGTTTTTTTTGGATTAGAACGCGTGACATTGGGTCCGAACAGACTGCCACCGACAGCGATACAGTCTCGGTCTCGGACAACCAGAAATTGTCGGCGCAATGACATTTCAGCTGAGTTTTATGACATGCCAATGGAACTTAACCATAAGGTTGGCGCAGCTTTAACTAGCTTGGTTTTGTGGTCAACGAAACTTTATTGCCGGACAGAGCCAATGCTCGGCAAATAGGACAGAGTCCGCCTTGGCCAATTGAAATATTTAATGCAATTAAGGAGCTTACATGCCGCATTCCAAGCGGTAGTTTAGGCAGCGGGCCAGCTCGTATAAAACTTAAATTGCGTTTATTGTTTCCAGAGAATTCCCCGTCCCGTCATTGTCAAAAGATGATGTTAATAG
The DNA here is from genome assembly GCA_008121275.1 of Drosophila lowei. Classification (NCBI taxonomy): domain Eukaryota; kingdom Metazoa; phylum Arthropoda; class Insecta; order Diptera; family Drosophilidae; genus Drosophila; species Drosophila lowei. The sequence goes on from CM017777.1 coordinate 37,029,515, forward strand.
AGGACGGTTAGTCGGGTAGGCATTATCTAATTATAGGTTTATTTAATTATGCCAAGTACAGGCCCACATACATGTAGATATATCCGAGCGGTCCTTAATAGGTATGTGGCTATGTAAATGACCTTTAAAATATACAGTTCAGATTCTAGAAGAGGGCTCGTCTCTTCTAAAAAACTAGTAATCGTAGTTTTCTTGCTGTTTGCCACAAAAGTGCAATCATATAGCTATGGAAATTGTTTGTCCACATACAAGTTTACGATGCTGAAAGAATGAGAACAATTCACTATGACGGCTGTAATTTATTTTTCATTTACTTACTGATGTAAATAAGATGGCAAATCATTTCGCACACACTCGAAGAAGACTTGTGAATGTTATTTCCGTAACAGTTTCCGATTATCTAAGAATCGACACAAATATTGTGTGTTGAGGAACAAGAAGATACTAAAAAATGTACTATATGAATGCTTATTGAGAACACAATTATTACAGCCGATACTCAACATGAGTATAGGGGTGAAAGTGGATATGTGTAACATCCAGGAGGAAACATTTCCAGCCCTATAAAGTGTATCTATTATTGATTAGCATCAATAGCCGAGTCGATATAGCCATGTCTATTTGTCTGTCTGTCAGTTCCGATTAGCGCCTAGATTGTAGAGAAACCAAATTGTGAAGATACAAGAAACTAAAACGCAGAACTATAAAGAATGACTTTATCTACCAGATTGCAGAATCTGGATCAGATCTGACTATTATTATAGCAAAAATGAACAAATCATTAATCAATAATGAATCAATCATTCTCTCTCTCTCTCTCTCTCACACACTCTCAACGTGCAGTGTGGACAGTCTGACGGAGTGGGCCATATTGACTGAGTGTCGGGTATAAATGTAGAGTAGCTGCCCTCGTTTTCAAATATTTTTGCATGAATTTACATACTTCATTTTACAGCGATAAAGTGAATTAAAATAAAATGGACACAAGCGCGAACATTTAAAATGATTTATTAGGCTATTTTGTAAGTGAGCAATTTTGATTGCAAAATGGTGGAGTGGCGTGGAGATTGCTCTACAATCAAACTAGCTGCCAGGGCCAAAAAGATTCGCCGGAGCGGGCGAGAGCGAGGCCGATCAGATAAAAGGCCAACGACATCCAGGCAGAGGATATAGAACTCTTTCACCTTTTCGCCTGCAGTTGCACTTCCGTCGGCCCTCTCGCCCGAATGCCGCCCCTGGGAGCTAGGTATTTAATCAGAGAAATCGCCACGCCACACACGTGTTTATTCCCAGAGCTCTTCGAGAAAAGTATTTAAATGGCAAGCGAGGATTGGGCCCTGAGCTGACTTTAAGCTGCATTCCAGATTCCTAGAAGCTACCAAGAAGCGGCGAGAACAGGTCCTCAGAGTATACGAATGCCATCATCACTCACATGCCTGAGCCTGAGCCTGAGCCAGAGCCCATCCGCCAAAAGCCATTAGAATTTGGAAGCCAGATAGTTGCACTGGCTTTAGGGGGCCATCAAAAAGTGGCACCGCCAAAACGGGAGGCAAAGCACCCTGCTAAGCACCTAATGCAGGTCATCCTGGAGAAGAAAACGGCTTGCAGGATCTGTCGGGATTGATTAATGTTTCTCTAAGTCTCGGGTAGGAAATACACAAGGCTTGTTGATCCCTTTAGATACCCTTTTAGGTGGAAATTCCACCAAAGAACTACATCGATCCTGAACCAGTTGTATGCCCATATACGACTATAGTATACTCTACACACGATGAGTGCTTGCTGTATCATTCGTTCATTCATTTCGTGGACTCTCATTGCAATAACACGAAATTCATTCGTTTTAACCAGTTTCAATGTTTATTCGTTGCACAAATGAATGTAGATCATTTAGGACGTATGTAAAACTTTGCATTTTAAACTCGTTTATATTCTCGTGCATTAATTGAATTGACACCAGGTGTGCCTTTGGGTAATACGGGTTCCGAGTGATGTAATTTCGAGATTGGCTAAGCGATCTGCGTTCAACGACTTCCTGACAAGCCCCAATAAATAATGTTTTTTCCACACAGGTACTCGTACGCGTAACAGCCAATTCCGATCCGAAATGGGTTCCCTGCCACAGTTGTCGATCGTGAAGGGTCAGCAGCAGGACTTTGTGCCGAGAGCTCTGCACCGCATCTTTGAGGAGCAGCAGCTGCGACACGCCGACAAGGTGGCGCTGATCTACCAGCCAGACACCCCGGAATGGGAAGGGCGCCCAGCCAGAGCAGCTATCGCCAGATGAACGAGCGGGCCAACCGAGCAGCCCGCCTGCTGGTGGCGGAGACCCACGGACGGTTCCTGCAGCCCAACAGCGACGGAGACTTCATCGTGGCCGTGTGCATGCAGCCGTCGGAGGAGCTGATTACCACGCTGCTGGCCATTTGGAAGGCGGGTGGTGCCTATCTGCCCATCGATCCCAGCTTCCCGGCCAACCGCATCCACCACATCCTCCTGGAGGCTCGTCCCACTCTGGTGGTGCGCGACGACGATGTTGACGCTGGCCGCTTTCAGGGCACACCCTCGCTGTCCGTCACGGAGCTCTACGCCAAGTCGCTTCCACTGAGCGGATCCAACCTGCTCTCGGAGGAAATGCTGCGCGGTGGCAACGACCACATCGCCATTGTGCTGTACACCTCCGGTAGCACGGGCGTACCCAAGGGGGTGCGACTGCCACACGAGAACATCCTGAACCGCCTGCAGTGGCAGTGGGCCACATTTCCATACACGGCCAACGAGGTGGTCAGCGTGTTCAAGACGGCTCTCACCTTCGTGGACTCCATTGCCGAGCTCTGGGGACCGCTGATGTGTGGACTGGCCATTCTGGTTGTGCCCAAGGCCGTAACGAAGGATCCGCAGCGTCTGGTGGCCCTGCTGGAGCGTTACAAGATCAGGCGTCTTGTGCTTGTGCCTACTCTGCTCCGGTCGCTGCTCATGTACCTGAAGATGGAGGGCGGCGGAGCAGCCCAGAAACTGCTCTACAACCTCCAGATCTGGGTGTGCTCCGGCGAGCCGCTGTCTGTGGCGCTGGCCAGCAGCTTCTTCGACTACTTCGACGAGGGCGTTCATCGGCTGTACAACTTTTACGGCTCCACCGAGGTCATGGGCGACGTGACCTACTTCACCTGCGAAAGCAAGAAGCAGTTGAGCCTCTACGACAATGTGCCCATTGGTAAGGCAACACACAGAGCACTTTCATCTTCTTGGCACCCTCTTACCTTTGATCTCTTCTTGATGCTCCAGGCATTCCCGTGTGCAATACGGTCATCTATCTGTTGGACGCCGACTACCGGCCGGTCAAGAATGGAGAGATTGGCGAAATATTTGCTTCGGGACTAAATCTAGCCGCCGGTTATGTGAACGGCCGCGATCCAGAGCGCTTCCTGGAGAACCCTCTGGCTGTGGAGAAGAGTAAGTCATATCAGAGTTTCCTAACCTGACCCTTGTGAACCTTTGCTCTGCTTGACAGAATATGCCCGTCTCTATCGTACGGGGGACTATGGGGCTTTGAAGAACGGCAGCATCATGTACGAGGGCCGAACGGACTCCCAGGTTAAGATTCGCGGCCATCGCGTGGACCTATCCGAGGTGGAGAAGAATGTGGCCGAGCTGCCTCTGGTCGAGAAGGCGATTGTCCTGTGCTACCATGCCGGGCACGTGGACCAGGCCATTCTGGCCTTTGTCAAGCTGCGCGACGATGCGCCGCTCGTAACGGAGCTCCAACTGGAGGCTCGCCTCAAGGACAAGCTGGCAGACTACATGACCCCACAGGTGGTCATCATGGACCACGTGCCGCTGTTGGTTAACGGCAAGGTCGATCGCCAGGCGCTCCTCAAGTCCTACGAGACGGCCAACAACAACGAGGGCGACTCCAGCATTGTGCTGGACTTTGATTATAGCCAAGTACCGGAGGAACTCAAGCTGACGGCCCGAGATCTTTTCGAGACCGTGGGCGGAGTGATTGGCCGCTCGACACGTGCCACTTTGGCTCCGCAAAGCAACTTCTACGAGCTGGGCGGCAACTCCTTGAACTCCATTTTCACCGTGACCCTGCTGCGCGAGAAGGGCTACAACATTGGCATCTCCGAGTTCATAGCGGCCAAGAATCTGGGCGAGGTCATTGAGAAAATGGCGGCCAACCGCGATGCAGTGCAACTCGAGGAGGAATCTCTGAATGCCTGTCCGCATCTGAAAATGGAAGCAGTGGCTTTGCGCCTGGACCACCGTCAACAGGTGATCGAGTGAGTAACCACAGTCCTCGCGTCCTGCAACAACACTCAATTCGGTATCTTGAATTTGTTATTCCATTCCAGTATCATTGTAGCCAGCTTCTACAACAAGGCAGACTTGGAGCAGTGGCTGAAGCCGGGCGTATTGCAGACCGACTACAGTGACATCCTCAATGTAAGTGGCCGCCAAAACCATGGCAGAATCTGGCAGAAGTAATTCCAAGATAATTTTTTACAGGATATCTGGAACGATTTGGTGGAGCGAGACCTGAGCTTTGTGGTTTACGATCGCAACACAGAGCGGATCATTGGCACCGCCTTGAACTTCGATGCTCGCAACGAACCCGAAGTGGACATCAAATCGAAGCTGCTAACTGTGTTTGAGTTCCTGGAGTTCTGTGAGGGTCCCATACGGTGAGTATTATTAGATGAGAAACCAATAAGAGAACGATCATTACCGTGTTGCCGGCTTGCAGCGATAACTATTTGCCCAAGGGCCTCAACCAAATCCTGCACTCATTCATGATGGGTACGGCCGAGAAGCTGAATCCACGCGAGAACATTGCCTGCATGCACTTCATGGAGCACGAGGTGCTGCGAGTGGCCCGGGAGAAGCAGTTCGCCGGCATCTTTACGACCAACACCAGCCCCCTGACCCAGCAGCTGGCCGATGTTTATCACTACAAGACGCTCCTCAACTACCAGGTCAATGAGTATGTGCATTCCGATGGCAGCCGCCCCTTTGGGGATGCGCCGGACGACCAGCGCGCCATTGTCCACTGGAAGGAGGTGGGCAAGTAGCCCAGCATGGACATGGGACCACAACCAGATCTGCAGCGAATTTAACCCGCACCACGTATTATATTTTCCTAGTTTAGGCTACCCTTTAGTATTAGCTCTAGAAACTCTACTGCATAGTGTGACGTCTAATGAAGTTCATAAGTTTGTGTTGACTAGTTGTAAGCATCCGATTTCGAGACAATTAAAGAAATATACATTGCAATTGAGAGGTTCATTTTGTTCTGCGCTCAATTGACCATGGTATGGGGAGTGGTACGTGCATATGTACGCAACCTATTAGTAGGTCTATGTCCGACCTCTCGCTGTCGCTGGCTAGTTTGCGAACAAGGTCTTTGGGAGGATCATTTTCCTCATGGGCCATGTAGGACATCAGCCTTAGATGTGTCCCTTTCAGCTCTAGGCTTGCCGCCGTGTTGTCGCTATCGCTATATTTAATGGAGCAGAAAGATGTTTAGGTGCTTTCTGGCAAGAATACAGGTGCGGGTTTTACCTTCATTTTGAGCTACAATCATCTTGTACTCCTCGTCCCTAGTCCACAGACATTGTCTCCCACTATCCAAGGTTCCTGGACTAGGACTACGTCCGCTCCGCTCTCTTCCAAGCGGAGTATAAGAGCAGCGGATGCTGCTTTACACCACAGACACTCTCTCTCTCTGTCACAACGATTTTCGTAGCAGTTTGAGTGCGAGTGACAGGAGTCACTCGACAATTATGCCTTGAGTCAATGAGTCATAAAATGAAGGGAAGAAAATGATTTGGAAAATAGTGTGAAAAGGAAAAACGAATCGTGTTTTGATACTTTCCACAGTGTAAGTGATAATTATAAGCAATAAATTCAGTTTATAGGTGGATAAAACATACAGTTGTAGTTGTCTGATCGTAGCGGTGTGAAGCCTCATTGAATTTGGGAGAACAGAAAAAAAAACACCTATCAACGAAACTCGAGTCGATCATCTTACACACTCAATGTATGGTGTTTTTCTCTTTTGCATAATTCGCTTGTGCGTCTCAAGTCTAGTGCTAGGATTCCATTCCATAGATGTCTTCCCAAGAGATTGTTAATAAAAATACAGAAGATGTTAACATTAAAGCCATAAATACATCTGCTAGGTTTTATTTTTTCCTATTACGCATTTCAAGATATCAGTAAATTTTTCTGTGGTTAATCTTGTGGCTCATACATACATGCATATATGTATATAGGTATATATATACTTGCTAGTATACAATATATCTTCTATAACTATGTGTATTTTTTCATTGGATTTTTTTTAATGAATATCGGAGCTCTTGTGGGGCTCTAAATTTTATGTTGTTGCTAGGTTAATTATACAATTTCTTTGACAATAATAATTACATAATGCTAGATACACGTCTAAATATATGCAGATTTAAAGTTTACGTTTTGTTGTTTTGTTTTGTGTGTAAATGTGAGTGTAAATGTGAATGCGAATGGGCGTATGTTCTGTCCGAACGTTCACTATAGGCCTGGCCGGCGTCTTCAACTGCTCTCCAGTGAAGCGTTCAGCCAGAGTACAGTGAATGCATGCATGTCGGGTATGTTCAGGGTTTGGGATGCGGGCTTGCCTAATAAAAACTTGGGTATTTGTGTATAAAGGGGGGGAGGGGTCATGTTTACTACATGTTTTAAGCGCTAGTCTTTACTATATACTAAACAACTGTACAGCTAATTTACCTTAATTATTACTTTATAGTTTTCATTATCTCCAGCATTTCTTGGGGGATGGGATTGTGAGCTCTGTGCTGGGGGGATATCGTGCTGGGTAAAAAGGGAAGGGAGCGGATGATTAGCAACCTAATTGGGGGGCAGCGACGCCGCTCTTGGTGACGCTGACGGTGACGGTGCCGGTGCAGAACGGATGACAAACCAAAATCCATATACGCATATTTCAGCTTCAGCTTCAGCTGGTTCGGCGGCCTGTTCTACTTAGTGCTGCGCACTATGCGTATAACCCTTGTGGACTATGAGGCGGCAGTCTGATCCTGCATCCGGTAATTCTGGAATGTCTTCCACTCGCCGGTGTTGTAGTCAAGCCGAATGTGCGATTCCACAAGACACAGCGTCGTGTTGCCGTCGTCCTGCCGCACTTTTTCCTGCATCAAGTAAAACAAAAATTCAATTATTGTTAAAACTTGATAAAAAAAAATCCCAACAGCGTTTCCTCCTCCTCTAATTTCAATCGCTTTGATGGGAGGAATATGCTTGGGTTTATTCCGAAATGATTGAAAAGTAAGCCTTACCTCTGATTCGCCCAATTTAATGACCAACACGTTTTCATTATTGGGCCGCGGATTCTCACGTAGACCCGCCATAAAGCCCAGAATGAGGGCCTTGTCGGGCCGCGAGACACGATTTGCCTTGCGGAACATTTCATGCGCTTTATGTACATGCTCATTCTGAAATGGATTAAGCGATAGTCAAATCGAAGTAACCTAAAAGTCTCTTTCCAATTCTTACAGAAAGCGATAGTCCCCGCCGTTGTGGTGCCTGTTGCGTCTGCTGCTGCTGTTGCTGTTGTGCTGCTTGTTGCTGCTGCGGCTGTTGCTGTTGTGCTTGCACTTGGACCTGCACAGTGCGCGGTAGGACCGCATTCGGGGTGCCCTGTTGGCCGGCACTGTTCGTGGAGGTGACCAATCGCTGCTGCAGAGTCGGAGCTGGTTTGTGTTGAAGCAGAATTTGCTGCTGCTGCTGGCGCGGCTGCTGTTGCGGTGCCGTTACTGCCGCAGCGGCCGATTGAGTAATAATCGTTCGCTGCGTACTGTTCGGCGCCGCCTGCACCTGCACCAGCTGCGGCTGCTGGCCCGGCCGCTGTATCAGCGTCAGGCCCTGCGGCAGCGTGGTCAAACCTCCACCAACGTTCGTCATCACCGGGCGTATGATGGTCTGCTGCGGGGACTGATATTCGAATGGATTTTAAAATGTTAAATACGGCAAATAAATATGTATTACGAACAGCAGCTTTGCAGCTGGACTTGCACTTACATTTCCAATGACATTACTTGGCTGCTGCTGCTGCACAATAACGTGCTGGCCGCCAAGCGAACTGGTTGGAATCAGTGTGGGTAGCATCTGCTTTCCAGGCTGACTCGAATGCTGCTGCTGCATGTGCACGCCCGTCGACGGTGTGGTCTTGACCAGGCTGGGCGGACCTGCCGCCGTGGTTGTCATGAGCGTGGTACCGAGTCCCTGCAGACCACCCACATTGCTGATGGGAATCTGCTGGTACATGTCCCCGCCAATGTTCCGTAATATGACACCCTTTTGGGTGAGTATGATCGTTTTGTTTTTGCCCGTCGTCGGCGACACATTTAGCGCTGAGACTCCACCAGGTCCCACGTTGCTGGTTGGCTGCATCAGGACCTGCGACAATTTTGGCTGCTGCGTGGCCGTCGTATTGGCCACGATTGTGTGCTGCGGATGGGGTTGCTGCTGCTGCAGCTGGGCCTGCAAATGCTGCTGCTGGGCGGCCTGTGACGCTGGCTGAATGGTAACCGGTCTGTTCGGCAGCTGAACGTTCTGGATGTTCAGTGTCGTCGACTGCCCGGCGCCCACTGCAGCGGACGTTGCCACCAGTGGCGGAGGGTTGGATGAGACCACAGTTGTTGTCTGCTGCTGCAGCTGCTGCTGGCGCACTGGTGTCATCACCACACCCGACGTTCCCGAGGTCTTTAGCAATATCTTGGTGGGTGTCTGACCATTGCCGCCGGCCGTGGTCTGGTAAAGCGTTGTCGTTTGCGGTAATGGACGCCCGTGTGTAAATGATGTCAGCGTCGGCAGCATTGGTTGCTGCTGCTGCTGCGCCTGCTGTTGCTGCTGCTGCTGATGCTGCTGGGGGGTGGCCAGTATATACTGCGTCTGTTGCTGCTGCTGTTGTGGCTGTTGAGATGTGACCAAGTGCTGCTGTTGAATCTGTTGTTGTTGCTGCTGCAGCTGCTGCTGCTGTTGCTGGGAGGCTGCCGCTGCTGCGCTCGATGTTCCAGCCTGCTGTTGAGCCCTCTTTGCTGGCTGGATGATCGTCTGCGATATTATCACCGGTCCACTGTTTGTGGCCGTCTTCAGTTGGCTCAGCGGCATCGTTTTTATGGCTTGTGACGGTATTGTTGTGGTGGTAGTGCCGCTGCTGCTTGCCGTAGCCAATGACTTCTGCGGGCAAAAGCGGGGAAAATTAGCAACAAGCTACAAAGAAGACAACTTTTAGGTAAACTTACCGCTCGCTGAGCACTGGGCGACGAGGCCAGTATGACGGGTGTCGAGCTGTTAATCAGAATGGGCTGATGTTGCTGCGGCGACTGCTGGATCTGTATCTGCTGCGCTTGGCCCTGACTGCCGCTTGCTCCCGTTGCCGTCGTTCCACTCGCAGCCGCAGCGGCCGCTTTAGCCTTTGTAGATGTAATCTTTACGGATATATTATTGGGCAAATTGGCCAACGGATTGGCCGCTTGTCTCAGCTGCTGCGGGGTGAGTATGGTGGTTGTGGTGGTCGCTGTGCTAGTTGATGGCGATGCTGTGGGCCGCAGCATGGGCTTTATGTCCAGTTTTTCCATTTTGATTGTGGTGTTGCCCACGGTTGTTGTTGTTGCTGCAGTTGCAGTTGCCGCCGTGTTGTTCTGTCGCTTCTGCGGAGACGTGCGGATGAGTAAATGGGGCGTGCGCTGCGCTGCTGCTGCTGGTTCTTGCTGCTGTATAATGACACGTTGCTGCTGCTTCTGCGATGGAGACACCTCGATCTTTTCCAGCTTTATGGTGGCGGGCACAATGATCTCTTCGCTCTTGATCTCGATCTCCTGCTTAATCCGTTTTGGTGTATGGTTGAAGCTGTTGTTGTTATTGTTGTTGTTGTTCAGCTTCTTGCGCGGCGTTTTCTGCTTAGTAGCCTCGACTGCTGGCGTTTTCGCCGGCTGCGGTTCGGCCACCACAGTGGCCGGAGCCTGTGCAAAGTCCAGCGTGGCTGTTGCATACTCGGGCGTCTCCGGATCGCACTCCATCGCCATCGCAGTTTTGCCGGCTAGTTCAGGCACCTTGAAGTCATCGTCCTGCGGCTCCTCCAGGCTGCCAGAGCTTTGGTTGAGCCCCTGCGGCTCCATCTTGATTTCGAAGCTGTTGTTGGCCGATGTAGGCGTGACAGGCGTCTCACCACCGCTGGCCGTCGCCGCATCTGTGGGCGGACTATCGCCAGCGTTGGCCGCTGCGGTTGCTGCCGCAGCGGATGCAGCCGCCGCGGCAGCCTGCTCCTTTTCTCCTTGTTCTTTTGCTGCTCCTCCAGCTGCTGCTCACGCTTGCGCTTTTTGGCTGCCGCATAGCCGAGCGGCTGCTCAGTGAACTCGATTAGCTTGATGCCGCCATCCTTGCGGCCGGCGGGTGTCCGACTAAGATTGGGCCGCTGTGCCGCGTTAGCTGGAACGGTGGCCGAACGAAAACCTGTGGTGGGCATGCGGGAAGGTATGCCCTTGAGGGGCGTGGTGTCTGTCATCTTGCGGGGCATGCCGCGCGATCGCAGCGGAATTGTAGGGGCCGAGCCCTTCTTCAGCGACGATTGCGCGTCCGCCGACTTGTGGAGCAGCTCTGTCCTCAGTTGGGCGCTCTTCGGTTTGCGCTTCAGTGTGAAATGCTTCACGGGGGCCGGCTGCTGTCCAACCTATAAAACAAAATTATAATTTAGTTTCAAAAATGAAGATAGAATATCATTTACCACCTACCACTGAGATCAACGCATTCTTATTTAGGTACTGACACTCCAGGGGCAGCATTCCCAGGTCGGAATGCTTGTTCACCAATTTTCGCAAATCATTGACCATGTCTGTGAAGATGGGACGCGTGTCCTCATAGTCGGAGATTTCTGTGTTTAGCGAGCTCGTGGCCGGAAACGTCTTCATCGTCTCGGCCAGCATGGAGACCCACAGCTCCGAGTCGAGACCGGCCACCTCAATCACCTCCTCGAGCTCGGCCTTCCACTGTAAATGCAAACAAAAAAACATTCAAAACAGGTAATAATTGGGCGCACAGACCACCCACAACACTCACGAACCCACCCACTCACGTACACAAACACATACCGAGAGAGCGAGAGAGAGAGATAAATAGCGAGAGAGATTGGTAGAGAGAGAACAATGTGTACACAAAAGAAGAAGTGGCGGGAAACATTTTGTTAATATTTATTTCCCCACCTGGAGCCCGAAAAACATGAAATGATTGCTGCAGATAAACGAGGAGCCAACCCATGCCCTATCTGATCAGATGTACAAGTGCATATCACAATTTACGGTTATTTACAGCATTAATTGTATTTCACCAAAGTGCGCGTGTGTGTGTGTGTTCTGATGTACTCGTTCTTTATACCCTTGCAGGTGGGAGGATAGAATAATTTTGGTCAAGTACGCACATGCCACAAACTAAACTATATAGATTCTTGAGCAGGATTAAAAGCCAAGTAGATCTACACATTTTTTTAAGCAGTTCACCTTAGAAACTGTACTTTATTATCATTTTTACATAACTAAACTCACTGCAGCGAACTACAAGAGTATATACACTTCGGCGCACCCACGTTCGTTTTCATGCACTTTTTCTCATTCATTTTTCTTACACCAACGTCAGCCATTTACCTCTTCCACCAGACGGCGCGGAATATGCAGGAAGCTGAGTAGCAACTTCAGTTTAACCTGCGTCTGCAAATCGGGAAAGCATTCCTTGATGTTGCGCAAAACCTCTTTGTTTAATTGCGAGCATATTGAGCCGTTTATCCACGAATCGTTTGATGTTCCCAGTTTATTATGCAGCCACAGTGATGTGTCGCTGTCCCTTACGTTCGCCATTTTTTACGTTTACGCCAATCCCCGCGCGGAGCACATACAAGTTTTAGCGTTAAACGAAGTCCCGTACTCTTGCGCGACACTATTTAATTGAATTTCCCACTTTTAATTATGTTTAACGACAACAAAACACACGTAAAATCCTTCGAAAATTGTAATAGGCAGCGCACGCACACGCACACATAAAATGATGAAAAAAGTGTTGCCACATGTGTTGTACAGCGTCGCGATATATCGACTAGGCCAAACAAGTCGATATTCACAGCGATATTATTTGCAACTCTGAAGCATTTTGTCGAGACCTTACGTTTTTCAACACTAGTAGGGCTGTTAGTAGGGCTGCCGACTTTTTAAATTATTTTTGTGGTAAAAATATTAAAATAGCTAAATTTGATTTATGTAACAAGATAATTATTTTAATTGTAAAATATGAATATTAAACATACTGACGAATATTAGTTTAAGATTTACATATTCCTCGTATTTGATATTCCGTGGAATCGATATATCGATACTTGTATAACCCTCATCGATATGCCCACATAATTTTCGAATACGACGATCAAAAGGAATCAATTTTCTATTTAACCGGCTATTAAAAGTTTAAATATCATTTGTTGGATTTTGTTAAAAAAAAAAAAAACTATGTTTTGAACTCCTATGCCCGCAAAATAGAAAACCAAAACTGAACTTAGCGACATATTGCGTAGGCAAAACGTATATTTTGATTCAAGATGCCAACATACACCAATTACGTATCAGCATGAAAAAATCATGGAAGACACGCTGGTGATTCTGCTAATATGAAATCGTACGGCGCCAAGCGCAGACGAGACTATGCTACCGGTTTTGCATGTACCAGTAACAAATGGTCGCCGCAATCGGTGCACAACACGCATTGGGCGGCGCCAGAAGATATGGTGAAAACGTCAGAAGGCTCGAGTACTGATTTTATTTGGTAAAATGCAAGGTTTATATACAATTTCTATGCGATCATTGAATACGAAGAATCTTCGGTATGTTTAATTAGTTCTGGAACAATTGTATTGCTCTCGCAAGCGCTTATATCTATTTAGGACTAAGCATATTAAAACGGACAAATCTAACAGTTGGAAATTCCGAGAGGGTGCATCGACTTGGTCACAATGGTTTGATCATCCAGATGGTGGAGATGACGACCAGGCTGTAAACATCAGAATGTGTTTTGATGACAGTATGAAAATCCATGGTTAACGGTCCATGTGGATATTAGCATGAAGCGGTCCGTTGTATATTTAGCGGATCACAACTGGCGAAGGCGTACATCGACCATGTGGCGCCACTCACTTGGCAATTGATGCGAGCATATTATCGTTTATCTTTTAAGTGGCAGCGTGGGACATTGGAACCGACTGGAGGCTAGCTAATTGTCTAATAATCAAAGCGCATTGCAATATTTCGTCGAAATCGTACATTATAGCGTCGCATTTGAAGCTAGATATAGCTAGATAGAATGTTTTAAAATTCAATCGTAGAAAATATTTGAGGACAAGACGGGCATGGCAGCATCCATGCTATTTATTGGATCTTGTTCAAAAAGTTTTAGCGACAAGATGGTCAAATGAAAAAACGAAAGAAGATAGTCGTGGCGTCGTAACAATTCGGTTGAATATTATGACAAAGCTAAAACTAAATGTGAACTGATGATTTTCAGCAGTTTGGTGGCGCAATTTTTGCTACAACTATGCGGCAATTTGGGCACGTTATGAAGGAATGCAGTTTAAAAAGAGACCGGATGGGGCATGTTTTAACTGTTGGAGACCAGCCACCTATATTCGCAGTGCCCGAAACGAAAGATGGCCATTTTGGGTATTGTTGTTCAAATGAGGATCGACCAGGAAAAAAAACAACGACGATTTAGCGGCTGTCCAGTTAATCACTTTATTTCTTCCGTTTGGTGAACAAAGAGGCGTCAGTATTTTAAGTCTATTTGATACAGGTAAAACTATATATTTATTTATAAGTGTTTGATACCGAAGTCGGCTATAGTTGAAGCCTTTTCTTTTTCAATAATAGGAAAAGATGGACTAAATCGGACAACCAATTTCTGTATTGGGAAATTTTATAAATATCGAATTTTGCAAAAGAAATATATCGTTTTTTAAACATCGTTGATGATAACATGCTATTCCGGTAAAGGGATCTTTTATTATTAAAGTTATTTTTTTTTTTGGCAAGAAAAATATCAATTCGAAGCAACACACACCATTAAGTTCATTTTTCGTTTAAAAAAATATTAGTTTAACCTGCGCGTCTTTTATTCACCGAACGTAAAAATTTATATTAACATTTAGACTCGTAGACACAAACACTGGTAATCAATCAGAAAGAAGCGATTTAATCAAACGTTCTAATCCATTTAAAAACCGTAAACCACACAAATCAAACTCAACGAATTTTTCAAAATGGCCATTGAGAATATGAATCAAGGCGACGAATTCAGTAACTTTCTGTGCGTCGGTTGAATTGATGAATTAAACATAAACGTAGTTCAAATTTGGCCCCAGCCTGCGTTAGGGAAGTTAATTCCACATACTATTTCCATCAAAGAATTTGACTTTGAAGCACCACCAAAGTTCAGATGCAGATTCGTGTAATTCTAATGTGTTTCATTGTACTCCGCAATTTTATCCTTGGGCGATTCAAACTTTCTGAAATAGTTAATGATCTGTTTAAAAGTAATCCGTCATAGTGCGTCTCCTTATGCTTCCCCGTTGGTCCTAGTAAAAAAAATCAGGAGAACTTCGAATGTGTGTCGATTACCGTGGTCTGAACAAACGAATTGTTAAAGATAATTTCCCATTGCCACCCAATTTCTCGCTTTAAACTTTTAAAATATTCTTCCAGGGATTATTGGTTTGAAACCCGGGTATTTATTTTTGAATATCTTTTATTTCTAAAAATCAGTTCCGTAATATGTTTGATTCACCGCAAGGACAATCAGTACTTTCAGAATGCCCTTGGCTTAAAAATCTGATTCGGTTATTTTTCAGGGCCGAATTTAATCTTTCCCAAATTTACTGACAAATTCATCAAGCGATTGGATGACGTTTTAGTAGCATAAAACAGTTGAAGAACACATGGATATACTAAAATACTTTTAAAATTCGGTTTAGCAATGAGCAAAATTTAAAAAATCTAAAAGTGTAGGTTTGTCAATCGAAACATCGATTTCCTGGGGTAAAAGTTAATCAAAACGGAATAGTTCCTAGTGATTCCCATATTGAGGCCTTGAAAAAATACCCAGTCCCTCAAAATGTAAAAAGCACTCTATCTCATGCTTGGGATTGATTTGTATTTTCGACGTTTCATGTTGCCATTTGCGACGACAGTTTAATGAATCGACTTCAGTTGTTAAAAAGGTTTCCGTTTCCATGAATAGAGAACAGGTTCCGACTGTTTGAAACTATTATCAATGATTCAAATCCTCCGGTATTTCTATTTTAGCCCAAATGTACGTAATCGAATTACATACAGACGCAAGTTCATACGGATGGCGCAATACTTTGCAAAGACAAGATTTTTTCAAGAGCCGCCGTGTTTATTATTGCCTGATCAACAGAAACAGAATCACGGACATTTAAGCCGAACTAGAGACATTGGCTATAATTTATGCATTGAGGCGTTTTAGAGCATATTTGGAGCATAGGTCCTTCAAAATAATCACGGATTGTAATTCGTTAGTACAGACGTTAACCGAAAGTCAATTAGTCCTAAGATAGCACGGTGGTCCCTATTGTTCCTTAACTATGATTACTCCGTCTCCCAGGTCCGTAACCAGTATGGCGCACAACATTGGCAATAGCAGACAAGATCAGGTTGGACGAACATTTCATCAAAATTAGTGCACAAATTCTGTTTACTCTCATCCAACTTTTGCAAAGATGAGAGTTCAAAGCTTTATCAATAATGTTCGCCTTGACAACCTGGCTCAAATGCATAAAGGTACCGTAGAGAACCCTGTGATTTTCTTCATGAGAATTAAATTCAGTAGGGGCATTGTAGTACCGTACAGAACCCTGCGATTTCTTTCTGGAGAATCAAGTGCAGTTTGAAGTATATTTTCCCTAGGTTCAAGTTGATGATAGAGAGAACCTTGGTGTGATTTTTCATGCAACATTTTTAATAGTGAATATAGGGAAGAGGATGGATCGAAGATTGAAATTAGAGATTTGAGCCAATTAGGGAAGCGTTAACGATGTGCTGGGGAATAAAAATCTTCATTAGTTGTAGGAATTCAGATAAAGAGAAAAATTTGTTGAGGATTTCAGTAGAGAGGGACAAGTTAGAGTTTCAGGAGGAAAGATTACTAAAATCATTGATAGTTTTCAATATTAACTATTGAAGATGTTGATTTGATATTCATTTCAATACAGATCTATTGAAGGATTATTGGATTAGAAAAATGCTATATTATGGAATTGAAGTAGATTTTAAATCATTTCATGGTATCTGTTTAAAGAGGATTGTTAGTCAAAACAAACTATCTTTGAATGTACCAATGTGTATGGAAGAGCAGTTGATAAGGCGGTCACACGAAAACTAGGACATCTGGCCAGAGAAGTTTGACAATTTGAGGACCTACTGGTTTCTCAATGAGAAGTAAAAATTGGCAAGGTTCATCAGAAACTGTCTACCGTGTATACTATCGATGCCTAAAACAATCCATAACAGAACGCTCCATAGTATCCCAAAGTCGTGTGTTGTGTTTCATACCCTACATGTTGATCATTTGGGTCCGTTGCCGAGGCCGTTAGATCTAAGCGAAAACACCTCCTTGTGGTAATAAAGATGCATTCACTAACATTTTGTCAAATTGTTCCCGGTTAATAGTACCAGCACGCGGGAAGCGTAGGATGCCTGCAAAAATATTTTGTTTCTTTTCGCCCTACTAGGATAATATCAGATCGTGGGACCTGTTTCACCTCGTTAGAGTTCTCTAGTTTTCTGCAGGAGAGATATAGAAAATTTTAGTCTATGATTGCCGCAGGCAAATTGCCAAGTCCTAGCTTCAAAATCGTGGTTACCACATGTTAGGAAAACTGTCAGAGCCCCTTGAGCAAGCCGATTGGTATAGGGTGATGAGCAAGGTAGAGCACGCCATTTGTAACTCCGTTAACAGCAGTACGAAAAAAGACACCTAGCACATTGTTATTTGGAATACCCCAGAAAGGACCCGTTGTAGATGAATTAACCGAATACCTAGAGGAACTTAGGTCAGAACTTAGGGACGGAAACTATTAAAACTAACTAGAAAGAACATACGGTTTTTCGGTTGAGAAGACTTCCCATTCGACATAGAGCCCCATTCAAGTATGAACCTGGTTCTTGTAAGTCCGGCATGTGGACACACTCTGGGGATCAATACCGTGTTCGCACCAAAGTTCGAGGACCGTAATCCATTTTGTCATGGATTTGATCCATCCTTGGAATTGAACGATTTTCATTGACGCAAATGCCTGTTACTAGAACCAGCAAGGCTTAAACCCTGGAATATGAAGGATAAAACCATAGTATTATTTTTAGAATTATTTAAAAAAAAAGATGTTTTTTAAGACAATAAAGAACAAAAATTTTTTATGGAAAAAAATGCGATAAGTACCACTAGGGCGATCTGTAGTTTTTTCCCAAATGGAAAGATATGAAATTAGTTTGTAAGATTTGAATATTAGAAAAAGATTTATGCGATTTTGGAAAAAAATATGTCTTGGATATATCGATATTTGTCCTCGATAAAATTGATAAACCAGCAGCATTCATTCGAATACGGGTTTCAAGAACCTAGAACATATACCCTCGATCGGATATTAAAAGTTTACAAAAAATAAAATTTTCTATATTTTGTCAATTGTCAACTTTACCAGGCCTCGAACCTTTGGACCCTCGATTTGATATAATTTTTGATGATTTTTTGGCCGAAAGCAAAAATCGAAAAATTCAACAGAAGTCCGGTTCGTAATGCCTCGGTACCTTTAAACCCTCACATGAAAACTTGTCTTTTTGGATATAAATACGTGATGTATATCAAATACATCTGTCAAACCTCGAACCTAAGGACCCTCGCCTGGTCTTTTGAGAAAATGAAAAAACAGCAGAAGTCGGTCAGTCCAGGCCTCGAACCTAGGGACCCTCTTGGATCATTGTTGGTCTCATCATTGCATGTCCGTTGCCAAGTTGGCCGCTAAAATAATACAACAATACAAATGCAATTGGAAATACAATACAAATAATATTGGAAAAAGGAAATTGCACATTGCACACACAAATTTCACTGGTACGCACATATTCCACGCACATATTTCACGCACAGCATAAATTTTACCCTAAAAATTCACTAAGGGAAATTGCAAATTGCACGCAAAAATGCACGCCAAAAATGCACGCCAAAAATTCACACAAAAATGAAAAACCGAAAATTTAACACAAAAACACAGGATTTTGCGCAAAACTTACGTCCAATTGAAAAAATAACTTTAACTTACCAGCTGTTAAGCATTGTCACTTTGTTTTTTAACACTTTCACGTTATTTTAACAATATTTAAAATAAAACACTTGCTTTGCGCACTTGTTTTGTTGGTGGTGAAGGTGTTTATCGATACCGGTATCGAATCCACCCGCACATATGATCATAGCGCTGCCAATTTGATAATAAAAAAACATTTTGGCAAAAAACAACCAAATTATTTTATTGTAGTACAGCAAACGTAATGTTTAATTTATTTTCCTGCATTTCAGATTTGTTTACAAGCCATTTAATTATATTTTTACTTAATTGCAAAATATTGGCAAATGCAACCGTGAACCGTATGTCGATATTAGGTTCTATCGGATTCCGATAATTAAAATTCAAAACCCAACAGACACTCAACCAAGCAAACACGAAAAAAGACGACGCAAAATCAAAAAATCAAAAAAAATCAAAGTAAGTTATATATAAACTATTTATATACATATATGTACTTATAATTTATAATTTTTTTTTCAGATGCCACAAGACATAATTATTGTAAATGAAGGACGCGGGGCCAACAACCGTGCCCCAGGACGCGGGGCCAATAACCGTGCCCCAGGACGCGGGGCCCACAACCGTGCCCCAGGACGCGGGGCCAATAACCGTGCCCCAGGACGCGGGGCCAATAACCGTGCCCCTGGCATAAACAGGCGTATGCGCCGAGTGATCGCTGCAATCGCCAGAGAGGCTGTAGGTGCCCCACCTGCTCCACCGGCCGAAGCTGCCCCGGCCGAAGCTGCCCCGCCGGCAGCAGATTCACCCCCAGCTGCCTGCACTTGTGGCAAATGCCCTGTGCACTCCATTGAAATCTAAAGTTAAAAATAATAAATACATATAAAATATATTTTAAATCTTATGACTTCTTATTTGGGTAGGGAAGGGAAAGGGAAGGGGAAGGGGTTCTCTGAAATAGAGAACGACGCTGACCGGGCTGTACCTAACGGTAAACAGCTTGATGGTCAGAGGGGAGAGAGGGGAGAGAGGTTTCCTCGCATCGCAACAGATTCCGTGGCTCGACGCTTGTGGGTGAGAGGAGAGGGGGGACGCGGGGTTCGCTGTTTCGGGATCGCAGCTGCAGACTCTGTGGCTCGAATTTTACTGTAAATGCGAAGAAGGTGGAAAGCACGGAATAGCCGTGGAACTGCGGTTGTTTTTGTGAGTGCCCTGTGATATCTGGACTTACTGTCCTTTGAGGCCACTGTAGGCAGACGCACAAGGTACTTTTGCTCAAACAACAGTAGTGAGTAACTAAAACTTTTAGCTCTGCCCATATAATTATAAGCCATTGATGAATGAATTTTTAAGTAATCCCATTTATTGTATTTTGACTAAAGCAAGGTTTAAACAAAAAAGGTCAGTAAGTGAGTATGGGATGTCACGTCATTTCTCACTTGTTGCTTGTCAACCGGAGTAAGGGCATTTGTATATTCTATTTCGTTAATAATATAAGAAACTGTTTTCCCAGCCGTTTTAAAACGTAATTAATATTCCCGATCCCGATACCCATTCTTGGTTTCTGTAAGAAGACCAACTTTCAAAATCTCGCTGAAATAGCTTTACTGGTGCATTATATGATATAATAGGGTATGCAAAATGTGGCTGCTCGATTGGCCAGGGGTTCCCGGAGAAGGGGTTGTTTGGTTCAGAGGGGGGTGGGGTGGTGACGCGGTTTCGCATCGCAACAGAAGTTAACTGTAAATGCGAATAAGGTGGGAAGCACAGAATAACCGTGGAAGCGTCTTAGCCCACTAAAGCCCCCTTTATTTAAACAGTTCCACTACTTGAGGTAAATGGCGGAAAATATTAACGATTGTCAATTCTTCTTGAGGATTCATGCCATCTTTCCTCTGAGCTTAAAAAAAAACCACGATATTTTTCAGCTGAACTGCGCTAAAATTATTCAATTTTCATTATTTTCGGTGGAATATTAAAATGCCCCCTTGGCTTACCATTGGGTTAATCGTTCTCCATCGAGGGCTGGTAACCATATTCCTCGATTTTGATATTCCGCTGAATATTACTGGCTAGATAGAACATTTAGCCAAGCCCACATAATTTTATCAAATTAATGAACCTATTTTCTAATGGACTGGCTTATTTTAAACACCTGCTTTTATTGCATTTTGCGTAAAAAGAGGTATTAGCGAAATAAGTCAAACAAAAAACAAGTAGCGAAATAGGTCAACCAAAACAAACGGAAAAGGAAATTCGTTCATATTGCTCAATTTTGATATTCCATTGAATAATGCTGACTAACTAAATCTCTCAGCAATGCCCACATAGTTTTATTCAATTGATGAATAAATTTTCTACAATATTGGATAGTTTTTAATCCTTGCTTTTATTGTATTTATTGTAAAAAAAGGTTTCAATGAAAAAGTTCAACAAAAAAACAGTCGCTATGTTGCGTGTAAGCCGTAGTATTGGCCTTTGTATACCCTATTTTGTTAATTTTATATGAAAGTATAAATATGACATGAAGATAAAACGTAACTAATAAAGACCTTTTCTCAAATTGACAGTTTTTAGACAAATTCATGTTTATTATAGGTATCTTATATACATATATCTCGATCCCGATACCTATTCTTGGTCTCTGCAAGAAAAAATAAGCTTCAAATATCGTTGAAATAGGTTTAAAACAGAGCCTAATTGATTTTTGCCTTCTTTGGAGCCTGGGATGACAAACATTTTCTCAATTCTATAATATCCTTTTCCCTCAGGGTATGCCCTGAAACATTGCGCATGGAATTAGCAACATTTGCGTATGGAATGGGACTCATTGTTGCAATAGCGAAACTGCGGCGAATCGGGGTATTGCCTACATTTCAAGCTATAGATGCCCACTTAGCTTTATCCCATAGATAAATGCATTTTCTACAAGATTGCTTCTTTTAATTACCTTTACGTAATTTATTTTGACTAAAATACGGTTTTCAAGTAAATGTTGCCGCAACACTGCGTATGGAATGCGCAACATTGCGTATGGAATGGGACTCATGTTGCTACTGCGGCGAACTGCGGCGAACTGCGGCGAACTGCGGCGAACTCAAATTTGATTCAAATTCTTTCTTCCGTTGAATAATACTATCTATATAGAACATTTAGCCATGCCCACATAATTTTATACGATTGGTGAATCTATTTCCTACATGATTGGCCTATTTTAATTACTTGCTTTTATTGGATTTCTATATATATCTATATATTATATAACTAGTATGAAAATTTCTCCAGTGTGTCCACACACTAGCCAGGAACTAGAAGGAACATGTGTTGTACAGCGTCGCGATATATCGATTAGGCCAAACACAGCGATATTATTTGCAACTCTGAAGCATGTTTACGTTATTCGTAAAGATCTTACGTAAAGATCTTACGTCTTTCAACACTCGTTGGGCTGTTAGTAGGGTTGCCGACTTTTAAATTATTTTTGTTATTATTAAAATAGCTAAATTTTAATTACAAAATAGGTAACAAGATAATTATTTTAATTCATAAAATTTTCAATATTTTGTCAATTGTATCCACACAGTTTTAAAACAAATACCAAAACAAAGCTAAATATATATTTTAAATAGTCAGATGTCCGGCTAATAAATAATAGCCAGAACTAGCTTTAAAATAGCTGATTTGCCAACAGTAGGTGCTCGATTTTTTTTAAATCTCAATTCGGAATGGAAATTCTAAACGATGGTGGCCAAAAATCTATTCAAAAAGGCCCCTAGAAAGGGCATGTCAACTGGTGGAAAAATCCTAATCGCAGCCACAGGTGGCGTGGGGATCGGACTGTCCATTGTGTGCGCCTCGTTTGTAGCTCCTGCTTTCCGCAAGATATGCCTCCCTTATGTACCGGCGACCACAGAACAAATCCAGAACGTCCTTAGCTTTCTGCCAAAAAATGCCACCGGCAAGCTGTTGGACATTGGTTCGGGTGACGGGCGCATCGTGCTTGGTAAGTTGATCCTTTTTACACAACAGGTCGACCGGCCCCATTTATGTTATCTTATGTAATCCATTTCAGCGGCGGCCCAGCATACAAAGGGACTGAAAACCGATGGCGTGGAGCTGAATCCCTGGCTTGTCTACTACTCCCGCTTGTCGGCGCTTCGACACGGCGTGACCAGGCAGGCCAGCTTCTACCGTCGTGACCTGTGGAAGTTCGACATCAAAGATTACAACTTTGTCGTCATATTCGGTGTGGAGCAAATGATGAAGGACTTGGAGCACAAACTAATCGCCGAGTGCCCGCACAACACCAAGATCATCGCGTGCCGCTTTAAGCTGCCCAACCTGGAGCCGGAGCGCATCATTGAGGATGGGGTGAACACGGTGTGGTTCTATGACCTGAACAAGCAGACCCGACAAGTGAGCGGCAACAGTTAAGCAATAAAACTGCATTTATTATTAAATAGTGTAGTTTTATTGTTCTTCTTGCTAAGAAAAACTATCCTTAAAATAAATGCTTGAGAGACGAGGAGACCGACTGTCAGAGCGCTACGCACGGGCGCAGCGAATCCCTCTGAACCATTTAGTTGGCCAGTAATACAAAATTGTACGAAAATACAAAAAGGGACCAGGACGGGGGACGAGCTGTAGCGTGGCTAGCCGGAATAGAGAAAATTAAGGAACACTGGGCGAGGAAGGATCCTGCCAGGAGGCAGAGCTAAATTGACACTTTACCACAGAGAAAAACGGCAAAACCCGCGAAACTGTTGATGCTAGAAACGGCGTCCCAAATAGATGCACTTGCTTCTCTCCTCGCGAAAGACCTCGACGAACCCGATCTTGGTGTAGAAGTTTAACTGTCCGGGATCGTGATCTGGCACACAGACATGCACACCAAAGCATCCGTTTGCACGCAGGGCGGCCAGCAGGACGGTTAGTATACGTTTGGTGATGCCGCTATCACGATCCTCGGCTTCTTTTAAAGTGGCAGCAGTCAGAACGGCCGGAAAAGTAGCGCTCACTTCGGCGGGACAGTCCTGCACCTCATCGTACTTGTTGTGAAATTGATCGAAGAAATGAGCAAGTAGCTTGTTCAGCTGAACGCTTGACTCGTCCTCGCCGTCCAGCTCGTGAATGTTTTTGGGATACTTTTCACGCAGCTCCGCCATCCAGCACATTTGCAAGTTGCGCCGAAATATGGTGACGTCCAAGGCTGCGCAGGCATAGCCCACAAGAGCACCGTTTTCATCGTACGCCACTATACACAACTGGGGATTGAGCGTTATGTATGGGCCAACAATAGCGTCGGCCACAATATTGGCCACGCTCGAGGGCAGGGGAAAGTTGATGTGGATGTTGTCGGCGTCATCCAGTCCGCTGTGCCACTGCAGATATGTGCGCGTGCAGATGTTGATCACGTCCAACTCGTCTGCATTACGGTACGGTCTCAGGAGATAGTAGTTGGCCGTTGGCTGCTCGGGCAACTTGTAGACAAACAGATCATTGCCAGAATCTACAGGCATCAGACGCTGCAGGTCGGCAATCAGACCGCCGCGAAAGACCCACGGTTCTTGGTCGCCCGACATGAAAGCCTCTTTCCAGCCCTTGCTGAACCCTGCGGGGTAAAGATTTGTTAATTTTCCATTGGGAGCTTGAGCACAGCACACTTACACGTGTAGCTACCCTCCGTATAGGAGGACATGTTCTGTGGGAACTGACCCAAGGCCAGCCATTTAATGTAGCAGTTCAGGAGCGAGAGAGCTCCAGAAATGTCCCACACATACGAGTAAAGCTCATGGCAGATTTCCTTGTTCTGGCAGTTGGCTATTTTGATCAGCAGCTCACCGACGCTGCCACAGAGCACATCAAAGTTCTCGCACCGTTGCATCCACTCGCTTACCTCCGGCTTGGTGCTCTTGCTGGCATCCGCCCTGCCGCCTGCCGAGGAGCGCTCCTTCAGGATTACATTCGCATTGGTCTTTAGCCAGTTGAACTCTTCCAGCAGCTTGAGGGCCCGGCTGCCATGTTCAAAGGGTAAATAGAACAGGTCACAGAGCAATCCCAGATCTTCCGTAGTTATCTTTGATGCCTCCATAGTCGTTCTGGAAAACAACAGAAGGAAGAGGATGGTTGACACTTATTTTATGGTTATAACAGACACATACTCATGATCCTGTTCACGCATTTCTGTGTTCGATAGCGGGGATGAGGTTGTACTTTCCACATGCATGCTCTGCAGGTAAAAGAAGAGTGACTTTAATTTGTTCCAAGATCGAATTTGACTTTACTCACGTGCACATCGTTCACAGACTCCATGAGCACATCATCGGTGACCAGCTTGGTGATCTCCTCCTCCTTTGGTGAGACCTGGGAGGCAATGCTGCTGCTGCATTCCATGGGCTCGTTGCCGCCGCCGCTGAGCGGACTCAGACTTGTGTCATCCAGCATTGTGTCCACGGTGAGGCTGGCCACAGGCTCTTGCTTCTCCTCCTCCAGAGATGCGTGCAGTTCTTGATCCTTTGATTCGATTTCCAATTCTTCTGCCGGATTACCTCTGGATGCGATTGACTCGAAGATTTGATTGCCCAAATTCAGGCCCACAGACTCAGCCTCAGCACTCTTGGCCTCCATGATGGGCACTGGAACAATGGAGATCGGTATCTTTTTGGGCAGCTCAATGTTACAAGCCGCTGTAGTCGGTATGGGATTAATAATGTCATCATTGGTGACCACTTTAGTGGGCGATACCAGGGAGTTCATCACCGGATTGGATATCGGGGTCATCGAGGAGCTGACAGTGCTGCAAACATCGGCCAATGCCTGCAGCTGGGTGGTGTTCACTTCGGGCACAGTCCGGGTGTTTGTCGATGTGGTTGTGGTGGTCGTCAGGCTCATGCAGGTATTGATCGATGGTATGATCGGTATAATGGGCATAACCATTTGAACTTGCGGCTGTGGCTTGGTTATGGGTCCCCAGGCCTCCTTCTCCACAAAGAATTCCGGCAGCCAATCCGAAATGGCATTCCTAAAATGGTTTTTAGTAGGACAAAATCCATCAAAACGCTTTGAGTACTTACTTGAGAGCCACTCGTGGATGATATACGTTTTTAGAGAGAAACTCTGTGGGCATTTCATCCTCATTTTCAGTCTCCAGCTTGATATCGGAGCTCAGCGAGCTGTTCATCTTGGAATCCATGCTGCAACGCGACCAGGAGGCCAGCGAGTGGATAGCAATAAAGTTGGCGTAAAACTCACAGTTCGGATTGGTCATCACTCCACGCAGATAGGGGATCAGCTCGGGGGATCGGCCTGTGTACGGGCCCAGGAACACACGCTTCTGGTCGTAGTCGTTGGCATGCAAATTGTCCCAGATGCACGGAGGACGTCGTAGGACCTCCGTTATCTCCTGTATGGATTCAATGGATATTGTCTTTGAGATGACTTTATCTCCCGTCCAGAGAATGTCGATATCATTGTTGAGCTTTGACCCCAGGGTGTTTAAGTACTCCGATTCTTGTACTGTCGGCACGGCACGGGTACCACAATACTGTGTCGGGCAGAACAGAAACTTGGGGCTGCCCAAATGGGTGAAAATCTCATTGGTAACCGAGACATGGGCATTGGCAAATGTTTGGAACACCTCCTTGTCCACCTTGGACAGTTCCGATTCAATGTCGTCGAAAAGCAATGCATACGCCTCGCATCCGAATTGCGAGACCTGATCCAACTTCCGTTTTAGCGTCGCTATCTCCTTCGGACTGCTATAGGTCATGTCCAGTCCGGGCGACAAAGCGTAGTAGAAGGCAATGCCGGCTTCCTTTGCGGCCGCAATCAGACCTAAAGGCAGAGAAATTATGAACAAAAAACCCGAGAACACAGTGAAGAACCTGCTTACTCGATAGATGATCCGCTTCCTCGACCGTGTATAGCTCTCGCCAGTAAGCTCGGTGTTTGTAGTCGTCCTTAGGTGCGTACATGTACGAATCCATTCCCATCGACTTGAGTTTGCGAAATAGACCCTTGCGCTGCTCCGTAGTCCAGGGGCGGCCGTAGAAACCTTCGATCACGCCGCAAATAAATTGCCGCTGCTCATCCTGCTGGGACGCAAGCTGTGGATCGGCGCCGTGTTCCATTTTTCTCAGGATTTAAGAAAGATACCGCAGGCAGCGACTTGCGAAAACAAATGTTATTTATTTCGGTTTTTGCAAACTAGTGTTGGGCATTGGTAAAACCAGTCGTACGCTACACCCAAACATCGATGATATCGATGTTTCGCCCAGCTCTAGTGCACACGCGTCTTTTCCAACACTAGTTTAAAGGAACATCAATTTCGGGAGTGTTTTTGTTTTGTTTATCTATTTTGTTTCGTTTTTATAATAAGAAAATGCAGCCTTTTATCGTGATACGCCATTACCGGGAAGATGATGAATTCAAGTGCCAGGATCTGGTGCGGGACTACATTATGTCGTTCTCCACGAAATCCTTCTTCGCCCTGATGTTCCGAGAGGTACATAGATACATATGTTATACATATATGTATACATAGATACGTGTCCCATCAGTATTTATCATTCCAAATGTTTGTTATTTCTGGCAATCAGATTACACTTCAATTCATAGTCATCACATGGGCGATATTCTTCATATTTCTGGGCGTGCCACTGCTCTTCTGTACCCTCTCGGTACCCGGATGCATCTTCTTTCTCTTCACCAGCACGTACTTCTCCTTCTACGCCAAGGCAATGGAGCTCATGAAGGTTTGTGGCATCGAATTCCTGTTAAAACTTAAACCCTAAATAGCTAGCATTACTTAATCTCTTTCCGTTTAGGTGAAACCCTCCCAGTCCTTGGTGGCAGAGTGCTACGAGCCATTCATTTTTCGCTGTTCCCCCAAGGAGGCAAGCTATGAGATCTTCGTGGAGAATTGCCCATACGATGAGGAAATCAAAAGGAAATTCCGTTGTCGAATTGTGGCAGCCATAAGTGTAAAAAATCATCATGCTGTGTACAATGCGGCTTGGATTTGTCGCTTTGCAATTGCTCCAGACTATCCCTATCAAAAGATTATGGAGCCGATGATCACCCTTGTATCGAAGAACTGCGCCACAGGTGGTTATGGCTCGCTAGAGTGCACCCTTTCCGAGTGGCAGGAGAATGAACGCGAATTCTATGACGAATTTGGCTTTGTCACGCGTCAGATTTACCACAAGAAGATCATTGGCAGCAGTCTTACGGTGATGAAGACACAATTAACGTACAGTTTACTCAATGACGATGGCATCCAGAAGAGAAATTAGAGCGATGCGAGTGCAATATATGTATAGAGAATCTCGATAAACTGTGACATGTACTAGTTCAATATTTATACATTAATTCCGTTGACTTCTCACATTCCGAAGTTAAGTCGAATATGTAGAAACTACCCCACCATCCGCTTCGCTTCCAAGAGGTTGTAATATTTGTCAAAACAACAACAACAAAAAACATAGATAATAGCGTACATTGCTTTTGTCCTGGTTTTATTATCTCTGGTTTATTCTTTGACATATTCTATTTAAATAAATAAATAAAATATTTAGTAATAAATAAAATTTGCATAATGGTTTAGCGTTTCTTTTTTGATGCCGCACATGCAACAATTGGCTGGCTGTTCTTTTAGCGCCTTTTGCTGCTGTGTAAACGTTGCTGAAGGTACATTTATTTCATTCTTTGATGCTTTACGGTTGGTTTTCTTTAGCCCTTGAACGTGTTTCTGAGTTTAAAGTAAAAAATTTAATTTAGCAAACGAATCCAATTACCAAAATATGCAGCTGCATTGTGTATAAAAAGCTTTCATGCCAGACATGCAATGTTTTAACTAATTGAAATCTGTATACATTTCGTATTTATTTGGGATTTTCTTTTCCTTAGTGTTGTGTTCCTTTTAGTTACAATCTTCTCTCTGTAGGCGCAACTAATTCTTAAAAAAATAAACTGTCCGCTCCGCTCCATTCCGATCCATTCCGTTCCGTTCCGCACTGTAACTGTTTAAATTTAGTTTTAGTTTCAGCTTCACTTGCATCAACTATTTAAAGCGTGTTTCAAAACTGGCTGTGAAATTAGCATAGTTTCCCATTAATTTGTTGTTTCTTCCTTTCTTTATAACCCCTTTCTTTTAAGGTAAAATGTATTATTTTGGTTTCGTCGCAAGCAGCCTCCTCTATCCAGCAGGTGAAGATCCTGTCCTGTCCTGTCCTGATCTGCAGCGTTCGTCCGCTTAGAAAAGCTTCACCCGCCGCTTCAGCTCGTTGCGCCTCCATTGGGGCAGGCGGTAGAACTCTGATCTGACGCACTGCAAGATGTGCTCAAACTCGATGTCCGACAGATGACGCTGCGGATGTTAAATCAAGGGATTATCAAATATCCGCAAGGTAAAGGAAGTACACTGGCGCTTACCTCTAGATTACAGCGATCAACGTCCGAAGGCAGACGATAGTTTGTGATAAGCAATAGATGGTAAGGATAGATCTTGGCTGGCTCATGCACCAGCATCGAGTGTGCCATATTGGGCAGACTTCGTCGAATGAGTCCCGCCTGGGGATAGTGGTACGAGAGTGCACCTGAATATGTGCTGGAGGCGGGCATGTCGCCGCCCATCAAGGCCCGTCTATCACCCTCGGTGATCGAATCCACAGAAGCTATACAAAAAACAAATTACAAGATAATTAGCAGGGATTACGCATGACATATTTATGCCCCCAAACTTACCTTCCGATTTGCCACAGCTCAGATCTGTGCTGTGCGTTTTGTCGCCCAGTCCTCCATAAGAGAAATCCTGTTTAAAATCAAAACAGAATACAACTTTAATCTCTTTATACGGGTACATCAAAGTATCATGCATAAACAGGAAAAACCCATAAACAAGAGCAAGGCGATAGAAGTAAAAAAAAGAATGCCGATCATACGCATACACAAAATAGAAATTAAAATTATAAGGTCTATGGCATTACGAGTACAACAAGGTTACAACGACAACGAAAGCAGTCTTACAGTAGTGGCACCATGCATCGTGGCGGCGGCAGATGTTGTGGAACTGAATGTGTGAGATCGTGGGGCCAGGCCGTATCCAGGTTTGGGTACATGACGCAGGGCGCTCACCACTGAGCAGAGTAGTAGTACGAGTAGTTGGATTGGATGGATGATGCAAATGTTCGAGTACAGTTTTGGTTAGTTTTGTGTGGAATGATTAGTGTTCGATGGTATGGGTTTGTGTTGTTCGGGAACGCGGTTCAAGGCAACAAGGCATACACACAGAGACATTTTTGGATAGCATAGAATTATAGGTTTAGACACACAAGGAAGCAGCAGACCAACCAACCAGTTGAGATGTTATTCAAAATGTTTTTTTTTGTTAATTATGCACCGGGGCCACCAGGATCATAGGATCATCCATCCATGAGGAGGGGCGGCCGACAGCAGCAACAAGTAAAGGATGAGAAAGACACAGACGAATGCAGTCAGCCACAGGTTAAGGTTAAAAGTCAAGAGTTATGGGTGGTTAGAAGAGTGTTTAGACCGCCAAAATGAGTACGTGTATAGTACGAGTATATTAAGAGAGCTACAGCACAGTACAGCACTAATGAGTACCCAGCACCGGAGAGTAGGATCTAGCCACGGGGCAGCACTTACTGAGCTGTAGCCGTTGCGTATATAGGGCAGAGTAGTCGTTTTGAATCCGTATCCGGGCTTTGGCGGCGATCGATAGGAATGTATGGCTATAAACGTAATTGGCTATATATAGTATCGAATCGAATCACACCCTAACAAACGAGTACGAGACTAGAATTTAAGTGCTACGGCTAGACGATTACCATTGTAACTGGGCGCATTTCCCAGCGATTTGCCCAGCGAGCCGCGGTAGCTTGTGGACCGATCGAACATTTCATCCTCATAGAAGGGCTTCTGTGAGTCCAGATGGCGTGATGGTGATGCCCCGATGGGCGATTCGTATCTGCAAAAGGCACAACAGAGTCCAAGTTATACCAAAAGCAATGCCGATAAGCTTATGCCCCAAGACCTACCTCAACTTGTAGAGCGGCTCCTTTGAGGCTGATGGCGTGCGCGAGGCATTGCGAGGATCGAGGTTGTTCTGCTTCCACTTTCGGTGCTTGGCGTGCTCCTTAAGGTCCTTGGCAATGACTGAACCAATGCCCGAGTTGAGCTTCTCCAGTTCCGCGGCCTCGCGTTGAAGACGCCTGTGTTCCAAATAGAAAGACAAAGGTTTGTATAGTTTAATGGCTTTTCTCTTCTCTTTTTCTTTATCTACCTTTGCTCCTCGTCATTTTTGGCATTGCCATTCGTTTGCTTGCCATTCTGGACATTCTCGTCCTCGTCATCCGAGACTGGCACGCCCTTGTAGGTGTCGCTGTAGCGTCGCCTGCGCTCCGGATCAGTGTAGGGATAGGGCGGTGCTGGGAAGTCATCCCTTTCGATTTTCGGCTGCTCGCCCGGCAAAGGCTTCTTGGCGTCCGGATAGTGCGACAGCTCAATGGGTTCTTCGTTGTTCATGCCGGGACTTTTCGGACGTGGCGTTTCCGACCGTATGGCATCCACCAGCACCTTCATGGCACTACGCGTCCGGGAATGAGGACGCGAGGGCGGCCGACTGCCGGCCACCGAACCCGCATTGCTGGTCGTCGCATAGGATGCTGGCCTGTGAAAGTGCGGCGAGAGTGGCGTCTTGTCGTACGGATCGATCGGCTTGCGCAGATAATGCGGTGCATCCGTCAGATAGCTGTAGGTGTAAATGCGCGATATATCTTCACCGATCGGTCGGCCATACTCGCGGAGTATCAGACCAGGGCTTACGGTGCGGTAATGCTGAAAAATTCCATATCAGATTATAAGTCAGTGATTCGTTTGCGAAGCAAGTTGCATGCAGTGCCGTGGGTTTTTTTGATTAAAGATTTTAGTATTCAAAATGATAAAAAAAACAAATGGGAAATCATAAAAATCATAAAACAAACCTTGCGGCTAGAGGAATAAAGTGAACCATTTATACTCGGTGTTCTGGAGCGGATGTACTGAAAACGAACAGAAATCAAAAACGCAAGCTCAAAATAAAGTGCAACAAAAGAAATTATAAAATCAAATAATAATCAATTGCAGTGTGTGCAGAGATCTCTGATCAGACTCTGATCGTTCGTCTCTGTCAAAATGAATAGTGTGGGGTGTAGTATGGGTGCTTTATATGTATAGTGTGCGGAGCATTCAAATTAGTAGCAAGAACAGCAGCCGCTTTTGTGTTGGGATCGTTTTGTTACGGTTACCGGATACCGGTTACCGAGGATGCCAAGTAAAACTATTGGATCTGCCCGTACATACCATTTCGCTCAGTGCACTGGAGCTCATGCGATCACACTCGGTGTCTGTGAAGTTGCCATTGGAGGCGCCGCCAACTACCGACGTGTTGCCCCCGCCGCCGTTCAGTATTATGCCGGACTCCGAGGGTCCGGGTCCGCAGCGTGGATGCCAAATGGCGCTGCCCTGCAGGTACATTTCCTCACCGTCGCCAAACGGATCGCCGCACTTGGTGCAGCGTGCGCATGTTGGATGGAAGTGATGGTTGTCGCCGGCCTGCAGCACCTTGCCGCTGATGAAGCGGTTGCAGTAGGCGCACTTCACGCCGAAACCCTTCTGGTAGCACTTCTCGCAGTACGGCACGGCATCCTTGCCCATATACTCGCCGTTCAGGACCACCTGGCAGGCCTTGCAGCGGAAACAGGAGACATGCCACTGCCTGTCCAGAGCGACCAGCGCCTGGCCCTCCTTCAGCAGCTCCCCGCACCCGGCGCAGTCGTTGGGATCGTAATCCTCCTTCAGGTGCGCCTTGTGCGAGACAACTCCGCCGGTCTGCTGCTGGTGGGCGGTGGCCCGGGTGGGGCTCTCCGCTGGCGGTGCGGGCGACGAGACGGTCTTTTGTCGTGTCGGCGAAACAGGAGCACCGCCCGACACACAGTGCTCG
The DNA here is from genome assembly GCA_008121275.1 of Drosophila lowei. Lineage (NCBI taxonomy): Eukaryota > Metazoa > Arthropoda > Insecta > Diptera > Drosophilidae > Drosophila > Drosophila lowei. The sequence continues at coordinate 37,061,920 of CM017777.1, forward strand.
CAAAGGACCTCCTTGCCGGTATTGGTCACCTTGCTGCCGGACTTGAACGGCTGCTGGCACTTGGAGCACGTAAAGCACTTCTGGTGGTACGTTTTACCCATGGTGCTGACCACCTCGCCCTCCACATACTGCTGGCACGTGGCACACTTGGTGCCGTACAGCCGCTGGTAGTCCGGTATGCAGTAATAGGCGCTGTCTTTTGTAAAGAATCCGCCGGTGGCCAGGGACTTCTTGCACTGGCAGCACTGGAAGCAGGCCTTGTGGAAGTGATTGTCGGCCACGCGCAGCACCTCGCCGGAGCACTTTTTCGTGCATTTTGCACAGTAAATTTTTGTTTACCTGCAAGCAAAACAGAGAGAAGAGCATCGAATAGAGATTATTGTATTGCAGATTCGATTAGGAATAGATTAGCGCTGTGGCTCGGCTCTGTTCTAATCCAATTCATTCAGTCGACGCTACCAACCGTTGTAGTCGTCCAGATTACGTATTCCGCTCGGCAAAGCAGTGCTGATGTCATATGCATGTGATGCGATAATGCCCCAACCTTGCCCCGTTTGGCCGGGCACAGCCCCAGGCCCGGTCCCGTTTGAAAGCCCCGTTTGAATGATATATATTCGTATGTGTATGTTCATTTTGTATGGGAATCGTATATGGAAACATATATCCCTTTAGTTTTATGCTACTGACAGTTGTAGTCAGTCTAGGCAAACTCTTTGAAACAGATATCGTTCTGAAGGTGGTATGACTCATGCGCAAGGCAAGCAATTAATCTTATCATTGATAAGGCCAAGGGCGGTACACTGTACACTGTATATATGTATTTTTACTGTTCATTAATGTACACACAAGTGTGCAGGCGCACTTTAGGCAAGTGGAACAGGTTAAATAGATCTGACATGTATCTACATATATATATTATATGTATCTGAACAGTTGTCAGCCGCTCCACTCCACCACATGTGCAGACAGATGTGTATATTTTCAGAACAGTACAAATATATACATTATTTTAAAATAATTTTTAGAATTGATTATAAACTTCGCTGTGGTGATTCTTAGAAGTGCACTCAGATTATTTGTGAATGCAAACACAGATAAGCTTTAGCTGCTATCAACTGTTTGTTCAATGACTGGGTTTATTCTATCTGTCTATATATCAGAGAGCATTGCGTAATACATTCATATTTATGTGTGTCCAAACCGAACAGAATTATACGGTTACATGCTTCCACTCGCACACAAATTCTCACAGCGATCTGCCTGTCGGAGGGGAGACCAGACCCAGACTCAAAGCCATGACGGCATCACACAAAACGTAACGAAACAAATTGTTGGCCATGACTGATGATGGGTTGATGTTGATCTACCAGTCGGCCGGTTTCTTGCCGGTGTCGATCCCAGTGCCAGTGCCAGTGCCAGCAGTCGACCGGCGGGGCCCCAGTGAGCGGTTGATTAAATCGTAGATCTAACAGATCCAAAACCAACCAGTTGCAACGTTCTCTGTGGCATGAAAAGAGAATGCTGTTCTCTCTTTCTCTTTGTTGATTTGTATTTCTGTTTTTTCCCCCCTTTTGTCCGCGTTTTGTGGGTTTTTCGGTATAAATGATCGATAAGGTGTGTGTTTGTGCGACGACTGAAAGACCAACCAACAACTAAACGGTTAGCTTTTATAATTATTATGACGTATATGGGCTGTTATCGCATACAAAAATTCCTGTACAGTTTTTTCTTTTTTAATTTCTTGGTATCCACAACTCAAAGCGTACAAGAAAACCATGAATTAATTCTCAAGAAAAGTTGTTACTGTTAATATGGTAAAAGAAATGAGTTATCTTTGTTTGTATTTATAGGTATCGCTCCTAATCTAGAAGTTATAATTTGTAATGTTTGGTCTAGTGCGGAAAGCATATTGCCTTGGAATAAAGTTGAAACTTAATAAAGTATGTACTAATTGGTAGAACTTTTAGTAACTAAAAATAACCGAAATGGAATGCGGTGAATGAACTTTCATAACACAAATACCCAAGGGAAAAACTCCTTGGTGTGTGCTTGGAAGGGAGTAATAAAATCAATAAAAAGTCGTTGACACTAAGCCCCATACTTTTGGTGAGGAATATCAGGCATATAGGTACATATCTGTATAGTCCATCATTGTATATATTGTTTCAGTTCGATGACGCAAACAGAGGGAGAGAGAAAGAGTCAGTCGTTCGGCGAATTCGTCCAATTAGAATGTCCAAACATCTGATAATAAAGTTACTTGTATTTTGTGCACAATTGGTTTTTACGGTGCTGTGGCTTTCGTCACTAGCGTGGACTTCCGTTGAAAGTAATATATGTATTAAATATACGAGTAGGTGTGTGTGTGTATTTGTGTTTGTTTAAATTTTTTGTGTACGTGTTTCGTTTCAATTAATTTCATTTTTGTTGTTGTCTGGCTGTTTATTATGCAATCCCTCACACACTGGGATTTGCATATTGATTTTGGCATTTTGTTTATTGGGTTTTCAGTGTTTTCTGCTCGTATTAACAGATTCATGATAATTACAAAGCCAACTCTTAACAATTCCAATGTGAAAATTACATTTTCATGCAACAGACACAGCTAGGAAGAGAGAGAGGTAGAGTCGCGACGAGTTGCCGCCTAGTTAGTATAATAAAAGTTTGAGCGCACATTTTCATTTTTATTGTAATTACGGAGAGGAGAGCGGCGATATTTTGTTGGTGGTGTAGTGCCTAGAGCCCCGATGATGTCATCGGCGGCGTCTGTAGCGCCGCCATCGACCGTCAGCGACAACACGGAGCTGCTTTTTTTATGATTATTTGGGAGTTGTGGCAGAGCAGCCGGAGCATGTGCCTCACAAACTGGTTAGTGGAGAGGCACTCCGCATTTGAAATACAAACAAAAAATCAACACAAAAACAGCCCAAAAACCCGTCCAGCAACAAGAGCGGAGCAGAGCAGCAGCCAGGGGGCAAGTCCAAGGTTAAAGTCGCGCCTTGAGGCAAACACAGAGCCCATACGATTCGATTCTATTCCACAAACACAGTTCTGTGTCGAAAGGTCAGTCTGCATGGCAGAGCGAATATTTAATTAAATTTTAGCCGCGCCCCAAAAGCTTGAACATCCCTAACCTTAAACAGAACGAATGACCTTCTCCGGAAGAAAGCGGAACCCCTCGCGGGCACACAACACTGTCATGGTCATGACATGCAGCAGATTGCGCACCGAGCAAGTGCGTCGTCAAATCCTTGACAGTGTGTGCCCGGGAAAATGTCGAGGACAATGCAGGTCAAGGCAGTTTGCGGAAACAGGTGAAGCCTGTTGGGGATTAGAGTCGGGTCGACCCGCCGTCGTACACAAATATCATTCCAACTGAAAAAGAGCCTGTTTTTTAGCCAAACAATAAATAATCCCCAGAGCGAAAGCAAACATCTCTCGCTCATGCATTCCACGCCCACACGTTCCCACTCCCACCAATGGTTCTGTGGAGAAGAGCAACAACATAATATATACAAAAATATATGGATACAAATACATTTGAACGTACGAGTGTGTGTTTTATACGTTCTCCGCATTACTCATCAAATTTAAATTGCTTTGCAAAGTGTTATTTTATGCTGTGCTACCTGACGACGCACCGCACTGTGTGGTTTCTACGGGTACTACGAGTACGTAAGGTTGGTTCAGAGATCATTTTGAAAGTGCTTCCTGTATGCTTATTAGACGAAAAGTGAAAAGAGCCGCCGCCACACATACACACCCACACGAAAACGATGACGCTGCAGCCACAAAAATAGCATTCAATTAGGCGAGTGAAAGGGGGGCTGAAAGAGTTGCCGTGCCTGAAGACGACAACACAAGAGAAGATGCCACTTTCTATGCAAGTGCTCTGACCTATATAACCCCGCCTGGGAAGTGGGAAATGAAATGAAATGCAGGCGAATGCACCACACCACAGCATTCGACTCGTACAAGTACTCGTGCACGAACAAATCAACGGGTAAATAAATGAGAAAGATCCCCTAAATGAATAAGGGGGGCGGCGGCGGCGGCTGAGGCAACTCGTTTGGTTTGGCCCCTTTCGTTTTCATTTGAGCACTAGCTAAAAAGGAAACCCCATGCAAGTCAATGTGCGCCTGTCATGAGTTCATGCTCATGTTGAGTAGTTGTTGCTGGAGTCTATATGGCTATTGTTGAGCCTTTTGCGTGGAGAGCGACGAACGGCGCTGCACATTATGGGGTCCGGTCCCCACTCCGGTCCAATGCGATCCGAAGCGACTCCTCGAAGCGAAGTCCAAGTCAATTAGGCATTTTAGGCACGCATACAACTACAAGTGGCTCCCGCCCAGCCCCAGCCCAAACGGCAGCGACAGCGGCAGCGGCAGCACATGAACTCAATTAGGGCCAGGCCAGAGGGACGAGACGGACGGATTGTCGAGTAATTAATCACAGCATGGGAGAGTCGGAGAACCAACGGTATATACTACTAGGGCTCGCCTCATGCACTGCAAGCCATAGAAAAAGCTCATTCAGCGCCAGATTCAACGGTAGATTTACAGGTATGGTATGTCGGCGCTCTCACGACGGAACGGCGGGGGACACCCTAACGGTATCGTGTGTAATTGCAGTTGCATGCACAAGCACGCTGAGGTTTATTCGGTCAGGTTTTTTCGTTCTCCTTCGGTTCTCCCATCTCCGATATCACACGTCGATTTGGGGCGCAGCAGTCGATGGCCGACGAAGCGACGGAACGACGGCATGGCAAAAAATAAAACTTGTTCTTACAACAACTAATAAATGACGTCATCGCCGTCGCAGCTGAGAAATAAAACAGGGAGTGGACGTGGACGAGACCCCAGACCGTGCCAATCACATGTGAGAGGGTATATGCTGGGGTATGTGTGAGATAGAGAGAGAGAGAGAGGCCCAAAGATCCCCCCAACTTCGAGCGTATAGTACGGATTCCCAGCTGACGAATATTGATTAACGGTAGTCGCTGGCTATGTAGTTTCGTTCCCTTTCTCGTAACCATTCTCGGATACCTTGCCATAGTCTGCCACTAATACCGATAATGCCATCAGCTTCTATCTGAGAAGCAGGAGGGCCCACGGCCCACCACCACCACCCTCTTTCGATGGCTTTGCGCAGACACACACACACAAGCACAACACACGGAGAGAGGGAGAGAGAGGCAGAGAGGGAGAGGGACAGTGTATGGCCAGATAACTTACCCATAGCGAGATACAGATACTGCTATGCTCTTCGCACTTGCGCCTGCAAAATGGGGGAGGGAAAGAAACACGCACACACGAGCACACACACTGACGACACGCACGGGGAAAGCACAACTACACGAGCACAGGTCACCACTACTTCCTCTTCACTTCACTAACAAAATTTTCCTTCTGCTTAGATTTTTTCTATTTGTATCTTTCGCCGTATGCATTCGCAATATCTACGTAGCGGGCACAGTGCGCGTGTGTGGGTGTGGTGTGGTGTGGTGTGATAAACGCGAACTTTCAACTCGATTCGGATTCAGATGCTTGTTCTGCTTTTTAGATTCACAAATGCCTTTTGCCGACAAAGATCACAGTGAAAAATGGTGGTTTTATATGCTTTTCATGCGACACAATTTCAAACGGAGGAGCTGCGACCAGAAAAAATACCGCACCAGCACCAAGCACCGACGGCAGCAACGAAACGAGTGTATCTCTCAGATACGAGCCGCCTCGGTTTGAAGATACTTTTTATCTATCGATTACATCCGATTGACAGGCCTATCGATGGTAATAGTCGAAAAACACTGCCGTTTCTAGAGACGGATACGTGTATCTCAGATACGAGCCGCTTCCGTTTGCAGATACTTTTCAACTATCGATCACATCCGGTTGTATAATCGAATAGCAGTGCCGCTACTAGAGAAAGGAATTCGAAATATGCTTTAGAAATCCTGATAAGATTTGTAAGAGGAGATGTATTTAAAATTCTGGAAATATAAATACTCGAATATATAATTTCGTAGCGCAGCCTAATAATTTGTTTTAAAAAATATATTGTAGGACGATAACAGACAAAATGAAGGCAATAGCTTTGAGAACATTTCTGCAAGTCAGATAACCCCTTGAATCGATATTTTGGTTGGATTGTCTCAGTAAAAAACAATCCGTATTTGGAAGTTGTTTTCCTCAATACTTCAACAACTTCCGGCCAAAAATTGTGGTTGGCCTGTGGTTGTTGACCAGTTTCCGTTAAAACAGGCGACAACTTTTGTAGTATCTGGTTCGCTTTAAAACACTTATACTGCCAATTGCTGTTTTATTTCGGGCTAAAACTCATAACGCCATGATTCTTCGCCTGTTACTATGTTAAAAACTCATGAGTACCCGCTGTAACCCGATCGAGTTCCTGGACTCGTACAATGTGAAGTGGTATCGCCTGGAGGATAAGTAACCGCAGCCCAAGCCCCAGTGGGCTTCGAGTGGGTAGACAAGCTGGAGGGCCGAAGAGGCGGACAAAAAGAAGAACCCCTGACGTATGTGCCCTGTAAGCGACTCAGGGATTGAGGATCGAGCTCCACTCTGTTTCTTCCTTTTTCTAAGATTTCGGAAATACAAGGAATTCGAGTATTCGACTAGAGTGCTCTTTTTTTTGGGGATCGGGAAGTGGAAGTGGTTTTTTTGAACTGGTCTTTAGTATAGGCAAGGCTACGGATATAAAACACAGCCTATTGTACGCAAAAGTAAAATTGCATTATTTATGTGTTTCCGTTTGAATCTTTACTTAAAACTTTTTATTTAAATATGTATGTGTTTTGTTTTTCATGCGCTTCGCGTGTACATTTGCACAATAAGCATTCTTAGAAGTTATAATAATGATAATAGTTATAACATTACTAACAAAAATTATAATGAGATAAAATTTCTTTTATACAGTTACAATAAAATTCATTATGTTATTGGCCCTTGTTCAATCTTTCTGGAACCATAGGATCTCTATATGTATATGTTAAGTATATATATATATATATAATTAAATATATTTTATGTATAGGCATGAATGTATATAATGCTTCATAATAATTTCAAAAAGTGTTTTAAAAACTATCAATAAACTTTTCAATGACGCTTATAAGAAACTTTCATATTCACCCACATTATTGTGTTTGTGTTTGTTTTACCACTTGCTAAAATTTAATAGTACATCGAGATTTCGAATAAGTTACAACATACATACGATGCACATAAGATGAGGGATCATCCACATCATCTAGCATGTACATACATAGGTATCGTATATGGTATATATGTTTCTTCTTTACTTTCACTTACTTTCTCCCCTGTCGGCCCTGCACTAGATTGCACCCAATGGATTGTTTCAGATTATTGTATAAGTGTAATTTGATCTACCAGTGTGTGTGTGTGTTTAGCTTCAATTTCGTTTACTATATGGTCTAATCGTACGCCGCATCGACCCAATGTGAATAAATTTGACTAAAATCAACAAACGTTGAATTGGGAACGGATATGATATACCTACCGACAATGAATGTGTCTGTACTGCCTTCGTACTTTGTTTCTTAACCTTTAGTATTTCTTTCAAATTAGTTACAACTACAAATTTCAACTGTATGCATATGTGTACGTATTTTCTATAGTTTCCATTAGCTAACTTCAACTCCAACTGCAAGTGCAAGTGTGTAGGATCTCTGCACTCCAAACTCTTCTTGAACTTCATCTCTGATACGATACCGACTCGGTAAAAGAATAAGTAAGAGACAATAAATATATATGGGGTGTGTGTGTGCAATATCTATTCTTCATCCGAGTCTCCCTCGCTGGAGTAATGTGTTATTTGTGGGCGACGAACAAACGGCGCAGTTATCACTTGTCTGCGTGGGGGGAGGGGCGAGTGGCAACACACAAATCAGTATGATTACATCAGCCATCAATCAAGCCATACTTACGCAATGCGTCTGTAATGATTCAGCCATTCCTCTAGCATTTGTGCCACCAGAAGGGGACGTTTGCCCAGTTTTTGTTGCGCCACAAGCAGACCGCCATCAGTTACGCAAACATCCAGCCATTGGCGCATCATTGACTCCTCATTGCCCACCTGTCAAAGAAAATAACCAATCAATTTCTTCTTTATTGATCTTTCAGTTGCATTCTCACCTCCGACTGTGTGAGAAAATGTATGGGCAAGAGCTTGAGCTCGCAGTCCATCAGTGGCAGGTAGGTTACATCCTCAACATCGTCACGACGCCCATCGATGCGAGTGAACGGCTCCATGGGCACCAAGGCGCTGAAGTGACCACGTGTATAGCCCAGGGCGATGGGTGATTTGGTGCAAAAGTTTTGATCCCAGAACAAAGGCAAGTAGACACCTGAAATGCAGAGAATTCGGACTAGAAAAATTAAATTCATATACATATAATGTTTGCTCACCTTCGAAACGCGCATATCCAATGTCTTCACCACGAAAACTCTTTACGTATTTAACGCCATAAACAATAATTGGACGTCTAAGGATGTGCGCCAGCGCAAAAATGTGCAACTGTTCCAGAGATGAGCCTGGTTGGCTGGCCAGCGAAAGCAGTGTGCTCCAATCATCCTCCCACTGCGATTCCTCCAGAGTAAAGTGCAGCATGGAAGCCTGCAACATTTCGTACTCCTTCCAGCGCGTGAAGAACCTGAAAACACACGCTCAAGGATGAGCGAAAGCCTGCTTCTCCACTCCCATTACACTTCACTTACACATGTCCACACTGATGCAGTGTGTCGGCCAGCGTACGTCGTAGGATATTGTCGCGATCGAAGACTCCCCATGTGGCCTGCATGGCCGAGTCCAAGAGGCAATCGCCAGCGCTACGGTTCCACAAGACAAACATCCGCGAGCTGAGACGTGCCGTTATCTCCAGCGACCAGTTGAGAGCCGGCGGCGGCGTCTCTAACTGCTTCTGCGCATCTCTATCCAGGAGCTCATCGTACAGCTGCTCCTGTATGGGAATGGGCAATTCCTCAATCTCGGCGGGGAGGGCAAAGGTGGCATGCTTTTGCACATAGTGGCAGGGCAGGCCAGACTTGCGCAAACGGAGCGTATTGGCAAAGTGTCGGCGAATGTCCGCAGCCAGATCCGGGGCCACATAGGAGGGCACACGCTTTATTCCTGGCCCCGAACCAGAGATCTGAGCCAGCAGCATGGGCAGCATTTCCTCGCGATGGAAACGTATGGCCAGGTGGATGAGCGTATGACCCACATCAAAGGCCGAGTTGCGATTCAGTGCGGCTATCTCGTTGCTGGTCAGTGAGCGAGCCGGATTGCCGCCACATGACAGATACGCTTCCACAGCGCTGTAGTTATTCTCGACGACGCCCAAGCAGGCATTCAGCCATTGCCAGTCCACTTGTCGCCTGATTTGACGCTGACGCCGTTCCTGCCGCTCTTGTTGCGTATCACAGTTGTTGATGGTTTCCGAGGAACCTGCAAGCGCACCCATAACATGTTAACGTTTAGTAAATTTAAGGGGTGTTCTATATGTGGCTGTATCCCTTACCCAGTTGGTAAATGTGCTTTTTATTGAATGAGTTATTGACGCTGACGGTGTCTACGTTCTGATGCTCCTCCTGGATGGTCTGGCTGGAGGAGGCATGCAAGTCGTTTTGTGACCCGCTTATCTCACGCTCCCGTGTCTTGCCGCACATGGAGCATTTGATGCTCCTGGGCCAGTTCTCGTAGGTGCACGACTGCAAGAGGATTGCAAATTAGTTGGATACTTATTATATACCGGTTTTTAGGACAACCCACGTTGCACGCCCACTTGGCCAAATAGCAATGCTTCGGCTGCAGCGGGACAGCAACAGCCACAGAAGAGTCCCGCTGCTGTTGCTGGTGCTGTTGTTGTTGTTGAGTGGCAGGCCTTTTATTCGGCGACTGGTTGTGTGATGCATTGGCGAGATTGTTCAGATACGTGGCATCGTCGATGGTTGGACTGGGACTTAGACTGAGGCGATTCGAGGCAGTGGCTCCTATTAACTGTTGCTTCTGTTGTTGTCTCGCAGCCGTGTCTATGGTGGATACGAGTTCCGTATCCGAGCCGCTGATGCGCAGTGCGTGTAATGCCTCTCCAGCTCGATCGACGCAATCAGCATCCGCCTCATTGTCATTATCATTGCTGCTTTCCATGGCCTCGCCGCCGCGTTTGGTACAGCATTGGACGCAGCGCACACTACGTGGCCAATTGAGATAGGTGCACACCTTGCATTCCCACTTCTCGCTGTCGACAACATTGCTCTGCCGCAACTGGGGCTGCTGCGATTGCTGCGACTGCAGCGTGTAGCACGTGGAGGTCGGTGTTGGCGTTGGCTCGACAGCAGCCAGCCCAGACGCTGCTTCCTCTGGGATGGAGCTGCTCTCCTGCGCTGGACTGAGCCTACAAAAGGAGGAGAGTACATAAGTAAATGGTTCAAGGTAGGGGTGGTGTCAAGGCCATACCGAAAGATATCCTCGCTCAGCAGCGCCTTCGAGGCCTGGCACATGGTGCATTTCAGTGATGATGGGTAATTTTCGTAGGTGCAGATTTCACATTTCCATTTCTGTGCCTCGTCTTTGGTATCGCACATTGTTTTGTGCGCGGAAACAGCCACAGCGACGCAGCAGTTGCTCCGGACAGTTGTGTGCTTGGTACGCGCGCTCCTTCTCCCCTAGCCCTTTGTTCCCGTTCCGTGGCAATCGTTCTAGTTTCGGGATTGAGAGGAGAGCAGAGGAGAGGCCATTAAATAATTTCACTTGTTTAATAAGGTCAAACAACGCAAATGGCAAGCAAAACGCTACAAAATGTCCTTGACCCTGAGACATATTCCGCGGATAGAGAGATACATTTATACATATTCATTCGTATGCATTTTTTGTTGGCCCGAGATGTTTATATTTCTTTCTTACTTTCGTCACAGATAGCCTTCAGGGGGCCTGGGAAAGGGTTGCTTGCAATTATTTGTTGCTATTTGTATGCACTCGTACATGTACATCCGTATGTACATACATATGCATCTATACCTGATAGGGGAGGGAGGGCGCGAGGGACTGGTGGTGCACTGTTTTTCCGCGCTACTTTCTGATTGGATTAATTTTCGTGTCGCATCAGTACCTGGCGCAAAACTATGCAAGGCAGGGAAGGCCTTATGTAGCAATCCAAGACATTGACTGCTTCATCGACTGCTGGCTGCACTGCAATTCGAATTAACTTTGGTGAGAGAGTGACGAAAGAAAACTGTTGTCAGCCACGAGCTGCTGTTCGCCCGCGCCTGATATAGCGTGAATATATTGACTCAATATTGGCAGTAGCAGTAGCGCGGGGCAAGTGTAATTGTGGGTGGGAGAATTACACTTACAATTACAAAACAAAGATGAAAAAACTTTCACTCGATTTTTTGGGGCCAAAATATGACTTTGATCGACATACACAATACACACCACGCACACACTGTCGACGTTTGTCTGATGGGCAGGTGCAAGCCGTAGTACAAGGAACTTGGAATTTGGATTATTTGGAAATTTGCTAATTATTTATTTTTTTATTTATCGTCACATTGCGAGGGCTGGTGTGATTTCAATCATCTGTTTTTCACCTATCGATACCACCGTTTGCATCTATCGACGGACATTCATCCCTCGTTGACAGGGTTGCCAAGCGCGTCGCATAGTTGATAACGCGGCAGCTGTACCCCCCAAACTATTTCGTGCGATCTAAATAAAATCACTGAATAAATGGTTAAAAGGTCGAATACCTATACATTTTGGCACACAATGCGGTAGCAGGAACAAGCTCAAGTCGCGTTTTGCTTAAACCACGCAGCGGGAGTCATCCACGGCACAATGGCAGCCACCCCGACTTTAATGCCTCGCATTCGAAGATGCGTAGTTAAAATAAAACGCATTAAGCCGCACGAAAATGCAGTACTAAAGGACCAAGAGCCAATTTCTAACCAAAATGCTATCCCATCCCCTACCAAGCCACCCGAGGCGGACGCTGGAGCATGCGACACAAGTGTCTTTGAGCCAGATCGCAACTCCACGATGTGCGTGTCCAAAACACAGACGAAGCAAAAAATTAACGTCACGGGCGCGAATTTAACAAGTAAGTTTTGTTTGTACGATTTGTGTCCTTCACAAGTGATCATCCATAACATTTTTTCAGGCGCAACTATATCACCATTTCGCATTCGCGTCAAGAAATTGCCCGTGCCCAAGCCAGTGGAGACGGCGACATCAGTGCAGCCAACAACAGTATCCCCACTTCAAGTTCGCGTCGAGAGAACCCCCCTGGCTAAGCCGGCAGAGACAGCGGCATCCGTGCCGCCTACAACTACAACACCAGTACGTGTTCGCATCAAACGAATCCCCCTGGCTAAGCCAGCGGAGACAGCGACATCCGCGCAAAGTACAACAACGCAGGCTGAGCGAGAGCGTCGGTTTTTCCACAGAGATCAGCCACCGCCGCGATCACGGTCTTCCGTCACGCGCAACGTGTATGAGTTTCTCTCCCAATCTCAGATTGAAGATGACAAGAATCGCGAGGATCCTGCTGCTGATATAATCAAAAAAATGGTAAGCGCCGGCAAGGCGTGCGTAATGGTGCGCTCCAAAAAGGATGGCAGACAACGCGCCAAGCCCGTGAAGAAGGTTCGACCAGTGGGTAAACGAAGACAGTGCTCTCTGAAAAATTTGGAAACTTCAAAGCCCAAAGAGAGTACGCCAGAGAAAGAGATTCCTATGGCGCCCGCGGCCGTGGCCTTGTCACCGATTCTTGAGCCGGACAATGATGTAATTGCTAGCAGTGATTCTGAAGCACCCAACGCTGGACCTTTTCAAGTATCAGTGAGTGTGCATAGCCCTCCGCAGGCACGCTTTTCTGTCCAGCGGAATGCATCGACACACCACCCCAACACATCCTTACACGACGGCGCCTACAGCCATTTGGCCCGTTCAGTATTGCTCAATGAAACTAAGACACATTATCCAACAAACTCGATAGAGAAACGCCGCCAGCTGGTGAATATGGCGCGTAAATTTGTGAGCACACCGCTCAACCGTAAGAGCCCAAATAGCAATGTCACGGCATCGGCAATTTCCCCGATTCCCCGACAGACTGTGGTGGCCAGTCCTTCAAGTGGAGCCTCTCCCTGGCGAGTATCTGACGAATCAGCCATGCCGAATACATTTGTGTTCGGCTTCAACACATCACAGTTGCCATCGTATTCCAGCGATCATATTCAACGCCGCCAGCATGTCTACGTACCAGACGAAGCAGCAGCAGCAGGACCAGTGGAGGATCCACCTAACGAAGAGTCAATTTGTCCGGCCTTGAACGAGCACAGCCTGGGATCGAATGCGAACGATTCAAACGAGGAAAATCTGCCGCCAGCTATTGCAAATAAAACCCTGACTACAGCCAATGATCAGGAAGATGTGGAGAACGTTGAAAACGTTGTACATTTGCCAAACCCGAGGCGGACGCTGCAGGAACGTGCTCCTCTGAAAGACATCAATGTATTGGATGTGGTTATATTGCCATCGTGGAAGAAGAATATCCAAACAACACCCATAACGCCCACGAAAGCCACTACACCAGCAAGGACGAGTTCTCCGGCTATTCAGTCGTTCGGTTTCGATGAGTTCTTGGAGGAGGAAAATAGTCCCAAACGCCGCAGAACAGAACGGAACACGAATGTGAACACACCTAGTAAATCCGGCAATCTGTTCGGTTTTGAGGAATTCCTCGAAGGGGATGAATCTGCCGAGCCTAGGGGCTCTACTTCCGCCCCTCAAAATGTGACGCTGCACGAGAAACTGCAGCGACTCAAGGAGCTACGTCCTACGGAAAAAGAACTGCCGCAGGTTTCCACCGCTCCGCTGCGCCGTGCAGGCGATTGTTTTGGTGAGCTGCAGCCACAACAGCGCGACATTCGGGATGTGCTGTGCTCCACCATGTTGTCGGAGACGCCGAAACGGCAACCTGCACTGGCTGCAGACGAGTCGGCTGGTTTATTCAAAGATTCAGAGCCCGACCTGGAGACAACATTTGACGCAAAGGTAAAGTGAATGTTTAGCCAGTTCTAGTAAGCCTATTAGAAAGATAAGCGCCCAGTCTCGTCGACGTTGCACACAGTATACGACGTCGTGACCAATGGTTGGCGCTAGATTAAAACCAAACTGAAACGTTTTATTCGTTCCAGTTGAGCCAACAGGGCCGCAAAGACTCCAGTTTATCTTTGATCGGTAGTAAGCAGCTCGCACAGAATTACTAACATCTTACGCTTTGTTCGCTTTGTTCCTCTGGCACATTATTTCTAATAAACGAAATTAAACGAATTATTTACAGGCACACAGACGCACTTATGTGAAGGAGAAACCCAAGCGCAAGCGGAAGCAACGCGTCCAGGTGGTGTATATGGACAGTGAATCGTCCGATGACGAGGACGGGGAGAACGAGCCGGACTCGCGTGATAACAGCGTCGAATCTCCAAAGAAAAGAGGTCCAGGACCGCGACAAAAACGTCCCCGAAAGGATGTCGAGCACGAGGCAAAACTGCAGGAGGTCATCACCAGCTTCAACAAGGAATGCGAGGAGGTGCAGAAGTATTCACTGGTCATTGAATAGCCCATACCTCAAGGAGAGGATTATGGTGGCTTATTGTTTTTTTTTCCCCTTCCATCGAAGGAACTTTTACTCTAAGAAAAGGATCATGGTGGCTTATTGTTTTTTTTTCCCCTTCCATCGAAGGAACTTTTACTTTAAGAAAAGGATCATGGTGTATCATTGTTTTTTCCCCCTTCCATCGAAGGAACTTTAACTTTAAGTTAAGGAAGTTTAGTTAGAGAATTCGAATTAATCTCGCCAACAATATCTGTAATACGTATACGATTACACATTCTGATAGAGTGCATTTATTATTATATTATCCATTTCATGTAAATAGTTCGTCTATATTCTGACCAATCTACAAGTGTAAGAAAACGTGTTCGATTTGAAACTTTCATCTTGCAAATATATAAAACTGAATTCCTTTCACAAAAAGTTTATAACGAAGAAACCCAAAATATAGTTTTTCCCACACAAAAGTTGGGTGTTTTTCTTTTAAACCGTAAAATAAATAGTTTATTTGATACTTTTTTTTAGACTAACTTAAACATTTAAAATTTGTTGCTAACATAAAACTAACAATTTATCCGCTAATACTAGGAATGTTTAGGCGGGAAACCAACCAAAAAATACATGGACAACCAGTCTTCAAAATACAAAATGAACTTAAAATAAATCCATCAATGTAAAAATCTCCAAGGCTTCGGCTCATTACGAGTGTCCCTTAGTCGACCTCCTCGACAGTGGGTCCAGAAAAGCCCCCAAATCCACCGGCCTGCTGGCCACAGTTGGCTCCTGCCGCAGGACCTTCCGCAGCGCCCTGCTGATGCATCTTGGTCATTATCGGGGAACAGTGCTTGGTGAGCTCCTCCATCTTGTGGTCGAACTCCTCCTTCTCGGCGGTGGTGTTCGTGTCCAGCCACTTGATGGTCTCGTTGCACTTCTCCAGGATGGATGCTTTATCGGCCTCGCTCAGTTTATCGGATCCGGCCTGTTCCACGGCCTGCTTGACGTTGAAGACGTAACCCTCCAGGCTGTTGCGCGAGGATACGCGCTGGCGCTGCTTCTCATCCTCGTCGGCGTAGCGCTCTGCCTCGTTAACCATGCGGTCGATGTCAGCTTGGGATAGGCGACCCTTGTCGTTCTGTATGGTAATGTTCTTGGCCTTGCCCGTGCTCATTTCCTTGGCAGTGACGTTGAGGATGCCGTTGGCGTCCAGGTCGAAAGTGACTTCGATCTGAGGCGCGCCTCGCGGTGCTGGAGGAATTCCCGACAGCTCGAAGGTGCCCAGGGCGTTGTTGTCCTTGGTCATCGCGCGCTCGCCCTCGTACACCTGGATGGACACTCCGGGCTGGTTGTCGGCGTACGTGGAGAAGGTCTTGGTCTGCTTTGAGGGAATGCGGCAGTTGCGCTCGATCAACTTTGTCATCACTCCGCCAGCAGTTTCTATGCCGAGGGAGAGCGGCGCCACATCCACCAGCAACACGTCCTGGATCTTGCCGCTTTGGTCGCCACTGAGGATCGCGGCCTGGACAGCAGCGCCGTAGGCCACCGCCTCGTCGGGATTGATAGACAGGTTGAGGCTCTTGCCGTTGAAGAACTGTTGGAGGAGGCTCTGCACTTTCGGGATGCGCGTGGAGCCGCCTACGAGCACGATGTCATGGATCTGGCTCTTGTCCATCTTGGCGTCGTTGAGGGCCTTCTCCACCGGCTGCAATGTGTTCCTGAAGAGGTCGGCACACAGTTCCTCGAATCGTGCGCGGCTCATCTTGGTGTAGTAGTCGTGGCCCTCGAACAGAGCGTCTATCTCAATGGTCGCTTCCGTGCTGGAGGAGAGGGTGCGCTTGGCCCGCTCGGCCGCCGTTCGGAGGCGTCGCAGAGCCCGAGGGTTGGAGCGCAGATCCTTCTTGTATTTACGCTTGAACTCGTCTGCCAGGTGTGTGACCAGTCGGTTGTCAAAGTCCTCGCCGCCCAGGTGGGTGTCTCCGGCAGTGGCCCGCACCTCAAACAGGGATCCCTCGTCGATGGTCAGGATGGACACGTCGAAGGTTCCGCCGCCCAGGTCGAAGATGAGCACGTTGCGCTCACCCTTCAGATTCTTGTCCAGGCCATAGGCCAGTGCGGCCGCCGTCGGCTCATTGACGATTCTGAGCACATTGAGGCCTGCGATGCGGCCAGCATCCTTCGTGGCCTGGCGCTGTGAGTCGTTGAAGTAGGCAGGCACTGTGATGACTGCGTCTGTGATGGTCTCGCCCAGATAAGCCTCGGCCGTCTCCTTCATTTTGACCAGCACCATCGAGCTGATCTCCTCCGGGGAAAAGCGCTTCGGTTCGCCCTTGAACTCAACGCCAATCTTGGGCTTGCCTCCATCGCTTACCACCTTAAACGGCCAGTGCTTGATGTCCTCCGCAATCTTGGGATCGTCGTACTTGCGCCCGATCAGGCGCTTGGCATCGAACACCGTGTTCTTCGGGTTCATCGCCACCTGGTTCTTGGCAGCGTCGCCAATCAGACGCTCCGACTCTGTGAATCCCACATAGCTGGGCGTCGTCCGGTTTCCCTGGTCGTTGGCGATAATCTCCACCTTTCCGTGCTGGTAGACACCCACGCAAGAGTACGTGGTGCCCAAGTCGATGCCAATAGCCGGCATTCTGTTTCTGTTTATGGTTTCTGGCTGCGTTTAAGATGCACTGAACTTGTATTAATTGCTGCTTTTACTATCGCAAGTAGTTTGTTCTTCTCAATGCGTATGGTTTCTTCTTTTGTTCAAATTGAGTTTTAGAGAAACGGTTTACTTTGCTTTTTGCAGTTGTTTTGGTTTTTGGTAGCTTGTTTGTTTTACTGTTGAGATGTGCTCTCTTCGCTTGTTTGAATTGAATTGCTGCGAAGAGAAACTGGCGGCTGTATTTATACCTGGCCGCTCTCCATTCGAAACTTCGAGAGCTCTCTTCTAGAAATATCTTGAATGTTACCCTGAATCGCGTGCGTCAGAGCGAGACAACAAGTCTTGGCAGCTGACAGCGGCCGCAGGAGAGCACAAACAGCTTGTATTCGTAAGAGAGGGGAATTGACGAAATTTCTCGATTTTTCTCTCTGGCCAGAGTATCTGCAAAGTACAAGTTCTGACCTACCGCAACAAGGGGCTTGTTTTGGGAATCTAGAAAATTCTGATGATTTCTGTATCATATCAATTCAAATATGTTATGTTTGTAAATATACGAATCTGGTACCGTTACGATTCAATTTCTGAAGGAATTAATAAATTTATCTGATAAAAATAAGATAACTTCGATAAAACGCCACAATTTGATGCGACTGTAAGTATCGTTTTCGTAGAGGATATTCTGAAGAGCTAATACTGGGAGAATATCCAGCACCAGCATACGATCCCTGCAGAGCCACAGATATTTTCTGTTATTTCAAGCCATTATTGTACAAATTATTTTCAAAAATATATGGTAGCCCCACTTTTTATCCTGCAGTCCGCTTTCTATTTGAGATATAAGCTATTACGCCTCGATACCAATTATTTCCTTTAAATAAGATACCATCTATTTTCTCCGCAAGTAATTTAAGAAATACTAATTATGAATCAAGTCACTTTGACCAGAGTAATCATACAAAATCAGAAATGTGATCAGGGAGAATGTTCTGATTTTAAATGCATCCATTGAATCTTTGTATTTTTTCGCTTTATGTTGGTTGTGAAAATAAATTCGATCTGTAGTCATTTATAGTCAGCTACTAGGGTCGACTGTCCTCTGTTGTTGGAACACCGAATGGACACTCAAAAAATTCCCCCAAACTGCTATCGTTAGGCGGATTCCTTTTTTTTTAAATAGAAAACTATGCCGCCTGCACACGAACCCACTCCATTCTATACAAAGGTAGGCAAAATGTTTAATTTTAAACAGCTTATATGTCTTAAAAATTGATTCGAAAGTTGTGAGGTGAGGCACGGCACTACTATTTCCATGAACACAGCTGTATGTACAAACTGTATGTTCTTGAATAGACAGATCATTTGCCGGAACCGGACCACTTATCACTTCGGACCCCAAATCATATAGCAGTTATATTAACGGAATATTTATATACATACCTACTTATACCATGCGCGTATTGCTTGTCTAACATCAAGCTAAATGTATGTTTATTATCTAGAATTTTCTAGATTCCCAAAACAAGCCGCTTGTTGCGGTAGGTCAGAACTTGTACTTTGCAGATACTCTGGCCACAGAGAAAAATCGAGAAATTTCGTCAATTCCCCTCTCTTACGAGTACAAGCTGTTTGTGCTCTCCTGCGGCCGCTGCCAGCTGCCAGCTGCCAAGACTTGTTGTCTCGCTCTGACGCACGCGATTCAGGGTAACATTCAAGATATTTCTAGAAGAGAGCTCTCGAAGTTTCGAATGGAGAGCGGCCAGGTATAAATACAGCCGCCAGTTTCTCTTCGCAGCAATTCAATTCAAACAAGCGAAGAGAGCACATCTCAACAGTGAAACAAAGCAAGCTACCAAAAACCAAAACAACTGCAAAAAGCAAAGTAAACCGTTTCTCAAAAACTCAATTTGAACAAAAGAAGAAACCATACGCATTGAGAAGAACAAACTACTTGCGATAGTAAAAGCAGCAATTAATACAAGTTCAGTGCATCTTAAACGCAGCCAGAAACCATAAACAGAAACAGAATGCCGGCTATTGGCATCGACTTGGGCACCACGTACTCTTGCGTGGGTGTCTACCAGCACGGAAAGGTGGAGATTATCGCCAACGACCAGGGAAACCGGACGACGCCCAGCTATGTGGGATTCACAGAGTCGGAGCGTCTGATTGGCGACGCTGCCAAGAACCAGGTGGCGATGAACCCGAAGAACACGGTGTTCGATGCCAAGCGCCTGATCGGGCGCAAGTACGACGATCCCAAGATTGCGGAGGACATCAAGCACTGGCCGTTTAAGGTGGTAAGCGATGGAGGCAAGCCCAAGATTGGCGTTGAGTTCAAGGGCGAACCGAAGCGCTTTTCCCCGGAGGAGATCAGCTCGATGGTGCTGGTCAAAATGAAGGAGACGGCCGAGGCTTATCTGGGCGAGACCATCACAGACGCAGTCATCACAGTGCCTGCCTACTTCAACGACTCACAGCGCCAGGCCACGAAGGATGCTGGCCGCATCGCAGGCCTCAATGTGCTCAGAATCGTCAATGAGCCGACGGCGGCCGCACTGGCCTATGGCCTGGACAAGAATCTGAAGGGTGAGCGCAACGTGCTCATCTTCGACCTGGGCGGCGGGACCTTCGACGTGTCCATCCTAACCATCGACGAGGGATCCCTGTTTGAGGTGCGGGCCACTGCCGGAGACACCCACCTGGGCGGCGAGGACTTTGACAACCGACTGGTCACACACCTGGCAGACGAGTTCAAGCGTAAATACAAGAAGGATCTGCGCTCCAACCCTCGGGCTCTGCGACGCCTCCGAACGGCGGCCGAGCGGGCCAAGCGCACCCTCTCCTCCAGCACGGAGGCGACCATTGAGATAGACGCTCTGTTCGAGGGCCACGACTACTACACCAAGATGAGCCGCGCACGTTTCGAGGAACTGTGTGCCGACCTCTTCAGGAACACATTGCAGCCGGTGGAGAAGGCCCTCACCGACGCCAAGATGGACAAGAGCCAGATCCATGACATCGTGCTCGTAGGCGGCTCCACGCGCATCCCGAAAGTGCAGAGCCTCCTCCAACAGTTCTTCAACGGCAAGAGCCTCAACCTGTCTATCAATCCCGACGAGGCGGTGGCCTACGGCGCTGCTGTCCAGGCCGCGATCCTCAGTGGCGACCAAAGCGGCAAGATCCAGGACGTGTTGCTGGTGGATGTGGCGCCGCTCTCCCTCGGCATAGAAACTGCTGGCGGAGTGATGACAAAGTTGATCGAGCGCAACTGCCGCATTCCCTCAAAGCAGACCAAGACCTTCTCCACGTACGCCGACAACCAGCCCGGAGTGTCCATCCAGGTGTACGAGGGCGAGCGCGCGATGACCAAGGACAACAACGCCCTGGGCACCTTCGAGCTGTCGGGAATTCCTCCAGCACCGCGAGGCGTGCCTCAGATCGAAGTCACTTTCGACCTGGACGCCAACGGCATCCTCAACGTCACTGCCAAGGAAATGAGCACGGGCAAGGCCAAGAACATTACCATACAGAACGACAAGGGTCGCCTATCCCAAGCTGACATCGACCGCATGGTTAACGAGGCAGAGCGCTACGCCGACGAGGATGAGAAGCAGCGCCAGCGCGTATCCTCGCGCAACAGCCTGGAGGGTTACGTCTTCAACGTCAAGCAGGCCGTGGAACAGGCCGGATCCGATAAACTGAGCGAGGCCGATAAAGCATCCATCCTGGAGAAGTGCAACGAGACCATCAAGTGGCTGGACACGAACACCACCGCCGAGAAGGAGGAGTTCGACCACAAGATGGAGGAGCTCACCAAGCACTGTTCCCCGATAATGACCAAGATGCATCAGCAGGGCGCTGCGGAAGGTCCTGCGGCAGGAGCCAACTGTGGCCAGCAGGCCGGTGGATTTGGGGGCTTTTCTGGACCCACTGTCGAGGAGGTCGACTAAGGGACACTCGTAATGAGCCGAAGCCTTGGAGATTTTTTACATTGATGGATTAATTTAAAGTTCATTTTGTATTTTGAAGACTGGTTGTCCATGTATTTTTTGGTTGGTTTCCCGCCTAAACATTCCTAGTATTAGCGGATAAATTGTTAGTTTTATGTTAGCAACAAATTTTAAATGTCTAAGTTAGTCTAAAAAAAAGTCTCAAATAAACTATTTATTTTACGGTTTAAAAGAAAAACACCCAACTTTTGTGTGGGAAAAACTATATTTTGGGTTTCTTCGTTATAAACTTTTTGTGAAAGGAATTCAGTTTTATATATTTGCAAGATGAAAGTTTCAAATCGAACACGTTTTCTTACACTTGTAGATTGGTCAGAATATAGACGAACTATTTACATGGAATGGATAATATAATAATAAATGCACTCTATCAGAATGTGTAATCGTATACGTATTACAGATATTGTTGGCGAGATTAATTCGAATTCTCTAACTAAACTAACTTCCTTAACTTAAAGTTAAAGTTCCTTCGATGGAAGGGGGAAAAAACAATGATACACCATGATCCTTTTCTTAGAGTAAAAGTTCCTTCGATGGAAGGGGAAAAAAACAATAAGCCACCATAATCCTCTCCTTAAGGTATGGGCTATTCAATGACCAGTGAATACTTCTGCACCTCCTCGCATTCCTTGTTGAAGCTGGTGATGAACTCCTGCAGTTTTGCCTCGTGCTCGACATCCTTTCGGGGACGTTTTGTCGCGGTCCTGGACCTCTTTTCTTTGGAGATTCGACGCTGTTATCACGCGAGTCCGGCTCGTTCTCCCCGTCCTCGTCATCGGACGATTCACTGTCCATATACACCACCTGGACGCGTTGCTTCCGCTTGCGCTTGGGTTTCTCCTTCACATAAGTGCGTCTGTGTGCCTGTAAATAATTCGTTTAATTTCGTTTATTAGAAATAATGTGCCAGAGGAACAAAGCGAACAAAGCGTAAGATGTTAGTAATTCTGTGCGAGCTGCTTACTACCGATCAAAGATAAACTGGAGTCTTTGCGGCCCTGTTGGCTCAACTGGAACTAATAAAACGTTTCAGTTTGGTTTTAATCTAGCGCCAACCATTGGTCACGACGTCGTATACTGTGTGCAACGTCGACGAGACTGGGCGCTTATCTTTCTAATAGGCTTACTAGAACTGGCTAAACATTCACTTTACCTTTGCGTCAAATGTTGTCTCCAGGTCGGGCTCTGAATCTTTGAATAAACCAGCCGACTCGTCTGCAGCCAGTGCAGGTTGCCGTTTCGGCGTCTCCGACAACATGGTGGAGCACAGCACATCCCGAATGTCGCGCTGTTGTGGCTGCAGCTCACCAAAACAATCGCCTGCACGGCGCAGCGGAGCGGTGGAAACCTGCGGCAGCTCTTTTTCCGTAGGACGTAGCTCCTTGAGTCGCTGCAGTTTCTCGTGCAGCGTCACATTTTGAGGGGCGGAAGTAGAGCCCCTAGGCTCGGCAGATTCATCCCCTTCGAGGAATTCCTCAAAGCCGAACAGATTGCCGGATTTACTAGGTGTGTTGACAGTCGTGTTCCGTTCTGTTCTGCGGCGTTTGGGACTATTTTCCTCTTCCAAGAACTCATCGAAACCGAAGGACTGAATAGCCGGAGAACTTGTCCTTGCTGGTGTAGTGGCTTTCGTGGGCGTTATGGGTGTTGTTTGGATATTCTTCTTCCACGATGGCAATATAACCACATCCAATACATTGATGTCTTTCAGAGGAGCACGTTCCTGCAGCGTCCGCCTCGGGTTTGGCAAATGTACAATGTTTTCAACGTTCTCCACATCTTCCTGATCATTGGCTGTTGTCAGGGTTTTATTTGCAATAGACAGAATAGGCGGCAGATTTTCCTCGTTTGAATCGTTCGCATTCGATCCCAGGCTGTGCTCGTTCAAGGCCGGACAAATTGACTCTTCGTTAGGTGGATCCTCCACTGGTCCTGCTGCTGCTGCTTCGTCTGGTACGTAGACATGCTGGCGGCGTTGAATATGATCGCTGGAATACGATGGCAACTGTGATGTGTTGAAGCCGAACACAAATGTATTCGGCATGGCTGATTCGTCAGATACTCGCCAGGGAGAGGCTCCACTTGAAGGACTGGCCACCACAGTCTGTCGGGGAATCGGGGAAATTGCCGATGCCGTGACATTGCTATTTGGGCTCTTACGGTTGAGCGGTGTGCTCCTGGTATTTACGCGCCATATTCACCAGCTGGCGGCGTCTATCTATCGAGTTTGTTGGATAATGTGTCTTAGTTTCATTGAGCAATACTGAACGGGCCAAATGGCTGTAGGCGCCGTCATGTAAGGATGTGTTGGGGTGGTGTGTCGATGCATTCCGCTGGACAGAAAAGCGTGCCTGCGGAGGGCTATGCACACTCACTGATACTTGAAAAGGTCCAGCGTTGGGTGCTTCAGAATCACTGCTAGCAATTACATCATTGTCCGGCTCAAGAATCGGTGACAAGGCCGCGGCCGCGGGCGCCATAGGAATCTCTTTCTCTGGCGTACTCTCTTTGGGCTGTGAAGTTTCCAAATTTTTCAGAGAGCACTGTCTTCGTTTACCCACTGGTCGAACCTTCTTCACGGGCTTGGCGCGTTGTCTGCCATCCTTTTTGGAGCGCACCATTACGCACGCCTTGCCGGCGCTTACCATTTTTTTTATTATATCAGCAGCAGGATCCTCGCGATTCTTGTCATCTTCAATCTGAGATTGGGAGAGAAACTCATACACGTTGCGCGTGACGGAAGACCGTGATCGCGGCGGTGGCTGATCTCTGTGGAAAAACCGACGCTCTCGCTCAGCCTGCGTTGTTGTACTTTGCGCGGATGTCGCTGTCTCCGCTGGCTTAGCCAGGGGGATTCGTTTGATGCGAACACGTACTGGTGTTGTAGTTGTAAGCGGCACGGATGCCGCTGTCTCTGCCGGCTTAGCCAAGGGGATTCTCTCGACGCGAACTTGAAGTGGGGATACTGTTGTTGGATGCACTGATGGCGCCGTCTCCACTGCAAGTGGAACCCGTTTATATCTTATCTTAGACCCAACAACAACGAGATCTAGAGTCTGGTAGCCCGCGTAGTCCCTCCCCTGCTTGTCTAACATCAAGGTAAAAGTATGTTTGCATGGACACAAAATTTGTATTGATATGATCCAGAAATCATCAGAATTTTCTAGATTCCCAAAACAAGCCGCTTGTTGCGGTAGGTCAGAACTTGTACTTTGCAGATACTCTGGCCACAGAGAAAAATCGAGAAATTTCGTCAATTCCCCTCTCTTACGAGTACAAGCTGTTTGTGCTCTCCTGCGGCCGCTGCCAGCTGCCAGCTGCCAAGACTTGTTGTCTCGCTCTGACGCACGCGATTCAGGGTAACATTCAAGATATTTCTAGAAGAGAGCTCTCGAAGTTTCGAATGGAGAGCGGCCAGGTATAAATACAGCCGCCAGTTTCTCTTCGCAGCAATTCAATTCAAACAAGCGAAGAGAGCACATCTCAACAGTGAAACAAAGCAAGCTACCAAAAACCAAAACAACTGCAAAAAGCAAAGTAAACCGTTTCTCAAAAACTCAATTTGAACAAAAGAAGAAACCATACGCATTGAGAAGAACAAACTACTTGCGATAGTAAAAGCAGCAATTAATACAAGTTCAGTGCATCTTAAACGCAGCCAGAAACCATAAACAGAAACAGAATGCCGGCTATTGGCATCGACTTGGGCACCACGTACTCTTGCGTGGGTGTCTACCAGCACGGAAAGGTGGAGATTATCGCCAACGACCAGGGAAACCGGACGACGCCCAGCTATGTGGGATTCACAGAGTCGGAGCGTCTGATTGGCGACGCTGCCAAGAACCAGGTGGCGATGAACCCGAAGAACACGGTGTTCGATGCCAAGCGCCTGATCGGGCGCAAGTACGACGATCCCAAGATTGCGGAGGACATCAAGCACTGGCCGTTTAAGGTGGTAAGCGATGGAGGCAAGCCCAAGATTGGCGTTGAGTTCAAGGGCGAACCGAAGCGCTTTTCCCCGGAGGAGATCAGCTCGATGGTGCTGGTCAAAATGAAGGAGACGGCCGAGGCTTATCTGGGCGAGACCATCACAGACGCAGTCATCACAGTGCCTGCCTACTTCAACGACTCACAGCGCCAGGCCACGAAGGATGCTGGCCGCATCGCAGGCCTCAATGTGCTCAGAATCGTCAATGAGCCGACGGCGGCCGCACTGGCCTATGGCCTGGACAAGAATCTGAAGGGTGAGCGCAACGTGCTCATCTTCGACCTGGGCGGCGGACCTTCGACGTGTCCATCCTAACCATCGACGAGGGATCCCTGTTTGAGGTGCGGGCCACTGCCGGAGACACCCACCTGGGCGGCGAGGACTTTGACAACCGACTGGTCACACACCTGGCAGACGAGTTCAAGCGTAAATACAAGAAGGATCTGCGCTCCAACCCTCGGGCTCTGCGACGCCTCCGAACGGCGGCCGAGCGGGCCAAGCGCACCCTCTCCTCCAGCACGGAGGCGACCATTGAGATAGACGCTCTGTTCGAGGGCCACGACTACTACACCAAGATGAGCCGCGCACGTTTCGAGGAACTGTGTGCCGACCTCTTCAGGAACACATTGCAGCCGGTGGAGAAGGCCCTCACCGACGCCAAGATGGACAAGAGCCAGATCCATGACATCGTGCTCGTAGGCGGCTCCACGCGCATCCCGAAAGTGCAGAGCCTCCTCCAACAACAGTTCTTCAACGGCAAGAGCCTCAACCTGTCCATCAATCCCGACGAGGCGGTGGCCTACGGCGCTGCTGTCCAGGCCGCGATCCTCAGTGGCGACCAAAGCGGCAAGATCCAGGACGTGTTGCTGGTGGATGTGGCGCCGCTCTCCCTCGGCATAGAGACTGCTGGCGGAGTGATGACAAAGTTGATCGAGCGCAACTGCCGCATTCCCTCAAAGCAGACCAAGACCTTCTCCACGTACGCCGACAACCAGCCCGGAGTGTCCATCCAGGTGTACGAGGGCGAGCGCGCGATGACCAAGGACAACAACGCCCTGGGCACCTTCGAGCTGTCGGGAATTCCTCCAGCACCACGAGGCGTGCCTCAGATCGAAGTCACTTTCGACCTGGACGCCAACGGCATCCTCAACGTCACTGCCAAGGAAATGAGCACGGGCAAGGCCAAGAACATTACCATACAGAACGACAAGGGTCGCCTATCCCAAGCTGATATCGACCGCATGGTGAACGAGGCAGAGCGCTACGCCGACGAGGATGAGAAGCAGCGCCAGCGCGTATCCTCGCGCAACAGCCTGGAGGGTTACGTCTTCAACGTCAAGCAGGCCGTGGAACAGGCCGGATCCGATAAACTGAGCGAGGCCGATAAAGCATCCATCCTGGAGAAGTGCAACGAGACCATCAAGTGGCTGGACACGAACACCACCGCCGAGAAGGAGGAGTTCGACCACAAGATGGAGGAGCTCACCAAGCACTGTTCCCCGATAATGACCAAGATGCATCAGCAGGGCGCTGCGGAAGGTCCTGCGGCAGGAGCCAACTGTGGCCAGCAGGCCGGTGGATTTGGGGGCTTTTCTGGACCCACTGTCGAGGAGGTCGACTAAGGGACACTCGTAATGAGCCGAAGCCTTAGAGATATTTACATTGATGGATTAATTAAAAGTTCATTTTATGTATGTTTTAAAAAGTGATAACAATGATAGTGGATCTCTCTCCATAAACTGTCTTAGTTTTAGCGACTTAATTGTTTAGTTTTATGTTAGCAAATAATTGTAAGTGTCTAAGTTAGCAAAAAGTCTAAAATAAATAATTTGTTATACCATTTAAAAGAAATGCGACACGTTTTTTAAATTTCTACCTTTTGCTCTGCATATATATTTTTTTCTCGCTCAAAAAGTGATTAATTGCGTTCCAAAGCAGCTTGGAAAGCAGTATTCTAGTATTAATCAAAAGAAATAGGGTATAAAGATGCCCACAAGCAACAAGTGTTCAAATGAAGTAACATTTCATTCGAACTTACGTTGTAGACTTTATTTTTTGCTGCCTCTTCTTATTTAAACCTTTTTTTAGACACAATATAAGGGTCCTAGCTAAGGATGCTAATGATGCATTTGGAAGCCAATCTGTAATCTCATGGATATCAAAATCGAGTAATATGATATCTGATCATTGTCGACCAATGGGTATTAACTGTCCTCGAAAATGATGGATCTTGGAGAAATTTGATCCAGTTCACGTGAAAGATATCGTGGGGTTTTTTTTTTTTGTAGGTAAAGAGGATGGATAGGATGGATCTACAAGAAGAATTTACAATCAGTAATATTTGTCGCTATTTACCTCTAGTCGTTTAACTGTTTAAATAGAGGGGGGTTAAGTGGCTAAGTTCGATTTCTTATCGCTATCCGAGACGCTATAGTGTTGTTGAGGCACCAAAATTGAGGCAAAAACAATCAAAGCAATCGCCGTAGCAGGAAAATAAGTCAAGTATTTAAAACAAACCAGTCAAGTAGAAAATTGATTTACTAATCGGTTAAAATTATGTGGGCAGGGCTGAGGGTTTTATCTAGCTAGTTATATTTGATGGAATATCATAAACGAGGAATATGTATGATGGAACTGAATTCGTCAGTATATTTACGGTATATTTTTAAAATGAGACGGTATATTTTGGTATATTTCTGTGGGTCACACTGTCCGAAACCGCCTACAAATTATTATTATTATTTTTTGTTGTTTAAAGAAATTTATAGAATGGAACCGCCCTATGCACCGTTGAGTGAATCCTGCGCCAAGGCGCTGGGCGACAAGGTATACGAGAAACGAAAGTTGGCCTCCCAAGAGATCGAAAAGTACGTAGAACCCAAAAAGATTCGTACCCAAATCGTCACACCTAATCAAAACATTTTGACTGGATTCTGTTGCACTCCCATGAAGAATGGTGACGGAATTCAACCACAAGAACAACTCGGGTCAAATTCGTAAACTAATTGAAGTGTTGTCTAATGACTATGCCACATCACGGGACGCGAATCGCCGCAAAGGGGCTCTTATCGGACTGGCCGCTACTGGATTAGGACTGGGAAAGGTATACATATTTTGACAATTAGTCACGAACACACAGAACAGATATATGTATTTTAATTTCCCGGTGCCAGGACTCGGATAAGTACGTCAATGAACTTGTGACGCCCATATTGAATTGCCTCTCCGATCCAGATTTGCGCGTTCGTTATTTTGCCTGTGAATCGCTGTACAATGTGGTCAAGGTGGCCCGATCCGCTATTATACCCTTCTTTCCAGAGCTGTTTGGTGCACTTTCCAGGCTAGTCACTGACTCTGATCAAATGGTGAAGGATGGCAGCGAACTGTTGGACCGTTTGTTGAAGGTATGCTGGGTAAAATGACTTTAATGGGCACAGAATAACTTTCTCAACATTCCTAAAAAAAGGATATCGTTACAGAATCCTCACAGACCTTCAACCTGGAGGCTTTCATTCCACTGCTTAGAGAACATATCTACGTAAAGGATGCGTTCGGACGCCAATATGTAATCTCATGGATATCAATCTTAAATGCGGTCCCAGATATCAACATGGTCAACTATCTCACGGAGATCCTGGATGGCCTGTTCGTCATGCTCGAGGATAACACACCTGAAATTCAGCGCATGTGCGAGACGACGATTAGCCAGTTCCTGAAGTCGATACGCAACGACTCGTCCTCGGTACGGATGGAGGACACCATTAATACGCTGATCACCCATGCCCAGTCGCCCAACGAGCTGATCAAATCGATTGCCATCACCTGGATTCGGGAATTCGTGCAAATATTTGGCCCAAATGTATTGCCCTTTGCCGGCGGTATATTCACAGCTATACTTCCCTGCCTCGAATATAATGTGGAATCCAAACGCAGTAAGACTCGTAATTTCTGGCGTGCAAACTGAATTCAATTACAGCCGTATATTCTTTTTTTAAGGCATAAAGGAGTGCGCCGTGTCTGTGAACAGCTCGATGATGCGCCTTGTTTCCACCAAGGAACTCAAAACGCAGACCATTGCCAAGATTGACTTGCGTTCCATTATGGACGTGCTGTCGCAGTACCTCACCCATAACTCTATGCACACAAAAATCGCTGTGCTCAAATGGATGCATCATCTGTTTACCAATTTTCCAAATGAAATGTCCATTCATGCCAGCAATTTGAATAACAATCTCCTATCCACGCTCGCTGACAACTCTGATGAGGTGGTGCTCCAAAGTCTGTCCGTTCTGGCGGAGATTGTCAACTCCCAGGATACGAGAGGTAAGGATAAAATCAAGCCCTAAATAATTAATGTTACTATATTTATTTTCTAGATCTCAATGACTTTAACAAGACACATTACCGCAAGTTTTTACTTAGCTTATTGAACCTCTTTAGCGAAGAGAAACTGATTTTGGAGAACAGAGCTAGCCTTATCATAAGGTAATTTATTTTTTCTCATAATATGCAAAAACATAAACTACATAGTTGGTTGTTTCGTTATACAACAGGAACCTCTGTGTGCTGCTGAATGCTGAATACATCTACCGCACGTTTGCTGAGATCATTGCAGAGGAAGTGCCCAACTTGAAGTTTGCCTCCACTGTGGTGCGCATGCTGAACATCATACTATTGACCTCCACGGAGCTGTTCGAGCTGCGTACCAGCTTGCGAAACATTTCCAACGAAAAGTCTGCTGATCTGTTTCAATGCCTCTACAAGAGCTGGGCCCACTGCCCGGTGTCCACCCTGTCGCTGTGCTTGCTGGCGCAAAGCTATCAACATGTTTCCCAGCTGGTCGTACTATTGTAGGTAATTTCGTGATATCCAGACAAACACTTTCGCTTACTTTTGCTTATTTTTGCAATCAAGTGCTGATGTTGAGGTGACCCTGGAACTGCTAAACGAACTGGATAAGCTTGTACAGTTGATAGAATCACCAATATTTGCAACGCTACGGCTAACGCTCGTATCGAAAGCGAACAATGGCGCCGATGCACAATATTTGTCACACGCTCTGTTTGGTATTCTCATGCTGCTGCCGCAAACGGAGGCCTTCGACACCCTTCGAAACCGCCTTCAGTGCGTTCCCAACTATTGGGGCCAGGATCGCATGTAAGATGATTGAATATTCTCCTACTGATAGCCACTTAGGTACATCTTTTTCTGTTTCCTGCTTAGCGATGAGCGCAATTCGCTGGAATACAAAAGCGGGATCGATTTTGATGCACTGCAACAGCATTTCATCAAATTGCAAAAGGCACAACGGGAGCAGCGAATCGTGCATCGAAAGCGTAGCGTAATTACGCCAGAGTAATACATCTTTTTAAGCATATTTTATTTAAATAACCTGTGATTAATCGTGCAGTCAATCGCATTTCTGTTTTAATAAACATGAATACAATACAAACAATTTCGATATGCACTTGAAACTGCCTGAAATTCTATAGTAAATTTGCATTTGATTTTCTCAATAAATAAGATTATTCGAATATCTCTTCGTTTGCTTTTCGATTATTATTTATATTTTCCAATGCCAGTTGGTAAAATTGTACAATGATGCTGGTACATTTGCAGAAGGAAGATGGTTTGGTCCATTGTCAGTTCGGCCTTCGATAAGGTCTTTATGCGATTTTTCACCTTATTAAGGATCTCAACTTCGGGTGGTGTGAATGTCTCCACAATCTGAAATACAAAGAGAACCTCTCAGACACCATTGTGCAGTTGTTTAAACCTGGATTTACCTCAGCAATGTATTCGTCAGATTCTCCGCGCTCCTTCATGGTCTCCACTATGCTGTCCAGTCTTAGTGATTTATCTATAAGCCCCTTGTGCTCATTTTTCTCAAAGTTTGAACGCTCGATGGTGTTATAGAGGGACTTGTAACAAACGTCCAGTAACATCCTCACAGACTGCATGGAGGAAATTAGATAGAAATATTTTTTAAATCAGCTTTTAATCAAAATTGTCTTACGTCCTTTTCCTTGATCTGAAAGAGATAGAACGCCTTTGCCAGACCATTGCCCCCACCACCAGCTTTCTTGATCGCCTTGACGTGAATAAACTGATCCTGGAACAAATTGTAGGCAAGTGACTTGGCCTCCTTGGCCGGTATCATGGCCTCTTTCTGCAAATCCTCTTGTTCTATAAATTTCTTGAAGCGTATCACTCGAAATATGCGTGCCGCTTTTGAACCAAAACGCTCAGTAATCACAGACTCAATGCACGCAAAGGCAAGCGACTGAAACGCATGTTCCATATCCACAACATACAGACCGCCACCCATGTCACCCACTCTTCGAAGGAAACCAAGGGAGTCATCAGCTAAAATGTGTAAACCAAACATGTTTTAGAAATTTGGCTATCTCTCTGGTTGATTATTATTACTTAATAAGGTTATGTACTGATCCAAGTGCTTCATAAGATCCAGATTGTTCGATTTCTTCTCGATTGTCTGCTTAATATCCACAAATGTGATTTGGTTGGAAAGTTTCTGTAGGGGAGAAATGAAGGAACAGTTTTTATCTGTGCTATGATACATTAATAGTCTTTATACCCACGCGCTGCCATGGATCCGTTGTTTTGTACATTATCTTCAATATGAAACGAAAGCATTCGGAAGCATTTTCCCCCAGCTTGCGTTCAATGGCGTCTATCATGATGGCGTCCCGAAAGTCCTGATGGAAACGGTCATAGTTTATGTTCCAGATCATGGAACTGTCCCCGGCTTCTGCTAATGTTGCCTCGCCTCTTCTGATCTTCTCTATCAGCTGAAGATCAACGTTGGGGTGCCTGAAATAATCACACTCGTTGCTCTCGAATTTTGGCAGGACCTCATCCTGCTCTTCCGACAATATTAGCTCCGGTCTCTTTAATGATATAGTGATCGGTTATCATTTGAAGAAAGATGTTGCGGTAGGATTCGGCACTATCCGACCTGGTATCTTCCTCTGATAGGCACTTGATCAGTGTCGCGCTCGCTGTATCCGAGCCCGCGCTGATCAGCTCCTCTGCAATAGATGCACCAACACTTCCATATTTTTTTTGCACCATATGTATGTACCTACAGCGAATTCTCGTTATTTTCTCAAGCTCAATTTGTTATGGGATGGCGATTGCTTACCGCGGGTAACGCAGCAGACAGAAAATATCTTGACGACTAAGGGAGTATTCTGGGACAAACGGATTTAATTTGGAGGCTTCGAAGTTCACCAAACGAAAATTAATTAGCACCGACAGTGCTAGTCCTACCTCTTTGCGGGAAAACTTTGTGGCGCTCGCGATTTGAGACAATGTCCGCGTGGTTGCCGAAAACAAACAATCAGACACCGACTGCGACACTTTTCCGAAACACTGTTCCACAATCGCAGAGCACAGATGAGCGTAGTCCGCAGACATGATTGCTTCAGTATTTTCCTTTTCTTTGATTTTTTAACATTCGTTCGGCTTGGACAAAATCAAAACAAAAAAAAACACCTCGTTGAATTCAGCTGTTTTATCAACAAACGTATCGATATCGATAAGTATTAAAACCGCCTACACGAGTCACGATAATGATCAACTAATAATTCTAGATCACGAAATTAGTTGAAATCAGGTGGAAGTAATTCCTGGCTGGTGAATGAAGCTTGTAAGAGTAGTGAATAGTGATTTATTGTGACCTGTAGTTTTGCCATCGCTACATTCTAGGACATCGATCTTATCGATGGTGCCATCGATGGTTTGCAGCCACTATATTCACCGAAAAACAACATACTTTTACAGATACAGTTACGTTACTGTTTTATCTGAATAAATTTAATCTTAGGGGTCTTACCAATGGCCACATGTTGCACCCGATCGAAAACTACTACAAGATTCTGGGGTGAAGCCCGCGGCCACTATCAGCAATACGCGCGGCCCTTCATTATAAATACAGTTCTCGCCCACATATTTTACTCGGTTTCATCTTCTAAGCGGTCCAAGAACAAATACTAAAATTCTTTCAGGTTAGAAATTGCGTCAAAATAATGTAGCGATTTATTTTTAACTTATTTTCCTTTTCTGCCCAGTGTCTTCAACGATGTCGGAAGTGGATTCAGACACAGAGGCCCAAGGTCAGGGGGTAAGTGCTCTGGATGAGTTCCGTGAAAGCTGGCAGCGGGAGCTACAAGTGCAGGCGGAGCACACACAGGTGGACGCCGGGTCAACTGTCCCTGGCCATGCCCATGCCACTGAGGCAGATCTCCTGCAGGCCAAAGCGGAGAGTCTGTACCGCACGGCAGTGCAACTGGAGCAAAGAGGCAAGGTCTACGACGCAATACCTTTCTATCGCAAAGCCACGCAAATCGTACCTGATATTGAGTTTAAGTTCTATGAGCAGCAGAAACTAAGCAACGAGGCCAACAAAAAGTATAATAACCTGGCCAGTGACTTCTCCAAGCAACTTGATCTTGGGCAGCCGCAGTCCGAAGGGATAGAGGGCGGCGACAAATTGATTGAAAATTTGTACGAAAAGTTCCAGCATGACCTAAGTCAAGATAATGTCTACAACGGCAAGCTAATGGCATCTAGCCGAGATCCCGGTGTCCTCTCCACGGGACTACACATCTCCGATTTGCCACCCGAAATTGTGATGCGCATTCTGCGCTGGGTTGTATCCTCCCAGCTGGATATGCGCTCACTAGAACAATGCTCCGCTGTCTGCAAAGGGTTCTACGTGTATGCACGCGAGGAGGAGCTCTGGCGACTGGCATGTGTTAAGTAGGTCCTTCCCCTGCATAAAATAATTGTATTCTTGTATTATTAATCTCTTGCTTTGCAGAGTTTGGGGCCACAGCACTGGTACTTTAGATGCCCAGGATTCGGAGAATACAACCGTCTACAGCTCCTGGCGCGACATGTTTATTCGTCGGGAGAGAGTTAATTTTAGCGGATGTTATATTAGCAAAACCACGTACCTGCGAATGGGCGAGAACAGTTTTCAGGACCAATTCTATCGACCTGTACAGCTTGTGGAATATTACCGGTATATTCGATTCATGCCCGATGGCAAGGTTCTGATGATGACCAGCGCCGACGAACCATCTCAGGGAGTCACCAAGATTCGGAACCCGCACAACATACGCCCAGATGTTCTGCGTGGACGCTACCGGCTGTTTGGCAACACAGTAACGCTGGTCCTGCAGAAGTCGTCACAGACAAGGGGCACCACCGGACACATGCGCCAGAGACGTGGCAGCGTCATGCCGTTGGACGACGACTCGAACACCACACAGTTTCTGATTGAGCTGCGCATCACCCACTCACCCAAACGTCGTTGTGCCCAGTTGGTGTGGTCGCACTACACGCTGGTGCAGAAGCGTAACAAGGTCGACACCAGCTCCGACTTTGACCTGACGGACGCAAAGTATCCCTCCCTATGGTTCTCACCTGTAAAGAGTTATCACCTAGACGCCGATGCACCATTGGTCTAAGCTAAAGACGTTCCTGTAAGCATGGAAATAAAAAGTATGCGTTACCTTCCCAAAAATTGAAAACAGCTCTGGGAGTAGAGTGGAAATAACGAGATATTTTTAGCAACTATCTTTCATCGGCATGTCTAAAAGCGTACAACGTTCTTAACAACTAGAGCATAAAATCTTCCTAGGACAATTGAGAAGCTTAGCTTTCCCCCCATCGGTTACGTGAATGCAGTTTGCGTTTAAAATGTTCTTTCAATCCAACTAAAATCGTTGCATAGTTCGGCAACTATTAGCAGCTACAGCGTCAGCTAATCACTAGAGTCAATCTAAGACTCGGCTTGCACAACTATATGCTCATAGCGCATCAGGTCGG
Source organism: Drosophila lowei (assembly GCA_008121275.1). Classification (NCBI taxonomy): domain Eukaryota; kingdom Metazoa; phylum Arthropoda; class Insecta; order Diptera; family Drosophilidae; genus Drosophila; species Drosophila lowei. Next base: position 37,097,082 of record CM017777.1, read on the forward strand.
GGGTGTCCCAGCAGCTCTTGAGGCAAGTGAAAACCAGCACGTTGCCGTACTCAATTGGAGCATTGCAGCCATTGTGCTGGAATCGGAGCTTGGGAATCAAAGTTGGTAGCAGCTGAACCTCACAGATGGTTTCGCCCTTGCAGTTCTGACACTTGGGCAGGGGATCGGTGAGCGGTGCCACCAGCAATGGCAGCGCATCTCGGGAATACCTAAATGGGGATTTGATGGCATTAATGAATGAATCACATTGGCAAGGGCCAGAATTACCTCAGTATTTGACCCGGATTTTGCTGAATGGTTGTTATAAAATTGTGAAAAACAATATCGCCATGGGCGGGCAATGCCTTCTCGTATGACTCGTGATCGTCACATGGCTCGCCGGACGACGAGGCACCACCACCCATTGGTGAATGTGCCGATTCGTCGTCCCTAAGCTTATACTCCTGATACAGATCCCTTATGTGATCCATGGATAAGGTGCCGCCATAGTTCTCAAACTCCTCCACCTTGACCTTGCTCTCCACATCCACGGCAATAAAGTAGGACTTCAGCGTCAGATCCTTAATCTGGGACAGCGGTCCCAGGGTGGCCGGTATTGAGGTGTGCTTAAGCAAAGCGATTAAGTCACGTTCCGGCTTCTTTGGTGTATCGACCAGGACGACATCATTTTCGGGACCTTCAATTTCGGCACAAATCGCTGCAGTTGCACCTGCACCAGCAACATCCACACTAGGAGCTGCCGCTGCGGCACAATTTGCATTCGGATCCTCATCTGCATTCTGGGGCGAGCTCATGTCGATTTGATTAAAGCCACAAACAAGGTCATTTTCCACAGACGTGCTCTCGTCTTCGTCGTCTTCATCATCGCCAATCTTGACTAGTTCCTGCTTCACCGAGTCCTCCATTTCCATCCCTCCCTTGGCGTACTGCAAAGCATTCAGCCTTACATTCCCGTTCCGCTCATTCTGCTCGTCGTCGGCAGTCATATCCATAGCCTCGTCCATGGTTTCCGAGACGTCATTACGACCGTTGCCACCGCTACCTTCACTGTCGCCCCAATCATCCGCTCCACTGCACCAGTTTACTGGTTGCGCTCCGCTCGATTTGGTCTTTTTCTTATGCTTGGCAGGCGCTGCCGTTGTCTTGGCCGATTGCTCAGAAATCACATCAAACTGATTGTCCAAGTGCTGTGTGCGGACACACACCCAGCTCTTGGGGTTCTGCGAGCAGGCGGGGCTCACACACCCGAACACATAGAGATTACGGTGAAACTGAGATCGATCCAACGGCGCATACATTTGCACTAACAACGGGCGCACTGTGCCGCACAGAGGGCAGGCGGGCACGGTAACCTCATGCCTAGGCCAGTCCTGTGTGTAAAAATCAATTTTAATTATCAACGCTCTTGGCAAGAGGTCGCAGCCACATTTGCATGTGCCTGCCTGGCTCACTTACGGGCAGGCCACCAATTTTGTTGGTGCTGCTGTTCAATAACTGCTCCTGCTTAACTGTAATTTCCTCATCTTCGTATCCCAGGTACACCGTCGACTTATTCTTGGCCATTTTTCATGTTTCGAGCCGATTTTGGAAAATTGCAAAGTAGTACATATTGTATCGATAGGTGTAAAAATATATTTCTTCGGCTGGTGGAGAATGTTAATCCCGATACTTTTGTGCAATTTTAACGATGTCGATATTTCCGTGCGATTTTAACTCCACTTTTCTCAATTTTGCACATAGCTATGGTCGAGTTCCCATCTTTTTCCTTTGTCTTGCTTTTTCCAGTCAAATTCGCTCCAACTCGTAATAAACATTACAATTTGTGCTTGATGAAATACTTTAAAACCTTATTTTGCAGCATTCAACAATTGCCGAAATGCCCAACATTAAACTGCAGTCCTCGGAGAAGGAAATCTTCGATATCGACATCAAGATAGCAAAGTGCTCCGGAACTATCATGACAATGCTGGAGGATTGCGGCATGGAGAATGATGAGGATGCCATTGTCCCTCTGCAGAATGTGAATTCGACCATTTTGCGTAAGGTTCTGATGTGGGCCGATTACCATAAGGACGATCCCCAGTCACCTGACGAGGACGATCCCCAGTCACCTGACGAGGACGAGAACAAGGAGAAGCGCACCGACGACATCATCTCGTGGGATGCTGATTTTCTCAAGGTAGACCAGGGCACACTCGTCGAGCTAATACAGGCTGCCGATTATCTGGATATCAAGGGTTTGCTCGAGCTGACTCGCAAGACCGTAGCCAATATGATTAAGGGCAAGACTCCAGAGGAAATACGCAAGACTTTTAACATCAAGAAGGACTTCACTCCCGCCGAGGAAGAGCAGTTGCGCAAGGAGAACGAGTGGTGCGAGGAGAAGCGAGACGGCTGAGCAGCGGAAAGCGCATGGACCATCAGGCCGCCGCCCCCAACTGCTGGCTACACAATAGGTTAATAATTTTCAATATTAATCTTTAATATTACAATGTATTATAACCGACACAAATGAAACGAGGAATAAAGTCTCTACCTTATACCCGGTACTTAATCAGTATATATGTACATATGTGAGCTTATCATTCATATAATTTATGCAATATATGTCGGTTGGGACAAATTGATTTTTTGCCAAACAAAATTTGCTTAAATTTCATTTGTTGCTCCTTGCTATAATAATGATCCGATCTGATTTTTGGTTTTCTCGTATCTTTCAAAATTGTGGGTTCCACTTATCTTCGTTATTTGTGGGGAGGGCCGGAATTTTGAAAAACAGTGGGAAGTCACAGAAGTCTGGATACAAAATTTGGTTGCTTTAGCTCTTATAGTCTCTGAGATCTGGGACAAACATGGCTATATCGACTCGGCTATTGATCAAGAATATATATACTTTATGGGGTCGGAAACGCTTCCTTCTGGGCGTTATGTATGCAACATCCACTTTCACCACAAATCCAATATACCCCTATATTCTTCGAGTACCGGGTATAAATACAACAAAAACAACCTTCACACACGAAAATAAACAAAAATAAATAAACCACGCATTTGAAGACATTGTCTTAAAATTCTTTATATATTTTTCTTCGCTTGTGCTTCTCATGCACGGCCTTTGAATAGCTTACTAATACTCAAAATCTGTGGTTTAATTAATTTACAATTGCACATCGTTGCTTAAAATAAATAAACGCACATACATATACAATACACACATATAAAAACATATAGACAACTAGATTTATAATTACGTTTCGTTTTGGAATTTTAACATTAAAATACATATAGCAACATTAGCGCACAACAACAATCAATTATCAGTTATTGTCTAGGAAGACGACGCAGTCGCACGCAATTCAACGCGCTCACAAGGAATATAACAAACATTGGACAAAGATTGCTAGCCCTAAATGGAATTTCTTTAGCTAATACTAGGTTTAACACTCAGGCCCGGCCTCTAGGCCCTACTTGTCCAGGGCCTCCTGCTCGCGATGCTGTCGCTTGAAGCCCCACTCGACGAATACAAAAGCAATGGTGCCTATGGTGCCAGTGACCACAAGTATTGCCAACTGGACGTACAGCCCGAAATGTGAGGAGTAGAAAAAGCTAATGGCCGCCGCCACAGATTGTGTGAACTTAAACAGGGCAAAAGCGCCCACGGCGTTGTTCACATATTCGCCCCCCAGCATCGAGTAGATCTGGGTGTTAAAGCAGGCATCGCCCAGGCCAAGAAGGAAAGCACAGACCAGGGCAATGCTCGCGCTGGGCGTTTCCAGGTACGATACATCGGTGGTATCTTTGAATGGTGCGCTGTTCGGCAGATTAATGAACGTCATGAAGAAGGCCGCCATGTGCATAATGTAGCCAACAATTACGATGGGATCGCGTCCAAAGCGTGTTGTCTTGTTGCCCAGTATTCCAAAAAGTCCTCCTCCGAAAACTTCTCCTGCGCCAATGCAAATTCCCACGAGGCCAACAATCTCCTTGGGCGTTTCAGCTATTTTCGTGGTAAAGCCAATTGCGGACCCAAAGACACCACTAAAGAAGGACAGCTCCAGACCTGTAAAGCAAAAAAGAAGCAATTAGCCATTCGATATACAGAAGAGGGGCTGCCGGACGGACCTGTGTAGAAGAAAGCCAAGCTTAGGAGCAGCATCTTCTTGGTAAAGAAGAGTTGTCCTGCCGACTTCAGCGCATACATTGCCTGGCCCCAACCCGTGTGTTTCTGCTCCAACTCATTGTCATGCTCGGCGTTGTCGGGCATAGAGCGCAAGGCAGCTAAAAACACAATTCCCAGCACGGCAATCACAGTGAGCACCCCTATGACCAGATTTCGGGTTTCCTTGTCGATGCGTGTCTTGTCCTGGAACTGGTAGTAGACAAACAGATTGCCGATGAACATGCTGCACTGAAGGAGGGCCCAGAAGACGCCGGAGTTGCGAGATATGGTCGTCGATTCACTGCACCGCGCCAGATAAGTTCCCTGTCCAGTCCAAGTGATGGAAGCACCGAGTCCGAGCACTGCGCTGCCCACATACAGCAGCACCGTCGATGGGAACATAAAGGTAATCATAAAGGCGCTAAGAAAAAGGGTAGGATAATCGTATTTACTGAACCATTTTGAATTCTTGTGTGGATCCACTCACGTATATGTCAATGCTCCTACCACCATGGCCACTCGAGGTCCCGTAAACGATATGAAGGACGGTGCCAGCCAGTTGGAGAGCGAAAAGAATAGATAAATAATGGCCAGACTTGTGTAGCCCTCGCCCTTGAAGGTATCATCTTCCTGGGAAATGCTGTCCAGTATAGTTTTCTGTGGAAGAAATCGGATGGAAATAAATTAATTATCATTTCGAAAACGTGCCGCTTTTTGTTTTGTGCATGCCAATGAACCGGCAATGGAGGGGTCTGGTCTCAAATAATATATGTTTATTTTATTTCTGTTTTAAATTTTATACACAAAACGTGTTATCGACTCAAGTACAAAGTGAGCTTAAAATACAGGTATTTCTTGTCCGGATACGTTTATTGAGAACAAAAAGCTGCCCTGTTCCCATACGGTACAGTACATACATCGCAGCTCCTCCAATAATTTGAATTACTAGTAATATTGAATACGAGTTCGAGTATGTGGCACTCTGCAAGCAAATTCAAGTGCAATGCTGCAATTCTTGTAAGGCAGACCACATTCTGAATTTGAATCTGAAGCTGAATATGAATGGAAAATTACTAGCTCAACGAATATGTACGAAACATGTTTTCGGTTTGGTAATTTTCCATTCGAAAGGACGCATCTGAATGCACCGTGGAATGATATCGTTATCTCACAGCAGAATTCTGACTCTGACACGATTTCGATTTCGATTTGCATCAATTAGCTGACACTGGCCCGGTCTGGTCTGGTCCTTGTGCTCATTTTGAAGTCCAACATGAGAGCAGAGCTGTGCTGCATTATCAGTACTGTACTCGATGCAGTTCTCGACACCAGCACTTCGAAAACGTTCGATAGCTCGAGCTTTGAGCAGGCGAACATCCCATACATAGTACCATGCGTCAGATTGTGAACGTGAAAGTTGAACATTCCGATGCAAGCTTTAGTTTTCTGCATTGTAGACACTCTCCCCCCCAATCCGGATGTGCTTTTAGAAACGGAAGTGCTCAGACAGTGTAATGGAATGCAGGAACTGCCTAGAACAGGAAGTTGTTGGCTCAATGCTAAGAAAAAATGCTTTGAGGACTTTCATTTTTTCTACGGCAATCCACACGCATTGTGCACATGTATGTTATAATGGTTTAATTGCTAGCATTCACTGATTATGCCTTAACCTATATATGTATAGTCGTAGTTGTATTAGAAGAAATTTATGAAGCGGCTTAGCCATTAAATGATACTGATAAGAGCACTCGACTCTCAAGTACAATCTATCCTTATCAGCTTCCAAGCGGATACCGAGCACATGCTCAATGAACTTTTTATTGAAGATTTTTTGATTGAGGGACCACTGAGATTTGGGTCAAGTTTTGTGTAAACAATGATCGAAGGGAAACCCAAATGCAATGAAAAGAAAGCTGCAATGAATTGCTGGAGAATGCAGGCCGGGCCAGGCCAGGCCCCAAATATATTCGATTACTGATTTATTACGCAAATGAAACTGGAACAACGACTCTCAAAAGGTTCGAAAAATGCAGAAACAAGTTTCGATTTTATTTTTGTTGTTGTTTTTGCTGCTTGCTGATGGCTAGACATTGTTGCACTCTGCTGCGATGCAGGCAGCGCAGTCGTTGCTGGGAAATTGTGGGCTCGTCGGTAGCACACCCACTTTATGTTGTTGTTGTGTAAGCGGAGGCAGGCGCCTAACGGCTGTTTGTGTTATGTTTTTCGCGGGGCGCAAGCGCAAGCGCAGGTGCTCCGAGTGCCCCCCCCACTCATGCATACACATGCTCGCACGAGGGCATTTGTATATTTCATGTACATGTACATGAACGTAATGAAAATGTGCATATGTATGTATGTACATATGTATGTTGGTCAACCTGGCTCGCTCTTTACACTTACTGCTGACGTGGCCTTGAAGCCTTGTTGCCTGACTACGTTTTATTTGTGTGTGTGTGTGTGTGTGTGTGAGTGTGTATGCAATTGCAATGACATTGAAAGAGTTGTTGGCGTCGCGTTTGACGCGCTTCTGCTGTCTGCTTTGACTATCATTTGATTTGCATTGCGCAACCATGTGGCAGTCACTGCTTGCGGATATTAATATTCCCGCAAGCCAAGTTTTCTGAATCCAGCTCCATAGACTGATTGCACCATATGAGCCAAGGCCTCGCTTCACTGTTGAGACGTTTGTCGATCGATAGATTGGTGGCTCGTTAAAGCACGCCTTGCTTTGGCATTCCAACTGGCTTTGGCTTTGGCTCTTGTTGTTGTAAGAAACAAAGCGCCAAGCAGCGTAGTAAATTGTTTATAAATTTTATAAATACAAAAAAAAACACTAACTAGAGGGCATTGCGCATGCGCCGCCGTCCGTGCTGAAAGGCCACTCCATCACCATCACATTAAAAAAGGCACACAAAAGTGAGAGTATTCGGATCGGATAATTATGAGTACTTACTGTACTGTGTAGTCATTCGATACAAATTTTTTTTCTTCGGGACTTTTCAGAAGGTGCTGTGGAACAGTAAGAGTCCATTGAACCATAACAAAATGCTTGAATTTAAGCGCAAAACAATGAATGCTGCGTCGCAGTTTGTAGCCGGTTTCAGGTTTGAGTTTCGTTTATAAAAAAGAACGCTGTATGCTTTGCGCATACGTAATGAAAAAGAATAAGAAAAACAAAAACTATTTCTTAGCCATATATGTACATACACATACGAGTAGAAGTAAGTCCCGTCTATATAACGTTATATCAGATATAGGTAGATCTTTTCCGGTTTGTTTTTAGCAAGGCTTGGCCTTGATCTTTTGGCGCATATTAGTCGGATTGGATATTAGACAAATAAAGCCGTTGTATGCAATTGATAAGAAGCAAACAAACATATAAGCCTCATCAGACCATGAAAATCAGGGTTATGAATGGAAAATTGATATCTGACGTTGATCCCAAGAGGTCATATTTCAATTATTCAACTCTACTGATAGAAAAAACGATATCAGAAATTGTTACCCGTTATCTGGTAACGGCGATTGTTAATTATTTGAGCAAATAATTAATTAATCGCCGTTACTTCTGATGAATATTGGCAATGATGAAAATAGATATCAATAGATAACCCTTTTACATATCATATGATATTAACCCTAATTGAAATATGACCTCTTGGGGTCAACGTCAACGTCAACTTCATATTTCATTTTCCATTCATAACGAACGCTGATTTTCTGTGGTCTGAGGCTGAGGCTTATAAGCTGCCAAGTGCCTTTGTTTGCTTCTTATCAATTGATGGTCCAGACCACCATCACATTTTACTGGCTCAATCCCAATGATGAGTATTACAGCGAGAACAATGAATTCATGATTTATGACCTTTGAGCGCTGTACTAAGGGAAACAGACTGAAAATAGAATGAATTCCTCCCCATTTTATATGCACTGCTCCAAATCAGGGTAATTTACTCAATTAATGATTGAGGGGTCGTGTAGTGGTGTGGTAGTCCTCTGCCTCTGTGTGCGTCGGAGTAACTGGGCTGTGTGTGGGGCAGGGTAGGGTAGGGCCAAGGATACTAGAACGTCTATTGGCAAGGACAAGGACGAAAATGCCAGTGGCAAGGATGTCAACAACGCCCACGCATACATACACACCAGCCCCTGTAAGAGAAAGAGAGACGGACAGATGCCAGATACCAACACACGGGACACGGGGAAACACACAACACACATGGACTGGGACTGGCTCTTCTCTTACCTCAATGTTGCACATAGTTTGGAACGCAGTAAAAACGAACATGAAGCCGCAGCCCAGGACGAGAATCATCAGGAATTTCCTATCCATTATGCTGCCTCTGCTCTGAGTTCTTTGTCGAATGGAATGCAATTATTTTACTTTAACGTTGTGTACTGCATTTACATTGGCGACGTCAGAGCCTCCGACCGACGACAATGGCGCTCAACGCGAGGGGGCGTGGGTATAGATTCGGTTCGGTTCTGGTTGATGATTAGTTGGCTTGTACACGGTAATTAATTTTGAGCATCTGCATGTATATTAAACACTTGTTAAAACAACAACTAAATGCGAATGGCTTCAATTGGAAATGAAACAAAAACACGCAAAAACCCAAACCAAAACACACGCACCACGGTATTTAAATGCAGTGTTTACACGACGACGGTTGAAAGCAATAATAAAACAGATAGTAGCTATCAAGCCATACGACTGAACGAACTTAGCCCACTTAAGCCCCCTCTATTAAAACAAGCGAACAATTTGAATTAAGCCGCGGAAAATAATAACGTTTGTAAATATTTCTCTTTACTTACAAGAAAAATACTACGATATCTTTTACCTGAACTGCGCTTAAATTGTTCAAGTTTTATAATATTTGTGGGTGTATTTAAACATCACTGGTTGACAATGGGTTAATCGTTCTCTGTCCATGATTGGCAATCATATTCATCGAATTTGATATTCGGTTTAATATTACTAGCTAGCTAGGACTCCCAATACTAAAAATATAGTTTTATCCGATTGATGAATCAATTTTCCAAACGTTGGGCTAATTTAAAGGACTCCATTTATTGGATTGCTTATAAAGGATTAAACAAAAAAAGGTCAACCAAAATGTCAATTTTCTTACATGGTAACTACACATTTGGTACATATCAACTTCATAATTATGGATGGCAGGGTATATTAATACAAGGTAGACCTGCTTGCAGCAATTTTCGTATGAGAGTTTCTATACCCTCTCTTGTCACAAAATCTGAGAGAGAGATTAATTCCGAAAGCTTCACATGCTCGAAGCTATCGGTAACTAAGTACGATGTTCGCGCGCAAATTTAAAACCAAATTGACTTGCACAAAGATTTCCAATTGTAGGGGGAAGTCCGATGAAACACTTGAGCACTTGGGAAAGTAGTCGCTTGAGATCTTTGGTTTGGTTATTCAAGAAGAAGTGCCGGGAAGTTACCAGGGAACATCCGTGGCAAATACATTGAAATTCATTTTCTCACTTTATTTGTTAACATTTAAAGAAATATCAAATGTGTACGTGAAGGTTTCTTTTCGTGTGCTAACATCGATCGTTTATTATATAATATATGTATATGTATTTATATTAGTTTATTGATTATTCCTCTGGTATGGTTTCTAGCTTACTCTAAATACTAAAATCTTTCATTTGCAGGTATTTCTCGTTTTGAAACAGAAAGTTCACTTTTAATGCGTATGTGTATTAATTAATTTTAGTTTTTAACTGAAAATATCTCCTCCTCTTTCCTTTTCCATTATGAACTCCAAAATAATATCGAATGAAAAGCTCAAATTTGACTCAATCGTACGATGGAATTACAACTCTCAATATAGTTTTTTTAATCAAATGTAAGCAAATGTAAATTTAAAGATAGTTTCTGTCTGTCTTCAAAAGCAATTCCAGAGCGAAAAAAAAAACATTTCCAGAGCTGGATTAACACAGACGGTATAGAGTTTTCGATAAACAACAAACATTTATCATCAACGTTTTATCTTAGAATTAATTAAATGGTTTTTTGCTTCTTTTTGTTTTTATATGCTGCTAAGGAAATGTTTCGCGGACATTTGCAAAATGGAAAATTGTGTTGGTTTTGATTGATTTTCGGCTAAACCCTCCCTGATCAGCATCCTATTGCCCGCTCGCTAGTTTCTTGGCTCGCCTATTCGCTCTTCTTGTGAGTAATCAGCGCATCATCGATTTCCTCCTTTGGCTGATCGGTGTCGCCCCAACCCCAAGTGGCGTGAGAGCCGTCACCAGTGCGCTTCACACGCTTCTTGATGATCTCCGGGGACACGGTCTTTAGGTCGTAGGCCCAGCCAATCTTGGCGAAGAAGTCAATGAAGGCGGTGGTGAAGTTTAGAGAGTATTTGCCAAACTCGGCCGTCTTGTAATCCCAGGGAAACACATGATGATAGTTATGCCAGCCCTCACCGAAGGCAAGAACTGCGACTGAAATGTTTTGAGAAGGGCTGATCTCTCTGTAAAACGAAAAAGATCATTAGTTAAAAAAAAAAGTCTAATCTGTATATAGATACATACTTGTCATAGGGACGACCACCGAACTTGTGGGCAGCACTGTTCACCAGCCAGGTCACGTTCAGGATGAAACACCAACGGAACATGGTGGCCACAAACCACGCATTCACAAACGTCTCGTTCCAGAAGTACATGGGAATCATCGTTGGCAGAATAAAGCAAGCCAAAGGCATCAGGATCATGTAGTATCTGAAAACGAGGTAGGGTTAGATTTCGCAATCAATGGCTGGATGGCGTCCACTCACTTCTTCTGGAACATCAATATGGAATCCTTGCGCAGATCCGATAGATCAACACCCTTGCCCTTGGCCTTCACCTCGGGATGCTTCTTGCACAGCAACCATCCAATGTGCGAGAAAAAGAAGCCCCGGGTGGCATTGTGGGGATCGGCATCCGTCTCCGAGTACTTGTGATGCACACGATGATCACGCGCCCAGTGATAGGCGGCATCCTGGAAGGCGATGGTGTTGAAGGTGGCCAGAATCAAACGCAGCGGCCACTTTGCCTTGTATGAACGATGGGCCCAGAGACGATGGGCGCCAGCAGTGATTCCCAATCCGGACACAGCATATAAGATGTAAGCTGCAAGTTGCAAAACAAATTTTAATTATTGTCTGAATCGTTGACAAAACAACAAAAGGTTGTAGTCCCAAGCTGACATTTCGTTAAATCGATCATTTAAAATGTAAACGCATCCCAAGAATATGCATAAATAAAATACGGATAGCAGGGTGACTGAATTTGCATTGAAGCCCGACTAATCAGCAGTCTAAGCGTGTTCTGCCTAGTCGTCGTCCATAGGTGCCACTCAACGAAGGTTATCTGTGCTGGACTCGTATGGATCACAAGCGTCCGGCACGCGCTAGAAAGATGACCATAACGGGATCTCTTACCTAAGCCGATTGTCTCCCACTTAGCCGAGGTGATCATCAGATAGGCCCCGTAGAGTGCAGCCAAATGCAAGTATCCAAAGGCAATGATGTTGCGCCAGACGAGCTTCATTTTACGCTTGTCCGCCTTCTTCATCGGGAGAATGTCCTTGACGAGTCCGCCATCGGTGGTCTCCACATCGCACTCGAAGAGCACACCCGTGGAGTCCTGCTGCAGCTTTATGAGGTTCTGATCGGAATCGGCGGCTGCATTAGATGCGGCGATCAGCGAGTCCGTGATGGACTGGGCACCGGCATGGGCGTTGGGCGGCATATTGCATCAACCTTCAAGTGAAACAAGAAAATAACAATTTAATTAGCGTTTTGTTTTCCAGCATTCGGAGGGGTTAAGCAATTAGCTTTTGCACTTGACACGCTTTGGGTGGAGGCAGAAGGCAGCGACTCCAAGTTTTTATTGCTGCCATTTGCAGACCTGTCTCTATTGCTTACACCTTGAGGCCAGCCGTGTCGTTTAGCATTCACCGTCTTGCCAAATACGTTTCGATGAAACGCTGGCTAGTCTAGACTAGTCGCAGAACAAAGCTAAAAAATCAATACAGGTGGCGCACATCCTTGCTGAAGTCAAAAGGATTCCAAAGCGTGAATAATGAAAATACTGGTGTGGGAAAGCGTACATATGGGTCACTGGGAACCTTGCCTTTGCCTTGCCCCAAGGTTAAGTGATTGAACCGACTTCCTGGCAGAGCGTTTAATCTGAGCTGAGCTTCAGCCATGGGCAGGCAGGCGGCTTTTGTGAGTTGCTTGTGGAAAATTACTGGCTCAATAAATTTGGGCATGCTTTGTTATACACACACACACACTCACACACTCATGTACTAGTACCGTACAGAAAATGAGCAAGAATTGCGAATCGGACGAGCACTTTATAGCAATATACATATGTATGTATATATAGTCAGTCAAAAATCCACTTCCTCAACACTTGTCATTGCTTCGATTTGTGTTCCCTGGGACATGTTTTACCTTATACAAATTTATACGAATTTTTGCACAGATATCAGACGGACGAGCCGCTCTGGTTAAGTTTTAAAACCGATTTGTGTAGTGTGAAGAAATTCGCACGAAGAACTCTTGCGGCAAATGTATAAAAGCTTTCGCTCTGGCTCACCTTCTCGCTCTCACACATGTAAGCTCAAGTCTTCAGGGGTGGGACGTGCTTTTGCAGATGTGCGCTCTGCGCGCTGGACACGATTAGATTAAAAATTTTGTTTGGCCATTTCAGCGATCTGCCTATTAATACTTTTGTACAGCTGCTAAGGTCAGGGTTAAAATTTATAATGTATGTCTAGACCAACATCATTTTTGGTCTAATCTAATCAGTATGCACGACCGGACGGACACGTGTCTGGTGATGGTGGCTATTGGCTTAATGCATACATATCTACTCGCAATCAGATGTTAATCACAATTATATTATACGAATTATAATTATTATGTGTCTGTTGCAGATTTCATCAGATGAAAAAAAATTGCAAGCAAAAACAATAGGAATATTACCCAATTAAACACGTGAACCTATGTCAAGGAAAAAGCTTTTGCATCATACGATGCTCACGCCAGAAAAGACGCCCGCTTAGGAACGACAGCAAAGAACGTAGAAAGAGCGTAGAGGGAAATACTAAGAAAAATTCCGAACTGTACGGACTGTGTACGGAGTACACTGTGTAAGTGTAAATCAGATCACATCTGAAAGCTTTTTCACAACCAGAAAGAGAGAGAGAGAGAGAGAGAGGTGGCATGAGAAACAGCTGTTCGTTCTTGTAGGAGAGAAATAAGCTTAATTTGACCAAAAAACCGGCAAACAAACGCATTAATGACCAACACCAACAACACTTTTAGCAAGAGCTCAGCAAAATGTGAGTCGCGCATTGAACTTGAAATATGTCGACGTGTTGTCTGTCTCTCTGTTTGTATGCCATTCTCATTTATTGGGTAGCGTGGGAGCTTACAACAGAGAGAAGAAAGTACAGCCCAACGCGAGTTGGAGATAGAGAGAAAGAGAGAGAGAGAGAGGGACAATTATGTATGCATACATATGTATGTACATATGTACATAGTTTGTTCTATAGAGACCCCGGAATCACGTTGCAAAGGCGTGATGCAGTGCTACGCTTCTTGGGTCGGTCACTGGAGCTTGCTTCACATGACAACCGTGGACATACATACATATGTAAATAGTAATATTCATCGAACTTAAAACATTTAATTGGCTTAGTCAGACATGCGAACCTGGTGTAAATGAAGTGAGAAATTATTTTATTTTGTTGAGCTCTCGCCGAACGATATGTATGTACATTTAATTTGCAATTCCCATTACGAATTTAGGTTGTTGTTAGGGTTTAACGCCAATTTGCAATGCTAAGTGCCCGTTTAATTATTGTCAAAGTTCAGTAAACAAAAACAAAAAAATACATAGAGGTTTAGCTTACCAGGAAAAGCCATTACAGAGTAAAAGCAAGTGAATTAATGAAGTCAAAGTAAGCCCCCCGCCCATTCACTTATTTAAGTCTAAATGGGGGAGCACTCAAAACTAACCGAAAAATACAAAAATAAGAGACCGACATCTAACCTTCCGCTAAACACTTTGACCGTTAAACTGAAACCTTGACGAACCACAGAGTGGTGGCTGCTTAAAAACTCGACCCCAAGATCGTCCAGTTAGAGTTTGATGAGCAATCGCTAAGCACAAGAGCAACAACAAAATATCGCAAAGGGAGATCGAACTACAAACAACACACACATACAAACTATTGTATGGTACAGTACATAGTATTTGTATATAGCAAGTATCGGAGATAAAATGCGCAGAGGAAATGAAATGTAGAACTGTGTAGAGCATTGTTGTAATTTCTTGCTTTGCTTTTCTGGCGCCTGGGGCTTTTACGTAAACACCAGACACAAAAATCCTGTTGAAATGGCTCAACAAGTCACTGGCCACAGACATACACATGTACATGACATCTGGAATAGTCTACGGCTAACAACCAACCTGTTTCCTTGACCGAGTCGCTTTAACTTCTTTAACTCGCGCTTTTCTTTTCGCACAGTTTTTAAACTAGTATTTGTTGAGGGAGCAGGCCAAGTGTGAAGCCACAGCACGTCCGCACGCTAGACAAAATATAATTCAACTGACTAAACTCTCGCGCAATGGCAAAAACGAAAACATTCGGACGAGGAAAGCGAGCACAGTAGCTGAGATGCGAGCGAGTGAGCGAGCTATCGCCAACGTCAGAGCTTTTTATGCCGTCGTGTGCATTTCATTGCTGGGCAGGAATAGGGTATTGCCAATTGCCTATGTTCTTTAGATTAGCAGCATGCACGTAGCCCCCAATCGCAGTGAATTTACAATTTGGGAGAAATTGTAAACATTCACTCTATAATGACGTCAATTATCCAACTGCTAAGTGAACGATTGAATCGGATATCGTTTGGATTACATCTGTGCGTCTATTTGGAGAGTAAGCAATAGATATTTGGAGAGTAAGCAATAGATATTAATCACTACGCTTGTTAACAATGCAATTTCTAAAATTAAAACCCGTTCACATGGACCAGCACCAGGCACCTGCCCAGCCAGCGGGTTTTAGCCTTCGCACTTTGTCCCAACAGTAGGTTAGGACCATGTTCAAATCTAATCGATGTTGTTTGGTCTGTGTGCCGGGTTAATGATAATGGGTTAGAGTGTGAATCCAGTTGCCCAGCCTAATAATATTCTACTGATAGATAACTTTATGGTTCTTGTACTTTGACCAGGCTAAACCAGTTGGTGAGTCCAATCCCTCGCATTGTATTGTGGCTTAAGCCTTAGTTTTTACATACGCGTGTTCAAAAAGCAGACCCATTCCAGACTGATTTGCATATTGCTTCTTTCAAACACAGAAGTTGAGGTTAAGTAGGACAAGAATATTTACGAAAATACGAAGGCCATACGGCTAGTTTCACTTTAAATGCATATTCATACACATACATACGATGATATTGTATACCCATTTGTATATACATACATACATTTGCATTTGCAGCCGACATCAAATGTATGTATAAGTAAGACATGACAGGTGTGGGAAATAGTATCAAATGTACCATCGAGGAAGTGATATTTACAGCACAATATGCATAGGTTCTGAGTCATGGTGCTCCAATATCTCTAATCATTTCATTTTAAATTAATAGGCCTAGATTTCTAACAGAGAATATTTAATATTTATGTACATACATATATATACTCTTGTTTTATGTCTCCTCGTGTTATACATAATATGGGCATTCATCGAAATTCAAGGACAAGGCTTATCTTTCAACGTAGACAGCAATAAAGTATGGGTTAATACGCATTAGAAATATTATCTTGGAATCTGTAGAGGCGCCTTTAGCACCTAAAGATTAGGTGCACGTAAATAAACACTTGAACTAGTGCACAGCGCACTATCATCCCAATGCATGTTATTTGAAAATGCTACACAGCATAGAAGAACAGATATGTATGTAATTCTAGGTACCAACTATTCTGCGTCATAGCTTCAGATGTGATATCACTACGGCTTTGCATGTACCTTCATTGATTAGTAAGTGCGCCAAACTGCGTCTTTAGATTATTGAACTATTAATTACATGCGATTTGCCATTACTTGTTAATCGCATCTGTTCCTCCTAATCAGTGCGGCGTTTGGTTTGCAGATGTCGCCAGCCACAGTCACGGCTTACGACGCTTATCGCAGCAACTGCTTTGAGTGGGTAAACGAGCATATTGTGGCAATAAATGCAAGGTGTTGAAACTTACGGGCTCTTTCAGTAACTTCCAAGTAAAACTCACTTCTTTTTCGTTTAATTCAGCAATTTTTGGGTTTATGGTTGTAATTGGAGATGGAAGATAAACTGTGGATGACAGTGCTATGTATCGATTATCCATGTTGGATACATCGATATTTTACAACCTATTTTCCGCGGTCATATACGGTCAAGTTAAATAACTGTTATTTCAATTTAAATTTACTTATCTTTGATTATAAATGTGGTTTTACTATTTCATAAATCTTTGGAATTAATAGTCACGGAACCCACCCACCTTTAGAGAGCTCTACACGGTCTTGGTACCCATTCTTAATAATTAAAATGCCATTTTTATTGAATTACAAATTTGTGGGTAAATACACAGCTGGCTTACCAGATGGACTATTTCTGCATATTCTTACAATTTTTCAAGGTTAAAATATCTTTTGGGGCCAAGAATTTTTGATTATACTAGACCAAATTTGTAACTTTTGCGTATAGTACATGGAAGAAACGTTTCCTATAACATATATTACTGGCTAATCATGTTTGAAGAAGTTAATGGATTCCTGACTACGGACTCTGACTTCGTTTAATGTTGGACTGGAAAAGATGCACAACGGCTTTGAATCTGTTGAATCTGTAAAAGGATAACTACCTTTAGACATAGGTCAAATAGGTTAAAAACCTTCAATTCGCCGCTCCTGCTTTAGCTGTGTTTACCAGCGGTTGATATTTATAGTTCTGGCCTAGGTCTTAGCCTTATTAGGACTTGGGATTTTCTGTGATATGATAATAATATAAGCCCATATACATCTTCTTCTTGTACTGTCTCGTTTAATATAGATTAACATAAGTACATCTCAGGAAAAAGTTTCAATAAAAACACATGAAAATTTCCGATTCTACGATTTTTTTTACAAGGGTTTTCAAGACAAGAATAAGAATGCTTTAATCAACTTATATCAACTTTTCGTGAAGAAGCACCTGGCATTGGCACTGCAAAAACCGCCCAAAAAAAACTGCTCAAGTATGTACGTTAAAACGTTTTAAAATGGGTTTTTATCTTCATGGAAAGGGGAAGTATTCTTATAGTTGGTTGGCTCACTTTCACTCTAAGGGCGCCGCAGAACAGAACAGCAACAGAAACGGAAGAGCCAAAAAAGAGTAGTCTAGTCGAATACTCGAATCCCTTGTATTTACGAAATATTAGACAAAAAGGAAGAAACAGAGTGGAGCTCGATCCTCAATCCCTGAATCGCTTACAGGCTGGTCCTGGCTCTTGAATAATCCTGGCCACATATGTACGTCTGGGAGTTCTTCTTTTCGGCCGCCTCTTCGGCCCACAGTTTGTTGAGATAATCCTCCAGTTTGTCCACCATTTTGTCGGTAAGATCTGTGCAGCTTTGGTAGTTGGAACCCCCACTGGAGGACCCGCCATCGAAGACATTCGACGATCCAACATCGCCAGGGCACACATTCGTGGACTTACGGCTTCTGTCGTATTTGCTGTCCTTATCCTCTGGTACCCTGTCTTCTTCACATAGAGGCCACTGGGGCTTGGGCTGCGGTTGCTCGTCCTCCAGGCGATACCACTTCACATTGTACGAGTCCTGGCACTGCTCTGCCGTCAGCTGATCGATGTTGCACTCGCAGATGAGGAACCGACCGTTGCACTGATCACAGCGCGGCATTTTCACCTCTGCATTGCGTAAGGGACGTGGAAGCTGCACGTTCACGAGAGTGCCCGTATTCATTTGGGGGGGCACCTGAAGTCCACACAGAATACTGGCCTTGCGCAGATGACAGCCATCCTTGAGGGTGAGCTTCTTGGGCACCACCTGCTTGGAGCAGCCACGGCAAGAGCACAGTGGGCCCTCGATCGGGTTACAGCGGGCACTCATGCGATTGTAGAGCGCCCTGTAGATTATATCAATCTGCTCCTTGTAGGATTTGTGCGCCCAAAAGAAGGCCGACTGATAGTTTTCGAAGAGCTTGGACGTGTCCTTGGCGGCATGCATCCATGCTCGCTGCTGCCTGTGTAAGGCTGTGGCATCCACAATCGGATTACCGAGCGTCACCGGTGGCTTCCCGTGAAAGAAGGCCTGAAATGCACGCTTGATGATCGAATAGGACAACATGGCCTCCATGCTTTTCATCCCGCACTTGATGCTCAAAGCCTGCAGCATATCGTTCCGATCGAGACGTGGCTCTGGCGCCGCCTTCGGGCTGCATTTTGTCCTCAACTTTTCGTGGTGCACAAAGGCAAGCTTGATGATGGACCTGGCCTGGCAGCTCTTCGTTGTGTTGATGCCACAGATCAGCAATATCTGTGCGATGCTCTTGGCAATGTCCTCCACAATTTCGTCGAACATCTGACGGGGATTCAATTTCGGTTTGGAGTTGCAGCAGCAGACGCCTGCGACATCCTGCACCTTCTTGCTTTTCTCGTATTTTTCCATTTGTGCAAAAACAAATTTTTTTTCAAACAACGAATTTTTGTTACTTTTCTCGAAAAAGACGCACTTGACCTCACAAGAGCCAAAAACTATATGAAATTAATGTCTAAAAGATGTTTTAATGCTACTGTTATGACCATTGGCATGAAAGGAAAAGCCTATGTCGAGATTTAGAATTCTTTCTTCTGAGAAGTTAAAACTATTGCAAATGGGTAATTATCTTCAAACAAGTGTTGTGGGTACACAGACGATTTGCAATCCTCTCTCTCCTCTGCGCAGACGTTAAGGTTCAACATTAGAACTAATAAAGAACATTAATTAGTAACTCGTGCATACATAAAAACAACCAAAGCTTTGTTAAATATATAAAATACATATGGATGCATATAATTTATTGGGTATTGGACCCGCATTAGATGCCTTAACAAAAGGTTAATCATGAGGGGAAATCTTAGGAGTTGACTTATGGTTTTGACTGGAGCTTGTATATCGTAATGGTACATGTCTAGAAAGTTGCGTAGCATTGCATTCTCTACTGATGCATGTATAAATATATAGGATAGATCTGACTTAAAATATATTGGCGCCTTTCCAATCATGGAATCATGGCATGCCATGATTGTCTGTCTAAACGCTCATACATGGATGCCTGCGACTTTGTGAAGGTTATCAGTCCTTAAACCAGAAACAACACTGATAACCCTTGGAAATTGAATCGTTTGGCACGCGACCAGACAATGATAACAATAATAAAGATCGCATGTACAGAAAACCTTGAAATATCATTCGTACCCAATCCAATGGTCGAACCAAAATGCCAGGCATCCAGATAAGTTTTAGTTTCGATGGTATCCACATCGTATTTTAAGAACCCGCCCATGGAATAGAGAAGCCGAAGGGGTATACACATATACTGCACCATATTTCATCATTAAACAACATCATAGATTATTTATATATATTTACTAATTCTTTTCCATTTATTAAACATCAATTACCTGACAATAACAAGGCCAGAGTTCACCAAAATTGTTGGGGACTTTGGCCAGGTATTATCCTTGAGAAATGGCTTGCCGTCGGACACTTGTTTGTTGATAAGTGGATGCCACCGTGTGGAGACCCAGATAACCGCCCATTCAGTTAAACTTATCTTTGTTTTCACTTTCCTTTGAATCGAATTTCTTCGGGTGTTGATTATGATTGCATGAGTAACAACAGATTAACACCTGACAGCTCGAACATTGCATTTGTTTGTTTATGCTTTACGCCATTTAGATATGCCAATGGAACTACTTATAGAAACTGTATAATAAATAAGCAGATTTGTTGTCTTTTAAGTGAGTATTTTAATCAATAAAGTAATAACTGTTACCTACGAATATTCAATCAATCAATAACAGACAACATAAAAACTAATTTGAAAATTGATTATTTAGCATAGCTCAAGTTAGGGCTCAAATCCAAAAGGCATCTGAGTAGTTGCAATCTAATTGCATGTGCATACCCAATGGATGATGCATGAACATAGTATGCACATTTGTATATTAACTATATAAACTATAGCACAAAGTGCGGAATGTACCTTTCAAAATCAAGTACATTTTAATCTTTTACAATCTCCTTCAGATCATCAGAGCCGTGCTGTTGATCACGTTGTATTCCATTGGACGTCAATTGGAAAAATTACAGACCTAATCAGTTGATAGAGGAACGCGTGATGCCAATTGTCCCTTAGAGGGTAAATGTATTCAATTTATGATGCGTCATAGCATATATGATATTGTTAATAGAGCGTGACCAAGATAAGGTAACCTCCTAATCATTTAAATCGAAGGAAAAACCTTAATACCCCCTTAGATTAAAGCTAATTACAAAGTTTAGAAGATTAATATTACGTATATTAAGTATTTTTCATTATCTCATATTAAAATAAAAATCAATCAAAACAAAAAATTTTAAAATTGAAGGTTAATGTACATGGTATCGATGCCTGTATTTTCGATATTTTATTGATTTATTGTTTTCATGCTAATTACCCAAAGCCATGGACCAAATTGACTTGGAATATCATCAACCCAGAGCATACAAACTTCGGCTCTGTGCTCTGGGGCCAAATCTATCACAATGGCAAACCTCACAGAGTGCTTCAATTGGTCCCTGGAACGGAAGATTCTCAGTTCATCATGGCTATGTGGGGCGATGGTCTCTGTGTGGTACATGTTCCTTACGGTGGGCTGTGCGATGATAGTTGCCAACAAGAAGAAAGTTTTGGATATATATATATATACGGATGTTTTTGGGCTTGACTGCCACTGTCCTGCCAACTGCGGGCTAGCACCCTACAGTGGCCTTTGCCTTCACGTGGATGACATATTTAAATCGTTTAATGTCGCGTGTGGGATCACATAGCATACGGCAATTGTCCCTTTGTCCAGCATGTTGGTTAGCTACCGACAAAGGCCGTCGGCGGCGCTGTTCATCTCCGTGCTTCTGTACGTACGCCTGGTAGCGTGTGCCAAGTTCGCAGGGAACCCTGATCGCATATAAATTTTTTAAATTGTCTAATTCTCAACAATAGTATAAGTACTGTATACTCAGGCAGATTCTACATAGTGCCGTCCTAAGCACCTGAGGAAGTTGCAGATCCGGCAATTGAACCCCGGAAATGTCTATATGATACATCTGTTGGGCTGAAAACCCATTAGCTTGATTGCCCAAGCACTTGATCGGACTAATCGAACTACTGGAGGATGATGAGAGCCGCATGTCTTTGGCTGAAGTGGTCAAGCAAGCTTTATGATATTTTTGCCGATTACCGGCTAGACCCCAGGTATTTCCAGACGCTTTTTGTTATTTTCTTTCAAACTTTCCTACAGACCAGGCGATAGCCTTATCAAAATTGGTCACTGTCACACCGCAGCTGCGCCGGCTGAACGCCACGTCACGACCAGGCTGTAATCAGAAGCTTCCAAGAACGCATAAAAATCAGCTCTTTGATAAACAACATCAATTATATTTAGTATAATTGCTCATAACTCATTATCACACACCATCTATAAATGGCCAATTCAATTTTAACTGTTAATGATTAAGAAATAGTAGTTATCGCTGCTCTCGATGAGTACGCAAGGCTGGAGGAGATTCACTCTGCCTTTTTGTCAACAAAGAGCACATCTCTGGCATCTTCTGCGGTGAGATCCTTGTCGCCCCATCCCCACAGCTCGTGGGTGCCGTCGCCAGTGCGCTTCACACGCCTTTCAATGGTGTCAGGGGCTACGGATTTCAAATCATAGGCCCAGCCGATCTTAGCAAATAGATCAATAAAGGCAGTCGTCATGTTCAGGTTATAGTTTCCCCATTCAGCAGTTTTGTAGTCCCAAGGAAACACATGATGGTAGTTGTGCCAGCCCTCGCCAAAGGTGACTGCCGAAACAGTGGCATTCTGCGATGGATTGATGGTCCTATAGAGCAATGAAATATATAATAATACTTAATAAATCACCGACTGTGTCTGTAAACTTACTGGTCGTACGGACGACCACCGAATTTGTGGGCCGCACTGTTCACCAGCCAGGTCATATTCAGCTGGAAGCACCAACGGAACATGGTGGATACGAACCAGGAGCACAACAGCGACTCATTCCAAAAGTAGAAGGGAATGACAGTGGGCAAAATGAAGCAGGCCAACGGCATTAAAACATAGTAGTGCCTAGAAACAGGGAAAATCAATATTATTTTTCAGATTTTCCTTTTAGCTTTGGACACTCACTTCTTCTGGAACATCAAAATGGGATCGGCACGCAAATCGGACAGGTCCAGGCCTTTGCCCTTGGCCACCACATCGGGATGCTTCTTGCAGAGCAACCAGCCCACATGCGAAAAGAAGAAGCCACGGGTGGCATTGTGCGGATCGGCATCCGTCTCCGAGAACTTGTGATGAACACGATGATCGCGCGCCCAGTGATAGGCTGCATCTTGGAAGGCAATCGTATTGAAGGTGATCAATATTAAACGCATCGGCCACTTGGCCTTGTAGGATCGATGGGCCCAGAGACGATGTGCGCCTCCTGTTATGCCCAACATCCCAACAACGTACAGGACGGCAGCTGCAGAACAGTCGAGGGTAAATTTCAAGTGGCTTAAAGTTTGGTTTGAACACGCTTACAGAATAGCACGGTGGCATATTTGGCCTTGGCCAGCATCAAATATCCACCATATAGAGCCGCAAAATGCACATAAGCAAACAGAAGTATGTTACGCCAGACCCACTGCAACTGGCGGCTCTCGGCCTTTTTGAAGTGGAAAGTATCAGTGGCTAGGGCTCCATCGGCTGTCTCCACATCGCCTTCAAAGAGCACGCCGGTCTGCTTAGATGACTCGTCCTCCATATTAGTCTCCTTTGTCAGATCGGAATCGGCGGGCACCTTTGGTAACGTGTCCGGTAGTCCTACGGCATTTGGTGGCATGTCGCCTTTGCTGTTATTGAATAGAGTACATCACCTTTTATAAGCTTGAATTTCCTTATCGATTTGCAATTGAATATATTAAGTGTGGATTGCATTTTCGAAATGCATTCAGGTCGCCTATGTACATGTTACATGTTACATATACGTTATATAAAGTAGAGGCTTTACTGAATCACACTTTAATTATAAAATATCTCGAACACAAAGACTGAACAGCCCTATTGAGTTGGACTATTCCCCGGTGATGCTCAGATGCTTGTCAATAACTGATTTCGGGTATCGTTCTATAGTAGTTATTTCAGTTATTACGATTGCTATGATCTTTAACACTGTAACACTGCTACGCGCATTATATATAAACTAGAACTACTATGACACTTACAATTATAAAGAAAGAAGGCCAAAAATATAAAAAACCAGCCTGGCTGACTAGTGAATTGAAATGAACTGCTCGGCATTGCACCGATTTCTTGAATATATACCCCAACAGTACATATACATATATGCTATGGACAGTAGTGATATCGCAAATATCGGACTGATCAGGCTGATATCGATGTTGTTCTTTATTTTTCGGAATTCGCCGCATATTTTTAGAAAAAACTCTTTTCGCGCGCCCTTTAAATTCAAAGTATGTATTAATTAAAGTTTAAAACAGACTAAATCAAAAGAAGAAGTTATAGACTATCAAAATCATATCGTTTAAAAAAATTTAAAGATATGTTGAATAATTGCCAAGATGAAAAACTTCTCTGCGTCAATATTTTGCAATATCACCTGATATTGTTAATACATTTTTCACTATCACCATCAAAGATTGCTCACAAAACACACGACTTTTTGTATGCACAACGTTTTTACTGTGCCCGAATTAACTTACTTCACTTTACTTTTATTTAATTACACTTAATGTGATGCCCTGAGCGTAAACTTGTATGGGTTTTTCGATCTGAGCGTTCCTTCAACCGCTTTCAGCAACAGCTGCCTTAGAACTGCTTCCAGGAGTATTACAGCTTTCAAAAGATTTATTTCACAGATTTCACTCGTTCCCTATATTGTATGTGTAGTATACAAAGTATATTCGTAAATGTTTTAGTTCACTTAATCTATTGAACTCAAAGGTACATTCGCTACACTTTTGATGCTGGGCTTCCATGAATAATTGAAGAACACGAATAGCAGAAGGTTTTATCAGTAATAGTCAGAATCAGGAAATTTAATTTTAGGTGTATGTATGAATATATTTATGGTACATCTGCAGAAAAACTTAAATGTTTCCTTAAGGGTTTTGCCACCAAGAATCAATCAGCTTCTGTGTCTACTTCTCCTAGTACCACTTACTTTTAAAGAATTGTATTCACTTATTTTTGGAGCTCTAATCATTAAACAATTTTAGTCATAGTTGTTTTCATTACTCAATATGGAGGAGCGCGTATCGAGATTGTAAACTTGCTGCCTCCTCGCAACAAAACATGGCGCAAAGTTCAGAGAGTACGAACTCGGTAATAAACGGTACCGCACCGAATGGAATGGAATACGTCTAGACATATGGCAAGACATATGAAGTGAATCATCAGGTGTTAATAAAAAATATTCATCATATTTTTGAGCTTTTAGCTTTATCTGATAACGAGAATAAAAAAACATTAATTAAATAAATAACTCGCGACCTCCTGCATTCAATAACTGAAGCTTTATCTAGTGACCAGAGCTTGGAGACAATTGTGTATTTGAATAAGTTAACAAGGTCAAATGGATCAGTTTGAAACTGTTGATGAGAGTGTTATGTACAAAGCTATAGCATATGATGGAAAACAGTTCATTTGTTTCAAATTAAAGCGCAACTATTTTTCCTTTGGCTTTTCTTTAGAATCAATGTTCTGGTCACTGCTGTCGGCTGGCTTTGACTTTTTTGAGCCTTTTCGGCCAACTTTTGTTTATCGGCCTCAACGCGGGCGACCTCTTCATCTTGCTTTTGTTTCTCTTTCTGCGCAGCTGCAGCTGCCACCTCCTCATCATCCCAGTCGGCCATAGACCGATCGCGCTTCAGCCAAGAATGTGTGGTGTCCGCCTCGAACGCTGGAACAAAAATTTAATGAAATTATGCAAAAATTGTCTGGTAAGCAAGTTGTAGGCAACCTACTCTGATTAAACCACTTGATTCCGTTCTGCATGTCCTCAATAATCTCGCGCGAAGTGTACATTACTTCGTTCTGCACTGCCTGATGGAAAGTGGACGTCTCAAATGCGCCTGAATATACAGAGTTGCGGTCATGATTTAAGGCGCGTTGTGGGAACTTTGCAAGGCACGTGGCCAGTTCCAAGGCATTTCCCAGTGCTGTGCCAGTGGGAACTATGCGATTTACCAGCCCAATATCATGGGCCTCTTGCGAGCCTACCGGACGACCCGTCAGTATTAAATCGAGCGCACGAGACAGTCCAATCATAGCTGGTAAGCGAATAGTGCCACCATCCAGCATGGGTACTCCAAACCGACGGTTGAAGAAACCCAGAACCGCCGACTCCTCCATTACGCGCAAGTCGCACATAAGCGCCAATTCCAGTCCATTGGCAATGCAGTAGCCATTGATGCCGCAGACGACCGGCTTTTTGATCTGGCGACGCGTGGGACCAACTGACCCCTCGGGCCGCATAAGTATATCAACGCTGATCTCCTCCTTCTCATCCGTACTCATTTCCAGTATATCAAAGCCAGAGCAAAACGATCCGCCCACACCGTATAGCACGGCTACCGGCGAAGTATCGTCTGCCTCGAAATTGGCAAACGCATCGCAAAGTTGGGAGGCGGTAATAGAATCGATGGCATTGCGCTGCTGCGGTCGATTTATTCCGATCATCGTAATGTTTTTGTCTTTTTCCACAAGTATAGTCTTTGGTGGGGCCGAAACAGCCTCCGTCTTCGCCGCAGCATCTGCAAAATCAGAGATATTCTTTAAATTACAGTTTCCCATTATGTCATGGCGTGCTTACCTTTACGCAGCGCGTTTGTTGTGGCCAGCATGCGGCGTAGTGGGAAGCGTGCTTGCTGTCCCACCTGCTGTCCCAAGATTTTACCGAATTTGCGCAGCATGTTCTGTCGAAATGCTGCATTATGTATATTGCAAATTTAATTGGCTTTTGTGCTTACCCGAAAATAAAATAAGGTTTGCAAAAACAATTTAGCAGGAGTGTTGTGTCAGGGTTGCCACCGATTGCGAAGGCGTTTGCGCATTTTTGAATGGCGTTAGTATATTTTCCTGATTTGCCGCAGCGTCCATTTCCTTCATATTTTTTCTGCAATTTTTTCTGTGAAATATTAATTTATTAATAATGGGACAGGACAAGACAGGGGACAAGAACGAGACTGGCGTAGAGCTCACTGAGGGTGAGACCGAGCTTTATGACAGACAAATTCGACTTTGGGGCCTGGAGTCGCAAAAGCGGTGAGTGGGTGCAAGTGCCGGCTTCTCATAGCGGTGGCGGCGGCGGAGTGCAATTTGGTGGAATAACATAATTATGTTTGATGTGTTTCCAGGCTTCGCACTGCAAAGATACTCATCTCAGGTCTAAATGGCTTAGGTGCGGAGGTGACAAAGAACATTATTTTGTCTGGAGTCAGCTCTGTAAAGCTGCACGATGTCAAGCTGGTTACTGAGGAGGACTACTGCTCTCAGTTCCTTGCTGCACGAGAATCTCTGGGTAAGAACCGAGCTGAGGCATCTCTGGAGCGGGCACGAGCTCTCAATCCTATGGTGGATATCTCTGCCGATACTCAACCGCTGAAGGAGAAGACGGCCGAATTCTTTAGCGCATTTGATGTGGTGGTAATCAATGGTCAAAGCAATGATGAATTACTGCGAATCGATGCCATTTGCCAGGATTTGGGTGTCAAGTTCTTCGCCAGCGATGTATGGGGAATGTTTGGATTCTACTTTGCGAGTCTGCAGCAGCATAGCTACGTCGAGTATGTGTGCTTTGGATCAAAAAAGTATTGCAACGCCTAATTATCCAACTTGCATTCTTCCAGGGACGTTGTCAAATTCAAAGAAATGGAAGCCAAGCCTAATCAGAAACCAAAGTTCGAAAAAGTGGCTGTTCCCTTTCAGCGCGAAATGAATTACCCTGCATACTCGGCTTGGATTGATTTCGATGTAAATGCCGCCGGCTACCAGCGCCAATTGAAAAAGAACGGTCCTGGCGTGGTCCTGCTAAGCGTTCTCCAAAAGTTCCGCACCACATACAAACGCGACCCCAGCTACAAAACCAGGGAGGCGGATATAGTCTTACTGCAAGCAATTCGAGATGAACTGGCTCCAAATTCTACTCTAAGTGACGAATCTTTGGGTGTTCTATTCGCCCAGATTTCCCCAGCAGTTGCTGTGGTGGGTGGCGTTGTTGCACAGGAGATCATTAAAGTGGTGACCAGAATGGAGGCCCCCCATCGGAACCTATTCATATTCGATCCAGACACATGTGCAGGATATGTTCAAGCTATCGAGGTTAATTGAATCCATAAAATTAATTTTGTATTTCTCAAATCATTTCAAATAACACCACAGTTCTAATTTTATTTGTTTTTTAATGTCCCGTACTCGTACAAAAAGCTTAGCTTGGGTTCTTTTACCGTTTTATAGGGCACCTAACGTTTAGGGGATGTTGGCCAAGTAGTCTTTGATAGAGGCGGGGTCCAGACGCTGGAATCCCTTCTGATCGCAGATTCCAATCTCAATGTTGTCCGCAGTCATTTTACCCTCGAAGCCTTCCTTCAGAGTCAGAATCGCAGTGTGAACGGCGTCTTCCAGCTCGAGGTCTTCGCTGTAACTGCACGGGAAATCCAACGTATGATGGAGAAACCTTCTTCCATTTTCTTTAAAGCACACTTACCGCTTCTCTAAGAAGGTTTTGCCATTGACTGCATTCTTGCCCATGGCAGTTGCTTTCCAGGCAAAGTAAGCGCCCGAGGGGTCAGACTGGTAAAGATATGGACGGTCATTGTCCCACCCGCAAATCAGTAAAGACACACCAAAAGGACGCACGCCGCTAAAATGAGGAACTAAGTAAATACTCAAACTAATTATTTAGTTTGTTTCTCTCCTTACCCGGATTGGGTATACTCCTGCATGAGGGTGGCCACGCGCTGCACCAGCTGTGAGACGGGAATCGGCTCCTTGTAAGTCAGGAAATAGGTCTGAGCGATCTTACGGGCTTGCTTCACAAGCAGGCGATAATCGGGACCCATTCCGGAATACACCATACCTATATGCTTGTTGATCATCTCAACGCGGTGCACACTGTGCTCCTCATAGAGCGGGGACTTGTGTTTGTTCTCTGTGGCAATGACGACGCCATTGGAAGCTAAAACAACCAATCAGACTGTTCACTGTGCAAATTAATAAAGTGCTTCAGGTCTTACCCATTATACCCACGGAGGGCGCGCCGCCGGATACCGCCGCCAGTGCATACTCCAACTGGACCAGCTTTCCCGAAGGACTGAAATATTGCGAAAAGTTTTGTTTATGCCAGTCATTGTTGTAGGTTAGGTCTATGTACGGCAAATACAGAATTATCAATCATTTCGTTGACCTAGTTACCTGAAAGTGGTCAGCGAAAAGCTATAGCGTTCACTAGCCATGTTTATCGGCCCAAATGCAGTAATTTATATATAAAAAACAAAGAAGCCGACTTCAGAGAAACAAAAATGACACAGCAATTGACACGAAAGTGTGACCGCGGACTTGTCGATCAAATAAACGGTCCGACCCTCAGAAGTATACTGAAATATACCGTGTTATTTAAAAAATATACCTGACGAAAAATCCAAGTTTCATCATACATATTCCTCGTTTTTGATATTCGGTTGAATATTACTATCTAGCTAAGACCCTCAGGTCTAAACTCATTAATTTATCCGATTATTACATCAATTTCCTACAAGACTGGTTAACTTTAAGTTCTCATCACTATTGCATTGTTTATAAAATAAGGTTTGAACAAAACCGGTCAACAACAATTTCCACTAAATTAATTTAATTACATGGTAACTACACGCTAACTACACATTTGCTACATATTAACTACATTTTCATGTAATTACCAAAGGCCACACCTGAAGGGGAAATGTGTACGTTTCAAAACATTTTGTCCGTTTTTTTTTTCATATAAGCCCCATGGAAGCGCCAGTGTGAAAAACCTCCGTTGTCCACTTTTTGACATGCCGTTTTAGCCGACATTTTTGAAAAAATTGAGATTTTGATGGCAAACGATCAGGAATTCGATGCTGATCACGAATTAGTATTCGATGTGGGCTGGGACAAGGCTTTAAGTGGCATTTCTACACGGTTTCTACATTGGTGCATTGGACAAGAGGGTGAGTCCATAACGCGTCTTAAAATATACTGGAAAATACTAGAAAATACTATGAAAAGTATAAAAATTGAGAGGTGTGTGAGCAAGACGTGGTAGTAAGAAAATCAGTGTGACCGCGGACTTGTCGTTCAATTATACGGTCCGACCCTCAGAAGTATACTGAAATATACATATTCCTCGTTTTTGATATTCCACCGAATATTACTAGCTTTCTATATCTCTTAGCCCTGCCCACATATTTTTATCCAATTAATGAACCTATTTTCTACTGGACTGGTTTATTTTAAATACTTGCTTTTATTGTAATTTGCCTAAAAAAAAGTTTTAGCGAAAAAGATAAAAAAAAGTGAGAGTAATCGTTCGTATTTCGCTGCTCAACACTACCACTTTTATCATTGTTGTCGGCAACGCTCGTTCGTTGCAAAAAATAATTAAAAATTCATTTTCCGAGAAATATGGTGCGCGGATCGCTCCGCGGTGGCCGGCCCATGCGGGGGGGCATACGTCCGCCATTTAAGAAAACGTTTGTTCCTCGCCATCCATTCGACTTGACGCTGGCAGAGGTCTTTTTTCCAAAAGTAGCACCGGCTGTAGATGATTCTGCTCTGACTGCGGTAAATCGATAAACA
Organism: Drosophila lowei; assembly: GCA_008121275.1. Classification (NCBI taxonomy): domain Eukaryota; kingdom Metazoa; phylum Arthropoda; class Insecta; order Diptera; family Drosophilidae; genus Drosophila; species Drosophila lowei. The sequence continues at coordinate 37,127,444 of CM017777.1, forward strand.
CACACACACACATAGGCACATTCAAATCCATATTTCTACACACTCCAGGCGTTGCTGAAGCGTAACCAGGACTTGAGCCCAACTGCCAGCGAACAGACAGCGATTGGTAATTTGGTAACCAAAGTTCAGGCTGTCTTGGATAACCTTGTTGTCGCCCCTGGCGATTTCAATACATGTGTAAGTTGATGCGAATGCGAAAGCACAGCAAGACTTTTAAGGTCCCTCTCTTATTGTAACAGCAACTGGAAGAGGTGCGCCAAGTGGGGTCCTTCAAGAAGGGCACCATTCTCACGGGGAACAATGTGGCTGACATTGTGGTCATCTTAAAGACGTTGCCAACGAAGGAGGCGGTCGAGGCTCTGTCGAAGAAGGTGGAGGCCGACCTGAAGACAAGCATGAAGACTGAAGTGCTTACCAAAGGCGATCAACATACAATTCAGACGCACTTGAGAGGCTTTGATGTGTCCAATGTGCAGGCTAAGGTTCGCATTATGATTGCTACTTTGCCGCAGAACTTGCGCAAACTAGAGGCGGACATACACATGGACCACAAGCTGATGCAGAACCATCTGGCTGCTATCCGGCATACTCGGTGGTTCGAGGAGAATGCCCACCACTCGTCAATTAAAGTCCTCATACGCATTCTTAAGGATCTCACCAAGCGTTTTGACGCCTTCTCACCGCTCTCCGCTTGGATGCTCGACTTGATAGCCCATTTGGCCATAATGAACAATCCATCGCGCCAGGCTCTACCCATTAATTTGGCTTTCCGTCGCGTTTTCCAACTGCTCTCCGCCGGACTGTTCCTGCCCGGGTCGGCAGGAATCACCGATCCCACAGAGCCTGGTCATATACGTGTCCACACTGCCATGACATTAGAACAGCAGGACCTCTGCTGCTATACGGCCCAGACTTTGCTTCGTGTCCTGACACATGGCGGCTACAAACACATTCTCGGCTTGGAGGGCAACACCAGCATAGTACGCGAAATGTCCGTGTGGAACGGAGTATGCGTGTCTCCCCATACTGCCGTTTATGAGAAGCCAACGGACAAGAAGGAGGGCGATCTGGAGGAGGACATTGAGATGATCGAAAATGAGAACGAGGATGAAGGCAGCGAAGATGGAGCCGAATAATGCAGCGAATATGATTAATTTTTAGATACGTATTTAATAATGCACACGCTGTATTGAGTGCTCGAGTATTGACTTACAATTTCACCATGTTCCCGGTTATGGGTTCATCCTCATAAACAGTGTCAGTTAATTCCTTACCGACTATGTCGAAATATGCCTCAGCAGGGGAGGCCGTTGGGCTCACTAACTTTGATAGCCAAATCGGTCAATTGAAGCTTCAGGCCTTTGTGAAGGGTCCGAGCTGCTACAATAGATTTTCCGAGCTTATTTCGACACGGCAACTCGCACGCCAAAACCTTCTTTTCGCCATTGTATTGAAGTGCTTCTGCCAGTTCCTCATCACCACCCAGCATTGAAATTATTTCATCTGGATCTAAGGGCAGTTTCGTGAGCTTAAATCTTTGAATTGCCGCAATCAATGATTTAAATTCGAGCGTTTCAAGGGAGCAACGATGGTCGGACCCCTTTTGATTCTTGTCAAGGGTAAAATGCCGCTCCACTATCCTGGCGCCCAACAAGACGGCTGCCTGGGTTATGGCCACACCCAGCTCATGTCCGGAATAACCAATGACTACATGGGGAAAGCGATTCTTAAGCATGGAAATCATGCGCAAATTGCAATCTTCAGGTGGTGTAGGGTAAGCCGAGACACAATGCATGAGTGCATAGTCCAATTTTCCAGCGTCCGCCATTATTTTTACAATTTTCTCAACCGTTTGGATTGTCTGCATTCCTGTTGAGATGACTAGAGGTACCCCCAGACCAGCTGCCTTTTTTAAAAGCGGAAAGTTGTTGGCATCTCCAGATCCAATTTTAATGAATGGGACCTTCAGGTCTGCCAGAAAGTCCAAAGACAGCTGTAACAGGGGAAAGACTATAATATGTATGTAATAATATATATATAATTTACCTCATCCATTGCGGATGCAGTAAAATCTACATTTAGTTGTCGACTGTACGCCTGTAACTCTTGGTATTGGTCTTTGGAGAACTCTAGATATTCCTTGTGTTCTCCATAGGTCTTGCCCCAAGCATTTTCGCTCACGTATTGGCGAGCTAGAGCGGACCGTGTGAACTTTGCTGGTAAATCAGACTTTTGAAATTTCACACAATGGCATCCTGCTTCTTTTGCCTTTAGTATCATCCTTTTGGCCAGCTCCAGGCATCCCTGGTGATTTTGTCCAATTTCAGCTATTATGTAGACACTATCGTCTATTTTTTTCTCCAAAATATCCACTAACATCATTATGGAATCAGATCAATTTAAAAGTTAATTAAAATAAAGTGGGGCGGTGGTGGAAGGGGCCATCGAGTTTCGCGGCTAATCGGCTATCGTTAATAATTCGATAGGACAAAATGGCGTCATATTCACCTTTATTCACTGATGTGGCACCGCTCGAGAGTGAACGTTCGTCGTCCTGCTCACACCAATGAGCTAAATAAGACGCAGAAGAGCGACATGGTTGTGAAAACGAGACAACATACGTGTTCAGCATGACTAACTACTCGTTTCGTTCCTTCCTGCTGTTTGGCTAGTGTGTGGACACACTGGAGAAATTTTCATACTAGTTAGCTGTGAAAAGTATTTTGCGGAAATAGATTTGAAAAATTCAATATTTCGAAGCTATTTCGGCGCTACTATCCATCGTTTGTGGCATACTCAGGAGCAGCGAAACAATATAAAACAGAAAAATGGCCGATGTCATGAATATCGACAGCATAATATCACGTCTTCTGGAGGTGCGTGGGGCACGGCCAGGCAAAAAACGTTCAGCTCTCTGAGGGCGAAATTCGTGGGCTCTGCCTCAAGTCGCGCGAGATATTCCTCTCGCAGCCCATTCTGTTGGAGTTGGAGGCCCCGTTGAAGATTTGCGGCGACATTCACGGTCAATATTACGACTTGCTGCGACTTTTTGAATACGGTGGCTTTCCACCGGAGTCAAATTACTTGTTTTTGGGTGACTACGTTGACCGTGGCAAACAATCGCTGGAAACCATCTGTCTGCTCCTGGCCTACAAGATCAAATATTCGGAGAACTTCTTCTTGCTGCGCGGCAACCATGAGTGCGCCAGCATAAACCGCATCTATGGATTCTACGATGAGTGCAAGCGCCGCTACAGCATCAAGCTTTGGAAGACGTTTACGGATTGCTTCAACTGTCTTCCCGTGGCGGCCATTGTTGATGAGAAGATATTCTGTTGCCATGGCGGTCTGAGTCCGGATTTGACTTCGATGGAGCAAATCCGCCGCATTATGCGCCCCACTGATGTCCCGGATCAAGGTCTGTTGTGCGATCTGCTGTGGTCCGATCCGGACAAGGACACCATGGGCTGGGGAGAGAACGATCGCGGCGTGAGCTTCACATTCGGAGCCGAAGTGGTGGCTAAATTCTTGCAGAAGCACGAGTTCGATCTCATCTGCCGTGCCCATCAGGTTGTCGAGGATGGCTACGAGTTCTTTGCGAAGAGGCAGCTGGTCACCCTGTTCTCGGCACCCAACTACTGCGGTGAATTCGACAATGCTGGCGCCATGATGTCCGTGGACGACACACTGATGTGCTCGTTCCAGATCTTGAAGCCGGCCGACAAACGTAGGTTAGGTTAGGTTAGGTAGAGGCGGCCGCCAAGCCCGCTCGGAGCCCAGCACACTTAGGCCGGTTAGGCCCGTTGTGATACCGCTTGGGATCATTCCCTCCCTGCAGATGAGACTTCATGTCAACAGTTGTCCCATCCAGATGCTCTTATAAAGTTGACAATCTTTCTGGGACATAGCGTGGACATCTCCGAGATGTCGTTCAGAAAGGCAGAGCCCAAGTGATGCAGCCTCCTTCTGCTGAGAGCTGGGCAGGAACAGAACAGATGTTCCACTGTTTCCTCCTCGTCCTCGTCTCTGCAGCTGCGGCAGAAATCATTGTATGGGGCACCCAGCCTGTTTGCGTGGGTGCCTACTAGCCAGTGTCCTGTGAGGGAACGTATGACTGCGCTGCACCTTTCCCTGCCAAGTTTGCAGAGCTCTGAGGTGCGCTTCTTATCTATGGTCGGCCATGTTTGCCGAGCTGTGCGACAACGTGGCCCTATTTGCCACTTGTTGTCTATCAGTCGCGTGTACTGTTCTTTTATGATGAGCTTGCAGGTGGCCATAGGCATACAAATATCCTCCTTATCTTGGAGAAGGGGGTTGTAGTACCAGATCTGGCCAGCTCGTCCGCTATGCAGTTGCCCTCGATATCCCGGTGGCCCGGGACCCATATAAGGCTGATAGCAAATTGCTGAGCCATCTCGTGAAGAGATCTGCGGCACTTCGCCACAGTAGCCGAGTTCGAGGAGATCGCGTTAAGTGATCTGATCGCAGCTTGGCTGTCGCTGTAGATGTTTAGATTGGTTGCCGTGGTGGTAACCGTGTGAAGGCAGTACAGAGCCTCCTGATTGCTGTAACTTCCGCTTGGAAGACGCTACAGTGATCCGGAAGCCTGAAAGATTGCCTTATGTTAAGTTGTTCAGAGTAGATTCCTCCTCCCACCCTGCCGTCCAGTTTTGAGCCATCCGTGAAGATGCTTATGGCCCCGTCTGGGCCGGGGAGTCCCTCGAGCCAATCGTCTCTGTGAGGGATGATTATGCTGAATGGAGTCTCCGTGTGCTCCATTGGAACTTGATAGTCCGTTCTTGTTGGGACCATGTTGTTTTTATTTAGTATAGATGAGTGACCTATGTTCTGGGGTACCCATTGTTCAGAGTCCCTAAGACGTATTGCTGCCATTTCTGCCCGCTCCTTTCCTGCAAAGTCAAGGCTCTGAAGGCATAACATGGCGTTTAGCGCATCATTTGGTGTAGTTCGAAGAGCTCCACTGATGCAGAGGGCGGCTGTTCGCTGAACCTTGCCCAGCTGATTGGTGATTGTCCTTTTGTTAGGGCAGGCCACCAGACAGTAACTCCGTAGAGTATTATAGGTCTGACTATTGCCAGATATATCCATCGGACTATGCTTGGGTTCATGCCCCACTTTAGGCCGATAGCTTTTGCAAGTATAGAGTGCTGTCGTTGCCTTCCTCACTCTATCCTTGACATTCAGGTTCCAGCTAAGCTTTTTGTCAATTACCAACCCTAAGTAACTTGCACTGTCGCTGAAGGAGAGCCTGTATCCGTTTAGTATTGGGGGGTTGAGGGGCGGGACCTTGTATTTTTTCGTGAATAACACGAGTTCCGTTTTCGAGGGATTTAGTCCCAATCCGCGCGATTCTGTCCATTCGGACAATGCCTCTATCGGGGCCAGCGACTCTTTATTGAGAACGAGCACAGCCTGGTTAGTCGGCCCTTGTGTCGTCTCAACCTTGGCTACCTTCCAATCTGAGGTTGGTAGTCCTGGGTTGCATCTCTGCAGCATTTTGAGGATGCGTTCTGGCTCCTTAAAGGTAGCCGGCACCCAAATTCTGGCCCTCGGTCTGCTGGGCACCTCGCTCCAGTCGACTGCGACGAGTTTCGCCCCAGCATAGACCTCGCCGACCTGCGCTACCGCCGCTTTATAAAGCTTTACAGAGCGCTCGTCTTCGCAGGCAATTATCTTAACATTGCCCTGGAACCACCCCATGTCCTTGCAGACTGGCGGAGGTCCAGGGTCTTTATCGAGGAGTTCGAAGCAGCGGTCGGCCAGTGCCGCTTCCACCCACTTCCACTGACTCCTTGGGATTCTACCCTCTGCGCTGCCTTTGTCGAGGACACCACCAGCGTCCTCTCCTTTGGCAATCTGCGCAAAGGAGACATTTGGCAGCACTCTGGAGCGCTTTGCTACCGGTCCCGGTGTCTCCTGCGAGCGCTGCCTCTGGCTTGGGGAGCCACCTTTTCTGTTCTAAGGTGAACTCCGGGAGCACTGCCGAAGCCCATTCCACCTTCTTCAGCCAGTCGGCTGATGGGCTGGCTTCACTGCTAGCGTGTTGCCGACGGAGTATGTGCCCTGCACTCCTCTTTTCGGCATATGTGTAGCGTTTGGCTTGGGCGCTTGTCGACGGCAAGTCAACCCCTCCGCTTTACCAGAAGGTCGGGCAGCCGCAATATTGCTTAGCTTTCCTACCAAGGTGTCAGCTTCGGGAGTTACCTTGCCACCCACACCGGATTCGGGATGGGACCCCCTCGGGTTCGCACAGGCACCTTCCACCTTGCAGGTATTCCCTGCTATAGAGCCGGTTGGGCCAGGCCTTTGGGCCGCTGCCTTTCCGAGCTTGGGATTGCTCCCAGTTGGCATTTGGGGAGCGCCACACTCATTTGTTTTTTTGTTAGTTTTTTGATTTTTGTTCTTGTTATTGTACATCTTGTTCCCACGAGATGCAGAGAAAGGGGAAAGGTCAGCCCGGGCAGAGATCCACGTTGCCCGGGTAAGGCATCATTAGAACAGGGGGCTGCCAAGTCCCTGAGCCCTCCGTTAGCGACTGGGCTAGTTTTTATACCGGGCCCCCAGCCAGGCTGACTCTCGGCACGGGTCGAGTAACACACTTAGTCCGGCCCGGTGTGAGGTGGGTGTGGGGGTTGGGATGTGGGTAGGTATTGTGTAGGGATGGGAGTGTGTGAGCTACTTATTGAGGCGGCACCACAAGCGCATCGTCAGTGCTGCTACCTAGCTAACACCCGCTGGCTGTCCGGGACTGCTTATTTCGGTACTCTCCCGTGAGGGATGCCCGCTTATTCGCAGCTGACCTACCGAGGTAGGCCGTTCGCTATCCGCAACCCGCGACCCGTCCGGTGGCCTCAGCTAGGCCCCCTTTGAGCTACCTCACGAGCCCATCAGACCAGACTAGACCAGGACATTGAGATGATCGAAAATGAGAACGAGGATGAAGGCAGCGAAGATGGAGGCGAATAATGCAGCGAATATGATTAATTTTTAGATACGTATTTAATAATGCACACGCTGTATTGAGTGCTCGAGTATTGACTTACAATTTCACCATGTTCCCGGTTATGGGTTCATCCTCATATACAGTGTCTGTTAATTCCTTACCGACTATGTCGAAATATGCCTCAGCAGGGAGGCCGTTGGGCTCACTAACTTTGATAGCTAAATCGGTCAATTGAAGATTCAGGCCTTTGTGAAGGGTCCGAGCTGCTACAATAGATTTTCCGAGTTTATTTCGACACGGCAACTCACAGGCCAAAACCTTCTTTTCGCCATTGTATTGAAGTGCTTCTGCCAGTTCCTCATCACCACCCAGCATTGAAATTATTTCATCTGGATCTAAGGGCAGTTTCGTGAGCTTAAATCTTTGAATTGCCGCAATCAATGATTTAAATTCGAGCGTTTCAAGGGAGCAACGATGGTCGGACCCCTTTTGATTCTTGTCAAGGGTAAAATGCCGCTCCACTATCCTGGCGCCCAACAAGACGGCTGCCTGGGTTATGGCCACACCCAGCTCATGTCCGGAATAACCAATGACTACATGGGGAAAGCGATTCTTAAGCATGGAAATCATGCGCAAATTGCAATCTTCAGGTGGTGTAGGGTAAGCCGAGACACAATGCATGAGTGCATAGTCCAATTTTCCAGCGTCCGCCATTATTTTTACAATTTTCTCAACCGTTTGGATTGTCTGCATTCCTGTTGAGATGACTAGAGGTACCCCCAGACCAGCTGCCTTTTTTAAAAGCGGAAAGTTGTTGGCATCTCCAGATCCAATTTTAATGAATGGGACCTTCAGGTCTGCCAGAAAGTCCAAAGAGAGCTGTAACAGGGGAAAGACTATAATATGTATGTAATAGTGTATATATAATTTACCTCATCCATTGCGGATGCAGTAAAATCTACATTTAGTTGTCGACTGTACGCCTGTAACTCTTGGTATTGGTCTTTGGAGAACTCTAGATATTCCTTGTGTTCTCCATAGGTCTTGCCCCAAGCATTTTCGCTCACGTATTGGCGAGCTAGAGCGGACCGTGTGAACTTTGCTGGTAAATCAGACTTTTGAAATTTCACACAATGGCATCCTGCTTCTTTTGCCTTTAGTATCATCCTTTTGGCCAGCTCCAGGCATCCCTGGTGATTTTGTCCAATTTCAGCTATTATGTAGACACTATCGTCTATTTTTTTCTCCAAAATATCCACTAGCATCATTATGGAATCAGATCAATTTAAAAGTTAATTAAAATAAAGTGGGGCGGTGGTGGAAGGGGCCATCGAGTTTCGCGGCTAGTCGGCTATCGTTAATAATTCGATAGGACAAAATGGCGTCATATTCACCTTTATTCACTGATGTGGCACCGCTCGAGAGTGAACGTTCGTCGTCCTGCTCACACCAATGAGCTAAATAAGACGCAGAAGAGCGACATGGTTGTGAAAACGAGACAACATACGTGTTCAGCATGACTAACTACTCGTTTCGTTCCTTCCTGCTGTTTGGCTAGTGTGTGGACACACTGGAGAAATTTTCATACTAGTAAGCTGTGAAAAGTATTTTGCGGAAATAGATTTGAAAAATTCAATATTTCGAAGCTATTTCGGCGCTACTATCCATCGTTTGTGGCATACTCAGGAGCAGCAAAACAATATAAAACAGAAAAATGGCCGATGTCATGAATATCGACAGCATAATATCACGTCTTCTGGAGGTGCGTGGGGCACGGCCAGGCAAAAACGTTCAGCTCTCTGAGGGCGAAATTCGTGGGCTCTGCCTCAAGTCGCGCGAGATATTCCTCTCGCAGCCCATTCTGTTGGAGTTGGAGGCCCCGTTGAAGATTTGCGGCGACATTCACGGTCAATATTACGACTTGCTGCGACTTTTTGAATACGGTGGCTTTCCACCGGAGTCAAATTACTTGTTTGGGTGACTACGTTGACCGTGGCAAACAATCGCTGGAAACCATCTGTCTGCTCCTGGCCTACAAGATCAAATATTCGGAGAACTTCTTCTTGCTGCGCGGCAACCATGAGTGCGCCAGCATAAACCGCATCTATGGATTCTACGATGAGTGCAAGCGCCGCTACAGCATCAAGCTTTGGAAGACGTTTACGGATTGCTTCAATTGTCTTCCCGTGGCGGCCATTGTTGACGAGAAGATATTCTGTTGCCATGGCGGTCTGAGTCCGGATTTGACTTCGATGGAGCAAATCCGCCGCATTATGCGCCCCACTGATGTCCCGGATCAAGGTCTGTTGTGCGATCTGCTGTGGTCCGATCCGGACAAGGACACCATGGGCTGGGGAGAGAACGATCGCGGCGTGAGCTTCACATTCGGAGCCGAAGTGGTGGCTAAATTCTTGCAGAAGCACGAGTTCGATCTCATCTGCCGTGCCCATCAGGTGGTCGAGGATGGCTACGAGTTCTTTGCGAAGAGGCAGCTGGTCACCCTGTTCTCGGCACCCAACTACTGCGGTGAATTCGACAATGCTGGCGCCATGATGTCCGTGGACGACACACTGATGTGCTCGTTCCAGATCTTGAAGCCGGCCGACAAACGTAAAAAGTAATATCTTTTAAACCCAAAAAGTCCTTTTCTATATAAAAAACATAAGAAACAACCCAAGAGAAAATAAAAATGCTAAAAATCACATCGGATCGTGGATTGAACGTATGTAAGTGGGTAAAACCCTATTGTGCGTCATTTCTGAACACACTTATCTTTATCTTGGTCATTTTATTGTCAGCAGGCCAAGTCGAATTCTACAAACAACAACTACATACCAACCCAGCAACAGAAGGAAGAGCGCCTCCTAGCATCGAACACACACACAGTCCAGTCCAGTCCAATCCGGCGACCCAATGACCTGGACAGACATCATATGGAGTTTTAATCAATTGAGATTTGATTCACAATTACAAAACAAAAAAACAATTGACAAACACCATAATTAAAAGCAAACATATTTATTTTTAAAATCCAATCCCATATACATATATATATATCGGGAGCCGACATTTCACACACAAACACACACCCATTTACACACACACCTGCAGATACATATGTTTTTTCTTTTTGACACTAGGTAAACAGGTCCGAAGTGGAGGAGGAGGAGGAGAGCACCCGGCAGAAATTTGACATAGACATACGGACAAAGCGGCTGGAATTCAGTCCGTCAAAAAAAGCATATACATAGAAGAGAGGGGCCCTGTAAAGCTCTTTGGCCTTAAAACATTAAACAAATGAAGAAAAAAATTAAAAACAAAGGGAAAATGATAAAAAAGAGAAGAACAGAACGCTTGCCAAGAAAGTGAAACGAAAACACTTAGTTTTGACCTTCAAATTGAAACAGTAGAATATCAGTTTTTTTTTTCGTCCACCCCTGCAGCTTGATGAAATGATAAGGGACGCCGCGCCACCATGCACATGCACCCGACGTCAATACAAAATCAATGAACATTTTTTTTGCATCTATTTCCTTTTCCCCGTACTTGCTGCAGCAGAGCAACGCAACCCACACAAAAAATACGTGTAGAATTTTTCGTTTATCATTCTCTTATCATTTTTAAGATGTGTTTTTATAAAAATTAACTATTATTAATATGTATTATCAATAATCCTTTGTATTAATAAACAAATGATATAAAACCTGTATGAATTATGAAGCTGATTTCAATAAATATTTGAAAAATCCATATGGCGGCATGTTGCGAGTGCTGTTAATGCTGTAGTTTATTTACATTTGAGAAAATACTTAAACATGTTCTAAATGAATGATTTGCATGGAATGTGTGAGATTTCGAGCTCAGTGATGATTTACTCGGTATTGGTATTGTCGGTGGAGCTGCTGGCTTCAGCCTGGACGGATGGGCTTTGGGTTGAACTATCATTTGTAGCCTCTGCGACAGCGGCAACAATTTTCTCCTCGATCTGACAAACTTCGACAGCGGCAGCCAGCTGCTCAACGCTGTTGCTCACAGCTACAGCTGCAGCTTCTTCAGCTACAGCGTTTGGCTCTGCCGAAACCGGCTGACCACCATGAGGTCCTACGTTCTCAACAGGAGCCTCAATTTTTGCCTCATTTGGGGGTTCATAGTCATCAGCGAACGGATCGGTTGAATTGAGGGACGTCGGCTGGCCCGCCAGAGCCTCGGGGTCAATGTTGCTAATAATGCCGCGCAATCGTTGTATTTCCTCGTTGGCCGATTGCAATTGCTGCTGAAGGCGCTCGTACTTGTCATGCTGATGGCGGACCGCACCAATGTTGTTGCGTATGTACTCCATTGGGTTTTCTGGTCGCTCTTTTATGACGCGTATGAAGACTTTGGTGAGCGAGTCCAGAACGCTGCCGCGCTCCAGATAGCGACGGATTTCATCCCGTTTTGGGTCAATTGGCTATACGGCATAGATCGGTTTAATAATATTATACTTTTCATTTAATAGGAACTAACCTTAAAGGACATCTTGGTGTGGACTTGTCGATGAAATATACGGTCCGACCCTCGGAAGTATACTGAAATATACCGTCTCATTTAAAAATATACCGTTAATATACTGACGAATTATCCAAGTTCCATCATACATATTCCTCGTTTTTGATATTCCGTCGAATATTACTAGCTAGATAGATCTCTCAGCCCTGTCCACATAAATTTATCCAATTAATGAATCTAGTTTCTACTTGACTGGCTTATTTTAAATGCTTGACTTTGATTGTTTTTGTCTCCATTTTGGTTCCTCAACAACAATATAGCGTCTCGTATGATGAAAAACCGAACTAGCCCACTTAAGCCCCCTCTATTTAAATAGTTCAACTACTTGAGGTAAATGGCAGAAAATATTAACGATTGTAAATTCTTCTTGTAGATTCATGCCATCTTTCATCTGAACTTAAAAATGACCACGCTAACTTTCATCATAACTGCGCTAAAATTATTCAATTTTCATTATTTTCGGTCAAGGATTGGTAACTATATTGCTCAATTTTGATATTCCGTCGAATATTATTAGCTAGATATAACATTTAACCCTGCCCACATAATTTTATCCGATTAATAAATTAAGTTCCTACTTGAGTGGTTTAATTTAAATACTTGTCTAAAAAAAGCCTAAAAAAAAAGGTCAAACCAAAAAACGTAAATGTGTAGAACACACATTGTTGATACCGATTCAAAGAGAGCAGTTTGGTTATCGATACTATCAACTATATAATCGTTAGAGGCAAACCGCGCCAAAGTGAAATTGCTTGAAAGGAGCGACAAGGATATAAATGCAATCCAGTGGAATAAATTTAGGAAAGTTTTCGTGCAATGCAGGAAAGCCTGATTTGGGAGAGGGGAAATTATAAAAACCTGCGTAACATATGTTCTTGAATATTTCCTTCGATGTTATGTTTCTTGGGCGCTATTTCAATGTTGTAATTTTCGCTTTTTGTACACGAAATTCCGTTAATTAGTTCGTATTATTTCTTAAGATTCAAATAATTTATTAAAATTTAAATATCTGTCCAGCACATAATGCTTTTCCAAGTACATAATACCTTTATCAAATGTTTGAATTCCGCGCCTATTCCTATCTGCGCATGTCCCAGATCCGTATATACATAGAGTTATTTTAGTATCATTAGATACATTACTGGAAAAACTGTTTTGCAAGAGGCCCGACTATCATAATTGCAATGAATTCCTTTGAAAATACATTTTTCCGTGGTCCATCGCCATCCTACTCCGACGATGCAAACTCTGAAAATGCATTGTCGCTGACACTGCCCATTGGAGCAGCAGCTGAGGAAAACGACTTTTGCCATGATGACTCCAAGACGGACCCCGTGGACTACTTTGACGAGAAATTTGACAGCGATAGCTGCTCACGCTTGCACCCTGGGCAGCATGGCCGCAACTCTTTCGCTTTCTGGACCATTGTGATAATTCTTCTGGCCCTGACTGTGGGCAATTTGATCCTCACGCTGACAATTGTGGGTGTCTTGCGCCTCGGAAAGGGTGTACACGGTATGGAGTTGATTCCCGAAGTGGATGTCGTCAAGTTCTATGGCTCAACCGAGCTAGAGCGCCTTCAGACCAACTCAATTGGTCAGGTACATGGCTTCACAGATGTGCCAGTGACCATCAGTAGTGATGGGAGCAACGACGACAATCCGGATGCTGGCGTGCATGTGCGCGTTTTTCGTAATGGAAACGGTGCCTCTAGTGAGCGCGATCGCATCGTGGTCGACAAGGATGCCATTCTCATAGATGCCACAAATGTGTTTGATGTGAAAGACCCCGTCGATCGGCAATCTATTTTTAGCACTCATCGTCCCCAGTACAACATCCCGGCTGGTGTGGCTGCTCTGCAGGCCAAGGTGGTGAGCGCGAGCGGCATCTCTAGTCCCATAGATGTGCCCTTGAATATGGAGAGCGACGGCCGTATTGTCATTAAGGGGTCAGAGGGTGTGTTCTTCGATGCCGCCAGCATCGATCTACAAGCCGAGCATCATGTCTCTATCAACTCAACCCAAGGCGCTACTGTGCTAGAGGCTGGCACTGGCATATTCCTGGACATGGATCGCATACCCATAGTCAGTTCCGAGCTGGGGATACGAACGGGCAGTGTTCAGTACAAGATTTGCGTCTGCATGCCACAAGGTACTCTCTTCCGCATTGCCATTCCACGTATCCACAATGGACCGAAGATCTCATGCGCCCATTTCAGTAGCCAGGACGATCCATGTGAGGTTAATTAATTAGTTGATTTATTTAAAGCTTATATATTTAATCCCAGTAATAAAAATAATACAATTATTCATATATGTATCCCTAAAACAAATGTTACTTAACAGTTTTTTTTTTTTTTTTTCGAGGAAATGTACAATTTTTGAATGGAAGAAATAAAAAATTGGATTAGCTTTTGAAAACCGATTCCTATCTTGCAATCCAAAGCGAATCATACTGTTTTAAGGACAGGTTTTGGTATAAATAGTTGTTCCAATTGCCAGTTATAATACAGAAATGGTATTCAATTCGCTGCTGTATGAGAATGTACACATGAATGGGGGTGGCGGGGGCGAAAGATATAATTTCAAATTAAATGTTGAACTAATAACAAATAGATGTAAAATAATTCGCGCCTATGTCTAATCTAAAATAATTTCGAAGGCATCCCTAAGTATTCGGCGGTGGGGGATTCTGATGTCGGTTCTTAGAGGTTATGGGGGGCACCAGATCTACCAAATTGTCCGGCACCATGCTAAGAAGCTCAGCTTCACTTAGATGCGCCAAACGGCCTTTGCTCTTGGTCGTTGCTATTAAAATAAATTAATGAAATTAATCCCTTTTGTGCATTTCGAATTGGGTTTCGCAATTGGGTTACCCGTTGCATATGGCCTAGGCGTGGTTATTGCGTCCTCGGGATTGTATTCCTCACTATCGCCAACATTCGCCGCAGAGTCCGATTTGTCCTTAATGCTTGCCAGGATCTTTGAAAGATCTGGCGGAATTGATATTCTGGATAGGGCATTGGCGGATCCCTGCGCAAAAAGTAAGCCCCAAAATGAGTATTAATGTGACGGGAAAATCTCAATGAGTATCTTACAGAAGGTTCCACATTGAGCAAGTCGGCAATTTCCAATTGTTGTGCAGCAATTTGTTTGTTTATTTCATCCACCTGACGCGCCAGACTGGATTTATTTGTGGATGTTGGCGTCGTAAGAGATTCATCGCCGGAACTGCCGCCTGGCGAGTAGGGTTCATCGGCATCGTCTATCAGAGCTGGCAATGCTGGCACTAGAACTGCTGGGGGCACAGTTGTAGCTGCTGTGAGAGATTTCCAATAAGTTAAAGTTCAAAATGGACTTTGTTGCGCTTACTCTTCCGCGATTTCGTAATGGGTGCCTTGATGATGGCATCAATATCGAACTCGTCGTCCTTAGAGCTGGTCGAGTGGTTGCTTGGCTTGCGTTTGGGACTGCTTGGCGGAGTAAATGACGTAGTGCTGCGTGACTTCTGAAATATAAAAAGTCAAATACCCATCGACATTGGATACCACACCCCATATTGCTTACCTTTGCCACCTTGCTGCTGCTGGCCGCGGGAAATGATTGTGACACTGGCAATGATGTTGGCAGACAGTGCACTATAATGCCCATCAGTGCGTTGGGCCTCTGCGTGTCCTCGTAAAACGGAACAAGCTCTGTGGCGTGGGCAAGCACACTGGGCAATTTTTCCTTGGAACCCAATGGAAAGATGTAAAAGTCTCGAATCTGATTCGCTTCAGGCTCAATTACACCCAACCGTTGACGCGAGTCGAGATATTCAAAGAAATGATCAAATTTTTTAATCTCACTCGGTCCGGATGGAAAGAGATTCACTAGGACAACCTCTTTGGTTGCACACTTTTTGATCTTCTTGATATAGTCCCAGACCATGAGGCGAGATATTCGGCCAATCACATCTAATTTGACGGGCAGCAGCTTGGTCATTTGATGTGAATTGCTGAGTAGAGGGTGTGCCACCACCTGAAAGTTTGCGACATCGTTCATGCTAAGGGTGCCGGACCACAGTGTTCGCTTGGGCAGACCTTGCAAATAGCGAGTGTAGCTGTCCAGCGGAGTGGTTGCTGGAGCGGCAGCCTTTGCAGTGGCTGTCGTCGATGGGGGAATAGCCTTGACAGTCTGCTGCTTAGGAGGCTGTTCTAAATTCGCCGCCTGCTCTACCGTTTTGGCCGATTCAAGAATTAGACCAACCAGGTTATACGAATTAGACACTCTGGCTAACGCTGACGCTGACGCCTCCTCTGGCTTCTTTTCTGTTACATTTTTCGGCAAGAATGATCGGTCATTCTCCTCCCTTTTTTTGGCTGGCGATGGAATACGTTCATCTCGATCTTTACTGCGCTTTTTCTCTTGATGACGGTGTTTTCGTTCTCCTCCAGTCTCCACATCGTTGTGGTGCCTTCGGTGTCGCTTCTCCAGGCTGCGCGTTTGACTGCTCGAACGACTGCGACTTCTCTTGCGCTGATGATGGCGCTTGTGGCTCTTGTGACGCTTCTCCTTGGATGATCCGGACTTTTCCTTAGAGCTGGAATGCTCTATGCTGATGTCCTTGCTGGAACTCTCTGGGTCAGTAATCTGAGAGGTGTGCTTTTTGTCCAGGATTGACTCCACGTCGGGCAGTGTGGCATCCACTTTGGTGGCAATCACCTCCTCCCCCTTATGGGTCTTTACCACATAGTTCTGTGTACAGGATAACATGTCCAGTTCTGATTTTTCAATAATCTCGAGCTGATGACGCGTCTCCTCCTCGCGCCACTTGGCAAGCTCTTGGCTGGCCAGTTCCTCGGGCGTCATGGCCACGAGTTGCTTGGGCTCCACCTGCTTGGCACAGATCTTTTCGAACAGCGTCTTGTTCTTGCGATCCTTAATATTGAACATAAGTGAGCGATATTTCGATTTGTATTTGGCCCCTACATCGCAACCAAACGAATGATACATTTCCGATTCCACACTCTTGACGAACTGCTCCGCCTCGATGGGTGTCAGCCATTGCGTCGTAGTGCTCGTGCCCGTGCTCTGCTCTGCATCGCGTGCCTCCTTGATGCGCGCCAGCAGCTGCTCCTTGAGCGTACGTCGCACATTTAACCGTATCGGCTCAGGCGTGAAGGGGGATTGTGGGGCCACCACATTCGCAAGGGGTTTATCTTTTTTGGGCAGGGCGTGAATGGGAGGGGTGAGTACTCGCTGCAGCTGTGGGACTTTCGTTCCACTTGTAGACGGTTTAATTACTGCTGGTGTCTCGGGGTCCGGAATCCGCTTGAACTGACGCTTCTAAGGACAAACAGGACATACGTATGTGAGCACTTGACCAATCAATTAACCATAATTATGCTTACGTCTGGGTCCAGGGACTGAAAACTGCCCGACGGCAGTACCTCAAAGGTGGGATTGTCTTGGAGCCATTTTCTGAAATGATGTGCGATGGGTGCCAAGTGGCCAGTGATGACACGTCCACTCTTACGCTCAATCACATTTATCTGAAAATGTACAATTTGTTTAGTCTGATTCGAGTTTCGAGTCGGATGCTTGTAGCTGTAGCTTTTGTACCCGCTCTATTTTCGACACAGCGTCCGCCTGACGCAACACATCCTCAAACAGATCCTTCCTTTTGTGCCTCTTGGCCTGCTCAGTGCTGTTTGCTAGAGGCGTTTGCTTGTCCGCCGCCGTCTGCGGCACAGGACTGGCGGCGGGACTCTTGGCCGACGTCTGGGCCTGAATTGCTTGCTGTGCATATTTTCGTAAGCATTCATCACTACAGTAAACCGACTTTGCGCTATCTGTTGGTCGCTTGCAGACCACACAATTAGTGTCTGAAGTGCGACCACTGGATACTCCTACTTTGACAAAATTTAGCTGCTGCTGCTGCATCTGCTGGTGCTGTTGTTGTGGCATCAGCTGACTGATTGGAAACCTCTTGGTCGTTGGCTTCATCACAGGACTTCGCAAGGGCGCACTCGCGACAGTAGCTCCCACCGTCGCCGGCAGCGTCCGATTGGGCTCCGTTGTAGACACTATAACTTTGCTTTCGCTTGAGGTTTCCTCTGGTTGAATGGCTGGCCTCATGACCAACATATCCGTAATCCTTGGTTGGTTCTACGGAATGGAACGATCATTGAATCATTGACGGAAAATGTAATTAGTTTTGTCATACCTTTTCCTCCTGCTTTTTAACACATTTCGGGCACTTCCAAATGATGCTCTTTTGCTCCATTTCAATGCCCATGGACTTAGTCACACCCACACAGGTGCCGTGAAACCAATCCTCACACAGATCACAGCAGATCATGAACCGATTGTTGTGGGGCTGACGACAAATGCACCAGAGCCTAAAAAGAAGAGCAGAAAAACGTTGGTATTGTTCTTCGCCTTTAGTTAACCTTTAGCATTCATTACTTGTTGGGGTCATCATCATCCTCTTGAGATTCCGAGGCCTCGGTGTCATTCGACTGACTCGTATTTAACTTCTTCGTTCTTCTGGGTACAGTCGAGCGTCTGGCCAGGGATGGTTCTCTTGGGTTGGCGCGCCTTGGCCCGGCTCCAGGTTTGTGGGACAACTGGCTTTCGTTGCTGAAGCTACTGCTATCCAGAGTTGGTTCCCCAATCGACACACTGCTCAGATCCCCTGAGCTCGTGGCAGCTGCAGTTGTTGGTGTGAATTGTGCGCGTCGCTTCGCGCGTGTTGTCGGTGCTTCTATGGGGGGCAGTTGAATGACTCTTCCATTGCCACGCATTACCTTAGCCTCGGAACGCATTTGGGCTGTCACTGATGGAACTCCTATTATGCGGCTCCTTGATGGTGTGCTGCAGGCAATAGGCATAGAGGATAGCAGATGGCTGTGCTCGGAGAGAACTGAAGGATGTGGCTGGAATTCGGAGTATTCGGAGCTAAGGGCAAGTCCAAAAATTTAAGAATCAGACACACATACCTCAGATGATGACGCGTTCAGAATGGATGGATGGACCAAGCTTTCAAGGGGTGGAGGCAAAGATACAATGCCATCTAGACTTCCAGGGTCGGTGCTGGCCAACACTTGCTTCACCACCTCAGCCTCAAACTGCTTGTCCTCCTCGATGAGGCCAACCACATGCTGTAGGAAATCAGCCGTGATCTCATCTTCGTCTGGAGTATTCAACAGGCGGGCAGTGTCCATGTCAATGGTAACATCATCCACGGGAACAGCATTATTCACTGAGCTCTGGGCCACTGGATGACCAAAATCCGTAAAGATTTCGTTTGGTTTCACTGCTGGCATTGATACTGATACTGGTACTGGTACTACTGCCACTGGTCCTGCCTGATCCAATCCCGATGCCGTACTCTCCAGCATCTTGACCAGTTTTGGTATAGTTTCATCTGCACTGGCTGCCGGCTGATCGACGAGCGTCGTCTTCAGCAGTTCATCTTGTACTATCGAATCGATGAGGTCCAGTTGCTTGTCATTTTCGGCTGCCAGTTCGGAGGAACTCTGATGCGTTTCGATCACAATCTGAGCGGGCAGCTTATGAGATTGGGCCGTCTCCACTCCGATGGGCATGAAGCCCTTGTTTGGAACCGGAACGGCCACGGCAACTGTCGCTTGGTGCATACTTTCTGCGGGATAGCTGGATGGTGGAGTGACGGGACGCTGCCTGTGTGGATCGGGCGAGGATTTGATGTTCACATTGTGGTTTTCGCCCAGCAAACTATTAAGATTGGTGAAAACTCCTTTGGGGCTAGACGTATTTTTGTTGATTATAATTTCCTTCACGTCCTGAGGCACTGGGGTACTAAAGACACCAGGCTCCGAAGTATTTAAAACTTTTCCCACATGGACTAGCGGAGTGCGACGTACCTTGCCAACGGCAGAGGCTAGTCCGAGCGCTTCGGTAGACAGCGGAGGTTTTCTAAGGGCTAGCGCCTGATGAGTGGGGCGTATTTTCAGAAATGACGTGCTTTGAATTCCTCTGCCCAATGCAATTACAGTGGGCGGCGCCATTGTTGTTGGCAGTTGAATAATCTGACCAATCTGCGGAGCATTCTGTGGCAGTTGCTCCTTGCGCTGCGGGGCAGTCGGATGGATTTGCTCCTTGCGCTGCGGGGCAGTCGGGTGGATTTGCTCCTTGCGCTGCGGGGCAGTCAGTTGCACTTGATCCCTACGCTGTGGGGCAATCTGTTGCACTTGATCCTTACGCTGTGGGGCAATCTGTTGCACTTGATCCTTACGCTGCGTTGTAGTCTGTGCCACTTGCTCCCTACGCTGCGGAGTACTCTGTTGCACTTGCTCCCTACGCTGCAGGGCACTCTGTGGCACATGCTCTTTACGTTGCATGACACTCTGAGGCACTAGCTCCTTACGCTGCAGGACACTCTGAGGCACTTGCTCCTTACGCTGCAGGACACTCTGAGGCACTAGCTCCCTACGCTGCATGGCTTTCTGCGGCACTAGCTCCTTTCGCTGCAGGATAATCTGTGGCATTGGCTCCTTTCGCCGCTTAAGTTCGGGGAACTGTTTTGGAGTAGGAGGATGTGGAGGCAGGGTTTTCGACTGCCTGGTAGGCCTACTGTTCAGCTTTCTCGCACGCTTTCGCTTGTTGGAGCTGCGACTGTCGTGCCTCATCTTGAAGTCCATATCACTGTCCCTATCATTGTCCGTGTCCTGAAGATCGTCGCTGTCCTCGCTCATCTCGTCGCTATCGTACAATTTGTCGGCATTCTCCTCATCTGCGGGATCCGAGCTATCTGCTTCCTCGTCATCGTCTATGGGGTCGTCTACAGGAGCCATTACTTGTACGATGCTACGCCCAGACCTTGGCCTGACATTTGCCATTGAGTTTACAATCAATTCTCGTCTCTCCCTGTGCAGAGGCAGTGGTGTCGACTGGGCCTGGGGCTTGCGTAGCAGCGGCTCCTGCTGTGGCTGAACGGGCAGTCTTTGCACCTTGACTTGCAATGGAGTGAAGGGCAGTGCCTGTATTCGTTTTTTGGCATTGATTATTTTGACATTTCCCGGTGCTTGCATAATGATTTTCCGACCCTGAATCTGCTTTTCCATGGCAATTTTCTCGGCTCTTTTGTGGAGTTTCATTTGCTCTGGCGAGGTGAAGGGTGTATAGTTGTGATCGTTCTTGATTACTTCCATCAAAGCATCCGTCTCAGGCGTCCTCTTGTAGATTGACAAGCCAGCCAGCTCTGTGAATAAAATGTTCTCTTTACGTGACACTTGAATGGATTGATTATTTATTTGACACTCACTTAATGCATTTTTCACAACCAAGTCGGCCGTGCCCTCGGCATAGAACTGCTCCACACGCAGGCCCACAATTTGCGGCCGCTCCTTTGGTTTTCGCCGTTTCTTCTTTTTGATTACTTTGGGCTTGCGGCCGGGACGCTTTCTGGTTTTGGGAGCCTCCGTTTCGGTCTCTGTAGAGTCATCGTTGAGCTCATCGTCGGTGTTGTTGTCATCATCTGCGGGAATGTGGTCCCCCTCGCTTCTGACATCATCGCCGCCACTTTGGCTCCCATTGTCGGTGTCCAACTCAGTGTCCGTCGCCGCATCTAGGAATTGCTCTAGCTCCTTTAAGCGTTCAGCCTCCTCCTGGTCCACCATGCTAGGCGTGGGCGAAGTGATTCGCACAACGCTGATGGTTGAAATCGATTTTTCCTCTAAAAATATAATTTGTTGTAGAGCAAAAATGTTATTTAAGCATCAGTGCCCATACCCATGAGGCTCTCCATGGCACGCTCATCAAAGGAGATGCCATTTTTACTGTAGACCACAACCAGATTGGAATCTCCATCAGCCGCTCGTCTGGCACTCGGGGCCTCGATAAACACCGAACTAGACATGGTGCTGCCTATTCGTGGGCCACAACTTTTAATAACACATTGCAGGCTGTTGCCCTCACAGCGTTTTCAGTACTCGTTCGTAATGCTTTCAGGCATTTGTTGTTTTGCTAGTGCCGCCGCGTTGCGAC
Source organism: Drosophila lowei (assembly GCA_008121275.1). Lineage (NCBI taxonomy): Eukaryota > Metazoa > Arthropoda > Insecta > Diptera > Drosophilidae > Drosophila > Drosophila lowei. The sequence goes on from CM017777.1 coordinate 37,148,966, forward strand.
GCCGACTACCGAATCCGGGTCAGCCTCCGGAAACTGTTATTAATATGTAATACTATAGTTGCACAACGGACACAAATTACCCACGTGCATGAATATTCTGCTTCACAAACACAGTAGCCTACTCCTTAAATTCTGCAAGCCTTTTTTTCTGAAATTTATGGAAATAAAATTCGCAAAAAAAAATTCTTAAGGTGTGCCCAGATCAATAAAAGCGGAAAATGCCCGATAAAACGATATCGATATGTTCTAGTATTTTTGAAGTATATCGACAATATGTTCTAGTATTTTCGAGTTCAAAACGTTCTAGTGTTTTCGGTATTTTTTATATAGCCCGGTTGACAACAAAGGCGAAAAACAACTGATAAGCATTATAATTTACAGCTGTTTTTTTTTATAGATATCGCTAATCGGCTTGTAGAATTATTGCCCATTTGCAGAAAGGCCAGTTATAACTCTTATTCCAAACGTGTCGCATCAACATGGCCGCCTTTCAGATGGGATCGGGCTACGCAGTGCCTATGACCCTGTTTAAGAACAATAGGGATCGCGTTTCCAAAGCTCTGTTGCGACAACTCTCGAAGAACCTCAAGTTTGATTCGGGTAATTTGCTCGTTCTGCTGGAGGGTGGCAAGGATAAGAGTTTATACAACACCGATGTGGACTATGTCTTTCGCCAGGAGTCATATTTTCAGTATCTTTTTGGAGCCAAGGAGCCCGGCTGCTATGGCATCCTTACAATCGACGTACGGACGGGGGGCGTGTCCAGCATTCTTTTTGTGCCGCGACTTCCTGAGGAGTACAGCACCTGGATGGGCGAGCTGCTTGCACCAGCAGAGTTTAAGGCCATGTACGAAGTGGATGCGGTCTACTATCTGGATGAACTCACGGACTATCTGGAGAAGGCAGCGCCCAAGCTGATACTGACGCTCAGTGGCACTAACAGCGATAGCGGCCTCACAATGGAGCCGCCCGAGTTCGATGGCAAGGAAAAGTATGTAACCGACTGCGACCTACTCTACCCCATATTGTCCGAGTGCCGTGTTATCAAGTCTGCCGAAGAGATCGAAGTTCTGCGTTATGTGGCAAAGGTCTCGTCGGATGCCCACATCAAAGTAATGAAGTTTATACGGCCTGGCAAGATGGAGTTTGAGGGGGAGTCTCTGTTCCTCCACCACTCCTACTCCGTGGGAGGTTGTCGTCATGCCTCCTACACATGCATCTGCGGCAGCGGCACCAACTCGTCTATTCTGCACTATGGCCATGCCGGAGCACCCAACAACCGACCCATTCAGGATGGCGAAATGTGCTTGTTCGACATGGGGGCCAACTACTGCGGCTATGCGGCAGACATTACCTGCACTTTCCCAGCCAACGGCAAGTTCACGGATGACCAGAAGTTCATTTACAATGCTGTGCTGGATGCTCGCAACGCTGTTTCTGAGACTGCACGCGATGGCGTTTCGTGGGTGGACATGCACAAGCTGGCGGGCAAGGTACTGCTGCAACGTCTCAAGGAGGGTGGCATGCTTAAGGGCGATGTCGATGAAATGCTTGAAGCTGGACTCTCGGCTGTCTTTCAGCCGCACGGCCTGGGGCACTTGATTGGCCTGGACGTTCACGATGTTGGTGGCTATTTGCCCACTGAGCCAAAGCGCCCCAACGAGCCTTGGCTGTGTAAGTTGCGCTTTGCCCGTGTTCTCAAGGCTGGCATGTACGTGACCATTGAGCCGGGCTGCTATTTCATCAAGCGATTGATGGACGGCGCTCTGGCCAATCCAGAACTACGCAAATTCATCAATGTGGATGTCTTCAATCGCTTCCGCAACTTTGGTGGTGTTCGCATTGAGGACGATGTCCTCATTACCCAGAATGGTATTGAGAATTTTGCAATTGTGCCACGGACTGTTGAGGAAATCGAAGCGACCATGAGCTCCGAATAGACCGATGAAGGCTAGAGGGCTCTCCATCTATCAGTTTATCTAAAAGCACACAATATATTATCTGTATTAAATGTCATAATCAAATTATGTTTAACCAATAAATACATTTTTTGTGGGGATATGATCGATAAAATCGAATATCAATTGTTATTTCTATAAATTTAAATGCTGCCTTCATTCACACTAACAAAAAAAATGTACCTCTAACAAGGGTATGTTATATCTACAGTCCCGGACTTAAGTATTAAAGGAACCATTATAAAATTAAAAAAAATAAAATTTTGAGGCTATTTTGAACCGTTGAACAATGATCCGAGTGGAAGTCGGTATCTCTGTAATCTCAGCTTACGATTTGTCTTGTTTGGGAAAATGCAAAATGATTTTCCTCTGAGATTCTGTTGTTGAGTTTTCCATTTCTCTCATTTGAAGATACTTTGAGATTGTATTTTGGACAGTTCCACAGAACTAGAATAAACTAGGTGTGAATTCTTGTTTAAAACTAGTGACCTTACAATTTCGCCTAATTTTATATCTTTTATCGTTTAAAAAATTATATACAAATTATCAAATCCTATAGAAAATTGTTGAATTTATCGCATACAATTATTTTCCATTTAAAAATCGCGACGGGAAAGCTCTTAAAAGAGAGGTGAACTGAAAAGTAATTGCTAATACTTAAGTCCGGCACGGTATATGGTATATTTAGAAATGTAATTGCTTATCACAAAACCGTGATCGTTATCAAGTTTCGCGTTTGCTTTATTGGCCAACATTGTTAACAAAGTAATCGAGAAAGGGACTGGCACCTGGTTAAGCGGAAAAAAGTCAAGTCTTTCAAGCGGTTACTAATCTATGTACAAGCTGGGTCGACACGACTGTGTGTCGACAGAAATTGCCATGATGTGCTCATTGGCCCGATTGACCGATTTGCTCGGGTTACATATACTTCTTGACCTGTCCATTGCGTTGCTGCTGCCTAAGTTGAGCATGTCCTCCGTTACAAGTTCCATTCTCGGGCAGATTGTCGCTGCCAGGTTCTCCGCCGCACTCGTGTACCTCGATAATCTCGACGGCGCTTCGACGTGGAAACCAGCCACGAATATGTCCCTTACGCCGATGCTTCTTGTCGGCGCCCAGCTCCTGCTTGGTGAGTTCCCGCTCCCCAAAGAGCCAGTGCTTGCGAAAGCGCGTAACTTTAATTATGTCACCTGGTTGTAGGCGGATTCGCGGCTCATCCGTGCAGGGAGCGCCCACACATACGCTCCAACCCTGCGAGCAAATGGGAAGCCATCGACCCGTGACGGGACTATGACACTTGTAGGTACGTGTCCGGGCTCGTTTTTCCTCCTTCTGCGCCAGTTGCTCTCGCTAGTGAAGCGAAAAAAAGAAAAAGGTATCTATTATTCAACACTTCGTGTTCTTGTGTGTTTTGTAAAGACTCACCGTCAATGTGTACTGATCACAGCCCTTTAACACGGGCCACTCGATGCCGTCGCCGAGCTTTTGGCACTCGTCATTGAACACCTGCTTCAGATTGAGCCACCAGCCCAGATCATACGGATAGATAAAACTATCCTCGCTCTCGCCGTTGGCGTAGCGGCGATAGATTGCTTTCTCGACTATCCAGATTTCAATGCCCGTCTGGTTGGCGACAATCGTCTTGAGTTGAATAAACAGCAGCATGCCCAGGCCAATGACCACTCCAATGGCCAAGCCCATGCCTGTGATGCACATTATGATGCTATACACTGTGAACTGGACGCTGGCCAGGTGCACCAGGCCATGGGTCAGATAATAGTAGCGATAAATGCCACGATAGAAGGAGCCGCACAGGACTACGGTGGCCTGCATGCTGCCCAATATGGAGAAGAGCAGGAAGTACGAGAAGTAGGCATGATTGGCCCAGCCCACACAGTGGTTGATCCACGGGCAATGATGATCCATCTTCTTTACGCATCGGTTGCCTAAACAGAAACAGAAAAGAGAAATTGTTACAGTTCTTGGTTTTTGTTTGTCCTTGAGGATCCACTTACACTTGCGACAGTGATGGGAACGAGGAGCTTTGTAGCCCTCGCACGCCTTGCAGTATTGCAGGTACTCTGTGTCCTTGGGCTCCTGCCAAAATAAGATTTTCATAAGGAAAATAGTGTGTTATATATATGTTGTATATATGCGTGATTAATGCACCCGCTCGCTAAACTACGGGTTACAACAAAACCTAACGACGCACAGCTCATTAGCCAGCTGGCCGGCCACCCACCGCCGCCTCTCTTGTGTCTGGGACCTGCCTACAAAACATTTATGCAAATTCTGGTAATTGCATTACGGACCGACCGGACTGGGCTCCACAGAATGCGTTCGGTTCGCGTGCAGGGCATGGCCGTTAAGTCGGTCCATAAATTATTTGTGGGCCACTGCGTCATGGCCAAGGAAAAATTAATGGGCGCCGAAAAACGTTACCGGTCCTGGTCCCAGCACGACATTTTTGCGATTCTCCTACTTCGAGGAATTGAATTCAAAATCTTCAAAATAAATTGCAGTTTAATTGACGCGAATTATGCGATAAGGAAAATACACACGCCACAGAAGGGCTAAAGAATGGGCTCTTAGTCTGAATGAAATCAAGCAAAGAAATTAAAGAGTGACGGCCAAATAGTAGGGCTTTCCCCGCAGCCATGTGTTGATGGCACCCTTAGCTCATTCCCATTCCATTCCATTTGTTTGCTGCTAAATAAGAACTTCCGCTTCAGAATGACGATGCACAATGGGGACAGAAACGGCCCACAGTTCGTGCCGGGTCAACTTTTTTTTGGGCCCAGTGGAAGAAGAAATTATCAAAGGTAACAGGTGTTCAGGAAACACCCTCCAGCTCTAGGCCAGCTAGCTATTTTCTCATGAAGCGTGTCACAACAAAATGTATTCCATTATTTGGTAGCTTCCACTTGTGTTATTTACCTTTGGCTGCCACTGTCTTGGCAGTAGGCCGGGACCTGTCAGCGTGGCCATGACGTAATTGAATGTGGCCAGCGTGGAGAGCATTAGGAATAAGGCCTGATGGGCAAAGCCAGCGAATGATTCATTTGGCGGCCACCACATCGAGTTCATGTAGAGCGTTGTCAGCGTTATGCACTTGATAATGCCTGCAAACGGGAAAGCAAAAGATAAAACATTATAATGTGTGTTTATGAAATTTGATATTGTTCAGCCGCTGCCCAGACCCAGTCAGGGCCCGGATGGGGTGACCTGATGGTGGCTATGCTTCTCGCTTGGTTGCGTGTAAAGGAAATTAAGCTCATTTATTTCGTTTATGGCCACCCTTTTGAGTTGATTAAGCGTAACCGCGCCCCAGCAATGAGTGCTCGTCTGGACACGGCCCATCCCCACTCCTGGCCAAAGCAGCAACAAGCAGCCGGCGCACCGGCGTCTAATTCAGACATTAAGGCTGGAAACACAATTGTAATATTAGTTCGATATCAAATTTTCCGTACGGCTCGTACTCCAACCGGAAGTCTTACGGTCGTTTTACCGTCTGCCTTGCCAAGGAGCAAATGGTCAATTTGCACGCTATACTTGGACTGCGTGAAATTTCCGATAGCACAGGACCCGACGCGACGACACTTTGAGCGACAAGAAATATGAAATAAAAGCTGAAAACACATGCAACTAAAACGCAATTAGCACAGCGTATTAGGGGAATTAAAAGGCGAAGTTGGTGCCGGGAGGAGTCTCTCGCCCCTGTGTGTTGACACTCAATTGGGCTCCGTGCAGCGGATGTGTCGTGCCGGGCTGGGCTGTGACCCGTCCGTAGAAATGTAAAACGCGATATTTCGATCCAGACATATACAAAACGCGGGCGTTGCCCGTGTGCCCGAGCTGGCGTTGCAAGTCCCACCCACGTCTTAGAAAGAGTAATTGGAGCCTTGTTATGTGCTCTTTGTGGCCGTCTGTCTGTCCAGCAGTTCATTCACTTCACTTTTGTTTCATTTGCGAATTTTTCTCTTCAGCTTGTTGCCCACATGCCGCTGACCTGACCCCAGATTGGAGCTCTGTCTCCGCGGGCCAATGGTATTTTCGGTAGTACTTACTCAGGGCTGTGATTGGGCCCCAATGTATAAAACGGCGAAAGCCGGATATTTCAGCACTCATAATTTTTAAATATAATCGCGTTGGCGTCCGCAATGGTAGTGACGAAAGGTAAACAAAAAAATAGCTGTAAAAACAATCGATGGCCTTATCGATGTTTGCCCAGCTCTAGAAAAAAAAAAAAAGGCAGTGTGACCGCCAAAATTTATACCGCGGAAAAAAATACTATAAGAAACAAACAATTTGAAACTTTAACTTTGAACATAATTTCGATACAAAACGGATGAAATTGGTACCAATTCTTGGTCTCGGTAAGAAGACAATAAACTGAAAATTTTCGTTGTGATAGCTTTAAAACAGAGGCTGACTAGTTTCTCCATATATGGAAGCCAGATGACAAATATTTCCTCAATTCTATAGGTATGAGAGTGCTGCTCAGTCTCTCGGCACATGAGTCTGGCCAATACAAATGGAATGTTGTCAGCAACATAAGACGTAAGAAAACGTAAGTGAAGAGAGAGAAAAAAATTCCCAGCTCTAGAGAAAAGGGCAGTGTGACCGCCAAAATGGACTATTTACTAATTTACTAAAAATACTATAAAAAACAATAATAAAATCATAGCTCGCAAACAACGGTCAACACTTTTTCCCTTTGCTGTCTTGTCACTGACGAAACAGAAAAAGACCACGCAGACACGGTCTCTCACTGAGCAGAACACTTTTTGTCTCTTCGCTTGTGTTATGTGTCTCGTGTTTTCGGTTGAGCCGACACACGATCGGGTCTCACAATAACAACTTAGAAAGACACTTTTGATCAAGCGCTCACAGAAAAAGTGTCTTTAGATGAGCAGAACCAAAAAAGTGTCTGAGTAAAGTGTTTTTAGTTTTTTTTCGTGCTTATGTTTTTGTATTCATGTTTTCCGCATCTTTTGGGTTATTGTATTGTAATATGTATATTTATTTGCAAATTTTCTGCAAACGCTTTTCACGATTCATTTTAGCTCCAATAGTCCAACCGCATATAATTCACAAAGGCAAGTGATCGTTGCCATAGGCACCACACGTACAAGCACGCATACATACGCAAAAGACACTTTTTCCGTTCGCTCGCGACAAGATGCTCAGTGAAAAACAGTAACAAGAGAGAAGTGAAAAAATCGGTCTTTGCTTGAGCGAAGAGCGAGTTGAGCAAAAACAGATTTGATCGGGTCCTTTCTGTCCCTTTTCTCAATGTGTCCGTAAATGAGAGGTTTTTATCAGACACCCCAAAAGTGTCAACCGTTATTTGCGAGGTCTGAATAAAATTGAAACTTTGAAAATAATTTTGATACAAAACGGATAAAAATCAAAGTAGGAGTGGAGTCCCCCTAGTATATTATCGAGGGCAGCGATAGCCAACAGTGGCTATCAGTGTGGCCGTAATTTGCTGTTTTTGAATGTAAACATTCGAATAAACTTTGTTGCTGTTGTTTATTTAATTCCCGCTATTATATATATACATATTATATATAAGTAAAAAATTTACTTGTTGGCTACAATCTCGTACTTAATACCATGTTCGTGCTTCTCCAACTCGCTGATGAGGCTTGTCTTGCAAAAGGCGGCTCCCGGTGGCAGAACTCCGCCCGTGCTGGGCATTTTATCGCTCTCGTTCAGAATGGTCTTTGCCGTAGACAACAAGGCCACACAGGTGGAACCGTAGCCAGGATTAGGACCCGTTATTTTTACGGTTAACGTCTTGGATGGTGGTGTGGTGTGCTGGTCTGTACTTTCGGCTAGTTTCTGAGATTTGGGCCATCCGGTGGCTTTCATTGTCATGCTGAAGAACGAACGCTCCATGCGCGCCTCGCTCGGACCGCCCCGAGACGCCATACCGCCGGAAAAGAAGCTGGGATACTTAAGCAGGAGCTGACGTCCAAAGGAAAACTGGGCCATAATTCCAATAATAGAACCAAAGAAGACAACCACGGCAGCAGCTAACCGCGAGGGATATGTCATATAGGCTTGCATCTGGATAGGACGTTTCTTCTCAGTCTCGTATAGGTAGCGCTGTGATCGCATCACCACAGATCGATCCGTCTCCGGGAAGGGCAGGATTACTTTACCCACATCCTCGGCAATGGAAAGTGGAGCACGTGACTTCAGCACTGGCTGGAATTTGGGCAGGCGATCGGGGAAAAGCTTCCTGCGTATGGCGACTGACTCACTCCTGTTCGCAATGGCGTGAATGGCACTCTCCCATGTGCCAGTGTTAAGAGCAGCGCCGCCCAAGCCTTTTGTACCGCCCTTGACTCCTAAATGGACGAAGTTCTCCACCGAGTTAATAACTCCGTCAAAGTTCTTCTCTATAAACACGACTCCCATGTCGGCGGGAATGGAGTCAAATCCACAGGCGCTGATAACGTATACTCCACGCTCCCTGGCCCGATCGTTGTACTTCAGCTGCATGGTTTCCATGTACTGCGGCTCTCCGCTCACGTCCACATGATGAGTTGAATAAACAGCAGCATGCCCAGGCCAATGACCACTCCAATGGCCAAGCCCATGCCTGTGATGCACATTATGATGCTATACACTGTGAACTGGACGCTGGCCAGGTGCACCAGGCCATGGGTCAGATAATAGTAGCGATAAATGCCACGATAGAAGGAGCCGCACAGGACTACGGTGGCCTGCATGCTGCCCAATATGGAGAAGAGCAGGAAGTACGAGAAGTAGGCATGATTGGCCCAGCCCACACAGTGGTTGATCCACGGGCAATGATGATCCATCTTCTTTACGCATCGGTTGCCTAAACAGAAACAGAAAAGAGAAATTGTTACAGTTCTTGGTTTTTGTTTGTCCTTGAGGATCCACTTACACTTGCGACAGTGATGGGAACGAGGAGCTTTGTAGCCCTCGCACGCCTTGCAGTATTGCAGGTACTCTGTGTCCTTGGGCTCCTGCCAAAATAAGATTTTCATAAGGAAAATAGTGTGTTATATATATGTTGTATATATGCGTGATTAATGCACCCGCTCGCTAAACTACGGGTTACAACAAAACCTAACGACGCACAGCTCATTAGCCAGCTGGCCGGCCACCCACCGCCGCCTCTCTTGTGTCTGGGACCTGCCTACAAAACATTTATGCAAATTCTGGTAATTGCATTACGGACCGACCGGACTGGGCTCCACAGAATGCGTTCGGTTCGCGTGCAGGGCATGGCCGTTAAGTCGGTCCATAAATTATTTGTGGGCCACTGCGTCATGGCCAAGGAAAAATTAATGGGCGCCGAAAAACGTTACCGGTCCTGGTCCCAGCACGACATTTTGCGATTCTCCTACTTCGAGGAATTGAATTCAAAATCTTCAAAATAAATTGCAGTTTAATTGACGCGAATTATGCGATAAGGAAAATACACACGCCACAGAAGGGCTAAAGAATGGGCTCTTAGTCTGAATGAAATCAAGCAAAGAAATTAAAGAGTGACGGCCAAATAGTAGGGCTTTCCCCGCAGCCATGTGTTGATGGCACCCTTAGCTCATTCCCATTCCATTCCATTTGTTTGCTGCTAAATAAGAACTTCCGCTTCAGAATGACGATGCACAATGGGGACAGAAACGGCCCACAGTTCGTGCCGGGTCAACTTTTTTTTGGGCCCAGTGGAAGAAGAAATTATCAAAGGTAACAGGTGTTCAGGAAACACCCTCCAGCTCTAGGCCAGCTAGCTATTTTCTCATGAAGCGTGTCACAACAAAATGTATTCCATTATTTGGTAGCTTCCACTTGTGTTATTTACCTTTGGCTGCCACTGTCTTGGCAGTAGGCCGGGACCTGTCAGCGTGGCCATGACGTAATTGAATGTGGCCAGCGTGGAGAGCATTAGGAATAAGGCCTGATGGGCAAAGCCAGCGAATGATTCATTTGGCGGCCACCACATCGAGTTCATGTAGAGCGTTGTCAGCGTTATGCACTTGATAATGCCTGCAAACGGGAAAGCAAAAGATAAAACATTATAATGTGTGTTTATGAAATTTGATATTGTTCAGCCGCTGCCCAGACCCAGTCAGGGCCCGGATGGGGTGACCTGATGGTGGCTATGCTTCTCGCTTGGTTGCGTGTAAAGGAAATTAAGCTCATTTATTTCGTTTATGGCCACCCTTTTGAGTTGATTAAGCGTAACCGCGCCCCAGCAATGAGTGCTCGTCTGGACACGGCCCATCCCCACTCCTGGCCAAAGCAGCAACAAGCAGCCGGCGCACCGGCGTCTAATTCAGACATTAAGGCTGGAAACACAATTGTAATATTAGTTCGATATCAAATTTTCCGTACGGCTCGTACTCAACCGGAAGTCTTACGGTCGTTTTACCGTCTGCCTTGCCAAGGAGCAAATGGTCAATTTGCACGCTATACTTGGACTGCGTGAAATTTCCGATAGCACAGGACCCGACGCGACGACACTTTGAGCGACAAGAAATATGAAATAAAAGCTGAAAACACATGCAACTAAAACGCAATTAGCACAGCGTATTAGGGGAATTAAAAGGCGAAGTTGGTGCCGGGAGGAGTCTCTCGCCCCTGTGTGTTGACACTCAATTGGGCTCCGTGCAGCGGATGTGTCGTGCCGGGCTGGGCTGTGACCCGTCCGTAGAAATGTAAAACGCGATATTTCGATCCAGACATATACAAAACGCGGGCGTTGCCCGTGTGCCCGAGCTGGCGTTGCAAGTCCCACCCACGTCTTAGAAAGAGTAATTGGAGCCTTGTTATGTGCTCTTTGTGGCCGTCTGTCTGTCCAGCAGTTCATTCACTTCACTTTTGTTTCATTTGCGAATTTTTCTCTTCAGCTTGTTGCCCACATGCCGCTGACCTGACCCCAGATTGGAGGCTCTGTCTCCGCGGGCCAATGGTATTTTCGGTAGTACTTACTCAGGGCTGTGATTGGGCCCCAATGTATAAAACGGCGAAAGCCGGATATTTCAGCACTCATAATTTTTAAATATAATCGCGTTGGCGTCCGCAATGGTAGTGACGAAAGGTAAACAAAAAAATAGCTGTAAAAACAATCGATGGCCTTATCGATGTTTGCCCAGCTCTAGAAAAAAGGGCAGTGTGACCGCCAAAATTTATACCGCGGAAAAAATACTATAAGAAACAAACAATTTGAAACTTTAACTTTGAACATAATTTCGATACAAAACGGATGAAATTGGTACCAATTCTTGGTCTCGGTAAGAAGACAATAAACTGAAAATTTTCGTTGTGATAGCTTTAAAACAGAGGCTGACTAGTTTCTCCATATATGGAAGCCAGATGACAAATATTTCCTCAATTCTATAGGTATGAGAGTGCTGCTCAGTCTCTCGGCACATGAGTCTGGCCAATACAAATGGAATGTTGTCAGCAACATAAGACGTAAGAAAACGTAAGTGAAGAGAGAGAAAAAAATTCCCAGCTCTAGAGAAAAGGGCAGTGTGACCGCCAAAATGGACTATTTACTAATTTACTAAAAATACTATAAAAAACAATAATAAAATCATAGCTCGCAAACAACGGTCAACACTTTTTCCCTTTGCTGTCTTGTCACTGACGAAACAGAAAAAGACCACGCAGACACGGTCTCTCACTGAGCAGAACACTTTTTGTCTCTTCGCTTGTGTTATGTGTCTCGTGTTTTCGGTTGAGCCGACACACGATCGGGTCTCACAATAACAACTTAGAAAGACACTTTTGATCAAGCGCTCACAGAAAAAGTGTCTTTAGATGAGCAGAACCAAAAAAGTGTCTGAGTAAAGTGTTTTTAGTTTTTTTTCGTGCTTATGTTTTTGTATTCATGTTTTCCGCATCTTTTGGGTTATTGTATTGTAATATGTATATTTATTTGCAAATTTTCTGCAAACGCTTTTCACGATTCATTTTAGCTCCAATAGTCCAACCGCATATAATTCACAAAGGCAAGTGATCGTTGCCATAGGCACCACACGTACAAGCACGCATACATACGCAAAAGACACTTTTTCCGTTCGCTCGCGACAAGATGCTCAGTGAAAAACAGTAACAAGAGAGAAGTGAAAAAATCGGTCTTTGCTTGAGCGAAGAGCGAGTTGAGCAAAAACAGATTTGATCGGGTCTTTTCTGTCCCTTTTCTCAATGTGTCCGTAAATGAGAGGTTTTTATCAGACACCCCAAAAGTGTCAACCGTTATTTGCGAGGTCTGAATAAAATTGAAACTTTGAAAATAATTTCGATACAAAACGGATAAAAATCAAAGTAGGAGTGGAGTCCCCCTAGTATATTATCGAGGGCAGCGATAGCCAACAGTGGCTATCAGTGTGGCCGTAATTTGCTGTTTTTGAATGTAAACATTCGAATAAACTTTGTTGCTGTTGTTTATTTAATTCCCGCTATTATATATATACATATTATATATAAGTAAAAAATTTACTTGTTGGCTACAATCTCGTACTTAATACCATGTTCGTGCTTCTCCAACTCGCTGATGAGGCTTGTCTTGCAAAAGGCGGCTCCCGGTGGCAGAACTCCGCCCGTGCTGGGCATTTTATCGCTCTCGTTCAGAATGGTCTTTGCCGTAGACAACAAGGCCACACAGGTGGAACCGTAGCCAGGATTAGGACCCGTTATTTTTACGGTTAACGTCTTGGATGGTGGTGTGGTGTGCTGGTCTGTACTTTCGGCTAGTTTCTGAGATTTGGGCCATCCGGTGGCTTTCATTGTCATGCTGAAGAACGAACGCTCCATGCGCGCCTCGCTCGGACCGCCCCGAGACGCCATACCGCCGGAAAAGAAGCTGGGATACTTAAGCAGGAGCTGACGTCCAAAGGAAAACTGGGCCATAATTCCAATAATAGAACCAAAGAAGACAACCACGGCAGCAGCTAACCGCGAGGGATATGTCATATAGGCTTGCATCTGGATAGGACGTTTCTTCTCAGTCTCGTATAGGTAGCGCTGTGATCGCATCACCACAGATCGATCCGTCTCCGGAAGGGCAGGATTACTTTACCCACATCCTCGGCAATGGAAAGTGGAGCACGTGACTTCAGCACTGGCTGGAATTTGGGCAGGCGATCGGGGAAAAGCTTCCTGCGTATGGCGACTGACTCACTCCTGTTCGCAATGGCGTGAATGGCACTCTCCCATGTGCCAGTGTTAAGAGCAGCGCCGCCCAAGCCTTTTGTACCGCCCTTGACTCCTAAATGGACGAAGTTCTCCACCGAGTTAATAACTCCGTCAAAGTTCTTCTCTATAAACACGACTCCCATGTCGGCGGGAATGGAGTCAAATCCACAGGCGCTGATAACGTATACTCCACGCTCCCTGGCCCGATCGTTGTACTTCAGCTGCATGGTTTCCATGTACTGCGGCTCTCCGCTCACGTCCACATGATGCGTACCTGCCTCGATGCAGGCTTTGACCACATTTTCACCGAAAAAGCGATATGGCCCAGTAGTGTTCACGACAATGCGGCAACGCTTAGCCATTTCAGTTAGTGACGCCTCATTGTTCACATCGGCGATGATGATGGGTGTTTGCGACAGATCTGTTTTGGACTTTGCACTCATTTCCTTAAGTACCGACTGCAGTTTTTCCTGGCTACGCCCGGCGATACCCCAGCTCAGTCCCTTCAGAACGGACACAGCTTCCAGGACCGTGTATTTGCCGGTGAATCCGGTGGCACCAAAAATGATGGCATCCAATTTTTTAGCTGCCATTGTGTAGGGGTCACTGTAAAGCCACGCGTATATAATTAGTTGCTTAGTAATTGCTAATCAGTTTTGAATAATCAGGTTCTTTATGGTGTTACTGCAGAGAAGGCCAAATAGTTATTGGTAACGAGCAGACTTTACAAGTGTATTTATTCTTTGATAACAGCATGGTGACTCCACAAAAAAACGCCCAGGAGATTAGATGCACGCACGGTTGCTAAAGAATTCGATAGAACTCAAGTCATCGATATTCGTATATATTTTTAAGTACTGTATTTTATAAATAAACAATGCACCCAAAATGATATTATTGCAATAATGTTGTAAAAATGTTTTGAGGGTGCGTGAGACACATAACTCTGCATTGAGGCGTTGCCTCGCAGATCGGCGACGGAGCTGTTCATTGGAATGGGCTCAAATGTGTATAGAGCCCGAAATCCAATGGCTACAAACCGATCGTTCGAGTGCAGTGTGACTCTAAAGAATCGACCATCCGAACGCATTTCAAAGTCCTGCAGTTTGCCACAGTATTTACTGTACTTGCGATCTGTGCTCATAAAATTCGAGAACTCCACATAGTCGCTGGCGGTCTGATGATCACATCTGAAAAGAAACCATATCCTTAAAAGGTACAAATTCAAATAAAGCGAAAGTGATCCTACGCTCCGATGCCCTCCACATCAAAGTAGGTGAAATGTAAGACAACTCGTTCGTCTCTGCCGGCATAGAAGTAATAGTTGCAAACAACGTTCTCCAGATAGTATCCAGGGAAATTCGGCGAATGGAAGAGGCCACTGATGCGTTCGCTGCTGTTGTAGACGAAAGTGCATTCCTCGCCCTGTTGGACGCCCGACATGATGCCAAAATCTATAAACGTAAATAGTTCTCTATATTATAGAATTCAAATAATCATTGTTAACTAACTTGAGAGAAACCTGTATTCCGCTCGAAACCCGTAATACTGAACCTTGTTGGTCATTTCAGGTGGGTACTTTCCTAAATACTGCATATGTATTTGCGGGCCATTCGACATCAGGGGCTTGGGCAGAAACGCTCCACAGATAAGTTCCTGTGTCTCGTATCTGCCACCCACTTCGATCATCACGTGGAGAGCATCATTTGCCTGGCATTCGGTAGAGTTTACGTGTGCGGTTGGTATATTGAAGTCATGAAACTTAATTTGAATGCGTTCTGGCGGTTGCGCTTCAAAATCGTAGCGGCACAGAATGCTTCTCGCGCCAGTGTTAGCAACGCCAAAGTTCTTGCTGAAGAACAGCTGATTGGACTCGAACGTTCCGCTTTTGTTTACGCGCGAGTCGTATGTGTGCTGGCATTTTTCTGTAATTGTTTTTAAAATATATATATGTTATATATTATATGTTAGGTGTGGCGAAATCGAAGAGTCATATTCGGTTTTTAACTCGAATTGGTAGCAGCGTCATGGGCAGCAAGCAGACGGAGAATGAGGACAATAGATTGGACACATTTCGACGCGTTTGTGATGAAATAGCTGCGGAGTCAAGCTACCTTAAGAAGGTTGACAAACTACAGAATTTCTTTGAAAAGGGGTCCAGTGGCTCTGGCTTCGAGGGCGACACATTGCTGTGGGTGCAGTTTCTGATACCAGTAGCCAACCAGCGCGTCTACAATTTGCAGAATAAGGCGCTGATAAAACTATTCTCACGCATTTTCAATGCCAACCAGCAGCAAATGCACCTTGATCTGGAGCAGGGTGAGCTATCCGCGTACTAGTATGTGTTGCAATAATAATAATAATTGTTTCATTCCTTGTAGATGGAGACGTGTCTGAGACTCTACGCAAGCATTTTGCCGACTCAAGCAAACTCAAGCCGCAGAAGCAGAGTAAACTTTATTTGTATGAAGTGGAGAAGCTGCTCACACAGCTGGTGGAGCGCACCAAAGAGGATGAACAAACGGAACTGTTGCAGGAGCTGTGCAAGAAGGCAACCGATTTGGATTTACGCACCTTCATCAGACTGGTTAAACAGGATCTACGGATAAATGCACGGGCCAGACATATTCTGGATGCCTTTGGCCCTCACGCCTATCCCGCCTATCAATCTTCTCGCGATTTATCAGCCATCGTGGAACAGTTTTCTGGCAAAGGAAACAAGACCTCAACCCTAGGCCAACTTAAGAAGACAAAGAAAGTGGGATTGAGCGGCGGTGGGATTCAAGTAATGACCCCCATATCGCCAATGCTGGCCAATGCCTGCAAGTCTGTGGAGGAGGCATTCAAAAAGAGCCCCAGCGGGCTGTACGGGGAAGTCAAATACGATGGCGAGCGCGTACAAATCCACAAGCAAGGCACCGAATTCAAGTTCTTTAGTCGTAATCTGAAGCCTGTGATGGATCACAAGATCAAAGCTCTAAAAGATCATATACCACGAGCCTTCCCAGGCGCCGGCGATATGATTCTGGACTCTGAGATAATACTGGTGGACACAGAGTCAGGTGCCATGCTACCGTTTGGCACTTTAGGTGCGCATAAAAAACAAACATTTGCCAACGCTTCAGTTTGTCTGTTTGTCTTTGATTGCATACTCTACGATGGTGAGGATTTGACACAGCTGTGAGTGAAGACTTGACTATCCCAAAACCTACAATAATAGATTTTCCTTTGTTTTTGTTGTAGTGAATTCCATAAACGTCGCAAGATACTCGAGGAAAACATCAATCCCTTGAAATCCTATGTGCAGCTGTCCGAATCTCAATTTCTGAAGACAAAGAACGAGCTGGCAATGATGACGGCCAAGGTTTTGCATGCCAATCTGGAGGGTGTCGTACTGAAGAGTCCTAATGGCATCTACCAGCCCGGCAAGCGCAACTGGCTAAAGGTCAAAAAGGATTACCTTTTCGAAGGTAAAATGGCAGACACAGCGGATCTAGTTGTGCTGGGTGCGTGGTATGGCTCTGGGAAAAAGGGAGGTGTGCTCAGTATCTTTCTGATGGGATGCTACGATGCGCGTGATCGTCTGTGGAAAACTGTGACCAAAGTCCACTCTGGCCTGGACGATGCCACCAACGAGGAGATACATGATTCACTGATGAAGCTAACAGAGCGAGCTGATGCCAATAAAACCCCCGACTGGCTGCTGTGCAAAAAGTCTCTGGTGCCAGATGTCTTGGCCAAGGATCCAGCAAGCATGCCTGTGTGGGAGATCACTGGGGCTGAGTTTACCAAGTCCGAGGCACACACAGCGGCAGGCATCTCGATACGCTTTCCAAGGATAACGCGTCTGCGCAGCGATAAAACAGCGAAAGAGGCCAATGATTTGGCTCATTTGCAAGACTTGTACGATGCCTCCAAGAAGAATGTTAACGTGGATCTGCTGTTAGCCAATTGCGATAAGGATGCGCTCAATGGTAAACCAAATCCAGAAAAGACGCCCCAAAAAGTCACACCAGCCATCAATACCCGGTCAAGCAGTACTAAAAAACTAAAGAGATCGCCCATTGAATCGGATGATGACGACAAAGCAGGTCCGCCACCAACGCCGAGCAAACGCAAAATACCAAAGCTTGAAGGAACTTCACCTTCTCAAAAGGGCCTTAAAGATTATTTCAAGCCCAGCAAATCAGAAATAAAAACTGAAGTAAAGCTGGAGGAAAAAGCATCCGAGCCCATACGCGTGGAGAGTCAGTTATTTGCGGGTCTTGTTGCTCAATTTGATTTAGACCAAGACCCGGTGAAAATTAGAGATGAATTTGTGAGACACGGAGGTTCTCTTACTACCGATACAAAAAAGGCAGACCTGGTTTTTTACGATGCAGACAAAGCAGTGGATTTGGAAAAGCTGAGGTTCCGTTTATTACTATTTAATATATTTATGTTTTTCGTTGTTTGCTTAACAATTTAATGTTTTTCGCAGGTCTCTTTACCGCCGCAGCTGTCGTCATCTGAACGTTCGCTGGCTCCATACATCCATTGAGAACCAGAGTCGGCAGCCTTATCCGCTCTATGCTGTATTGCTTAAATGCTGAGTGTTTGCTTTGTTTAAGTCATTTCTACATACGAGTATATTAGGTTAATAGATGAAATTATATACTATATATATTTATCAAATGCGGTGCACGATTTCATCGAGCGGCGACACAAGCTAAAGCTCAATTTAAAAGCTTTGCTCTTGTCCAATAAAACAATTCCGATTGTTTGTGGCGTCGTAGTTATCTTCTGAACGCTTGGATCGTCAAACGCGTACACTGCTCTTCTACGCGTACTGAGATCATCAAAAATGTTATTGGAATTTGTGGCCCTGTTTGGGATTGTCTGTGCGTTGTTTTATCGCTGGGCAACGGCAAACAATGAGTTCTTCAAGGAGAAGGGTGTTCCCTTTGCTAAGCCTAAGCTCTATTTCGGCAACATGGCCCAAATGTTTCTGCGACAAAAGGCTATGTTTGATATCGTCTGCGATTTGTACAACAAAGGCGGCAGTAACAAGTGAGTGTGTTTTGTTTGCATTGCAATAAATATAATAAATATCTTGTTAATTCGCATCAACGCACTTTGAACTTTGAGAGCATATAGATACATACGCAATTACACAGCCAATTCATGTGTAAATGAATCTAGAGCTGTGAAGGTCAATCGACCGTATGTATCTACATATATGTACATATATGGGGTGGGGTGGGTGCGTTTACATAGTATATATTGAAACTTTCTGATAATTCTTGAACGATAATTGTGAAATTATCAAACGAACAAAAAGCTTCGGGCCAGTGGGGGGACTTTGTGAAATATATACAAGTTAGCAAATAATTGAGATAAAAGTAATCAGTTTATCAGTTGAGTTTATTTAAATGTTATCAGTGTGGAACTTAACGCTTTGTTGCCATGTATTGATAGGTACAAAGTAATAACAAAGCTAATGCCCAGTTAATCGTTAAGACAAGGGTTAAACTTTTGTGCCTTCATGTCTGAAATTTGATAAATTAATTAAATTATTCATAGAATCCTAGATTTAAGCATACCGAGCAGTGCTACTGTTGGTCTTGATGTACAAAAATACATTTACTTATAGATCAAGTGGGTCTGATCCGCGTCTTTCTGCCTTTTACACTTTTATATGTTTGAATATATATTATGTACATAAAAAGAGCGTGAGGTTAAGCTAAAAAATAATCGGATAGGTTAAGACCAGACTACGACCATATAAAGGCATCAAGAAAAAAATATTGATGTATGGTTATCAAATTCGAATCTTATTAATTAATTCTAATCTGCAACCCGATGACTCATTTAACAAATTAGAGTAAAATTATCAGTAAAATGATTAGCAGTCAATAACGTTGTATACTTTATTTTATACAGAGTTTTTGGTATCTTCGAGCAGCGCCAACCACTGCTGATGATCCGCGACCCAGAACTTTTAAGACAGATAACCATTAAGGACTTCGATCATTTTATAAATCATCGCAGCATTTTCGGCACCGGCACTGACGATGATCCGCATGATATGAGCAATCTTTTCGGCAGCTCGCTCTTCTCCATGCGCGATTCACGTTGGAAGGACATGCGGAGCACTCTCAGTCCCGCCTTCACGGGCAGTAAAATGCGTCAGATGTTTCAGCTTATGAATCAGGTGGCCAAGGAGGCCGTTGATTGTCTGAAGCCCGATCAGCAAGGATCCGTTCAGGGAACGGAGCTGGACATGAAGGATTACTGCACACGCTTCACCAACGACGTGATTGCCTCCACGGCCTTTGGCCTGCAGGTGAATTCGTTCAAGGAGCGCGATAACGACTTCTATTCGATGGGCAAGAAATTGACCACATTCACTTTTCTGCAGAACATAAAGTTCATGCTATTCTTTACACTAAAGTCGATCAATAAGGTTTGTAAATCAATAATATATCAATCTAGATCAATCAATCTAATACCCATCTCTTTGCAGAACCTCAAGATCAATCTCTTTGATAAGAAGAGCACTCAGTACTTTGTGCGCTTGGTTCTTGACGCAATGAAATACCGTCAGGAGCACAACATCATCCGTCCAGACATGATCAACATGCTGATGGAAGCCCGCGGTCTGTTCCAGACAGAGAAGACCAAGACGACAGTGATCCGTGAATGGAGCGATCGCGATATTGTGGCTCAGTGCTTTGTCTTCTTCTTTGCCGGCTTTGAGACGTCCGCGGTTCTTATGTGCTTCACGGCCCAAGAGCTGATGGAGAACGAAGATGTCCAGCAGAAGCTCTACGAGGAGGTGCAGCAGGTGGACACTGATTTAGAGGGCAAAGAACTGACTTACGAGGCCATCATGGGCATGAAGTATCTAGATCAGGTTGTCTCGGAGGTATTGCGCAAGTGGCCGGCAGCCATAGCTATAGATCGAGAGTGCAACAAGGATATTACGTATGAGTTGGATGGCCAAACCTTAGAAATCAAAAAGGGGGACTATATCTGGCTGCCCACATGCGGCTTCCATCGTGACCCCAAATACTTTGAGAACCCCAGCAAATTCGATCCAGAGCGTTTCAGCGAAGAGAACAAGGCCAACATTCAACCCTTCACATACTATCCGTTTGGCCTGGGTCAACGCAACTGCATTGGTGGGTGCAAGCATGGCATTACTGACTGGAACTGAAGGTTGATGATTCCTATTTATTTTTCCATTTTAGGTTCCCGCTTTGCACTCCTCGAGGCTAAGGCTGTAATCTTCTATCTGTTGAGGGAATACCGCTTCGCTCCTGCCAAGAAATCCTGCATTCCCATGGAGCTAGCCAGCAACGGGTTTCAATTGATACCCAAGTCTGGATTTTGGGTTAAGCTTATTCCGCGCAATTAAATTCATTGTCAATGGTTTTTATACTTCACAAAAATGTATTTGCCTACAAGTATGCAATTTATATTGGTTGATTTCCAGCTGCTGCCATCTTTCAAACAAAAAAAGCGTAAGACCTTTTTTAAGTCAGTTAAATAGTAAAAAAATATTTAAAACTATGTAGATTTAATCCAATGAAGAAATTATGATGCTAATTAAGTTGCTTTTATGTTTTAGATAGGCATTTCATCAGTTTGGGAAAAAAAATTTGTTTTTAAAATATCCTTCGAATTTGGTACGCACGCCATTAGACAAGGTCTACTGATATACTTCTGTGCTTTCAAAAGGTGTACTAGTTTTGACCATATGCTTACAACGCATAGAATAGAGGATAACGGGCTATGCCGATATAGCCGTGTCTGTCTATCAGTCTCTTTATATTCAAACTGTCCTCTCGAGCTTATCAGTATATAAACTGATTAGAGGGTACTTTTGGCAAAATACTCGACCCGAATACTTGCTTATATGAAGTGTTTACATCATCTTCAATCAAATGTATTTATATATGCGTATATTCATGAATTTCCTGAGAGCTTTCTAAACTGCAGTTTTATAAACTACACTCAGACGCATGTACATTCTTAAGTACTCAGAATTTTCCCTTCTGGGTACATTGGGATCAACACGATTTCTTATATACCGTGATTAAAAGAAACAGTACAATCGAATTAACAAAATTAAAGAACACTATGAACAACAATGGGTATTATACATAAACATCGAGATCAATAAGTCCGAATTATGCAGTGCCCACTGTACTTCGCCTACGTACCACTGGGAATAATCAATTGGACGATACGATATATATATAAGTGGAAACAGTTCCGGACCTCTGCACATTTGATCAGGTGTATCGTAGTGACTCTATACTAGCAGACGGCTGGATTAGCTTTTTGCAAAATTACACGCAAAATGGAAACAGAAATACAACGTTTTTATAGGGACAAGACGGTATTCGTAACTGGCGGCACTGGATTTTTGGGCAAAGGTGCGCTGCAAGGACTGGATAGAAGCAAGAGTAATCCATTGTACCTTTTGATTTTCAGTGATTATTGAAAAAATCTTACGGGCGACAGATCCAAAGCATATTTATTTCCTGGTCAGGTCTAAGAAAAACGAGGATGTGCGCACTCGCGTTGACAAATGGCTTAGCCAGCCAGTGAGTAGCCCACCAAAAGTCACACTTAGACCGCTTGAACTAATGCCTTCCCCTCCTGTTCAAGATTTTCGAGTCACTGCTAAAGACGAAGCCAACGGCCTTGCAGTTGATGACACCCATAGTGGGAGATTGCCTGGAGCCGGATCTAGGTATCAGTGAGACGGATCGTAAGCTGCTGGCAAAAGAGGTGCAGATTGTCATTCACGGAGCAGCCACTGTCCGCTTTAATGAGGACATGCATATAGCGCTGGCCATCAATACGCGGGCCACGCGCCTCATGCTGCAGCTGGCCAGGAAAATGCATAGCTTGGAGGCCTTCGTGCAGATCTCCACAGCCTACTCCAACTGCGTGATAGACAGCATTAACGAGGAGTTCTATCCCCACCATTTGACCTGTTCTGCCGATAAGGTGCTGCACCTAAAGGAGATTCTGAGCGCCGAGCTGTTAGACAATATAACGCCTGCCTTGCTGGGAAAATACCCCAATACCTACACCTACACGAAGGCCCTGGCAGAGCAGGTGATCCTAGAGGAGGCGGGTGACCTACCGGTGTGCATCTTTCGGCCTGCCATTAGTAAGTGATGCAAGCCACTTAATCCAGTGTGCCTTCAATAGCCCCCCCTTCTTCTTCCAACGACAGTATTTGCCAACTACAAGGAGCCTTCTTCCGGTTGGATTGACAATCCATACGGACTCGTCGCTATAATATACGGCATTACCTACGGTGTCCTGCACTTATTGCTTTGTAATATAAAGGCTCAAGCGGTTTTGGTGCCCGGCGATTACTGTGCTAACCTGGCCGTGGCCAGCGCCTGGGAAACGGCAAAGAAAGCAAAAACCAAATCTGCACTTAAAGCTATAAAGCCAAAGCTAAAGCCCACCATATATAATTTTGCACCTTGCAGGACAAATACGATAAACTGGGATGATTTCAGAAACAAGGGCATGTATTATGGCAAGCAGATTCCGATCCGTAAGATGATTTGGTACCCGTTTGTACATTCTACCACATCTCCTTGGCTGTATAAGCTCTGCAGCATCTTCTACCACTATATGCCCGGTTATGCCTTCGATCTCATCCTGCGGCTGAGTGGCAAGAAACCGCGTCTGGTCAAAGCCTATCGCAAGGCCGACGCAAACGTGGAGGCACTATTCTTCTTCAATAAGAAAACATTTTGGTTTAACAGGGATAATACCGAAGCGTTGTGGGACCACATGTCCGCGGAAGATCGAAAGGGGTTCAACTTTGATATGAAATCACTCGACTGGGACGACTATTTCAAGACTATTTGGGGAGGTATGCGACTATATATATTCAAGGAACCATCTACGGCAGCTTCCAAAGCGGAGGGAAATAGGGTTCTATTTCGGTACGTAGTCTTCTGCAAAACAATGGTCCAACTCGAATTTATCTATGTTCTGTGCTTGCAGATATCTTGTACTACATTTGATAGGTCAACTTCTGCTTGGCTCTGGTGCAGCATATGTGCTTTGGCTCCTGTTCACGATCTGGCAATAATTATCCAGATTTAGATGCCACTAAAAGTGCATTCAATTGTTGTTCAAAATGTCAGCAAAGAATAAATATTATTGGCTATTTCAGGATAAAATATGACTTTTTTTTTAAAACACAGCAGTGCACTTTAGGGGTCTGATGTAAGATCTAATACTACGTTCAAAGGTAAAGTATTTGTCTGGTTGACTTACGAAATTCGTACACTCGGTACTCGTAAATAGTCCGGGGTATATTCTATTAATAAAGGCTCATGTAACAGATGGTAGAAATTTGAATAATATAAAGAAAGAAAAAGAAAACGTTTTAATAGTATGCAGTATAATGGTGTTTTCATTGATAATTTGTATTCCATTCCCTGTGTGGACTGTCTGAATACCTTCTATGCAAATGATTGTACAAGTTCAATGCTGATTCCAATTTGCACCTAGCAATACTTTGTTGTTTAGGAAGTACTTTTATATGGGCTAGCCTATGGGTTTGGGGTGAGGTATTCATAAGGCGAGAGACACACTTTTCTTCAGAATTACGGGAGCGGAGCACTCACACTCACTCTTCATATGCCATTCAAGTTCGAGTGCTTATTTGCTTTCTCTAGAACTACCGGGTTTTTTTCGCCATCTCTCAGGCCCATTGTTTAGGTACTACAGACCCGGCAATGGGCCAAAGTAACAACGTTTTCCAATTAGGCAAATGGGCAGGCCCAGCTAATTTGGGTCTGGCATGGAGTGCGCGCATTGGGTTCAAAAGGCCGCAATGCCACTTGACACCTGCCATGAAAATCCGCACATGAGCGGATCATTTCTCCAGAGCCAACAAGTTCTAGTTTCTATAGATTCGTTTTTGTCGGGACAGGGCATAGAGGCCCCAACTGCGTTAACCAGCCCCTAACTATGGGAAAAAGAATACTCGGATGCAGCTTTTGTTTCTGTGGCATCCTCACCGATATTGTCAAATAGGTACATAGTATTATAAACATCTTTATGGCACATATACTTTACGAGTCTCTGCCTGTGAGTGTGTTGGAAACAACCTATAATAATATAATATAACGAATGTGCTTCGCATTGTTTTTGGCTTTGTTGCTCTTCGATCAGCGATTCCCGATCAGCGGATTGGTATAAATACCGGGTGAAAATTCTAAACACCTCTCATTCAAGCATCAGTCGCGATCGGGATATCATCTCTCGGACCTCGGAATACGGATACGAAAGTGCCTTTTAGTGTATATGTGTATATGTCTGTGTTTGTGCATCCCCATATAAAGAAAGGATCGTACTATCACAATGTCGGAAATGCAAAAGTTTTATAAAGACAAGACCATGTTGCTAACAGGTGGCAGTGGATTCTTAGGAAAAGGTATTCCCACCTTTGGATCTGTTTAAAAATAATTACTCTGTTGGATAATAACTGAAAAGAAAATATGCAATTAAAATATGAACTTTATGAACTTTTTCTGGCATATTTGCCTAGGCCAATCCGTAGTCAAGCAGTCCGTAAATCCGGATACTGTTTATTGGGAAGGGCGGAAAGTTTTTTTCTCAACTCGTGAAACAAAATACTATGTTTTCATTTGAAAATATCAAAGTTCGAAGATTTCACTCTGATGGAATAGATGATATAATATAAATTAGCGTTTCTTATATGCCATATCATATCATGCATGTTTCGAGCAAGTAAACAAAGTGATACCACCCAAAAAAGGCGCTCAGAACCGGCTGGGAAGGCCATCAATCGAAATCGCAAAAGCAATCGTAAACAGATTAAATTCAAGTTTGGCTTTTGTCTTTTGTAGTGACCATTGAGAAGCTGCTCCGCATAACAGAGGTGAAGAAGATCTATGTGCTGATCAGGGCTAAGAATGGCCAGGACATAAAGGATCGCTTCGTTGCCTGGGAGAGCGAGCCAGTGAGTAATCCAGTGGTGATCCCAAGCGCCCCTAATCCGAATAATCCGAAGCATTGGGTTCCGTTCCGAAGGTGTTCGAAATACTACTGAAAACGCAACCCAAGGCAATGCAGCGAGTGGCGCCCATACAGGGCGATTGCCAGGAGCCAGATCTGGGCCTTGGTGCTGAAGACAGGAAGCTGCTGATTGAGGAGGTGCAGCTGGTCTTGCACGGCGCTGCCACAGTACGCTTCACTGAGCCCCTGCACATAGCACTGCCCATCAATACGCGGGCCACGCGCCTCATGCTGCAGCTGGCAAAGCAAATGCAGCGCCTGGAGGCTTTTGTCCATATCTCCACGGCCTACTCCAACTGCGTGGTGGAGAAAATCGAGGAGAAGTTCTATCCGGAGCACTTAACCTGCTCGGCCGACCAGGTCCTGGAGCTCATCGAGTGGCTGGAAGATGAACTGATAGACAACATGGCGCCCGCCCTGATGGGCAAGTATCCCAACACCTACACATACACCAAGGCTCTGGCGGAGCAGGTGATCCAACGGGAGGCGGGTGACATTCCGTTGAGCGTCTGTCGGCCTGGCGTTAGTAGGTGCTGCCAGTTCGGCAAGTGATGCACTTTTATATCCTCCCTCTTTTTCCACCCACAGTTATTGCCACATACAAGGAGCCGATGCCGGGTTGGATAGACAACCTGTACGGCCCCATTGCCGTTCTCTATGGAGTTGCCTTTGGGATTTTGCGGATCACTCGTCTCAATGTGAAGGCGCATGCTGGAATTGTGCCAGTCGACTATGCTTCCTCCATGGCGTTGGCCACTGTCTGGCAGACGGCGATAGAAGCCAAGCCGCTAGGGGATCCGACCATTTACAACTTTACACCCAGCGAAGAGAACCTGATCACCTGGGGCGGCTTTCGGGATAGGGCACAGAAACTGGTGAAAAACTATCCACTGACCAAGATGATGTGGTGTCCGTTTCTGCACTGCACCACCACCCCGTGGCTGTTTCGGCTGGTGGCCTGCTTCTATCATCTGGTGCCTGGGTATGCCATCGATGTGGTGCTCCGACTACGAGGCCAGAAGCCTCGCATGATCAAGCTCTACGATAAGATACACAAGAACATCGAGGTCCTTGCTCCGTTTGTGGACACCACGTGGAGGTTTGACACGTCCAACACTCAGCGTCTTTGGAAGCGAATGTCGTCTTTGGATCAATATCTATTCGACTTCAATATGCGGGGTCTAAACTGGGACGATTACTTTCTGCAAGCATTGTCCGGCATTCGGATCTACTTGGGCAAGGAACAGCCCGCCTCCATAGTGCGAGGCAAGAAGATTCTCTGGCGGTGCGTTCAATTTTATAATCCCACATTCCCATCGATTCCCAAGAGTACCATAATTCTAACATATATATCTCTTTTTCACAGCTTCACAGTTTTACACCGGATTTTGCAGTTGACTCTATGCAGCGGCGCTGCAGCTCTCTTGTGGTCTCTACTGAAGGTCGTATCTAGCTTCTAGGCAAGGACACCCACAACCACTCACATATGCACACACAAATAGTAGGTTAATTGTTCTTAGAGTTAAATAAATGTTTTGGCCGAAATACGTTAAGTACCAGACTTACTGGCGGGCAATGGGGCACAGGAGGCCATCGATTGGCGTATCGAACAGAGCAGCACCAGAAGGAGCTGCAAAAGTAGCGACAGAAGCACCATTTGAACGCGACGAGAGCTCGAAGCAGACTGACAGACTCCAGGAACCAGGAGCCAGGCGTCCATCCACTCAGGAGGCCATGTCGATTGGCCACATCCGCTTCCGTTCGAGGATGCCGCCTGAGACAGACGGAAGCTGTCGAGCGGCGTCGTGGAGTAGCAGATAAGTTTTGCCGCCATTTGCCAACGATTAGCATAATTCGATTGGCTATGCCAGAGGAGTGGATGTGCAGGGGTTGGAGGGTGTGGAGGGTGTGCGCCCCCCAAACAAGGCTCTAATTTGGACTAATATATGAGGCGCCAACTCACCAAATGAACGTCCGGGCTTCGACAGCTCTGCATCCGCCTGAAGACTGTTCACCCTGGCCGCCGACGACGATTGCTGATGCTGCAGCTTCTCTTGCTGCTTAGCTGCCACACTGGCTGCCTCCAGAATGGGTGCTGCGGGGGGTGGCAGGGCCAACGGCAGCCCCCCCTCTCCGTTGTTCACAAACTTGTACTTGCCGCGAAATCCTTTGGCCGTGCGGTTCGAACTGGCATTAAACTCGAGCAGCATATCGGGTCCGCTGCTCACGAGTCGACGCGTGGGGCAGGGCGTGCAGAGGACATCCAGTACGGCGTTCATGTGGGCGGACTCGGCATCGAAGATGGTCAGGGCATCCAGTTGACAGCCGCCGCTGAGCACCGGTGGCAGTTGCAGCTCTTCGAAAACGATTTCCACACGGGTATCGGGCCGCCCGATGAACTTGTAGGCGCACTTGATGTGCGCCGGATAGTGGGCTGGAAAGCGGGGCGAGTGAAAGTAGCCCTGCCCCAAGCTGCCCACCTCGTCCGCCAGGCTGGCGAAGAAGTAAAAGTCACAGTAGCTGTGCGGCACCAGGCGGCCCTCGGTCTTGAAGTTTTCTGGGCAAAAAGAGATGCGGAAAATGATCCACAGATCGGTCAAGAACTGGCGGAAAAACCCTCACCTCGTTTCAGAAACCGATAGCTGGCCGTTAGGTTCAGGCTCCAGTTGTCCAACTTTGTCGGCGGATGCTGGAACCGCAGACGCAGTCCCAGCAGTCGGCCGGAGCTATAAATAGGCGTGGTGGAACTGCGATTCTTGCTGTGCTGGCAGAAAGTGTCTGCCGGCAGAGTTGAGTTCTCGATGACGGGCTCGCGCAGATACGGAAAGACCTCAACGCTGTCCAAGCACCTGTCACGAAATTGCATTCAAAAAAATACAGAAAAAAAAGATGGAGGAATTTGTTGCCGCTTGTCGCTTGCATTGGCCTGGCCCAAGGCAGATGCGTAACGATGTCTAAAATTTATTGGCCGATACTTTTGGGGCTGGCTCGTTGGTCAGCCAGCCTATAAATATCCCCTCGCAAGCGGCCAAATGCCCATTAAGAAAATAATTCCCATCGCTCTTTTGGTTCTTCACGATTTATTTTGATGCAAAGTCGAACAAAAGTTGGCGGTAAGAGTTATTCGATTGTGATATTGAGGCAGCTGCCGTTGGAGCAGAGATTCGAGTAGTTTCCAATATCTTTGGAGGTTCCAAATTGATTGGGAAAACGGAGGCATTACCTTCCTACATAGCTACAACAAATTGGGGATTATTGGCTGCTAAAGAAGTAATTGGGAAAGTTTTAGGTTTCCATAATCTGTAGGGAAAGTTAAGGGGGGAAACGATAAGTCCTGTGTTCTCGAAAACCATTCAAATTGTTGGAAACAAAAACTCCTAAAATATTCATATGTTCGGAGCACTGGCATGCTCCCATTTTGATTGTTTCGATGTCCATTCAATGTTAATTTCCTTTCCGTTTGCGCATTCCGCTGAGCATGCGGCAAAAGGCTGGATAATCGATCATCGGCGGCTCCTCCAGGGTCTTGGGCTTGGCCATGGGGGCATGACTGAGTGCCTCCTTTGCCTCGTTGAGGCTCATTTTGTCGCCATAGTTGGTCAGTTCCTCGTAGATTCTAGAGGTTGCGGAAGGGTATGGAATGCTTAATTTGTTGTGGAATCACTTGCCGCATTCGATGAGAATCACACACTTGCGTTCTTCGATCAGGCCCGTGCCATGGTCATCCCATTTGCTCCATGCCTCTAGCAGCACCTCCTCGGGGTCCAGTTCCTGTGTGCGTCGGGACATCAGACGGACAAAGGCCTCGTAGTCGAGCGGTTCCTTGGCCTCCAGCATCATCTGCTCCAGGACTTGCTCGTTGGGATCATTGCCCAGGGCAGTATAGGTGAAGCGCAGATCATCCTTCGATATGAGGCCATCGCAGTCCGTGTCGAAGAGCGCGAAAACCTTTGGCGACAACCCATTCAGTCAGTCAGTCAACCCTCACTTCGCTTCTGTACCCGCTGCAGACTTACTTCCTTCAGCTCCGCCAGCTTCGAAATGTTCAGCTCGTGGGGCGCCACGTCATCGTCGGCGCTCATCTCCTCCGGCAGTGTGTAGTGGCCACTACTTTCGGGCAGCTTCAGCGAGGGATTGAATATCTCATTGATCATGGCCATGGCCTCCGAGTCGGCCAGATGGGGCGGCGGTTGGGGAGTCTGTGACGCCTTCCGGACAGAGCTGGCGCGGCGTCGGCGCTGCAGTTGGAAATTAATGGGTATTTACTGCCATTGCGATACAGTTGATCAGGGTTGATCGTATTCACTCACACGGTCCAGATCCTCCAAGGAAACTGCTGGATCCATTGACATTTTGAGCCTCCGATTTTATAGTATTTCACAAATAAAATTTCAATGCTTAAATTCCACTAGCTTTTTGCACGCGAATTAATTCAATTAACTTTCATTTGTTAAAGTCGTTTAAAGGTAACCGGATGACCGTCGAATGTACGTTCTTTGAACGAGATTCCTTGGCGACTCTTGCGATTAATACGATGCGATTCACCCGCGGTTGCTGCACTTTAAAAATTGCTCATACGTACGGCGCCGCGCTCGGTCCAAGCTCCACTGAGATCTGCGTGGCCAGTGCTCTCCAATTTTATTGACAAATCGATTCCGAAATTTGTGTATGTTATTTTTATGGCGCAAATCTACCACGGGTACGGGATGGGAGGATGGGAGGATGGGTTTGTGTGCATAGGATTTTGCATAAATTGACACAAATTTGCGGGCGGAGACCATTTCCCTCGATTTATATAAATAACCAGGCGTGCCGGTGGCCACGGCGGCTCCACCGAACCGGACCGCCCACATGGCCTTCACGAGGTATTTTAATTACATTGCCGTTGCGCTTCCCGTTGCAGCAGCACAGCCTCTCGAGGCTTTTGCGCCCTACCCTCCGCTCTGCTTTTGGCAATCGCATTTTCCCCGATAGGTGGACGGACGGACAGGATAGGCCAGGCCAGCTTTATCTATCGATGGTGCATATTTGTCGATTTTTGATGGCTGTCGCAGACAGCTGCCCATCGCAGATCCGATCAGCAGCCGGCGTCCGTATCCCCACCCCCCGATTGATGATCCGCGGTCCGTGGTCGCCAAATGAGGTCGGAAGCACTGCTACTCACCCGACGCGCAGCTGCAACTGCTCAAGCTGAAAGGCAACCAGCTCATCATCCATGCCACCAATAAAGACCATCAGGCAGTTGTTCTTGGCGCCCAGCGCCTGGCTGGCATTGATGCTTAGCCTGCCCCAATGGCTGGCATTCCGCTCATTGGCATGCAGACAGGAACAGTCTGCAAAGGATTAACTGCATGAGTGTGGCCTGTGCCTTCGGGTGTCCTTCTTGCACACCTACCCAGCCACAGTTGCGACTGCTTGCTGCTGCTGCTGCTGCCTCCGCCGGCCACTTGCTGCTGCTGGCCATTGCCGCTCCGAATCGCATTCAGGGCTAATCCCAGAGCTAATAACCAAGCGGCCACCATATTCAGCGGCGGTCAAATTGAAACTGTGAAGCCAGCATCAGTTAGCCATCCGTTCTACCAGGCTGCCGGTGCTGCTGAGGATGCTCGGCTGTCGCTGTGCGGTTTAAAAATAGCCAGGCTCCTCTCATCCAACTGTGCTCCTTCTCCTTGCCGTGCCATTAAATTTCATTTGAGGTTTTTATGCTGCCTTTGTCTGCAGGTCTCGGGTCTCGGGTGTCGCCATCAAAGTCCGTTGATTAGTTTCTGATGCTGGTCCCCACTCAAACACACACGTCCCCACATTTGCCTGCGGCCATGTCGAGCAACGATGGTCCTTTCCACATTGTTTTGGTCAAGGTATTTTTAAAATGTGTGTCGTCATTTTTTGTATTTTGTGGGTAGCTACTAGCTACTGCAGCCACGGTGGGATTGCTGTCCAAATTGCTGACAAACTCAATTAAAGTTATGGCCGATATAAAAGACAATTATTTTTTTGGGCGGGAATGGATATGAAAGTTCTCCGTTCCTGTTTAAAATATTTCTATCGAAGATTTGAATCCCTACTTGATGTAAAACCATTCTAAACAGTGCATAGAGCGTAACGTTTATTGAATACAACACTTATTGAATGCGTGAGTACATCATTGATATCTGTACGGGTATAATAGTACGAGTTTGATCGTGAATCTACAAATATTAGGCTCCTCCCTGATTGATCTTGGCCTTGAACCAGTCGCCCATTAAGGTTGCCTTGCTGCCATTCAGCTCCTCGTAGTCGTATGGCGCCATGTGATCCTTGCAGCGCTCGAGCCATTGCCTGATATGCTTATAGGGCCTCAGTTCGAAGTCGAAGGCCTCCAGCTGGGAAATGGTCACGAGCAGCGTCAGATCGGCAATGGTGAAGTGTTCGGCGGCGGCGAATTGTCGACCCTCTAGAATGGTGTTAAGCCAGCCCACAGCCTCTGATAGCTTGGCCCTTTTTCCCTCATCCAGCGGTGCTCCAATGAACATTGTGGGGAACTAGAAAAAGCGAATATTACTCCTCGACAGGGCGATAGACATACAGGAGATATGTATACTCACATAGTAGTCCGTGAGGCGCATGTAGAGGGTGCCCAGATCGAACTGGAGCCGTTGATCGACCAGGGCACGGACACGAATGTCCGTGGGATAGAGTTCATCGCTTTTACCGTAGGCTGCAACCAGATACGAAAGAATGGCACGACTGCAAGGCCAATACGTTATTGTAGTTGGAAGTTAGAGTGCTATAAGTATAAACTCACCTTTCCCAGAGGACCAGGCCCTCATCGTTCATGGTTGGTATACAGTGTTGGGGATTCATGGCCACAAAGTCCGGCTTCAGCTGCTCCCCCTCCAGGATGTTGACAGTCTTCAGCTCAAAGTCCAGGCCAAGCATTTTGGCCAACAAGAGAATGCTGCGGCAGGGCGGACTGGGTGGCAGGTAGTACAGCACGGGTGGTGACATTTTTCCACCGCTGAGCAGTAAACAATAAACGAATTCGGTTACAATACTCTTCGTGTCGCTCATTGGTCATTGGCCAAAACTGAAATGCCAACACGCTACCCATTGACCACTTGACCAGGCCCAAAACTGGGGCTGGACAACAGCAAAAAATCAATGCATCGATTTTGTACATGTATTTTTTATTAATGTTAGCTGATGGATGTCTCGAGGTATGCCAAACTATTTTAAAATGAATCAAAATGATCGAACACTTTGGCTGCTATGCGGCTGATCTTGGGAGTTTCACAGCAGCGATCTTTTGAGTGCACTTCTCTCAATGTTAGTTCTAGAAGTGGCCGCTGTGGCGGCGCCACTTAAACCACTGAGAATGTAAAATTATAAAAAATTAATAATAAAAGACTAATCTGTTCCGGAAATAACGATACAGAGGGTATGCAAGCACTCGTAGCTCCGTCGAGGGCAAACGTCGCGTCTTTTAATTGCACTCACTTATTTATTCATTATGGAACATGCACCGAAGGTGCAGGTGGGGAGTATCTCCCGGTCTAGGTCTACTCACACAATCTTGTGCACTAGCTTGTGCTGCACCGCGGCTACCGAGTCGATGTCTATGCAGTTCCCCAGTGTGCCAGTGTGCCGTCGAGTGTCGTGTGGCGAAGTGGCGAAGGCGAAGCTTTGCCAGCTGCTCCTCGTTGGGTTCTGGTTCTGGTCCTGTCCTGGCTGCAGCTGATGCTGCTAATGTCCGTGTTGGAAGCTAGTGTTTGCAATCACGCTCTCTATCTCGGCTGTCGCCAACTTGCCGAAGTCTCTGTCCGTTGATGTATCCGCCGTCTGCCGCCTTTAATTTACAGAAAATGGTGTCTTTGAGAGGCTTTTGTTTTCGTTTAGTTTTCATAGCGAACGTTGCCAGGGACGACCACCCCCACCATAGTCCTGGCCCTTCCAGGCCCCTCTCCTTATGTGTGTTCACCTGTCCGCTGTGTCCGTGAGCGGTGGGCGTGAGCGGGGGGCGTGCTGGTGCCGAAACTCGGTCAAAATTTTCCTGTTCGTGTCTAAAATTATACGACTACATAATTTTTCCCAAGCTATGTTTCGTTTATTTTTTATTGATTGCTAGCAAAGTTTCCAATTCAATGCACCTTATAGCGGGACTCGGCTTGGGAGGTGGGGAGCCACTCGAATGGACAGTGTTTGATTGGCATCACTTGAAATTTTAGGGTTTTACAGTAAAGATACATACTCAGTCACGTCCTCATCGCGTGCTGGTTTCTTGTGAGGGCTGTTGAAGGACATGGCCGGCAATTATGGCCAGCACTGTAAGGATTACCCCGGACCCGAATGTTTCTCAATCTCAGGGCTGCTGGATCATCTACCTGTATTTAGCCGACAGGTAAATGAAACAATGGCTTGTTTAGGAGGATTCTGGAAAAGGGACATTAGGCTGGAATTAAATTCCCGGAAAATGTGACATAAATTGCAAAATAATGTAAGAAAAATGGCCTTCAGATGGTCCCAACGAAAGCGAGCCTATAAAGAGCCCAGCCAGAATACGCAGCAGGATCAGTCGATAGCCGAAGACCAAGTGATGAAAATGTTACGCATACAATGCCCAAACCATTCGGTGTTGCTCCTGCTGCTGATGATTCGAGGAGCACTCAGTGTGCCAGCACTGGACGCGACACCCCCGGCAGCCACACCAAATACCATCGACGAGAGTGACAAGCTGCCCGAGGGGAGGCCCTTACAGGGGGAGATTCCTCTCCCAACAGCAACAGCAACAGCAACAGCAATGAGACGAGCCCACAGGTGGCAGACTCTTCTGAACCATCGGCGGTAAGTTATCTAAGCACTTGAGTGTGACTTGGACTAAATGATGATCCCCCCCATTTCGCTTGCAGCCTGACAATGAAGCCAGTGCCAGCTCAATGGATCCCACAACCATCTATGCAGGCGGACTCATCACACCGGAGGCATTTCAGCAGTATCTGAGCCAGTACGGAGCCGCTGCGTATGCTCCCTTTGGCGGCAGCTACCCAGCTCCGATATCCGCTGGAGCGCCTGGCCTCTATCCCTATCCGGGTCCCATTGTGGTGCAGACCGGCTATGAGGGTTTTCTGGTGCCCGCAAATGCCGCTGGCCAAACAGACACCACCGCTGTGGTGGCACCTGCCCCAGCGTCATCCTCCTCCAACAATCCTCTGATAGCCTTTGCCTCCAAGCTGCTGCCGACCATCCTGATGTCCACGCTGTTCCGCATCGCCGCTGTGGTGCTCTCCGCCGTCGGCATTATACTCTTCGGAAGCGCCATCACCAATGCTCTGTGCCGGATGACGCCCATCTGTGATATACCCGCCAAGGCAGCGGATATCCTGCGCACGGGCGGAGCCCAGGATGTGGGTCGCATGCTGGCCGAAGAGATGACTCCGGAGAGGGTGCGACGTGCCACAGAATTCGTGCGGAATGCCATCCGCAAATATCGGCAACTGCAGAAGCTTGTGGAGCCCGAGTCCAGCTAGGTGGAATGCAACGTCAGTGCTGGAAGGGCAGGAAGGTTTTAGATTTATTGTTCGCTCGTTAATTAAATGAAATAAAAAATGTACTTTTAATGTGGTCATCAAAAAACAATTTAACTTTTAATTGTCACTGTGGGCGATCATTCGACCATTTGTATTCCCCTGGCCTGGGTTTCAGCGGCAACTTATCACGCAGCCCTCTCACAGCTTTTATGGCACACCGAGCAATGTAAAGTATGTGAACCGTTGGCTAATGTAACTGATAAACGAGTGTGTGTGTTCAATGCCACAAGGTGCACGTTTGTTACTTAACTAAACTTGCGAATGTTCTAATCGTCGAACAGTCGGTCAATGGCCCAGCCCCAGCCACAGCATGGACCGGGGTCTATAGAGACGGGGAGATTTATGGGAGGGGATAATCATCGCGTGCATTCAACTTTATTGCGATTGCAGTGTGGAAAAGTCGTGCCCGGCAAGTGGAATTCCCATAGCTACTAACAAGTGTACAATCTCACTTTTCTGATCAATGTCAATTAGATGGATTGCGCTTAGAATGGTAAATAATGGTGGAACCCCATCTGGAGAGCTTAGAAAGTGATGAGCATTTCGCTAAAATGTGATACACTTGTAGGAGTGCAATAGAAGTCTGGATATAAAATTTGGTTGCTCTAGCTCTTATAGTCTCTGAGAACGACTCGGCTATTGATGCTGGTGAAGAATATATATACTTTATGGCGTCGGAAACGCGGCGTTACGCACATCCATTTTCGCCCACAAATCCAATAATATACTAATTTTGATTATGTTATGTTTTAATATGGTATAAAAACCCATCAACTTTGGTTTGGGAAGTGAAGAATGAAGCTTAGAATAGCTAGCTTTGAAACGACAAGACCAAGCCTAAAAGGACTATGATGCCATCACTGACATCCCACACTGTCTGGAAGATATTCAAGATCTCAAAGTGTTATCCATTTTCCGCAATTCTTATCGTTTGGGATCCCGTAATTGGATTAATCAAAGGTTCAATACTATACGATTATACTATTTGATAAGCAATGAACGGTAGAGATATTCACCTACAACAAATTGAAATACTTGCAATCATTTATTATTTTTATTTGTGGGTCATTTATGAATACACAATGAATCGCTAAAAGGCGACAGGTGCACAGTGGTGCTAGAAAATGTGCCAACATTTTCTATTGTTCTGGAATGGACTGATAAAATATGTACTGTCATACAGTACATTATAACCTTTCCAATGAGAAATGACCAGCAAATGAGCACCGCAATAGGATAGAAGTAAACATACATATATGTATAGCCCAAATTCAGTTGACTTTCTTTATCTCTCAAGTAACGCGGTACAATCGCGATTCCAATCGCGATACATGCCTAGCCCCGGGGAAAGTCACTCTGTTATCATGACAGCCAAAGCTGTCGGAGTGGAATATTATAAGAAGGTCGTCCTGAATGTCTTCAAGGGGGACCACATGACGCCGGACTTTGTAAAAATCAATCCACAGCACACTTTACCCACCATCGTTGACAACGGATTCGTCGTTTGGGAATCGCGTGCCATCCTCATGTATCTGGCTGAGAAGTACGGCAAGGATGACTCCCTCTACCCCAAGGATCCTAAAAAACGTGCTGTAGTGAACCAGCGTCTCTATTTCGATTTAAGCACCCTGTATGACGCCTTTTCAAGCTGTCCGAATGTGGCCAAGTGGTACGCAAACGCGAAGAAGGTGACCCCCGGCTTGGATGAGACCTTGCCCTGCCTCCAAATGATGAAACCCTTCCTTCAGCCAAAGCAGGTTTAAAAAAAATCTGTATTTTTTTGTTAGCGTTAGTAGTTATTAAATAAATGAACTGAAACTTGTAATTATTTA
The DNA here is from genome assembly GCA_008121275.1 of Drosophila lowei. NCBI lineage: Eukaryota > Metazoa > Arthropoda > Insecta > Diptera > Drosophilidae > Drosophila > Drosophila lowei. The sequence continues at coordinate 37,185,578 of CM017777.1, forward strand.
AAAACTATATTTTTCAACCTAGATTATACAAATTTCTGATGTTTCATTGCTTATCATATGGTATTGATATAATATCGATCAAAACGTTCCTCGTAGACAAGTGCTTGTGCCAGCAGCTTGAGTTTGGGAAAGATATCTTTCAAAGTTAGGCACACATGAAACATACACGTATCATTTTTATATACAGTTTCAATGGGACATGCAGAACATGCATAATATAGAATTCGCAAAAAGAAATACACAAGTTTAAATTTATTATACCCGATTCAAAAAAGAGAATAGGGGTATATGAGATTTGTGGGGAAAATGGATGTGTGTAACGCCTAGAAGGAAACGTTTCCGACCCCATTAGGTATATACATTCTTGATTAGAATCAATAGCCGAGTCGATTAAACCATCTCTGTCTATCCGTATGTCTGTCTTGTTTGACGCCTAGTTCTCAAAGAGCTAGAGCAACGAACCATACTGATTGAGTATTGGGTATAAATGTAGAGCCGCGGCCGTGGCAGCGACTCACAACGTTCCCCTTCGTTATTTTAGCATAGCTCGAAAAAAACACTCTTTTCCCTTTGCTGTCTCTTCACTGACGAAACAGAAAAAGAACACGCACACACGGTCTCTCACTGCGCAGAACACTTTTTGTCTCTTCGCTTGTGTTATGTGTTCGTGTTTTCGGTTGAGCCGACACACGATCGTGTCTTACAAAAACAACTTAGAGAGACACTTGATCAAGCGCTCACAGACAAAGTGTCTGTAGATGAGCAGAACCAAAAAAGTGTCTTGAGTAAAGTGTTTTTAGTTTTATTTTCGTGTTTGTGTTTATTTATTCATGTTTTCCGCATCTTCTGGGTTATTGTATTGTAATATGTATATTTATTTGCAAATTGGGTTCACAATTCTCTAAAATAAGAACGTTTAGAGAGTTCAGAAGGTTCAATAACGGCATTTTGAAAAACTAAATGCCAATATCAAAAATACTTCGCCCTTGAAAGGTCAAATATCCAGACCTATCCCCCTCATTACATATGTATGATGTAATTGTATAATTGTATGACAAAAGCGGAAATAATTATGACGAGTATATCAGAGAATATATAATTGGGCTCCCAAAAGAACATTTATTATGTTACGGTATGACTAGTATGCCCCGTACTCATTACGATTAAATAAATTAGTATATTTGACAGTATGATTATTTCTTACTGGCGATTGGACATGAAGTTTTTGAGCATCACTACACCCTCCCAGTTCTCCTCCCAGCCGGGAGTGACCTTCTTGGCATTCTCGTACCACTTGGCCACGTTCGGATATTGGCTGATGTCAAAGTCAACCACCTCGAATGTCGACACAGAGGACAGAATGGCGATGTCGGCCACAGTCAGGCTAGTTCCAGCAACAAATTCATTCTCCTCCAGGAAGGTGTTCAACAGTCCAAAGGCCTTATCCACTTTCAGCATTGCCTCTGGAGTGGCTGGCTTTTTGTGCATTATCTGCGGGAAGACAGCCTGATAGAAGCTTTCGAACATGCTGCCCATGTCGAAGTAGAGGCGTTGGTTGATCACAGCCCGCTTCTGGGGATCTGCGGGATAGAGGGAGTCGTCCTTCTTGCCGTACTTCTCCACCAGGTAAATCATGATGGCACGCGACTCCCAAAGTGTGAATCCATTGTCCACGAGGGTGGGAATTATGTGCTGGGGGTTAATCTTTACAAACTCGGGCTTCCGCTGCTCCCCCTCAATGACATTCACAAACTTCAGGTTAAGGTCAACTCCCAGCGCCTTGGCCGTCATCATGACGGAACGGCAAGGAGCCGAGCCCGGGTGGTAGTAGAGATCCATGATGAAAAATGTGCCGCTTGTGCTACCTCCAAAAACTTTCTGCTACTAAACGTACGGAAATCAAACGACCAGCTTTTGTAGCCAAGGCACGAGGCACCCAGGGATTTCGGGTCTGGCGTTCGGCTAGCGCCGCGTCATGATGAGAGAACATCTTTGCATGTGTTAGTACACACACACAATATGTATTGACAAAATATGAGATTGGGTGCTCTTTTCGTTTTCTTTTTGATTTCTTTCTTAATTTCTGTTTTCTGTTGTGCCTCCAGCTTATTTGAATGTATGGGTGCACATGCATTCTTACGTACTTTGCGTGTGTATTATTGTATTGCTGGCCGCTAGAACCAAAATTTGAGTTTAGTTTTTGTTTGAGGCTTCTTATGCTTATTGATGAACTGACCTTACCGAATCAAAATAAATAAAGAATGGGCAGAGTCGGTGGGGGTGCGAGACACTTGGGCGTGGGAAATAAATAAAAGCTGTTATTTGTTTAATTTATTTAAATACCTAAATATTAATATGTAAATTATACCACAAAATTAAAAATATTACAAGAATAAAATAATCCATTTAACCATTTAACCCCAATTTCATACTTTTGTCAAAACATATAGTGTGTGTACTAACACATGCAAAGATGTTCTCTCTGCGTTTGGCTTATGATGACGCGGCGGTAGCCGAACGCTAGACCCGAAGTCCCTGGAACCTCGTTCTGGGAGCTCGACGTATGACGCTTTCGTAGTATGAACTGGCACATCTATATACTGTATGGTTAGTGGTCATCGTTATATCGCACATTTTAGCTTTCTGGTCGTTAGATCTATGTATGTATATACACGTTTTTTTTACCCCTAAATGTTTTCAAAGTTAAAGCGTCTTTTGACCTTAGTGTGCATTCTAGTGATCCAAGGATTCGTTATGCTATCTTTACCACCATTTACACCTAATTCTGTTTTTACACGGTCTTTTTTTACACGGTTTTGAAATAACACGGTTTGAAAATCAACAATTTTACATTTTTTACACTGTTTTATTCCATTTAGCACGGTTCAAAATAACAACACAAATATATAAAATCACACACAGCTCAAAAAAAGCTAGAAACCAAACGAAAACAAGAAAGAGCATTAAGAGAATATGTAAATATTTGTTTCTCTTTCGTTATTTTGCGTATACGATCAATGTCTTTTTTTACACGGTTTTTTTTTACACGGGTTTTTCAGGAACCAATCTACCGTGTAAAAACAGAATTAGGTGTATATGGCATGCGATTGACAAAAGAGGATTCCCATTCCAGAAGGGCGATTATAATGTTTGGTTGTACATAATTATAGGTTCTTGGCTAATGACCCGGTAAGAACGTAGTACATTCTCGTACCATCTCCAAGTATAATTACGAGTACATACACTTAGAATATAAAAAATAATAATAAGCAGAAGGAGAGAATGAGGAATATTATTTAATAACCTGACGTCAGAATCATAGAAACCGATAGAAACATATGGAGAGCATGAGTAATCAACATTAGGAACAAATATAGTACTGGTTACCGTTGGCTTCATATCGATTAGTGTCCAAAAATAGTTAAATTAGATAAAACCTTCAATACAAACTTGTGGCCTGGAAGCAACCCCATTTTGCTCGTGTCACTGGTAAATATTTGTTGTTTCGTTTTGTTGCATGGACTTTATATCTTATTAGACCTAATCAAGAATGTCAAGTTGGGAAAATATATATTTAAAATATTTTATTTCACATTTGAGTATTGTTAATTTATTAAATTAACTTTTTGGTAATACAAAAAATAATCTAAGAGCATCAGAAAAGTTTATCATTTTACTTGAATTCCGGTTTCTTTTCATCAAAAAAGTGTTTCATTGAGTATAAGCCTTCCAAGCTTTCCTCCCAGCCGGGAGTCACCTTCTTCGCGTTTGCGTACCACCTGGCCACATTCGGATACTTCTTTAGATCGAAGTCCACCACTTCGATCGTGGAGATGGTAGCCAGAATGGAAATGTCAGCAATGGTTAGGTTGCTGCCAGCCACATATTCCCGACCCTCCAGGAAGGTGTTGAGCAGCGTAAAAGCATTTTCTACTTTCGACCAAGCTGCAGCGTCGCCGTAATTGCCAGTTCGGAAAATGGGGTAGTAGTAGCTGGCAAAGGCGTCGTACATGGTGTTCATATCGAAATAGAGTCGCTGGTTGATCAAAGCCTGCTTTTGAGGATCCTTGGGGTAGAGGGAGTCGTCGTCCTTGCCGTACTGCTCAACCAGATAAATGAGGATGGCACGCGACTCCCAAAGGACGAATCCGTTGTCAACGAGGGTGGGTATAGTATGCTGTGGGTTTATTTTCAAGAACTCCGGCGTCAGGTTCTCTCCCAATTTGACGTTCAGAAGCTTTTTGTTCAAGGACACACCTACAGCCTTGGCTGTCATGAGAACGGCCCGACTGGGTCCGGGACTAGGCATGTAGTAGAAGTCCATGTTGATACTCGCGAATAAACTACCTTTCTTGCTACTGACTGAAAGTGAACTAAAGTGAAAACCGCCGCAGCCGTCAGTTATATAGCGACACCCCCTGAAATTATCTACGTTTGTATACCCGATACTCAAAATAGGTATAGGGGTATATTAGATTTGTGGTGAATAGGGATGTGTGTAACGTCCAGAAGGAAGCGTTTCCGACTTCATAAAGTATATATATTCTTGATCAGCATCAATAGCCGAGTCGATTGAGCCATGTCTGTCCGTCCGTCTGTCCGTCCCTATGAGCGCCTAATGCTCAAAGACTATAAGAGCTAGAGCAACGACATTTTGTATCCAGACTTCTGTGATATGTCACTGTTACAAGTGTATTTAAAAATTTCGCCCCGCCCCCTTCCGCCCCCACAAAAGACGAAAATCTGTGGCATCCAAAATTTTGAAGGTACGAGAAAATAAAAAACGCAGAATCGCAGAGAATGACAATATCTTCTAGACTGCAGACCAGATCGTATCATTATTATAGCCAGAATGAAGAAAACAATTTCATTTTCTCTCGCTCTGTCTCTCTCTAACACACACGTTTCATGGTAGGCTTTGCCTATCGCAAAAAGTGAGCGCCTAGATCTCAGAGACTATAAGAGCTAGAGCAACCAAGTTTGGTATCCACACTCCTGTGATATCGAACCTGCACAAGTGTATTTCAAAATTTTGCCCCACCCCTTTCCGCCTGTGGCATCCACAAATCGCAAAGACTATTAAAGCTAGAGAAACCAAATTTTGTATCCATACTCCTGTTAGATCTCACTGTTACAAGTATATTTCAAAATTTCGCCCACCCCTTTCCGCCCCCACAAAAGACGAAAATCTGTGGCATCCAAAATGTTGAAGGTACGAGAAAATAAAAAACGCACAATCATAGAGAATGAGCATATCTACCAGATTGCCAAATCTGGATCAGATCGGATCATTATTATAACCAAAAGGAACAAATCAATTTGCAGTGGCTACGCAGCTCCCGACGACACGTTCTGACCGATTTTCTGTCTCTCTCGCACTCCCTCTTTGTCGCTCAATGCTAGCGCCGTCTGCCGGAGGAGAGCCATACTGACTACATATGTATCGGGTATAAATGTAGAGTTGCGGTCGCAGCAGCAACTCACAACGTTCCCCCTCGTTTGTTCTGACTTTTAGCAAAAATGCTGGTCATTGTTTGAAATCACAATTGATATCTTAAATCATTATCAAATACATTTGGTACATACAATATATACATTTTTGAGTTAATTTCGCAATATACATTTTGATGTTATTGTGATTCATATTACCAGTTGAATATTAGAAAACTCGTACTTCAGATTAGTAATTAAGCAGGCAAACATATTTCAAGAATTATTCCCATGTGGCTTTCCAGGGTTTTATAGCACAGAAGGAGCTACGTACATATGACGTCTCTGGCATTGATTGCGATCAAATTTATATCTATACGCTATGGGGTCTCTAACGTCATCAAATACGAGTATAAATATGTTCCAAAAAAGTGACAAATTTATCTATATTTACTTGTTTGAGATTGCTGTGGAAATTTGTTGGTCATTGATGTATAAACATGGTACATTTGTGTATAACCAATTGTTGTTGTTATCAACAATTTTAAAAACAATGTTGACGTTTTCGACTATTCTACAATATATTATAGGTTTTCCTCTACATACACAATAAACTTCTTGACGATTTTCTTGATTATGTGTATAATCTTAACATCGGATTGGTTTATTAGCCACTCCAAGGTTGAATGACCGAGATGTGCTGACACTCTGAAACTTTCTTATCAAATTGGTTCAACACAACAGCCAGTCTCATGGTCATACACTTTCTGAAAGATACTCAAGAGTCCAAACGGATTCTTTATCCATATTCTGCATTGCCTTTCGGTTTTTTTCGATTTCCCAGAGGTTCAATATTATCTGAATACCATTGAAGGATATGGTTTTTAAATAACTACAAGTTTCAGTTCATTTATTTGTTAGATACAAACACAATACTAACTAACAAATACAGATTTTCTTAAGCCTTCTTTGGCTGAAGTAATGCTTTCATGATTTGGAGGCCTGGCAAGGTATCATCCCAGCCGGGGGTCACCTTCTTCGCGTTTGCGTACCACTTGGCCACATTCGGATACTTCTTCAAGTCGAAGTCAACCACTTCGATTGTGGAGATCGTAGACAGAATGGAAATGTCAGCAATGGTTAGGTTGCTGCCAGCCACATATTCCTGACCCTCCAGGAAGGTGTTGAGTAACTCAAATCCATTTTCGATCTTCTTCCACGCCTCAGGGGGCCCGAACTTTCCAGTTTGGAAGGCTGGGTAGTAGTAGCTGGAAATGGCGTCATAAAGGGTGGCCAAATCGAAGAACAGACGCTGGTTCACTACAGCACGCTTTTGAGGATCCTTGGGGTAGAGGGAGTCATCCTTGCCGTACTTCTCAGCCAGATAAATGAGGATGGCACGCGATTCCCAAAGGACGAATCCGTTGTCTACGAGGGTGGGAACGGTGTGCTGTGGATTGATTTTTACGAAATCCGGCTTCATGTGGTCCCCCTCAAAGACATTCACGACGACTTTCTTGTTAAATTCCACGCCGACAGCTTTGGCTGTCATGATAACAGCGCGACTGGCCCCGGGGCTAGGCATGTAGTAGAGATCCATATTAGGAATCGCGATTGTACCGTGTTACTCGAGAGAGAAAGAAATTCAACTGAATTTGTGCTATCAGAGCAAATCCCTTTTATACCAAATTGTATTGAGCTTTTATATGTTTAATTGTTTAAGATTGCGGTGTACATTTGTAGATCATTTATGATTGAAAATGTTATATTTATGGCCATTAGCAAAAACATACATAACTGTGCGATGGTTTTTTTTTATAATCTTGCCTTAGTTGTGGACTCTTGCGGAAAAATCTATTAATAATAATCCCATAATGGAATCATTAGTTAACAGGCTAAAGTGTTTCTTCTACACCTTAAGGATTTAAGGACAAATGATCTGACTTTTCAATCTTGACAACTGAAAGACCAGTTTGCATCTCAATACCAATTCCTATTGCACCAGTCTGTCCTACATATGTATATGTTTACCTGGATGGATTCAAAGTCCATTCCAATACATTCGCATAAAGTTAGAACGAGAATTTCCTTCATTGTGCATTCATAAATGATCCACAAATAATAATAATAAAGGAATAATAAATAAATGAATTGCAAGTATTTCAATTTGTTGTAATGTAATATTTTTACCTTTTATTGCCTATCAAACAGTATAATCATATAATATTGAACCTCTGATAAATCCAATTAAAGGATTGCAAATGTTCAGAATTTCGGAAAATGGGGAACACTTCGAGATCTTGAATATCTTCCAGACAGTATAGGATTTCAGTGATGTCATCATAGCCCTTTTAGGCTTGGTCTTGTCGTTTCAAAGCGAACTATTCTAAGCTTCATTCTTCACTTCCCAAACCAAAGTTGATGGGTTTTTATAGCCGATACTCAAAATGAGTAAAGGGGTATATGAGATTTGTGGGGACGTTTCCGACCCCATAAAGTATATATATTCTTCATCAGTATCAATAGCCGAGTCGATTGAGCCATGTCTGTCTATCCGTCTTGTTTGACGCCTTTTGTATCCAGACTCCTGTGATATCACACTGAAATTTTCAGTGTGCACTCTTTGTCGTGCAATTTTTGCGTCCTCTGGCGGGGGGAACCATACTGATTGAGTATTGGGTATAAATGTAGAGTCGCGGCCGTGGCAACGACTCACAACGTTCCCCTTCGTTATTTTAGAGAACGTTTCGAGAGTTCAGAAGGTTCAATAACGGCATTTTGGAAAACTAACTGCCAATATCAAAAATTCTTCGCTCTTGAAAGGTCAAATATCCAGACCTATCCCCCTCATTACGTATGTATAATGTAATTGTATAATTGTATGACAAAAGTGGAAATAATTATAACGAGTATATCAGAGAATATATAATTGGGCTCCCATGAGAACATTTATTATGTTATGGTATGACTAGTATGCCCCGTACTCATTACGATGAAATAAATAAGTATATTTGACAGTATGATCATTTCTGCACATCACTCTTACTGGCGATTGGACTCCATGAACTTTTTGATCAGCATTACACCCTCCCAGTTCTCCTCCCAGCCTGGGATCACCTCCTTGGCATTCTCGTACCACTTGGCCACATTCGGGTATTGGCTGATGTCAAAGTCAACCACCTCGAATGTCGACACAGAGGACAGAATGGCGATGTCGGCCACAGTCAGGCTAGTTCCAGCAACAAAATCATCCTCCTCCAGGAAGGTGTTCAACAGCCCAAAGGCCTTATCCACTTTCAGCATTGCCTCTGAATCGGCTGGCTTGTTGTGCCGTATCTGCGGGAAGATAGCCTGAACGAAGCTTTCAAACAGGCTGCCCATGTCGAAGTAGAGGCGTTGGTTGATCACAGCCCGCTTCTGGGGATCTGCGGGATAGAGGGAGTCGTCCTTCTTACCGTACTTCTCCACCAGGTAAATCATGATGGCACGCGACTCCCAAATAGTGAATCCATTGTCCACGAGGGTGGGAATTGTGTGCTGGGGGTTCAGCTTTACAAACTCGGGCTTCCGCTGCTCCCCCTCCATGACATTCAAAAACTTCAGGTTAAGGTCAACCCCCAGCGCCTTGGCCGTCATAATGACGGAGCGACAAGGAGCCGAGCCCGGGTGGTAGTAGAGATCCATGATGAAGAATGTGCCGCTTGTGGCGCTTGTGTTACCTGCAGAAACTTTCTTCTACTGAACGTATGGAAATCAAACGACCAGCTTTTATAGCCAAGGCACGAGGCACCCGAAATCATATCGATCTGCCTACTCGCACTTGCCCCAATATAAACTTGGGATGATAACATTTGATTGTAATTAAGTATAGCTTTGGTGTGGACATTTAATGGCTAATGGATAGATAATTTATACCTGCATACATCAAAGTGTATAACATTTTCAACTGAAAATATATATCATTTGATATAAATTTCTTAATCATGCCTCATTGTAGTTTACAAGTACTTGTTCTGGCATTTGTTTTCATTTAATTTAATTTTCATTTAATATTAACAGCAAGAAATTTAAAATTCTGAATTCAATAGCTCCCGTATATTTGGAATCAAAGTATTTTATAGGCATCATAATGAATATATCTAGGTACATATATATCGTTCCCCCAGATTATATTAAAAACGTGTTAGTCTTCGTTATATCGCTCATTTTAGATTTCTGGAATGACCAGGTATGAACGTAGTACATTCTCGTACCATCTCCAAGTATAATTACGAGTACATTTAAAGTATAAAAAATAATAGTAAGCAGAAGGGGAGAATGAGGAATTATAACCTGACGTCAGAATCATAGAAACCAATAGAAACATATGGAGAGCATGAGAAATCAACATTAGGAACAAATATAGTACTGGAAGCATTTCTACCGTTGGCTAGTGTCCTTCCTATCGATTAGTGTCCAAAAATAGTTTGAATTAGGTAAAACCTTCAATACAAACTACAAGGGTGTTCAATAAGTTTAGCGGTTCGATAAGAGAGGGCGTTACGATTAGCCAAATTTTTTTTGTTATGTTGGTACATATTTTATATCAACGTATGTGAAGTTTTATTTCAATATGTCAATTCATCCTTTTTTTAAAAATCATTTTGTATCGAACTTTTTCAATATAATTAATTTAAAAAACGTAATCATGAAAATTTAAGTCGAATATTAAAAGGGCCTTTAAAACGATCCAAAATGTTCGTACGAGATCCACGTCAAGTCCAAAATCAGCAACAACACCAGAATTTATAGAAAAAATATAGGATATCGTATTGAAAATCGTCGAGTGACTGAAATGGACTAGTTGCCAAATCTGGTTAAACAATATTTTGACTGAAGTATTGGGTTTCAGAATATGACTGTATCCTTTTAGACCAAAGCGTCGATTCATCACTATAATGAGACTAGAGCATCACCATGATTCTGAATTTGTATACAGGTTCCTGTGATCCAGAAATCGGCCAAGAAGTTGTTAGTTTGTTTTTAGGATGCAAGTGACTAGCAAAAAATTTCAAAATTTCGCGCCGACCCCTTTTAATAACGAAAATCAACCAAATTTGGCATCCCTGTGATTTTTTGAAAGAAGATACGAGAACCATAGAGAATGACCATATCCACCAGATTGCCGAATCAGATCGGATCATTATTATAACCAAAGGAACAAATCAATTTGCAGTGGCTACGCACACACTCTTTGTCATGCAATGTTAGCGCCGTCTGGACGAGGAGAGCCATACTGACTAAGTATCGGGTGTAAATGTAGAGTTGCGGCCGTAGCAGCAACTCACAACGTTCCCTCTCTATAGCCTACTATCAAATTGTTCCAATCAATAACTTTGTAAACATTTTTCCAATCGCACAATTTATCTATATCTGATTCCGTTGCACTCGAACGATCAGTCTTCAAAGGTGTTTGATGTTTTGGGTCAGTTCGAGAATTAGCCTCCAAAGTTGTTGTGAAAATAATCAAAATACATATCGCAAAAGCAATCTTCCGGGAAAAGACCACACCCACTCTACAATGACCCAAATATAAACCAATAATGCATGCAGGTACATGAGTACTTAGCTATTTTTTAATATAACTATCAAAGAATTCGTTTTAAATTTACTTTGCATTGGCCTTCGTGTCCTCGATCCTCTTCTTAAGCTGCTGCAGACCCTCCCAGTTTTCCTCCCAGCCGGGAGTCACCTTCTGGGCATTTGCGTACCACTTGGCCACATTCGGGTACTTCTTCAAATCGAATTCAGCTATAACGAATGTGGAGACAGTCGCCAGGATGGCAATGTCAGCCACGGTTAGCTGGCTGCCAGCCACATATGTCTGTCCGTCCAGGAAGGTGTTGAGGAATTCAAAAGAGGTTTCTACCTTCTTCCATGCCTCATCGTCGCCGGGCTTTCCAGTACGGAAAATTGGGTAGTAGTATTTGGCAAAGGCGTCATACAGGGTGCTCAAATCGAAATAGAGACGCTGGTTCACTACAGCACGTTTTTGAGGATCCTTGGGGTAGAGGGAGTCATCCTTGCCGTACTTCTCCACCAGGTAGGTGGCGATGGCACGCGACTCCCAAATGGCGAATCCGTTGTCCACCAGAGTGGGAATGGTGTGCTGGGGGTTAATCTTAATGAATTCGGGAGTAAGTTGCTCTCCCGCCATGGTGTTCAAGAGCTTCTTGTTCAACTCCACTCCCACTGCCTTGGCCGTCATGATGACAGTACGGCAACCACTTCCACCGGGCAAATAATAGAAATCCATGTTGAGAAATGCGATTGTTAGCCGTGTTGCTCGCTGGAGAGGAAAAAGTAGACTGACTTGGGCCAGGCAGAACCATCTATATATATAGTACAATAATGCTGATTTCATTTGTTTGATAACCGATGTTTGTATGAAAAGTGCTTATCATGGTGAGCATGAATTTTTGTTTGGTTTTTTCGGGGAAAGCTTTTTGGGGCATAACAAAACACACAAATGGGTATGCAAGTTTCCTAGGGAAATTGTTTTCGGGACTATGTATTTTATACATGTATCCCTCAAGGATTAATCATCTATTCTCTATTAATGAATGTAGGAATACCATGAAGACCTTATATATGCCCTAGTAGAGCTAATGCTAAGTAATTACGAAGATCAAAAAGTAAAGCACAGCTGCAAACAAGAGATAAATCCGCATCAAGTGGATTTAATGATATTCAGTAGAGTGTACACTCTCCTCTCCCTATGTTTATATACACCGAGCTTGTATTATCCAAAGCTTTTTAAGCTTCCATCGTTTCTCTTCCGAAGATGAATTCTCTTTATGTCTGTGTCTCTTTCAAAAGTGAGACTCTTTAGTTTAGGTTTGTTTCTTTCCATTCCTTTCCTTTTTTGTTTGTGACCGGGAGGGGGAGGGGGACCGGGGACCTGTGACGCATACCTTTTCGAATGCTGGCCAACTGGTTCTCTTGGTCTGCTGTGACCTTTCTCTACATTTTACGCTACAATTTTGGCCGGCTCTTTCTTGAATTAACCAAAAACCAGTTATTGGCGAACTTCCATTGTTTATGTTTTTTGTTTCCCATGATTCAGTGTATTTCCAAATTCTAGGCAAATGAGTAAGTTCTAGGGGTTTTACCTTCTATACATAATACATATGCATATACATACATACATATAGCATAGTGGGTATATAGTAGGTGTAGGCACGAGTACCTTTTTCGATTTCACAACTAAGAGTCGGATGTTTCTGGAACGCAATCAAGAGAAATTTGTTTGCGGCACTCAATCGCCGAGTGACGTGTCTGTCCCCCACGAACTATAAGGCGGCTTCTTGTTTTGTTATTGAATCTTTTGGCTGGTCATGCTGATGGCTGATATTCCTGATAAGAGGGATAGCTGTGGGCATAGCAGGCGCCCACCCACCCCCGCGAGTTATCGGGGAATGGTCTAGAGCTGTACAACATTTTATGAAATCCGAGTATATGTACCCTTTTAGTTGACAAAAAAGATTATCATTTGTTTAAAAAAAACTTATCATTACACGTAGCATTGATTTCATGGAAGTAGGTGATAAGTAGGTAATATACACATTATATACGTTCTATATTCTGGGATCTAGATAAACGCGAAACATGCTGAATATATGTATCATTAATGTGGCCACAAACCCATGGCTTAATTATAGTAGCCTCTACAGGAGTAGAGCAGATATTGGGATTGTTTATCTAAGGAGCACTTTATTTTATCAAAATGTAATCATGTACTATAGCTGCGGACAAGCTAAGGTCGTCAAAGCACTATACATGTGCATGTGTGTATGAGGAATGAAATAAAGAGAACATCTTTATTTTGTTGTGGCCATTATATATATTAACAGGATAGTTATAGACCAATGGTCAAAATTGTTCACTAATTTGAAGTTCGCATGTCCATTTGGTATAAACATGACTAACCTGCCCAGTTATTCAGACTTTCCGGCTGACTGTCAATCGATAAGAAACTACGTATTCGGAATGACTTTTAATTTCGACTACTAAATGTGGGTTACTAACTAAATCAATGAGTCACACTCTAATCAATATCAAGGTTGCCCTTGGGCAAAACTTTGGTTATTTGAGCATGATTTATTTATGCGGCGCATACATACAGATGTACATACATACATACGAATTTTTGCTTGGAAAAGTACAGTAGGCACAGCAAAAGTATCATACCACTTTACTTGGGAATTTCTGCCAACCCAACTGTTGCTGTGGCGGCTGTCAGATACGAGTGTAGTGTTTGCCAGCCGGCCGGCATATGGGCTCTTATCTCGTTTGTTGTTTGCCTCGGGTTTCGTCTTTTTCCGCTTTTGTTTTTCACATATTGTGCACTCGATAAAAGTGTTTATTTTTAAGTGAAATTCGCATTTGTTGCTCGATTGCAATAGAACTTCTGTTCGGATCTACACAGAACACAGATGTTTGCTAAAAAATGTGCCCCAGCAACTGAATAATAATAAATGAGCGAGACAAAAAAAAACAACACGAAATGGAATTTTAAGAGAAGAGAGACGCGAAAAAAAAGAGCAAGAGCAACGTTCCGCTACGGAATCATTAGAAAGTTGCAGCTTTCTGTGGCAGCTGCAGGCCAGACCAGTGGAGGCAGCCACGCCTACAAGCACATGCACCTTAGGTACTCCTGCTCGTATATCAAGCTCTTTTTATTCACTCTGCTAACATTACACATTCATCCAATAAATGTATGTGTGTGCATGGGTGTGTATGGGTGTATATAAGAGCACTACATAGCAGACACGAAAAACAACTTGCCGCTGTTTCTCTTTGCAGTGACTCCCCCAGCCCCCCGCCGTACCCCGACCGTCGACTGAGTCGACAAACAGCACTGCGCTGCTGGTTTGCCGGCCTGCTCTCGGAGGCTATAAAAGCCCACTGCCACTCCGTAGTCTGTTCATAAATTTTTCAAATTTGGTACAGTGTGCTTCGCGAGATTTCCAACAAACAAACAACTGTAAGTTTCCATCCTCTCCTCTCTCCCTGTGAGTGTGTGTGTGTGTGTTTTAGTGTGGCAAAAAATAAGGAACTGTGTTTAAAAGAAATATGAAAAAGTACCCAAACGAAGGAAACGTAGGAGCTAGCTATTTATGACATCATCATAGTGCCCATGCCATAGAAGTCATGGGAGTAATTTATCTAGTGAATTTTTATAATCGCCGGCCAATTAATGCCTGCCTTTGTCTGAAAACTGAAATTATAGAGCGTGTCTACTGTAATTGCTGAATATCTTTGCTGTTCTGTTCTGTTCTATTCTATTCTATTCTGACCTGTTCTGTTCTGTGTGATTTCTCTTTAGTAAAAAATGGCTGATCTGTACTACTTGCCCGGCTCCTCGCCCTGCCGCTCTGTGATCATGACCGCCAAGGCTGTCGGTGTTGAGCTGAACAAGAAGCTGCTCAATCTGCAGGCCGGAGAGCATCTGAAGCCCGAGTTCGTGAAGATCAACCCTCAGCACACAATCCCCACTCTGGTGGACAACGGTTTCGCCCTGTGGGAGTCGCGCGCCATTCTCGTCTATCTGGTGGAGAAGTACGGCAAAACCGATTCTCTGTACCCCAAGTGCCCCAAGAAGCGCGCCGTGATCAACCAGCGTCTGTACTTCGATATGGGAACGCTGTACCAGAGCTTCGCCAACTACTACTACCCCCAGGTGTTCGCCAAGGCGCCCGCTGATCCCGAGGCATTCAAGAAGATCGAGACTGCCTTCGAGTTCCTGAACACCTTCCTGGAGGGTCAGGAGTATGCTGCTGGCGACTCCCTCACCGTCGCCGACATTGCTCTGGTGGCCACTGTGTCCACCTTCGAGGTGGCCAAATTCGACATCAAGAAGTACGCCAATGTGAACAAGTGGTACGAGAACGCCAAGAAGGTCACCCCCGGCTGGGAGGAGAACTGGGCCGGCTGCCTGGAGTTCAAGAAATACTTTGATTAAGTTAGCACCTGCCTGATATTCGAGTTTTTTTATACACATAAATATATTTGATCTAATATTTATTCACGTTACAAAACAATTCCAAATTGGCGTGTATCCATTTGCAAATTGCAAATAATTTATTCACATTAAATGGGTGTTCATTTTTTTGAATGCAAAACAAAAAAACAAAAAGAAAAACAATTGAGAAATGCATTTTATTGTGTGGGTTGTTTGTGGGTGAAGAGCAATTGAATTCTCTTAGGGCTTTCTGTTTATTTCTCTCTCTTAAATTGTAAAAGGGCTCTTTTTCATCTGCTCGTAAAAGCTCAAGCATTTGCCGGCTGTTTCACAGTTTGATTTGCGGGATTTGCCAGCAGGAAATCGCCAATAAAGAAGAATAACAAATGCGTGCAAAAATTAAAGTGGAAAAAATCAAAACATCAGCATTCTTTTAAATAGTTCCTCTTGAAAGAATATTTAGAAGTCGTATATTATTTGCTTGGCTAATGGACTAAAATTGTAAATTCTTACAGACCATCATAATGGACTTTTACTACATGCTGTACTCGGCACCCTGCCGTTCCATTCTCATGACGGCCCAGGCATTGGGTTTGGAGCTGAACAAAAAGAAGGTTGACCTGGATGCTGGCGATCATCTGAAACCGGAATTCGTGAAGATCAATCCGCAGCACACGATTCCAACTCTGGTGGATGGTGACTTTGCCGTGTGGGAGTCGAGGGCCATACTCGTTTACCTGGCAGAGAAGTACGGGAAGGACGATTCGCTGTACCCCCGGGATCCCCAGCAAAAGGCTGTGGTCAATCAACGCCTCTTCTTTGATTTGGGTACTCTCTATCAGAGCTATGTGTACTATTACTATCCACAACTGTTTGAGGATGTTCAGAAGCCGACAGATCCCGAAAACTTCAAGAAAATCGGTGCGGAATTTGAGCTGTTTAATACCCTATTGGAGGGGCAGCAGTATGCCGCATTGAACAAGCTGACCCTCGCTGATTTTGCTCTCCTGGCCACCGTTTCCACCTTCGAGATCTCGGAATATGACTTCAGCAAGTTCTCGAATGTGGTTAGATGGTACGAGAATGCGAAGAAGGTTATTCCCGGATGGGAGGAGAACTGGGAGGGCTGTTTGTACTACAAGAAATTGTATTGGACTGAAATCCTAAAAAGTAATGCATTTGAAGTGAGTTATGAATAAAGAGTACCCACACATATGTGTTACTTCGAGAGTACTAAGTCATTGTCTTCTCTTCTCGAATGTGATAAGCGCGATTGAAGCTCTCTTATGAAATTGCCAAAAGGTACACAACCTCAAACAATTTCAATGGGGAATACTAATAAACTGCCGATAAGATAGAGCTACGTGTGAAATGATATAATGTAAGTAGAATAGATTCCCAGGTAGAAGAAGGCCACAAAAGATAATTAACGTCAAACGTTATTGGGAAAAAACACTTGACAACATTTCAGCGTTAACGCATGTTTTATGGCGATGATATGGAGATAATTTGTTTTTCCAAATACCAGTACTTTTAAAGTTATTTTTCCCTTTAATACTTGCTCTCTCGCTGCGTGCCCTTCGTTTTGGTCAAACCGGTTTAATCGCCCAACAAAAATATTTTTCAATTATCACCTCAACCTAATTGAACCATCAGCGAAAAATAATTTTTTTTTTTTTTTTGGTTATCTTCTTTGTGTTTGCCTATAAAACATAGCTTAACCGTAGAGCGATATTCAGTTTTTGGACGTGGCTCGACGTTAATAGAGCTCCCGAATACACAACAATAGTACATAGAAATATCTCGTAAGTTCGATGGGAAGGGGCTTTTGTTGTTGTATATTTTTTGCATGCTCATCATGGGGTGTTATGTCATCAAATTCGCAGTGTACTTTCGGCACAGAAGAAAGTGATTAACTATTCGTATTTTTGTGATTTGCTTTTTTGCACAGAGCTTCCTCGGCCTCTGCCTATCACCTCCCAGACATGGATTTCTACTACAGACCCGGATCTGCCCCCTGCCGTTCTGTTCTTATGACAGCCAAGGCCATTGGCTTGGAATTCGATAAGAAAATCATAATCAACACCCGTGCCGGGGAACAGTTCAAGCCGGAATATCTGAAGATCAATCCACAGCACACGATTCCGACGTTGGATGACAATGGCTTTTCGCTGTGGGAGTCTCGTGCCATTATGGTGTATCTCGTGGAGAAGTATGGCAAGGATGACAAGCTCTTTCCCAAGGACGTTCAGAAACAGGCCCTGATCAATCAGCGTCTGTACTTCGATATGGGCACCCTCTACAAGAGCTTTGCCGACTACTACTACCCGCAGATCTTCCAGAAACAGGCGCCCAACGCGGAGTTCTACAAGAAAATCGAATCGGCCTTCGAGGTCTTCAATGCGTTCCTCGAGGGACAGACCTATGCAGCTGGGGACTACAGCTTAGCTGATATTGCCCTCTTGGCAACGGTGTCCAGCTTCGATGTGGCCGGCTTTGACTACAAGCGTTATGCCAATGTGGCCAAATGGTACGAGCACGCCAAGGAGGTTACGCCCGGCTGGGTCATCAATTGGACTGGATGCCTGGAGTTCCGCAAATACTTTGACAACTGATCATTCATTCGTTTTATTGCACTTGGTTCTTATGAATAAACATCTAGGCTAAACTTAAACTAGACTAAAGATTGCACTTGGTTTACGTATCAACTAGAACAAAGAATTCGATTTGCTAAACTCGAGGGGTCGTTGAAAGGACTGCTCCAGGTTGTGCAGCCGCTGCTCCAGATCGTTCATGGAGTTGCGCAGCGCATGACCCCGAGGACGAAGCGAGATCTGCGGCGAGCTCTGCATCAGGTCATCCTTGACGCCGGAGAACGAGTGTCGCACACAGGAGCGCTTCTCGAAACGGGTATTCTGATAGTGGGGATGCTGATGGTGATGCTGGCGGTGCTCACAGCTCCCGTTGCGACAGTTGTGCGCCACCAGCGGTTCATCGGTCTTCAGGGAATCCTCGTAGGTGTCACTAAAAAAGCGACTTGATCGATCAAATGATCCTGAGGCAATTCGGCATAGCCTGCGACTAACCTGCTGTCCGTGTTGGGCTGCTGTTGCTGTTGTCGCAGCTCAAGGTGGGCCTTGGCATGTCTGGGACAGAGTACTTCTGGATTGGTGATGCGCTTCGAGCCGCTGTGCTGGAAGGAGTCCGGCGAGGTCTCGTACAGCTCGCGGCTGCTCAGGAACTCCACACCCGAGTCCTGTCCCGTCGAGTGCAGCGAGAACAGCGAGGTTTCATAGTTGTTTCTACATATACACATATGATAGGAGAATGGATATGGGTTGAGGTGATTTCCAACTATGGCGTGGAGTGTCCACTCACAGATTGTTCACTGGCTGACAGGAATTGTATTTGAGCACAAATGGTGTGCTGCCTGTGCCTGCCCCAACGTTGGCATCTGTGCCAGCGGCTGCTGCTGCTGCTGCTGCCGCCGCCGCCTTGGCAATGGACTTGGGCAGCGGCACATCAATGTATTCGCGCTGTCGCTGCTGTCTGAGGATGAGGATAGATGGTGGATTCAAACATAGAATGGGAAACCCGTTCGGGCTCTCACTGCCATTCACTTACTCGTTCAGGTACTGATGATGCTGCTGCTGCGTGGCCAGAGCCTGTTGCTGGTGATGATGATGCAACTGTTGCTCCAGTTTCTCCGTTGCCGTGGCCGTCGACTGGGTCTGGGCCGAGGAGCAGACCGACTCGGGCATGAAGGCGCTCGTTGGCCGCTGGCTCCCGGCGCTGCCCTTGCTGCAGCGCTGCGTGTGCCGCTGCGGGCGCTGGCGACGCTGCTTCTGGCCACGGGAGGAGGCCCCGATGCCAGCTATGGTATATGTGAGGCCGGCATCAGAGGCAGCAAAGTCGCGCTGGGACCAGAGACGGCTGCAAGCACACATGAGAAGAGAAGTTTTAGAGAAGTGGCTTTCCCATTTGAGTTGCAGTTGTCACCAGATCATCTTCTTCTGCTTCATCTAATTGCCCCATGTTGCAGCTTTGGTTGTCGCCATTTGATGTGTTGTGTTTGTTGTTTTTTACCGTTATAATTTAATCGGACAGGAGAGGCCTAAGCGAAGCCGGTTTCCTTCGAGAACCGAGAGCCCCATTAGGCAAAAGCTGCTGTATCAGAGCATTAACATCAGCGCCAACAGCAACAGAGCAACAACAACAGCAACAGCAGCAACAACAACAACCAAAGCACATGAAATTGCAATCCTCTTAAGATTTATTGTATTACACGGCCTTAAGCTTAAGCTACTCCTATATATACTATGGCTAACATCAGATGCATCAATGGGCTACTAAAGAGCAGTCTTTCACTCGGTTGCAGTTGCAGTTGCACTTTCAGTGCCATAGCCCCTTCATTCTTTACCGTTTCTGGCGCATGCACAGGTAGCAACAGGCGGAAAAAAGTGCCCCAGGCTGATCAAAACCAGCAGCAAGACGGTCACGAATTCCAGTCCTCCCATGAAACTGGATGCGGAGGCGTGCGTGGGTCGCGCCGCCTGTCCGAACTCGGCCAATTCGATTATGCGCGGCATGGACTTGCTTCCACCGACTTTCTGCTGCTGGAGCTGCAGTGCATCCAGCTGGAGCCCCGCCAAAGAGCTGCAACAACACAGAAGATCATTTGTAAGCGCAGACATTAGTGGGTCAAGTGGGAGTTGGGAGTAGGGAATGGTAGTATGAGAAGCGAAGACTTACTCCTGTAGCTGTTCCATTTCCATAATGGAATTCGTGTGGGGATCAACGGCATATATGTAGGCATTGGTGCTGTGAAAGAAACAGTTAGACAGAGCATCGATTATCATCTATGAAAGGCTGACAAAACGGGTTACATTTGGGAACTACGAGGAATATGTAGAGCGGTATCGGAGATACCTAGAGCTTTTCTTGGTAATTATTATTACACCTATATTCGAATCTTTTTAAATGGATTTTCTGTTCTACTTACGCTGCTTCAAGTGCATTCGAGTGGGGCTCCAGAAGTCTCACACGCACATCCCTGCCAATTGCGGAGCTTAGCGCCTCCATTAGACCCTCAATGCGACGCTCCACCTCCACGGGCTTGCCGGCCACCACGAGACGCACCTGCTTGGACTCATCGATGATGTACACAAAGACGTTGACAATGCCGCTGCGTCCATCGTCGGCGCCCATGCGATCGGTGGCCTTCACATCGAAACCATAGAGGTGCTCGTCGTGGGGCAGATCGCCCAGCAGGCGTATATTGCCGGTCGTCTCATCGATGCCAAAGAGACGCGTGGGCTCATTCAGCAGACGATAGCGTATCTCGGAATTGAGACCCGCATCTGCATCGGTGGCTAGCACTCGGGTCACTGGATAGCCAAAGCTGGCGCTTTGCGGCAGGACCGCCACGATCGGCTGTCCATTGCCACGGAACCGGGGCGCATTGTCGTTCTCATCGGATATGTGGACCAGGATGCGACACTCGTTGGGCGACAGGCCTTCGATCCTTTCATCCACCACCGGGTAGGATACGCGGGCGAAATTGCGTGCCTCCCTGGCTGAGGCGATCGGCCCGGATGCGCAATTGATAGCGGGATATGTGCTCCCTGTCGAAGGGCTTCAGGGCGTAGAGGAGCATGTTTTGGCATCATACTCGAACGGTGGATGGGCATCTGTCTCGTCCAGGCCCTCTTCCAGCCACAGCGACCAGCGGTAGTTCTCCGGATTGAGTCCCGCACTCAGATTCAGACGCATTACCTCAATGGGCGCCTCATTGTTCTCGGCCAGCTTCACTTCGTAGTAGGCGTGCTGGAAGATGGTAACGTTGGCCGGCGGCTCGGGCTTGGGCGTGGACATTGGTGGATCAGTGACAGCCTGACCCTGCAGATTGACGATCACCACGGCGGTGGCGGATAGGGAGGGACTGCCCACGTCCGACGCAATCACGGACACATTCAGATGCTCATAGTCGTTGTAGCCGTTGATCCGAGAGACTGTGGTGATGGTGCCATCGCGGGAGTCGATCTGGAAGAGTGGCGCCTGCAGTTCCTGGTGCCGGATGGAGTAGAGCACCAACCCATTGCCATTGCCCACATTATCCTTGTCGATGGCCGTCATTTGTCTCACAAAAGTCCCCGGCTGAGTGCTGCGGTCCAGGTAAGCCTTGTAAACGGGCAGCATGAGGGTCCGGTCCGCCACATTCGGCCAGTACTTGACGGCCTTGGTCTGGTCGTCGTAGCCAATGAACTCGGGCCGATTGTCGTTGATGTCCAGGACATTTACCTCCACATCCACAGAGCTGGACATCCTCTGGAGCACCGTGGGTGCATTGTCGGTGGCTATCACCTGGAAGCTGTACTTGTCGTGCAGCTCCCGATCCAGCTGTCCGCTGATCTTCAGCACTCCGGAGGCGGGCTTGATGGTAAACGGCAGCGTCAGGTCGCTTAGGGTGTACGTGATATTGGCATTCTCGCCATAGTCCATGTCAATGGCCGTCAATTGACCCAGGACACTGTCCTTGTACTCACCCTCGGGGGTGTCGAAGCTGTACCAGGACTTTCTGAATGTCGGCGCATGATTGTTCACGTCCATGACGGTGAAGCGAAGGCAAGTGGTGTCCTTGAGGCCATCTATGTCCGTGACACTCAGATTCAGCCAGATTTCAATGTTGGCCGCCAGCGGAAAGTTCACCGACAGCTCCCCGCTCAGCTTGTCCATCGTGAAATGACGGACACCCTGCACCTTCAGCAGCGGCATGCCCGGAGAGCGCTCCACCTGCTCCCCCAGGAGCTCGTAGTGCAGCTGCGAATTCTTGCCAAAGTCCTCGTCACTGGCACTCAGCTGCAACAGTTTCGCCCCAATGGGCGTGTCCTCGTAGATGGCAAAGAGGGGACACTTGGTGGGCAGGGCCCGGACCATGCGACGACGCGACTTGGCTCGACCCACAACACCGACTGCCACAGCCCTCTCCCGATCCATGTGGAGCCGCGGGGAGCCCGGAATGTGATAGGGCGGCGGGGCCAGCATCATTGCCGCAGTGGCCTGCGGCGCTGCCATGCCGCTGGAGCTCTCCACAAAGTAAATCTCCATGTCCGTGGTGTACTCCCGTATCTCCAGGCGCGAGTCCTTGAACACAGAAATGCGCTCAAAGATGGGGGCATTGTCGTTGACATCCGCCACGAGGATGGTCAAGTGGGCATAGCCCGACAGGCCACCGCTGTCGGCGGCAATCAGCTTCAGGTTGTACAGCTGCTGCTTCTCCCTGTCCAGGCCGCGTTTGCCCGTGTAGCTGATGCGGAAATAGGGGCCGCTGCTCAGCTTGAAGTTCGACTGCATGAAGGTGGTGTGCAGTTCCTGGTACTTGAACTCGTCGTTCCACTGATCCGTCAGATTGAATATGTTAAAGGCGCCCGTTGTGGGCGGCATCTTGTGCTGGCTGGTGTTCCCAGAAGCCCCCGAAAAGCTACCATTCACATACTCAATGCTGAACTCCTCACTGTAGTCGCCCTGCAGCTGCACCCGAAACTCTGCATTGACGCCCTCGTCGGCATCATGGATGTGGATGGCATGGTTCATGGACAGTTCCGTGCCCGCCGCACAGTTCTCGTTGATCAGGCCCACATAGGTGAGGGCATTGAACTTGGGGGCATTGTCGTTGACATCGTCCACTTTAATGTTCACTTGGTAAATGCCAGCACCGCTGACCAGACCCGTGCTGTACTCGACAATCACGGTCAGCTCATAGCTGGCCTGCTGCTCCCGATCGAGTCCGATCAGGGTGAGCAGTGTGCCATCCTCCGTGATGGATATCTTGTTCACGACCTCCTGCTGATTGGCAATGATGTACCGCAGCTTCACATTGGAGTCTCCCACCAGGCGTCGTGGCAGGCGGCGCTTTGACTTGGAGCTGCGACTGCGGTTCCGACTCCGGAAACGGCTGCCCATCGTGAGGTTACGGCTACCACTAGCCATATCCGAGGGCAGCTCACGGAAGCTGCCCAGCTCGTTATTGACCAGGTTGATGCCGTTCTTGTACAGCAACTGGCCAATGATGCCACCCACGACATTCTCCTCCACATGGAAATTGATCACATTCATATTGATCTCCCTGAAAGCAAAAGGATAATGTGTGGATGGATGCTGGAAGGATCATCGCCTCTACTTACTCTATAACAGGTCGCAGGGGCACCTTCTGCTCGGGCTTGTTGACAATGTGTATCGTCAGGTTGGTGATGAGCACTCCCTCATCGCTGAGCTCGGACTGGGTTGGAGCGGCTGCTGTGGTGAGCGCTGAAGAGCTGCGTGACACGACCAGCGGCTGCGTGGAGTTGGCAAAGAGCTGTGTGGAGATACAACCTTACAATGTAGAGGCGCTGTAAAGGATGCAGATTGTAATCGACTTACATAGTTGGCCACCGCTTCAAAGTTGTAGACTTTGCGCTTAAACTCCGACAGCTCTCGGATGACTGTGATTATGCCCGATCGCTCCTCGATGGCAAAGGGCACACCCTCCGAATAGGTGTGCAGCAGATCGTACATTATCTCATCCTCGCCATCGTAGATCAGAGAGGTTCGCACCTGACCCACTGAGGTGCCCAGTGGGGTGCTGGCCCCCACCCAGAACTCGTACGGTGCTCCCACAAAATCAATGGCCTGATCGTCGATCGTGGCGTAGACTTCAATCGTGATGACGGCTAAGGAAAAACGTCGCTCCGAGGGATTGGTGGGCTGATCACTGGCCTCCACGAACACCGCAATGCGTCCGCGTCCTGAGGGGTCCGCCCACAAAGATGGTGCCGTTCTTGTTGTCCAGCCGGAAGGGGATATAGCCACTGCCCTTGGGACGCTGCAGTTCGTACAGCAGATGGCCGTTGGGTCCATCGTCCGGATCGTTAGCCGCCACCTGTCCGATCACATAGCCCGTGGGTGCTGTTATGGGCACCTTAAACTCGTACAGATTGCCGTGCTCGAACTTGGGCGTATTATCGTTCGTGTCCAGCAGCGTGATCTCCACGTGAACCCGACTGGGACCTGGCTTCTTGAGGTGCTTGTCATCCAGATATGACGGATTGCGTTCCAAGGCCTCCACATTCAATTGAATTGATCTGCGCTGCTCGCGATCGAGCAATCGATCATCCCTGACAGTGATCCAGCCCGTTCGCGAGTCGATGCGGAAGGCACCCGTGGCTTCCTTGGTCTCGACGAGATTGTACAGAAACTCCGAGTTCTCACCCTGATCCCGATCGATGGCATTGACTTGCAGCACACTGAAGCCCGTTGGCAGGTTCTCCACAATCGAAATGTTGTAGAAATCGGCCTCGAACTCGGGCACATTGTCATTCAGATCGAGGACTTCCACTTCGATGCTGTGAAACGAAATCAATCATCTCTGGGTACCAAATCTCGAAGGGGTTCTTTTACTCACCGAGCCAGTGCCTTCTTCAAGGGGTTGTCCTTCTGTCGAGCCTCCAGCTGCAGGACAAATGTGTTGCCCGGCAAACTCTCCTCCTCCAGATCAATCTCCTTCTGCAGGTACATGACCCCGTTGTGGGGATTCACACGAAACAGCTGCCGTTCATTTCCCGATATAATCTCATAGACGAGGGTGGCATTCAGCGAGTCCTGATCGAAGGCCATTATCGGTGGGGCAAAGTACAGGGGAATACGTATGGGCACGCCAGTCATGGGAAAGAACTCGTTGAGCTTCGTGCGATAGACGCCCTCCGTGAACTTGGGCGGCAAATCGTCCACATCGCGCACATTGATCGTGATGGTGGTGTTGGCCTGGTTGGCGGGCGTGCCCCGATCCCAGGCGAATATTGGCAGCTTGAACTGCCTGATGCCGTTGTCAAAGTCCAGCTCCCGCTTTAGGATGAGCAGCGGACGATGGGGGCTCTTGAGGGCAAAGTACGGACTGCCATCGGCGGAGAGTTGTTCCGGCACCGTGGACATGCTGAAGTGAACCTCGGAGTTTGGGGTATTGGGCTTGTCGCGATCAAAGGCCTGCACCCCTCAAAGACGATGCTCTCCACGGAGGTGTTCTCGTCCACATCCACCACATAGGGCACGTTGAGAAACTCTGGTGCATTGTCGTTCACGTCCTCAATGTACACCGTGATTGAGAGGTAGCTTCCCTGGAATATGTCAGTGTACTTTGAGCATGGATCCTACCTTGTGGATGGTTAACCTACCTCCTCCAGCTTGTCCTGTTTGCCAGCGCAGAGGATGCGGAACTTGAGCAGATTCCTGGGCACATCCCGATCCACCAAACGCTCCAGGGAACGGGCCAGGCTAATCACCAGTGTGGTGGCATTGTATTCGGTCAGATTGAAGTACTTGTGATCCCCACTGGCATCGGCGCCCTTGAGGGCCGCCGTGGCTCGGGGATAGGCCTGCACGCGGAGTATCTCCTTGCCCACCTGGGCATCTTCGCGCAATCTGATGAAGCGGACACCTTCGCTTTCCGCCGACACACCGTCGACCGTGTGAAAGGCACAGCTGCCGGAGGTCGCTAAAGTGGAGCAA
Organism: Drosophila lowei; assembly: GCA_008121275.1. Classification (NCBI taxonomy): domain Eukaryota; kingdom Metazoa; phylum Arthropoda; class Insecta; order Diptera; family Drosophilidae; genus Drosophila; species Drosophila lowei. The sequence goes on from CM017777.1 coordinate 37,211,553, forward strand.
AAGCGAATCCGTCAGAAGATTAGAGATTACCATACCAAGCCATGCTATGCATTTGAGAAAAAAAAGTAAAACTAACAACAACATTGACAAATTGTTGTTGTTGTTGTTTTTCTGTATTTGGGCATGCAAATTTTCCCGCTGAGAACCGAAAACGGAACAACAATTGGGAAATCGCCCATAACGGTGCGACGTGCAACGTGCGAAGCGAATCTTGTGGCTGCCACCAGGCGGGAGGGAAAGGGTGAGGGAGAGTGTGAGTGTGAGGCAGAGGGGCTTGGAAGAACTGGCGCCAAACCGAACAACTTTCTACGTTTGTCGCGTGGCCCATTCCGCTGCGATTTTCATGTGCAGTTGCAACACTTTTCCACATGCATTCAACTGTCTCCCTGTCTCTCTATCGGCCTGTCGTTCGGGTTGTTGGGGCCTGCAATCAGCAAACGATGGCAGGCAGCTCTTGCAAATTATTTTTCTGTTTTCTGCTGCTGCTGCTGCTGCTGCTGCTGTTCCCACCCTCATGACATAATTAAGCCTTTTTTGTTCACTTTGGGCCCCAAAGGCATCCCAACCAAATGCGTACCAAGTGACAAGAAGACACCATCCACATCGTCTGGGGCTGCGCCTGGGGCTGGGCTACCTGTCTGCCTGACTTACTGACTGACTGACTCTGCCTGGCTTGCTGACATTTCTCTGCTTTATTTTTCTTTCTTTTTTTTTCGGAAGATCTCCTACGGTGGAAAATTATCATTGTTGGCTGCAGTTGCAGATGCAGTGAAATCTTGGCCGTCGTCGTCGAGCATCTTCTTCATCCAAAGACGCTGTCGCTGTCGTCGTTGTCGCAGTCGTTGTCTATGTCTCTGGTAGGCATTGCTTGTTTATTGTTTTATTTGCGGCTTGGTCTTATTACATTTTTTGTTGCCTTCTTATTATTGCTGCAGTTGTAATTTGAGTTCGCAATTTCTATTATTTACTTGCAGTTTCTGGCTCAGTTCGGTGAGAACGGCTTGCGATGGCTGCAGGGGTTTTCCCTGGATACTTAGACACGATATGAAGCTTTGATTCCGCCATTGCTCCATCAAGCAGAATCGGCATACAGATACAGATATCATTATTATTATTAGAATATGCATTTTGAGTGTGTGTATATGTCAGGCAGGGATTGGATTGGATTTCACCAACAAAATCATTTCTATAACAAAAGCAATTCAATGAAGGAGGCATTTCAAAACAAGACTAAGCATAAATACATTCTCAGTTCAAACAAAAGACCAATTTTCCATAAGAACGACTATATGCATATCTATCTCATCTCAAATCTGAACACAAGTGTCCCATTTCGATCTATTTGATAGAATATCAAATATTCAGGACCTATTCAATCATGTAAAAGAACAAAGCTCTTCTGATATCTGATCGAAATGGATTTAAGGCATTATAAAATTAGACAAATTTGACTTTGGGGACTTTATGAATATATATCCTAGACGATTTGAAAGATATATACCGATTGGTATATACATAACCGATCTTTGAGACCTTAACTGCAAATGTTTCAGATTTTTCTGGGTGGAATATTTATATATAATCGTATCACATCTTAGTTTTCACTCATATTTGGATCAAATTTCGTTTGATACGTATCCGATTACTCCTTTGTCGTATCCATGCGTTCGTTTCCTCATTCGGAATGCAAATGTTTCCCAATCATAAGATTGTTATGGCGCTCCACTCGGAATGCACTAAACACTTTTAAGATTGAATACTTTACGTAGCGGTTCTTCAACTCATTTCCCACAACATAAATGTCATACTCATTGTTCCCATAAAACAGAAATTATATGTAATTCATATGCACTATTCTTCACATTGGTGCTCTGAACACTTTAGCACTTGTTGGCTGTTGTTATGGTTGTTATTGTTGGTTGTTGGCCTACGAGAACAATTAACTTCATTCATATTTCAGTCAAGTTTAGCCAGCGCTCGTTTGCTGCCATTAAAGTCAAGCGGTCACTCCAAGTAACACAAAAGAATTAAATTTTAATTAGAACATTGCCACACTCGCACTGGCACTCTCACACACTAGCGGGCACAGGCACCTGGGTTCCCAAGTTGCTGCTTGAGTTCAAGTCGGTCGTCGGGCGGTCACACCCAGAGTTAGTGGCAAGGTGCCCGGTGGCGATGGCCAGGAGCAGGTTGCTGAAATGGGTCAACCAGTCTTCCCTGAATGGGCAGGATGGCTATGCCGAATGTGGGTCAGCTGTCCATCCGGCCGTCCGTCTGTTGCATAAACAAATTAGCAGGTTGCCACACTGAGATAGTTGACTCAATACAAATCGATTTCCTGGCAAATTGTTGGCTGGCGTCTGAGGAGAAGCTGTCGTAGCAGCATTTAAATTTGAAATTTGGGTTATTTAACGGTTTCGGTTCGGGTTCGGCAGCAGCCGCACAAACGACCATTGCCACAACGAGATAAACGGGTTGACGGGGGCAATACGAAAGACTTGGGCGACAAACTGCGATCGCAGGCCTGGGCCACTAAATTGTCCAGCCTCGTTCGATTGACGCGTATACACATTAGTACAGACACAGGCACAGACACACACAGTTGCTGCAACAGAGATTTACGAACATATCCCGTCAGCTAATAAGGCTATAACGGCTATAACTTGCCTTGCACTTGTCCCGCTTTTGCAGCCTGGCCCAAAACAAACAGCCAAGACAGAAGCCAAATGGCACAGAAACTCGCACAGGCACTGCCACTGGCACTGGGCGGTAGGTGGTAGGTCAAGTGGAAGGCCATATCTGGGCCTTAACTATGGTTATCCTTGGGAGTGTTTTCTTCTGCTGCACACTTTGTAGTTCGGACTCGATCCGCACTCTCACATCGCGAACACAACCGAAAACGACCGACAACGCAAACACCACACGACCAACTGAAGCGATCTTCACCACTGCAAGCCCCACTCAGTGGCCGGGACTGGGGCTGGGACTGGCGCTGGCTGGTGGAGTGGAGAGTGGGGAGTGCGATGAGACTAGTTTTTCACACAGTCGAGAAAACAAGAAAAGCCATGACAAGTGGCAGACGGGGCGGAAAAGCCTGGAGAAGAGTGGGGGAGGCAGAGCAGCAAGTGGCTGGCAGTAGTATATCCTTGGCTCTCTATAAGCATTAGCTCTACTCAGATTAGCAGAAACCGTTGCGGTCTTCTGTTGCGTTCGTTGCGTGTTGCAAAGACAAAAGGCAGGCCGGCAACGAAAGCGAGAAAGATAGAGAGCAACAAGGAAGGAAGGTGTCCGACAGAAATAGCAAAAGCCACTCGTAAAGTATAAACAACAAAAGTTATTAACATAAAGCATAAACATGCAGCCCCGGCCAGGCCAGGCCCTAGGCTGTCGATGATGGCCCCAACCCAGAGCTGATGATGACTTGATGCGCCACAGAGCTGTGGAAAGCAGAGGGTCTGGTCTGTCTCTTCGTCAAACCATCAAACACAATACAAATCACTGAATACTGAATACGGAATACGGAATCGGATGGACGGACAAAGCCAGACAGCCCAACAATGAAGCGAAAAGCTTGTGGATCCAATCAAATCGTAAGACGGTGGTAAGGGAAGCCCATGCCCATGCCCATGCCATGCTGCTCTGTTGCAGTTGCAATAAAGCCAGAGTCTTAACGGTTCTTGGCTCAGCTGGAGATGAATGCACGATCGAAACAGAACAGAAACACAAGGGAGCCCAAAGTAAAAGCGAAGAAGAAAATCTGAAAGAAAGGCAAAGGCATAACTTCATAACTTTACATAACACCTGAGTGGAGACGGTGCGGCAACTGACCGACCGACAGTTTGAATCAACCTACGCAAGTGCTGGGGGAACGGGAAAGGGTAAGGGGAAGGGAAAGGGGCAAGCATAAGGTACGGTAAGACGATCCGAACCGATGGAGTCAGCGGCTTGGAAAATTGGCGCGTGCGAATGCTCCTACTTGTTGGAGTTGATGGCTCGGCTTGTGGTTAGCTGCTGTTGCATGGGCAGAATCAATGCTAATCGTCGAGGGCTGGCCAAGAAGTTTGTGGCCAGGTGTGCCAGCAGGTGAAAGCAGGAAGAGTACTGCCCCGCAAGACGATATGCAAAAAAACCAATCAACTCGCCCGCAATACGAGTGTCAGATTACACATTCATTCATTGGCAAACAGCGATTTGTGTATGCATCGATGGGCTTCGCTTCGAATATGTTTCAAAACCCTACAGATCAATTACTACTCATGAATAGTGTACAATTCGATCAACATCACATATGCTTATCCATATTTGCAATTGATTTTTATTTATGACAATCATATCTTGAAGTTTGTGGCAAATCCATTCCATTTCCAACTAGTTTGGGGGATTTCGAGGTCTGCGGACTTTCGCTTCCAGTTTATGCAATGCAATGGCCAGGTGACAAAAACGTTTCACCAAATCGAATCAAAATTCACGAATGCGATGAACTCGCAACCGAAAACCGTCAAATATTGTATGTATTGAACGAATGGATGGAGTTTGATCATACATATTTCTTGGACTGCACTTGCGTATGTGTATAGCTATGTGAGTTGTATTGGCTGCCAAAAGGATCGTTTTGAGTTTGAGGGCCCCTTCTTCCCGAATCCTCAATTGTTACTGCGATCGATTAACGTTTACCCGAATTACGGGTGTATTCATTTTGTGTCAACCTCATTTGGATATAATATAAATCTGTACCGTAAGTAGATTTGAGGATATTGTCATGCCCTATGGTCCCACAGCAGACTCCTGTGATATCATACTGCTTCAAGTTTATTGCCAAATCATGTCACGCCCCGTACTGTCCTCTCAAATGGCGAAAATCTATGGCATTCACAAAAACCTTGGTTATATGGTTGCTCTAGCTCTTAGGCGTTACACAAGACGGACAGACATATCTGTCTATGCCTTAATCGACCCGGCTATTGATGCTGATCAAGAATATGTATGCTTTATTGCGACGCTTCCATCGACCCAAATTCATTCTATACTCCTTTTTATGTTTTTTTAATCTATGTAATTTTCTACCCTATTTAACACGTTTAAAAACATCATTTTTTAAATTTTAACCTTTTTTTGAGCGCATTCAGGTCAGAACTAGTTCAGAAAATCACAGAAAATGTTTCTAGAAGAATGCTGCGAATTTCGTAAATGCGAGGATGTTGCCAAGACAGATGTTGCGAATTTAAAAAGTGTCGAGCTGCAACATAGCTGGTGCTGCAACCATTTAGCAAATGCATGCACCATATAACAGTCTGGCAACTCTATATAGAGCCGTAATTATTTGAAAATGTGGATTTTGTGGACTATGTGGAATGTGTATTTGAAAACCGCCAAAATTTAGAGAAAACTAATAATTTTAAGATAAATTGATTAATTGGTTTTCGTGGTGTATGTGTTTTGGGGAATAAGGCATTATTTTGAGTGCAAACAAATATTCAGTAGAATCATGCAGATTCGCGTGTGAGTACATAATATATCACGTGTGCTGTAGCTAAAGTAATTGCTCGATTCAGTTATCATCCGCATGCTGCATGTTCTCCAGACTGAACTGCAAGATAATGACAATGAAGTTCATGGCATACGAGACCAGGAAAAGCCAGAAGGCATGGTCCAAGGTGAATAGGCCCAAAACAGAGAACTTAAGGCTGTCCAAGGGTGTGACCAAGGGAAACGGTGTCCATACCATGGCCTGCAAAGGGACAGATAGCGAGAGATTAAAAGACTTTCCCTCACCTTCTACCACTCACCTTCTGCTGGTTAAATTCTGGCGGAAGATAACCCAATTCCAGACATCGCTGACGCAGACGGCCGTGCCGCACCTGGCAGAGATGGGCTGCCAAGATGAGAGCATACAGCTGGATGGTGACAATCAGACAGTAGTTGGAGATGGTCAGTGGTACGCCATGCTGCGAGACAAAGTACGACATGTAGGCGTACATGTTGGCCAGAATGTTGACAAAGTAGCCGATGACCAGCAGAAAGATGCCCAACTGAAAGAGGTCCACAAAGTTCGTGGAGAGGCGGAGCCAGCCGCGCTCGCGTTTCAGGAGCCGAGCCAGAGCCGGCGACCCCTGCTCCAGGTGGTCCAGGCTGGCCAGGAGCAGCAGCATTCCACCGAATATCCCATTCGCATAGACGCTGCTCACATGCTGCACATACAGCTGGACCCCGTAGGCCAGGAGCTGTGTCCAGGGAAGTCGACTTCCCGCCCCCTGCAGGAAGGGGATATTGCAGAGCAGCTCGTACAGCGAGAGCAGGAGCTTGGACCACAGCAGCAGCGTTGACCCCCAACCCAACTTCCGTTTTCGATGGAGCCGCGCCAGGCCATTCAGCAGCCTGGCCAATCCCCGACGATGCCAGAGGTGGGCGCCCAACAGAGCCAGCGAGATGAAAACATCGCCCGTCATGGCGGCCAGGGCAATGTTCTTGAAGATCATCGAGTGCCGCACATTGGTGGCATCGTACATGGCCGCGCTCTTCCACAGCATCAGAGGCGCCAGCCCAATCAGCAGAAGCCATCGGAACACACCGCTCAGGGTCAGCAGGCGGCGGCAACGGGCTCCTCTGCTCCGGCTGTAGCTGAAGGGCGCCAGCGACAACAGCTGCCAGAGCCAGAGGAGCAGGCAGAGTCCGCAAACGTGTGGCAGTCGTGACATGTTCCGGGCAACTAAGGACCCTAAGGGACTCTCTCTCTCTAATGCAAGGCAAGGCTGCCTTTCGGTGAGACCATTCTATCTGCTGGAAATCTATCGTAGCCACGACACGCTCGTTATCATCGCTCCCAGGGGCACTAAGCCAATTACTGATAAGTGCGATCGATAGCTACTCATACATGTGTATATATTTATAAACAAATTGCAAACATTATTACTTTTTACTTTGTGGAGGGTTTGCGTTTGCTGTTCGGCGCCCTCCCTCCGTTGGGATCTGAGTCAGCTCCGTGCTGGCGGTGATTTCGTGCTCAGGTCTTTGGCTTCACACGCAACTGGAATGTTTTGGTGAGTGTGGACATGAAGTTGGGCATTTCCTTCATTTGGTTGAGGGCCTCGTTCTTCGTATTCGACTGGTACTCGTAGGCCACCTTCCGATTGACGGCGGTCAGCAGGCGCAGCAGATCGACGCCGTCGGGTTGGCCAGCCTCGTTGAAGGCGGCCATGTCCAGGACACGGCACAGACTCTGAATGAACCACGAGCCATCGTCCACATTGCGAAATGAGAAAAATTCTAAAAGAAATAAACAGAAATGAGTATGGGATGTACGATGGGGAATGGGGAACTCCCAAGAACTCACTGTCGAAGGTGGAGTAAAAGACGAGCATGTCCGCCGTGCTGGGTATGGCATACGTAATCGGTTGGACCGGCGCCGCTTCGGCGGGGGCCAGGCTTCTGGTCATCACCGCGAAGGAGGTGAACTCCACTGCCTTTTCCAGATTCTCGCCACGGCAGGCCTGTATGAAGAAGAGCTTCGGCTTGTTCTTCAGGGTCTTGCAGTTGTCGCCCAGGAAGGGGTTCCACAGACGCTCCACCGGATAGGACATGTCCTTGGCATAGACCTTGCCCTCAGTGCCATGGGACATGACAACCAGAACAAAGCAATCGTTATCGCTATGATCCTCGCGTGCCACTAAAAGTTGCAGAAGAAGAAATCAGCTTTGATCCTTCAGAGTGCCTGGAAGAGTACTCACCCTCCTTGAGCATATCGTTAATATCGGAGAAGGTCAGATCGTTGTAGGTCCTCACATCGAAGCCAAAGGTCTGCAGGGTGTGCTGCATGTCATCGCGATCCCGTTCGGTGCCCACGCGCTGCTTCTGCCCCTTGACGTCCTTGTGATTGAGGATCACCGCGATGCCGGCGCGTTGACAGTTCTCGTAGGTGTCATCGACGGTGGGCCTGGAGATGATGATCCGCTTCAGATCCGCCTCCGATGTGGGCGTCTTGGCGATCTGTGTGGCATCGGCTTTGTCTTTCTTGTGCTTGTTCTTCTGGCCGAAGAGCGAAAAGTCCGTGTCGTCCATTTCTGTGTCTGCGTTGGGGCAATGGCAGCCTGTGACTAAGCGACTAGGTTCTAACTTCCAAAAAGCTCCCTCTCCAGTTAATTTCCCTTATCTAATCAATGCAACCGCCGTTGCCGACGCCGTCTTGTTATCAGCAAGGCAGTCCCGCACTCTCGCACTCTCCGAATTTCGAGGTGTTTTCGTGGGCCGTCTCTTCTTTGTGAATGTTGAATGTTGATTAGCCTGCTCTAGGGGAAGTTATGTTCATTGCCGGCAATTGGCAGCAAATAAAATTGGTTTTCCATTGCACGAGACAATTTGATTTGGATGACGAGCCAGTCCCGCCCACGCATAGAAACATGGGGGAGAAAAGTCGGAAAATGGAAATTGCCAACATCCGCCAAAGTGTCATCCCCGTCGTCGGTCGCCTGTTGGCTGGAACTTAATGTGTTTTCAATAATTTTGAGATGCGCAAAATGTCAAAGTCGGAGGGCGCCAAACTTTGCCACGAAATTCAAATATTTCACGCACACAAAGTAACGGAAACCGGAAATGAGTATGGCACCCCGAAAAGTGGCAAGCAAGAAGAGTGCTTGTACCGTGTGTACCGTGTGTACAGTGACTTGAGTGTATGTACATATGTACCGCAAGAAAGCGCTTAAGAAAGCAAATTAATTGGAAGTTCGAACAGGCGAAAATTAAACACAACAATAACACTGTGCGACCACGAGACAAAAATTCGGTTGTAGGTCTGGATGAGTATTGATAGATCACTTCCTCATACTTGGATTTGGCAATATACCCGGAAATTTTTTTTTTTTTAAACCGCTCCTCGCAGTTTTATATTTTTTATTCGGCATCTACAGCGCTGATATCTGCACAAATTATAGAATTAAAAAGAGAACTCTACGACCTTTCCCAGGATTTTGGATTCGTGTCGATAGAGTGGATATACCAGAAGATATAGCGACACAAATTTAAGTTTTTTTTTACCATTCCTGTTCTATTCTTTCAGTTTTTCTATACCTCTTTCTTTCACCTTTTTCTATTTTTTCTTCTTCTTTTGAATTTTGCTCACAATTGATAATGTAATGCATATACGATACTATCGAACCGGTCCACCGGTTGATCATTTCTTTTCTCTGTTATCACTCCTTGGTGGGTGTCTGAATCGAACCGAACCGAACAGTGCAATCGAGCTCGAACTCAGTGCAACCAAAAGTAAGGTGCGTACCAAAATTGTAATTCTTATTTAGCTTATTCCCATGTATAGTAAGTAAATTATTCACAAATGATAACACTAATTACAGCTTAAATAACTACATATTTCACTTAATGGAAATCGAGCTAAAACTATAAGGACATGCATTTTTAATCATTCGTATAGCTGCCATAAGTACAATCGGTCGAAGTGGTGTTAAAACTAAAACTATGTACGTCATTTACATTTACTTTGTTATCTAATGTTAGGAAAAGCAGATCATAGAATATGTCGGAATATTTAGCTGACATAGGAACACCACATATTGGCGGGCCTAATTGCCAGTTTTTGTCTCTCTCGCTCTCTTTAAATCGGTTAAGACTCTCTTTTTCGCTCTCTCTGAATAGGTTAAGGCTCTCTTATTCGCTCTCTTTGCATCGGGTATGAATCGGTAGCAACAATGACCATTCCATGAACAATGTTGCTGGCAACATTCATTTGTATGGGCCAGACTCATGTGCGCTGAGAAAACGAGCAGCATGTCCCGCAACATGGGCAACATTCTGTATACCTTAGGGAAAAGGGTATTATAGAATAGCGGAAATGTTTGTCATCCCAGGCTCTAATGAATGCAGAAACTAATCAGTCTCTGTTTAAAAAGTATTTCAACGATATTTTGAAGGTAGTGGTCTTCTTACAGAGACCAAGAATATCGGGATCAGGATATATATTTAGAGAAGAAACTAATCAAGAAAGTTTATTGTTTAATTACGTTTTAAAACAGTTTGGAAAACAGTACGTTTATATAAAATAAACGAAATAGGGTATACAAATGTCCATACTCCGGTTGACAAGCAACAAGTCTTCAAATACCAGCAACATTGATGTGACAACATTGCGACTGTTTTTTTGCTGAACAATTTTTCGCTAAAACCTTTTTTTAGGCAAAGTCCAATAAAAGCAAGTATTTAAAAAACCAGTCAAGTAGAAAATAGGTTCATTAATTGGATAAAATTATGTGGGCAGGGTTGAGAGATCTATATAGCTAGGTATATTCGACGGAATATCAAAAACGTGGAATATGTACAATAGAACTTGAATTCGTCAGTATATTAACGGTATATTTCTAAAAAGCGACGGTATATTGTGGTATATTTCTGAGGGTCGGGCGGTATATTTTATCAATGGGTCTGCGGTCACACTGCTCACAATATTATCAAAATTCAATTCAAATTTTGAACCGAGCGGTTGCATCGCGCGTCATCGAACAAGTTACGGAAAACGCGTGCGGACGTGTTTGAAAGAGGCGACGACAAAAGCTTCATTCGCGCAATTTTCGGAATCTTTCTCCTCGACGCGAGTTTTCGTTACCTTGTTGTTGTTTATAGGAGGAAAAGAAAGCAGAAAGGAAATGTTTTAAGCCCAGAAGCAGCAAAACAAAGTTGTGACAAAAGCAACACACCGACAACAGCACCCAGTGTTTGTGAAGTGCAAGAAGTAGAAATTTATAGTTGCTGTATTTTGTCGAAATTAAATTATGTTAAGTGCTTGAAACAGCTCGAAGGTGAAGTGCAAAGCGAAAGGAAAAAGAAACGCCGCCAGCCAGGGCATAAAGCAACGCGTCTGCTACAGCATCCCATTATCCCAGCATCCAGCCTCCGCAGCAAGCAGCAGCACCATCCATCCACCATTCTCCTCCATCCTCGCCGAAGAGGTGCAGGCGGCGCAAAGTATGTAAAAGGTGAACCAAACAAACTGTTTGATTATAATAAGCGGGGGTCGGGTCGCCCACCAGTACCGCGCATACACATATGCACACGAATCGGTCATGTTCATTTATTATACCAGGTACTGGGAGAGTACAAAGGGTATATGGCGTTTGTGCAAGCGTATGCAACAGTCAGATGGAGAAGTGTCTTGAATGGCATCAATTATCGAGTCAATATAGCCATGTGTCCGTTTTTATAAGCTTCTGGATCTTGGACCAAGAGACTAAGAGACCGATGGAAGTTTCACTGCGATGTTTTTTCGAATAAATATGTTTAATCTGTACTCAATGCTATGCTTTGATCTATGCTTAAATTCGTGATTGCACTTGACATCAGCATCTTTATTTTGGTATCTTATCTTGTATCTTATTTCATCGTATAAGTTCCCAGAGCCGGCGACCCCTGCTCCAGGTGGTCCAGGCTGGCCAGGAGCAGCAGCATTCCACCGAATATCCCATTCGCATAGACGCTGCTCACATGCTGCACATACAGCTGGACCCCGTAGGCCAGGAGCTGTGTCCAGGGCAGTCGACTTCCCGCCCCCTGCAAGAAGGGGACGTTGCAGAGCAGCTCGTACAGCGAGAGCAGGAGCTTGGACCACAGCAGCAGCGTTGACCCCCAACCCAACTTCCGTTTTCGATGGAGCCGCGCCAGCCCATTCAGCAAAATGGCCAATCCCCGACGATGCCAGAGGTGGGCGCCCAACAGAGCCAGCGAGATGAAAACATCGCCCGTCATGGCGGCCAGAGCAATGTTCTTGAAGATCATCGAGTGCCGCACATTGGTGGCATCGTACATGGCCGCGCTCTTCCACAGCATCAGAGGCGCCAGCCCAATCAGCAGGAGCCATCGGAGGACACCGCTCAGGGTCAGCAGGCGGCGGCAACGGGCTCCTCTGCTCCGGCTGTAGCTGAAGGGCGCCAGCGACAACAGCTGCCAGAGCCAGAGGAGCAGGCAGAGTCCGCAAACGTGCGGCAGTCGTGACATGTTCCGGGCAACTAAGGACCCTAAGGGACTCTCTAATGCAAGGCAAGGCTGCCTTTCGGTGAGACCTTTCTATCTGCAGGAAATCTATCGTAGCCACGACACGCTTGTTATCATCGCTCCCAGGGGCACTAAGCCAGTTACTGATAAGTGCGATCGATAGCTACTCATACATGTGTATATATTTATAAACAAATTGCAAACATTATTACTTTTTACTTTGTGGAGGGTTTGCGTTTGCTGTTCGGCGCCCTCCCTCCGTTGGGATCTGAGTCAGCTCCGTGCTGGCGGTGATTTCGTGCTCAGGTCTTTGGCTTCACACGCAACTGGAATGTTTTGGTGAGTGTGGACATGAAGTTGGGCATTTCCTTCATTTGGTTGAGGGCCTCGTTCTTCGTATTCGACTGGTACTCGTAGGCCACCTTCCGATTGACGGCGGTCAGCAGGCGCAGCAGATCGACGCCGTCGGGTTGGCCAGCCTCGTTGAAGGCGGCCATGTCCAGGACACGGCACAGACTCTGAATGAACCACGAGCCATCGTCCACATTGCGAAATGAGAAAAATTCTAAAAGAAATAAACAGAAATCAAAATGGGATGCACGATGGGGAATGGGAAACTCCTATGAACTCACTGTCGAAGGTGGAGTAAAAGACGAGCATGTCCGCCGTGCTGGGTATGGCATACGTAATCGGTTGGACCGGCGCCGCTTCGGCGGGGGCCAGGCTTCTGGTCATCACCGCGAAGGAGGTGAACTCCACTGCCTTTTCCAGATTCTCGCCACGGCAGGCCTGTATGAAGAAGAGCTTCGGCTTGTTCTTCAGGGTCTTGCAGTTGTCGCCCAGGAAGGGGTTCCACAGACGCTCCACCGGATAGGACATGTCCTTGGCATAGACCTTGCCCTCAGTGCCATGGGACATGACAACCAGAACAAAGCAATCGTTATCGCTATGATCCTCGCGTGCCACTAAAAGTTGCAGAAGAAGAAATCAGCTTTGATCCTTCAGAGTGCCTGGAAGAGTACTCACCCTCCTTGAGAATATCGTTGATATCGGAGAAGGTCAGATCGTTGTAGGTCCTCACATCGAAGCCAAAGGTCTGCAGGGTGTGCTGCATGTCATCGCGATCCCGTTCAGTGCCCACGCGCTGCTTCTGCCCCTTGACGTCCTTGTAATTAAGGATCACCGCGATGCCGGCGCGTTGACAGTTCTCGTAGGTGTCATCGACGGTGGGCCTGGAGATGATGATCCGCTTCAGATCCGCCTCCGATGTGGGCGTCTTGGCGATCTGTGTGGCATCGGCTTTGTCTTTCTTGTGCTTGTTCTTCTGGCCGAAGAGCGAAAAGTCCGTGTCGTCTTTTTCGTGGGCCGTCTCTTCTTTGTGAATGTTGAATGTTGATTAGCCTGCTCTAGGGGAAGTTATGTTCATTGCCGGCAATTGGCAGCAAATAAAATTGGTTTTCCATTGCACGAGACAATTTGATTTGGATGACGAGCCAGTCCCGCCCACGCACAGAAACATGGGGGAGAAAAGTCGGAAAATGGAAATTGCCAACATCCGCCAAAGTGTCATCCCCGTCGTCGGTCGCCTGTTGGCTGGAACTTAATGTGTTTTCAATAATTTTCAGATGCGCAAAATGTCAAAGTCGGAGGGCGCCAAACTTTGCCACGAAATTCAAATATTTCACGCACACAAAGTAACGGAAACCGGAAATGAGTATGGCACCCCGAAAAGTGGCAAGCAAGAAGAGTGCTTGCTGTCCGTGTGTACCGTGTGTACAGTGACTTGAGTGTACATACGTATGTACATATGTATGTACCGCAAGAAAGCGCTCAAGAAAGCAAATTAATTGGAAGTTCGAACAGGCGAAAATTAAACACAACAATAACACTGTGCGACCACGAGACAAAAATTCGGTTGTAGGTCTGGATGAGTATTGATAGATCACTTCCTCATACTTGGATTTGGCAATATACCCGGAAAATTTTTTTTTTGTTTTTAAACCGCTCCTCGCAGTTTTATATTTTTTATTCGGCATCTACAGCGCTGATATCTGCACAAATTATAGAATTAAAAAGAGAACTCTACGACCTTTCCCAGGATTTTGGATTCGTGTCGATAGAGTGGATATACCAGAAGATATAGCGACACAAATTTAAGTTTTTTTTACCATTCCTGTTCTATTCTTTCAGTTTTTCTATACCTCTTTCTTTCACCTTTTTCTATTTTTTCTTCTTCTTTTGAATTTTGCTCACAATTGATAATGTAATGCATATACGATACTATCGAACCGGTCCACCGGTTGATCATTTCTTTTCTCTGTTATCACTCCTTGGTGGGTGTCTGAATCGAACCGAACCGAACAGTGCAATCGAGCTCGAACTCAGTGCAACCAAAAGTAAGGTGCGTACCAAAATTGTAATTCTTATTTAGCTTATTCCCATGTATAGTAAGTAAATTATTCACAAATGATAACACTAATTACAGCTTAAATAACTACATATTTCACTTAATGGAAATCGAGCTAAAACTATAAGGACATGCATTTTTAATCTTTCGTATAGCTGCCATAAGTACAATCGGTCGAAGTGGTGTTAAAACTAAAACTATGTACGTCATTTTACATTTACTTTGTTATCTAATGTTAGGAAAAGCAGATCATAGAATATGTCGGAATATTTAGCTGACATAGGAACAATCGCTCCAAAACATGTCGAAAAAACAAGATTGGCACCACATATTGGCGGGCCTAATTGCCAGTTTTGTCTCTCTCGCTCTCTTTAAATCGGTTAAGACTCTTTTTCGCTCTCTCTGATTAGGTTAAGGCTCTCTTATTCGCTCTCTTTGCATCGGGTATGAATCGGTAGCAACAATGACCATTCCATGAACAATGTTGCTGGCAACATTCATTTGTATGGGCCAGACTCATGTGCGCTGAGAAAACGAGCAGCATGTCCCGCAACATGGGCAACATTCTGTATACCTTAGGGAAAAGGGTATTATAGAATAGCGGAAATGTTTGTCATCCCAGGCTCTAATGAATGCAGAAACTAATCAGTCTCTGTTTAAAAAAGTATTTCAACGATATTTTGAAGGTAGTGGTCTTCTTACAGAGACCAAGAATATCGGGATCAGGATATATATTTAGAGAAGAAACTAATCAAGAAAGTTTATTGTTTAATTACGTTTTAAAACAGTTTGGAAAACAGTACGTTTATATAAAATAAACGAAATAGGGTATACAAATGTCCATACTCCGGTTGACAAGCAACAAGTCTTCAAATACCAGCAACATTGATGTGACAACATTGCGACTGTTTTTTTGCTGAACAATTTTTCGCTAAAACCTTTTTTTAGGCAAAGTCCAATAAAAGCAAGTATTTAAAAAAAACCAGTCAAGTAGAAAATAGGTTCATTAATTGGATAAAATTATGTGGGCAGGGTTGAGAGATCTATATAGCTAGGTATATTCGACGGAATATCAAAACGTGGAATATGTACAATAGAACTTGAATTCGTCAGTATATTAACGGTATATTTCTAAAATGCGACGGTATATTGTGGTATATTTCTGAGGGTCGGGCGGTATATTTTATCAATGGGTCTGCGGTCACAAGGGTATACAAATGTCCATACTCCGGTTGACAAGCAACAAGTCTTCAAATACCAGCAACATTGATGTGACAACATTGCGACTGTTTTTTTGCTGAACAATTTTTCGCTTAAACCTTTTTTAGGCAAAGTCCAAACAAAGCAAGTATTTAAAAACCAGTCAAGTTCAAAAAATAGGTTCATTAATTGGATAAAATTATGTGGGCAAAGGTTGAGAGATCTATATAGCTAGGTATATTCGACGGAATATCAAAAACGTGGAATATGTACAATAGAACTTGAATTCGTCAGTATATTAACGGTATATTTCTAAAATGCGACGGTATATTGTGGTATATTTTCAGGGTCGGGCGGTATATTTTATCAATGGGTCTGCGGTCACACTGCTCACAATATTATCAAATTTTGAACCGAGCGGTTGCATCGCGCGTCATCGAACAAGTTACGAAAAACGCGTGCGGACGTGTTTGAAAGAGGCGACGACAAAAGCTTCATTCGCGCAATTTTCGGAATCTTTCTCCTCGACGCGAGTTTTCGTTACCTTGTTGTTGTTTATAGGAGGAAAAGAAAGCAGAAAGGAAATGTTTTAAGCCCAGAAGCAGCAAAACAAAGTTGTGACAAAAGCAACACACCGACAACAGCACCCAGTGTTTGTAAAGTGCAAGAAGTAGAAATTTATAGTTGCTGTATTTTGTCGAAATTAAATTATGTTAAGTGCTTGAAACAGCTCGAAGGTGAAGTGCAAAGCGAAAGGAAAAAGAAACGCCGCCAGCCAGGGCATAAAGCAACGCGTCTGCTACAGCATCCCATTATCCCAGCATCCAGCCTCCGCAGCAAGCAGCAGCACCATCCATCCACCATTCTCCTCCATCCTCGCCGAAGAGGTGCAGGCGGCGCAAAGTATGTAAAAGGTGAACCAAACAAACTGTTTGATTATAATAAGCGGGGGTCGGGTCGCCCACCAGTACCGCGCATACACATATGCACACGAATCGGTCATGTTCATTTATTATACCAGGTACTGGGAGAGTACAAAGGGTATATGGCGTTTGTGCAAGCGTATGCAACAGTCAGATGGAGAAGTGTCTTGAATGGCATCAATTATCGAGTCAATATAGCCATGTGTCCGTTTTTATAAGCTTCTGGATCTTGGACCAAGAGACTAAGAGACCGATGGAAGTTTCACTGCGATGTTTTTTCGAATAAATATGTTTAATCTGTACTCAATGCTATGCTTTGATCTATGCTTAAATTCGTGATTGCACTTGACATCAGCATCTTTATTTTGGTATCTTATCTTGTATCTTATTTCATCGTATAAGTTTCCGTTGGCCTCTATGTGAGAACACTTTTTAAAATATGGAAATCTGCTTTGGTTCGCCTATAATTAAAGGTATACTTGTATGTAGATATTTCCTAAGACTATTTTGGTTATTTTTTCGTGCTGTTTGGATAAGTAGTTCCCGAGTAGCGGGTATCTTATAGTCGGGCTGTTGTTTTTACCTTGTTTTCCATACACACATGGTTGTGCAGCAGAGCAGGCTGCATAGGTGTGTGTGTGCTTTGTATGCAAAACGTTGACAAAAAACAACGAAAACAACAACAAAATAGGGGGGTTGGACGGCCGACAGGATGACAAAAGAAAACAAAAACCGAAATACGTTGTTGGGCTGTTCCCAAAAACAACCCAAAAACAGAGCCCACAAATGCGAAACGAAAAGGAAATCAAATCAAAAGCAGCTCCGCACCGACGGACAAAATAGGAACACAAGAAAAACAAAAAAAAAATCTTCAGCTTGCTTTTAGGCGAATGGCCTGGCAAAGCGCATAAAAAAATAGATTAACATACGGGCAAAAAAAAAAACATTGAAATTCTGCCGTCGTCGCCTGCCTAGCCTTAAGCTCCTGCAGCAAAAACAGAATTCCCGCAAATAAAAAAAAAAAAAACAACAACAAATTGGCATCAAACCAGTTGGCAGAGTGACCAGGTCTTGGCGATTTGTATGCTTTTTATGCCCCTGCAAATGAAGTTGCAGCGGACATCTAATGAAGCCCCAGTCCCAGCCAGCCAGCCCCGGGGAGACCCTTAAATTACTGACACACCTTGCTCAAATATTCAAGATACTTTATGGGCAAATGCCTGCCACAGGCCACGAGCCCCGAGTCCCGAGCATGCCAGACATGCCGCCATGCCGCCAGCAGGTTGCCTTCCCTTCCGTCCTCAGTCCTCTCTATGTTGTGTAGGTGTAAATTCTGTAGCAAAAACATTCATTTATGATCTGGCGAAGGTTGCGCTTTTCGCTCGACCCTTTTCATTATGCTCCCTGGAGGCCTCGTCGGGGTCTCGTCGCTATCCTCGGGGGCATTCTACATTCTACTACATATTTTTATGAACTTCTTAGCCTGAGCCTCAGTCCTCAGGCCTCAGGGCAATTATTAAATATGCAAGCATTTTGCAGCTTTAAGATAAGCTTAGGTTGCTCCTTTTCCGAAGACCAGACCTCTTTGATGTCCTTCTGGCAGCTCTCAACCCATGACCCTACCGACCCTCCTCCTGGCAATCTGGTGGCGGGCATGCGGGTGACAGCAGCAACGCAAACAAACATTAATTGTAACTGTAAATGGTGTGAAATGAGTGAGTGAATGAGCAAGTGAATGAATGAATGAATGAATGGATGGATGCTTAGCGGCAGCTTGAATGAACGACAGTCAAGTGGAGTGGCGGCTCGGCTGCTCCGATTGCTCCGACTGTCGCTGTTGCTGCTTTTTGGTGCTTCTGCTCTCAGCAGTGAAAATTGCGTTAAGTGGATGTCATCGTAGCTAGCGACAATTTTGATGAACTCAACAAGAACACTTGACAGCGCGGCATAGTCGCAGGAGGAGGGGAGTGGCAAGTGTGGAAGTGGGAACTGGTAGAGCCAGAAGTGAGGGGGGAAGGGAGTCTGTCCACTGTCCAGAAAGTAAACGAAACGCTGTCGCAGGCCATGCAATAAACGAAATTATGACGCTAAATTGAACACAAAACGCCCAGAGATCCAAAGAATAGTCCAGCGAAAGTATAGTTGAACGGGGAGCAGGGGGGCGAATGGAGATGGTGATGGGGTTGGGGCATAGGCAGAGGGGTAGAGGGTTTCATTTTCAAAAGCATCAACACAGAGCATCATCCACTTCGACTTCCCTTCGACCTCTCCGTCACATTTAACGCGCGAATGAACAGCAATCAGCCGAATGGGGGATTGGACAGCAGGGCATGGCCCTCGCTCTGGCACTGGCCCTCGCTCTGGCTCTGGACCAGAAGCCGGGAGAATGGTACCCGCAAACTGTAACTGGTTTGGGGTTCAAAACCATCGTGCCACGGTGCGGCGGGTGCTTATAACAGTCATTGCAGCAGCCGGCAGACAGTATTGTCGATTCGGACGCTGCTGCTGAACATAACAATAAAAGTCATGATAGACACGGAAATACGGAAATGCTATTTTTGGGGTTGCCTTCACGCGGGAATGGGAATCGTCCACGTCCGCTCTGCTCTAAGCGGAAGGTGAAAATTAAGAAATTAGCGTGTATATACGAAGGGGGGGGCATACGGATACACCGTCCACGTTGGGAGGATGAGTGGGTATCGCCGTCTCTCTCTCCCTCTGACTTGGAGGCTGGAGACTGGGAGCTGAAGCTGCTCGTAAATTGCCAGCCACACAGCAACCGCCACTCACTTTAACTTAATTATATAATTTGTGAGACAGCAGCAGCAGCACTGGAAAGGGAGACCAAAAAAAGAGAAGCAACACCCAACTAAAAAAAGGTTTCCCCACAAAAATACCCTAAAAAATGTTTGTTTTCGGCTGAAAGGTTTTTTAAAATTATAATTTATTGTGATTTAAGAGGTTCCGTTAAGCAGTTAGAGGATGTTCAAGCTTAAATGAAATTTAAATAATGGAACATTCAAAATGTAACACATAAATAATCCATAAATTCTAGGTAAACATAGGTATCCCTCTCTTTAAAGACAGGGTATCAAAAAGAAGCGAGACCCTGGCTGGGTTGGGTTTCTGCGGTGCACTGAAAATTAAATGAGCCGAATGCATTTAAGCCCAAATCAGCGCAAGCCGTCGGCTTAGTGATGGCAAACGACGACGAGGACAAACTCTGTCTTGAGTGAGTCAGCAGCAGGCAGGACCAGTGCCAGTGCCAGACCCAGGCTGACAGTCGTACCATCGGGCGTAGCTGGTAAAAAAAGTAAATAATCCTTTAACCACAAAGCAATTATGCAGCACAGCGGCAAAGGAGACGGGCGGCCCAGACCGAAGTAAGGACAGACGACAACGCCAGTGACGGCGACATCTTGTCAGCCAGTGAAAAATTACCAACCAATGACAGAGACAGAGAGACAGAGACAGAGAAAAAGAGACAGAAAAAGAGAAAGAGGGAAGAAGATACGAGTCGGAGCAGCCGACAGGTTGCTGCTGCTGCCAGGAAAAATTACTTAAATGCCCGACCAAGCCAAAAAGTCTAGCAAAAGCAAAAGCAAAGGCAAAAGCTTATGTGAAAATTTAAATGGCCCGACAGCTGGTCGAAGCAGCATGCCCCTGTGGCAGGGTTGCGTTGCGCTTTTTCCTCCTGCTGTTGCAACAAACCGATGACTCTGATAGTTGCCGAAACAGTTTACTATTAATTATGCACACATTTTGGGACATTCTTGGACAAAAGAAAGCCCCTATAAAAATCCCTGTTAAATATTGCCATGTTTTCACGGCGAGAGGTGACACGGACACGATGGTCCCATTACTTATCCAACCTTCCGGCATGTACGTGCTTGCGGTTAGGCCATGCCTTCGGGGAATTCCGGTCAGGGGGATGATGGGCTGCTTTGACCTCTCTGCTGTCCTTTTGCGGTCAGTCTAATGCACAGGATTAGCCCATAATTTTGTAATCCCAAGAGGGTTCCAGAGGGTGTTTTCAGAGGGTGTGCCATTGATGATGAGTTTTGACAATATCCTGTTTTAAGAGTGTGTATTTTTCTGAGTATTTGCATTCAATAGAGTTTTAATTGTATTAAATTTATTTCTTTACATATTTTCCCTTTTTATTCTTTGCCATTTCCCACGATTTATGGCCATTTTCAGCTCAGGTTGCAACCATTCTTTGAGCGCTTTTCTATGCCTTCGTAGACGCAGCAGAGATCAGGGCGCAATTGATGGGCAACTGCTTCTAGCCTTTGCCTTTAGCCCCCACACAGACCACAACATGACACAAGCACACACACAAACACACACGAAGAGCCCCAGACAGACCCCCGACACTGGCTTGGAGCTGCTTGGAGCTCGAATGTCCAGCTGTGTGTCTGTTTACATTGCTGCTCCGACTGCTGCTGCCTTGTCCCTTGTCCCTTGTCCAGCCGCAGTCCAGACGGACAACGCTTAATGTTCTTCGGTCTATCTTCTGTCCTCCACTGCCTGCGCCTCAATTTGCGCCTAAGTTCTGACATGCTACAGACGGCAGACGACAGACGACTGGGAGGGCCCTGCGGCTTTGGTCAGACGGCGGGCAGCCCTTGCCTTTGGACGACCTTTCAACGGGGTCGCGGATTTACATTTGTTGCTTCCCCCGGGGGGAAGCCCCAGCCCTGCCAAACCTCAACTCAACTCATTCATAAAAACGCACGCAAAGTCAACTGTTGCAAGTCCAAGGCTGAGAGTCTGCCACCACTGCGATGAAACCATGGACTCCGCCCCTGCCCCCTGCCCCCCTGCCCACCTTGGCCGCTGCCTTCTGTGCTCGAGCTTTTATGCAGTTAAGTGCTTAGTTGCGTGTAACTTTACACTGTTGAACAAACTCAGGCGAGTGCCTGCCTGCCACACAGTGTGCAAAGTGCAGTCTGTGTGGCAGGGAAGGCTTGGAGGTATTGCCCCCACGGATGAGGTGTGACTTTCTCCTGTGTGCGTGTGTGTGGCAGCTGTAAATAGAGAAGAAAGGACACTCATTAGAGTTGGTTAAAGCGAAGGCATTCCATTGGGGCTGGGGGCTGGGGCTTGGCTGGCAGTTAATTGTGACACGACATTGCTTGGATAAATACCTAACTGAAATCAAATAAAAAGGAATGTGCGAGTGTCTAGAGAGATGCCAGGAAAAGCATACTCCACGCTCTGCTGTTCAAGCTGTTTGTGCAACAGACTCCACCGACTACTCCTGAGAGAAATCAGAGAGGGATTGTGCAAGGAAAAGTGGATTGTGGAAGGGACGATGTGTAAACAAAGGCAAAGACATTGCGTGTACCGAAATTCCGGACATTTTTAGGAGTCACAGCTTGTGTAAGCGCTGGATTTCTACAAGCAGACACATGCTTAAACACACACACGCGTGTGGCACATGCCACACACGCACGCCAATACAGTCTCAACACGATTGCTGTCGCAGGAGGGTCCTTTCTGGGCTCCGCATTGCCATGTTTCCTGTCTAAGTGCTAAATTGAAATTCCAAAATTAAGTAATTTCTCCCAAGGGCAACTTCAGCCCCCCCATTCCGACCTCCCCTCCCCAGTGGGTACATAAAAGTACAAAGACGCCTCCCAACAATGAGTTGCACTAATAGTTTGTATGTAGCAGCGGCAGCGGCAGCCTGGGGGCAAGAACACAAAAAAAGGAGGGAGAAGAATGAACCCCAAAACGATGAACAAGGAGCCACAGCAACAGCCAGAACAAGCTGTAAAAATGATAAGGAAACAGCAAACAACACACACACACACGTACATCGTATATATATAGTATATATATCGTATCCCCCTCCTGGTATTGTAAGAACACATTAAAACTGAAGCCAAGATTGGTTGTGGCAAAGTGTTATGCATTATTTCATCGTAAACTAAAGAGCGGACATAAAAACCGAATACCAACTGAGAACATCTCATAACCAGAAGAAATGGTAATGGATTACAATGCATACAGCACATATGGCAGGAAAAGTGGTAACACTCAAGGCTTAAACCTTAAGAGAACAGTGTGATATTGAGACGAAAATTCCTTCTATTTAAACGGATTTTAAGCTCAAGTTTTAAACCATTTTCGTTGCCAAAGATGTTGCAGAAAACAATATCCAGTGCCGCCTTCAATTGATTGAATGCAACGTCTGTTTTGGGTGCTGCCGCGTCTGCCCCTTAATCAAAACTGAAATGGGTGCCCAGCACTTCCTATGGCTTCTGTGTGCCCCAAAATCGAAAGTTTTTTCCAAACCGTTCCGCCCCCGCAACCTGAAAAACATTATCGCCGACTCTCTCTCTATCTCTCTCCTTCAGTTAGCTTCAAGGAACTTCTACTAGCACTTCAGCGTTTTTTCCACTTTTTTTCAATTTAAATGATGGAGCAGTAAAGAAAAAGGAGCAGAAGGAGTCGAAGGAAATGACGCTTCACTTTTGTGAGCCAGGGGTGTGGGTGTGGGTTCCGGGTCCTGGCTGCCGAAAAAGGAACGACAGAAGTAGGAAGACGGAAAACTTAAACACTTCTTGCATTTTTCTTATGGCACGACAACTATTTATTGCCTCGCCCTGGCCCTGGCTCTGGTCCTGGCCCCAGACGAAGCTGTCGAGGATGCCACATTGCAAATACTGCTCCTGCCGCCTAGTGGCAGCAACAAAGTTGTTGGGTTTGGATTTAGCGCCAAGCAACCTACTAACATTGCGGATGTTTGGCTGTGACGATGACGATGATGATGATGATGATGAAAAATGCACATGTGCTGCTAACGGCCCCGATTATTTTTATTGTTTATTTGCTTTGATTTTTGTGCATGTATTGTGTGTTTTGTGTGCTGTTTGGCATCATGTTTTCATCCACATGCCACATGCCTGCTGCCTGCTGCCTGATTTTGGCCTGTTCCTTTTCCCTTTTTCGGGTTGGTTTTGCCCATTTGTGCGTAACGAATAAATTTAGCAAAATAAATAAGGACAATAATCCTTTTGAATGCATTGCAATTGAGCTTTTTACAGCCATTGACCATCCACCACTACAAAGACACACACACAAACACACACGAGTACGTGTGGCACTTAACTCAACATTGTGCCGGGCTTAGAAAGCTTTTTGCCTCTTGAATAGAAGGAATAAAACAGGATGGGATTTCATTTGTGGCCCCCCCAACGTCCTGCCGTCCGTTACGGTTCGGTTCCTGTCCGGCTGAGGCCATTCAATTTTCGCTTGATTTGCATTTCAATTCGAAATCAAATTTTTCAATTGCCAGATGGACACACAGACACACTATCAATATGGGTTTACTAAGTGGCTATACCACCCACTTACACACACTCCCACAGACTCCCACACACTCCCATACAGTCCCGCACTCACACTTGTGCAGCATAATTCAATTTGCGGCGCATAGTGCGAGAAAGAAGAAGGGAATCCATAGCATACTTTGTAGCGCAGCATTCGACAGAGTCCGAAGTCATTGGTCTCTCTCCTCGCTCACTCACTCTCTCTCTGTCTCTCCCTCACGTAATTGACAGAAGCTGCGCACCAAATTGTTGAAATTTTAAATCAATTTATTTTATATTGAGTTAGCCCCCCCGCACCCCCCAAATAGCATTAACCTTTTGGCTTCTACAATGTTTAAAATCGAAATCGAACTGGAGACAGAGCCAATTGCAATGTCAGCGCTTAAGTCCGTGCATGCGATGCGAAGCCCTGCCCAAGCATCTTTCCATTTCCATTTCCAATTCCACTGCCGTGGCTTTTGTTGTTCGTGTTTTCCAGACAGCGGCGTCATCATCATCATCATCATCTTCATTTGGCCATTATTGGCTTCAGAGCGCACAAGACTTTCAATTAGTTTTATTAGGGTGTTCAAAACATTCCATTGAGCTTGAGCTGGGCTTTCCGGGGGGCTGCTGGGGGGCTTTTGGAGGGTGGATGCGGTTATTGTTGTTGTGGTTTTTCGACCCGTTGCCGATGCCTCCGTTTGATATTGGCCTTTTGACTTTTATGCTTTTTTTCGGCTTGGCTCAATTTTCGTTTTTGCGGCTTAGGCGGTGGGGCTCCTGGGGTTCGGGCGATGGTGCGATTGTTTTTGAGTTTTATGAGAGCTTCAGCTGTATTTTTTTTTTTTTTTTTTTGGCGCTTGATTGCGCAACACAAACGCACAAAAAAACAAATACAAAACCGAGAAAAAACAGCAGCTTTAAGTGGAAAAAAACACCAAAAAAAATGGAACATATTTAAAACCATTAAAACCTATAACTTGATATTTTATTTTTCAATTTAATTACCACATAATTTCATAAGAGAAAGAATAGTTTTTGTTTTTTTTTTTTGCAAGCTGCTGCTCGAAAAGTTTTGGCTCTGCTCCGCTCTGCTCTTCCATTGGTCAACTTTTTGATACTTTTTAAACTGTATTTTGTTGTTGTTGTTGCAACTTGCAACGAAAAAGTTCTCAAGCTCATTTCATTTCTCTAAAGAGCATTTCAGTTGTGCTCCCCTTCCCCAAGACCCCCCCATCCACCCATCAAACAAAAAGTGTTCTTGTTTCTTTGCTATAATTTCCACTTTATGACTTTTGTATTGCTGTTGCCACACCTAACCCCCACTACACTGCAGCCACCCTTCTGATCAGTCGGTGGCATGTGGCATGTGGGGCACAGTTGAAGGCAACAAATGTTTTTGACACGACAAGTCTATGGGTCAAATACTCGTACTTCAGCCCCAGTCCACACCACCCCCCCTCCCGACCCTTGTGGCATCTTGTTGCTGGCGCTCTTCTTCGGTTTTTTATTTGTTGTCGGTTGTTGCTGCCACCGCTGGCTGCCACTTGAGCTAGAAAAAAGTTTTGGAGTAAAAAAGTTTCGGTTGCCCGCGTCTTGCGAGGTACTTGGGGGTTGCCAGGCATCCAAAAGGGGGAGGGGGAGGGCACGGCTGGGTGAACTTCAAAACGAAGTTAGCACCAGAGCCAGGACAGACCAGGACCGGCCAGGACCTGCCACCACCGACCGTGGCAACCGAGCCTGGCTGATTATTGAAAATGCGGCGGAGGCGACACATAATTCGAGTCCCCTCCATCGCATGGAGAAAAAGTTTCGTCCTTTCAACTTATTTTTCACTTTTCTTCTCATTTTGTGTCGTTGCAGTTGAAAAGTGAACGGATTCGCGACGAGCGGCACCAAAACTAAACAAGTTGCAATGTGAAGAGCCCTAAAAGGACAAGTGCGAAACCCAAGGAAACCCAGAAGTTGTCAACGAGCAGGAGACAAGCCCAAGACGAAGGAGCACCAGCAGCGGCAGAAGCAGCAGCTGCTCCAACGATTGACAGGACAAAAACAAAGGCAAACCCCGGGGCTTGCTTGGGCAGCCCAGCAGAGCGGAGCAGCAAAAGTTTTTCCAGCTCTTGTTGCTTGTTGCTGTGGGTTTCCATGGCCGCTGTGTTGCAGGCAACAACGGGGCAACAGCATTAGAAGCGCAATGTTCTGGCCAAATACCGCAACGAAATAGAATCGAGAACGTGGATAGAGGATAGAGGATATTTGATAGAGGATAGAGGATATTGGATAGATATAGAGAGGATAGGAAAGCACTCGACAGCTCTGGCCAAAAAAGGAGCAAAGCCAGTGACTGCCGCATATGTGTTTTGTGCTGGTTTTTGTGCTTTTCTCTGTGTGATGCCACAAGGACACACTTCAAGTGACAGCAACAGCAACGTCAGCGGCAACAGACTCAAGTGCAGCAGCAGCAGCAGCAGCCCCACAAGGAGCCAAGCCTAGGGAGAGCCAAGGCAGGGGGCGAGAGAGAGAGAGAGAGAGAGAGAGACAGCTTTCCATCTTAAACGCAGCATGCGCAAGCACAAAGCGCCGCCCAGCGGCAGCCCAAGGACACAATCAGATCCAGCTGCTGCAGGACTCGTGGAAATCCAGGCAGAGCAGCAACAGCAGCAGCAGCAGCAGCAGTGCCTGCTCCTAGGACACAATC
Organism: Drosophila lowei; assembly: GCA_008121275.1. Classification (NCBI taxonomy): domain Eukaryota; kingdom Metazoa; phylum Arthropoda; class Insecta; order Diptera; family Drosophilidae; genus Drosophila; species Drosophila lowei. The sequence continues at coordinate 37,238,091 of CM017777.1, forward strand.
AAATGGCCAGCAATGGTCCCACTCCAACAGCCGCAACAGCAACAGCAGCAGCAGCGAGCACAGCTAGTCGCCTGGCAGCCCCCACCGTGAGCTGTCAGGACAGGCCGGATCAGCAGCAGCAACAGCAGCAACAGCAAAAGCAGCAACAGCATCAGGCAGCTGCCAGCTGCAGCAGCAAGGAGCGACCTCATCCCACAATAAAGCTCATGTCCTTGCTGCAGATCGCCAGCTATGTGCTGTGCCTGTGCGCCTTCAGCTTCGCCCTGTACGCCAATGTGCGACAGACGCGAATGGAGCAGCGGCTGCAGCGCCTCCAGCAGCTGGACGCCCGCATTGTCGAGCTGGAGCTGCGGCTGGAGCAGCAGCAACTGCTCCACTGGCCCGCCGAACAGACCCAGATTCTGGACAACAGAAACAACAACGGCACCCAGCACATGACGCTGCATGTGCGCCGCGAGCTGCATCGTCTGCGTCGCGATGTGTCGCACCTGCAGCTGACGCGACGCCAGCAGCGACGGCAGGCGGCCGAGGCGGCCGCAGCAGCAGCGGGCGAGGGTGGTGCAGCAGTTACCGGAGGTCACGGCGAGTGCCAGTGTCAAGCAGGTGAGTCCTACCTAAGTCTTTAAGCTGACTTCTAATGCGTTTCTAAGGTTAACCGCAAAGACAGCAGAAGACATTTTCATGCTGCGGTTAATTCAGCAGGAAAATTGGTTCTTCCCTCTGAAGAGGGTATAAGGAGTTTTATCGGTTGTTTGTCAGCCATTTTTGAACTGCAAAAAGGATGTGGCAACAGGAGATTTACTTCAGACTTGTATCCTTATGCTGCACTCGTGATCCTCTAACTCAGATGATGCGAATGATGTTGATGGGCTATGGTGATACGATTCTGGCTCCATCCTCGTACGAACCCATACGATGGATAGGTTGTACGAGTGTCCCATAAGCGAAACGATACATTCCTTATAATTGCCTCAAACAGTGACCATTTGCCACGTGCGGCTCCGAATTGTTTGCTATCAATTTTAATGCTATTAAATACTTATATATTATTGTTAAATATTAATACTTTTTTTAAATAAATCAAACTTACACTTGAGAGCAGCCCAGCAACAAAATGCAACCCTTATCGGTTCGAGCAGCGACGAACCTCGTCCCGCACAGTGCATGTATTTTGTTGTTGAATTCACGGGCCCGAGCTTCGATAGCGAAACTGCACGTGTTATGTTTTTGCATTCTCTAGCCGCAGAATAAATCTCGGGGCAATGGCAGCTATTGAAATCGAATATGAAAATGAATATTAAATGATTATTAATCAGAAATTTCCAATATTATTCGAACATCCACCACCAGTAGATGCTGCCAATGGAACTATGGTATAAGTGGGAGCTGGCTTTTATCACATCACTGTATTCTATGTTTATGATTCCCCTACCTATGATGCATCTTTAATGGGTATCTAATGTTTCGAGGCCTGATGTTTCAGCCTTGTTTTCTTGCCAATTTGTGACCAAAAATATGTGTTGGCCATCAGGCACCTATATTTGCGGTTAGTTTAGGGCGATGGTCAATGCGCAATTGGTCAGAAATGTCAGGCACAGCCACAGCCACACACTTGTACACACACACACACACACACCACCGCACCACACCCATAAGTCAACAAGTCGTTGTGGCATGTTGTGTGTGTGTGTGCGTGTGCGTTGTGTAGGGGCAACGAAATTTAATTATTTGCGCTCGGAAAATTTATGGCAGTTTAGAGATTTCATTAATTGGAAAAGTGTTTTCCCAGCCCCCCCAAACACACCCACGCACATACACAAAGAGCAGGGAAAAAATAAAAAGAACAAAGAGGACGAAACAGGAGTGGTAGTGGTAGTGGGTGTACTCGCCCCTGCCTTTCTCTGGCGTTTGCCATTCAGTTTTCCCAAATTTTTTTTCCCCAAGCTTTTCCTTCAGCTGCCTGTCGCTCTCTCTCTCTCTCTCTTGTGACATTACCGAAACTTTGATTACTCGGGGATTAGCAGAGGGCTCCCAAGCACATATTCCTCCACCCAGAAGGGGAGGTAGGGATCCTGCTGCTTCCTTTTTGGCTGCCAGTTTGCCTTGGTGGTTTGCATAAATTTTGCTTAAAATACTTTTTAAAAACTTTTTGCGACACCCACGATGCAGGCGCACACAGCGACAGAGTCAGAGACAGAGAGAGGCATGTGCTCCTCCCCTTTGTCGTGCTTTGCTTATGGGAGTTGGGTCCTTGTTGTCCTGGCCTTGTCGCTGCCATAGCCAGGCATGGCTTGGCCTCCCAGAGCTTGGTTGTATTAACGCAATTTGTCTTGACATTCGCACAATTAACTCACCCGCTAAGCTGCCGGGCAAACTTTGGCTGCTAATCCTGGATGATACTGGGTGGGTCCTCATGCATCGAATTATAGCCCCCCAACACCCCCCAACCAGCTGTGGCAGAGTCGAAGCATATGAAGCATACGCGAAGCAGCAGCAGCAGCAGCAGCGTTTGGCCAAGTAAACGCTCAGCGCAATTATTTAACAACTTTGCCAATTCCAGGCAGCACCAGACCTCGACCCCCCCCTCGTCCCGCAGGATACTCGAGACAAGATAGGACACAAAGTTTTATAATCGATGCGCACCCAGGTCGAAAGTTTCTGGGCAGGGCACGGTCCAAGTTTCTTTTCAAAGTCACTGCATATAAATAAATTTTCTGCACCCGCAACCCCCCGGGAGAGTCTTGATAAGCGCGTGCCAGGCGCCTGGTGCCAGGACACAGCCTTTTCACAACTTTAAGCCACGCACAATAAATCAAAGCCCGTGTGCGGGCGGGGGATCAGAGGATTGGCAGAAGATGTCGCTTGCTTATCGGAGCCAACGACGATGCGGCAAAGCAAAGTCATCATCGGTGAAGCCAAGTTGTCCCGCCCTGCCCTGTCCTGCCTGCATATCCAGGCCTGCTTCCCTGCCTTCCTGTCTCCCTTCTCTGATTGCCTGCAAAGTTCATGTCAAGGACATTGCAGTGACAGACGAAAGGATGCTGCTGCTGCTGCTGCTTTGGGGAGAACCACTGCCGCATTCCGATTAAGTCGATTAGTTTTTCGGGTTTTATCGACATTTTCCTGGCCGTAGCTGGGGATCCTGCAGTTGGGGAAAATTGATAAAATTAGTGCGACAGCAGTCCATTGGAGTGGAGTGCCTGCAGCATCGGTACAGGCCACATCCACATTCTAGCCCACAGTGGGATATCCTTAAAATTATTTCAGGAATTTAAAGTGGAAAATAAATTAAATTTAATGGAAATTTACTCGAGTGTAGAGGAAATTTGCACCCTTGAGACTTGAGTTTTTAATTTTCGTCAGTTTTAATGACTAAAACTTGTGATGCATCCCATGGTAGAAGCGTCCTATTCCTACTCCTATCTCTGGCCTGGCTTGTCAAACTGCAAATGACATTTGGCCACTTCTCATCTTCTCGCATCCTCGTCTCTCATCTGGGTGCTGCTGCTGCTGCGGCTGTTGCATACACAAAGAGTGGAGGCGGGACGTGAAGGTGTTGCAGCATTGAGGGATGGAAGCATAGAGTTTAAGGTAGACAGAAATCCCATACCCCCGGTCGAGTTTAGTCTGTCTAAAGCTGACCATACGCTGCTGATGGCACTCTCGTTGTCCAGCTGAAAACCCTCAATTTATCATAGCCAAGCGCAAAATCCACTTTAGACCCACACCTTCACCACCAGCAAAAGCAGCAGCAGCAGCGAAGAGCATCGTTGACTGCGTGTGACATTTTGCAGAGCCAAAATATGTAGAACATGCCACAGAGACACATCACATCGAGCGAGGACACTCGCATATGCCACTCAGAGTCACAACAACAGCAGCAGCAGCAGTAAAAGGGGAGGCAGGAGAGGCAGCAGTTAGAGAAAATGCCATATGAACTATGGAAATTCCCAATTAGGTTTTAATGCGTACAAGTGCTCTTCTTTATTCACTGCAATTTCTCATAGGAAAAGCCAGACGCAGGACTCCTGCACCAGGAATTCTGCTCACGATTTTGGGGGTAACACACCAGCAGCAGCCCCTGAGGAGTGCTCTATGGTGTGTCTGTCTGTCTGTGTGTTTTCGTATATTTTTGCCAGTCATAAATTTCAATCACGTTGCCGGGGATAACACCCGACTAGATATACTCCTCGTATACTATATATCAGGTCTATTCGCCCCGCTCTGCCCTCTGTGCAACATCCCTCTTCAATGACTCCTTTTTTTGTGTGTGTGTGTGGTTGTGGTAGGGCGTGTCAAAGCAGGAATCACCAGACCCCACCATGGCCTGTTCCTTGGAGCGTGCCCACAGAGGCTTGTGTGTGGGTTTTGGCCCATACCGGACCCACGACGAGAGTCAGAATCAGAACCAGAACCAGACCACACCTCCAATCCGTTCGGCTCGACTTGGGGCATACGTATCCCCGAGTATCGATTCCTGCTACACATCAATTGATTTCCTTTTCGATTTCAATTTGCCAGGCAGGCCTCTGCCGATGCCCCTGCCTCTGTCTGTGCCTCGCCTGCCACTCCTGTGCCTCTCCCTTGAATGTCCGTTTTGCCTGTCTGTTTTTGGTGAATTTTTGTTTATGCCCCCTTCATCGGACAGTCGTTAGTTTTGCCTGCCTTGTTTGCCGGTTGGGTTTGTTTGTGACTTTGCGTGACTTTTGGCTTACCTGAGACGGCCACCACGCCTTGATTGCCATTTAAATGCTGCGCTAATAGGCCAATAAAACATTTCAGTTTGTTGCAAGCAGCAGCAGCATTTATTAATTAGTGAACAAATTAATGCCCAACTGTCAGCGTTATTCGTTGGCCCCCCCATGCCCCTCTATCGTCCAAGAGAAAGCGGTGGAGGGATCTCTGCGGAGCTGGGAGATGGTTTCTCTCACCCACACACGACGACGACGACGACGACGCATCGGTCGCCGCCACATTTGTTGACAAATTTATTTGTCGTGTGCCATGCTGACACGCCCCCTCCCCCTCCCCCGCCCCGCCTTTAGCTGCCTTTAGCAGCTGCCTGCCGCTTCTGCCACATATTGTTGTGACCCGTAATTGTGGAATATAAGGCTATGAGGGAACCCAAACTCTACCCAACTTTACGCTGATTACAGGGTATCCCCTTGTCGAGCTACTCCACAGCTGGAGCGCCCCTTCTCTTGTTCCATTTTATTTGTGGCTCCATCGATGTTGCTGTTTTGCCGACCATCGAAATTCCTCTGTGGAGAAAAAAATGCTATTAAAAATATCACAAGAGAGCGCCCCAGAGTCGGGGAAGGGGCAGGGGGCACGGGGCACGGGGCAGCACCAAACTAAAAGAGAAAATAAAATAAATTCATTGGCAAAACCACAGAAAAGAAGAGCCCGGCCCGAAATGAATTACCCAGCGAGAAGAATTTCATAAATTTCATCTGATTGCGTTGCGGATTTATGGCAGTGTGTGTGCGTGTGTGTGTGTGCCACACTCTGCGGCATGCTGACATTTATTTTTGGCACGTAATGCTGTATATATCTGTATATCCCCACCATAGTCCAGCGATCCTTTTAATGAGCCCAAAATGTAATTTGGATCTGTTAGCCTGTTGGTTCATTTCAATTCAAAAAGAGCTCAAAAGATGTCTCTTTTGTGGCTTCGAAAAGTAGTGCTTGCTGCCACATAAAAAGGGGTTCTTTGGCAACTGTTTTCAGGGTGGGATAATCCCCCAATAAGCTATACACATTCACAATTCCATGCCATTGGATAAAATATCGTTTGATATTCGTGTGCCACATCTGTCGGATGAAATTAAAACTTTTGAATACGAATTAATTTATGGGCAGGCAGCTTCCTTTCCCCAAATTGGTGATAAACCAATTAACGATGCGATAAATTAATTAATGAAAATGTGATGTGCGATGTGTGGATGTGTGGAAGTGTGGGAGGAATGTCTCTATTAAGATAATTCGGTAGAGGCTTTCAATTTGAAATGACACCAATTGTCAGCACTCATTTCTCTTGGCCATCGGCAGGCAGAATTATCTCTTCCTTGGCTTTGATTTTAGCCAAAAAATAACTTGCTAATTAGCTAACAAAAACTTCAGGGCGGGGGCGAAGAGATGGTGGCCTCCTGCTGTCTCTAAACCATCATCAATCAAGTGGAATCTCAACGCCATGACTGTCTTTCGCTTTGAGTGAGTTCAATCAACCATTCGAAATGCTTAAAGGTACAGATACAGATACAGAACACCCAAAAATACGAGTCGCTGTCTGCAGCTGTGGCCGGCTCCCTGCTAGTGCCTTGGCCTGGCTCTGGCACTTCTGTTCGAGCAGCGCTTTGGTCTGGTTTATTAGCCACATATGCTGGGATTTTCTTTCCTGGGTGGAACTCATTCCGGGAACTGCTGTGGCTGCTGCTGCTGCGTAAATATTTCAGCGGCAAACAGAAATTTATTCGACTTTTGGCTCGCGCATACACACAGGCGCTTACAGGCGATACAGTTCCAATTGCCAACGAGGAATGGGGTTGGAGAGGGGGGGGACCTTGTGGAGTGCGGAACGCAGACAGATTTCATTTTTATACATTTACGTGATTTTCAACGACAATCCAGGCGACAGCGAGTGTACAACGATGACGACGCACATGCTCCAATTTCATGCCGAACTCTCACGTACGCAGCGCAGCGTCCAATGGCAGAAACTCCACTCCGTTCCACTCCACTCCGTTCCACTCCATGCCACTCCATTCCATTCGATGGGGACACTGGGGACTGGGGACTGGGGATTGGTACTGCAACGACGGCTGCTTTATGATTTATTGCCTTGACACTGCCTGCGTGATGCTGGGCCCTGGTTCATGCCTTCGGTCTGTCGGTGGGTCTCTCCTGTTCTAGCCTGCACTCTCCTCTGGCCGTTTATTTAAGCCATCTCTTTGTTTGTTTGACTGACTATCCGCATCCATACATCCGCAGATACACAACTATTCGTCGTCGGGATTTGTTGGGACATTCTCTGGCAGTGCCCGACATGTCCTCCCTTTGGGGATGTCTCCCTCTACATTTAGCGATAAATACAAGTTTTATGATGGATAATAAATGGCTTCATTCGCGTTGACAAATAGTCTGCTGCTTTCATTTGTTTTTCCTCACTGCTTTTCTTTCCTGCCTTGGCATTGGCATTGTCTTTGTTTTGTTTTGCCTCGTTTTTCTTTTGCTTTCTTCCTTTTCCTTTTCCTTTTTCTGATGCCTGTCGCTGTGGCTGTTGATGAAGCCCCCAGCTTCCGCCTCCGGGGCCTGGGGCTGGAGGTGGGCTCGATAAAGATATGATATATGACAGGGATCGGCTCTGGCTGCTTGGCCAAGTGGGTGGATTATGTTTTTCAGTCTGGGATTAGCAATTACGCTTATAAATGGAATTTCCCTCAATTTATCATGGAGTATATCTTTTTTTCTTTTTTTTTGGTCGGAGATCGACTGAAAATTCCTTTTGAAAATATTGTTAAACGTTCGGGTTTATTGCATCATTCCGGCATTTGAATATGCCACCCAAAAATAATGATAGACAATAACTTTTGGCAGAGCTGATGGCTGGTGGTTGGTGGCTGCCACACCCAGCCTGGATGCGTGTGTCCCTGTGGATTTTATGGCCAAATCATTTTGTTGCCTTTTATGCGACACTCATTAACATTTTTCCCAGAGACAAGCGACAGCAAAAGCAAGTTATTCATTTTCAATTTTCGACTATTTATGCAAATGAAGTGAGACGACACTCTCGTGTGAGTATGAGTACCAAAATATGCATAAAATCATTTTTATTTGTTGCCTGTTGAAGCGAAAAATATCACTCATACGCCCCATGGCGAGGGTCCCAAGTACGGCTCATTAGGCCCTGCCTCGCCCCCGCCCCCGCCTCTATGCCATGGCCATGGCTTTGGCTTCGGTCTCGGTCTCGGTCTCGGCTGGTTTATCTCCCTTTTTAGGGGATTTTGTTTTTTAATGTTTCAATCAAATGAAAAATGAAAATGAAAATCAAAACCCCCATCAATGTCAGAGTTGCTCCTCCTCCCATTTGAAGTGTTTTACAATCTGGTAACACAATCTGCTTGTAATGACAGTCCCTCCACGCTCCACCACCCTCCACCCCCCTCCGCCCGTCCAGCTAGCGAAAGCCAAAATCAATCTTGACCGCTTCCCAGTCACCCATATCCATTTCATGCATTTTTCCCGGACTAAGACTGGGAATCTCTTCTCTCTTCTCTCTGGTGCTTCTTTCACGATTCGCCTGCTTAGAAATTAATTGCTTAGACCGTCTCGACGGCGTCGACATTCTTACAAATCACAATCGATCATTGTCGGAATAACCAACCAACAAAAAAAACCAAAAAATATATGGAAAAACTCTCTCACATAGAAGCACTTTTCTCCCTGGGATTCATGCTCGATTGCTTGTTGCTTATAATTAAATTTTCCTTCGTTTTTTACGTTTTTTACATCGTTTTTTCTTCCCAGAAAATTCAATAAAATTTGTGTGTTAAAAGCATTTGGCTGAGCATCGATTCCCAGTCGAGAGGCGGGTATTAGGAAGGAGTAGGGCGAACAAGTCAATAACCATTTCAATGCTACTGTGCGTGATGCAAGAGGCATGAGTAATTGACTATCAACCAGGGAGAGAGAGGGGAAAGAGGGGAGGGTGAGTGCCGAGGGAATAGGGCGACAGTTGAGAGTCGGAGTCGACGTCGGGGAGTCGGGGAGTCGGAGTACGGGTAAGGATCTCTCTGGCTGCAGTGGACAGGGACAGGGCAAACTGGTTTCTTGCAGTTGAGGTTGATAAATTATGGTCATATGAGAGCGCTATTAATAGTGCCTGTGTGCCCTGCCCCGAGCGTTTTTTGCATATGCTGGGAACATAATTCCCTAAAAGAGAATCTCGTTTTTTATCTAAAGATTTCACGGTTGCTCTGCATTTCAATTGAAATTCAATCTGGCTTATCTCTTCAACTGTCTTGATCTGAGAGCATATCTGATTTCTTGAAGGGAAAAAGGGAGAAAAGAGAAACCGAATCCAATCGATGGGAAACTCAATTATTGGTAGCTCTTCCGCCTGTGTGAATCACTTCAAAGGTAGTTTTTCAATCACACCAGGGACAGTGGCAGGGGCACTCTTCCTCCTCCTCCTCCTTCGGCCCCCTTCTTCCTCTTTTTAATGGAGTGGCAACAATTACCTTTTCGATGAAGGGTCGCTTTTGGAGCTGAATCATCAGCAACCCACCAAAGATTCCGTGCTAAAACTCAATCAAAATTGTCGCCGTTTGTCAAAGTGATGGCCCCACGTTCCATGCTCTATGCTCCACACCTTATGGCCCCAAAAGCCCAAGCCCAAACCGCCAGAAACTTCTTTGTCCCTTTGCCGCACCGCACCGCACCCTTCGTTGGGGGTGGTGCGGGGTGCTGCGGTGTGTGTGCAATTAAGTTGAGCTTTGCTTTGCTTTTGTGCTGCTTTGTGCTTTGTGGGCTTTTCCCTTTTTGACTGTCTGGCGGCGCGCCTTGTCTGGCATTTGCATTTTGTCCTAAAACGTGCATTGTGGGGCATGCACCAGCACACAATTGGAGCGCCAAAGCGTTCCGTTCCGTTCCGTTCTTAAATCTAATCAAAATGCGACTCTTTGGTGGCTGTCGTTGTCGTTGTAGTTGTCGCCTGTTGTCGCTGGTTGTCTGTCGCCTGTTTACCATTCGCTGACGCCTTTCTTTCGCACTCTCTGGGCCGCCTTCCAATCAGGCGTGTGAGAACGCGGCCCCAGACTCTGCATTTGCCTACTCGTATTAGCTGCCATATATACTCGTAGTCGTAGTCGGAGTCGGAGTCAGAGTCGTGTACGTAGGCCGATCGGTCGCCATTTCGCCATTCAAATTACCAGGCAACACAGCGACAGGCGGCAGGGGCCGCGGCAGAGGCAGCGACAAGCGGCAACAACAAGTTTTTCAAGTGCATGGCAGACAACACCTTTTGACATGTTCGTTGCTGCCGCTAGTTGCTGTTGTCTCTGTCATCAGTGTGTCTGTTGTGTCTACCGTACGGTAATACACTGCCAAGGCGACAGGCAATGGGCCACATGACAGGAGATTTGTGGCATGTAAAAGAGAGGCAGGAAAAAGGGCAATCATGGATGGAATCTAGATATATTTCTATATTTATTCCTATTCCTAAAAATTCCTTATGGATCTGCCAGAGTATCTGTAGCTTCGGCCTGGGCCAAATCGGTGGCTTCTTTCTTGTTTTCATTGCATTTGCCTAGCTCTGGCTGCGGCCTGCGACTAAAACTGCGACGAGGCACTGGACTACCGGAGTCCCGTCTCTGGTGGGTTTTTCGGCTGGCCTGCACCCCTACCCCTGCCCCTGCCACTGCCTTTGTTGGCTGGTTTGGTGACTCTGCTCTGGGCCTGTGCCTGGCTGTGTCGTCGCTTGCCTTTGGCTGGGGCTTTGCGGTTTTGCGTCCGCCTGTCTGGGTCTGGCTCTGGCTCCGGCTCTGGGTCTGGGGGCTTTTGTCACACTCATCTTCGTTGGCCCGTTGTCACGTCAATTTCATTGGAATTGCATTTTGGGCGACAGTAGTCGAACGGCTGTAGAACGCATGCGCAACGCTGCAAAAGCCGCAGCCGAAGCCGGAGCGACGGAGCGACTGAGATAGATGGATGGGAGGACGACCAGTTTGTCAACCGAGAGCCGAGCCGTTGCCGTCGCCGTAGCCGTGGCAGCTTACAAATTTAATCAGCTTTAAGCGGCATACCTCTGTGGCGACTCCTCCCTCCAATCCACTCCACTCCCCACCGCAGTCTTCTGCATTCTCTATGCTCCACTTGGACTCGGACTCTGTCTCCGTGTCGTACCCCTTCCACGGGTTTCTGTCTCTCATTCATAACTACGCATCGCCTTTTGGATTCCAGTTATTCACTCATTTCGTATGCAAGACATCGCCTGCATTCTGGAGCAGTGTGCATTCAGCGCACAGTGGTGCGAGGTCTCTTGAATCTGATTATGCTAAGTGCGGCAGGCGGCATGCGGCATGGACTGTGGCTGTGCCTCTCGCTCGCGTTCACTTAACACCTTGCACCCAGAGCGGAGCACTCATGCATGGCGCTTCATATTTATTTATATTTGGCCTTTTCTCGGCTCGTTTTGTGTGAAACGTTTTAGCATCTTTCAAGTGCTGAACACACTCCACAACAGACGTATAAACAGGGCCACATTTCCATAGTTAAACACATTAAGCATGGCATCGTCCAACATGCATTTCGTGTAAGTGGAAATGTTTGTGTAAACAGCAACGCACACACACACACACACACACACTTTCTCGAAGATGCAGATCCACGGTACCACTGTGCCATACAGCCATACAGCCATAAGCTCTACAGTTTACTTATCTGCTCCCTCTCCCGCGTCTCCAGTGGACCAACAACCCGCCGAAGAGTTGTCAATTAAAGTCAACACTAGAACGAAGCCACAGCAACCATACAATGATTATACAGCCATGGCAACGACAACGACAGCGACAACGATTGCCGCCTTATCAAGCATATAGCAAGGCCCGCATCTCTTGACTGTCGAACGACTGGCAGAGAGAGAGAGAACGAACCTGAACAACAAACATTGAGAATCACATTTATTATGTTCAACAAACCCGAATGGCGTCAATGTCCCAACACCTTCAACTCTCGGCACCAGTCGCGCATCGTGGAGTTCAAGATACAGATACAAAGATACACTGATACAGAGATACTTGCCAGAACGACACTTTTATGGCGCTAGGAAATACAGCTTACAGTTGTCACTACAAATTGGTTATGCTGCTAGTTGGGGTCCGCCCTGCTGCCCTGCTGCCCTGCGGCCCGGCTTGAGGTCTGATTAAACGCCATAAATCTTGAGGGATTTTTTACCCAGTGTGAGAAAGGGTCGTGTCGCCCATGCAACAGAGTACCCAAATGGAATCTTCTCAAGCGTTTTGTTCTCTCTCTCTCGTCCAACAAAAAAAACCGGGAGTGGGTTCACTGATCTCTTCTCAGCTGCTCGACACATTTAACACTTTATATAATTTATTGTAATTTTTTCTCGCCTCCTCCGTTGCCCCGTTGCCCCGCTGGGCCCCGTTGTTAACAAAACGTTTTCAACATAAACCTCGCACCTTTTTCAGACTTTAGACTCCCAGATGCGGCACAGCATCGGCATTGGCATCTGCATCTGCATCTCTATTGCTCTTTGGCTGCTTTGCAGCCATCAAACCCACTCAAAACTCAGATAATTTGTACGAGAAGGCACAGAGGAGTGTGTGGCCGGGGGCAAACGAGTTACACAACCACTCCACCGCCGACTCCAACTCCGCTAAGACTCTGCTAAGCTCTAGGATTGGGGATTGAGTAAACACAATGTTTATGCGTGGGCCGATCGTGATTACCAGATAAATCAAGAACGAATATCAATTGATTGAATCTCTGGCACAGAGTCTTGACCCGCAGACCAGACCGTTAACTGGCAGCAGAATATTTCCATATATCCATATATTCAAACGTATTTAAGAACTAGCTTGGCAGCTTGCTTTAATTTGGTGATTAAATGAATCCAGTTGGTAGGAAAAAGACGGTCGTACGAGTATTCCGAACGTACCCTCATCACAGGTCTAATCCCACGTGTAAACACACATGCCCCCTCTCCCTCTCCCTCTCTGTTGCCTCTCTGCGAAATTGCATCGCCCTTGTGCTAATTGCCGTTTGTTCCCGGTAACAAGCCACTGCTGCCACTGCCACTCCATCTCCCCCCGTCCACAAAGAAGTACCTCAAGAGTCTCTTGGTCGTGGTTAGTTATTAGAACCTTGTTCGATCTCTATCGGAAACGGTTTTGTGCAGCATTAAGTCTGTTTGCCTTTCCCCTGCTAAGCCGACCCTCCGCCGCCCCAGCCCCAGGCCCGAGGGCTCAGGCTTAGGAGGTAACCGGTACCTGTCCCCCCTGTTATGCCCTCTCCTTTGTTGTTGCTGGTGCTCTTTACATGTCAACGGGTCCTAAGCTGGGAGCAGCAGAAATCCCTCCACATACCACCATCCCACCATCAGAGCCGCCTTTGTCTCTGCCTAGTTCCTGCCTGGCATCTCCCTTCGCCTTTTGTCTGCTCTGCGATTTGTGTGTGTTTTCTCCATCGCCTTTTGCCTGTTCGTTCTCTTCTCGGCTGTCTTTGTGGAACTCGTTTGCATATTGTCATAATTTCTGCACTCACACATGGATATGGACATGGACATGGACATGGACCCTCCTCTTACATCTCGACTCGACTCGGGGTTCACTCATTGCTTTTTATTTTTGTGGCCATTTGTGGGCAATGCTGCATGTTTTATTGTTACTTTGATTGCATTTATTGTATTATTAAGCTGCATTGTTATGAGCTCTAAGCCGGAGCTGATGCCACAGCCAGCACCCACAGCCAGACCCACACCCTCCCCGACCCTCGCTCTCCGCTGTGCTCCCTGACACATGTGCCAGGCCTCCGGGATAGGAGGATGATGAGGATGGTTGCTGATGGTGGGTTTAATATCTAGGAAGAAAGGGTAAATCGATTGCTACAGCATGAGGAAATGGGAAATGGGGTACATGTACTACATAGTTCACTGAATATTTTTGTCAATCACAAAACTGGCGAAGTGAAAGGGAAACATACAAATATGGATTACCACTTTTTTACATAAATTGCTACATTTTTTGTTGTTCAGGCATAATGGATGTTTGTTTTTAATCAATTTTAAGGCTAAGAATATGTCCAAAATCTGTTGATGTGGCTTACAATGACATAAAATACGTTTTAACTTAATTTGTTATGGGAGTTAGTGGCAGATTTCTCTGTTTTCCAAGCAGGAAAAGCATGAAATGTATTTTCTTCTTGTACGGTTTTCCTGGGTGATCCATAGTCCGTCGCTAACGGCCTGCAGGCGTCTGTCGTCATTCAGCTACGTGGAGTGTCCATTAGCGCGATCATCCAAAACTCTGGAGCTGCCACTGTTAGTGCAACTGCAACTGCATCTGCATCTGCAGCAGCTCATGTGTGAAAGAGAACCGAAGGTGTCAGCTTACCAGCCAGGCAGGCAGGCTGGCAGGCGGGAAAGCAGGAAAACTGGCAGACAGAGAGACTCTGTCTGTCAGTCGGGCAGGAGGGGGCTGCTGCCGGCGGCGGCTGTCATAAAAACTCGTTGAGCGTAATTAGGCGTGTTGTGCCCCGCGATGTCGGCTCCTTCAAATGAGTCATGTCTGGTCGGCTCCAGCGAGAGCCGATATATCAATCTGCACGCACTGACGACGGCCCATTAGACATGCAAGGCATATGCAAATGTGCGCCTGGCACTCGGGCTCTCGGGAAAGGATTGCCGAATGCAAATGCAAATGGCAATGCCGCCTGACTGACTCAGGGTTGTCGTCGGGTCGTGGGGTCGTCGGATCGTCGGGGGCTGCCAGGGTTACTCAATAAACTGCGCTAATTAATCTCCACTACGTTCAATAGTTCGTACTTGCCACACAACTTGCCACGCAGCGCAACGCAACGCAACGCCCTTGCCTCTGATTAGCAAACCCTAATTAAAGCAGAGTAGAGTTCACGGCAGAGCAAACTTATTTTCGACTACCGCCACGCCCTTGTGGTGGTGGTGGTGGTGGTGGTGGTGGTGGTGGTGGTGGAGTTGCCTTTGAACTTGCCACATTCCCCATGTGCATAGGAATGGTTTTCTGTTTGCTTTGGTAACTTTTTTTATTTCGCCCGGAAAACTTTTGGCTACCAATTAACGAAAATAAATTGTACGAGCATGAAGGTGAAACTATATTTCAATATGGCTAGGGGAGAATGTTTTTTGATTGGAAAATGTCTGAATAATTGAAGGGGCAAAGAGGGAGAGCGAATCGAAACGTTTGAAGGGGCCAACAATGGCCTTCAACTGGGGTCCCGTACCCTCGAATTTCCCTGGCTCAGACCCTGCTGCTTTCTGACCTTCTGCCTCGTGGCAGCAAGCAAATTGAGTTAATAACTATAATGCTTTTGCCGTACTTTAGAGATAAACAGAGACCCCGACAACAAAAAAGTTGTCGGAAAAGTTCCGCCAATTCGGCAACAAAATTTGTTGACGACGTTTTTCGGGCGGTGGTCCAAACAAGCGGCTAAATATTTAATGTACTTCTTGTTTCAGCTTTTTATTGAAAATTTAGAAAACTAGTTAAATAAACCCCCAACGGTAGACCGAAGTCAAGTTTTTTTTTATTGATCTGCGCTCTCTGAAATTTGTTTGCGGATAGTTTTTTGTGGCACATGCAACCTAGAAAAGACACCAGTCATAAATAACGAGAATGTAAGTCGCCAGCGGAATGGCAGCAAAAAATGAATTGAAAATAGGAAACATTCACCGGAAAACTTGGGGAACCCCACCAATATCCAGCCACTCGCCGGCCCATTGTTGTGGCTGCTCTTTTGTTGTTGCTGTTGTTGTTGTTGTATTTAAACAACGACAAGAAAAATGCTGCGCCTGCAGGTTTTATTTGGGACCGACACAATACAAAAGCAACAGCAGCAACAGCAACAAGAAAGCCAAAGAAGAAAAATAACTTTTAGCAGGCCAAAAACCAGCAGCAGCGCCAGAGGCAGAGGGAAAGAGACAGAAAGGTAGACGGAAGGACGGGTGGACGGACTGAAGAGTGGAAATTGGACAGCTAGACAAACGAAAAGTAACCGAAAACAGCAACAATATAACACAAATTGTTGAAAATGCTACAAAAGTGGCATGCTTTACATTTGCCTCCAACAAGCACGACAGAGAGAGAGGCAAGACAGCTCGAGGCAGTTTTTTTCCTCTTCGTTTTTCTCTCTTTAATTAATTGCCAAAAAGCGAGTCAGACACAAAAAACGAAAGCCAGGCCAAACACTTGTGGCCCAGGAGGAGCGGAGCGGACCCCAGACCCATGGGCATGGGTCCGGGGCACGGGGTCGACTGCTCGACCGGAAGGAAGTCAGTAAGATTGTGCACAAAAGCCTCTCACACTCGCACACACACACATATATATGCTGTGTGTGTGTGTAAGCTCAGACTGTTGCCATTTTGTAGCATACTTTTGTGCGCGCCTCTGTTTATGCGACTTGTAAACTTGGTCGTTGGGCAAACGCCACCGCTGCTGCTGCTCCTGCTGTTGCTTCTGTATTTTGTTGTTATTTTCTCACTTCCCTGCTGATTGCCGGCAACATATTTCGCAAATTGCTGTCAAAGTGTTAAGGAAGTTGACTTGGCTCGGCCTTTTACGGGGTGGGGGGGCAGGCCAGGGCACCCCGAAAGGACCGCAATGAACTCGAGTAGCAGCCCATATATCGCATCCCATTCTCCCCTGTGTGTGTGCTTCTCTAATTGCAGGAAGGGCAACAAAAACTGTCTCGAAGATGAATTGCTAATGGTTTTGTGTTACTCTTTTTTGTTGGTTGCCGCAGGGCAGGGCAGGGCAGGGCCACAAGAGCTCCGAACACGAACAATGCAAACAGTAATAATAATTATAATCATGAGGCCCAAGAGTTGTTGTAGCCCCAGTTTACAGGAGTTTCAAGTGTCGGCCAACAAAAGAACCCGTCAAGATATATGGATAGGCTACTTGGCATGGAATGATGATGGCCGAAAGAGAGAGAGAATGAATGCTGATGAAGATGGAATACGAGTGGAACATGAGTGCACTTCAAGACGACTCGAGTGTGTGTGTGCGTGAAAGTTTTCAATTTCAATTTGAGAGAGAATTTCACTTGAGAACCGTTTTCTATCTGAAGAGAAATCCCTTCTGAAATCTACCTGAAGTCACTTCAATTAGTTGCAAATGCATGGGTCCATGGATCCGAGGGGCAACAACAATGCGAGTTGCACAAGATATTTTTCAATTAGCAAGGCTGCTGCTGCTGCTGCTGCGGCAGAGGCAGCGGCAGGAGTACAGTATCTTGAGACATTACTTGGAATTGGCAAAGACAGCGTCAAGTTTCTGTGGCTCTGGGCATGCAATTAACGGCATCACGTGACCTGCAACCCAATAGCGAACCACCATTGAGTGGCATGAAAAATGAAGTAGAAGCCAGCGCAGACACTGCAGGCGCCTGCTGCCACCTATAGCTCGTCGGAGACCGCATCACTGACTGCTCCACGCCCCCATACCCATTGCCATACCCATCCCATGCTCAATCACAGTCTGAATTGACTTTTGGGCTGCTGTGCATCATTAATTTACTCAGACCCAAAAATACCATGCCCGAAATTCGAATTGAAATTGACTTGGGGTTAGGGCCACAGAATCGAAGGGCGTTCCGTTTGCGCCAAAAACCAAATGAAAATAATAAAAATGTAATTAACGCCCAGGCCATAGACAAAGTGTAAGTGGGGCATGGCCACAGTTTCCTCATCCCCTCGGTTCTGTGGGTCTGTGGGTCTTTTGGCTCATTTCTTATACAATTAAGTGGCCACTGCTTATGGCTAGAGGCCGGACACAGGACAGGACGGAATGGAACGAAACGAAACCCCGGAGATGTCTGCCCTTCTTCAACTTTGTCTATGGTCTATGGCCTGTCATGAATCTCATTGTGTGTGGGGCGTTCGTGGGCGTGGCTCTTTGTTGCTGCTGCTGCGGCTGTTGTTATTGCTTATCTGATTATGCGGATGGCTGAATACTGAATTCCGGGAGGCAGTAAGCAAACAGCGGGAGCATCTCCGCCATGGGCCCCGGGATGACACGTCAACGACAGCTCCGTGGAGAGTTCAAAAGTTTAATTACCATTTCGCAGTAATCAGTGCGTTTGGATAAATAGAACGAAATACATATACATATATAAAGATTAGCTGAAACGCAAAGAAAAAGTTAGAGAAGAGATGACTTTAAGCAGAACTTGGGAATTCCCAGAAGATTCGGGCTACAGCAGAGAGGATTACGATTAGGAGTACGAGAATATTTCACAAATATTTTCAACCTTACTAACCGAAAATATTTCCATTTCTTTTAATTCCAGGTATGTTCTGAGGGTATACATATTTATGATATAAATGATTGATCAGTCTCAAGTATGTATGTATCATGCAATTTATAGCTATAGCTGATAAGATTGGGTTTGTATGTCCAGCCTAAAAGAGTATTCACAGTCTTTGCTACTATCCCAAAGACGAATCCTTCAAGGCGAAGGCTTTCCTTCAGGTGTGGGGCTTCCGGGGAACACCCTAGGTTTATATTGGATAAACATAACAAAACAAAAAGTTGATAAACAACAAGACAACAGACTATGTAAAACTTCCAGCCCATAAAACGTAGAACACCCCACTGATAAATGTCTTTCGCTCAGTGCACGTGAGGCGGCAAGGACAGAAGGAAGAGTGGCAGAAGCAGAGTGACGGACAATGGATCCGTGCTGGCCCTCAGGGGAACTGGGCCAACGGAAGAGAATGAATGAGAAGCGAATCTAAGATACAAAGAAGCTAATAGACCGACCAGGGGGAATGGAATGAATGCTGCGGCGTGTCAGGGCTTGCTGGCGGACGGATGCTGGGGCAGGGAGCAGGAGGCACGAGGCAGACCAACTAAGTGGCAACTGTTCGACGCAAGATAAGCTCCGTTGCATTGACCACTTGGTCGATCCGAATCGATTGGGGGCTACTTGGTGTCCACTTAAGATATACAAAAAGCCAAAATATAATGGTGGAGAGGTCCACAAAAAGCTGAAGACGCTGCCAGGCAAAAAACAAAAAACAGAGAGAGAGAGAGAGGGCAAGGAAAGATAGATGCAAAGAAGAAAACAAAAAAAATTGATTAATGGATGCAAATGATTGAAAAACGACAAGACACAAGAACAACAATCTAGTGGAATCCAAAGGCAGGGTAAGGGGTGGAGGGGAGGGTGATCTGTTGGAGTGAACATCAAAGTTGGGGTGCATGCCACGCGCCATCTGGCCATCCGATGGCTGCTTGTGGAAGGTGCTGACCCCAAAAGCAGATCCACGAGAAAAACGAGACCCTGGTCTCCAATCAATTAAATGGGCGGCCATATAGGCAGATATCTATGTACATATGTACATGGTACATGGGTATAGTACACATAGCACATATGTACATATAGTAGTGCATATAGTACCTATGTACATATGTATACTTACAGCGATGTACAGCATGCGGTTGCTTTTTATGGCACACTAAAAATGATCCACAACGGCTTTAGATGCGGTGGCGTCGGCTGCAGTATGTCCATACTTCAATCCATCCATCTGTCCATCAATCCAGATGTCCAGACGGGATCTGCTGACCCCCGGCTGCAGTTGTTTTGTTTGCTTTAATGCCTGCCACGCAAAATTATACACACACACACACACACATATATATATGTATGAATCATAAGAGAACGTTGTAGACGAGTGCCTCGACCATCAGATACCCTTCAGTCGATAGAGGAATGATTTTTGAGCGAATATTCGCGACAAGACTGTGGATGCGACTGCTTCGTTACGGCTGTACACTGAGAGAAAAAGAAACACACACAAATTTCAATTAAAAACAGGATTTTTAACCACAAACAGAGTGAAATTAAATAGAATTTACTTTGATTTAATATTTAAATTTAAAAGTGAATATAAACTAATAAATAATAATTTAAATATTTTAAATATGAAATATATTTAGACCAAATATTTTCATATTAATTTAAAATATAATATGTGAAAAAAATCTTCCATTTTAACACAGTCGAATTTCTCTCTCAACGAAGTTTTCTATATAACGAATTTATTTTCAGAACACTGCAATGCTACATATATATATTCTGCAAAAATTAATTCTATATTACGCATTTTCCGTATGACGAATTCCCCTTGAGATTCGCTATATGGAAGTTCCACTCTCGGTGCAAAAATAATGGCATAAATATTTTAATCTAAGTGTTTCTATTTAGGGCTCAGGGCTTTTTCTCTGGGTGTAGGGCTACCAAGTCTTTACTAGTTCTGGTCTATCGGTGGACAGCTAGTTAGCTATTTAGTTAGTCTCATAGTTACCCAAAGTCTCAAGTGCATCTGGCTCTTCCGTGCAAAAATTCGACGAAACCTAATATACCCTTAAACTCTCCAAGTACTGGGTACAGAAACCACAACCAGAGGACAGACACACGAGAAACAACAGTGAAAGAGCAGAAAAAGGAGAGGAGTGGAGAGGAAATTGTAGCGCAAGAATAACAAAAAAGCAGCAATGCTGCAGCGTCGCCGTTGACGTTGTTAAAGTACGGTAAATGTTTGTGGATTTTATTGTGACTGTGAAGAAGAAGATGGAGACGAAGCGGAGACGGAGACGAAGACGACGATGACGTTGATGAATTTCTATTTACTTTGTTTAATTTGTGTTTTTATTTGCCATTCGCCCGAGCCACTCAATAGCCCAGCATCGAATGTGGAGTCGGAGTCGAGGAGTCGAGGAGTCGTCTGCCTGCAATTAACGCAAAGTGCTTCTCTGTTCTTCCCATCGAGTGGGTGGGTGGCTCACAAAGAGAGTGGGAGAGTGCGAGAGAGTGGGAGAGACAGAGAGTAGGGAGAGAAGCGGAATTTTTAAGCTGCAATTACCGTTCGCCTGTTGCCTATTTAATTGATTTTGACGCCGGTTCGTCGTATAACGGTGATGGGTTTGCGTAGCGTCGTCCTCTACCTCTACCTCATCCTCCACTGTCCTTCTACCCCTCTCTCACCCAGTCTCTCCCTCTCTTTCCGTTTTACTGCTGCAATTAGTGCAGAGAGCGGCTGCTGCTACTGCTGCTGCTGTGCGTGTCTCGGCGTGCTGCTTACTGCATTTTCAATATGTGCTAAGTAAACATCTCAACCTTTCTCTCACTCCTACCCCTCTTTCTCGTTTCTTGCTCTGTTTTTTTACCCTTCTTAAGGTCAGTTGGAAATCCGAAATCCTAGAGAGCTCATTGAGTAACTCTCATTTTTCTTCGGCTTCCTCTTGTTTTCTTTACTTTTCTTGCTTCCTTCCTGACTGCTTTGTTTGTCCTGTGATTAACTACTGCTACTCGTAGCTACATACACTCTCACCCTCTCTTTCTGCCATCTCTTTCTATTACTTTCCGAGAGTGCAGAGAAGGGAACTTATCCAAACACAAACCCAAACCCATAGCCCAGTATAAAGTAAACTCAACTCAGATCCGATCCCTATACGAACTATCTAGACCCATTACCGAGCAAACTATAAACTCTCTATCGGGATTTATTTGAAAGGGTATCGATATCTTCGGATCCCAGGCTAGTTCTCTCTTCGTTTACTTTGGTTTTGCTTGTGCCAGATCTGATTTCCTGTTTCCTGTTAAGAGAACATTTTTGCCTTAATTATGTACACAATTTGCAGCATTTTGATAAGACCTTGAAAACTTTAACTTTTTAAAGTACAAATAAGGGCAAAATATCTTGCGGGAAAAGGGATAGAGATAAATCAGAGAAACGGGTGATCCCTCCCCTCATTGTGGCATTCATCATAAGGCATCCCTAAGGTGCATGGGACTGTTCTGCCTCTACTCTGGAAATGGAAGCTGGAATAACGTTTACACCAGTTATCTAACACCAGCCCTAAGAGAAAATTCAAACAAAGCCCTTTGTGGGGTGAAATACGTAAGATTTCGAATGATCCATTCTGTGTAATCAATCAATATTATATCATATTGTTCTGAACAATTTCGTTCATGTTTAATGAAGTTTCACCATCTCCCCCATCATTAATCATCTGTGCTCCGATATACGTAATAGTTTTGGCATTTATCCCAAAACAACTACAACTGGGACAACAAATACTCGTAAGTGCAGCCATTGGAAGCCATGCAGTAAATCAATTGCAACCGAAACTAGAAATTATATGAGCCATATATATGCCCACAAAATGGTCTCATAACTTTCCGCGCCATTGACAGCCCCAGCCCCAGCCCCCCCTCAATCTCAACCCTTTCCCCCTCGGCAGTGGGCAGAGTGAATAACTCAACATTCGAGCAGAGCGATTCATGAGTGTGTGCTAATGTTGTTTGTTCTACTCGTTTTTGGTCGGAGATGGAAATGGAAATGGGAGAAATGAAAAATATTTCATGAGAGCGTTGAAAGCAGGAAAGGCCTGGCCTAGTCCTGCAGTTGGAATAACTAATAAATTGGCGCTTAATCAAGTTCTGGGGGCAACAGAAACCAGATGCAGATATGCAGAGACCAGCCACACAGAATGTTGCAAGCTGTGGGGGCCGGCCGGGATGAGAATTGTGTATCAAGTGGAATTAATTTAACCCACGAACCGAGCCGCAGCCGCCGCAGCAGCCGAGGCGCCTCTTTCAGCATCTCTTATGTATATGTAGATCTGGCAAAAGTAAATAAAATGCAATCAAATTAAATGCAGCACAAACACAAACGCAACAACAACTGAAGTGGCAGCAACTTGAACAACAACAACAACAACACAGTCCACAACTGCGAGTGCACTTGAGAATAGAGAGAGCGGGAGAGCGAGAGAGCGCGAAGGAACTTTGGGGGATTGGCGAGCTCTGGCGCTAGTAGAGTCCGTCCAAGTAGTGGCCACACTCCTGCCACTTCCAACTCCAACTCCTGCCACACCATTCCTTCTTGCAGCAGCCCTATCAAGCCATCAGGCCTCCAGCCTCCCAGCCTGTTGCTTGTCTTGTGCCCCCAGCATGGTGCAACATTGTTTTTGCCTGCTCTGGACTTTGCTCCACTCTGGACCGCTTTTGTTTTTTCGTTTTGTAGGCACAGCGGAAGCAGGAAAAATAATAACAACAAAGCGCATGAATTGTGGCAACCACAGCCGCCTCGGCCCCACCAATAACAACAAACAAGCAGTACTTGATGGGATTCGAGAGGAGGGGAGGGGAGATCAGTGGAGTACTAAAACTTGACTACAAAATTATAATGCAGCCCCCGAAATGCTATTGCCATGGCTAAAGTTGTTAAAGAGACCCCGAAAAAAAGAAGAAAGAGAAAAGTTGTTGCCCCAGAATCTTGAACTTCTTTGGCGACTGCGACTGCGACTGCCTCTTCTGGTGGCATGACAACGGCAGCGGCACACACTAGTCGGATTTGTATTTATTTTGATTTAGCAAGTTCTTCTTTTTGGTGCCTGGCGCTAGTGCGAGGGGCATTTTGTTAATGATGATGAAGCGCAGCATGTTGAAAGCCAACAAAAAAAGCCACAGGGGGCGGAAGAGAGGGCTGCAGCTGCACACACGCACACACGCAAGCACACAATCACTTTAATTAAGCAAACATTCAAAATGCTCAACGTTGCGGCTAAAAAATTCATTAAAACAAAGTTTTCCTCGGGTTTGGGGGCCCTAGCGGCGGCTAAAACAGCGCTGAAAACGCGCAGAAATTGCTTCGGGGGAAGGTCTAATGCTACTCCTTCTCCTGCTGCTCCTGCTCCTTCTCTTGCTGCTCCCATTGCCTTTAAGCAAACAAAACGCACGCGCGTCACTTGCAGACATTTA
This sequence comes from Drosophila lowei, assembly GCA_008121275.1. Lineage (NCBI taxonomy): Eukaryota > Metazoa > Arthropoda > Insecta > Diptera > Drosophilidae > Drosophila > Drosophila lowei. The sequence continues at coordinate 37,261,635 of CM017777.1, forward strand.
ATTTGCATAAAAAGTTTGCCATCTTCCCCTCTGTCTTAGGTTCTGCTTTAAACAGAAAACGGACCGAGACCCGAATCGGAAGCAGAACCAGAACCAGAACCACCCATAACCTCTGGTACTGAAGGGATATATATCCCTCTTCCTGCAGTCTTTCGTCTTCCGATCCTTTGTTTGGCTGCGGCAGCCACCCGCGACAATGCCGGAGTATAATGGCAATAGACAACATTTGCATAATGTTAATTTTAATTTGAAATTTGGCCGCTCAACGTTGGCCTAGTCTTTGGCTGCCTGTCGGCCTCAGTTCTCTTACAACGTGTTGATGCGGCACATTAAAATTTCAGTCACACTAAAAGCACACAAATCATTGTGTCCCCGAAACTCAAGACAAGACAAGACAGAGCTTCCCTGGGTTCAGTAATATGCCCCATAGTGATCAGCTATCGTACAGCTGTGTCCATTTGGGGCAGCAACTTGGCCTCTCTTTTTTTTGTATGCCACTTGGCAGTGCAGGCCTTGTCATAATGCGACTCCTCGGTCTTGCTTGAGGTCAGGCCTGGGCCACAGCAGTCGCAAAATCAGGATTTATGTGACCCGTTTATGGGGCAAGGCAAGGCAAGTGGCTCCGTGCAGCCAGGCCCTGCCACAAAGTGCATAATTGGCAATGTTGCCCCAGTCGGAGATTTATGCAGCTGCTGCTGCTGCTGCTGCTGGTGCTTCTCCTGCTGCATAAGCTGCATAATTAGCACATTGCCACTTGTGCCTAATGACCCTGTTGGACACGGACACATCACATTAAGGGCAGTCAGATGAGTTTACCGGGCGAGGACATGAAGCAAAAGGTCAACCCACGCACCGGGCCAGCAATAAATAATAGATATACGAGTATGCACGCAGATATTCTCCCATTCAGCAGGCCCAGGTTCATGCCCCATCTCGTGTCCGTGTTCATGCTGATCCGAGTGGCACCCAAGTGCATTGCACTCGCACTGCCGCCCGCCCCGAGGGTTCCGTTTTGGTTTGGTTCTGGCTGCTGGCTGGTTGGCTGTGAGGCGGACGTTGCTCTGGCAAATCATGCTGTCTAAATTTGTATTTATTAGACAATGCGCCACGGGGCGTATGTGTAATATGCCATGCCATGCCATTAGATGCATTCCAGTCCAACATGACAGCAGCCTGGTGTGTGTGTGTGGGTCCATGCCTGTGGCTACAACATGAACTGCAATCTTTGAGAGCCTGGAGTGGGAGTGGAGTCTCAGCATTGGCTGAAAGAAAGCCCGGATTAGCGATGAGATTCTCTTTTCACATACTCGTATATATCCTCCTACATGTATTCTTTCAGAGAGAACGGTTCTATTGAACCCGTTTGAAGTGCTCACATTATCATATTCCCCAGTCCCAGAGCGAGCAACGAGCAAAAGAATCCAATAAAAATAATGAGGCTAGAGTCCAGGGGAACGGCAACAGCAACAGCCACAGCAACACTCGTGCACCCAAGGAGCAGAGCAGCGCCATAAAAAAAGGAGCAAAGCAGCGTATGAAAAATATAAAAAAGTTAAAATAATACGAGTCGAGAGCTGCTGCTGGGTCTGATGCATATTTTGACTCTAGAACAAATAGAATTTTGCATTTGACCAAAGAGTGGAGGGGTGCAGGAGGCTGTGAGGGGCAAAGGGTGTTTGGTGTGGTGTGGCACATACTCAATTTATTTACAAAGCGGGACTTTCAGTCACAGCTCTTCAGTGGCAATGTCAGTGCTGTCCAGGGCGTGGCACAAGTTGTATTTTCGTTCATTGTTCCTGGCGCTGCACTCTCGCCAGACGGTCTGCCAGTCAATCACACACCCAGTGACCGTTCAATGAGCAAATAACATGTCAAGTCTCATTATGTTTCGCTCACAATTCGGTTAGACGGAGCACAGTGGCTCCTCAAAGATGAAAACCCATGGAAAAACAGGGATTTTATAGGAAAATGTGTGACGTTTGTCCTTGGCTTCATCTCAAAATCAGAGGCACAGACGCTTCCTTACACTTCAAGGAGTATTTATATAGGTCCAAAACCATTAAGATCTAATTTATATAGGACTTATATTCCTATTCACTATGGGTAAACGGTGGCAAAATTGAATGAATATCGTTTGCTTTTGTAACTATTATTTTTCAGACTTTTTTTGTAGGTTGTTTTATCAACCTTTGGACCACTGTGCCTGCCCGCTTCGATGCTGTTGGCGTCCGGCGATTGAACTTACTCTCCGACAGCAGCATCGTTTTTATCAGTCAACCAGTGCCCCTTTGGCCCTCCGGCCATTGTCCAGACACGGTCTAGCCCCCTCTCTCTCTCTCTCTGTCTCTCTCCCTGCATATATATCTGCCTCCATGCCTAGTCTATCTCCCTCTGCTGTGGCTGTGTGTCTGCTAAAATGGCTGGCAATTTAGAATTTATGGCAGCTGCATGATTTGTATGATACGAACGTAAGCAGTTTGCACTCACGTACTCGTACCGTACCTAGGGGGGCAGGCTAACCATCGTATCCGTGGATTGGGGAGCAGGAAGTGGAACCGAAAAGGGTTGTCTGTATCTGTATCTCTATCTGTGGCTGCTTCTCTCCCTCTGACTCTGACTCTGTCTCTGTCTATGCCCCAGGCCGCGGCACATTTGTCTATTTGAACTGGCGTTGGGCGCTGTGTGGCATTTGTGATCATTTAATTTGAATTCGCGTCTGAAATGGCCGACGGGTTGAAAATTAAACAACGCAGGATGCGTCCCATGAAGACCAAGAGAGTGGGAGGGAGAGGTGTGGAAGGTGGCTCTCGTATACTCGTATACCCGAGTATTTTTTTAGTCGCTGCTCATTTGCATTTGTCTGCGAAATTGGTTAATTTCATTTGTGTGGCCCCTGCCCCACGGAGGCGTTGCGGTGCGGTGCCTGGACTGCTCATTAAAGTGCAGCGACAGCTGCCATCCGTTGCAGGACGATGGCTGCCATGCCCTAGCCTCCATTCGGATTTCGGCATCCGGCCATCAGCTGTTGCTGCTGTTGCTGCTGCTGCACCGCATTATGCGCGCAGGCGTAAAACTTTCAATTATTTAAATTATGCCACATGAACAATGCCACACAATGCCACATATGCCACACCAACAGTAGCAGCAGCAGCAGGTTGTGTTCTCTATGCTGATGCTTATACTTCTCCTGATGCTGCTGCTGCTGCTGCGAACAATGTCTCCCATCGCCACATCTGCCCCGTCTCCCGTCTGCTGCCATGTTACAAAATTGCCGCAAGTTAAACGCATGTCGACACAGGCAGAGGAGCCCCATGCCCCCGCCAGACTGCACGTTGCCCACATAATTCATTCATATCATCAGCGCTTCCTCGCACAGAGGACAGGCACAGACACAGGCACAGGCACAGGCACATCGGAGACACAGAGGAGACACAGACACTGCCCCGCCGCCAGATGAGATGAGTGATGGCTCCCACATATCGCGCATATCGACATCATAACCATTGTGTAAATGTCACTTCATCCCGTGCCACCGACTGGGGCAGAGAGCAGAGTGCCGAGAGAGAGGTGTCAGGCTCTGCCGTCAGCCAGTGTTATTTATTGAGAATGTTGCACATACGCCGGGTATTACGCGTCAAAAGGAGGATTTACTGAAGTGTGGGTTAAAGGAGTGGGCTTTCCTTTCGCGTTTTAACCGTATCCTGGGAATTTAAATACGCTCCCGGGCGTATGGGAATATATATTAGGAATTACTCAGCAAACAGGGGTATAAAAACATCTACAGGGACTGCTCTATCGCGGCTGCTTTCCGTCAAACAAAATTTCATGGCTCAAAACTCCGCCTCCGCCTCCGCCTCCGCTGCCGCCTCCGTCGTTGCTGACATCACAATTAAGCCATAACTCATCGTGCAATGGCCAGTGGGCATGTATGCACGCTGCTGCCTGCATTTCGTATTTTGTCAGTCTCTCGCTCTCGGTTACATTCCATTACAGCCATAAAAAGAGGCTTACCACCGGCAGTGCCAAAAAGGAGCACAAAAGTCTGAACGAGAATGAATGCCACACACGACTGGCGGGCGGCAGAAAAAAAATAATATAAACCGATTGGAGGCGGACAAGCAGAGAGGAAAAAAAAGAGCAGATGCTGCGGGAATTGCTGCAGATACAGATACAGATACCGATACGGCTGGCCATGCATATCTGTAGATACATATTGCCATTCATTGCTCTTTTGCCTCCTCCTGCGCCTCGGCTGCGATGCGTCTGTCTCTCGTTTCATATTTCGCATGTATTTACTTTGTATCACTTGTCACATTTTTTATTATCATTGTCCCCCCCCTCTCGGGCTCTCTTGGATGCTGTTGCCCCTGCCTCTTGCTGGCCCGTTGCTGTTGTCCCAGCCTCCCTCTTGTGGCCCGTTGCTGTTGCCCCTGCCTGCCTCCTGTGGCACGTTGCCATTGCTGTTGCTGTGGGTGTTGTGATTTTTTATGGCTCATCTGCAGGGCGGGCGGCGAATATTGTTATTATATCATTCTTCATCAGCTTGATTCCCCATTCATTGTTGTGTTTATAAGGCGCACAACGAAAAAGAAAAAAGAATATACTTTTCATTATTTGTTTGGGGCTGCCGCGCTGCTGCTGCTGCTGTGGCAGCTGTTGAAGGGATTAATTTCTTGATTTACCCGAGGAATATACCGGCACCAGTGCCAGTGCCAGTGCCAGTTTATCCACAAATGCCATTCGGGGCCGATGCTTTGTTCTTTTGCGCGTTTGTTGTCGCCCTGGCAACCAGTTGGAGATGTTGCCCCTTCAATTTGTTCGTTGCTGCCTCGTCGTCATCTCTGCCGTGCAATTGTGTGGAAACGAAGCGTATTTCCCCTCCTCTGGCATACACTGGAAAATATGCTAATGCCACGGGGGTACGGGGGGCTGGGGGGCTGTGGCAGGCATCAGTCAACAGCGTTTCAGAATGGGGCAAAAAGTGAAATGAAATTTTTCTTATTTTCGTTTATTTTTTGTTCACATCTAAGCGTCAAACACTTTCTATTGTTAAGAGGGGGAGGGGACCAAACCCATCATCAGCTTCGTATTTTTCCAAGGGATTATCATTCTCCTATTTCTGTTGTTGTTGTTTTTTTTTCTGGGGATCTCTTGAAATTGTTTTACATTTTCCCCTCATTGTTCATTGTAACGCGTTTTGTTGATACTATATAAATTTGTTGTTGCTTTTGCCCCTCGAAAAAGACACAAAACAAAACAACAATTTCCATGGGATAATCCCTTGGATTTCATATTAGTTGTGTATTTGCTTTCCATTTGTTTATCGCATCCCCTCTTTTTGCTGTTCAGGTGGAAAAAAAGGTTTGCATACTTTGGGTTCGGCCTAAGCCCTTTGCCAATTACTTAAACATAAGGTAAAGCCTCCAGGGATTTACAAGTGCTTTTCCGCCCACTCTCTTGAAGGGGACACTTGTTTTAATAGACTGCGTGAGGGGGCACAGAACTGGCGATGGGGAGAAGTTCCCCTGAAGTTCCCAGAACTTTCGAAGTTCGAAGTCTTTAGGCCAAAGGATCCATTGCATGTCCCGATTGCTGCCTGGCTTTGTTTAAGTCATATTTATCCTTAAATTTGCATGCCACTTAAGCCTGTGCCTGTGCCAGTGCTGTATTGTATCTCCGACACTCACTCAAATTGGGGTTTAATCAAATTGCATTTGAAAGGCAAAGCAAAGCAGAGCAGAGCCAAGGAAGACACTTTCCCCAAATGCAAAATGCAAAATGCTCCGGCTTGAATGCAGGATGAATGAATGAATGAATGAATTATTTTATTAGCGCTTAACAAAAGAAACGCAGAAGAGGGGAGGATCGAAAGCATAAAGAACACTCATAAATATCAAAGTGAATTCAATTCCCCGCTGCTCTATTAAAATCACATTACCCGTCACAAAATGCCATTTAAATCATAAAAGAATTTCCCATAAATTCCGATGGAAACAAAACATTAAAGTTGAAAGTTTAAAGTTAAAAGAATACAAAAAATTATACGCTCGATGCATAAATCAAAGCATAAACTGCAATAAATTATGCAATTTGCATTTAAAACTCAAATATAAATACAAAAAATTCGAAAAAAGGAAACAAAAAAACAATGCGAAAAAATTGGAAAATATTTCCACAGACAACAACAAATAGAAATGAAATGACAAACAAATGTGAAGCTAATTTGTCAGCTTGTTGATGCCACACATCCACTGACAAACAGACAGACAGGCATCCATGCCAGACGACAGCAAAGCACACAACAAGATTGGAGGGGACAGGGGACAGGGACAGGAGCCAGATTGCAGTGGAGAGGAGGGGAGGGATCCAATGAGACCACAAAAGCCATGAAGCCGTCACTCAATCAGATACGCAAAACGAATTGAAATCCGTGTGCTGGATGGCTGAATGAATGGCTGAATGACTGCATGGCTGCATGGCTGAATGTCTGAATGGTTGGTGAATGCAATTTGCAATTAAAGCAAGAATGCGTTCCCTTTTTTCCATTGCGGGGGTAATTTCAAGGCAATTACCTATAATATTTATGGCCAGACCGCAAAACATTTGTCCAGAGCTGCTTTTACATGTGTAATTGGCAAACAGGCGGGTGGAAGGGTGGAAGGGTGGCAGGGGGCGGCAGTAGTGGGCGTGTCACTGTTCACAGTTTGCGTTAATTAATTGACCAAACCGTGCCACCTGTTGGCGCTGTGCGTAAACGCAGAGGAAAAGAAATTGCTCCAATTTCCACAGACACACACAGACAGACATTTAGCGTTGCCACAGAGATATCCTTTGCAGACAGGAGACAGGGAGATAGAGAATGCTTCCTGCAGCACTAATCAGAATCCTAAATTTATGACCGTCATTTAATTGGGGGCCCGGAAAGACATGCACGTTGACATGTCGACACATCGATAGGCGACTAAGGATCAACATCAACATCGGAAGCAGCAGGAAGAGCACCAGCAGCATATGGGTCCCATAATGCAACAGATTTGTCAGACATTTGCCTTCTGGCCATAGCAGCACACACAGCCCCGACAGTCCCGGCAGGCAGACAGGCCAAGAGCTAGCCAAACATTTGCAGTTGTCAAGCATTTACCTCGTGGCATACAGGCATTTCGCCTGTAAATGAAACTAAAAGGACCTGAAAGAGCTGGCCAATACCCGCAGGAGAGAGAGCAAGAGACCCACATATAATCGAAGGGCCAATAAAAGTTTGTCATAATGCATGGACCTTATGCCTGTGTCGCCGGAAGGACCCTCGGCTGATTATATCCCGAGACTCGTACTGTTTTCGGTTTATGTGTTTGTGTGCCAGAGAGATGGAGACTCAACTCAATTAGAAGGCAATTGTGTTCACTCAAGTGCAATAATTAGTCGGATAATAGAAGCACCCAGGAGAAACCACATCAATTGAATTATATCATATGCCTGGCCAATCGATTGAAGCTCCCTCCAGATTGTGCGGTGGAATTTAATTTGTGAATTTGTATTTCGGAGTGTAGGAGGATATCCTTGACCTGTTGCTAAGTCGAATTTATGGACATTCATTGCATGGCTTTCCGTCGTCCTAATGAGTGGGCATAAATCACAGAGACACCGAACCAACGACCAGGTTTTTGTCAGTGTGTCACACAGAAAGGCCCAAAGGGTGTTTCCAGGAAGTAACCGGATCCCTCTACAATTACAGTATGCTCTCTCTGAAGGAACAACGGCATCATCAGGCAACATGAGACACTTGGCATACAAAAAACACCGTTAGCAAAGAACGAAAAAAGCCAGAAGCAGGACCCAGACCAAGACAAGGAGTTGAGCAACGAGACAACGACAAGAATGATATTGTATGGAAAGTATCGCATTTCAGCACAGACGACAAGGACAAGGACAACGCTGAGGGCCAGAGCAGAAGAGACTCCACTGCGGCATTGTCTGAATGTAATGTAGCGCCACTGTTGCCATGTCTTATTGTTCCCTCTCGTAAAGCATTTATTGAAGATTTACAACGGGCAACTTGCAACAAACAACAAAACAACAGCAGGGGCAACATTTGGTGCGCCTTTTGGCATCCAAGCAACTTACATATTTTCCCCGTCTACCCATACTCTTGTACGGCTACATAATTTCATTTACTTTGGGAGAATCGGACGAATCAGACGAATCGGATGAACCCGGTGAATGGGGTGGGGCGGGGAGGGGACTGGGAGCGAACGCGTGATTCCGGAAGGCAACTGCAGAACGTAAAAGTTTTGCAGTTATGTCCGCCAACAAGCAGGAACAAGAGCAAATGCTTATAAGTATGCTTACCATTTTGTATTTGGCTGCCACTGGTGCTGCCTTGCCACTGGTGCTGCAACTGCTGCTGACGCACGTACCGGAAGTGTGCCGGGGGGGGCTGGGACTGGGGCATGGAGCACAAGGACGACACACGTCACGGCAAAAGTTAAAAGTTTGCCATCAATGTTTGCATTTCAAGTCTCACTCCTGGATGGCAGTTCATTTTGCCTGAGCGCTGCGCACAGACGTCCTTGACAGGATGACAGCGAGGATGGCAGCAGCAGCAGCTGCAACAAGCCATGCCTCACGCAGGCTAAAGCATACTTTTGTTCATCCTTTTTCGCTTGAGCTAATGAAAAATGTATGGAGTGGCTTTAAACTCGAAAAGTCTACGACTTCAACCGGGGGCGAAAGAACTTGTCCCAGTTAACCCAGAGATCATCGGGAGATGCTGGTTCTATACACCTCTCTATACATCCAATCAATACGGATTCAGCTTGAAAGAGTGGAATCAGTGAGTCGCTGGAATCGCCAATCTCTTGATTTCCCCCTGGTGCCATGTCTTTGATAGTACCTCTGGTCTATGGTCTCCGGTCTATGGTCTCTGGTGTGTGGTCTCTGGTGTGTGGTCTCTCGTGTGTGGTGCTGCTTAAGGAACTTCAACAAATTAGATAATTCTCTGGGAGAATGAACAGGACAGGCCCCAAGTGTGGCGGCAAAGTTTGTTGATGCTTCTGCGGGTAAAAACTTCAATTCCCTGATCAGGTGCAGCCAGCAGCAGCAGTCCTTTGCTGTCTGTCTGGTGGCCATTGCCACCTCCTGCCCTGTGTGTGTTTGTCAAGTTGTTAAGCTGTTGTTTGTTGTACGTGTTGTCGTTGTGTTGTACGCACATAAACGAGTATTTATTACGCGCACAACTTGACATAATTCCTATTTGTCTGCCCAGGAAAGGAGGGAATATAGCTGATGCAGCATTGGCCATCGATATATAGAGTTTCATCATCATCATCATCAGCGTTAAGAAGCCACATTGAAGGCGACAAAGCTGCTGTCTGTCCCGTTGGAAGGAGCAGAGCAAGTTTTGACTTAACAACTTCATCTCTCATCAGTTGGGAGCGGGACGGGCGGGCACTTAGTTTATCTGACAGCCTATAAGAGTACGTGTGTGTGCTGTATCTGTGTGTGCACAATAAGATTTCTTAGCGCATTAAGCTGGGGCAGAGGCAGTAGCAGGAGTATCAACGGTGGGAAGAAGCAACAACAAATAAATGCCATTAGCAGCCAGCCAAACTGTAAGCCAAAATGGCGCCATCAACGCGAAAATAATACGGGAAAATGCGGCGTTAATGGCAGCGCTGAAAGGAGAAAGCTGTGAGAAACAGAGACAGAGAAAAAGAGAGAGAGAGAGAGGGAGGGGGAGAGGCAGCGCATGTGAAGGCAAACGATATTATGATTATGATTATTATGTTGCTATTAGATTAAGAGCAATTTTAACTTTTTCCGCTCGCAGACAAAGGCTTGCGCCCCCCCTCCCCACTTCCCGCGAGCACCCTTTGAACCCATTTCCTTCTGCAACTTCTCATTTTTTTCTTTTCGCTTCTTGCTTTCCTTTTTCCTGCGTCAACGCCTTCCGTTTGGCTTTGGCTTACGACACTTGACGCCCAAGAGGCAGCACAGTCCACGGTCCACAGTCCACAGTCCTCAGAGCCTGCTCCTGTTCCAGTTCCAGCCTGGGTCTTAGCCACGCTTAATTGGTTGGCTTTTATTACTTGGCAAGTGCTGCAAGCGCATAATTTGCCACGGCTCTGTACTGTACTTTACTGTATAGTGGGCCATGCGTGGGATTAAAGAAAATTCAAGGGGAGGGATTCTAAAGGAGCCTTATTCGGTGTCCCAGGAGTATGTGAACAATTGATAATGAAATGAAAATACCTGGAAAATTGAACAATTAAATGTGAAATTCAACGAATTATTTGTCTATTTTAGGGGGGAAATTTTCAACGATTTATTTGACTGTTTTTGGGGGAAATTCTCAAGATTTTGAAAGAATTTTTGGGATTGGAAATATTTGTAGGGGAATTTCTTTTGTTCTCCGATTCATTTCCAATGCGTTTTCCACTATACCTGCGCTCTCCACTCTCCCTGCTCCTCCTCCTCCTCCTCGGGAGCTGGGAAATCTTTTTTTAATTAAATAAGCATCCCGTAGATTAGGGGAAGGCGTCCGCGGCCCTTTCCTGGAGTCATGCTGGCTGCCTGTGTGCCGGCTCACTTCGCACCTACACATTCTGTGGCACACGGCCACGCCTACCCACCCAAGACCCCAAGACTCTGAGACTCCAGCCACTCCTCCGTCGAAACAAAGCGCGGGAGGAGGGGGTGGGGTGTGCGCGTGCTTTTGGTAGTTTGTGGCGCCATTTTAGCGCGAAATGAATTTAAATTGTTTGCCGTCGTTTCCTGCATTAAGGCCAGCTTCCTGGGGCCTGGCCTGCTGTCGTGTGCCGTGCCTCTTGGCCAAAAGAAGAAAAAACGAAAATTGCTTAATTACAACAATTATTATATACTCGGCCCCTCCCCCTTGGAGGGGGATTTCCTGCTGTATTCCGATGTTGCTGCTGGCCTGATCTTTTGTTGCTGCTGTTGTCTGTTAATTTAATTAAATATTTCCACACCTTCTGCTGCTACAAAGGGTCTTCATAGATTCCCTCTTCCTCTTGGAATTTTAGGTGTTAATTTCCTGTCTAGTAGATGCAAAACAAAAGCAACAACAACCTGCTGCTGCTGCTGCTGTTGCAAGTCGTCGGCTCCAATAAAAATAATTGCCACGGCCAGACGGAGAAAATTACAAGGCACTCACTCCGCGTGTAGTCCTTGGAGTCCTTGGAGTTTTATGCCACGGAAAATTGCATGCGAAATAATTGAAAAGCATCGACTGCAGCTTTGTCCTGCTGCTGTCCCGCTGTCCTGCTGCTCCTTGCTGCATCCTCCGGGTGTGGATAAAGTTTTCTTCGCAGCGCCCGAAATAATAGGAGCCAAAGTGGTTGTAAATATTTTGCGCCAAGCATCCGGCTCTCTGTCTGCCACACAGCCCCTCTGTGCCCCCTCCGTCCCCTCTCCGTCTCGCAGCGTGACAAAATGCTGCGAAAAGTCATTTTTCAGCTAAATGAATTTGCGCCAACTGCGCAAAAAACAACGACCAAGAAAATGGCCAGAAAATGGGAGCATTTCGGCCATCTCAGGAGTCGGAGGAAATGGCTTTGTCATTGGGGGTCCTGCATCCTGTGGGTCAGGCGGCAAGTTCAATGGGCAACTAATGAGGCGACCTTAAGATTACTTTTTCACGATTTACTCAGCGCGAAAAACTTTTCCCTTACCGAGTCTTTTTTTTCATCTCCATTGCAGGTCCTCCAGGACCGCCCGGACCCCCAGGCAAGCGAGGGAAGCGCGGCAAGAAGGGCGATACCGGCGACAAGGGCGAAGCGGTAAGTGGCAAGCCAAGTGGCAACAAACCCGTTCCATATGCTAAGCAAAAAAGAGTTCTCTTCACGATCCGCGCAGGGTCTCAATGGCATCAGCGGCGAGAAGGGAGCGGCTGGGAAGCCCGGCGACAAGGGCCAGAAGGGCGACACCGGCCACCCGGGCATGGATGTCTTCCAGACGGTGAAGGTAAGTTCGTGTCCGTGGCACAATCGAAAACATCCAAAACGAACGAACGGCTGCTGCAATTCTCGGCTCTCAGCTCTCGGCTACAAAATTGAATAGCGTCTAACTGGATCTAAATTGCTTTTGCATTCCTAGGGTCTGAAGAGATCGGTGACAACGCTGCATGGCGGCACGTTGGGCTATGCGGAAATAGTTGCTGTTAAGGTATAGAGCCACACCCCACTCTACCCCTAAACCCAACCCCCTCTCAATCTCACTCTTACTGTTACTCTTAGTCACTGTAGTCCTTCCGTAGATGTCGTCGTGGTCATGGCCATTGCTCAAAGGGCAAATGCAGATGGCCAGGAGATGGCAGCGCAAATGCAACAAATTATTTGCAACTTGTTGTCCTTGCCTTGTCCTTTCTCTCTCTCCCTCTCCCTCTCCCGGTGTGTTCCTGTTTGTTGGCCGTCTGCAATTGTCCTTCCTATGTCGTTGTGTCGTAGTGTCGTAGTCGGTCTTGTTGTAGTTGTATTTACGAGTATTGTCCGTCCCCGCTTCATTGTTGTTTGTATCCGTAATGCTTTTAAGTTGTCTCTCCCGTCTGTTGTCTCCTGTCTCCTGTCTGCTGTTCCTTTGTTTAAACTGCACCATAAATTTGTTGCAACATCGCATCCCCTTCCCCACCTCCTTCTCTTTCGTTCTTTCCGTTCCTTTGGACACTTTTTGGATGCCTTTTCATTTCGTAGATTCCTCGGTAATTTTTAATGGAATTTTCCCATGGCCGTTGGGCGTTCTCTACTGTTTTCCCGTACTGTATTTTCCTCTGTAGACTTTTGAGTTTTCGCCTTAACCAACAGACACTCCATTTGGTGGGGTCCTTGGTCCTTAGTCCTTAGTGTGCGGCTTATTTGCTTTTCATTTGCTTTATCTTGCTTTTTGCAGCAGCTTCTTCTGTTCTGGTATTCTGTTGATTTATTAACCATACTTTTAACCATTCTTTATTTTGAATATTACTTTGATTAACCGATTTTAAACGTTTTTTAACTCCATTTTTGGTTGATTTAAATCCTGTCTGTTGTTGTTTTTGTGGTTGGTGCGCTGTAAGGACTTGCAAGAAGCCGGCGTCAATGTGTCCGCTTCCACAGTCATACAGCTGAAGGTAAGTTGCTGCCCCACACCCGAATGCTACGCCAAGGAATCCTTTCATCCTCCAGCATGTCCTCTACTTTATGTCCTGCACGTGCCCATCTCTCTTACTAACCTCTACCTCAAGTTAATACTTTTCTGGCAACTCCATGGGCGATCCTAAGCTAATAAACATCTCTCTCTCTTTGCGGCCAGGGCGAGCCTGGGGAGCCGGGTCCGCCGGGACCAGCGGGCGAGGCGGGACAGCCGGGGGTGCCGGGCGAGCGAGGACCACCGGGCGAAACTGGAGCGCAGGGCGTCCAGGGCGAGGCCGGACAGCCGGGACCCGCCGGACCGCCTGGCGTGTCTGGTGCACCTGGCACGAAGGTGAGTACCGAATTGAGTGATTCACCGAAAAACCCAGAAGAACCCAGAAAAACCCAAAACAAAGGCACGAGATAAGGACACACACACACACATTCGTGTCTGGATTCATAACGAACGAACCGAAGAAGATGTCACCGGGATTAATGCATTATCCGTATCTGTTGGATAAACATTGTGACGTTTTAAGTGACTGACTGCCAAGTGATTCGTAGTCGTAGTCCTGTCGTGTGTGTGTGTGTGTGTGTGTGCCTGCTTTTGTTCTTTTTGGGTCGGTTTTCCACATTATTTATCGTTTATTTATGTATTAAGCGCCCGCTTTTGTTGCCACATCCCTGCCGCACCTTTCCTTCTTGACATTTTCCTTTTTTTTTTTTTTTGGTTTCTCGTTGCATTTTCCACTTAATTTTCCACAATGACTCACTCACATCCGCATGCGGCTCTCTCTCTCTCTCTGTCTCTGTCTCGTTTACAGGGTGACAAAGGCGATCGCGGCGATCGGGGACTAACCACAACCATCAAGGGTGACGAGTTCCCCACGGGCATCATCGAGGGTCCGCCGGGACCGGCTGGACCACCTGGTAAGTGTGGCAGCTGTACGGGTATATGTGTTTGTTTGTTCATTTCATCCAACAGCCACTTAAGCACTCTCGGATACAGATACAGATACAGATACACGCACATGCAGATACAGATGCAGTCGCTGGCTTGGGAATCGATCGATCGATGAGGTTTTCAAGTGCTGCCACGCGGCTGCGGGTCGCCTAATTTATAGGCCATCAACCGAAATCTGGGAATGCTCTCTCCCTCGCCCTCGCCCCCGCCCCCATTCCCACTCCCACATCTAATTGAGTCATTGACGAACGGAACATTGCGTCCCCTGGCTTGGCCTTTGAATTTTGGCCTCTTATTTTTGGGGCTGTGGCTCGTTAAAATGGAAATCAAAATGCCAGCCAGCGCTTGCATTTCCGCTGCCTGCCAAACACATTTTTCAAATATTTTATTTCGAAGCCTCGTCCATATTTGGAAATTTTGGGGAATTTTGCGATAACATTTACGACCTTTGCCGCATGCCGCATGCATAGTTCGACGTCAATTAAATGCGCACCAAATTGTTGGCAGCTCAACATCCTCCTCCTCCCTCCGTCCCGCCCACAGGCAACAACAATAGAATTTCCATTTGTTTGGTTTGGCCTGTTTTTATGAGCTGGCTGGCCCCAAACACATTTCTGCACTTTATTCGAATTTAATAAACGAAAATAGCCACCAAAAACATGCCGTTCCCGAGTAGTGGAGCCTCCTAAATCTGTCCAACGATTTCCATAAAAATTTGTAGACCCCGAGAACTCGAACTCGTAGCCGAAACACTTCTCGCAGTCGTAAAAATGCAACTTTATGTCATTTATGTTGCTTTTAGCGGCTCATTAGCATGGGACTGGACTGCCATCGAGAGCTGGAGCTGGAGCTGGCGGTGGAGTACAACAATACTTACATGGAATCGAATGGAATGGCTTGTACTATTGGTTTACTAGGGGCACTCAGGAGGGGTATAATAAATAGGCAATCGGTTCATGTCTCGGACTGAGGCCAATGATGAGTGGATAGATTGATGGCCTATAAATGTCGTGTGGGACATTGAAAACTCCTTTGCCGAGTTGATGGATTGTCGATGGAGGGCTGGATGGATGGCTCGAAAGGAATTTCAATTAAACTGGCAAACAGAGATTCTGATTCAATAATCAATTTATGCTTTCTGGTAGATGCCTCCGATCTTCCGATTTGGACTACCAGCGAGTGCCCCTAATGCATTTGAGCGTGCCATCAATTAAGCGCTTGTCCGCGGCTTGTACGACCCGCATCCGCCCCGCCTACTCCCCTCTTGCCTTATCAGTGGGCTGGCATCAAAGTGCTGCGATGTTGCAGTTGCAGTTGCGATGGCCATTGTTTCTAGATTTCTTCCTGGACTGCCACCAGAGATCTGCCGCTGCGATAGCCGTCGACAGTTGCAGTTGCACTAATGCCAGGCATTACATCCGCCCCCACTGTGCCTCTGCTTCTGTGGGTCTGCGTCTGCCTTGATGGACATGAAATTGCAATTTATTTGTTCCCCACCGAAAATCAGCGACCCACTGGAGGGAGTCGTGGCCAGCTCAGGGGACAGCATTTGGTCTTGATTTGAATAAATTGAGTGTCATTTGTATTTTGGGATTCCCTGCGTCTGGTCTCGACGGCTTATCTTATCGTTCTCGTAATTAGTTAAGCTTTTCTCTGGCACACAGATCCGAGATCCGAGACCCGAGACCCTCTCACAGCAATTGAATGTGTCATTTGGAGTCTCTCTGGGTTTTCTCTGGAAATGCTGGTCCAGCAGCCCACACAAAATCTCGGAAGTCTCAGCTGTAATAGCAAAAAATTCAATTTATTTCATGATTTATTTGAATTTCATTTCATTTGGGCTTTCGGCTGATTGCATTTCGTCTTTGGGCTCTCACTAGACTGGACTCTGGACTGAAATTAAAACTTATCTCTTGCGTTGCCATCTGCAAACAAGGCAACAACCGAAACAGGACCGGCAATCCAATATCCTGGACACTATAAATCCACAATCCTGCCACTCCGAGTCCACTCTGCAGTCCGCAGTCCGCAGACCGCTCTTCTTCGGGCTCTTTTCTGTCTGGCATTGTGGAAATAGTTTTTATTTTTATTTTTATTTCCATTTGTATTTTGTTTGCAATTGTCGCCTAAAATGCTTAACGGTGAATTATGCAACCATAAATGGGAAAACTCTGGCCCAGACAATGAAAGAGAGTGGCAACAGGGTTGGAGAAGGAGAAGGGGGGGGATACAGACACATAGTTTATAAACAAATGGGAAACGACATCTACAGGATCCACAGAAACGTCCGTCCACAGGCTGGCTGGCAAATTTATGCTCAACGAGTGTATCTGACCAAAGGACGACCCAGTCCTCGACCTGCCCCCTAAAACCCCAATTTTACGAACTTAATAAATTTTCTATATCTTTTCGCACACAACACACACACACAAACACAAGGGCACATTTTGACAAGCCGCACAATTGGATTTATCTATGATATGACTCCTCTTGTACCTCCCCCATTGTTGGCTCTGTGTAAATGGTCTCATTTAATGGCCATGGTAAACAGCCAGAGAGCCGAGAGCCCGAGCCGAGAGCCCATCATGGCCATCCCTGGCAAAAAAGGAACGCTATTTCTCATTATTTTAACTAAACAGGTTGCCCAGCCACAGTGGGGCAAAGTCAATTGAGTGCTGATGGATTTATGGGCCACTTTGAGGTATCGCCCAGAGTTGAACAACAGAACGCGCAAATTGAGTGAAGAAACGGAGGGGCTTTTGATGGGTGCAAAAGTGGCTGTCGTTCGAGGACCAAGACCAAGACCAAGAGATTGGAAACAGATGAACACAAATTGGATTTGAATGGCAAGGAGCATCAGCAGGAACGGAACGGAACACAGATTCAATTTCAGCTCCAGTTCATTGGGCAGATCTCCTCGATGGCATAAATAAATTCCTGCTGCTTTGGCAGCTGCCGGCTGCCGGCTGCCAGGGAGAGCAGGGAAAGTGCAACTTTTGCATATTAAATTGTTATTCTGCATCTGTTTGCCTTTCGATTCAGCTGCTGAGTTGAGTTTTGCAGGAGGGCAAAGGGTATGGGCGGGGGCACGGGTTTAAGTAGGTCAAGTCGCGTCATTAGCATAGAATTCTTCGAAGAAGTTGAGCTACGAGATACATTGATTGGCAACCACTGTGTTTTCCAGTTTATTTCATTCTTTGGCAAATAAACAATTTGCATTTTGAACTAAGCCCGAGCATCCCATCCATCCCGTCAAGAGGAGTGGTCCGTCCTGTCATCAAACCAGTTGAACAAATTGCTGACCAAAACCAACAACAAATGATTGTGGACACACTCGGGGGCACCTGGGGCAGGGGGCAGGGGCAGGGGGCAGGGCGGGCGGTTTATTGAGCTCTTGTTGCTCTATAATTACAAAAGGTAGCGACGCCCCCACCCCACCCTGTTTGCGAAACACTTGCGGGCGTATCTGTATCTGCGTATCTGCCTGAATCTCTCTGTATCTGTATTTTGTTTACTCGAATTTTGGGTAAATCTGTCACTAGAAATTGCTGGCTAAAATTAACATTTTCCCGCACCGCACAGGTCCACCAGGGGAGCCTGGAGAGCGTGGCGAGGCGGGACCCATCGGACCAGCCGGACCCCCCGGCGAGAAAGGACCGCGCGGCAAGCGTGGCAAGCGGGTGAGTAATCAACAAAAAAAAAATAATGAAAAAGAAAAACTTGATTTCCACTCGATTTTTAATTGGAAACCCGACCGAGTCGGAGAGGCTGTAAATTGAGTTGAAAAACAACAGCGAAACAGCGAAACAAGAAGTGTATTATCATGTAAATTACTTTTGTAAAAATGTGCGTGGGAGTGTGCGTGCTTTAATGTTATGCTAATCTGTAAATATAAGTGCGTCAAAGCTCCGCATACCCGAGGGGCGTAAAGGTGTAAATATGAACGTGGCACTGACAGCACAGCCCCATCCCCATACCCATACCCATCCCCATCGTATCCTTTCCTATCCTTCCGCATGGCCGCTCCGCTGGCTCTCACCTGCATGTTGAATGTTGTCTATATAATGAGCATGTTTACACGACTCCAGCCAGGAACGTGCTCATTACATAGCCCGTAATGAGAACTATGTACATACATACACACCACACGTGTATCTGTATGTGCCCGAATATGTTTAGATTCTGTGGAGCAGCACAACTTTGACAGGCGGAGCCAACAGCAAGAAGATGTTCGTCGTGCGTCGTTAACTACAATCAAAGTTCGCCAAGCCGAGCCCTGATGATGTAAGGATGTTGATAAGAGTGCGTAAAAGTATCTGACAGATACTTTGCCAGGCAGCACCCTGGGGAGCCCGAGTGAAACTATGTCGAAGCCCATAGAAATTGTCAAAAATGTTTTCGCGTTCTAATCTGGCGCCTAATTTATGGGCGCCGCCTCCCAGGAACGCTGCCCATAGATACTCGTGGAGTATCTGCAGCATTTATCTAGTCGTTTTGTATCTACGATGCGGCAGGGCGGCTTTCGTTCCGGTTCTGCTGCTCTCTGGAATGTCAACAGTGCAAAGATACTTAACATTTTTATTGGCACTTGAAGTGTCGGCAGCTGTTGCCGCCTTCTGACGTGTTGATGGATGCACGATATATCCATAGATAGGGGCGGGGGCGGGCGAGGCGCCAATGGTGGAATTTTCATTTCATTTTCCTTTTCTTTTCTCTACTCTGCTCTGCTCTGCTGTGCTCTGGGGGTATATATGAATATGTAGCGAAGCCAGCACGTGTTTGTGTACGTTATGAAAAATGCATAAGCGCCGCCAGCGAAGCAGGGGATTGTGTGTGTGTGGGGGTTGGATCTCCCTTACGATTCAACTTGATCTGGGGTGCTGGGTATTGCTATTGATATGGGATATGTGTCTGTGTTTGTATGCGTATATTGTATATTATGTTGCTTCCTCAACCAAAGGCGCAAACATTTGCGCATTTTGCCAGCATTCATGGAGCTCAAAGGGGGAAAAAACATTCTGATTATTGTGCAGCGCACAACAACCAAAGCAATGGGAGAGGCAAAGTCAAAGTCATGGGAGTGGGGTTGGGGGTACTACTCGAGTTGTTGCTGTAATAACGCGTAATGCCATAAGAAACAGGCGATGGCATACCGAATGCCAATACGCCCGGCAGCCAAAACAACAAACAAAAAACGGCGGCAGGCGGCAGGCAGCAGGCAGCATCGGCAACCGGCAACGTGCAACGCAGCTTTTATGACTCTGCCGTGGATTTTCTTTCAATCCGAACGAGGGCGGGTCTACGATTTCTGCACGTGGAAAGTACCTGTGGGAGAGATTTTGCATTGCTCATTATCGCATGAGATAGAATTTTATCGATTGCTTCCAAAGATAAAAATAAACAAATTATGAGTTGAAACAAATTTCCGAAAAATACAGTTGCCTTTTTCAAGAGGTATCCTGGATCAGGATCATTTTTTATTCCACATTTTTTTGGAATTAATTTTTAATAATTTAAAAATAATTCAAAAAAATTTAAAGCCAACAATATTTTTAATTTTTATAATAAAAATTGAATGTAAAAATTTTTTAAAATTTCTATAATGATAATTAAAAATAATAGTTCCATATTTTTACAATTCAAATAATGAATAAAAGAGTTATTTCTGATTTGAATAATAAAAATTAATGGAAATTAAATGGTACTTCATAATTTTTATTACAAAAATATAAATTATACATTTACATATTTATTTATTTTATTATAAAAATTATAGCCCTTGCGATCCCTGATTCTTTCCATTGATCAGGGACATAGAAACATGTACAAATACGATGTCTATTGTTTTTAAAGAGATTAAAACTTCTTGGCAATTAAAAAGTTATATTAAATTAGTTTCCATATGACAGCTCTATTATTTCAAGTCGAAATTGAAGCTTGTTTTTAAACTGCAAGCCAAAGAAAGGAAGCTATAAAATCGATTGGTATCCTCTTTGCAAACTTTTCAATTGCCCCCTGAGGCGGCTCTTAGTCTCTGCCTCTCTGCGTGACTCCAATGTATAGCCGTTATGCTGGCTTTCCCGCCCCACCACCACCACATCAGCTGTGGCGCTGCAGCAACGTGATGTCAAAACAAATGAAAGTCATAAGAAACGGCAGTCAGGCAGGCTGCCACTGCTGCCTGCCACTGCCAATGCTGCTGCTTGGCTTAGCCTTTGGGGCTTTCTTCGGCAAACAAACAAAACTTTTGGCAACAAACAGACGAAAAAAAATATCTATATTCGCACCCATGCGCCCAGCACCCAGCACCCAGCGCCCAGCGCCACAGGCAGTGTACAGCATAAAAAATTATTTGCAACAATTGCCGTCATCTTCCGCTGAAACGTGACGCCCTCCAGGCAGCAAGTTGATTTTCCAATGAGGCTTCGATTTTTCCCGAAAGGCCGCCCAATGCGATGGGAATGTGGAGGTGGAGGTGGAGGTGCCTCTCATACGGGCATAAGGATGCAAATCGGTGGGATATAATGCGAATCGGTATAAGCTGTGCGTCACAATTCCCATTTGGCCAATTCGGGAATGCATTTGGTAAAAGTTCTTGTAATTAGTTCGGCAAGTCGTAAAAAATGCCTCAATTGCCGGCGCGCCGTGCTATTTTCAAACACACGAGCTATTTATCCGTTTCTCGGTTGTGCCTCGCCCCTTCCTGGCCAACGCCAAAAGCCAGATGCTTCTGGCCAAAGCCATTTCCATATTTTTGCCTTCCTGCTTTTTTTGGGGTTATAGCCCGGCGGCGTCATAAAAAAAGACCATAACGCAATTGTTGGCATTATAAATTTGACATGTTATTTTCGTCGCCTCGTCAGAATAAAATGCTCATATAGATTGCCACATGCCCAGACGGGGGCGGGCGACGGGGCCGAGACCGAGGCCGAGGCCGTGGCATGATGACGGGTTAGCATATGAAATGAATTTGATGTGTCTAGTGAGGCGTGAGTGAGTGAGTGAATGGGAGCTGGAGGGCGAAATGACTCTCTACCGATGAAGTTGTTTGTTCGCTCCCTAGCCCTAGGGTCTTCTGTGTCGCAACCGATCAACTCTGGGGAAAGGCAAGTGCTAATCCCAGTGACAAAGACAAACTAAATCATCTGTGATGATGCCAGGCCATATGGCAGTTGCCAAATGATATGAAAAATCAGGACTCCCCTGCAAAAATACAGAGTATGGAGATGATGATGATATTTGGACTGGCATGGCTGCGGGGCACAAATGAAATTTACGATCCAGCATCATATTAAAAATTTAAATTAATTTCAAACTGTGTGTGTCGAGTGTGGCAGCGGGGCAGGGGCAAATACAGAGGGATACAGAATTTATTTGTATTTATTATGCGCACTGACAGACAGCTCGCTTTGGCTGTTTTCAGAGTCGTGGCGCTTTAGCCGCCTTCTATGGCAATATTTTGGTTTAATAAAGTTGAAACAATATCTCACAGATATCTCTCACAGAAAGGGATGGGCCGATGAGGAGGTTACCATAACAATCTCGGCTCGGAAAAAACTGTTTGTGAAGCGTTTATGTCAAATTTATGTTAATATATTTTACAATCGTTGCTCGGTTGCTCGGTTGTCGGTTGTCGGTTCTCGGGCCCATGTCAAGTTTGTTGTCTTTCGGGGTCCTTCACATCAGCATAAATTTCCCTGCATATCCCGTCGACTCGCATTTCTTATCAACGAGAAGTTTGCCAGCTCCCTGCCTGCCTCCTGCCGCCTGCTCTGTCAGAGTAAATAGAGTCATAAAAATTGCGAAAGTCGCAAAAAGCGTAAGAAAGATACACGAAGGGGAAAACTTGTCAATTCGTTACACGTCACACGGTCCTCCCCGAGTCGGGGCTGAGGGATGGGGCGGTGGATGTTGGATGGTAATGCGATCCCAAGAACTCCACACAAGTCTCCACCGCAGTCGAATGGAAGCTGCCACACAGACTCCTTGGCGCAAATCAAAGACTTAAAGTTGCTTACATGGAAATCCCAATGACAACGAAGATGGGGCAGACCCAGGCCCAGACCCAGACCCAGACCCTTCTTCTCGGATGTGAGTGTTTGTGTGTCTGCCACTCAAAGGGTTCATCTCTGCCGTTCGTTGCACACTTGGCCAATTCGTTTTCCTTGGGTGTTGCCTAAACGACGCAATAAGCTTAACACTTCCACCCCTTCACCCTTCCAGGGCCTGCTCCAGGGCCTGCTCCAGGGCCTGCTCTGCCTTCTTCTGCTCAATGCTCGGATTTTCATTGCTTCAGCTTGAGTGGAGCCCAGTTGCCTTCTTTTGTTTGATATTTTCCCTGATTTGATAAGCCCCAGCCAGCCAGCAAGGCTTTACAATCCACGAAATGGCCAACAATGTGCGTTGTATCTGTGTGTATGGCCTGTACTCCTGTGTGCGTGTGTGTTACGTCATTGTTCATTGAAAAGTGCGCAGCATGCAAATTTTGGCCAGCTCTTCCTCGTCTGTTCAGCTCTTCAGCTCTTTTGTGCGCAATTTTCCAATTTTCCTTGGGGCTGGGGCAATTATTTGCGGTCAATGTCCATATATCTTATATTGAATGCCAGATTGGAATGCCCTGGACCCCGGCAGGAAAAAAACGAGAAACCGGTCAAGCAGAACGTAACTCGTACATGCCACAGGACATGCGTGGGTACATACGTGTATGTGGGTCCCTGTGGGTGTGTGTTTGTGTGCGGGTCGGCGGGGGTGCGTGGCCGTGTAATGTCCTGGGCCCCAAGGGTGTGCGTAACTTTTATTTTATGGCCGCTGATGATGAGAGCGCTGTGGGAGTCACAAAAACGATTGAATAAAGAAATCCAGGCGCCCACACACACACCCATATGGACTAACGCAACCTTAGCGACAACACCCATGACCCCACCAAAAAAAAAAAAACCCCAACCTCAAAGTTGCTCCCCGCCTAGTCAACCCCATAGAAATTTATAGGCACGCGTGCTACATTGACGTGGGTTTGAGGTTACACAGAGAGAGCCGGATGGATCCTGGGGGGTTGCATGCAGAAGTAGCAAAATTATACGCAACGAACGCTCCAGCTTTGCCACCAACAGCCACCCAACCAGCCACCCAACCAGCCAGCCACACAAATGCCAACTGCTGCCATCTTGGCATTGATGTGCCACCATTGTTGTTGTGGGTGGCGGCAAAACGACGAAATCTTTAACAACGATTTCCCTAAATACTTCCGAATTTCATACATATTACAATATCACGGCAACATCAGTGGCAGAGCAGGAGGAGCTTGTCGAAACCGCAGCAACAATGTTTCTGGGGGGGGCGGCGGTAAAGCGAAATCACGTGAAATTTTTACAACAGAACCTGACTTGTTTCTTTTCTTGTGGCTTGCTTGCTGCTCTGTGGCACAGTGGATGCGAGCTGGGTGAAAGTCAACAGAAAGTTGCACTCTGAGAGCAGAGAGCCGCCATGCTGATTGAGAAAGTTTCAGAGCTCGGCAAAACGAATGTGCCACTAATACTTTTTGTTCACTTCAAGTTGTATATTCTGATGATAAATTATCAGTACGAGGAGGGACACTTATTCGTATTGTTTATAGTTTTCCGTTTTAGCCAATGCTCTGTCTCTGTCTCTCCCATGGTCCTCTGTATCAATGGGAAGGCGGCGGAACATATTACGAATTTAATGCGCTCGCGTACTTGCAAAGAACTTCCCTTCGCTTCCATTTCCCTACCATTTCCTTCCATCCTCCTCGAATGTTTTGTAAACTTTTGTGGCAAACGCGAAACGCATTACATGCCATGAAGTGGCGGGATTTTCGGCTCCCTGCCGGAAACGGGCTGCAAAACTTTCACCTCAGGCGGGGGGAGGGCTTTGGTTTTTTATTCTTTCTTTCTTTTGCAACTCCTCGTTGGTGCCCGTGCTGTTATGGCCTGAGAAAAATATGAAATTTCAAAAGAGGAAACTGCCAGGGAAAATGAAAAATTGTGGAAAATATGCGCACACGCAAGATGGTGGCGGAACGGACAGACGGACGGGCTAGTGGCGGGGGACGGATGGAACCCATCACGGTACCGGCGGGCGGCACATGCTGTACTTGAAGTCGTGCAGCGCTGCCCTTGCCGGTCGCTTCCTCTATCTCTTCATCTCTTTCGCACTCGGCGACATCCAGCCGCCAAAGGTCGCGTCGAGATCAAAATGATTTTCAATTTAACGCTTTTACGTGCGGCCATTTGTCTGTTTTACGCTCTTTTTCGACAGAGCCGGAGCCGGTGCTTTAAATGGAAACTACGCCGGTCGCATGCTGAGGAGCAATCCAATCCAATCCAATGGACGGACAGACATTCTGGCAATTAATTTACAATTACACCCGGGATTGGTGGCAACTAAATTGGAAAAATAATACAAAAAGAAACGAAATACGAAATACAAAAAAGGTTGCGCCTGAAAGTATGCTGCGAAACGTGTGTTGCCTGCGACTGTGCGGGGTGTGGCGTGTGGAATGGAAAATTCATTTGCTGCATCATTTGTGCGTTAAATTGAAAGGCGTTTGTGCAAATATTTTCAATATTTACGCATAATTGAAGAGAAAGTCCCCCATCACACAAACACACATACACTTATAGCCTTTGTAGCAGTGAGTGGGAGAGTGGGGGGGAAGGGGGCTGCTGGCTGGGGGATACTTTGAAAATTAAATTCAGCCCGAGGCGCTCGCTCGCACAAATATTGATACATTCTAATGGATTTCCTTACAGACACAAACACATACGCAACACTCATGCACACCCACACACACATACTGATTGGGATTCGGGGCTGCCGAAAAGGCAACAGCAGGAGCAGAATGAGTTTGTTTTCTTTTTTCATCGTAGTTAGGCAGCTGCGCCAACAATCGTCCTTGCGAGGAGTCTAACAAACATTCACCCAATTCACTTGGCCCCATCCGTCCGTCCGTCTGTCCGTCCGCATCTGTATCTGTATCTTTGTAGCTGTAACTGTATCTTTTATTTATGTTATTTATCGTATCTGCTGCTGGCTCGGGACTCCGGGCTGCTGCCTTTAAAAGCCTTTAAACCTCTACGAATGGCCTTTTCCTTTTTGTTTGACTGCCGGGGAAATGTTGCGGCATGTAAGCCCCAAAGTGTCCCGTAATTATCGCAAAAGGCAAATGTTAAGCACTCGGCTTTAATTCAAATCGCTTTAATTGCTCTACAAATGGCCATCAGGGCGGAAGTCGCAGCCGCAGCTGAAGCTGAAGCCGAGGGGAATTCCCCCCCATTCCGCATTAGAAACAATGTGCAACAAAAGTTGGAAACAAAGCGCCAACTGACGCATCTCCTGGGTTTCTTTTACTCCGCAACACACACCTGTGCTCGCACACACACACACACCCATATGCAGATGAGCTCTCGGGCATAGAGTCCTGAAGAAAATGCGCAGAGAGAAAAAGTTGGGAAATCGGGAAGTGGGAAGTGCATTTGTGGTTAGCTTTGGCTCGGGCTCCGTCTGCTGCTTCTGCTCCCTCTGCTCCCTCTGCTCCTTCTTCTGTGCAACGCCCCACAACTTGTCCCTGCTGTGTCTCATCCCTTTGTCTTTTGCCATTTGGGTAGAACCAACAACTTGTGCATATGCCACGCCACATCCTGTCCGTATAAGTGTGCGTTAAGCGGTTACATTGTTGTACTTCATCTTCATCTTCTCCTCTCTTCCCATCTCTTTTCGCTGGTGTTGTGTGGTTTTTGTGCTCATTGTTACAGCTACTGCTCCTGTTCCTGCCTGGATGCTTTTCTTGCTCGGTTTTAATAACTGTAAGTACGCCACTTCCTGTGACAACAGACCGGCAACAAGAAAATGTAATTGTTGCACATGCCTGGGCATTTTGCAAGGATATTACACCAGCCGTCGCACTCAGACAGGCTCTCGCCCAGCGGGAGTACAGTGTAACATCACGGATAACCAAATAGATAATGGACACATTCATGGCATTCATGGCATTCATAGATTTCCTCCTGGCCACAACAAAAAGTGCAGACACCATAAGAAACGCAACTCTAATCTTATGATGCCGAGGCCCGACTGAAGTCGATTGAATATTCCAGCCAGCGATTCGAGTATGTCGATTCGAGTGTCTCTATTGGCTCGAGCCATATGTGTAAATGGTTTTCCTTTATTTTCCCCGCCTCTCAACATATTTTGCCCAACGTTCTAGAGCTGGAGTGTCGCCTTTTATGACTTTCAGCATTCGCCCACTAGAGGTTCTTGTGAGGGTTTTGCAATGCGCGGTCTGAATGCAATGCCAACGCTTACGCCCCCCAGCCACAGAGCTTTTGGTAATTTTCCACCATCCACTCCACGGTGGGGCAGAGTGCAGTGTGGGTGGATGTGTGTGTGCACTTTGGACTCATCGAAGCTTGGGTCCTTGGTGTGGTTTCGGTTCGTAGTTGTCTCTCTGGAAATTTGCCTAGAAGCGCATACATTATCAACGAAAAATGGAAGGAAAAAACACAATTAATTGTCTTTTGCTATGCACACACACACACAATGATAAGAGCCAAAGAGCAAAGCACACACACACATACATGGGAGTACATTTAAGTATAAAGCACACACACACACACGAGAAGCACTCCTTGCACTCGCACAGGCACTCGAAGCACGTAGAGAAGTCGCTGGCTGTCGTTGACTTTATTTTCGACTCTCGCACTGGCACTGGCACTCTCCTCTCCCAACAAAAGCTCCAGCCACGGTTCCATCCCATCCCGGAATCATCGGTTTTAAAGATTTTCTATGCAGGCATTGTCTAAGCGTGGTCTGGGGGATGGAGGGGAGGCTGCTCCAACTTGCACTTAACACAATTTCGTGGCACACAAAAGACTTTCGCTGCGGCACCAACCACCAGAGCACACCGCACCGCCCCAATATAACCCATGCCTCCCCTCTCTCTGGTTTTTTTGGATAAACTTTTTTTTTACGCGCCGCTTTTGTTGCCTCTTCAAAGCGTGTGGAACGAGCGCGTGCAACGCCTGGGGCGGTGCCACGTGGCATAAATTAATCTTCCCACTAAATTTGCCATCTTCTTTCTCCCCAATCACGTTCCCTATCGCGCTCTCGCTCCCACTCTTGCCCCTGCTCACCCACTCGTCTCTCTGCCGTCTCCCTGCCTCTCGAATCGACCGCAATCCACTGCAGTTGTTTGGACCTGGTGGCACGAAGCTGGACGAGGACTACGACGATCCACCAGTGACACTGTTGCGCGGTCCGCCCGGACCGCCTGGCCTCGCTGGAAAGGATGGCCGCGACGGACGCGATGGCAGCAAGGGGGATGCTGGCGAGCCTGGGGAGCCTGGTTCCCTGGGTCCACGCGGCTTGGATGGCCTGCCCGGAGAGCCGGGCATCGAGGGACCGCCAGGTCTGCCTGGCTATCAGGGGCCGCCAGGGGAGAAGGGCGATCGTGGAGACATTGGGCCGCCTGGATTGATGGGACCCCCGGGTCTACCTGGCCCGCCGGGCTATCCTGGCGTCAAGGGAGACAAAGGTGATCGCGGCGACTCGGTGAGTACTTCACTTTTGCCTTGCCAATGAATCTGCATCTCAAGGATACTACCGATTCGATTTCAGTACCGTAAGATGCGTCGTCGCCAGGATGACGGCATGTCGGATGCCCCACACATGCCCACCATCGAATACGTAAGACACCACCACACCACCACACCCCCAAAATGATTGAGTGCTAAGTGATTCGATTTGA
This sequence comes from Drosophila lowei, assembly GCA_008121275.1. Lineage (NCBI taxonomy): Eukaryota > Metazoa > Arthropoda > Insecta > Diptera > Drosophilidae > Drosophila > Drosophila lowei. The sequence continues at coordinate 37,289,479 of CM017777.1, forward strand.
TTTCTTTCCCCAGTTATATGGTCCTCCTGGACCACCCGGCCCCATGGGCCCGCCAGGACACACCGGCGCCCAAGGCGACCGCGGCTTGGATGGACGCAAGGGGGATTCGGTAAGAGTGTCCTCGTCCTTCTTCAACCCCAATGCTTAGCCTAGCCCAATTCTAACCAACACTCTCTCTGCTCTGTTTTGCAGGGCGAAAAGGGCCACAAGGGCGATCAGGGACCCATGGGGCTGCCGGTAAGTAAACGAATTTCGATTAAATATCTATATTTTGAGTCAGTATTTATGATTTAATTGGGTTTAATTTCAGGGCCCGATGGGTATGAGAGGAGAATCGGGACCCTCCGGTCCGGCGGGCAAGGCTGGCATACCGGTAAATTTTTAAATTGAATTGAAGTTTATTTTGGAAAAAGCCCATTGGAAAAGCGCTCATTGTTTGGCTTTTAATTTGTGGAAATTGGAATTAATCTGTTGCTTAGCTAACACTAATCTTTGTGGCTTTTTGTGGCTCTCGTGACTAAACATTTGTCTAACCTTTTTGTGTGTTCTCTCGTCTCTTTCTTTCTACTTGGAACAGGTGTGGGGCGACTACTAATACTAGTTAAAAGTGCAGGCAGAGTCTATTAAACAATAACCAACATAAATGGAATGCGACATAAGAGACAAACAAACATTCCTACACACACACACACACGCACACAGCGCCATACAAACACACACACAAACACAAGAAACAGTCTTAACGAAACACTCAATACATATGAAGAAATGAAAACAATTTTAATCAAAGCAAAACAAATGTTCAAAAGTTAAAAAGCCGCCGCGCAAAATGCTTGTCGTCTATATATGTATATGTATATGTATGTCAGGCGTATACATATATACTAAACGTGTATTGTATCAGTGTATATGTATATGTATATCAAGTTGTAAAAACACGCACCCATGTACAGAGAATTGAAGTTGAAATAGCAGCATGTCAGTGTACCAACTAGGCAAATACATCCGCATGAAAGAAAACATTAACACTCATATTCATATCATTTAAGAAACGCCCCAGGAGTCAAATAAGTATTTATGTATACAAGCAAATGAAACAGAAAAAGAAACAGAAACAGGCATATTTACACATACTCAAACAAGCATCCATCAATTGGATTCCACTAACAAACTTTCAACCTGCCCCACACATCACATAATCACACACACACACACACTCTCAAACAGAAACAGACAGCAAACCAACTAACAAATATGCAATGCAAATATTTTAATTGCATTTCATTCGCCACTGCTCTGTGAGAAGCGAGATTACAGCAGCAGCAGCAGCAGGGAGCAGCAGCAGCAGCAGGAGCAGGCAGCAGGAGCGGGTAAAGCCAGTAAAGCGGGAAAGCCGAGAGCCTCTCGAAAATGCATAAATCATACGCACCGTTGTACGGGAAAACAGCCAGCACACACACACACAGTGGAGGCCGATGCGATGGCGGTGCTTCAAGTGCTTTCACGGGGTGCGAATGACTAATTGATAGATTATACTTCAGCCCAATCTGAATCGTTTGCCAATCGTGGCAGTAAGTGACTTAATTAGTTACCCAATTAGATTGTGTGGAGGGAGCCGCTTCTGCCACTGCCACTGCCACTGCCTCGCTGCCCCTGCTGCACATATATCTGCATTGTCTTAGGTGCCGTCCATTGGCTTTGTCTGAATACTCGAATGCGAGCAGTTCTCATTCATACAAAGCATATTTGCCAAAGCTTCAATGTGAAGTATTCAATAGAAATCGAGAGCAGAAAGCAGCAATAACCATATATATATATACAAGCAGATAAACATAAATATATAAAATATATACATATGTACGGATAAAGGATAAAGAATAAATGTGTATTCAAAAAAGGAGAAATTGTAAGATATTTTGATCCAGTTTTTGCTCTCAATGTTTCACGTTTTGTCTACAAGCATGGATATTGTTTAGTTATTTACACAATATAAACTTAACTATAAAGAGATCTATATACATACAACCTATTGTAAAAGAAACTCAATTTACTCGTGTATTTCCCTAAAACAAAAACAAAAACAACAAAAACAAAGAGCTATCCAATCCAATTGTGCATATTTTTCAGTGTTAATTCTTAGAAGCGGCAGCAGCAACTAGTTAGGTTAAAGTTCAAGTTAGAGCCTGGGCTGCTCGCACAAGAAGTGCGAAATATCAAACAATAAATACATAATCCCACTATGTATCCTATTGGTTTCATCGAACATCTCAAAATAAAGTAACGCAAACACCATTCTATATGTATATGAAAACGCAAAATGATGCCATCAATTTACATTTTTATCTGTATTTGTATCTGTATTTGTATCTGTAGCATTTTCAATTTCAATGTTCAAACTATGCAAAATGCAAAAAGGACAAATAAAAATCAACCCCGAAAATGAAGCATAATCAATGCAAATGAAACAATACAATGCAAATGATGATAAAATGTATGTATGTATATTCTGCCATTCTGACGCCCCAAAATACTTATACAACGTATAGCAATTCAATGGAAAATTAATGAATATGCAAATGAGAAATGTGAAATGCGAAATGTTGGCAGCTTTACACAAAAAAAACACCTACAGATTCGAACTGCAAACGGCATCGAAAATCACAATGAATATGTCAATTTGTTTTCAATTAGATGTGTCTCTCGTTTTCGTCGTAGTAATCCCCGAGTGGTGGAAAGCAGGACACACGCACACACACACACAGAAACCAATTTGCATGTCAATTTTCATTTAGTCCAGTGAAAAGTCAAGGAACGGACTCCACGTGTACATACAGCTGATGTTAACACTTAAGCCTAAGACATAACGAATTATTTAACTAATTTCCTAGCTGTTTCAGCCTCTCAAACATCTTCTTACTCTCTCTCTACACCAATACTCACGCTGAATACTCTAGATCGATCCTTTCTCTTCCTCATCTAACTATAGACTATAGACAATAGACTATAGAATCCAAGCTCTCTCACTCTCTATCGATCCATAGGCTAGAATAATGAATTGTGTGTGTTTCGCGACTAAATTATAATACTTACCCAACTATTGTATAATTAAAGAGAAATTTAATAAGCCGCTAACAATAATTGTAAGTGTAAATTTGTTAATTACATACTAAACGATAATTGGGGAAACGAGAAACGCGAAAAGTTTGCAAACGACAAAATAAAACCTAACAAAAGTATATATACACTATATGAATATAAATTGATGTGTATTTATGTCTATATAATAATGTACATGCATACACTATATATATACTAAATGCCGATGTGCGAATGCATTATGCCATCACAAAAAACACAAACGAAATGTAATATTTTGATCCGTGCTGCATTCCAAATGTATGATTCGATTCGAGCAAATAAATCCCATCTCATTGCTAATTATTTGCCAGAGAGCATGGCATGGACGGTGTGCAAATATTGGGAATGGCGACGAGCCAGGCGACGGGACACAGTTGTAAAATGGCTAAATGAAACTAACATAATTTTCGTTTTAATAATGCATTTTTCAATAAAGTGATGGTTTTTTACTAAACAACAAAAGCTAATTGCATAACGCCTTTAAAGATTACACAATATTCGAACTCATTTGTCCCTCGGGACGAGGCAGCATTTCCCCCACTTCGCACTGCTTTACTAATCTCTCTCTCACTCTCTCTCTATCGCTGCACAGGGTCCACCGGGCTTGGATGGCATGAAGGTATTGTCCATTAAGCCGCACTGAAATGGTTCATATTTCTGGGTATAACCGATCTCCTTTGTTGTTGTATTCGCAGGGAGCCCAGGGCGAGACGGGACACAAGGGCGAGCGAGGCGATCCGGGACTGCCGGTAAGCACGCAGCATCGCCTGCCCTGCCTGTAACATTATCCTGTTTGTTCCACGGAACGGACAGTGGAACAGTATATCTTTGTATATCCATCCTACTTTATGTGGTTGCTAATTTCAATAATTTGTGTCTTCTTTTTCTCCTTTTTATTGTTTTTATCTCTGTTTGCATGCAAATCTCTTTCTGTTGGCGTAAATACACTGTCTTCCATCTTTGCAACACTCTTTGACCCCAAAAACCCCACACCCTCACACTTTACCAACACACACAACCCACACACGAACACATAAACACACACTTGTGTACAATGAAACACAAAAAGGGCACCGACGGCATACCCGGCCAGGAAGGTCCGCGCGGGGAGCAGGGCTCCCGTGGCGATGCTGGCCCGCCCGGTAAACGGGGACGCAAAGGAGATCGCGGCGACAAGGGCGAACAGGGCGTGCCTGGACTGGACGCACCATGCCCCTGGGCGCCGATGGGCTGCCGTTGCCCGGCTGTGGCTGGCGGCCGCCAAAGGTTAGCATGCGATTCGTTTTACACAAAAACCCAACCAAACCAAACGCTCCCTCCCTCCCTCAATTGGCTAACAAAAAAAGTTGATAATTGAAATTTCGCATGAACCAACCAGATCCCTCCTAGCTCCCAAGCTCCCTAGCTCCTAGCCCTATTTATTGTACTCGTATGTATCTTGTTGTCTAACTTGGTTTAACTAACTTTTGCTTTTGCACACACACACACACACACCCACTAATACACCACTTGCGAACGCATACGAACACCCACTATCCGACACTCCACTACCACTACCATCGACACCCAAAACGTGGACCGGATGCGGATGGAATGCGGAATGCGGAATGGGTATGGGTCGCCGTCGTCGTCGTCGTCGCCCTATAGGAGCCAATCATCTCAACGCCCGTGCACAAGGATTATTTGCCCGATGTAACGCAGCCGGAAAGCAACGCCAGCGATTACGAGCAGGAGGAGGAGGAGGACGAGGAGCAGGCGGAGGCGGAGGATAATGAAAACGAATATGATGAATATCAGGATAATTTGCATAACAATGAGTGAAAAGGAAACAGAACAGGCAGCGGCAACGCAACCGACGACCCAGCAAATGGCAAACACAAACATACCAAAGCAAACAGACACAGACCCGCTCTCTGAGACACACACACAAAATCCACTTACACTTCTACTTGAAACACACCCACACACGCACACTGGCACTCACTCCCATTCACGCACACTGACACAGCCACAGGCAGAGGCACACGCACAGACAGAAGGCAATGGCAATGGCGACTAGTTAAGCATTTCCGATTTCCGCTGCTAGCGAGGTTTTGGTTCTGTTTCGCTTTGTTGACATTTGCAATTAGCGTTAACAGATGCCAAGTGGCTGGCTGGCTGCTGCTTCTAACGGTTCGCCATTACCATACACTCTGCCGCTCACCTCACTCTCTATCTCCCCATCAATTACCCTTTCGCTTGAACACAGATACACAAACACTATCGTAGTTACACACTGGCTTAGCTCTTGGTGATGGGTCCTGGTCCTGCGTGGCGCTCATTTGTCTTATTTGATTCCTAATCCAAAAACTGTGGCCATTTTTGGTTAACCATCTGTTTCGCCCTCCCTCCCCACCCCATCCAGCAGGAGAACTGGCAGGCCTGGCTCAAGGACGAGCTGAACGCGCTGCAGCAGACGCACACAAAAAACTAATTGACAGCCCCAGCAGCCAGCACGCGGCAGCTGCATCGAAGGCGTTGTCGTGCTACCGCAATATCCATACGAAGAATCTAAGCGCTTTGGTCTTAATTTTAGTAATTTGTTATTGTTAAATGTAGGAATCGAACAAAGCTCTATCCATACACATACACACACTCTGTACTGTATAATCCACCTATTACTACATATATCTGTATCTGTATCTGCATCCTGCTCCCTGCATCTGTGCCAAATTGCTCCAAAGTTGCAACCAGTACGGCTCCAGCTCCATGACGATGACGAGGACGTCGCTCTAGGCATTCATCGAACAAAAGCAACATTTAATTCTAGATTTAATGTACCTATAAATATGCGAAATGTATCTACATCTACGAGTATTTCTACGGCAATAAGCAAACCTGGAACCCAGCTATTTTTTACAAAAACTATTTAAAAACAAAACTTCAATAAAAATCGAGCAAAAGTTAAATGCATTTAAGCCTCTCGCAATGAAAATTCCTCGCTTTTTCCCATCGACTATGAGGGTCGTAGTCGCAGGGATATGGGGCTGGGATCCCGTTGAGTAATTACTTTTGAAACTCGTTCATTTTTATTACTCTTTCAGTAGCTTGAGGTGCTTAACGTATTTATGAACGCTTTCCTTCTCATATGGCTTCAATGCGATGCAGGTGGGTATGTTCTCCGGCTGCTCAATCCAAAGTTTGTGTTTTATTTCATTCTCCTTCAACTTTTCGCCGAGTTTTACCAACGCCGCCTCGTCCTTGGCCTGATGGGAAGGCAATGGAATACTTTGATTACTGTCTGCCTGTCTGTTTTAACCGATGTAAACAATACGAACCTGCAGCACAACCTTGTGCATGTTGTCGAGATCTTTCAGATACGCCACCGTTTCAGCGTCTTCTGCATTCAAGTGCATCACGGCGGCCGTGGCATGACAGCATTGTGCAATAATGGCCCCCAGGGGCCAATTGAGGGCCGAACGCAGGTCACTGCGAACCACAACGTATTGCACGATATTACTCATGGTTTGTGGATATTTTTAATATATGAATGTTTAGTAAACAAAATAAAACGCGGGCGGAGAGCAGCTGTTTTGCTAGTGTTGCCATACCATTTGATGTTTGTTGCGCTAAATTTTCCCACATAAATGCGAGCGTTGCCAGACCCAGAGAAAACACACAAAAAGTGCTACCCATCATTTAAGTTTCAATTTGAGCGCCATGTTAATGTAAAAATCAACCGTAGAGTTCATGTAACTACCAACAGATGGCAGTGGTCACTGGTCTTGTTGTTGTTATGTACAAAATCATCATGGATCTTTCAAAATTGTTAGGTTTATTTTGCGTATACGGATATATTTTTATTTTTTCAGGATGGTAGATACAAATGTTTTCCACTTGTTATATTATTTATACTAAGCTAAGTTTTGATGAATAAAGCTATTGAAAAATAATCCTTGCAAAGAATCGGGGAAATATGACTGGTTTGAGTTTTTGAGTCCTTACCAAAGGATCAAGGATATTCTTCCAATTACAGGAACCTATGGAACGGCCAGATCGGACCACAAATTACGGAGAAAACAGTATATTCATATACATCACTGGAGAAAATATCCTTGATCCTTGGTCCTTGATAAGGACTTCATCTGATCAAGGATGTTATTCCGATCATACAATCAACAACCCCTTTCAATTTGGTTTCGCTCAAAACCAAGATTTTTCGATTTTCAGATGTGGATTACCAGGCGAACAGAAATCTGCAGAAGGTCGCTGGTTTTTATTATTTTGTCAACCCCAAAAGTATGCAACAAAAACTTTCATTCGCTAAAGTTGCTTGCTGCAGATTTCTGTTCGCCTGGTATCCCAGATCTTAAATTTCTCGTTGTTCACCATTTGAGGTCAGATTTATTTTGAAAATCTTTGGCTATATATCTCGGCTATTTATGGCCCGATCGGGGCGTGTCATGTCATTTTCGTGATCGGAAGAGTCCTGCCAACCGATTGGCATCAGAAAAAAGGACATCCATTTTTTCACGATTTTCGCAAAAAATCATGATGGTAACATCATTAAATTTGCCAAAAATCGGCCTCATTTTCGTAGTCGAAATTTTGATGCCAATCGACAGGTTAGATCCCCACGGTCCTGGGAAAGTAGGTCCTTCACCGATCTGGCTCTATTTGGTCCTATAGCTTTCAATCGGCATATCTTTAAAATACTGGTTTTTCCTGTACGCTATATCCTGCTATAGGCAACCGGTCGAAAACGTGGCATGTCTTTTTATCGAATGCCTGTCAACCGATTACTTTCAGAAAAACGGACATCAATTTGGGATTTTCGCAAAAAATCATGATGGAACATCATTAAATTTAAAAATCAGCCTCCTTTTCTAATCGATTTTTGTGCCAATCGACAGGTTAGATCCCAGGTCCTGGGAAAATTTCCTAATCGTCGATAAACAGTCGAGATATAGCCAAAGAAAACGGTCAAAAACGAGAAAGTAGCTTTAGCGAATGCAAAAAAATGGATGTTTTGGGGATTGTAATTTGGAAAAATTCGGGAAAACCAGCGACCTTCTGCTGATTTCTGTTCGCCTGGTATCAGAAAATTTGAACGTCGAAAAATCTCGCTTTTGAGCGCCACCAAATTAAAAGTGATTGTTGCTATAATAACTGGATGTGGTTATTGTAATTTGTTCGGGACGTGCGATGGCTTCCTGTGATCGGAATAACATCCTTGATCCTGATTGCCTTAAAGGACTCAAACAACCCCAGCCAGTCATATTTCCCCAATTCTTTGCAAGGATGATTTTTCAATAGTTTTATTCATCAAAACTTAGCTAAGTATAAATAAATAAACAAGTCGAAAACATTTGTATCTATCTTAAACCTAACAACAACGAAATCTATCTAGAGTCTAGTAGCCCGTGTAGCCCCTCCCGTGGGTGCCATAGTCAAAGTCCTTGTTGTCGATGGCCAGGTCGAAGGATGACGCTGGCTTGTCAGGTTCGGATCTTGCGCTTCTGTCCTGCAGGGATACGATTCTGTCTGGCTGGGATAGGACTCGGTCTGTCTCGAATACGCCTCGGTAATGCTTGGATAGGACTCCGTCTGGCGGGGGGCAATCGGATACGACTCGTTTTGTGGCAAAGTGTAGGGTACGTAAGTCCTGTGTGAAGGAAGATATATTTTAAAATTTATCCATAATTATATACTGATTCAATTACGCGTCTCGAAGCTGAAGCCCTGAACCCTGAATTGTCGGGTTGCTGACATTCTTTCCCGTGGGCGTGAACCAACAATTCCGACAAGATCTTACTGATTGAACATCGACCATGCATATTGATCTTTTGTATGATTATGTGGAAGATCCCTGATTCTGACATATTCTTCAAATACTGTGAGGATGTGCGTGGCATTCATATAGAATGCGTTCCGATGTTTCACAGAATCTAGTACTACCTTCTATTCAAGAATAAAGACACTTGATGTTATTTATTCCAATCCCCGGTGTGATGTAAATTTATTGTAAGGCACTGGAACTAAATTAAAAATTGGACTAACCTCGCTGTATCCGGTTTGATTGCTTTAAGGGACGCATTTCTGGAAGCTGATAACCCTGTCATTATGGCCCATTAGCGATTGGAATGCTGATACCATGGCTAATCCACACAACTTAGCTGCCACTCACGCCGTGGGCGTCCGCAATTTAAGTGCTGCCTGCATGCAGTTGCATAAATTACGATGTTCGTCCCCCCCAGAGAGCGCCGCAATTCGTTTATAAGCACTGTCCATCCACGGCAACGGACAGGATTTTAATATTCATAAACTGCTGGCCGAAACGTTTGCAGATCATATCGGGATGCGGCTGTTTGTCCCACCGATTCGAATGCAACTCAATCCCCCAACGGCAACAAGTGAGAGATACGACTGCATAGATACTTTGATTTTATTATTGTAATTTCTTGGAACACTTTACATTTACAATTAAATTTAAATTTAAATTTATGCGCCACAGATGCGGGGCGATAAACGACGACTACACACACATAAACAATTTGACAGTTTAATTGATTTAGAATTCGATTTAGAGTTAGATTTATGCACCGCATACAGATACAGGACCTGTGGATCCTTCCTCTCGTATTTATTTGATATCATTGCAAGGATATAGTCGTAGTTCGTAAAGGTACAGTTTTGCATATACGAGTGTATATGTATATGTATGTTTTTATGATAGAGATACTCTTTGTAGGTAGGTACTCTACTCGTATTAGGAGCGTTATATAAAGTATAAATAGACAGATTCGATTACTCTACTAAATTAGAACATTTATTTGGGCAAAACTTGAGATACTTGGAGAGAAAACAACACTCAACTATACGTAACAACGACGGAGCATCAAATCGAGAGAATCGAGATCCAAATTGAAGTCGAATTCGAAATTGTCCTCCTGCTCGTTCGTGCGCTTCCATTATCAATTAACGTTTATATTAGATATCTTTTTTTCATTACATTTTCATTTGTTGCATTCATCAGTTTTGGCCATGACCAGTGCGGCTGGGTCTCTCGGTCAATGGGTCTTAAAGTGGCTTAAAAGCTGGTCTTGCCAAAGATGAAGTTGCCTGGCGCATTCACGTCCTCTGCGGCAAAGTACTCCTTCCACAAGGCGGCGAACTGCTCGCGAGTGACGTCGGTCTGGCCCTGGGCCATCTTGCTGAAGGCCTCCTCGCACTCGTTCTTCTCCAGGCCGTAGCTGGAGCAGACCAGCGTGAATTCGGTGACATCGATGCCCCCATCATGGGAGGCATCCTCCAGATCGAACATGAAGTTCATGTAGGCATTCTGCCAGTCCATCACGCTGCTCGGATCCTTGGCGTAGGCGTCCCACATGTTGCACCACTCGTCCACGCTGACCTGAGGAAGAGAGATAGAGAGATACAGAGAGAGGCGGTAATGGAAGACAAGACGAAGAAAGATTGGGTGGGTTAAGAGCGTCAGATTTATGCATCCATCCCGCCCCGTGCTGAAAAGCCCATTAGCTGGCCCAGCCGCAGGCGGAGATGGTACATAAAACATCCCATCCCACTGCCTATTAAACGCGTTATGGCTGGTCGGGGGTGGGTGGTCGTTGGGGGACCACTAGGGGGTGTAATTTATGCGCTCTGGACGGCGTCTAGCGATGCGTTATTAACAGTTTCGTGGCTGCCAATACCAAACACTGGCAATTACCGCAACATCGACCAGCGACCAGCGACCATCGAACATCTACGCCTTGACCAACTTGGCAGCTGTAAGCAGTCCTCCTCCAACTGCAGTCAGTACTCCGCCCATTAATTGCGGTATCTTCGGCCAAGCCAAAGCAGCCGTTACGTTTTACCATGATTTAATATGGCCATAAATAAGCAGACTGTCACTGTGTGAGGGTTGTGTATAGCTTGGACCAATTGAAATGCCAAAACCCCGAAAAGAACTCTAAAGAGCAATCGAACTAGCTGCATAAGTGGCACGGACTACATTGAAATGGCCCAGTGGGACATGCTCCAACGCCAAAGGGGGGATGCGTGGAATCCTTGGAAAGTATACTTTCCAGCTAATTTGAGGGCACATTCCCGTGTCACGTGCTCGCCTTCAGAACGATAAATCTTAAGCCGCATAGTCTGCGACTCACAAAGGACATCAACAATAGTTGGCCATATTTGGGCAGCAAAACTCCGTCAAGTCCTTTGGCCACTGGCCAAAACTTTTGTGGCTTTGTTGCATTTGAAGTTATGCTGCCGCTACCTCATTGGGCCCCGCCCTGCACCGCACTGAGTAAAGTTTAGTTCTAATACAAAATACCCGTAGCCCGTAACCCGTAACCAGTAACCCGCTTCAATGGAACTAAGCCGAGGTTTTGTTGGTCTGACATTTCAATTTCTGTTCGCTTTGTATCGCGTTGGTTGCGTTATTGCGGGTTCCCTTGGTCGATGCTGGTATTGAGCGGGGGAGCATGGGGTTTGGGTGGCAGAAATAGTGGCAGTGTTCGGGGCTGGATTATAATTTAATTTGCTGCACTCTCTGTACGATTATGCGATGGCATGGCCATTGTGCCGAAAGGGAAACTTGCGACAATTTCCCGAGACCGTAGCCGATGACAAAGTTTTGTCTTCGTAATGAGAATGTGGCGGCCTGGAAAGCTATGAGCAAGTGAATGGTCTTCTGCCGCCGGAATTGAGATTGCATTTCTCAAATAATTCACAATTCAATTTCCGCTCGTTGGCAGGGAATTTGTTTACCCAGCCACCCACCTCCCACCACCTAGCTCCCAAATTCCGCACCAATAAAAGGGAAATTTATGAACAACTTTTTCTTCTTTTTTTTTTTGTGTCTGCCTGGGTTCCAGACTATGCAAAAAGCGCACGACATTGTAATGTGCTGGCCTATATATGTATATATGTGAGTGTGTGTGTGTGTGTGTGTGTGTGTGTGTGTGTGTTTAGGTGCTGGACACTTGTCAACTGCTGTCACAATGGCATCGAGAGCAGGCCATGGATTTCAGCACTTTCGGCACTGACAATGAAGCCAGAGCCATTCAACAAAAACCAGGCAGCTGCAACACTTGACATGCAGTTGCCTTTCTTTTTTTTTTCGTTGCCATTGCCACACGAAATTTACAACTCAACAGAGGGGAGGGAAGGGAGCTCTCACCTGTCCATCGTTATCCTTGTCCGCCTTGGATCGGAGACCAGTCCAAATTTCCATCATCAAATCGTAGGTCTCCTTGTTCTTTGGCGTGTCCTTAGACCAGCCGCGCAGCTTGCACACGCGCTGCAAATGCCAGAGAAACAATAACCATCAGTCAGCACCCGCTCCCAAATTGAGTTAGCAGAAGAGCCACCGAGCCAAACTGTGCATGCAAATCAACAAAAAACATTTGGCCAATTCGGGCATTGTTTTTCCTTTTCCTTTACCCCATTGTTGTTTTTGGGGATGTAAGTGCACCGCTCCACACTCGCATTTTTCGCAGAGTTTGCAAGTATTTTCCAAAAAATTTATTCACATTTTTTCGGTTGGTTTTTTATGGGGTATACTCGTACAGTAGTTCCTGTTTTGGCTCGGCAGCGCCGCCGCTCCACTTACCTCGATGGCCATCTCGAAGTCCTTAACGTCGATTTCCCCGCTTTGGTTCACATCTGTTTTTGGGGGGAGGAAGTATTGTCCGGTTTGTTGGTATTTTTCGGGCAATTCAGTTGAATGCAGTGAGCGTAAAGTGCATATAGAAGTAGTCCCGCATTGTTTTGTTTGCGTTTGTTGCCATCCGAGCGAGGATGAACCGAGAACAGAGAACAGAAAAGAGCGATGAACAATACGAGCCTGGCTAAACGGATTTCATGGCAAGCGATGCATCTACCACACAGCTGTGACAAAGTTCCGGCTGCCACAAGAGTGTGGACACCGCTCGGCATCGCCATCGGCATCGGCATCGGTAGAAACATAAACACTATTGCACGGCCTGCTCCCACTTCCTTCCGGACTGCTGCCACGCTGCCACCTTTTACCACCAGTCTCCCCGCATCTCTCTGCCACATTCTACAAACATTTGGCTTTTGGCCATTCGGGCCTGTCATTATCATTTGCAACGGTGTGCAAACGGCCACTTCAATTTCAGTGTCAAGTGTTTGGCGCTTGCGTTTTATGGCTCTCTTTTCTGTCCCTCCCCCTCTCTGAATTCTTTGTTATTTCCGGACCAGCTGGCTGTCAAACGGCGGGTGGGCAAGGAGCCAACGAGCAGGAGGCTTGGATTGTCGCGTTGCCAGCAAGGATAAGCCAGTCACAGCGTCGAAGGTGAATTAGTCATAATTGAAAAGCACTTAACTTAACCTATTCCCACAGTCACTGCGGTTGCCGGGTGCACTCCTCGAAAGTTTTCGCTTCTTTTTTTGGCATTTGCATGCGTTTTAATTCAATTTTAAATTTGGCAAGTTTTGTTTGACTTCTCCGACAAGTTCCAGCATTTGAAAACGGAATAGAGTGGAGTGCGCTTGGCGCATTCAAATGGAATTCATGTTTTGGCTCATATTACGTATACGCAACGAGGACTGCCTGCCTGCCTGCCTGCCGTCTTGTCTTGTCTGCTTGCCAAATCTGCAAGACGATGTCGCCGAAGCGGAATGGCATGCTAATATATGTCATTCGTATTATGAGTGCCCCAAAGGATAATAACTGAAATCCTTTTCCATTTCCCATTTCCCACTCCTGACAGCAGTCAATAGACTTGCGTGTATGTGTGTGTGTGTGTGTGTGTGATATATTTGACCCATTTAACAATCCCCCATTAAAGAACTCTGAAACAAATCGAGTGCAATCTAATCAAAGTTTTTCTGTGCGATACGAAAGCGGAATTTCTCGTTTCTTTTTGGCATATAACTCTCCCGCACACCCACACACCCACACACCGACATCGATTGCTGTGGTTTCTCTTGAGAAACTCCATGCTGGTGGCACCACCATTGGCCATTCATCATTCTGGCACGCATACGACCCTTGTACGAGTACTCACCAAAGAACACGTTGAACAGGAACAGAAGCTTCTTCTTGCGAAAATCGGAGATCGACATTATTCTGGTTGTTGTTCAAATTGTTGTTATTTTATTTAGTGCTCTTTTATTGGCTGTACGCTGCTGTGGCTGCTGTGGCTGCTGCTGCTGTTGTTATTATCCTTGCTCCTCGCTAAACGGAAATGGGGAAACTGCAACGACAACAATGGATAAAATAGCAATACTCAATTATATGGGGAGAGCCAGAGGCAGTTGCAGCGCTTGGCAAATATAATCAAAAATGGAAATGAAGTGTATTTCGTAGTGAGACAGCTTTCCGAATTTAAAGCGCTCTTAATTGGGGGCTGGCTGTGCCAAGGAAGAGGTCGTATCGTAAAATTAGCAGTCATGGCCAGCAGGAAGCTGGTAAAGAGCCAAAACCAGAACGGATTGGGTCTGCTCTAGTTGACTGGCTTTGTTTATGGGAACTAATTCAGCCAGAGGAAATAAAACAAGACTGCCTAAGAATGCAAAAAGAAAAGGAGCTTCGCGTAATGCAAATGCATCCTGGCGATGCGGGAACGAGGCAGAGCAAGGGGGCTTGAGCCAAATGTGACACAAATGCAGGCAATGGCTTTAGCTGAGGCAGCCTGCTTCTTGCTCCCTTTGTGTGTGCGAGAGCTGCTTGGCTCATTTAACCTTCAATCAAAAGCACACCGAGGGCAGGGCGGCCACAGGAGAGACCTGAGCGGAAGCAGGCAGGCAAGAGGCAGGGGCAGGTGCAGGGCCACGGGGCCATGTGCTAAATTAAACAAAACTACGAGAGTAAGAGCATACGAGAGCATATATGGCGGAATTTACTGGCATCAGGTTGCCAGGCCATGCCATGAGCCATCCGCAGCAAATCATCAAAAGGCATGGTCATTGCCATTCCTCCTGAAAGCCCTCGTGTTTGCTTAACAGCCATTAAGCGGCATGGATGGTCGGGGCGTGGTACGAGGGCGTGGCCAGGGCCCATCGCAATATTTACTTTAGTTTTACTTTCGGGGACGGTGGCTCTCATCTCATCCCATCTCCCATCTGCTGGCCCTGCCATTTTATTCATTTCGTCTCGGAGCGGCAAAGGCAGTCAGAGCATAATTCCACAACAGAAGGAAATTGCAGCAGGGTTGTCGAGTGGAATGCAATGAACATGACAACGACAACGACAACTACAACGACAACGACCAAACCGTTGGCCAAGTAATGCCGATGGCCGATGGCTGATGGCTGATGGTGCCGGCGGCAGTAAAGGCAAAGCATTCGCAATGTGCTGGCTGCTGCCCCTTTTGTTTTGTTTTAGAAAATGCACTTTGCCTTGGAAATAAAATTAAATGGAATATCTCCGAGTCACAAATTTGATATGCTCATGAGCGTAAAATGGAAAAACGCTACCAGCTAGTACCAAAGCGGTTTCTACTCGTAGAATGCTTTTGGTCAGCTGCAGGTAAGCGGTTTGCCACTCACTAAAGCTAATATTGGCTGAGTTGGCTGAAAAGGCAAAGAACATAGCAGCCAAGAGATGCAGGTCCTGCAGGTACCTAAGGATGTTGACTTTATCGCTTACAGACCATCAAGATGCGGATAAATTTTGTTAAGAGGTTTGTACGTTTTCACTTTTCATAATTGGGTAAAAGAAGATTAAAGGGATTCGCATCAAAAGTGTATGATTTAAAGTGGAGACTGCTCTACAAAATAGTCTAAGGATCTAGCTTAAAAATATTCAAATAGCTTAAATTTGCATTCAAGTGTCGCAATACGGACAAAACAGCATACAAATTCCCTGACATACGGCATACATTTAGACATTATTCCGAAAGAATAAATAATCGCTTGATAATGAGATATATTAATAATTAAAATTGTATAATTATGTTGCACACAATGTTGCCTTTAGTGTCACCTTCATATTGCATTTTACACACGTACACGCACAGGACATGCCACACAAACACTCTCACCCACATCCATATCCGACTGTCACAGTTCATTAATTTTCTACGTGCGCGTCAATTAACATCACGTGAAATCGCACAGAGAGAGAGGAAAGCAGCAATGAATAAAAAATACATATAGGTGGCCTGTACAAAAAATATATACAGATCTCAACTTACTAAAAGCCTGGCAAACGCAGCAACAAATGTGAAATTCAATTTGGCGCGCTTTTCATTTCAATTCGATTCGCAATTGCTTTTCGGCTGTCAGGCTTTCTGCCACGTGCTATAAGACCTATAAGACTGCCTGCTCGACAGGACGTATACGTAATTTAAGCCAATGAATCGCCTTTAATTCGAAAGTGGAAAGTTGCAAATGCAATGGAAATTTAAAGCCTTTCAATAGCCTGACGCCAGTATTGTTTATCTGCGAAATTAATAATTAAATATGCGCACAAATTGAATTCGGCGGAAAGCAGATTACGCATACGCCCTGTTCCACCGCTGTTTGCCGTTGTGGCATTTGCATTCTGTGAAGTCCCACTGCCATCGCCCCGCCCCGCCCCGCCCCATTAATTACCAATACTCATGCGCCAATGCATAAAAAGCAAACGCTGCCAGCCACAAATGGCGCCTGGCTTTCGTGGCACGAGGAAACCACATTAACCAACATCGCTGAACGGTCGTTAATTAGTTGCTCTTGGCGTTTCCCCTTCCTCCCCTCCCCTTGTGCTCGAGATGTGTTTTTAATAAACTCAATATGGCAGTGCCTCGCTTTTTTTTATGGGCCATCTCCGCATAAATATCCATCAGCAAAGTTATAAATTTCAATAAATGAAGACATCAACATTTTAATTGATGTTTTAGTGGCCTGTGAGCTATGGAATGGGCGATTTGATTTATTTTGCGCAATTTATTGAGCAAATCGAATTAGACAGAGCGGTCTTGAGGCCCAATTTAATTTGCATAAACCCAATTTCGGTTGGCTCTGCAGAATCCATAAACACACAGGACGCACACGGCGACAAATTGGCAATAAATCAGGAGGGATTGCATTCTTGATGACAGTTACAAAAAATATCACCTGCTGAAAAGTATGCTACAATCGAGCTGAGCAAATATTGACCAATTTTTCATACAATTTTCCAATTGTTTTGTTTGTTTTTTGATTGCAAATCGAATGTTCTCCTCCCACGGGGAAAAGAGTTTTGCTCCTCAGATATCTAAAATATCAATTCTAACATTGATTGACAGGCCTTCAGACAATCGGAAAACTTTAAGTTGTTTAATCCCCCACTGGCCCCATTGACCAAATGACCCAATCGCCAATCGCCAATCGGCAGTCCCAGCCTCTGTTCAATTCCCAGTGGCAGTCCCAGTCCGGGTATAGATTCTTTCTCCGTTCCGTTCCGCTTTGAGTGCGGGGCAGTGGCACAGTTTTTTCAACGGTCGCTAATTACTTTTGCGTTGCCGTAAATTTGCGCAGCCAATTTAAAATAATAGACAATGCAAAGCGGCGTTGTCGCTCGCTCTTTATCTGCTGATGCAGCTCCATGGGCGAACCGCAAACTGCAGGCGGAGCACAAGGTTCTCTGCTTTTGTTGCATTGTCCGTCCGAGTGGGGGTCCGGCCAGCCAGTAATTTCGTGTAATTTGCATTAATTTACATTTAATTTACTCTACTGGGCCGCAATTGGAGCAGCGCCTACGAAGGAGAAGGAAGACAATGCGCGGCCTAAGGCCAGCGACGCATGCCGCCTGACCAAACAACAAGCGCACGGGCAGGACGACGACGACAACGACGACGACGAGGACGACGAGGACGAGGATCCTTCGAGGGCGAATCTGTCTGGTGTTGGCACATTGCGCTATTATTTTTTGTTTCTTCTCCCTCTGGGCAAAAACTTTATGAGAAACTTGTGGCCGAGCGAGCAGCACTCTCAAATGAATTCATTATGGCAGCAGCGAAAAGGTGGAGAAGTACAAAATTTTCTTTTACTTGTCCGGGTCCGTGTCCGTGTCCGTGTCCGTCCCCTCTTGTACCGTTACCGTAACCGTTACCGTTCCTTTAGAAACTATCTGCCCACTTAGCCAAGAGCACAACTCAAGGAAAACTGGGCCTCTGGTTCCTGTTCTCCTTCCACTTGCTCTTATTCTTTGGGGCACTTGTGCTCGTTACTTTTGGCTTGTTCTTGTTCTTGCTCTCGCTTGTTCTTTTGTCGGTTTTGAAATGTGTTTTTCAAAAATTTTGAGGTGTTATTTTTGTTGTTTTTTTAACGGAAACTCTCAACACAAATACACAGGCACAGGCACAGGAACAGGCACACGGGCTACACCAACATTAACACTCCAGCGAAGAAGCAGCTCTAACTGCATCCGCTGCACCTGCACCACTCACACAACGAAAGAGTCGAATGTTTCACTTTACCGTTTGACTGCAATTTGTGGCTTCCACTCTCTGGGCTCTGGACTCTGGGCTCTGGGCTCGTGTGCTCGGCAACGCGGTTCGCCGTTCTGTGATGCTCGCTCGGGCCGAGCCAGCGGCTTTTATACTCGCAAGCGAGCGCCCAGCCAGCCAGCCAACAGCAGCCAGTCCGTGTCCATGGCGTCGACGTCGACGTCGACGTGGCATCGCTGTTGCATGGAGTACTTCGTGGCAGCCGCCGACGACGTCGTCGTCGTCATAGTAGTAGCTCTGGGTGCTTTTTGTCATCGTGCGCTTTATCTTATCGCAGCGTCGTCGCTGTTGCTGTCGCTGTTGCTGTCGCTGTCGCTGCCGGCGTCCGCTCCACTGAGAGTGTATCTGTGTGCAGTTTATTTTATTTTTTGGCCACCACGTGCACTGTTACGGCCTCAGCATCAGCATGCGGCATATTTGGTCATGGGTTT
The DNA here is from genome assembly GCA_008121275.1 of Drosophila lowei. NCBI lineage: Eukaryota > Metazoa > Arthropoda > Insecta > Diptera > Drosophilidae > Drosophila > Drosophila lowei. Next base: position 37,308,473 of record CM017777.1, read on the forward strand.
GTTTTGAGATTTAACACTCACAGAAAAGTTCCCGCTGAGATTCCTTGTATATTCTTCTTGGGGCTACAAAGTAGTGGAAAGATGGGGCACTTAATTAGAGAGACAGAGAGATAATTGCACCTTCATTATCGGTGGACAAAGTCTGTAACGTTTTGTAAACTTAAGTCAACTCTTGTAAGCAAATATAAATAAGAAATCTTTGCTAAAAATAGACAACAAATATTTATTGATATTTTAAAATTCATTGTCCGAAATGCGTGTGTCTTTGGGTAGGCTTACAATAATTGATTACTTGAAGAAGGATGATGAATGCTTTTGATGAATGAAGGAATGAACGAGTAGATTGATGGACACACGATTTTCAATCAATTCGCTTTAACAATATAAGTTTCACCCACAAATAAAGACCATTCCAGAAGCCGTCTCCGCATTCCATTCCATGATTCCTCTCAGAAAACCATTGCATACTTCAGGGCAACCTTCCAAAAATGGCCTCGAAACTTCTCGCAGTGCACCACAACATAACAAATCAAAAATGTGCAAATGTTCTGGACAAAATTTTAGCATAGCCTTGACACACAGACTATAAACACACACACACACACACGAACATATAGCTCCCTCTGCTAAAGTAAATTTTGGGCAGCAGCTACAGGATGCATCGGTGCCACTTGGCAGCATAATTTTTGGTAGCGCACTCAATCTTGTCCAAGATGGGAGACCACCAACCAGGCAGGCTGGCAGGCACCGCCAAGAAAGAACATTTAAGCAGAGCAATTTCCCGCCTGTCTCCCTCGCTTTTAATTACACGAAACACACATACACATGCACATACACATACACGTGTCCGCAGAGCAAAGCAGAGCAGAGCTCATGTATTTCATCTGTTAATTGTCAAGTTTTGGCTGAAATGTCGCTGCCAATTTATCAGGCGACTCAAGACCAGTCCGGCTCCGCTCTCCTGCCCTGCCCTGCCCATGCTGAGCCGTGTCGTATCCCAGCAGGCGGTCGGTCGGACACGGCACGGTCACTCGGTCAGAATGTTCCACTTTCATGGTGTTCCACAACAACAGCAACAGCTGCTTCTGCTTCTGCTACTGCTGCCTGCCTATTGCAGATGACCGTTTTACCAATGTTTCGTTCCAGTTGGGGCCACATCCATATCCATGTGCGATTCTTGCAGTGTGCGTCTGTGCCTGTGTGTCAGTGCTTGCACGAGTGTATGTGTGCGACGCGACGGTGCGTGTTGGAGTAGGCAAATGTTTAAATTTCTTTTTACCTGTTTGCATCTCAAGTGGCCAAAGGCGGTACAGGCCAGCTTTCTGTGTGTGGGTGTGGGTCTGCGTGTGTGTGTGTGTGAGTGAGAGAGAGGAAACGGAAGCCCCGGCATTGACACAGTTTGAAATTTACATGGGCCCTGGCTGAAGACCAACTCAAATCTTGAATGCCTTCTAGCGTTTGGCCCCATTTCTCAGCGTTTAGCTGTCCACCTATTTCATGTTGTTTTTTTTTTTTGGTTTTCCATTTTCCATTTCATGTTTCTTCTTCATTTTCTCTCCGCTCTTGGCCTGCCTGCCGCATAAGTGCTGCCACTAAGCGTTCCGTTGTGGCTAACACACGAGTGGGTGGGGACGCCGCGAGGAGAGGGGGATGTACGATATACACACGTTAACCTGGCACACGGCAACGGCGCATTATTTGAAGGCAGGGCCACCCGTCCACCCACCCACCTCCCCAATACACCTGCCTACAGCTGCAGCTGCTGCTCCTATGGCTCCCTCTCGTCGGTGGTCGCCTTTGTGCGGAGGACGTTCCGTGCCAGCCACACACTCGTCGTCGCCTGCCTGCCTCGGCAATGGCAATGGCAATGGCAACTTGATTAGACCAACATGAAATTAAGTAATTTTGCTGTATTGTTTAGTGTTTCTTCTCGGCAACCAACAGCAACGGCAATAGCAACAGCATTTGCTCTTCCACTGGCAGGACCACAATGGGAACCGAGAACAATGCGAGTCTCGAGTCTCGAGTCTGGGCCAACTAGGGGGAGAAGCGCAGCTCACAAAAGAGAACAGAACCACCGAACAAACCGAAATTAATGAAAATATTTTTATCTCAGCTGCGAATGAGTCGCCGAATTCGGACATTTATATTCCTTAGAACTTAATAAATCATATCTGCAGCAGTACTTTATAGTAATGCAATAAGTTCTGGGCTTCATATTGAATACAAAGCGAAACATTGCACATAAATTTCAAAAGATAAAATGCATTCCGTATGCGGAACTTGAGCTCAATTATATTTCCCTCTTCTATCGTATTTCCCATTATACTCGGATAATGCCCCTCTGGTTATTTATTCTCACTTAGAATAATCCGAAACGGAACACTTATGCCATGAATTCTCAAATCGCCCAAATGGCGGGTAAAACAATTAGAGGAAATTTCATTTAATCCGCACAAAAATGAACTCGTTTTGAATTTAAATTTCGCTTTGGATGGAAAAACTGTAGAACAATTCGTCGACCAGTTCTAATTTCCATATTCGCTTTCCCCTTGAACGAGTTCATCCATGGAAGAGGACCATCCCAGAGTCAGAGCCAGAGTCACAGCCATCAGCCACAGCCAGATGCAACTACTGGCTCGTGCTCTGGCTCTGGCTCTGCTCCGGTTCTGAGGCAGTTGTGGCGTTGCAAATTGCGGCACACTGGGCGGGTTAGGTGAGTAAACCGTTAACTCTTCAACGCCCCCCGTTATTGTTTGCCTGGACCTGGACCTGGACCCGGACCCGGACCCGGAGCTGTCCCTGCAACTGCCCCTAAGCTGCTCCTGCCTTCCTTGAGCGTGGGATTAAATCAGCTTGCCCCTAAAAATAACGCAAGCTTGTCATGCATGGCAGTGGCAGCACCAGACCCGGTGGCATGGCTGCGAATGTTTCCCTCATGGTGGGCGTGCCGTGGCGTGGCGTGGCACGGTGCTTCTCTGTGTAATTTACTATTATTTTTTAAGCACTTCCCCTTTATGCACCGTGTGCTACACACAAACAATTTTATTGTTTGTTTCATTTGGCATTTTGTTTGTTCGCAGTCTTCTGCTTTTCTCCTGGGTCTCCTCCGCCACTGTGGAGGTGGCAAGACGGCGAGCACGATGGCGGGGGACCGCAGTAGCACGTGAGAAATTACACATGTCCCCCGAAATGTTTTCAACATGTCTGCCATGCAGTTGCATCCCCCAGCGCCAGCAGCAACAAAAAATATCTGCATCTGCATCTGCACCCGTACCCGTATCCGTGTCCGTATCCGTATCTCTGACTATTTGTTTGTCTTCTCATTTTGTTGTTTGTTCTCTCTCTCTCTGTGTTTTTCTGTTGCAGCATGTTTTGTGTGTTGGCTGCCAGATTTATGCTTTGGCAAACGGAATTTGTCTCGTGTACTTTAGTCGAAACCAAAGCCATCCCCAGCATCCCAACCCCCAACCAATCCGAATCCGAATAAGAAATTGATGACCCGAGATATGCGCTGCAGTTGCAGATTTTCCCCGGGCCAAATTGAATTTACCGTTGGTGGATCGGTGGGTGGAAACGCTTGCGTAATTATTTCCACGTGCTTTGAGGGTCATTTCGGAATTATTACATTTTCCCATCCACCCACAAAACAAAGGCCTTACCTAATGCTCTGGTTTTGGCTTTGGCTTTGGCTTTGGCTTGGGCTTTGGCTTTCCTCGCTTTTGAGCCCATAAAATGAATTTTAATTTGACCTGCCACCTGCCAGTCCACGGTGCCCCGGGCCCAACATGACCTTCCCAAAAACATGCAGAACACTTTTTGTGTGTTTACAACCCGGAAACATTGCAAACAAAATACTAAATAAGGAATTAGAAATCTGCGTACTCCCTGACCAACAAATGCTCTGTAAAAGGCAATGCAAGTGCAAATCATTCTTTAGCCAGAAATATCATACAATATTTGTGGATCTAGTTATCTTATCTTCAGTAAACTATTCATCAGTTGTTTCTTGACATTTTCTATGCAAAGAATCGTGGGGGATAGCTGCAAGATACTAAACTTTTTATCTCAAAGATAGCCAGATTAACAAACTCTTAAAATCTACAAGAAAAAACATTCAAGGTCTCCTAATTGACCGGCGGGGAATCATTTGAAACTGGTTTCTGACCCAATAATTATAGAGTATCTGTTGTAGCTTGAGGTGTTTCGTCTCTGATTCCATCCCAATACAAATACAGATGCAGATACATATGCAATCACATATGCAAAATAAATACCAGACCAAACGGATGGTATAATAACAATTATTGCCTCGCCCGGCCCCAATTTCAGAATCCTCTTTTGGCTTGGTCTCCGACACCACACAGCCCTTTCCCTTTCCCTTTTCCTTTTCCGCTCCAGGATGGACGGGGGCGAAAGGACAGCGGAAGCTGAAAATTTCATTGATTTTGGCAACGGCAGCGGCAACTGGCGACGGAAGCCATGAAAAAGCCACCAGTCAGCAGAGTGCCAGTCGGCAGTAGCCGTCAGCAGTAGGCAGTGGCCCAAAAATGTTGGTAGGCCAGTCCAGGCCAGGCCACTTGACTGGTAATTTATATCTTCGACGACCTCGTGTATGCGATAGGAGGGGGCAAAGGATGGGTGCTGACTCTGGTAATGTGTGAGGTCTAGGCTAAGGTTATGACATGCCCCAGCCACAGCCGAAACATTGCCAGGAAATTTGTATAAACAACAATGAATATCTGACTGTTTTTTTTTAGAATTGCCGCATTTGTATCTGCGACTGCGTCACTTTCACCGCAAAATGTTTGCCAGATAGCGGGAAACATTTGCCAAAAACAGCTCAACGACTGATCTCTGATAATGCGAAGGGGGTTTGTTTCTTATCAACGTGTAGTGAAGACGTCAGCGGAGAGCATAGTCCCCAGGCAGCAGCTGCTGCTGGTGCGTTCTGAGGGTACGGGTAGGTAGCCCTAATTGGAAATTCAAATTTCATTCAATTGCCTTGGCATCTGACAGGCCTCGGTCTCGGCCTCGGCTCGGCCCCGGTCCCTGCAGCTGCCGCTGCCCCATCCAAAGTGCAATTAGCAATTGTGCCCCAACTGGGGAGACAGCAGTCTCGTCAGTTGTTATTTTTCTTCGCGGCTTGCATCTTTCTACTCGTATTTATACGAGCATTAGGTAATTACGTTTATCCGACTGTGCCACATCTCTATCTGCCACTGCCTGCCTGCACTGCGGCAACAGCAGCAGCAGCAGCAGCAGCACCTCCAACAGCAGAAAGCAAACAGAGACTCATGACATAATTTTGGTATTTAATGTTTTCTTCACTTTTGATTAGACAATCTCTTTGGGGAGGAAAAAGGCACCACACCAGTTTGTGATCGGTGTGAATGCTGCACCGCATTCGACGGGTTCAATCGAGTTCAAGGCATTTAAATGTTCAGCCAAATAATTTGCAACTTGACAAGCATATATCTCGCACACTCGCTTGCCCCATCCATGTCCCGGTGTAGGCAGTTGTGGTGCCACTTGCAACAATTTCGCATCAGGCGGCACATGGAAACCACAAATTTTGCGCCACATAAAAAAGAAACACAGATAAACCAACAGAAAAGCCAACAAACAAGAAACCGCAACTTCCAGACAATATAATTTTTGTTTTTTTTTGTTTTGCTTTGCTTTTTTCCGCCAGCAGCGTTCAAGCCAACTAATTGCTATTAATAAAACAGAAAAAAAGCAGCCAAAAGAAGCGGCGGCGGTGGCGGCGGTGGCTTCAGCAGGTGAGACGCTATTAGGGGACGTCTTGGGTGGGCGCTGCATGGAGGAAAGCTTGGGCTTGGGCCGATCGGAATGGCCAAAAGTCGTCCGTCTGCAGCCGATGATACACTACACAATGGGCCCTTGCTCTTGTTAGCCCAAACTGTGTGGGGCTGGCTGGTGGAAAGTTCGGCAAGCCGAATCGAATCCCATTGTCTGACGAGGAAAGCTGGCCGGCCAAATGGGAGCTGAGCTCATCTGTGATTAGTGTTTTGTGGGGCTTCCCACACCTGTTGATCGGCGGTCCCCAAATTCCACTGTGAAAACGACCGCACGACCCAAACGGTGGCCGCATCGCCTCCCCGGCAAAACCAATATGTACATAAAAATTCAAAATTTACTGCACTTCAAGCAGCTAATTGTTTGAGGTTGCTTACAATTAAACACGCGCAAATGCCAAACAAAGCAGACACTAAGGATTTACTAGATACTAAGAGATGGTCGAATCCGTAACACTCTTTGCATGTGAGGCATAGATCTGTGGGCGCCCATTGCAGTTACATCATGAATATTTTAATGTGGAATCCCCCCGAAATGCTTCCAGACCCGCATGACAGCAGGTAGATTAACCCTCTGTCATCCAGCAAGAACATTAGTCTTAAAATGCTTTCAAGTTAATTATAGTCACTAATTATGTCATTTTTAGGCAAACATCTGTAACTGCTGCCTAACAATTAAATATAAATGTGTAAGAGCATTGACAAGACAGTATTGCCACTCTGCATGAGGCTCTTTTTGTTTGACAAAGCCAAGCAAAACACTTGGCACTATGCTGGGGCGGATTGCATGTGGCATGTGGCATGTGGAATGCCATTGCCATTGCCATTGCCACTGTCAGTGGCAACAGCGGTAAGCATAAACTTGGATATACAGGAAACGGCAACAGCAACAGCCCAGGCTGCAGCAGCAGCAGCACCAACACCAACGCCAACACCAGTAGACAAATTTGAGCACCATCCGAAGCGGCAGCATCAGCAGCTTGGAAACGTGCGAGTCAAGTATACAACACAGCAGCTGCTGGGCAACCACTTGAGGCAGGCACTTTCGTTTTCATCTGATCGTCAGTCGGGTGGAAAGCGCCTGTTGCCACTGCCTCATGCCACTGGCACTGACGTTCGTTGGTAATGTAATGCGCGCATCTTTAAGATACACCACAATGTAGTTGCTGCTGCTGCTGCTGCTGGCATGCAAATGCAGCAGCCTGATATCGATCAGCTGTGACGCAGCAGTGAAGTGTTGTCCAACTATCCAACCATTTGTCTAATTGTTGAGTTTCTCGAACTCCAGCTGAGAGCATCCGCTCGCTGGCCAGCAGCTGATTGCCGATCGCCGACCACATCTTGCTGCAATGATGCAACTGCAATTGAATAACATCAGAAGAGAGGCGGCAGCAGCAGCAACAGCGGCAGTAGAGAAATTGCAGCCCATGCACCACTCAGCAACATTCAAGGTCCCGAACTTCGATTTCTCCCAGAGATCGATCTACGTGGCCACTTTGTCTGGCTTGACTAATTCGTCCGTCCGTTGCCACTGCCAATGCCGTAGCCATTGCCGTTGCCGTTGCCGAGGCCTGGCTCTGACCCGCAACGCTTCCGTCGATTGTCATCGCATTGGAGTACATGCGTAAAATTGTATTTTATTTCAATTAAATCTTTTGTATATTTCAATCTTTTTGCGCAGTTTCGCTGGAAAGTTCCGTTCCCACAAGTCACGGAGCGGGAGCGAGGAACCTTTCTTCAAGCTGTCTTGATTTTTAGGTTGGATTGGGCAAGCGATTTCTGATTTCTGATTTTTTTATTTTCTTTTGATTATCCGGCGGCGTCAGTCAGCAAACTTCGTTCGTCATCGTCAACCCCGTACGTGTACAACGCGGCGCCTGTTAATTGAACAACAATAACAACAACAACCAACATTGGGCAAATGCCAACGCCCACCACCACCACAAATTGACAGGCTGCTGGCCAAGAGCAGCTCGGCAGCCAGCGTCTTGGCTTAAATGATCAATCGGCTGCACAAACAAACTTCCCCCTGCTGTTGCTGCTGCTGCTGCTGCTGCTGCTGCTGCTAGTGCAGTGATGTTGTTGGTGTTGCCGATGTTGCATTAACAACTTCCCCATTGGCTTTGAGTTGGTTTTTCTGCTGGGGCTGTGGCTGTGGCTGTGGCAGTTGCACCAACAAGCAACATGACTTATGGGTTTGTGCATCAACACGGAATTCAAGTCGGTCGCTGCTGCTGTTGCTGCTGCTGCTGCTGCCTTCATCGCGTAATGAAAACGAAAGTAACTCGCACTCACTCACCTGGCTATGGCTATGGCTATGGGATGCTCGCTCTCTCTCCCTCACTCATTCTCGCTCACTCACTAGCACTCGGTGAGGCAGTCGTCGCACGCTGGGCAGCCAGCCGCACGCCGCATCATTCACAGTCGACGGGAGGGAGCCATATCGTCATATTATGCGCATATTTTAAATTAATCGCAATTAAACTAATCACTTGACATCTTACATTGAAGCAGGCGTTGAATAGTTGCTTGCTAATCACTTACTTAAATGGCGCACATAGCCATGATCGAGGTAGGGACAAAAAATGTACTCCAAATGCCACAATGACATACATGTATATTGGCATTCGTCCCCGCAAGCAGTGCACAGTAAGTAGAGTGAAACAGATCAGGTTCAGGTCCTATATGTAACAGTAGCAGAAACATTGATCGACCTACTATAATATAAGAACACCTCAACGAACTCGGTTCGCATTTAAATGAGGTTTACATATAATTGGCTGAAGGGTAATTTCTCTCGACTCGTAAACAACATGACGAATGTTAAGTTAACCAAGACTGTGCCCTTATCTAACAATCGCGTATATCCATTAGGCGTATTCTAATATTGAGATGCAATTCCGATTCAAATTCATCAATATTTAGCGCACATTGCCCCCCATCTCGTATGCATACCTAAGCAGATATGACAAAATGCCAAATGCGACCTCATTTTTTTCAAATTATACTTATCACAACATTTCCACTACTACTTCTCCACATCCACGCCCAGAGTGAAAAGCTTTTTTCTCCGCTGTGAATGATATCCGAGTGTCGGGCCAGGCCAACTTACCCTTTTTCAATCTCAACTAACCATCATCTATGTGGTTGGTGCCCCTCTCCGATCTGCACCGCGCACCGCACCGCACCGCTGCCTTTTCACTTTCGTTGGCTTCGCCTTTGTTGTAACTGGCGGGGGCATGCAACACTATAGCGATGCTCGCTGCCAGCGCCGACTGCGCAGCATCCATCTCTGTAAACGAAACGGTAAATGTTTGCTGGCAAACCCGAGCAGAGCACAGTTGCATTTTGGCGCTCGTCCCAAGCGATTCACATTCGCAGCGTCGCCATCCGCCATCCGCCACAAAATCCGCACAAACTCAGGCAGGCCGTCGCGCACGCGCTCAACGAAAACGAAAACGAAAAGACAGCAGAAGTAGACGAACAACCGTTAATATCGAGCAGCCGCAGGGCGCCCAACAGTTAGTTGGGGCCATTATATAATCGAGAGTGGAGTGGAGACCAGCTTCTGGTTCCAGCTGCCACTGCCACTTCCCCTTTCTACTTCTGTTTCGCGCAATTTGGCGATGCGGACGACGCCCAGCTCGAGCTTGCGAACTACTAATTAATGCGCAGTCGTGAAGAGAAAAGCCAAAACGGAGCTGGGAAACCTCTTAAATTATTATATTTAAGCCATTAAAAAGGTCTGGGCCAAGCCGTGAGTGCGGACTAATAAAGAAGCCAGTCGAAGTCAACCTCTCGTGGCACCCCCTGAACCTGAACCCGCCACCCTCAGCTCTGCTCTGCTCCGCTCAGCTCAGCTCAGCTCATTTGACTGCGAGCGTGAAAGTGAAAAGCATCTGGACAGTCGACAGTCGACACCAGCAGCATCATCAGGATACAGAAAGACTCAAGACAAAGACAAAGACATCTGGCTGCTGCTGAGGGTCAGTCATGCGGACGATGAGCAGCTGAGGCAGCTGCCCCGAGGAGCAGGCAGCGACCGACCAAGATGAAGCAATCACAGCAGTCGGCACCGCCTCGAACGCTGGCGAACGCCCTGGCCCTGGCCTTGCTTCTGCTGCTGCTGCTGTTTCCCAGCAGCTCCCGGCAGTTCGAGACAGGTAAGTCCGGTCTGCCATCGGAGTACGGAAAACTTTAAGCCTCCATTTCCTTCCACTTCCACAGACTGCGGCTGTCGTCCGTCGTCGCGGCGAGGACCTCGGATCATTTCTGGTGCGACGACAAATGAAGGCCAGTTTCCGTGGCAGGCATCGCTGGAGCTACTGCATCCGTCCCTGGGCTTCCTGGGGCACTGGTGCGGAGCCGTTCTCATCCATCAGTACTGGATACTGTCTGCCGCCCATTGTGTGCACAAGTAAGTAAGATGGAACAAGCAGTCCGACCGCTCGAAGGTCCTAATCTGATGCTGTTTCCTCCTTAGCGATCTCTTTAACCTTCCCATTCCTCCGCTGTGGACCGTGGTTCTGGGCGAGCACGATCGGGATGTGGAGTCGGGCAATGAGCAGCGCATACCCGTCGAGAAGATTGTGATGCATCATCGCTATCACAACTTTCGGCACGACGTGGTGCTCATGAAGCTGTCCAAGCCGGCAGATCTCGCTCAGGCCTCCAACATTCGACGCATTTGTCTGCCCTTCATGCTGGCTGAGTCGCAGGATGATTCGGCTCTGACCGCCGCAGCCGCAGCGTCAGAGGATGTGCTTAGCCAGCAGCTGGAGCTGGAGGATGTGCCCGAGAAGATAGATAACTTTCTGCGCAGCGTCCAGAGTCGACGGCGCTACCGGAATGTGACTTCGCCCAGCATGAGGGAGCTCATGAACATGAAGATCCTAAGTCGGATGCGCCAGGCTCTGGCACAGCGCTCCTCCCCGCGCAGCCTGAAGCGCTCCCGACGGCGCAACGACAAGCTGATGAAGCTGGACCCAAGGCCTATTGGAGACTCTGTTGAACAGAAATATCTCAAGCCGAACGGCGGGGACGGGGACCCGCGCGAGATGGCCTTCGTTGACTGTGTGGCCACCGGCTGGGGCAAGGCCAACATCAGTGGTGATTTGTCAAGCCAGCTGCTGAAGACGCAAGTTCCTTTACACCAGAATGGCAGGTGAGTTGTTGTGCAGGGGAGCTGGAGCCTCCTCCTACTGGATGATGGGTCACCACTTATGTAACACGATACTTCCAGGTGCAAAGATGCCTACGGCAGCTTTGTTAACATCCATGGCGGCCATCTGTGCGCCGGCAAGCTCAACGGTGAGGGTGGGACTTGTGTTGGCGACTCCGGTGGACCGCTGCAGTGCCGCCTCAGTCACAATGGACCGTGGATATTGGTCGGGGTCACCTCTTTTGGGTCGGGCTGTGCCCTGGAGGGCTTTCCGGATGTTTACACTCGCACATCGTTCTACATGAAGTGGATAGAAGACACAATTGCCTCTCATTAACCGATCAAAAGGATAAATCACCGATCAACGACTACATAGCTATCGACCTGTATTTATCGAGAGGACAACTCAACTGTACATTGCATACGCTACAAGTAACTGTACCCCTAGCGTTATCGTTATCGTTAACTATTACGTAAGCATAGAATGTTCCCTAAGTTGTTTCCAATTAGCACAAATAATTTACACCGAATCTTAGCTCATAATATCACAGTGGGCGTCCCAAGTATCGCCTTGGATCATCCCTTCTTGAGTTCTAGAAAGCCTCAGCCTCTGGCAACGAGGGCTTAATACTGCTGCCGCTGGACAGCAGATGCTGCTCCTCCTGCTCCTGCGCCACCTGCAGCGACGCCACAACCGAGGATTGGCGGAGTGTAGCCACCGCTAGAGTCAGAGTTCCAGGCCGACCTCCCTTCTCGGCCTGCTCCACCTTCAGGAACTGCTGCTGGTGGGCTGAGGGCCAGAAGCAAACCAATAGAGCCGAACACAATTGGTAAACGCCGGCCAGCAGCATTCCCAGGGCGGCGGTCCACTGGAGCAGGTGGAAGCCCCATTTGATGCCGTGAATGAGCATCCGCAGGCTGAAGGAGAGCACATCGATGTTGAGATCGACCCATAGCAGCGGCAGCACCATATCCTCGAAGGGTTCCATTAGGCTGTTGAAGTTCACTTTACCCACCACCTGATTGGCCTGCAGTCGCAGATGTGTTCCCTGCATGGGAGCTCCCAGTTGCTGGAAGGGAAGGAAGGGAAAATGGTTGCAGTCAGATTGCGCTGAAAGAAAGGTTCTCTATGCCACTTACTGGTTGCACCACGAAGACAGAGCTGAAGCGGGACTCGTCCGGTTGGAGACCCTCGAATGGTTCCAGAAGGCTAGGATCGCCATGCATGAAATGAGGATAGGTGATGGCCAGTGGAATGTCTAGGCAAGAGAGAGACAAGAGAGTTGTAGTCGAAGTAGCTTCCATCCATTAATATAAGTGCTTACTGTAGTAGCAGGGCGAGACGCTGCCGACGCCCTTCTTGAGGCAGCGATTGTTCTTGCAGAAGCACGAGGAATTAGGGTTGCCCAGCTCACTGTCGAAGACATCCGGCTCCATCACAAACTCGTACCCATCGATGCCGTTGTACTTCCGGGTGCTATTGAACTTCAGGGGTAGCTTACGGCAGAAGGTTCGGCGATACAGATAGAAGGCGTCCTTCTCGTTTACATCCCGCGGGAAGAGAGTGGCATCGTGGCTGCCCCAAATGCGATTGCACATCGTGCCACTGCCAAGAGATATAGTTATAGTTCGTTTCTATATGGATATATGGACATGGCACTCACTTGGTTTTCTCATCGTACTCCCAGCGCGTGAATCCGCGCTCTCCATTGATGCTGTCCAGCGTATAGCCACGCGGAGAGCCGGGTAACTTAACGCCATATTTATCCTTGAGCTCTGGCAAATACATATTGACCACATTGCTCTCGTTTCCCTCACGGAAAAGCTGAAACACACAACACAAACAGCAACAGAAATCAGTTTCCCTGTGAGAAAGCTATAGAAGGATGGGATATTGACCTTCTCCATGATGCCGAAACTGGCGAAATCAATCCAACTGGGGACAAACTTGGCAGCCAGCTCGACCAAATGATCTTCGTAGCCCCACATGTAATCGTGGACACTCATCTCCAGCATGGGTTGAGCATTCAGACGCTTGGCCACAGCACTTAACCCGAGCGAGGCAAACACTGAGAGGCTGGAGGCCAGGGTGGTCACTCCCATCAAGGGAATGTTGGGCGCTCGAATGTGATCGACCTTCGGATCGCCCACGGATCGCTCCGGCACAAAGATGTACTCACGGCGCGGCGAATAGGATATCGTGTTGTTGGCCTCGTTCAGGGTTATGTTGTGGTTGGTGAGCACCTCCTTGTACACATATGGGCCGACCTCATCGAGCTTCATCTTCGAGTCGATGCCGTTCGTGAAGGCGTCCACATTGGTATAGTTGAACATGTAGACATTGATGTACACATCGATGGGGGGATCGAGCCACAAAAGATAGAGCAAACTGCCGGGCTTCAGGTTCAATTGCTGCGTATTGTATTAGACCATGATTAGTCAGGATATTAGTAGTGAGCAGTAGTACCACGAGACTCACCACATCCAAGATACTCTGCACCGGATCCGATAGCAGAATGAGTGAACCAAAGAACAACAGGGTCATTCCGAGTGCAGCGCATCGCAGCAGCTCTGCAATAAATTAGATCAGCAGGTGAGTTATAGTTGAACGAGTAGTCATGCAACAGCGGTTGAAGTGCAACTGGTTTGCCTTTGCCACAGTTCCAGTTCCAGTTCGGCGATACGTATCGCGTGCGCCTGTCCATCATGCTGTTGACCTTCACCGAGGCTGCATTTCGGGGCAAAGATCTGCGACCGACCTCAATGGCAGGAGCAAGAGCAGGAACCAAAACATAGGCAAAACAATGACGCAGTCAGACGATGACGATGCCCGAAAATCGATGCGCGGTTCAATGAACGTTCTTCGATTAAATAGTCCCAGGAAAAGAGGAATGAGAAGGGACAACCACTTGACTGGTTGTTGATTCCTATAGGAAAAGCCTCGAAAGCGGGTTTCTTTGGCCTTGTTTAGAATATTAAAAGCACGGAAGATGGGAAGACGGGCAAGGCAAGGCGATCCGATCCGATCGCAACATATCAATCTATGCTGCACATATTTCAGATTTCATATTAATTTCAAGTGAAATCACTCACTTTACGACTTTACGACTTTACGAACTCGTTATTCTCGGCTTCGAAGCGTGTCACCTTCCTCAAAGATTATTGTCTTTGCACACTTGATACTTATTTCACTTCCGCACTCGAGCCGTGCCCTGGCCTGGCATCCAGTCTGGGCCTAATCCAGACTATGGTCACACCCAACCAACACTCACTACTCATCACTACTCATGTGGCCGATTTCCAGCGATCATGGCCGTTTTTTCGTTCAATGAAGATCACTTTCGGTGGCGTGCGTGCGTTCATTAATCAAATGCGAAATCTTAGCCCATTTATCAGAGGAACAAACATCAATTGTTGCTCAAATAATAGACATTTCTAATGAAATAGGAACGGAAACAAGGCACCTGCCAAGATCAATGAACTGGCTAACTGGCTAACAAGCCCCTAGCTAAATTCCACATAACACAATCTCCACCGAGAGACTTGGGAGACTGATACTGAGAGGCAAACAGCATAAACACATTAACAATTTTGCTTTGGTGTCAACTTTGGTGTCAAAAATAGGTTCAAGATTTCACAATCAAAACAAACCGCGATGATACATGGCGACCGACCGCCTCAAAGGTTCGAATAAAACCAGTAATACATTTAAATAAAATATTTGGCGATTTCTTTGAGAGAGGAAACATAGGCTCTTTGCCTCTCATACATATCCTTGCCTTGAGCGTGACAGCAGAAATTTCCGATATCAATGGCCACATCCATAAATTAAGCCGCAGACAAAGAGTCGCAAATTATTCTGGTGCAATGGAAAGACCAGAGCCAAAATCAAAACCAAAACCAAAACAAAAACCAAAAAACAAAAACCAAAATAGCAAAACCCCAACAGATCTCCATTGGTAGATAGATAAATGCGAAGAGTTTGGCATTATGCAACAATTGCATTGCCAAAGCAGTGGCCAAAGCCGAAACGACGATGACAATTTGAAAGATTGTCGGACACGAGACCTAACCACATCAACATCAGCATCAGCTCAGCTCGGCTCCGGCGTCACTATGGTATGAATGAAAGACGACGCTTGTCTTGATCGCACAACAGCGCCAGCTGATTTCAGTGTGCGATCCGCTCTGAACTTGTTTCTGCCAACAGCAACAGCAGCAGCAACATCAGGAGTGGGAAAGCAGCAACAGCAAGCCTCGGCTCAATAACAGTCAGAGTGAGGCGCCATGAGGCATACCGTACAGATATATCAGTTACTAAGTATGAGCTGCTGCCGCCTGGCATTGCCTCTGCAGCGGTCTGAAGTTCAAGTTCGGTGCAATTTGCCGGTTAGTATACAAATAAAAACCTGAAAATTAAAACTGTCTTGAAATGCACACAGACGTGCGGACGGACGGACAGACGGACGGACGGAGATTTTTGGGTTTTTTTTTTGGTTGTTGTCTGTTTTTGTTCCGATGTTGAGTCAAAGATCGGCGGCGGACAGCGGAAGGGTCTGAGTCTGACCCACAAATGTCAAGAATGAATGTGTTTTGTTTCTGACAGATGGTCGCCGAACCGAACGTCAATGTGTTGGAGCCACCTTCAAGAGCGTGTGAGCCCGAGTGCTCACTTGTACGGGTGTGCGAGCGTGTCCGAGTCCGAGTCCGATTCCGAGTGTGTGACTTCCGTCAAACGACAATAAATTAGGCAAATATGCGCTAGCCGCCGGATCGAGTCGGGCCTAGACTAGCCAGCCAGGCGAGATTCGCTCTCGTGTATCCACAAGATACGCTCGCTTCGCACTGGAGATTCATTCGACTGGTCTCTGGCTTGTACCGACCGATCCGTTGGTTTTGTTAGCATTTTGCTCTGTCGTATGACGATGTTTGTTTGCCTGTTTGGCTGTTTGGCTGTGTTTGGCTAATGATTAATCCTGTAGCTGTTGCTATTTGCTTTTAATCATCACCAAAACCCGAAAAACCCAAAACCCTTAAATAGTCGCAGTCAAAGTCTCGCTGACAATTAGATGACTGCCAATAAGGAAAAGTAAATATGTAATATATGTAGTTTACAACTTCCCCGATCCGATCGCTTTCAGCCTGATCCGATTTGTACGATACGGTACGCCTTTGAAACAGATACTTGTACTCTATATACATACACACATCCATATTGTACACAGTCGTACATTGTTGCTGCTGGGGCTATAGCTCTAGCTGTTCGATGTGTGATGTTTTTGCTATTGTTAATGCTTGTACAATAGCTGTTATTTGCATTGTTTAGCGGGCATTGAGTTGTAGATTGTATTGATTTATTATGAGAGCTCTGGGTAAATTAGTTAATTTGTTCTTAGGAATTTCTAAGAGCAGTGCAAGTGCAAGTCATGCCCCTCGTCAGATCCCGGCCCGGTCAGAAAGTTGAATGATTTCAAGGGATCGAATCATCTGTCATCATCTGATGCCTGGCCTGGTATTGGTCTGGAAATATGTGTACTTACAATACAATGTGATCATATTATCAGGTCAATCTCGCTGGGCAATGGCAATCATGGCCGCGGTTCACCTTCAGTTTTCCCACCGTGTTTATGTTGATTGAAATCATCGAACTTCATGGTAAGGTAATACGTGACATTTTCAGTCACAACCGATTTCATTTCAAATCTTAATTTATTCAAACTTAATTGCATTACCGTCCAGATAGATCCGTTAATACATATACACGTACGGATGAAGACTAAACTTTGGAATCAGTTTATTTTCAATGCCTTTGCCTAAACGGTTTAGCATCTACGTACAAGTATAAGTACAAGTACAAGTGCAAGTATATGACAGCTTTTAAAACGGACTATCGTATAATTAACATGAATTAAGCCTATATAATCGTACGATACGAGCTGGAATGGTCTCTGATCTCTGGTCTGGCCTGGTCTGGTCAACAATGTGTACGAGTAGAACCCTATGTTACGCCCTTGGTGGCTCGAAGCTTCATTTATTGGTTGTTGTCATGCAAATTGGCAGCTTTGCTTTGCCCTTTTTTCAGGCTATGATATTAAGTTATTAGCCTTGGCCGAGAAGAAAACTATTGTTGTATTGGGAAGCTGTGACAAACAATAACCCCAGAAAGCAATAATTAATACTATTTACGTTTGTTTGTTTTAAAGCAATTAATTAATTCACAGATTCTATTTTTGGCTAATCTGAATGCAAATGAGTGTGGACGTGCTGCCAAAACATTCTCGGCTCGGACTTCAGCCCGCTCGTTATAACAAAGCTGGATCTGGTCCGCCCCTTCCGCCTATCGAACATAAATTCACTTAAATATTTGAGCGTGTGCCAGCTGTCAAATAATTTGGCCAACGGACCTGCCACACTACATGTGCGCACATGTGTGAGTGTACAATTTGCATTAGAACTATTTCAGAAGGTGCTAATTAATCTTTACCCCCTGGGAATCTGGGAATCTGGAGATCTACTTGAGAGTACCTGAGTGAGATTGCTAGACATTTCAAACACTTGAGAGATCTGCTTGATTAGCATGCACAGACGTTTAAAGCTTTGCACAATCCGTACTACATTTTAGTTTCAGTTTCAGTTTTAGCAATCTAAGCAATTTGAGCAGTTTTGTGCAAGATTTTGTTCGCTTTTTGCTGACGTTTTTACGATCGCGTGGGGGCTGGCTTGCTGGCTGCTGGCTGCTGCCTGCTTGCTGCTCCCTAGGTTGGTTAAAAGGCGGTTCGAATTGTTAGCTTTTATGGGTCTTTGGCTTTGACCAATGTGGACAACGGTCGCATGGCTTAATTAAGACCGTCGAGAGCCGTCGTTTTGGCTATTTTGGGTTATACTCACTTGCATTGCGCTGGTTTTTGTTGGTAAATAGTTTCATTTCAGCACTTTGAAAATGTGTCTCTGACCGACCGGGTTTATGCTACTTTTCTTATACTGATTGCACTTGATGGAAAGGAAAGGAACGGCTTTGCTTTGCTTTGGATCGGGGGGCTGTGTCGGTATGGATATCGCAACCGCTTGGAAATTGATTGGTTATTTACTGATTTA
Source organism: Drosophila lowei (assembly GCA_008121275.1). Classification (NCBI taxonomy): domain Eukaryota; kingdom Metazoa; phylum Arthropoda; class Insecta; order Diptera; family Drosophilidae; genus Drosophila; species Drosophila lowei. The sequence goes on from CM017777.1 coordinate 37,326,548, forward strand.
TGACGAAAATCAATTAATCTTTGTGTTATTATTTATGGCCGCAAATTAAACTATTAACAGGTCTGCCGATCCAGCTTTTTGATTGAGATTGATTCAGATTAAAATTCCGATTCCTATGCCGTTACCGATCAGGGGATCAATTTGCATGGCCCCTGCAGCGTATTAATTTGTTTTGATTTTCATATATCATAAAAATTATAGTAGAATTTAACAACTAGGCGGCTTTGTGCATTAAACGGCAGTAAACTTGTCGTTATACAAAATTAGTTATTCCTGGCTATTTTCCACTTGACTTCACTGCACATCGAATGTCCCGATCTGATCTGATCTGATCCGTTTTGTTCCGTTTCGGATCCCGTCCAAGCTGATACTTTATTCTTTCCACGAGGGTTAGAACGATCCGTTGCTAGGCTGTCGGTGCTGTTAAGTTGTGATGTGTTGTGTTTTGAATCGACTGTCACGCACTTCCTATTCCCACAGTTTTTGACAACTTAATGCGGCGATCTAGACTGCAGTGGGGACCTTTATATGGACTATTGGGCCGAGCCCGAACGAGACCGAGACCGAGCCCCGACCGAGTGTCTAGCAGCGAGCAGAGCGGCTAGCATCGAGCATCTCGTTCCAAAGCGCGAAAATCTTTCTATGAACCGGTCCCCATTCAAGCCCCTGCTCGGGCTCGGGCCCGAGCTCGAGCTCGGCTCTGTCCCAGGTACTACGCGTACACTATCACAAACGGAGGAACACGCGAATACGGGTACTACACACAAAAACATCGGAGGAACATTAAGTCTACATGTCTGTGGTAAGAACCCCCTAACTGAGGTATTATCTCCGGCCCGCCCCGTACACAGGGGGGTGTCACTGGGAGTCCGATGACTTGAGTTAGTTAGAATGATTCTGGCCAGAGGGTTAGGTGGGTTCGGCGTTGCTTTTCGAGATCGCTTTAGCTTCGCAAATTGTTTTTTCATATATTTAATGGCCACAAATGACTCTATTTAATCTCTGGCAGAACCCGAGCTATATGTACAGTGAACACGCACACGTGCCCGTGCCCGTGCCCTTTTTCAGTATAAATATGCATGAAGTTTTGCCCGCAATTAAAAGCCACTTCTTGACGCAATTACATCCAGTTCTGATTCTTAGCAGATAATAACGATTAGCTATTAACTGGCTGTTCTGATAATTAGCCATCCGCTATTTAGTTTGATACTAATTGATGGTGTGCAGGGCACTAGTGTTCCCCGATCGTATTCGATCACCCGATCAACTGATCAGCCGTTCAGCCCACTACTAAGAACAGTTAACAAATCTGGAGACAGTAAATCTAATAATAGTGTCTACTTACTGTTTTCCAGCTGTCTCGTCAGTGGCTGACCTATTTCCCTTGGACATTATGTACCCAGTGGCACAATAGGAGGAACCTTTGAGCGATCGATGCGATCCGATCCCTTGCAGCCACGTGCGTGATGCGTGCTGCGTGCTGCGTTCTGTTTCCTCTAACGAGACCATTAATTTCGTACCGTACCAGTTCCCTGTGCTCTCTCTCTCTCTCTTTCTTTGTGCTTATAAACGATTATGAACATTTGTCTGAGAATTGCCATTTTCTTTTTATTGCCCCGTATTACCCGGAATTGCCTGGGGTTCTGGGGCTATGTCTGGACTCTTGGCACAGCGTCACAAGCTCAGCTCGTATGATCCCGAATGTGCTCGGTTCACTCCACTAACTATCACTTGACATGCATGTCGCCATTATCCCACCGTTTTGCTGTTGCTCCCTGGATAATTATTGTTGTTTTGTTTGTTTATAGCAGCTCGTGCCGCAATTATGGCTAATCACAAAGTCCCCCTTCCGTCTAGACGCTTTTTATGCTTTCCTCGAAAGTTCTGTATCGCCATATAAAAAAGCTAACCCATAACGGTGCGGTGTGTCCTGGCTAAGCCAAAAGCTCTTCCATTAGAAGCTTTTCTATATTTCAAACCGCTAAAGGATGGCAAAACAATATAAACTCAGTTTTTCCCTTATTGATTCGGAAAAGTACAATCGATGCTACAAAAATTACTATACGGGGGGCCATTCATATATCTATCACTCCCTTTCAAGCCTTTAAAATTCAAAGAAGAGACCCATCTATCGAAAAGTTTATTGAAACCCCTTTAAATATAGTTTCACACCCGAAAACAAATGATCTAACAAGTTTCTATTGGTTTTTGGAGCACGACACATGTTTTTTTTTACGTATATGAACAAACCTTTAAACCCTCTCTCCCAGTCGGAAAGTGGAAAAATTCGTTAGAAATACCAAGAATCTGACTAACTTGTTGCATATAGAACAATATTTGCATGATATAGAAAACCAAACACAAACAGGCGAATGGGCAAATATACGCAAATGTTGTTATTTAGCCGTGAAATTTTGAGGTACAATTATCATTTGGTTGCAAATAATGTCTACGATTGTCTAGTTGGTAACCTATGCCCAATTAGCTAACATCGCCAAGGCGAGGAAAGCCCCCAAAAAGTTTGTTGAAGGAACCAACAACGGAATGATCACGAAGCGGCTTCTCAGTGAACGAAATTGCACACACGAGGAGACAAGTATAAACCTATCCGAACTGAGACTCCAACTATTTCGCATACATTAAACGCTCAATTAAACTAAGTAGTTTTTTAACGAGCTGCAGGGGGCAGCGGATCATCCCAGAATACCCACAAGCACGCTGGATTATTAACATCTACATCTATGTACGTCTACACAAACGGAGGAAAATGGTTCTGTTCTCTAAAATTCTCAAAGTTTTGCTGAAAATTGGGGATTGGCATGCAAATACGTATATACTATAGTATAAATAAATATACCATTATATACTATACTATTATGTCCCCAACCAGAAATGGCTGGCCCATGGGCATGGGAACGGGGAACCCCAGACATCTGACATGCAAGCTGCCCTCATATCTAAAATTATAACTGTATCTGACTAAACAAAAACGAGGCACTTTCGAGTAATTGCACCGCCGGACTCTTAGCCTTTGCATTGTCTTGACAGGTTTTGATGACGTTGCCGCTTTAGCACATGAAAGGTGACAAAAGCGAAGCCGAATCGTAGTCCGCAGAGAACAATGAGATGCATACACGATGCAAAAGACCGACCGGCTCCAGCAGCAAACAGCTCTCAATGCGGAACTACGAGCCACTGACATCCTTGAACCAGATCGACCGCTCTTTTGCTGTGGGCTTCCCAGACTAGACTGCCTACAAAAACCCAGAAAGTGACTCTGGACCTTGATTGGTCTTTGTCCGCCGCACGGGTATACTTACAATTAAATGTTGTACGGGCGACAAGGTAAGCATATGGAAAGTGCGATCGAAAGCTGACCTACTCGTATGTATCAGACTGACCTGCAATGATCAGGCTTTAATAGATCATAGTGGCTCCAATTATTTAGGGGGGAAGGGGAAGGGGAATGGCAATGGCAATCAGCAGCGGTTAATGGAACTGGAACTGGAGCTAAACTCTCAGACGAACAATGAGGAACCAACAATGTTGGATGGCAATTAGATTTAAATATGAAAAGCTACCGCCCAACGCAAATGAATATCTAACAAGTTTAATTTGAACGATATTCTCAGCAGCAACAGCAACAATAGCAGCCACAACAGCGACAACCACAGCATTAATAGGTATCCATCCACCGTAGGCCAGGCCAGAGAACAGCGACGCTGACAAAAAACACCAGCAAAGTAAACGCTAGAGCGATAATTAGCTAGAACGTTTATAACAAATATTAAGTTAACAACATAACCATATACTCGCAGAAGAAGTGGTCGCTGTGACGTCACATCGTACACGCTATGTAGCGAGTGACAACCGCATTACGTATACGCACCCGCACTCGAACACGGGGAAGTGCTATTGAAATCGCCTCACCGTGTTGACCCCAAGTTAAACGGCAATGCAAAGTCGAGCAGTTGATGTAATGCAATGTCCCATGGCGTCGCGTCGCGTATCGCAATTAGCGTCGCCAACTAAGCCAACAGTTATTAAACAATAATCAAAATATTATAATTAATGATAGGGTTGCCAACCGGCAGGCAACCAGAGGCGACCGACCCATTGGCATTTCGACGGCCCAGGAAGGAGGAAGGCGGCAGCGAGTTCCCATAAATCAATTCTAGGAGTAGTGTGCACCATTCAGGTGGCGCAGCAGGCGCTAATCCTTCTTATCGAAAATTTGTCATTTATTCATTTATGCGTAATTCTCTATCTGCGGCTCTAGATATCTCGTTAGCCAACTGTCATTATTTGTTAGCGCTCAACAATCTCCGTCGACAATTTCCAAGCGCCTGTGTTCCCCATCCCCATCCGCATCCAGCCAGCCCCCTATCCTGACCCTGCTCGCTGGCATTCTCATTCTCATTCCCATTCTAATTTCCATTTCCATTCCCAAACAAAAACGAATCCCATTCGAATGCTCCCACTCCCACTCCCACTGCCAATGTCAGTCGCTTTTCCGTTCCAGCTGCTGCAAAACTTGAAACACAGGAGCAGAGCAGCCACATAATTATATTGCATATGAAAATATTTTAGAGGCTTCGCGCGGTGTTCGGTTCGCTCCGTCCGCCAATTTCCGCTCGTTCCGCATTTGTTCGCTGCGATGTGGTGGGCGGCCTGGCTATGATAAGGCCGGGCGCGTATACTCGTATCCTTCTGCATCATGGCACGCTTCGGCCCCTATAAATACCTGTTGCCAATGGCTTTTGGCCAACATTTATTCACGACTGCGTCCGCTGTTTACACACTTCGGTGACGGTGACCAATTGCATTGTGCTCTCCCTGTGTGTGCTGTGATTCCAGATCACATCCATTTGTAAAATACTCAACTGTAGCAGTGCTAATCTTGAACGGGTAAGAATGGTTATCATATGTAGATACAAAGGCCTTGTCTACTCAAAAATTGAGTTCCCGAGAGTTCATTTGGACCATTAAAAGTGTCTATTTTAAGACAAAAAATGAATCTTTGTTCTCGGAGTTAGTCGAGAAAGCTGTATCAACAAGCTATGTATGACTTTTCTCATGCAGTAAAGTTCTGATTCGTAATTGCATCGTTTCGCATAGGTCAGAGTGACCTTAAGTAGAAGCTAACTGCTATATAATGGTTGTAATTATTAGTTATATATAACGATGCCCTGGATGGGAAAAGTACGAGTAGCAACCTGCGTCAGAGTACCGCCACATCCAAATCATTGGAAACGGTCGTCAGAAAAGCAGAGGACAGGCCGTTCGCCCATTTAGCCCGCTCACCCCATGACTCTAGCTATAAATTATCATACGAGAATGCCAGTTATTAAATCTGGCCCTACGAAGACCCAACCCCAACCCAACCCAAATGGCTGAGTAATAGGCCGCAATATATGGCCAGAGATGTCAATTAGCTCACACTTAATAAAATAATTTATCCGTGGTTCTCAATAGATTAGCAATACCCTTATCTCATACTAACCTAACCCTTTCTTTTCCGTCTTTCGATGAACGCCAGCAATTTGCATCATGTCCAATACAATGCGTTGCATTCTGATTGTCTGCGTGGCACTTACACTGATCGCCGCCGGCTGCAATGTGGAGGCATCCAATTCGAGACCACCACGAAAGAATGACGTCAATACCATGGCGGATGCGTACAAGTTCTTGCAGGATCTGGACACCTACTATGGCGACAGGGCACGAGTTCGGTTCGGCAAGCGGGGGGGTCCACTAATGGAAATGCTGCGAAATCGAGAGCTGGAAAACAATATGGCCAAAAGCATCAACAGCGGCGGGGAGTTGGTAAGAAAAGGGAGGGAAACACACGATTATGTATCAATATAGAAATCGGTTTAATCTCACTCTCACAGATCCGTGCCCTGGATGAGGAGGAGGTATTCTAAACCAAAATGCCGTGGACCATGACGACGATTAAAAACTCATTTATTTGTTGTTATTCAATTAGTTATTATCGGGGCAATAGTTTAACGTGTTGAGAAATTAGATCTAGTTGCAGCTGCATATTTAATACTTACGGTTAGATATATCTTCCATCTAATCTTGATGTTAGTTAAATAAATGACACATATTAACTAATCAAAATATTCGCCTACTTACTCCAAACAATAGAAATATAAACTGCAATGATGAATTGGTTTGGTTTTTATTTGGTTTTCACAATCTATAATCCCTATAGATCTACAACGATTTTCAATAAATTAAAGTATTTATACCATGAAGAAATGGACAAGGCCCAAGAGGCTAGAAGGAAGGGGGAACATTTATGCTCGAATTTATCGGAATAAAGGCGTTCGCATTCCGTTGCCTACTTTTCGGGCCTTTCATAAGTGTATAATCTATTTTCTATTTAGATACACCGCTTTGTAAGATAGATAAAACAGTAAATTGTTTTGTCATCATTAAATTCAAAAGGCTATCTTTATCAATATAAAATTAGTATCTTTACTTTTAGTACGTGAAGGCTATTTACTATAGTTCTCTGTGCACATCGCTTACAATGGCAAAAATGATTCAAGGCTTGCGGCAACTGCAAAAAGTAAAACATAATTAGTTCGTGGACACAGGATTCGGATCTTGCTCTTACACAGAGGCAGAATTGCCATTGCCAATAGAGTTATCTCGCAGTGATTCTCAATAGACGATCCGACAATGGTCGCTCCCACGGCAGCGCCCCAACGGCACCACATAAGACTGATGCACAGAGCCTTGGCGCGTATGTAAGTGGGCACAAACTCCAGTAGGGCACCGCCCATCAGTGAAATGATCAAGCCCGGGAATGAAACTAGGAATATCAAGGAAAAGAGCTGAATGTAATGGTTGGATACGAATATTATGACAAATCCGCAGGTGGAGGCAATGACGAGAGAGGTGACCAACAGGGCCTTTCGGGGCACATAGAAGAGCAACAGCCAGCATATGTTGTATAGAATAATGTAGGTAGCACCCAGAATGAGCGAATCGTTGAAGCTATGCAGGTCATCGTTGCAGACCTAGGAGGGGATTCGATGAACGATGAGACAGTAACAAAAAGCAGAGCATAGTCCTAACGGTAAGTAAGTCCTCTTCGGATTCCTGCATTAGGCTAGGGATATTGTCGAATAGAAGGCTGCAAAGTGTCATATGTTCCGTGGGTCCTATGCGCATATTTGCTCGATTCCGCATTGAAGTAAACCAGATCCCCAGTCCGTTGGCCCTGTAACAGAGAGGAAGTATATCTGGAGTCTCAGTCTCGGCATTGACTACACTCCACTCACAGCAAGCCCATCACAAACATAACCGCACAGCCGCTGACAAAATACCAGACGTAGGGCTTCCGGAACAGTGGCATGGCATCATTGAGCATCGTTAATAGGATATTGTTGGCATTCTGCTGGCGCTTTACCTCCACTTTTTTCTGAAACTTGAGCATATTCGCCACCTGTTCGGGGGTGAGGGACTGGCCGGTGTTCTTTCTGCACACCCAGTCCATCACAGCCATGCCCTTCTGGGTCTCACCAATCATGAACAGAAACTTGGGACTCTCTGGCATGCGAAGCAACAGGAAGAACGCAATCAAACCGGGCAACATGAACATGCAGCCAAGCATACGCCAGGGCCGAACAGTCAGCCTCCCCGATATCTCCATTTCGAAATCCATATAGTCCTGTCCCTGAAATAATGTCCCCCAAGCAGGGCTGTACAACATGGCGAAACCCGTGAACATGTACAAGTGTGTTACGACGCGCGACATGATCTGCTTGTTGCAGAACTCGCTGAGGTAGGTGACTGCCACAAAGCTCGGCCCGGCCACGCTGATTACATCGAAAATATGAGGCGAAAGTTGCAGGCTGCAGAACAAAAACCACTTACAATATTCCCGTGATGAAGCGCATTAAATAGAAGCCAGAGAAGCTAACCATGAACATGGAAATGACCGAGCAAATATTGCTCACCGAAATGGTGCGCAAGAGGATCCAACGGCGACCCATTTTATCGGTAATGTAGCCCCAGAAGTACGAGGAGCAAATTATGCCCATAAAACCGGCCGCCAAAATCGAAGTAAGTTGCATGAGACTCATCCGCAGATCGCAGACCGCCGCCGGTCCAATAATTCCCATGCCCATTGTCTCCAGAATGGCCATCATCTGGAGAAGTCCCAGGGTCAGAGTGGCAAACAGATGAACTCTGCCGAAGCCTGTGTGCCGGAGACTCTTAATTGCTCCGAAATTCAAATGAATTGACATTTACCAATCTGCTCCATGACGACGTCGAACTCGGTCAGATGCGAATTCATCCTGTTTCCTAGTCCAAGCCGAAATACACCTTAAATTTACAGACGGATGGACTTGCAGTTACAGTTTATTTATCGTTTGTTTATTTTGACGAATTTGTCAATGTCTATGCCAGCTGAATGTTTTCTACCTCCTTGATGAGATCCGTGTGCTTGAACTCATCGGGACGCTTGGTAAAGGTCTCTAGGAGCTTCATCTTATTCTCGTCTGTCTTATAGTAGAACATCTGCAGCTCGTTCGCCAGGCACTGGGCCTCTTGGGCAGTCAGTACCTTGGTGTCGTATTCACCGCGCATCAGCACCACGCCCTTGTCCTGTACCTCAGTGTAATGAACCACTGTGAGGCACTCGGGGGCATTCTCGTGATGCACCTGGTAGGCCAGCAGTGGCGTGAAGTGAACCGTGTTAGCTGCAAACTGCAGCAAGAAAAACTCGAATCCCTCGCTGCGCGGCAATGGCAGCAGGAAAATGGGATGCTCCTTAGCGCGGCCCATCAAAGTGTCGTACTGAGCCGTGGTTAGGGTGGCTGCTAGCACATCCTTGGTCTTGTGGTACTCGATCCAAATCTGCGATAACTCCTCTGCGCTTTTGTCGGCCAGCAGTTCTAGCTTCATGATGTCCGACAGTTTCTTGTGTGGCAGCTCGGCCGCCTCTTGCTTGGCCAGCTCCTCTTTGGGGTTCAACAGCTCGGAATACGACCTGCAAAATGGGTCGGTTAATAAATGGTTATTTATTGCCACTGCTGCTAGCCATGGTCGTTGCTTACCTGGCCTGGATTTGGCCATCCTTAATTGGATTCACGACGCGCTCAACACGATCCAGGAACTCCTCGGCAGAAGTCTGCTGAATCTTGGCAATCTTTTCCGCATACTTCCAATAGTAGGGATTGCTTTCCTTCAGCTTCTCCACGGCTTCCTCGGTGGAGCGTAGTGGGCGCGACATGGCAATGCTCCGTTTTAGAGCTGGATGATTATTTTGAAGAACGCGAAAGAATTTACGGGCGCATGCCATTTCCGAGCAAAAAATTATACAACTAAAAAAAACGCTGGGGCCCAGGAACGCAGGGCTCAGAAATATACCGAAACTACGTCACAAATTTCAAAATATACCGTAAGTATACTGGCGAATTATTTGTATTCAAGTTGCATCATATTCCTCGTTTTGGATATTCCGTGGAATATAACTAGCTAGCTAAGACCTGAGGGTCTAAACTGATAAAAATATCCGATTAAAGCATCAATTTTCTACAAGACTGATTTACTTTAAGTTCTCATCTTTATTGGTTTGTTTATGAAATAAGGTTTAAGCAAAACCGGTCAACAAAAATGTCCACTAAATTAATGTCCTTACATGGTAACTACGCGCTAACTACACATTTGCTACATATTAACTACATTTTCATGTAATTATCAAAGGCGACACCTGAAGGGGAAATGTGTACGTTTCAAAAATTTTTGCCCGTTTTTTTTCATATAAGCCCCATGGAAGCGCCAGTGTGAAAAACCTCCGTTATCCACTTTTTGACATCTCTTTTTTTCCGACATTTTTGAAAAAATTGAGATTTTGATGGCAAACGATCAGGAATCCGATTCTGATCACGAATTAGTATTCGATGTGGCCTGGGACATGGCTCTAAGTGGCATTTCTACACGGTTTCTACATTGGTGCATTGGACAAGAGGGTGAGTCCATAACGCGTCTTAAAATATACTGGAAAATACTAGAAAATACTATGAAAAGTATAAAAATTGCGAGGTGTGTGAGCTAGACGTGGTGGCAAGAAAATAAGAAAATCCGATAAGGTGTACGGTCCGACCCTCAGAAATATACCAAAATATACCGTCGCATTTTAAAAGCTCATTTCTTGTCAACCAGAGTGTGGACATTTGTATACCCTATTTCGTTAATATTATATAAAGATACTGGTTTCCAAGCTGTTTTCAAACGTAATTGATAAAGACCTTGTCTTAGATTGCATTTTTTTGGCCTATTCATGCATTTGATTAGTTTCTTGTATATAAATCCTGATCACTGTACCAATTCTTGGTCTCTGTAAGACCACTAATTGCAAAATATTGTTTAAAACAGAGACTGACTAGTTTCTGCACTAATAAGAGCCTGGGATGACAAACATTTTCGCAGTTCTATAACATCCATTTCCCCCAGGGTATGTGTGCATGGAATTAGCAGCATGTTTGTGTATGGAATGGGACTCATTGTGTATGGAATGAGTCTCATTGTTTTCAACCGGGCCATTTTCGATTCAAAAAATACGACGAATTCCTCGATTTTGATCTTCCATCGAATATTACCAGCTATATAAAACATTTAGCCATGCCCACATAATTTTATACAATTGATGAATCAATTTCCTATTCGATTGGCTTAATTTAAATAATTGCATTTGTTGGATTTTGTTTAAAAAAGGGTTTTAGCAAAAAAGGTCAAAGAAAATAGAAGTGATGTAGAGTTAATGTAGAGTTAACCGGTTCAGAGAGTGAGGGCGGAGCCTCTCGCGCGCTCTCGCTGACCTAATTTGCGCTCTCGCTGACCTAAATGTGCTCTCGTGCTCTCCGACCGCGCGCAGCAATAACCGTTGGTATTTTTGAAATTGCTGAGGAAAAAGGGGGTATGGACAACAGGCAAGACGGCCCAGAAAATGCAACGCATGCATGGTAAAATCCACCGCTTTTGCTTAATATACCATGAAGACAAAAAACACATTCTGTCTTCATAGCATATTGTCCTCAAAACATTGGCTGTTTTTACCTGTTGTCCATACCCTCTTTCTATAGCCTCACCCTCAGAAATATACCGAAATAAACCGATGCATTTTCAAAATATACCGATGGAAAACGAATTTAGTCCTTTATTTAACCAGGATAACAGCTTTAGTTAAACCGCAGAAAATAATACTATTAATAATAATAATAATTCTTCATGAAGATCCATCCTTCTTTCCTTCAGCACTACTCCTCCAGCGCTCACAAATAATACATTCCTCCTTGATTTCATACAAAATTTGAATTTTTTATTGATCGGTAGCCGAACGCCAGAGCCGAAGACCCTGGGATCTAATCTAGAAAGTTCGTTTGCGACAAGTTCGATGTATGAACTGCCGGAACTTGAATTGGCGACTACGAATTATTTTCCGTCGGTATGGTAGCACTTGGCGGATTGTTCAAATGTTGTTCGAGTCCTGCCGAAGCGATAGCTGGGAATAAAAGGAAGAAAGGATAATTAGATATAAGTATTAGTGATGTTGCCCTGGTTTTATTCAAATGTGAGTACCGAGAAGTGCGGAAGACCGTTCATCGGAATAGGGTTAGAAAGTTTTCGGGATATGCATAAGTTTTCAGCAGGGGATTTTTTTTCTTCAGAGGATTGTGTGTCCTCTCAAAATAACCATTGACCACATCCGCATATACCATCATCTTCGACGAGACGGACGAGCCAAAATTAGAAACTGTGAGCCCATTTTACATTTGTTGTTTTGTCATAGCCGTTTAAAAATATCAATATTCCGCTTGTAAACTGTTGAGCCATTAAATTTGATTTTACAGCACTGCCGAACCATTTTTCGTCGATATGGCAGCACTTTGGCGGACTTTTTAAATTCAAGCTCGGACAATTAATACGAGTTTATTGCTCATGGGAGTGGAGGAAAAAACGAACAGATTTAGGCATTTGGGAGTGTCCCGTCTGCATTATGGATATGGTACTAGCTCTGTGATTGACCGGCAAAAGGACTTTGTCTGATGGAATCCCTATCCCCCAGATCCATTTCGTGATATATGTATATTCTTAGCTATATTTATATTCTGAATATCAATACGAATCCCATTAAAACGAAAAGTTCTCCAAAATGATAAATAATGTTTGATTTTTGAAAAATGATCCTTTTTCGTAAATTTCAATAACAAATTAAGATAAACGTGTCGGTACGTTCTGATACCCGGCAGGCACTCAGTCAGTATACAATGTACTATGTATGAAATGTAAATTCTTGCACTTTGTTTATTCTTCTTCCACCTATTTGACCTATTTGATTCGAGTTTTAGAATATTTTCTACCTGTTTTCATACCACACTGCACCGTCCGCTAAATCTCTTTCACTCTTCACAACAACGCCGTATCATCCGCCAGGCGGTAGATAATGGTAGATATGCTCATTTTCTATGACTTTGCGTTTTCGGATTTCTCGTATTTTAAAATATGGTGGATTCGCCCTTTTCGCAATTGGTAGGGGCTGTTCAACAATTAGAACTACACTGAATTCAGTGTCATATTATAGTAATCTGCACACAAAATTTGGATGCTCTAGCTCTTATAGTCTCTGAGAAGTATGCGTCAAACGGGACGAACAGAGACAGACAGACAGACAGACATACATATGCAGCTATGTATATCGAGTAGGGTAGGGTAGTGCATTCATTAAATAAAAAATAAATGCTAAAATTAGTTAATAAATACTCTATCATTAAAACAGTAGACGCCGCCGCGCATCAATTCAAACATATGTTACTTGAAGGCAATTCGTCAGCAAGCAATAAAGTTTCGCACTCGGCGGTTTTTCTGTGTGAATTGTACAAATTTATTGATGACTTTTGACATTCTTTAAAATGGATTTGGGTACCAAATCAGCTATATACATACATGTGTACCCCCGTGAAGGTAATGTACGAGTAAAAATACACGTGCAGCAGGGATACACGTCCAAATAGAGACCGATTTCCATTTTTATGGAGTGGTTTTTGCTTATTTATTCATCCATAGCACCACCGTAGAACACCAAGAAGAGCCAAGAACGCAAGAAAAATTCGTCATAGTCTCCATCCCTGGCACCGGCGTACATCGACCGTGTATAATATATGCATGCATAGATATATAAAGAAAGCTATATATAACGGCAGCAAAACAAAGGTGCACTCACATTTAAGCTATTCTTCGCGATTCGCGGCCCATGAAGTTTGTGTTTGCATATATTGCACTGCACGGGTTCTTTCATGATATTTACTATCTCCCAGACAAAGCACACTTTGAGCGGATAAATAGGGGAACACGAGATGGAAAGTGCCATTCAGAAATATTTTGAAAACAAAACCGTTTTTCTAACAGGTGGCACTGGATTCTTGGGAAAAGGTATTTCCCATTCCATTCCGACTGGCAGTTAATTCAAGGTTAAATCTAAATTAAATGCATTTCAGTTATCGTTGAGAAGCTATTACGAACTACGGAAGTGAAGCAAATATATTTATTGATCAGACCGAAGCGTGGCGTGGAAATTCAGGAACGCATCGTCGAGTGGTCAAAGGATTCTGTGCGTAATAGCCATAAAGTCTTACCATACAAGCAGGTTCTTCTTCTCATCTGAGATTTCCCGAAAAGGTTTTTGAACTCCTACTGAAGTCCAAGTCAGACGCTCTGCAGCGAGTATGCCCCATCGCTGGAGATTGTCTGAAGCCGGACCTGGGCATAAGCGATACGGACCGAAGGCTCCTGGCATCAGAGGTGCAGATCGTTCTTCACGGAGCCGCCACAGTACGGTTCAACGAGCCGTTGCATGTGGCACTAGCCATCAATACTCGCGCCACGCGACTGATGGTGCAGCTGGGGAAGCAAATGGTCAACCTGGAGGCATTTGTTCACGTCTCCACGGCCTTCTCCAACTGCATTATCTATCACGTCAAGGAGAAGTTCTATCCAGAGCACTTGACATGCAGCTCTGAGAAGGTCCTGGGTGTGAGTGAGCTCCTGAGTGACGAACTTATTGACAACATGATGCCCACACTGCTCGGCTCCTACCCCAACAGCTACACATACACCAAGGCCCTGGCAGAGGACGTGATTCTAAGGGAGGGGAGCGACTTACCCATTTGTATCTTCCGACCGGCTGTCAGTAAGTGATTGGGTGATACTGTGCTGGGCTCCTTTACAAATGGTTCTTCATAATTGCAGTCATTGCCAGCCACAAGGAGCCCATCTCCGGATGGATTGATAATCTCTACGGACCCATTGCCATACTTTTCGGCGTGGCTCGCGGAGTCCTGCGTATAGCCACCATCGATGTGAAGGCCCAGGCCAGCTTGGTACCGGTCGACTACTGCGCCAACCTAGCTCTTGCCTGCGCATGGAAAACCGCACAGACTGATGAGCGACAGAACGATCCGATCATTTATCAACTGGCACCCACCGAAGAGAACTCCCTGACGCATGGAGAATTCAAAGACTATGCGCTAGATGGTCGCATGCAGTGTCCCCTTACCAAAATGGTCTGGTATCCGTTCTTTCATTGCATCACCACTATGTGGCTGTTTCCCATTGCAGCGTTCTTCTATCATACCCTGCCCGCCTATGTCTTCGATCTGGCGCTCTTTCTGAGCGGCCGGAAGCCGCGACTGGTTAAAGTTTACCAGAAGATACACAAAACCCTGGGCATATTGGGACCATTTTCGAGCAAAAGCTGGTACTTCGACATGCACAACACCAATCAGATGAGAGAGCTTATGTCAGAGCAAGATCGCAGACTCTACGACTTTGACATGGCGAGCATAAGCTGGAAGGAATATTTCGAAAAGGCCCTGCTGGGCATGAGACTATATTTGGGCCAGGATCCACCAACCCCAGAGTCAATAGCACACGGCCTACTAGTGATAAAGAGGTAACTGCAATGCGAATCACTCGAATTTCTTTTTGAATCTGTGGCATTCGGTTCTGCACTTATAGGCTGAAGATGTGGCACCACCTCCTACAGGTCATCCTCGGGTGCATTGCTGCTTTCATTTTATGGTCGCTGATCAAGCTCGTTGTTTGATATGGTATATAGTACAATATGTACCTTTTATATGCTTGTATTTGAGTTATTTTGGTGTTTTTGAATAAAGTAGGAGGGAGAAGTGCTTTCTTTGCCCTTGCCCAAAACAGTTGCAGCAGTTGAGCGATTGCACGAACTGATTTGAATTCCGCATTGTATTGAGCGCTGACTTTGCAGACTGACCTTTGTTGGGTGGAAATTATTTAGTCCATATAAATAGCAGCACTAAACTGGACTTACTCTTCAGTCAAGCCACACTTCTACTCGGCGGCAATCAATCTAAGTCTCACATCAAAATGGATTCCGATATCCTGGGATTTTATAAAGGCAAAACCATCTTCCTAACTGGTGGAACAGGTTTTTTGGGAAAAAGTATGTGGGACAGCTTACAAACGCTCTAACAAATATTCTCTACTATGGAAAATGATAAATGGAAAATATTAATAAGAAAAAGTCTAAACGGCCGACCCCAAAGTGCAGTTTTTTGTGAATTTCTTTTGCCTTTCAGTTATCATTGAGAAAATTTTGCGGTCAACGGAGGTGAAGCGCATTTATTCCATGACGAGACCCAAGCGAGGTGAGAGCATTCGGGAACGCATTGTCAAATGGGAGAAAGAAGTGGTGAGTAGTGGTGGGCCCACCAATGTCAATGAATCTTGAGCTGATGCCCCAGACCCCATCAAGGTGTTCGAAGAGCTCTTAAAGTCCAAGCCCAGGGCGCTGCAGCGCGTTGTACCGATCGTTGGAGATTGTCTTGCACCCGACCTAGGAATAAGTGCGGCGGACCGCAAGCTGCTGGCATCCGAGGTGCAGATCGTAATTCACGGAGCAGCCACAGTTCGATTCGATGAGGCTTTGCACTTGGCCCTGGACATCAATACCCGCGCCACGCGACTAATGGTGCAGCTGGCCAAGCAGATGGTGCACCTGCAGGCCTATGTCCATATATCCACAGCCTACTCGAACTGTGTGGTGACGCACGTCGAGGAGAAGTTCTACCCTGAGCACTTGAGCTGCAGTGCCGACAAAGTGCTGGCCATTCGCGAACAGCTAAGTGATCAGCTGATCGACAATATGACCTCAGCTCTGCTCGGATCCTATCCCAACACCTACACCTACACAAAGGCTCTGGGGGAAGACGTGATTCTGCGGGAAGCGGGCGATCTGCCCTTGTGCATTTTCCGGCCGGCCATTAGTAAGTGTTTCCTTAGATGATGCGAGCCCTTGGATGGAACTGAATCATTGTGTAACATGACTCTCCACAGTCGTGCCCACCTACAAGGAGCCCCTCTTTGGTTGGACTGACAATTTGTACGGGCCCATTGCCCTAATCTTCGGCGGTGCTCGTGGAGTTCTGCGCATAATGAGCGTCAACACTAAGGCGCATATCGGCCTGGTGCCAGCTGATTATAGCGCCAACGTAGCATTGGCCTGCGCATGGAAAACGGATCAGAATCACAGATCAAAGAGCGGCACAGTGGAAGAAAAACCGACCATATACACGCTGGCACCCAGCGATGACAACGTGATCACCTTTGGGAGATTTATCGACTTATCGTTTGCCTGTCGCGACATTTTCCCACTCTCCAAGATGGTGTGGTACCCGTTCATTAATTGCGTCTCGAATCCATGGCTCTTCAGCATGGGTGCTTTTTTCTATCATATCTTGCCCGGCTATTTCATGGATCTGATACTTCGTCTTATGGGACGGAAGCCTCGGATGGTGGACCTTTATCAGAAGATTCACAAAAATATTGCATTATTGGGGCCGTTTACAAGGAGAACCTTTATCTTTGATACGAAGAACACGAACCGACTGCGGGAACTCATGTCGGCTAAAGATCGCATCATCTACCAATTTGACATGGAGAGTTTGGATTGGAGGGACTATTTCAATAAGGCCTTGCTTGGCGTAAGACTATATTTGGCCAAGGATCCGTACACTCCAGAGTCCATAGCGCAGAGTCTGAAGCTGTTAAGGCGGTAAGAGTGTTTTCCCCCGAAGGTTTCTTGTCTAAATATCATTTTTTGTTTGTTTTCATATCCCCACAGTCTTAAGATCTTGCATAACGTTTTGAAGGCTTCTCTGGCGTGCGGTGCTGGAGCAATTCTGTGGTCGCTTTCCAGGCTTCTAATAAACTAGAAATCTGAATTAATAAAGAGTTAAAAGTCGCAAAGTTCTGGGAAACCCCAGAAGTTTGTTAAACTTGGAAAACTCTTTTAAAATATATGTAAAATAATACGTCAGAAAACACTCAAGGTGGATCATACCGTCTTTTATTTAGGCTTATATATTGTTTGTATCTGTTTTTGAATCGTTCCAACTATCGACAACTACGAGAAATCGAATACGTTCATCGTCGAAATCCAGTGTGCTATGGAACCTGTTCAAAAATCGAATGAATGAATTGTAAATTCCAACGCAATCGATAAGTGCACATTGGATTGATTGAATTCATTGCATTCATTACATTCATTAGGTATTAGGATTTAGTTGGGCTTGTATAAATTAGGCCCGGTCTGGTGACACGACCCCTTTGGCATCACGATTTAATGCATGAGTTTCGCTTTCACGAAATCACATAAAAGGTGACGCGAAATCGAATTAATTCTCTTAGTACATTTAGCCGTTGCATACGCTACGAGTTTCTTAGATTCGAGTTTATAAAGATTGATTTTTTTTACAAGTTAATACCAAAATGGAGTCTGGTATTCAAGGATTTTATAAGGATAAAGTAGTTTTTTTAACCGGTGCCACCGGGTTTTTGGGAAAAGGTGTTGTATTTGCACATGCTCCATTGAAAAAAACAGGTTTAAATTATTTGTCAAATTCTAGTGATAATCGAGAAGCTCTTGCGTACCACCGACGTGAAACGTATATACATAATGATTAGGTCCAAACGTGGTAAAAACATTCGGGAGCGTATACAGTCCTGGCAGACGGAGCCGGTAGGTCTTTAAATCAAGGATTAAAAGATGTTTGAATTTACATGTTCATGCACATATTAGCTGTTTGAAGTGCTACTCAAATCAAGGCCAGAAGCCTTTGAGCGCTTGATGCCCATTCCCGGGGACTGCCTTTATCCGGACCTGGACATAAGCGAGGCGAACCGTGGAGTTCTGACATCAGAGGTGCAGATCGTCATACACGGAGCAGCTACAGTCCGGTTCAACGAACCGTTGCATGTGGCACTGGCCATCAATACTCGCGCCACGCGACTGATGGTGCGGCTGGCCAAGCAGATGAGACACCTGGAGGCCTTCTTGCACATCTCCACAGCGTTCTCCAACTGCGTGATCGACCACATAGAGGAGAAGTTCTATCCCGAGCACTTGACTTGCAGCTCGGAGAAGGTACTGGAAATGTGTGACCAGCTGAGTGAGGAGTTAATAAACAACATGACCCCAGCTCTGCTCGGATCGTATCCCAACACCTACACGTACACCAAGGCCCTGGCAGAGGACGTGATTCTGCGGGAAGCGGGCGACCTGCCGGTGTCCATCTTTCGTCCAGCAGTTAGTAAGTGATTTGCGAGCAGAATAACTGAATTTCATGATCAATAATTGCAGTCATGGCAAGCCACAAGGAGCCCGTGGCCGGCTGGATCGATAACCTCTATGGACCCATTGCCTTGATTTACGGTGTCGCTCATGGAGTCTTACGCGTCGCCAGCATAAACACGGAGGCCCCTTCCAGCCTAGTTCCTGTCGACTATTGCGCCAACGTGGCGCTGGCCAGTACTTGGCAGACGTCTAAGAACAGGGTTCGGCACGAGAAAATGGCAAGGCCCATAGTTTACACCCTGGCACCCACTGAACAGAACGCACTGAGTAATAGAGACTTTATAAATTATGCTGTTAGCTTTCGAAATCAATTCCCCCTCACGAAGATGATCTGGTACCCCTTTCTCCATTGCGTAAACACTCCGTGGGTCTTTCATTTGGCTGCTTTCTTCTATCACATCTTGCCCGGACATGTCTTCGATCTGGTGCTGCGTCTTACAGGGCGGAAGCCCCGCTTGGTGGAAGTGTATCGAAAGATTCACAAAAATATGGACATATTACAGCCGTTTTTGCACAGAACCTGGCACTTTGAAACCAAAAATACGGATCGCTTGTGTGAGCTTATGTCCGCAGAAGAGCGCCGAGTCTACTACTTTGACATGAAGGGTCTGGATTGGAAAGAATACTTCAGACATGCCTTGCTGGGCATGCGGCTATATCTGGGGAAAGAAGCTCCAACACCAGAGTCCATTGAAGCGGGTCTGCGGCTATTCAAACGGTAATTTGCCATATATTGAAGGCTATTGAATTGTGATTCCATAATCAGCATTGCTTCTCCTATCTCCTATTTGCACAGATTGAAGATATTGCACCACAGCTTACAAGTGGCCCTATGCTGTGTGGCAGGACTGCTTTTGTGGTGGCTCCTTAAGATTTTAGTCTTTTCTATTTAATGTTTGCACAATATCCAAATGGTGTGTTACAATAAATAAATACTTCCCTTTGAATGAAATCTCAATTGGTCACTTATTCTTTTAGTCCCGAAATTCCCATCGACTTGCCACGAAAATAGTGTGTTTCCAACTGCCGAATACCACACAAATAGAATAATATATAGGTGGTTCTCCCATGCAACTTATAAAAACAAAACCCGGCGCAGGCTGAATTTACAAATAGCATGTTGCTCTCGGTGTCAGTTGGTTTGCATAAGTTAATGCTAAACAAAAACATATACTGCTATTGTATTCTGGAACATAAAGGTCAGGTACAGTAGTCGCTGTCAAATAGAACCTTTTGTTCTGCGGAAAACTATAAGATCTACCAAAAACAAATTTATAATACCCGCAAATGATTCTAAATTAAATTCGAGTTCAAAGTTTTAATTCGCAAGTTTCTACTGTAGGCGTATTAAATGCATATAAAAAGAGCCACAGAGCCGAAACTTTTTCTATTTTAAGTTTTCAGTTCTGGTTGTACGTTCCGCTTCGAGATTTACGAAGAACCCAAAGGATTAGGGAACTGCAAAGTCAAAATGGAAACCGATATCCAAGGGTTTTACAGAAACAAAACCGTTTTCATAACAGGAGGCACAGGATTCTTGGGAAAAGGTACAACCCGAGAAGCAAACATCATATCCGATATATTGACAAACGGTTCGTTTATTTGCCAAACTTTCAGTTATCGTTGAGAAGCTATTACGAACTACGGAAGTGAAGCAAATATATTTATTGATCAGACCGAAGCGTGGCGTGGAAATTCAGGAACGAATCAGCGAATGGTCAAAGGATCTTGTGCGTAATAACCATAAAGCCTTACCATAAAAGCAGGTTCTCATTCAAGATTTCCCGAAAAGGTTTTTGAACTCCTACTGAAGTCCAAGTCAGACGCTCTGCAGCGAGTATGCCCCATCGCTGGAGATTGTCTGGAGCCGGACCTGGGCATAAGCGATACGGACCGAAGCCTCCTGGAATCAGAGGTGCAGATCGTTCTTCACGGAGCAGCCACAGTACGGTTCAACGAGCCGTTGCATGTGGCACTGGCCATCAATACTCGCGCCACGCGACTGATGGTGCAGCTGGGGAAGCAAATGGTCAACCTGGAGGCATTTGTTCACGTCTCGACAGCCTTCGCCAACTGTGTGATAGATCACATCCAGGAGAAGTTCTATCCCGACCTTCTGACGAACAGCTCTCAGAAGGTGCTGGAAATGACTGATCAGCTAAGTGATCAGCTGATAGACAACATGACGCCTGCTCTGCTGGGATCGTTTCCGAACACCTATACCTACACCAAGGCTCTTGGCGAAGATGTGATCCTGCGGGAGGCGGGCGATTTGCCCTTGTGCATTTTTCGACCAGCCATTAGTAAGTGCTTAAAGAAGGGTCATCGGAATTTTCTAAAAATTTGCTTTCCATGATCACAGTTATTGCCACCTCCAAGGAACCCGTGTCAGGTTATATTGACAATCATTACGGACCAATAGGGTTAGTGTATGGAGTCGCTCACGGGGTCCTACGCATTGCGCTGGTCGATGTGAACGCGCAGATCAGTGTGGTGCCTGTGGACTACTGTGCCAGCATCGCTTTGGCGAGTGCCTGGAAAACAGCAGCAGCAACTGTGAGAACTCCATCGCCACCTCCTATCTACCACCTTGCACCCAGTGAGCAAAACCTTCTGACATATGGCGCATTCAGGGACAAGACGCAGTCAATTGGCGAAAATTATGCATTGACGAAGATGCTGTGGTATCCCTTCCTGCATTGCATGACCACTTCCTGGCTCTTTCCCCTGGCTGCGTTTTTCTATCATACTCTCCCCGGCCTTGTAGTGGATCTGGCACTTTGTACGAGCGGCCGAAAGCCGCGCCTGTTAAAAATATACCAGAAAATACATAAGAACATGCTGTTATTGAGGCCGTTCACCTGCCGGAGCTGGAAGTTCGGTACTAAAAACAATGATAGGCTGTGGCAAAGTATGTCGCCCCAGGATCAGGAGATATACAACTTTGACATGTTGGCTCTGGACTGGGATAGTTATTTTCATCGTGCCCTACGCGGAATGCGCTTCTACCTTTGCAAAGAGCCACGTTCTCCGTCGTCTATTGCTGAGGGTCAAAGGGTATGGAGGCGGTAAGTAAACACGTTTTCAAAGTAAAGTGATCCTAAGTGAAGAATTTTAATTGCGTTTAGGTTTCACATGCTGCATCGCACGTTGCAGCTGATTCTTTTTTGCATTGCTGCAGCTGCCATTTGGATGCTTCTCAATCTCATTGTTGCTTTTTAAAAAATACTACACTACCATGTTGAATACTTGAATTAAACTAATATTATTTAAAAGATTATACAACGATGCTAAGATAACCTGAACTCAGTTTATATAGATATATAAATTTACATATGTATCTCTATGGAAAGGTCACAGCGCACTAATCCAATGTGGGATGGCTGGAATGGGAGCTTCTAGTACTGTTATCACTCGGATAGAGCTAGCGGGGGTAAGAGCCTTTTTGAGTTCGTATTCCTACCATCCCTAACTGCAAAGCCACACTGGAACAGAGGGAAGGAGCGCACCCGAGTCGGGAATATCAGGCATGGGGAATAAGTTTGGCTTTATTTTTATACCCGATACTCAAAATGAGTATTGGGGTATATTAGATTTGTGGTAAAAGTGGATGTGTGTAACGTCCAGAAGGAAGCGTTTCCGACCCCATAAAGTATATATATTCTTGATCAGCATCAATAGCCGAGTCGATTGAGCCATGTCTGTCTGTCCGTCCGTCCGTCTGTCCGTCTGTCCGTCTGTCCGTCCCTATTAGCGCCTAGTGCTCAAAGACTATAAGAGCTAGAGCAACGACATTTTGTATCCAGACTTCTGTAATATGTCACTGTTACAAGTGTATTTCAAAACTTCGCCCCGCCCACTTCCGCCCCCACAAAGGACGAAAATCTGTGGCATCCACAATTTTAAAGATACGAGAAAACCAAAAACGCAGAATCGTAGAGAATGGCCATATCTTCTAGACTGCTGAATCTGAATTGGATCGTATTATTATTATAGCCAGAATGAAGAAATCAATTTCATTTTTTCTCGCCCTGTCTCTCTCTAACACACACGTATCATAGCCGGCTTTGCTTAGCGCAAAACATTAGCGCCTATATCTCAGAGACTATAAGAGCTAGAGCAACCAAATTTTTATCCACATTCCTATGATATCGGACCTTGACAGGTTTGTTTCAAAATTTCGGCCCACCCCCTTCCGCCCCCGCAAAGGACGAAAATCTGTGGCATACACAGATCTCAGAGACTATTAGACCTGACTGTAGAGCTCTCACTGTTACAAAACTATTTGTAATTTTTCACTGCAGAACTCACTGTTGATAGCTCACTGCTACAAGTGTGTTTCAAAACTTCGCCCCACCCCCTTCCGCATCCTTAAACAACGAAAATATGTGGCAACCATAATTTTGAAGATAGGAGAAAATTAAAAACGCACAATCATAGAGAATGGCCATATCTACCAGATTGCCGAATCTTGCCTAATCCGAATCAGATCGGATTATGGTTATAGCCAAAAGTAACTAATCAATTTGCAGTGGCTACGCAGCGCCCGTCGACACGTTCTGACTGATTTTCTGTCTCTCTCGCACGCACTCTTTGTCGTTTAATGAACCCATACTGACTATGTATCGGGTATAAATGTAGAGTTGCGATCGCAGCAGCAACTCACAACGTTCCCCCTCGTATATAATTGTTATTAAGACTATAGCATCTATTGGGCCCAATAGTCAGTGTATAGTATAGTATAGTAAAACCCTATTATTGTTCGTCATTTTCACTGCCCACTGCACCGCATTGTCATCTACATATGTATGCACCTATGAATATATATATCCGCGCGCACGGCAGCAGCCTATGCAGCCGCTCTCTCTCGTCTTCGTGTCGCGCCTTTCACTCTTTCCTTTCGTTCCCGCTTTTTCGATCTGTCGCGTCCTAGTCGAATCCTCGCTTAGGGCGCAGGCAATTCGGCCCGCCTGCCCCTGACTAGGCTGCACTTAGCACTCACTTGGTATTGCACATCGTCTTGGATTCTAGTTCTTCAATCCGAAACTGTCGTGCGTCTTCAATCGACATCGTCTTTGAATCGATCTCATCCAAATGACTCGTCGTGAACTCGTGTTATATCAAACTCTAAGTACACCTTTCGCTCTTGTTCTGTATACCTCAAACACACAATAAACATTTAATTCAGTTAGTATGTTAACCAATTTTAAAGCAAGGTGATATATTGGATATCCTCCTTCAAACAAATACAAATTCTTTTTCAGATTAAACGAGTTGATAAAGAAGATACATAGATACGTTTTTTCCGTATCTTACATATTGCGGATGCCAAAAGATTTCGCGATTTAAGGCCACCAAAGGAGACATGTGAAATTTTTGTATAAAAACATCAAAATGCAGGGATATTGAAAGCTTCGGCTCTTAATAACTTTTCAGATACAGATGCAATACAACTTACAGGTGGGATAACATCGATGTTTGGGTCCTTTTTTTAATAAAAACTCGCTCGGACTCACACGATGTCACTGGAAGGCATACAATTGGTTTTGCTATTTTCAACGCCGTGTCCTCGGTACTCATCTAAAAAGAGATGAAATTGAACTAATTTCTGTGATTACATATAAATTCTTACCTCCCAATGAACACATTTCTTTTATGTGTCCAGATGTTATACCAGAACTGAAGTCTATCTAGGTTAGGTTAGGTTATGGCGGTAGCTGGGGAGAGGGGGCGAACCTCCGCCGGCTCTCTTAGACCTGTTAAAGGTCCGGTGTGTTGCCGCAAGGGCGTGTGCCCCTGCTCACTGTCCCAAAATGTCCGTGGCCGGGCCGGACAGTGGCAGAAGAAGCCCGATTCCTTCGGTCATTGTGCGGGATTGACCGTCTGGAGGCGCGAGTGCCAATCTGCCAGTGTCCCGTGATGGCTCGAGTAACTGCAGAGCACTGTGCTCTGCTGAATCTATATTGCTCTGCCGAGCGTTTCTTCGATCGAGATGGCCATATCCATTTGCTGCCATCTCCTGTTTGAGAAGCCTGCCATTGCTACTTGCTCCCTCTCCGATAGGGGAGGATAGAATCACTACCAGCCCTGCCTGGCTAGTTCGTCGGCGGCGTCATTCCCATGGATGTCCCTGTGTCCGATGACCCATATAAGAAAGACATCTAACTGCTCTGCGATCTCGTTCAGAGACCTAAGGCCTCTTTGATTGCTTCAACCGCCGCTTGGAACATACTACAATGATCCGGGAGCCTGAAGCAGAAACTGATGTTGAGCTCGTTACAGAAGACTGTCCTGGTTCCCCCATCTCCCAGTCCTCCCTAGGCGGGATTGACACCTGGAAAGGCGTCGAGAGGTGATAACTAGGGATACAGATAGAAAAATATATATATAGATATATATTGGCATACCTATTTTAGTAACGAAATAACCATAGGTATATAAATAAACCGAGTAAGAATAATTAGGAGGCCGTACGCTTCCGAGAAAGTGCTGCCCGTTTGCCATTCAATCGCCGTTTAAGTGCTGCCCAGTTGTGTTTTCACCACTTGTGACCATTAACTTATAACCACCAAGATAACCCTCAGTAACGAATAACAATTTGCATTTGAAGTTTGGAATATCATTTTGTGTGTACTCGGTAGGAATCATTTTTGATTTCTGAACAAAGGTTTTATTTTGCTGCAAAACTTTTTGTTCCCTGCTTTCTAAAAATTATTTTCCCTATATTCAGTCCCAGACTTGTATTTTAAAACATCGATAACAAATATCGACATTCACATGTCCGTGTCCGATGTTCACTTTACTATATATACTACAAACTAATTAAAATTGTAACTTTGTAAGACCGGCCTGATAAAAAATAACCAACAAAAATATATGTATATGTATGTATACAAATTTAATAAGCAAAGTTAAGAACATTAGATTAGTGGATATTACGCATAAATATTCATGCGCTAAGGTACTTTTTTTTAGTGATAAAACAGACCAATTTTTCTTGTGTAATCCGTGACTGTGCAAATTGTATCAGGTGTCCCTTTATCTTTATGCAGTGGAACGTGACAGGTCCCGCTAGTATATATATGTACATATGTTCTGATACTCAATTACTAAAGTAGTTTATTGCATTAGATTTATCATTTACAAGATTCCATTGGGAGAGGAAAAAGTTTGGGGTTCGATCGGATGTGATTGGAGTCTTATACTCCAGGGGTATAAAGATATAGGTGGCGTAATAGGTATGGTCCTTTTAGGTATGTTTTCAAAAAACAATATTTACAGACAGTCAATTACCTACAGTCAATTCAATGATCGTAGCGTCATGGCTCCATTATGTGGGCTTATCAAGCAAGCAAAAAGGGGCAAAGCATTCCTTCGTGTGCATTTTTACATACAAATAATAGCAGCAAATTAAATGAATACATATATAGTAAAAAGATCTGAGGGAGAGAATATCACTGTCAATGTTCGGGTTTAATAAGAAAGATTAGCCCCTTCCGGCCTCGATTAAAAAGTTGTTCTTTAGCCGACTTTGGCGAAAGAAGTGAATGGAATGTGTCTGTTCTCTCGAAGTTGATAAAAGGGAAAGGTATCTATAGATATAAATGTAGCGAATTTAACGCATTGGTGTACATTGGTTATTGTACTTCATTCATTTTAGAATGAAAATAATACTTTTATTGCTCATTATTTTGCTGGGTACTGAGGAAGCAAAAAAGCTTCAATGGACTGCCCGATGTGGCTGCTCGATTCAAGCCAGGATCGATGACTACGTGACTGCTGATTGCTCAGATCAGCCAAGTCTGGACTTTGAATGTTTGGCAGCGTTGAGGCCAAAAGCCCTGAATCTCTCAGGAAATGGTTTGGAGGAAGTCCCATCATCCCTCAATGAAACAGGGTTTGAAAACGTAATGCACCTCGATTTGTCCGATAACAAGATTGAAAGACTCCCCAGCTGGAACTTCGGATCAATGCTAGGTCTGAAAAGCATAGACCTTAGCGGAAACAGACTTACTGACCTGCCCAGATCTGTTGCAAAAATAGATCTGGTTGATGTGAGCCACAACAATCTCACTGATATTCACAGCATAATTGGCCTTGTTAACATTCAGGCAATAGTCAAAGGAAACCCAATCAGATGCAGTTGCCGCACTCCGATTGTGAAGAGGATCTATGAAACGGTACGTAACGACGCAGTTAACAGACTTCTTGCTTTATATTTAAGTTATATTTTGAAATTCTAGGGAAAGAATGTAACTCTTGAGTGTGTTTTGGATGACTCCAATGAAGCAATGCCACTACCAACACAGTGCCGGGAGGAAATACAAAATTTTGAATGGAGTGGGTGGAATCTTTGTCTGTTAATTGTTGTAATACTTTTCTTTGTTCTGGTGATCCTAAGCCAAACATAGCGAAGCCGAGAAAAATGTGGAATAAGAACTCGAATAAATGAAATCTCGGTAGGTCTTAACTCGCACGGAACATTTCTCTACAAAGTCAATATATTAAAAAAAACCTATTTCAGTAAATCCAAAAGCTTCTAAAGTATTCACAAATATCTTCCTAAAATACTATCAAATAAAAAAAATATGTTTTGGCACAAGACTAATTTGTCTAATTTACAAAAGTAAGCTACATACCTATGTACATATATAATTAATTATGCTGCTGAGCTTCCTAAAGTTCCACAAATAGAATAGCTATGAGAGTGATTTGATGACCGTTTTATATAAGTACGAATCTTACTGCGAGCCAAGAAGCACCAGAATACAAAAAATTGCTGGGACAGAGAGAGAGTCATCCACGTCCAAGATCGCCACGGTTTCTGACAAGTAGACATCATCAGGATCTGGATCAGATCTGTTTCTTCAGCTCCAGGTGTAGTAAGTTTCATTGTCTTTCTGACTCATCATTATTTAATAGATGCCTGCAAATTAAAACCAATATTATCATTCATTGGCAATTGGTTTTAAGAACTTACCAGCTTTTCAGGACTTTTTGGGCTTGGCAGACAGAAACGGGCATCGCTCTCAAAAGGCGTCCTTGGCGTGCCCAAGCAAAATTATTCGCATAACTAAAATAATGTACTTATTTGTGATGCCCACAATGGACGACTGTTCAGTCATGTCCTCTGTCTTTCCTTAAATCACATTTCTTCAAATGTTCCTCAATGTGGTCATGTTGTTTCAAAAGTCAACTACATACTGATTTAATCACCATTTACTCTGACTTCCTCATATGACCCCATATGACTGTTTATATGCACATATATGTATGTAAAGTCTACTGATAAGTCAACTTGAAATAAATTAATACATACCCCAATTCTACTCAAGCTAATCTGTTTGTGACTGACGGTCTTGGGTCAAGTAATAATCTCAAAGTGAATGAATATTATGTTTTATGTTTTATTTATATTAAAACGTTTGTCATAATATTGAAAAAAACTGCTATTGGGAAACATATCCGTAGAACCAATCCGTAGATCTTTTTATAATAAATCCTTTGAGACAGAGGCGACAACCCTTAAACTATATCGTACAAATACTAACTGATATTTATATTATTTTAACTGACTGACAAACAAATACATTTTAGTTTTAATTTCGCTCCACTCCAATTTTTCTTTGAAATAACTATATGACTTGTCTGAATAACTATCGAGTTAAAGTTAAATGATTAAATAAAATTCGTTATTTTCTTATTGAAGGCATTAATCATCAGTCAATAATCAGAAAAAGTCGATAAACAACAACCAATAAAATACCAGACTATCAACAAAAAGTCAAATTTTTAACGAACCGAAGGGGGCATCCTTTCTTTTATACTTTCGGAAACACTACATTCTGTTACCCCGGGTATAACATTTGCAGCACAGCTTCATTTGCATATCCGTTTGTACGTTCGCTCAATTCATTCGATATGAACAATATAAAAAAGAATATATATTGTCATTAAATCGATCGATATAAATCTCGAGATGTATACCCCGAGAAAGGACGAAAATCCGTCCCTGAATCGGTCTCCATACACATGCTTAAATACCTATTAGGTCTGATTAGTCGAAATAATTTAACAAGTGAACAACAATCGTATACAGACTTTCTTCAGTCAGATTTCTTCAGGGCTGATGACAGATCAAAGGTGAACAAATAAGTGCAATACATTATAGGACCAGTTATGAAGAAAAAAATTTATATTTTTTTCCGTCATCCCTGTCCAGCCGGTCTGGCCGGTGATCCGATCTAACCTTGGCTTTGCACCCTGCGGTGCAAGTCAAACAGATATACAGGATATACGGCTCACAGTACGCGGTGGATCGAGCTTCTTGCAAATTTAGCTTGGATGAAATTATTCATGTACTGGGAGCTCGTTGGCTGGAAATAAAGGACCTTCCACAAAAAGATAAAAGTTTGTTTACAAAAAAGTTTCGCCACACCCATAATCACGGACCGCCGCCCATAACAGCCAAACGAATAAAGCATCCAAACCAAATTTTTCCCCTATAAATACCTGACTGTATTCTTAACAAATAAACAATAATTACAAAACGAATTGTAATTTTTCAAAGAATGAAAAATAAAACCAAAAAACTCGCATGTAGCTCACTTTTGCACTTTTATAAAAATTAAAGTAAATCATAATATTAACATTTTGTGCAACCCATAAAGAACGAAAATCGGCTTGGAATGCCATCAAATTTGAAAATATCTTTTGGAATACGGTCTTGGAAGAAAATTCAAAGTGAATGAACGCCTTTTATTTATATAAAACGTTTGTCATAATATTGAAAAAAAACTGCTATTAGGGAAACATATCCGTAGAACCAATCTGTAGATCTTTTTTATAATAAATCCTTTGAGACAGAGGCGACAACCCTTACTTCTCACTATATCGTTCCGACAAATACTAACTGATATTTATATTATTTTAACTGACTGACAAACAAATACATTTTAGTTTTAATTTCGTTCCACTCCAATTTTTTTTGTGAAATAACTATATGACTTGTCTGAATAACTATCGAGTTAAAGTTAAATGATTAAATAAAATTCGTTATTTTCTTATTGAAGGCATTAATCATCAGTCAATAATCAGAAACAGTCGATAAACAACAACCAATAAAATACCAGACTATCAACAAAAAGTCAAATTTTTAACGAACCGAAGGGGGCATCCTTTCTTTTATACTTTCGGAAACACTACATTCTGTTACCCCGGGTATAACATTTGCAGCACAGCTTCATTTGTATATCCGTTCGTACGTTCGCTTAATTTTATTCGATATGAACAATATAAAAAGAATATATATCGCTGTCATTATATCGATCGATATAAATCTCGAGATGTATACGTCGAGAGCTTTGGCTTCTGAAGTAATCCGTCCCTGGAATCACATCGATTTATTGTCGCCTAACTATTGGTCATGCCATACAACTTACACATACCTAACTATTAGGACTGATTATTTGTGGTTGGAGGTTTCTCGTTAGAAGATTGGCTTTAAAGATCCTATTTAAGTGCACTTAATTAGTTTTCAACCCATCGTTTCTTAGTTTTTATTTTAAACGATATGTCGTCGGTCGAAAAAGCACGATCGATCTATTGCACAGTCCATCGATAACAAATATCGATATTCACATTCCATGCCAGATGTTTACTTTTACTAAAATACTGCAAACCCTATAAAAAATTTTAAACCGGCCTTATAAAAAATAACCAACAAAAATACATGTATGTATACAAATTTAATAAGCAAAGTTAAAAACAAAGTCAAGCAAAGTTAAGCATAAATATTCATGCGCTAAGGTACTTTGTTTTAGTGATAAGACAGACCAATTTTTCTTGTGTTATCCGTGACTGTGCAAATTGTATCAGGTGTCCCTTTATCTTTAGGTATATATAAAAATGGAGCGAAAAAATGTTCATGGGATCAGATAATGTACAGGGCCCGCTAGTATATATACATATTATACATATTATTATATTTTCTGATACTCAATATCAGATAGACGTTTTGAAACGACATATCTCCGCCGTGTTTTCTCAACGAATATCTCCGCCGTTCCATGAAACATTTGTATCTCCGCGCATATTTAAAATAAACACGTTTTTTAAACGAAATATCAGTTTCAAAAAAAAATTAACATAATTCCGCCGGCAAAATGTACTGGGCGGAGATATGTTCCATATGACAAATTTAATATTTTTTTTTTAATAATTTTAATAAATTCATATTTAAATCAAGGCTAATTCTATTTTATTTCACTATTTTGGTATTTAAAATTCGATTATTTAGTTTAAATATGAGTGTATTTCTTTTTACTATGCCATTTTTCTCTCAGTGTACTTTTGTCAGCCTAATGGCCAAAGTTTATCTCTTTCGTTCTCATTGGAAAATAGAATACGATCACAGGAAATGATGACTAAGCATTCATATGTCCACATAACATACATCACAATTAAATATATACATAAAGGTACATATGTACATGAATCATTCAATTTTACGGGACATCTCAGAGTGTTTGCATTGGCGATAACTGAATGCGATATAGTTACACCGATCATCACTTCGAAATCTAATCTTCGTCAGGCCGTTTAGTGTTACTTAACCCCTGCAGTGGTAATTGCAGTGTGGAACTTGTTAGATATTCCTTGACAGATCTCTTGAAATGGTCTGTTCAGGTACGTTTGCAAGAATCACTATTTATGTACAGTCAATCATGTATACATAGATCTGAGGCAGAGAATATCACGTATGCACTGTCAATATGTTTTATATATTTACTGTCCGATATAGCTATACACGGGTTGAAAGAGAGAGGTTAGCCTCTCCAGCGCACTTTCACGACTGTTTAGTGTCTTAGATTACAAAAAATTTGTTCTTTGGCCGACTTTAGCTATGTTAGTGAGCGGATGTGTCTGATAATTGATAAAATTCAATTTATTAGATTTGATGTAGAGATGTAGAGAATTTAACTCATTGGTGTACATTGGTTATTGTACTTTCTTCTTTTTTTCATTTTAGGATGAAAATAATACTTTTATTGTTCATTATTTTGCTGGGTACTGAGGAAGCAAAAAAGCTTCAATGGACTGCCCGATGTGGCTGTTCGATTCAAGCCAGGATCGATGACTACGTGACTGCTGATTGCTCAGATCAGCCAAGTCTGGACTTTGAATGTTTGGCAGCGTTGAGGCCAAAAGCCCTGAATCTCTCAGGAAATGGTTTGGAGGAAGTCCCATCATCCCTCAATGAAACAGGGTTTGAAAACGTAATGCACCTCGATTTGTCCGATAACAAGATTGAAAG
The DNA here is from genome assembly GCA_008121275.1 of Drosophila lowei. Classification (NCBI taxonomy): domain Eukaryota; kingdom Metazoa; phylum Arthropoda; class Insecta; order Diptera; family Drosophilidae; genus Drosophila; species Drosophila lowei. Next base: position 37,358,554 of record CM017777.1, read on the forward strand.
ACTCCCCAGCTGGAACTTCGGATCAATGCTAGGTCTGAAAAGCATAGACCTTAGCGGAAACAGGCTTACTGACCTGCCCAGATCTGTTGCAAAAATAGATCTGGTTGATGTGAGCCACAACAATCTCACCGATATTCACAGCATAATTGGCCTTGTTAACACTCAGGCAATAGTCAAAGGAAACTCAATCAGATGCAGTTGCCGCTCTCCGATTGTGAAGAGGATTTATGAAACAGTATGTACAATATGCGAAAATAGATCTTAGCACTTAAACCGAATTGTGTATTTCATTTTAGGGTAGGAATGTTAGTCTGGATTGCATATTTGGCGACTCGGAAGTTCCCCATCCCCAACCAACGCAGTGCCGAGATCAAATTACCGAAAATGAACCACTGTGGAAGTCTTGGAAGTATATATTCTTGGTATTAGGTATTTTAGCAATCGTTGTGGCTGTCGTTGATTTCTATTGTAATCTACCGGGACTGATTAAGTGTATCATGGGTGTGGTTTGCTGTAGTTTCAACGATAACAATCAAGGCGACGACAGAGACTCGCTGTGCTAATTTGAGAAGGCAGACACAGTCAGTGTGATTTTGAGAGCAACGTGCTTGTGTCCAAATTGTATACCAATTGAGAGATCGTAGTGATCTCTCGCTATTCGGCCGCCATAATATTGTACCACAATTAACCATATGTATTAACCTAAGCAATCGTCGGACCTTATAATAGGCCTCCGATGTCCTTGCTATACACAATCATTGTTCGGAACAGAACGGCGCAGAATTCTCTCTCCTTTAGCGCTCTCCACAATAAAGCTTGCCCTCTGGTTAGCTTTGGATCTCTTGCGTTTGATCTGAGCTTTCGGCTACTGCTTCAGCCGGGCCGCACTGCTGGAGTTAGTGCTGCTCCGACCACAAGCAGACAATGAACATTTAGCATATTTAAAGAACTATTTCGTGCGTCTTTATTTAAAATTAAGCTGATATATTTGATATCTTCCTCTAAACAATCATGTTAGTTTAAGTTTTAAACTAAATAAATAAGAGCAGAATAAGTTAGAAAATTTGGCTGGTCTGGTGGGGAGTTGGGAGTTAATTGTATACCATTTTCTTCTTCTTTGCTACAGTTACATGATATTATTAACTTCCATTTCGATTTTTTGAATTGTGCACCCAGAAAATGATTGCCTACTTTCAGGCCGAGCCCCCAAACTCTTCGTAAGAATTTTGCAACATCTTAGCAACATTCTCACGCAACATATATGGCGAAATCGCAAAATACGCAACACTGTTTCGCAGCACCCAATGTTAATGTTAATGTTAATGTAAATGAATGTTAGCCCAATGTTAAATTTTGCAAATGTGACGAATTGAATTTTGACCTTTGTGTTTTTGTTGAAACATTTTTTAAAAAATAATTCAATTTATTTACTCATTTAAATAAAAGATATTCATTTAAAAGTATCGGCCAACTATAGTATTTATTTAGCCCTGACATGCCACAGAAGGAACAACAAAACTAGGTCAACCTATGTACCCCATCTTTGTCGTGGTTGTTGCTGTTGTTCTCATTTGCCCTTGGCAAATCCTTGTCCTTGATGTTGAACGGCTGCCAGATGAAAGCAAAAATATATGCTATGGTTTTTGGGCCGTCTAGTCTCGATTACTGCTTCAAAACCATCACTAAATTGTCATATTTTCTTAAATTTTAAGCTACAGGCTTTTAATGTGCATATGAATTTGTGATATTTTTGGCCATTTAATTCGGTATTCAATGTAAAGAGAACACAAATGAATGAGTTCTGCGCAGTACAGTAAATTCCACTTAGTTGATAAAATTCGATTGTGTGTATCAAGACTTTACTGGCTCTGGGCCTGCCTGCTAAAACATCCCTGACACAATTTTCCATGCCAAAGTAGGTCAGCAAGTGACGTTCGTTGCCGGTTGACCCATTTGTTGCCCCAAAAGCTGCAGAGTTGCAAAGTTGCCAAGGCTGCCGAGGCTTGGTCCGATTTCGGGGTAAAGAAAGTCTTCAATCGGGGGGTTGTTTGATTGTTGGGATGTCAACAGTTCGACTCTGACAGCTGGCAGCAGCTCTCCCCTCTACCATCTACCCTCTACGGAGTATCCCCTTCCCCTAGTGGCAACGAAACATTTATTTGTCTATTACTGCGTATCGATGTTTGTCTAGTGCCCATATTTGTGTATTGTTCAAACAAACGTCTTGCATCTGAGCAGCAAGACAATGAAAACTGTTGTCTGTTTTCCACCAGAATTTATGAGCCAATGTCAACAGCACGCACAGTCCCCAATCCCCAGTCCCAGTCCCAGTCCCAGTGCCAGGTTCCAGTCTCCGTCCCAGCCTCAGTCTCAGCCTCAGTCTCGCGACTCGAGCTCCCAACCCGAGCATGGAATTGAATCGTCCATTGGTGAAATCAGCCGTCCAAGGAAAGTTGCTGTCAGGTGAATATTGTCCGTTGTCTGTTGTCCGTTGCCCGTTGCCCGCTGTCCGCTATCCGCCTGACCCCAGCCATGGAGGCTGGAGGTGGAACCGGTTGTCAAAACTCTGACTCTCGACATGGTTTGTTTTTTTGTCAGTCACATGTCCAGACTGCACATGACATAAATTTGTATCTGCAACTGATTGTGAGTCTTGTAATAGCAGCATGCATCGGTGTATCTTGCATCGGTGATCATCTTTGTCTACAATTTATGCTTCCTGCCGACAGAGCCTCCACATCCACATCCACACGTCCATGTCTGTGCTGACATGTTCACATCAATCACACAAGACGACGACCCTGTTGGCCGTTGGTAACTTGATTTTCCATATCCCTACCCGACTTGCTGGATGTCAAACAGAAGATACACTAACAGCGAACAGGTAAACATTCTAATGATCCAAACACGCAACTTCGAATGTCATGGAGTACGAGTACGAGTACGAGTAGGAGTGGGAGTGGGAGTGGCAGTGGGTGTGGGTGTAAGAGTTAATGCTGGAGTTGGAGTCGGAGTCAAAGATCTACTCGTATGTGTATGGAGTGGCAGTCAAGGGCGATTTTCATTTTCCGCCATCTGCGATTTGCGTTTTATGTTCCGTTCTGTTCGTTGTGTGTGTGTTGGTTTGTTTGTTTGTTTGGAAACTGACAGCTTTTGATAGACATCTCGACGCAGTGTCGGTGGCATGTCCACATCAACATCCATGTCCAGGCTCATGTCCATGGCCACGTTCGTCAAGTGCCCCGTCATGCTGGCAAATTTGCCCAACTGACAGGTGCTGCCCTGGACATCGTGGAGTGAAGACAGGCGATTCTAATTAATGCTCACAGCCTTAGCTCAAGTGGGGATGATTACGTCATAGAGGAAAGAAATTCGAACGAGTTGGGCCAATGGCAACTAAGAAGAATCTTCGAGATCCTGTGGGGATTATGGGCGATATATCGATCATGTTTGAAAGCCCAGTGCGATCTTTTGATTTTGCAAGAGACTTGCACTTTCTCTACGTCATCTTCAACCGATTGGGGCAATTTCAAGTTGATTTCTTTTCAACAAAGACCGTCCATTGTGGGACCTATACCTATGCCCATGCCCATGCCCCTGCCTAGGCAAAAGCGTAATTGAATGGAACGGAATGACATACATATTTTCGAAATCCGGTTTCGAAGGCAATCCAATCACAGCACACACATACACATACGCATACACTTACAGATCTCTACTATAAGCATACATTAATGATAAAGGAGAGAATACGAAACAAAATAAGCGCCCAACCAAATACAACGCGGACAGCGCTGAAATGCAGCGGAGATATAATAATAAGATGCTGTGTCTCATTACGACTTTACAAAGAAATCCCAAAAATCCGGTTTAATTTTCATAAAATTCCAATAAAATTTCCAGCTCTTGAGGGCTGAAGGGCGAAGGGTACGGTACGGTACGGTACAGTACAGAGCGGTACAGAGATAGAGAGAGAAGGAGAGGGAGTGCAACAGCTGCTCGGCTGTTCAGAACTTTGTTGGATGCCAATGGATACCATAAACCAACCCGTCCCCCACCCACCTTCCAGTCCAATCCAATCTGTAACGCAAAATTGAGGCCGCTGTTGGCTAACAGAGCCGTTCCCGTTCTAATTTTTCCCAGTACGCGCGCTCTCTTACACGCTGTTATGTTACAACGTTAGCTTACATCTCTTATCGCTCTCTTTCTCTCTCTCACTCTTGAAATTCTCTTTGCTATTCAAGCGACTCTCTTGCGCTCTCAACTGGTTGACCTATTTTCCAGTTTGGGTAATGTGTATGTGTATCTGTGTGTGAGCATTTGCTTTCCTGTATCTGTATCTGTGCATTGCCTTCTGGTATCTCCATCTCCGTCTCTCTCTCTCTCTCTTTTTTCCATCTAATGCCGATGCTGCTTTGTTTTGGTTTTGCCTTTTGCGTTTCTTTCGCTCGTTTTGTAACCCCACGGATTCACGGATTGCATTCACATTTACATTCATATTCACATTCACTTGAGCGATGCGATGCGATGCTGCTTTTCGTAACTGCGTATTTGTTGTAGCACTGGCAACGCTCTGTTGATTTCAGTTGTTGTTGTTGCTGCTTTGGAATTTTCACTAGAGAAATGATTAATTGTATTTGTCAGATAGTTCATCTTTGCACTTGGCCGCCATGCGTGCGTGTGTGCGTGTAAGTGTGCCCCTACAGGTTTCCTATAGGTTCTCCTTGAAGCATTATCAGCACTTTTGTTTTTTGTCCACTTCGTCGCTTCGTCGTTTCCAGCAGATACTTTACTGTTGGTTTCTTTACTTCTGGGCGAAGGACATCATGCTCTTGCATTTCCATCCTTTCGGATTAAGTTTCTTTATCGCATTTGCTGTCCGGGTTTTCCGGTTTTACTGTACTTTGGTTAGAAGGTTGACCCCCCCCATCCAAGATCAAACAAAATACGCAGCGAATTTTCCGAAAATGACGTCTCAAAATGCTGGTGGTATGAAAATCAAATCCCTCAAATCCACCCCGAAACTCGAAATCAGATAAGGGGGAAAACTGGCAACAATAACAACTACGCAAATCTATGGAATGGATGTTGGATGATGGAAGTTGATTGAAGTTGCAGAAGTGTGTGCGAGTGTGCGAGCTTATGTACGTCCCCCGCCCCAGAGAAATGGAAAAGCCCACACCCCCTCACAGCAACATGGCTGGGAATGTATGCCTACAGAGGTCATTCCAAAGGCAACAACAACGCCGCATAACAGCCAGCATACTACACAGCACATACTCGTGCAACATGGCAACAAGGGGCAGCAGCAGCAGTGCGGCCCCCAAAAATACCAAGAATACGAAAATCAACAACAACAGCATGGTATCCCAAGCGATGTAAACAAAATCGAATGAATTTCAAAGCATTAACAGCTGTGAGCCTTACGAAGAGAGAGACACAGAGGGAGAGAGAGAGAGAGAATCAAACATACTCACACAAAGCGGTTCTCTCTTTAACTGTTAAATTCTGTGACGTTGCAGACCAGAAAACCGGCCGGCGCTTGAACCTACATGCCCTACAATAACATCGCATGGCATATGCGACCAGAGAGCTGTAGAAATCCAATTTTTCAGCGTTGAATAAACTGTATCACTTATTACTCGAGTGAGTACCCAAATCACCCAAAAATCGCAGCTTTGAATAAAATACAAGCATAGCTATCATATGGGAGCTTTGCTTATTGACTCGACTCGAAGAGAGCCGAATGTGAGAAGAGACCTTCGGCTCTCGCGTGGCCACCGCTTCGTTCTCTGAATAAAAATCATGCAGAAGGGCATGGGAGAGTCGGGCAGGACGAACATGTTAGATCTCTCTCTCGTTTGTTTTGCTCAACAGCTGTTCGTTGCTCGTTCCACTCTGTTCGCTGTTTGATACTCTCTCCTCTCCGCTCTGTTATTGATAATACAGAGCGAAACGCACACACATACCAATGCCCGCACACACTGATACACGCACAGTTATGCGGGACTCTGTTGACAAGTGTCTGAGTTTTTTTTTTACTGCGTAGTATTTTTATTTTTTTTGGTATAACGACGACGTCGCCCCTGGTGTTCGAATACCTCCTGGCGATGGCGTCATAGATACGAATACGGATAGCCAGAGCCCAGGGCTGAGGGTTGCTGCCTGCTGATAAGCGTTCGCTTCGGCTTCTGCGTCGCGTTGGCAAAAACCTCGTACATATGTACTTATTGTATGTGGAAATCTACCCAGGAAAATCCTTACTGGGCCTGCTGTTTTTCCCTTTTCCCTTTGATACTCGCATGATTACAGCTAGCCGATTAGTCGTTTGTGGTGCTGTTAACAGGCACGGCCACGGCATCGATGCATTTCTAACAGTTTTATGCTGGCTCATAGAGGTACATGTACACATACACACGCACACGCTCCAAAAATTATGTATACGTATGTTGTTTTGCTTTTCCAAGCAGGTAGATCCGATAGATACAGATACGTTTCTACATAACAGAGAGGAAGAGGGAGAGAGAGAGCGCGCACACACAGACGACTGGCAGAGCGCAAGAGAGACAGAAGCAGTGTGTGTGTGTTGAGTATCTGTGAGTAACTGTAACTCGCCGTTTGCTTGGCTCGCTCGCTCGCGTCAGTCATCAAAACCAAACTCTCGGGTGCAGACGATAAGCGCTTGCGAGAAATCATTTTGTCGTGAACTGAACGCCAAACAATAACATCCCACTCCCCCCAAAAAGATATATTTTCAACAATAGCCACGGCCATAAACAGTATCAAAAACAATCGACACAGTCCCTCTGTGTGCGTTTGAGTGTGTGTGTGTGAGTGAGTGTTTGTCTTGCTGTTTTCCAGCAATCAATCGCCGAGTCAAAAGTCGAAAAAGAGTCCAAGAGTCGCCACAGAAAAAAACACAACGCAACACAACAAATCAGTGCAGCAGCCCGCGAGAAGTGCATCCATATTGCTCTCTGGCGAGTGTCGTCTGTGTGTGGGTGTCTCTGCGTCTAAATCTGTCTCTGTCTCTGTCCCTGTCTCTGTGTGTGAGAGAAAAACTCGAGAAAAAGTGAAACGACCGGCAGCGAAAGCAGCGCGAAAGCAAAGGCAGTAATAAGCAAATAGCAGCAGGCATCAAACAACAAAAGAAAATCGACGAAAAAGTGTGAGGAAAAAAGCTTCAAGCCGAAAACAAAATTCCATCAGTTTTATGTGAACCCCAGCATTCCCCAAAAGCGGACACCACCCCTCTACCTGATTGACTCCACTCCCCCAAGCTGGTAGCCCCCAAACTGACGTTCAAAGCGGCCAAAATTGGATTATGCTCAGGCACAAACGCAACTGCCACGCCATTCAGACGCCCAGCGACGACGAGCATGTGAAACTGAGTGCCCCGATTGATGCACTGCATCCACTCCCGACCCAGTCGCAGTCACTGCCACTGCCTCCGCTGCGACAGCCGCTTCTTCCACTCATCCAGCTCCAGCGCCTGAACCAGCGCGTCACCTTCTCCCTGGAGCTGTACCACAAGAACGTGATCAAAAAATTGCCGGCCCTCAAGCAGCACGAGGTGTACAAACTGACCAAAAACATCTCACAGACTTAAGTCCTTCCTCCCCCTCCACCACCACCCAAAACACCACACATCTCCATTCAATATAAACTCCAAAAGACCAGGAAAGTGCAAGAAAAAAAGTGATTAAGTCCCACATCAAAAGTGAAAACATACGGGAAACATACGGGAAAAGTGCAAATTACAATCGAGTGCAATACCCCTGTAAGGAAAAGTGTGTCCAAGTGTGGAAAATGTGGCGCGTCTGCAAAGCTAAAATCTGGCTCTGAGTTTGTAGGAACAGCAATCCGAGTATTCGGGTCCAAGCGGATTTGAATAAAAGTTAAAAGGCAAAAAACTAGAACGCGGCGATCCGTCGTAAATTAGAGATTTTTGAGAGAAATCCAAACCCCACACAACGTACAAAAATGTCCACCGGTCGTCGTTTGGCCAAACGCTCAATCATTGGCACCAAGGTGTGCGCCCCGGGTCCCGAGGGACTCTTGTATTCGGGCGTCATCGTGGACGTAAAGACGCCGCCGTCGTACATGGCCGCGTCGGGCAAGGCCCTGGCACCGCTGTCGCCGCCGCCGCCGCCGCCCACCTTCCTGGCCCCCGGGGAGCCCCAGTTGAACGCGGACACGCGCTATCTCGTCCGATTCGATTTTAAAACGCAGCAGCTTCCGTTGCAGCACGCTGCTGCCCCGTCGACAGCGTCCGCGTCATCGTCTTCTCCGGACGCATCAGTCATCGTAGAGGCCCGCCGGGTCGCCAGCGTGCATATCAGTCCGGCCCAGGCTCTGCGCCGGAACGCCATGATTAAGGAGTTCCGCGAATCGGATCTTATTGGACCCGGCTTCCGTTCGATTATGGGCATACAGCTGCAGCCCGGCCAGCGGGTCTTTCTCACCTACAATGGCCGCGAGCAGAGCGGCGATGTGGTGGAGCACGATGCCAGCAAGGACGAGGTGGTTGTCAAGATAACCACAGTTGGAAATGAGGTGAGTCGGGCGTGTGGGTGGGTGCCACTGAAAGTGCAGCTAGCAGCTGGCGGTGGCAGTGGCAGAGGCAGAGACAGAGGCAGCTCTGTCATCATTGTGCGACGCCAAAGTATGTCAAGGTTGGCTCTGCCACACAACAGCCGCCCCATCCCCAACATGACTGGGGCGCAGCGCAACATATACACATATTCTACAATATCTATGCTGTATCTATGTACAGGCATATTCAGAGCATATATGTACAGCGCATGCAGCCCCCCCAGAACATACGTACATAGGTACATGGGTAGTGCGGGGCACATGGATTCTATGTGCAATCACGTTCTATGTGGCACGACGAAAAAAAGAACTCGAAAAAATGCTTGTCGAGGGTCGCATTCTGCTTTTTGGCACGTAATTGGGTTACTCTCTGGGTTGGCCTTCTTGGATATACCCAAGCAAACAATTCGATACATGTACGACTCCCTGAAGGCAGGAGCACGGGGATTGGAGCTTACCGCAAAATCGAATTAGCTTTGAGGCAACATTCTCGGGAAATGTGTTGTCTAGCTTCTGGATCAACATAATCCTTCAGCCAAATCCACACCCACACCCACATCGACATCGACAGATACATAAATAGCCAATGCCCCTTCCTATTACGTCACTCGAATCGTTGAACTGATCCGTAAACAAAATGAAGAATTAATAAATAGACGCCATAAAAACTAATTCCAGAGTGAAACATCGTTTTTGAGGCATTTACACGGGTATAATAGAGATCCCGAGTCCCATATGCGAAGAACCCAACGAATTTTTTAGAATCGTCAGATCGGTTCGTTTGCTCCCAATGACGACGATGAATACGAATACGAATACGAATACGACTATGATGTGGATGATGATGATGATGCTGATGTCGTAATGAAAATTTTGTTTAGAATTTGGTTTCGGGAAAGAAATTGTTAGACGGAGCACAAACAAAAACGTGCGATAAAAATGAAGAGAGGAAAATGCAAAATACTAAAAAATATGTACAAAAGAGGAAATCCAACACGATACAATTTCAGGGCTAAATAGAGATGTACGCTTTACAGATTCTTAATTATATAGTTTAATTATCCAGTCAGGCCCACCACTCCCCGTGCGAGGCGGTTGCCGCTCCCTAACAATCACGGCGAGAGAGATAGAGAGAGAGACACACATCATCATAGTACGAGTAAAAAGAGCAACAAGATCAGATGAACTTTTTGAATTGCGTCATAAGTCGGGCATACAGCCACAGATACAGCTACAGATACAGCCACAGATACGGACACAGATACAGGTACAGAGGCAACTATGTGTGTGGATAGCCGGCTGAATATAGATGGCAAAGATAGTTAGATACATGAGCGAAACACATGCATCTTTGAGATACATAGAGACCGAAGCCAGGCCAAAACGTCAGCGGTTTACCGGCTGACTGCGCTCCAGAGAGACAAAGATGTTGGAGAGGAGAGCTGGATGCAGGGCCGGGGCAGGGCAGTGGCAAGGGGATAGCTCTTACCGGCATCAAGCTGTGCTCTCCTCTCTTCTCACCATCTGTGTTCGTATCTTTCTCTCGTTCCAGCTTCCATCTGGTTTCCATTGCATTTTGTTTTGCGCCTTCTGCTTTCCCTTGCAGTTTCTGTTGTGTTGTGTTGTGTTGTGTTCTGCTGTGTTTTGTGTGTGTTTTTTGCCGTTGTTTCCACTCTCAACTAATAATCGCTTATAACATTTGTAATTGCTGCATTCTACGAAGCAAGATTCAAACGCAAAGATACATAGATACACATGCACACGCCAGATACAGCTACAGCTAGAGATACACGTTCGAATGGACGGACGGACGGACGGACTTCAATGCCAAGTCAACTGCGCGTATCTTTTCCGTGCGGCGAGTCAATAAATTTGTCAGCTACATAGCTCTAGCTCTCTGCCAGATGTGTGGGCTTGTCTCCAGCTCTTTGTCAGCCCATTGTACGACCCGCAAGATACAGATACAGATTCATATACTGATACTGGCGACACTGTCGATACTGCGGCTCGATCAGGTCTGATGTGTTGCCCAAAATGGAAAAGCTGAAAATGTATTGTATCTATCGCGGCTAGTTTTGTTTGCTTTTACGACCCAAAGCCGACTTGAAAAGCCTCAGATTTTCGACTCGACTCGGCTCGAATCTTTTGGCATAATCAGCTATGGAAATGTAAAGCGAGGCGAGCACATTCCATGGAGCTTACAGAGGCTCCCCACTCTAGTATCTCCACTATGACCTCATCATTAGCCAACAAATTCGAAAATAACTGGAAAAAGTGAAGAGCTCCATTTCGTTGTAAGTCAGTCAACAATTGGTTGAAATTCTGTGTTTTGTGCGGCTGGGTTTTGTAATTGAAAATGAAACTGGAAACAGCCGAGGGGATAGTGCGGGGAGGGGGGGGGGAACATTTGTTACATCTATCAATAGGTTTGTCCTCGCTGGCATTTGATGGTCACGTGTGTGCGTGTCGTGTCTGTATGGGGTATGGGGTGGGGGTATGGCTCCAAACTCGACAAAAACCGAAATTTGTTTTTCGGTTCAACTTGAGCAATTGCCTTTTGTTTAGATACAAGCACACACACATATAAGCACACAAAGACTTAGAGGGAGGGGGGGAAACCAGTTGGGGAGCGTTTTTCTGTTTGGTTTTTTTGTCTGAGTCGGAAACGTGAGGCAATTAATTCTAAGGTTATTCCAGCAAACGAGAAACTTGTTGCACGCATTTCCATCCCCATCCACCATCCACTATCCTCCATCTTTAGTCCCATTACCATTTCCATTTCCATTCGCATTTCAATTACAATGACGTATAATTGTCGGGCCATAAATCAAATGTCCGGCAGGACTACAGAGCACTCCTTCCCAAACGGGCAGCATATAATTTGCAGGTCCATTTAATGGAATGGAGGCCGCATGGCGCAAGAATTAAGCTCGAATGCCAGCCAAAATGTCGGGGATCATTTGTCAGGGTCTCTCTGTTGTTGGGGCACGGGGCACGGGTCTTGGGGCACTCAAGACGAGTGGCAGTATGCGATTTGCTGCCCTACCCCCGCGCACTTCTGGGGCCAGTAATTTGTATATAGTTTCCTCCTACCGGACCAGCTACCAGTCTCGCTTTTGCATTTAAAAAGAAATTCGTTTTAATGACATTGAAATTGACATGGCTCCGTGATTTTTTACCGCACACGCAACTTCTCTTCTTCTTCTTCTGTTTTTGGGCAGCTTTCTGGCAGGTTTCTGGGTTACCTTAGCCCCATTTCTCTCTTTGGCTTTTTACTTTCATCGGTTTTGGCAATTAATTAACTTGTATATTGTGTGTATTGTGTGTGTGTGTGTTGTTTTGGCCTCTCACTTTTCAGGCTGCGACCCATTTCGGGCCAGCAGAGAGTGCATTTTGACCAGGTGAACGGCAGTGACAGTGGCAGTGGCAGTGATCTTGGCTCGATGCCTCGAAGTTCATTTCGTAGCTGCCACAAGTGATCCAAATAAATGGCCTTCTGTTGAGGAAGATGCCGATAATTGGTTACTTTCTTCACTTTCTGTTTTTATAAATCCATTAACTCTTGCCACATATATCTGCGTTAATTTATCAGAGCCCTTGTTTGGCGGTACTACCTAATCGCTTACTTCTGTCTATCAGGGCCTAGGCCTGAATATCATTATCGTCCCTTCAATCAGGTCATTTGCGAGGCATTTGGCAAAACGGTTCGGTTTTCGAGGCCATGTTTTTCCCTTTGTGCCTGCTCCCGTGATGTGTCTGTTCCTGTCCAACACTCGGCTTTCCCTTTATCCTGCCTGAGTCTCGTTTCGGTTACTCCCCGCTGTTCTGCCAGGGGTCTCGGTCCCGGCTAACGACCTGCCTGCCATAGGGTATGGGTATGATATCCACTATCCACTATCCTCTACTCTATCCTGTCTCTTCCGTTCTCACTCGCACTCTTTCTAGCCTTAACTATCGCTCTCTTTCGCTCTCTTACGTCCCATCTGCATTGCTATGGTTTTATGATACCGGCAAAAACATCCATTTTTTCGTTAGCTTGTCGTTTTTTTGTTTTGTTTGAAACAGGCTGAAAAATGACGGCCGACTGGCAGGTCACTCGAGGGCCCTTGTCTGGCTCAGGTTATGGGTCTGAGTCTGGGCATTGGATGGTGCATTGGCTATTGGTGCTGCACTCTCATGACTAATCGACCTTGCTGAGGAGCATACTCGTCGATCTTTCAGGTAGAGAAAGTCCAGCCCGTCTTTTGGCAGTGCTACCCAAGAATGTGCACTCTAATTGGAACCGATAAACTACGAGTAAAGACCGAGTCGAAAATTGTCATAAAACGTTTGGCTTTTCGTATTCTTGGGGTCTTTGGAATCGGTCAGCCCGCTTCAGTGACCTTTTTGCGACGGGTGTGTGCTGTGTGCTGTGTGCTGAGGGCAGGTTGAACGACTTGTTTCGATTCTCCCGACTTGGGTGTTGGGTTTCAGGCGGCGCACAAGGAATGTTTATGTGCTCTGCTCTTCATCAAATGTCATAGCACTCATTTCTCTGTCCATCAAAAGACAGGTTATGGCTTCTGACTCATAAAGTGCCCCTAATCGAAAGGGAGCCAGGCCAGCCAGCTCACCTACCGAACCACTCCACCGAAGGTAAGAGCCCAGCCAAGAGGCAGGCGGTGGCAAGGGGAGAGCCCAAAATCGAAACGACTTTCAAAAAAATGCATGCAGCTTGTTTCGGTTTCGTTTGAGTTTGAGTTTTGATTTCAAAGCGCCTTGCCTTTTTATACCCGATACTCAAAATGAGTATTGGGGTATATTAGATTTGTGGTAAAAGTGGATGTGTGTAACGTCCAGAAGGAACCGTTTCCGACCCCATAAAGTATATATATTCTTGATCAGCATCAATAGCCGAGTCGATTGAGCCATGTCTGTCTGTCCGTCCGTCCGTCCGTCCGTCCGTCCGTCCGTCCGTCTGTCCGTCCCTATTAGCGCCTAGTGCTCAAAGACTATAAGAGCTAGAGCAACGACATTTTGTATCCAGACTTCTGTGATATGTCACTGTTACAAGTGTATTTCAAAACTTCGCCCCGCCCACTTCCGCCCCCACAAAGGACGAAAATCTGTGGCATCCACAATTTTAACGAGGGGGAACGTTGTGAGTTGCTGCTGCGACCGCAACTCTACATTTATACCCGATACATAGTCAGTATGGCTACATTAAACGACAAAGAGTGCGTGCGAGAGAGACAGAAAATCAGTCAGAACGTGTCGACGGGCGCTGCGTAGCCACTGCAAATTGATTTGTTACTTTTGGCTATAACAATAATCCGATCTGATTCGGATTCGGCAAGATTCGGCAATCTGGTAGATATCGCCATTCTCTATGATTGTGCGTTTTTAATTTTCTCCTATCTCCTATCTTCAAAATTGTGGTTGCCACAGATTTTCGTTGTTTATGGCTGCGGAAGGGGGTGTGGCGAAATTTTGTAGCAGTTAGCTATCAACAGTGAGTTCTGCAGTGAAAAATTACAAATAGTTTTGTAGCAGTGAGAGCTCGACAGTCAGGTCTAATAGACTCTGAGATCTGTGGATGCCACAGATTTTCGCACTTTGCGGGGGCGGAAGGGGGTGGGGCGAAATTTTGAAACAAACTCGTCAAGGTCCGATATTATAGGAATCTGGATAAAAAATTTGGTTGCTCTAGCTCTTATAGTCTCTGAGATCTAGGCGCTAATGTTTTGCGCTAAGCAAAGCCGGCTATGATACGTGTGTGTTAGAGAGAGACAGGGCGAGAAAAAATGAAATTGTTTTCTTCATTCTGACTATAATAATGATACGATCCAATTCAGATTCTGCAGTCTAGAAGATAAATTCATTCTCTACGATTCTGCGTTTTTAATTTTCTTGTATCTTTAAAATTGTGGATGCCACAGATTTTCGTCCTTTGTGGGGGCGGAAGTGGGCGGGGCGATGTTTTGAAATATACTTGTAACAGTGACATACTACAGAAGTCTGGATACAAAATGTCGTTGCTCTAGCTCTTATAGTCTTTGAGCACTATGCGCTAATAGGGACGGACAGGGACGGACGGACGGACGGACGGACGGACGGACGGACGGACGGACGGACGGACAGACAGACATGGCTCAATCGACTCGGCTATTGATGCTGATCAAGAATATATATACTTTATGGGGTCGGAAACGCTTCCTTCTGGACGTTACACACATCCATTTTCACCACAAATCTAATATACCCCAATACTCATTTTGAGTATCGGGTATAAAAATACGAGAAAACCAAAAACGCAGAATCGTAGAGAACAACCATATCTTCTAGACTGCAGAATCTGAATTGGATCGTAGCATTATTATAGCCAGTATGAAGAAAACAATTTCATTTTTTCTCGCCCTGTCTCTCTCTAACACACACGTATCATAGCCGGCTTTGCTTAGCGCAAAACATTAGCGCCTAGATCTCAGAGACTATAAGAGCTAGAGCAACCAAATTTGGTATCCACACTCCTGAAATATCGGACCTTGACGAGTTTGTTTCAAAATTTCGCCACACCCCCTTCCGGCCCCGCAGAGGACGAAAATCTGGAGCATCCACAGATCTCAGAGACTATTAGACCTGACTGTCGAGCTCTCACTGCTACAAAACTATTTATAATTTTTCACTGCAGAACTCACTGTTACAAGTGTATTTCTTTTTGCTCAGAGAGCTCACTGCTACAAGTGTGTTTCAAAATTTCGGCCCACCCCCTTCCGCAGCCATAAACAACGAAAATCAGTGGCAACCACAATTTTGAAGATAGGAGAAAATTAAAAACGCACAATCATAGAGAATGGCCATATCTACCAGATTGCCGAACCTTGCCGAATCCGAGTAAGATCGGATTATTATTATAGCCGAAAGTAACAAATCAATTTGCAGTGGCTACGCAGCGCCCGTCGACACGTTCTGACTGATTTTCTGTCTCTCTCGCACGCACTCTTTGTCGTTTAATGTAGCCATACTGACTATGTATCGGGTATAAATGTAGAGTTGCGGTCGCAGCAGCAACTCACAACGTTCCCCCTCGTTGTATCTCGATTTTTGCTGTTTCAAGCGGCATTTCGGCATACAACCAGATACTCACACACACAGCTGGACACGGTGCACACCTGATTTTGCTGGCTGGTGAGTGTTTGTGAGCGCTTGGCGTTTTGGGTACATGCCACCTTGGTATGTGGGTCACTTTGAAATGGGGTTTTTGATTAACGCTCAAAGACAGACCCAAACAGAAAAGTAGAAAATAACAAAAAAACAAAAATACAGACAAAAACTCATATTGAAAACGGGAAAATTAAATGATCAAAAATAAACTAAACTGGATAAAGTTTTTCATAGCACAGTTCTGTCAAAAAGACTTCGATATGAAATGAATATTTCTCTATTAAGCCAATGATTGGATTTTTAGTTTCTATTTTTCCCCTAAATGAAAATCATATTTGTGGGGAGTAGAGCCAGGATTGGCTGGGACTCAAAATCTAATCAAAATCGAGCTTATTATGCAAACGTATATTGTATAAAATGTATAATATAGTAGTACATAAATAAGTGATTAAAATACATAGTATAAAAACAGCACATATAATATAATAACGCCAAGGGCCAGGTTTCATTCGAATTGGGGGCGAATGAGAGATTTAATTATTGATCTTCAACAATTTGCGCAGTATTTGATTGTATTTATTTTCGGTTTTATTCACACGAAAGTAGGTTACGCTTTTTCGGCGTCTTTTGCTTTTGTGTGTGTCTTTTTGTTGTCGGTTTTATTATGACTTAATTTAAAAGTGAAAGCGATGAAGTTGAGCTTTTTTTGGGGATTAAGTAAGGCCGGGAGCAATGGGGGGGGCCCACAGAATGTACAATACATACATAAATATTATAAAATGCAAGAGGACAAACTCAAGCCAAACTCCAAATGTAATCGCACGCACAGATACGAAACAATCGCACACGCACACAGCTGGAGAGGAGAGGCAAACTTGTAGATACAAAGATACAAGAGAAGAGACCCAGACCCGTCACAGTCAGCGGGGTGCATGGTGGGGCGGGCGGATGGATGGATTGTGGCGGCGGAGTGTGCGTGTCCGTGCCCGTGTCGTGGTGTCTCGTGTGCGTGCCACAGAACGTAAACAAAAATACGAATGTAAAGAAGAAGCGGAAAGTGCGAGATAAACAGAAAACAGCTGTACACACCAGTCCAGCGTGTGCGACAGAGATGGATGGCGGCACACCACCAGAAAGAGAGACGGATTGAGTGAAAGAGAGAGGGAAGAGCAGAGCAGAGCAGAGCAGGCCTAAGGCCGAAGCGAAGGCGGAGGCCAAGAAGTTGTCCCCGTAAAACCCGTTTCCGACAACAACAGCAACAGCAACAGAAACAGAAACAGCAACAACAACAACAGTTACGCACTTTACGCACGCTCGACATGATTGTGCCTGTCTGCGTGAGTGCGTGTCCGTGCCTGTCGAGTATTCCAGTGTGCGCGCTACATCATTCATGCGTGTGTGCATGCGTATGTATGAGTGTGAGTGAGAGAGTTTTTGGTTTTTCCTTTTGTTTTTTGCTTTGAAGAAAAACCGGCTCTGGGCTTGGGTCTGGGTCTTGGGTTCGAGTTTTTGGGCTGGGTTCTTCAGGGCTTCGATTCGATTCTGTGGCCTGAGCGGAAATACGCAGCAGCACACACACACACACACAGAGAGAGAGAGAAACCCATGCAAACACATGGGCTGGAAACAAAGAAGAAGCCACGCATGAAAATTGCTTTTCATGTGGCAGCCGAAAAACGGATAGAAATAAAAGAAGACGTCAACGACAACGTCACCAGTTCTGCACATAGAACTCTCCCCCTCCTCCATTCCCCACCCCACCCTATCGGGGGTTCTCGTTTCGTTTCCCTTTCCAGTAATGGTCGCACACCCTCACACCCTCACACCCTTTTATCACATTTTGGATTTTGTTTTGCGCTCATTTCGCTTCTCTGCTTCTGCTTTTGCTTTTGCTCCCTTTTCCTTCTCTAATGCGAGGCCATTGTCACTCTTCCTGGGGGGTAGTGTGTGTGTGTGTAGATGTGTTTGTGTGGGGAGGTTGCTTCGGTGGCATGCTTCTAGGGCATGGAGAATAACTGTTTCCGGTATTTGGGTCACATGAAATTTAATCAAATTAAAATGTTTCAACGCTCTTGCTCTCTGGTTTTACCCACCTCCGACCCCCAAAAATAGAACCCAACTGATACTAAGTGAGGGATGCATTCCGATGGAGCTGCTTTTGCAACAGTTGCAGCACAGCACAGCAAATGGAATTTAGCTTGAGGTGGGACTTGCAACTGCAACACAGTTTTCGCTGCTTTCTCAAAATGGTTGCAAAGTGTGTCTGTTCAGTGTGTGGCAGCATCAAGCTGCTGCTGCTGCTGACTTGATTTCGACAAATTTGTTGCCAGTGAGGCAACTCTGATGTGCAATTGACAGTGGCAACTGGCACCCGTGGGGAATCAACAACAACATCAGGCTCAAGTGTCAGACAGGCACAGGCACAGGCACAGGCACTCGTACGGGTACGAGTAGTATCTGTAAATCCCTGAAAACGCAAGGCGATAGTAAATCTTGTGTGCTTATCGTATGGCTTATCACAGCCGAATGGCTCCTCTACTGGCTGCCGGAGCTGTCAATTGGGCTCAAGGCGAGAGGTGTTTGGGGACTAACGAGAAAAGTTGTTTCGGGGAAAATTACAGAAAGAAGGCATCAAGTTTGCTTCGAAAAGAGTGCGTTCTACATAATTAAAGTATTATGTTTCCACGATTTCAATGCCAGTGCGAATCCCAAGATAAACCCCATTATAATAATAATATAAGCGGCTAGCAAAAACACTCGAAAACTTCACACTTTCTACCGCTGTTGGCTCCGACCACTTTCTACCGCATTTCGAATGCAGCCGTCTGCCAGTTGGCCAGACTCTCATTCATTCATTCATTCAATCTGCCTGTCTGCCTGTCTGCCTGTCAGTTAGCCACCGGCCGGTGGCTAGCCCACCAAAAACCGCCAAAATCCCCACTCCACCCCACCACACCCCACCCCAGAGAAAGAGAGAGATAGGGGCATCATACGCATATGTTACAGAGCGGGGGCGAGCGGGAGGATGGATGGCGCCAAAAACAAAATGGCAGCCTCCCAAGCTCCGAAAAAACTACAACGCAATATGGTCGCCATTTTGTTTTCACACCGTTATGTTATGCTGGCCCTATGCTGTGTGTGTGTGTGCGTTTGTGCTTTCGATTATTGTATTTTTTTGTTGTTTTTTGATTTGTTTGTTTGGAGGCTTCTTCTTTTTGGTTTTCCCTTGGCCGCGTAGGCGCATAGACGACGTCATCGCCCGCCTCTCAACGGCTCCGCCTCTCACCCCATCTTTTCCCCTTCTGTAACAGCTCCCCCCCGCACACACACACACACACTCGCGCGCTATTTTCGTATATTTACATTTCGAAAGCAACACCGAGAGAAACGAACGAAGCCGAAAAAAAGCTTTTGGAGTCGCCGATATCTTCACGCATTTTCGATGCCAATCATGCGTAAATTACGCGATTAAATTAACTTGAATGAGCTTCGTGCAGCATGCAAAACAACACCGAGCAGCCACACAGCCACACAGCCATCCATCGAACTCCCGTACAGTCCGCCCATTGGCGCTACTTCGTGGCGTTACTCCTCCCGGGCGGCCCCAGAGAAATGCGCCGTGTTCGGGCTTTAACGGTTTTCACCTCGCCTCACATAACAATCAAATTTGCCTTTTGCTTTGGCCGTTGCTGTTGCTGTTGGTTCGAGTCTTTGGCATACTTCTTTTGGCCATATAAATTCCGAAGGGGCGTTAACAGGGGCGGCCTGCACAACGGGGTTTGCCGGGGCTAATGCTGGTTCTGGGGCTGGGTTTTGGGCGAGTACTCCGCCCCTGGCCATTGACAATGCCTTCCGTTTCATTGGCATCTGCTACGCAATTTCTGTCGTCATCATCGCTAACTGCGCGTATACGTAATGCCGCCGACAGACAGACAGACAGACAAACTGGAAGTGTTGTGTTGTTTGTCTGCTTACGTAGCATTTTCGATGGTTGTATGGGCCTGCTTATCACTAAGCCGCCTCTTACACTTTCAATTCACTGGGAAATCCAGAGCGGAAAGTGGGAAAAAAGGGGCAGCAACATTTAGCCCTGTTTTATGTTGTGTGTTGCTTCTGGGTCTGGGTCTGGGGCTTCGTGCAATTCTCAATGCAGTCCAGTCCCCTATTTATGTGCCGATTATTTGGCAAACGATCCCTGGCCGTGCCTGGCCTGCCCTGGCCACCCTGTGCGTTGTATATTAGCTTCTATTCTGGCGCTGGGGGGGTTGTTGAGGCGTGGGCGAGGGCGTAGGCCTTCCTGGCAGTGTGTGTGGGCGTAAGAATGGGGCATAAGCACTGCGTACAACGTCACAGCGTAAATACAGCATATATATAGCATTCCAATCACCGTTTGACTCACTCGATGGTCGGGGTTGTTTCCCCCATTCCGGGATGACGACGCCTCGTCGAACTGTACTGTTTAGATATTAATTGATTCAATGCAGAAATTCCTTAAGCACTTGCCATAACAGTTTCTCTTCTCTTTCTTCTCGTTTTAGGTATGTGTCTAGGAAGTTTTCCTCAACTCAAAAATGTTGTCTGCGTAAGTACGCGTAGAAAATGGCAAGCTCTAAGCCAAACAAAAAGGAGCAGAAGACCAAATTCCATTGACAATTTCTCTGTGTGGTGCTACAATGAAGGCTCGTAAAATTTTATCGGCAATAATAAAATTTAATTGAAACAGGAAACTCTCGCATAAATTCTCAGATCCGTATTGAGACATGAATGACATGGCGGGCACGAGACAAGGACGACTGCTTTCTGTCTCTTTTGTATGCAAGCGAGGGCGAATAGGGGCTGATGGTGGGGTGGGGTGGGGTGTAGTTTATGTATATAGGAAATGCAACTGGATATATTCCATATATGTTTGTATCTTGAAGCTAGCCGAGAGGGAGCTGTGAAATTCGAAACTTTGCAAAGTTTTTAGTATAAGGGTAATCCCTGGATCGATTTCCTGTTACGACGGCACTATAGCCTGGCTCATAAATGTCATCACTCAAATAAAACGGATTACAAAAACGGAAACTGGAAAATTTCTTTAAATTAGTTGACAACTAAAGATTAAATATGGATTTACTCGTTAACGCTAAAGATGGCTAGTGGAGCCCTTTGATTAGTCACCCAACGGATTGGCTCTTTTTTATCAGCTTCTTTGACTCGGTTAGGCGTTGATCATCTTCCAATGAATTCCATATTACTCATGGATGGTCATTCCCTGTCCCTGACGGCGCCTGTCGCCGTTATAATTATGATTCTTGTTGCTGTGGCTGTGAGTCGCTCGGGGGAATCAAAATTATGCATAATAAGCCGTAGATTTGAGCGAATAAAACACTCAACAGTGGCAGGCTCTTCCTATTCCCTCCCCTCTTGCCGTGAGTGCCCGTGCCCGTGTGCCGTGCCGCGTTTTCATTCTCTGTTTCTGTTCTGTATATTCGTTGCTCTTTCGCCTCGCCTCGCCTCTACTCTTCTCTTTACCTCTCTGCATTTTGTTTATACGCCCATTTGGGTTATTCAACTTTCGGGGAATGAGCCGAGCCGAGCCGTTGATCCCGTACGGGACTGACTGCCTGTGCCTGTGCCCGTGTCTGTCTGTGTGTTCGGTTTTTGGTTTTTCGATTTTCGGTTCATTTCGGCAGGGGAACAAACGCATTTACATATTATTGATTCCATTCCATTCCCTCTCGTCGACGCCGCCCTCTCTCTCGCACGCTCGCCGGGTGCGTTTTCAATCGCACGCTGTTTAAATCGCCTGGAATTTCAACTGCAGTCTCTCTGGCACTTGTCGCGTTCTCCTCCTCCTCCTCCTCCTCCATCGCCTTGTGGCTCTCTTTCTGTTTTTGCTGTTTCGCTTTGTTTATTATGAAATGATGTAACAATTTTGTGAGCCGAATAATCGGATTGCAGTGGGGGGCCTTGAGTGGGATATACTCGTCGCACATGCGAGTATTATTGAATCATTTGCATTCTCATTCAAGTTTTGTGTGAAAGAATGTCAGACCCAGGCAGGGGATGCCTCTCTGCCTTTGCCTCTCTTAAGGGTTCAACGTATTACTCTCTTTCTCTCTCTCTCTCTCTCTCTCTCTCTCTCGCTCTACTCCTAACAGCTGCAGCAACAGGTGATCCTGTCTGTGTCCGTGCCTGTGTGTGAGTATCTGTGTGTCTGTCTCGCCAGATTTTGATGAAGGTCAACAAACTGCGGTGGTGGATGCGACGCCGGCAACGCCAAACGTGAGGCAAACGAACTCATTCCCTCCCCCTCTCTCTCTCTCTCTCTCTCTGTCTGTCTGTGCGTTTTTGTTCCTTTATGTTTTTTATTTTTTTTTTGTGTCGGCATCCAGCGAAGCCTAAAAATCGTAATTTGAATCCAATCTTCTTGGGGATTCTCCCTCATACTCGCTTCCAAAGCGGAATCCACAACAAACGAAACTCCGACCGAGTGGCCGACAATAAAAACAGAAACCATACGACTGCAAGACGATGAAAATTGGTTAAAGGAAAAACCATTAAATGGAATAAGTGAAATAAAACTCGAGAACGAAATGCGTGTCAGATTTAATTTAATTCAAACCATGGGGAGAAACGTTAGAAAAAGAGAGACGATTTCGTCATAGATCCAAAAATATGCCGGTTGCCGTGTGCCGTTTCTCTGGGAGTCGGTCAAGAAACTCGGGAACGGAACAAAAAGCAAAAAGCAAAATAAATAAATAACTATGAGACAATGACTCGACTTTGGCAGCAATTTACCATCTTGTTGCTGGGCTCTGCCACTGCCGCTGCCGCTGTTCTTCCCAGGTTTTATTGACCATCCGTTTTCGGCCAATGACGAAATAGCTGGCCAATTCTGGTTCTGGCCTCCGGACTGGTCAAAGTTGGGTTCGGATGGGTTGGGAAGCTGTCAGCTGCTAACTGCTGGTGGGTCTCGGCCACCCTTATGCTAATGATGCAAATATATATGTATGTGGCATGCCCTGTGCCTTATGCCCGCTTCTATTAGTATTTTATTTGCATTTAGTTGGGCCCTGCCTCATTGGGCTAATTGAGTACGTGACGGTGACGGGGGCTTCTGTTACGAAAAATAAGAAAAAATCAACTATCCCGCAGGCCGAGGGATAAATCAAAGTTTGTCCACTTGACATCAGCGGCTCACCGTTGGCAAAAATCTCATCTAGTTAGTAGTAGGGTGGCCGCATTAGCCCTCTAGCCTCGGGCGGGGCTCTAGTTGACCCAGTTGGCCTGTACACTCGAAAAGCAAGGCTCTTTAATCTTTAATCTGTTTGGCTTTTGTAGGAAAAGGTATGCCATCTTAGAGCACTCATAAAGACTCGGAAAGAAAGATTTTAATTAATTCTATAAATATTTTCTTTTAATTTCCAAATTTAAAGGCAACTGTTTGGTTTTTCTTAGTGTATCCTCCTGCTTGCCCCCAAACAAAATGGAGTTCCCCCGTTTTGTATTCGGTTGCCTGGGTACCCGGTCTGGTGGGGCGGTGGCATAGACCAAAAATGGGTCAAACATTCGATGCCGGCAGGGCAAACTTGTTGTTATGGCTGAAACGGAGACGCTGCCACCTCAATCAGCGGCATGCAAATTCCCAACGTAAACAAGGCAACAACAGGCGGGCTCAACAAACAGCCAAACAAACAAACGAACGAACGAGCGAGGGAACGAACTATAAGGAAAATTATGACATACATTCGAGGGAGCCTCCGCCTGTCGGCAGGAGTGCAGATATCATCGTACTATGGAAATCCAGTGGATTCCAGCGATGATTGAGTTCGTGTTTTGGAAGGAAGTTTGTTAGGAGAAGCCAACAGTTGAAGGGGGACAGACTGGTTTCCCTTTGAATGACGATGAGCACACATTAACTTGGCCCCCATCGTGATACCCGCACGAACATTGCGTAGCCGACAAGGTGTCCCACCTACATTCAAGTGTGTCACATGCCATATACCACGATAAACCACAGTCGAGCACCATATGGCAGAGAGATACGAGATCCAACTCATCTTTAAATATATCTCTCTTTATTTTGCATTAACAAATAGTTTTGATAGACATCTAAAATGTTAGCTAGATACCAGGATCTACTGAACGTAACCTGAAAGATAGCTTCGACTTTTACTTTCGCTGCTTTTGCTCTGCTCCATGCCTCCACGTTGCACGTAGTCATAGTCTCGTTCCGGAGCCAGTGAGTCTCTCAGGCAGCAAGCAGTAAGCAAATTTAAACTAAGTCATAGCCGCAACACCAGCAATGCCAAATGTTTGTGGCAGAAACGTATTTGGTGTCAGTGTTACAATGTTGTGTGTCATGTTTTTGGAGTCCGAATGCCCCTCGGCGCACGATTCGGGGGCAGTGCGTGAACTGAAAAAGCGAAAACACACACACAAACAAACGCACAAGCACTAAATACTAAATGAGAGACGCCCACTGAAATATTTGATATGCAAATGCGGCAATTGCCCAAGTCATTATGCAATTGTGGATCGTTCAATGCCTACCTACCTGAGAGATGTGTTTCCAAAGCATACTCGTACTCGTACTCGTACTCGTAGTTGAGTGTGAACTGTTTTGGTGTGAATAATAACTCGTCATTATTCCCAGCTGGGTTGTTATTCAAATGCATTCATCAGCCCCTCGTCGATCCGAATGTTTACTCAATCTTTCAGTCAAATGCAGTCCGTATTCTCGATGCTCTTTTCCTCTGAACATAAATAAAAAAAAAAAAACAACCAAGAGATGAAAAAATTGCGCAATTTAATTGCTGCGAGCAGCAGACATTTTGATTGAAATTTATGGCCTATGTTGTCCTCCGTTTTTGTTATTTTTTTTTCGTTTTTCATTTTTCATCTGCACATCTATAGGTCTTTACATTTTTACATTTTCGTCCGTCCGTCTGAATGTTGGTCAATGGCGCAGAGAACTCGGAATTCTGCGTTTATATTCTTGGCCCCGATGATTTTTTATAGCACACCACAGATGAGGCATGCTTAGACGCTCCACTTGGGAAATGCCTGCGGAAATTACAATATTAATTTATCTTGAACTGATTTACAGCGCCTCGAGCACAACATAACTGATTGAGAGAGATACAGTATCTCGTGGGATATTTTTAGCTGCCAAGCAAAGATTGTTTGTTTTCGCACCTCAAGGAGAACTATTTCGAGTCGCTTCCTATGTGCAGTGCATTCTTCTCATACCCACTATTCGCATTCGGCCCCCAAGTAAATACTTTCTGATACATATTCAGGCTGCAGATAATTGAAAGGCGAATGGGGTGTGGTGTGGGGTGGGATTAAATATTAGCATACATACTCGTACTCGTATGTAAAGCTGGAGAGTTCCGCTAGAGCTGAGCTGGAGATAATGTCAGGCACGGGGCTGGGGCAGGGGCACGGGCACGAAGCTGAAGCTGAAGCGCACAGAGAGTGGCCTAATTAGTGTCAAGTGTTGCTCCAACAACGACAACGAAGACAGCAGCAATAGCAGCAGCAGCAACATACATACAACTTCAATGAAAACGACAACATCGCTGACAATGGCCAATGGACAAAAGAGGGAAGTCAATTAGAAAGATACAAAGCGAGGCACACAAAACTCTGGAAGGCATGGGATTCGGATGAGTAGCGGAGTATAGTCTGGGGTTGCAATTGCAACAGCAGCAGCACCAGCAGCAGCAGCAGCATCAGCCTGGCTCCTCAATACTCGTACTCGTATGCTGCAAGACAGTAGCTGAAAAAGCATCTACAAGTACGCTTTGTTGACAGCCAGTGGGCGCGCTCACAAAACGAAATACAAATCGAGGCGATTGCTGTTGTTGTTGTTGTGGCTGTTGTCGCTGGCGTTTTGCTTCGAACTGAATCATGACCCAATAACCCAATTTTCCCAATGCCCCGTCTCGCTTGCTCCCCGTAACCGCAATGACAGCTGCAAGTGGCCCCAGAGGCAGCGCCAGCGCCAAACAACAGCAACAGCAACAGCAGCAGCAACTGTGCAATGGCTAAATGTATCGCTCAGATACGAGATACTCGCGTACAGCAGCAACGAAACTCGGATAGGCTTTGAGCTTAAAGCGTAAGCTGCCGCAGCCGTTGGCATTGAGTTGCACGAGGCGACTGGGAATGGGGGATGGGGCATGGGGCATGGGGTATGGGGTATGGCTGATCAGCACGAGGAAGGTGAACGGGGATTCTCAAATGTTCGAGTGTGAGTGTGAGCGCATTCGTTTTCGTGAGTGCAACGGAAGACAAAAGCAAAATCAGCAATAAATAAGCTTATTTTTAGTTAACTTGTTCAATGTTGTTTGCCGTTTGCCGTTTGCCGCTGGTGTTCGTGTTCGTTTTCGCAGCAAAACGAATTCCGCGACCAAGAGATGCAGATCGAATGTATATATAGGAATATATTTCAAGTGCTCGCACCCCCCGGCTGGCACTGATAAGGCCTCAAGTCAGTCAGTCAGTCAGCCAGCCAGATTTTGGGAACGCCAGGCACTCGCTTTTGAAGTGAACTTTAAAGCCCCACTACGCTACGCTTCAATTTCAAAACTGCACTCAATAACAATTGCAAATCAAATAAATGAATGCAAATATGCCAATCAGTCGAGTCTCTCTCTCCAAGTGTCGTTCACACTGCTCCCATTTCTGCTCCAAATATTTATTAATTAAACCCAAATCAAAGCCGAGTGCAACCAGAGATGAGGCAGGGTCCGAGAAGGAGGGGAAACTGTTTGTCCCAGTAATCGCTTTGGAAATTTAGGTTCATAATTAAATGCCGGCAATTTGATAAGTTTTATCAGGAAAAGAAAGCAATTAGAATAGATTTAATTTCCTTGACAGTCCAATTAGTTGTTTAGGCTTAGGTGCATTTTCCACAGGCCAACGAGTCGTATGAGCTATTCGATGCTCAAAATCGCCCATACGCACCGTTGCCCAATATTTCTGAATGCTACGAAACATAAATACATAAACATATGTATATTTTTCTTTTGGCTAGTACGTATATTTGGAATTTATGACGTAGATAAATTTTAATGATTGGCGGCACGCCTTGAATTTTAATGCACAGCCTTGGACAGTCCAAAACGAGACAAAAACAAACGAAAAACGAGACTTTTTCAACAGTTGGGCTATATTATTTTTGTTGGAACACAAAAGCCAGAGCCCCCGAAAGCCATAGCCTTAGCCATAGCTTAACCCCACTCGAGATCGGCGCGGAGCAGAGACCCAAACAACATCCACTTCCACCTCCAAGTCGAAATCGAAAAACAAACAAAACAAAAACTGAGAAATATTTTTAGTCCACTTTGCATGCTGGCATCACGTGACGCGCTTTGCCTGAGAATAATGTTTGAATTATGTTGATTTTATGTGTTCGATATATTTTTGGGTTAAGCAGTAAATGGTTTCATCCGGGGCCAGAAAAACTCGATGCGAGTGACGTTCGTTGTTACCTGACAAAAACAAGAAATACAATCAACAAAATCACAGCGAAACTTGTTTGTTACGAAATCAATTTCCCAAATATCTAGAAAGCGAATTCGTTCGGTCTTGTGGCAGGCCAAAATGGATATTTTCCAACTGTTTTTCTATGCGTTTTCCGTGGAAACTAAGCCCTTGCTTGTGGCTTTCATATCGCCCCACATAATTTTATCAAAATCGGACTGCTATTGCAAACGAATGGCGGAAATTCTGGCGTGTATAATGCTTCGCTTCGGCCCCTGAATATATCTTTTCTTCTGGTTTTTTACATTGTTTCCGTTTCGTCGAATTTTTTATGTTGTGTAGGCGCTTCTAAAACGAATTCAAGGTTGATTACCGACATCGGTCCCCCGCCTCTATCCCACTCTATCGAATGCTATCACCTTCGTGAGTTGCTGATTTCGACGACATATGAAAAATTCTCGTGGTCCGCCAGCCCCAGCGTTTACAGTAAATTAATGAAGGGCCCAAAAATTGAGTGGAGTTTTTGCCGTTCTATTTTTTCAATTTTTTTTCTGCGGTTTCTTGTGGTTTATTTTATTGTTATTTATTTTGTGTGGCTGGCGAGCATAGTTTTTTATCGGTTGTGGCGTTGTGTGTTTGTTAATTTCATAAATTAAGCTCCCATTGTACACTGCCATACCCCTACCTCCCTGGTGTGTGTGTGTGTGTGCTCCGACTGCTGGAAAAATATGAATAACATCAAATGTATGTATTTCCCCATTTTGCACTCCATGTAAACAATGCCCACAGAAAAGAAAAAAGAAAAAACGATGTTGATTGTGTCATTCAAAAATATCTCTCGCAGACTGGAATGGAATTCAATTTATTTATCAATCTCAGCCGTCGACAACTCTTTGAATTCTGGCTCTTGTTGCTTTATCAGTTTGCCCTGTAATTTGTGTGTGGATTTTTCTTCTATTCGGTGGGCCGTTCAAGGTGAATTATATTAAGGAGAGAGAACGCTTGTTTATGTTGCTGTAAATGGGGCTGGGGAGACCTGAAACTACAAACAGATTTTAGGCATCAGCTCTATGCTTTTTTCAGCTTTTCTGCTGGAAAACATAAATATACAGACAGGAAAACACACAAGGTTTTCCAAGCGAGCTTTTTTTGAGATTGTAATAAATCCCAGGCAGGTATGCGAGGGCCATTTTTGGAACCAACCGCAATATTTACATAGTTCGAATGGAAATTCAAATAAACTCTAAAATAAATTCGTACGAGTATCTGACTGTTTCCCCGGGGCACCATACCATTCCATACATTCATTCCCATTAAACTGAGTCACAAATCCGTCTACGATTTGGATATTTGATTGAATCCACATGGCTGGAGAGGGAGATGGAGAGGCTGTTGGCCGGAGCTGGAGCTGGAGTGTTAACGAACAACACGCGCCTGGTTGCACAGGTTGTACGTACATCTAAAAGTTGTGCAACAACCAAGTGCAATCTCTCCCCTGCCTTTCTCTCTGTCTCTCTTGCTGCTCTGTGCCGCTCTGCCTGTCTGTCTGTTTGCTTTCAACTGTCATGATAACGAAAATAAAACTATTAACTTATAACAAGTAAAATTAACGACTATCGTATTGCCGGCATTTGAGTTTTACGTAAGTGTAAAAATACTTGTACAGCTAGACAGCAGCCAACAGCAGAAACGAGCTGCATTTTTAATTGTCTGCCGGTCTGCCCGTCTGCCGGTCTGTCCCGCCTCGTGATGCAACTCAAGAGTCTGTTCCACTTTCCACTTGCAACTGCCTCACAAAATCAATCTAATGAGCCTATTGGGGGCGCGTCTAACCTTGCCTGGGCCAGGGGCGCGCGACTGACAGGTCGCGAGACCCTCATGCAGTTGGTGGCTTCTGTTCTGGTGGCTATCAGTGGTGGTGCCACAACAATGCAGCAACAAATATGGAAACAGCAACAGCTACTAGTCGTACAACAGTGCGCCCTCATAATATGGTAAATGCAACCTTGGGGGCAAGAACAGACGGCAATGCGAAATGAAGGCGAGCCAATGGCATAAATGGAACTGACATTGGCTATGCAAATGCATCTATGCATGCGAGAGGGTTGCCACAACAGTTTTACAACTGGGAAAGATAGGGGGAAGCATTGTGGCAGTACTGTCCTCACTAGCCGAAACTACTGGACTATCTACTCAAGCGGCCCTCGCTTTCGTTCGATTCAGCATTTGCCATTCAAATTGATGGATTTTGGCACGTTTTTGCCCAAGTTTGCTAGAGTCGGGTGTTTTGTTTCGCGCTCTGCTATCTCCCTTCTGTTCTGCCGCTGCTTTGCCCAAGGATGAGCGCAACAACAAGGCTGTATCTACCCCACCTCCCCTCCCATCCGCTGCATGCATGGCCCGGAGCTTTCTTAGCGGCAGTGCGAGAGAGCATTACCGGAAGGTTGAGTGCATTTTTTGTGCACATCGCTAATCCGCATGACATTGTCAGCTGAAATTCCTTTTAATGTCATTTTGTAGTATCTCCCTCTCTCTCATGCTCTCACTCTCCACCCCCATCCCACAATCATTCCCCTGCAGGCATCTCTAAATGGACGTCTAATGGCACAAGAGGAGAGCACAAGAGCTCCACTAAGCAGCTTGGAGAGAGAGGCAGACAAAGAGCGAGAGAGGGTGAGCTTGCGAGCTTTAATCTGCGTTTTAGCTTACACACACACACACGCACGGTTTCCCATTCCCCTTCCCCTTCCCACTCGCACTCCCACCGATGATATGATTGTGGTTTTTACTGTTGCATAAAGCTTCACGATCGTCTGGCGTCCCGCTCCCACCGCACGCGTAAATATCTACATAGTACACGCGTGTGTATATATATGAACGTGTGTGCCTAACCTTGCGCAAATATTGCAAATTGACCTTTACATAAATAAACGTTCCGGCGTCGCTGCCTCAGTCGCTGCCGCAGTCCCAGCCGTCATCGACGTTGCCGTTGTCGTCATACTACATGTGGAAATACGTGTGTGGAAGTGCATGCACTTTTATTGCACTGCCCGGCATTGCCCGGCCTGCTCTTCACAATTTAACGCTTTTCCATTTTTCATGCACGTGGAATTTCTATTGTTTCCCATTTCCCATTGCAATTTGTTTGTGCAACACATTCATTTGGTTGCACAAAATATTCATAATTATTCTGATTCCGGGAAAAGCTTATCCAAACATGTACTCGTAAATCTGGAAAATATTTGATATATTCATTCTTAGGTGGCATTTAGGGTATTTTTCTAAACTGCATATCCTTGTCCGTCCATCCATTTATCGTACCTACTGTTAGCTATTATACCCATTATACCGATTTTGTATACCAATTATCCCATACAGTACGAATCTATAGGGCAATATTCCTTTCTTTCTTTTTCAAAAAGTATTTGTTCAAAACGAGATACGCATCGCTGGGAATCCAACCATTCAGATCCCTATCGGGGCTCCTGGGTACATCGTAAAAGCTTTTCCATGTAAGCTCCAATTAATTCACTTTCCAGATGCATTTGCAACTGTAAATTCTCTAATTTTAAACCAATTTCAAAGAGAATCAGTCGAATGCCTTCAAAATGGTGGCCGTACTGCCAGTGTGCTCCCCAAAACTGTGCTAAGCTACTTAACTATTAGTAAAGTATGCCTGATGATGGAAATTGGTGTCGGAGGCGAGTGCTGCGGAGGCAAACAACAATGTGACGTCAATTTTAATGGCATTTTAATGGGTTCAGAGGGAGATACCGACAGCAGCAGGCACGGCAGTCGAAGACGAGGTCGCAGACAGCTAGACTCTCTCTCTGGAGACGCAGCCATAAATGCCAAATATGTAATTTTCATTTAATTTGACATTTGAAATGTATCTGCATCTCCGTCTGTGTGTGTTGCCAGTTTGGCAGTTTCAATGGCAATTAGAGTGACATTGTAGCCAGGTACTTGAGGCTTCCTGGCTTGCTGCCTGCCACTGCCACCGAAGGAATGATGAAATGAATCCTGCCTGCCTGAAGAGTTATTCTTGGCCTGGTTGAATCCAACTTTCACTTGCACCTGACCATCTTTGGGTGTGGAGTTTTCGCCGTAATTGTGTACTTTGGCCACCTTGGGGGTTTAGCATTTCGCTTTGCTATTTAATCGCTTTTTATGACATCAAAAGACCACCACCACTATTCTCCACCACCCTTCATGTTGTCAAGTGGCAGTGGCAGTGGCAGTTGCATTGGCAGTGGCAGTGGCAGTGGCAGGATTGCAGGTTGCCCCTTGCTGGCGCTGCTTTGACCAGTTTCTGCCTTTTGAAAGTGTATCAAATTTCCGTAGAAAAAACGGGGGGTTTTTGTTTATCCGCTCAGTGATGTTTCACTCTTTGTAGTGCCGCCAAACGGGGCAGGGGCCAAGGAGCCTGGTATTAATTAGTTAGCTTTTCACGTCACAACTTCCTTCTTTTTTCCTGTTAGTTCTTTGTAGTGGAAAATATGGAAAGAAAAGAAAGCCGGGTTAATTAAAAAGCTGCTTAAATATATATACATATTCTTTTCACATCATCTGAAAGTGGAAAGTTTTTTCGACATATCTTCTGCTGATGAAATAATCTACAAGCTGATTTCTTTTCTCAGCTAAAAAAAGCTGCCAATTTCTTAACTGATTTCGTTTTTCCAGCTAAAATTAGCCAAAAAGCAGCGAAACCACGCTTTGAGACACTTCCATAAATTATGCTGCCATTTAAAATGGCATAAACGTAAATTTCTTAAAAGGTTATTATCGTATCGTTGGTTTTTTTTCTTTGTCTTAACTTGTTTTAGGCAAAAACAAAAACCAACAAGAAGTGAGAGAAAACAAAGCAAAAAAACAAACCGAAAATTGTGCAAAATGCGAAATGTCTTTTAGCGCGTCGTTTACAAGCCATTTCCATTTCCATTTTCATTTTAACTGCAATCGACAGCATAAAACAGTTGTTAAGAGCAGCAAAAGCGGCGGCGGCGGCGGCGGGCAACTAAGTTTAAAAACAGAATTGCGTGTAAAGTCAGTGCTGCAACAACAACAACAACTGAAACTGCAACTGCAACTACAACAATAGTAAATGGCAACAAAGTGCGCGAAAATTTCAACTTCAAGTTGTTTTCCCTCCATCTCCATCTCCATCTCTCTGTCTCTCTCTTTGGTACTTGCTTTATTGCAGTGCATTTGCAGTTGTCCATTTCTCTATTACCCCCAGGGGGTTTTCACTTTTCACTCCGATTCCCCACTCCCACTCCCACTCTCTCCCCTGCTCTCTCACTCTTTCTGCCATTAGTCCAGTCAACAGCTTTTGGCGTAATTATGAAACTTTTTGCATTTTAATTGGATTTTTATTGATCTTACGCACGTGATGGTCGGACATGGCCCACAGACATTTCCTTGGTGTTTCCGATTGCATTTCCATGCAATATGATTAACGGCGCACCAATGGACAGATCATAAAACAATGCAATATGGGGCCTTAACGGTAAACGCACAGCCACCAAGGAGAGGCCCAAGACAATGGTCGTTCGATGGTCGGATGGATGGAAAAACGAGAGAAAAGCTGGCAGAAATGCTAATGGGAAAACGTGAGTTTCGCTCGGGCTCATTATTGCAATTGAAATTTGCCAGCACTTTCATGGATTGGTCGGAGGGTAGAGGGTAGATTTGCGGGTATATCGGGCCAACATAATAATTTGGCCTAAAACCCAATGGATGCTTTCTGGGTGAGACATACATACATATATCCGAGGAGAGGATATTCCAATCCGAGGGTATCCACTACCTCATTCGATTGCCATGGCGCTGGAAGCTGCAGCTGATAAATTTCATAGAGCGCGATAGGCATATTCGGGACTCGCACCATAAACGGAAAGGAAACCCCGGCCAGCTGTGCGTGCCCCCCGTGCCCCTTGTGCAACAAGTTGGCGTGCGCACAATTTCCGAATGCGATAACTGGCCAGAGATATGCCAATCAATGGCAAAGGACCCCCCTAGGGTTAAGACTAATATCCAATTTTGTGCATATGTTCCATATGTAATAATTAAACCACTTTGTAACAGATCTTTTAACAAATTTAAGGCCAAATAGTGTTTTTTTATTTGGATTTCCATTATTTTTTCACATTTGTGTGGCTTTAAGTGCCACCAACCTTTTTTGCTTTATTTAAATCGATGTTTTTCATTCCAATGAAACTGTATTCGCACAGATAATGAATGTTTTAAATGTTTTTCATAAAGATTTATGAATGTGTAAACGGTAAAGGGGCTTACGGCTGATGAAATAATGCCCACAGATTCCTGGGGGATTATTTCATTTCGTTGGATTTCGAGTTGGAGTTCGAGTTGGGGGCTCATTAAATCAATGAACTTCGGCGGGGATCCACTTCCATATGGCCAGATATCAGATTTATAACCAGGGCACACACACCCTGGACTTTAACGGTAAACCGTGACTCAAAAAAGCAATCCCCAAATTTATAACGCACAACCGGTTCGAGCCCCAGAGATACTTTTATCTCAAGACAAGAATTTCGGGAAGAAGGAGACACAAAGAGAGAGAGGGAGAAAGAGGTATTCTGATGGCTTGTTGAAGGGCAACCTTCACCTTCCGTTGATCCCTCCGCCCCTTCCTCCTGCAACCTTCTCGCATGAGCACAATTTCGTAATTTGGGAGAAACTGAGAATGGCCGAATGGCCCGTGCAATGCCGAAAAATTCGAAAGTTATTACCGCTTAATTTATGGGTCAAATGTACAGCACACACGATGCGTTTCCCTTTTTTGCGCGTCACAGATCTGAAAGTGCAGATACTCGTACCACGAGGGCTCCTCTCCTCCGCCATCTCTCCGCGACCCTAATTTATATGATTAGCAGCTGCGTACGGTATGCAGATAAGACCCAAGACCCCCAAAAATGATTCACTGGGAAACCAATGGGAGACCAGGTCTCTCAAAAAACAAGTGGGTCAGAGGTTCGTACCGAGCCGAGCCGAACCAAAACCAAACCCCAAACAAAACCCAAACAAAACCGATACGTTGAACAATGCAAATTTCAATGCTGTTGCTGGGGCTTTTGTCATTTGGCAGGCGTTTCGAATTACGGCCAAGAGCCGTACCAACGAACAGCTCCTTTTACAGTCAGGCCTGGCAGTATGCAAAAATCCAAAAGCAAACGGGGAGCGAAACGCGTCTCAAGGCGAGGCAATGTCTAAATTTCCAAATACGCGAAAAATGCTAAAATGGCACGCCGGCTTTTCGGTTCGTAGTAGTTTTTTATGCGAATAATTGAAGGTGGCTCATGTGCCGTTTGTGTCTCTCTGTTTGAGCAACGCACGGAAAATGCATTCGCAATTGGAAATTCAAATTCTGTTTTCACGGGGAAGACTGCAACTGCAACTGCAACTCGAGAAATGTTCGCCTTGTCGGACAAAAGAGCAAAAGTGCCAGAAGCCGAAGCAGAGCCTGAGGCTGGGAATCATTTCGTATGCGCATCGCAACGCTGCAACCTGAAACATTTTTATGACAACTGGTCCACAATTTTGTTTGACACCCCAGCACTGGGCTGGTGCTGTGCAACAGCTGCCACATCCACATCCACATGCTGTGGCTTCCGTAATTAAGTTACCAATGCAATTACAGGACTGGCAATTATGAATGGGCTCTGGATTTCAACAGGGCTCTGCTTTTGCGGCTGTGGTTAATTAAAATGCAATTGTCAGCAGCAGAAGATGCAGAATATAATTAAGTTGTCAGTTCTCGTTGCTCCGGTCAGAGAGAGGTCCCTCCAGGTGTGCATACTCTTCTTTTCTCTCCGAATGGGCATCGATCTTACAGTAATTTTGCAGTAAAGTTCCACTTTAGTTTATGGCCTCAACCCATTCGATTAGCCCATTAGCATTAGTCATTAGCAAAAATGGGTCCATTGAACCACGAGCTAAACAGCGCTCCGGGGCCCCCACCACTCCACCACACCACCATTCGAATGACTAATCGGATCGGATGGGATCTATCAATCGCTTATGTCTTTATCTGATCTCGCCAGGCGCCCAAGACACAGGCTTAAGCTGAAAAGAAACACACAACAAATTGGCCAACACCGCTGGCAGCATCGCCCATCCAGTTATGACCATTTAGGCCCCAATCTTCGAGCGCAAATCGGGCTCCCATAAATATGCCCCTCTTATATAGTGGGGGCGTTAGCGGGGGACAGGGATGGATGGGGCAAATTGATTTGCGGTGTTGCATCTCTCAATCTATTCCAAAATTAGGTGCATTGCCGCTGGTCCTGCTGGAGAATTGATGGAACCGATGGCCGGCACATGACATAATTAAGCCTCATACCAGCCACAGCCACAGCCCAGGCCCATTCCATCTACTGATGCACTCAGAAGAAGTTTTGGCCATTGATTTATGAGATGGCTTTGGGAACGGGAAAGCCACTCATGAAGATTGAAACATATTTGCCTTTGCAGCTTCTTTGTTTGGCCAATGCACATGCCTTCTACTCCCGCAAAGCAGCCTCAGCCACAGTCTTCCAGTCAAAGCGATACATGGATACGTGGGGCATAAATCACATTGCCAGCTACCGGGCTTTTGGGTGATTCGAGACCTCAGCCCACAACCCAACCGGTCTGTGGTTGCACAGTCAGATATGCGTTTCATTTGTGCCGTCCAAATGGCGCACAAAGGGCCTGGGATGGAGATGGACCAGGCCGAACCGGGCCGGGCCTGGCCGGGCACCAGCATCCAGTTTTGACATGGACATCGGCCACAGCGCGTTGGCATTGGCAACGCACGACAACAAAGGACGGCAGAGGTTGTGGTTGGACCTGGGATGCATTCTCGGGGTGGGACCCATGTCCACCTTAAGGCCATTAAATTTCACCGCCACATAAAGTTGCCCCTGCTGGCTGCATGCTAAATTAGTACACTAATGAAATTATTTTTCACTTTTACTATTCCCTTTTCAAAAAGGCAGTTGAACTTTACACAGAAACTTGTAACGTACTGGAAAATCAGCTGGAAGCTAGAACATGCTCTTAATTTATTCCAAATTAAGACGACTCTTTGTGAGAATAACAAAAATTCTGCTACTAATTTGATCAGAACTGGACCCTACATATGATGGGAATTTTTCACTTCGTTTGGGGGAAATGCCTCTGAAGTTTTATCTTCTTTTTGAGGGTATTTTATGTTTTGAACAGGGAAAACACTAGAAATTTCCCCTCCTAGCTTTTCTTTTTATTATTCCGTCTTCTGTGGTTTATGACAGCCTCTCGATCAGGTCGGGGAGAATTCTTTACGAGTGCTCGTAAAGCGTCGTCAGTGGGAAAATTGTTATCGCGCCACATTCAGCATCCCGAAAATGATTTCTTTAACTGGCTGGCTGGTGCTCTCTGCTCCATTTTCAAACAAATTTATGTGCCACCGACTATGTTCTAGTTTGTTGTCCCACGTCCTGTATGCATTTTGGGCGGCTGCTTTTCACGTTTTCCACTTGGCGGTGGAAACTGAAAGTTTTGCACGTCTGCCAGTTTGACGAGCAATTACGTGACACTGCGGCACTGCCAGTACGGAGAGTATTACCATATATTTAACACGTTCCACAAAAAGGGGGAGGGCAATATAAAAATTGAAACTCGAATAGAGACAAAGTCAAGGCTTGATTGGCCATTAAATGAGTCAAAGATGTTCTTGGTTCCCTCTGGTACTCTTTAAAATATTAACTAGGGATTGTCAGACTTCAAACAGAAATATAAGCCTCTTTCCGTTGCCCTTCTTCTAAGGTTACTCTCGTTACAATTAATTATTTTCGGATGGTTGACATTTAGCAGGCAACGTAATCGTTGGCATTTTGAAATATGGCTTTAAATGTTGCAAACTTTATGCTGTTTGGAAAAGTGCAAAATAAATTATCGTGCCACAAATCGAAGCCCTCCCCTCGGGCCCCGGGCACCTGTTGCAAAACAAAGTGTTTTTTAATTAATTGCCTCTAAAATGTCCACTGCCTGGGGATAGTGGGAGGAGCTCGTGTTGCACTTTTGTCATATGCAAAAATATATAATTAAAAAATGTCGAGAGCTGCAAGTCAGAAATCTGTTGCATGTTTAATCAGCAACAATCACCGGAGCCCCAACAACAGCAAAAATCTGTAACAACATCAGCAGAACCGAAGCTAAGCAGAAAAGCAAGTTTGAGGCTGGAAAAAATTTGAATTTAATTGTTGCCGGCAATGGTTTCATGGCCAAAAGCTGTGGTTCTTGTTGCTCTGTTGCAGTGGCTGTTTTTGGTGTTTTTTGTGCTTTTGCTGCTTTATGGGTGTTGCCAAATAAATTTACATAATAAATTGCATGACTTGCTGTTCAGAGAATTTCGACAACAACAAAATATTGCGTATGCCCATATTAAATATGTGTGTTTTTCTCTCTTCTCTTTTCAGGTAAGACACGATTTTATTTGAGTAAACATTTTCGTATGGGAAAGAGCCCAACTTCCGCTGGACTTTCGAGCTCGAACTGATTTCCGTTTTGGGTGGAAAACACACAGAGATACAGCCGGAAAGCTGGAAAGCCGGAGCTGATCAACCGATGGAAGCCGTACAAGTAAATGTCTGAATTGAAAGCCAAGCCTCAGGTTGCATAATTTCATGCGCATAGAGCAAATAATCATAATCATTACGCAGCAGGCACCCTCCGCCCGAGCAGGGTGTCAGTTTTCTGCTCAACATTTCAATTTCTCACATATTTTAGTGCCATGAATTTTCTGTTTTTGTGTTTTGTTTTTGTTTTTGCTTTTGCGATTTTGTTGCACACAATTTGCGTGACTTTTGTCAATAACTTTGCTGCCGCCCGCCTCCCGCCTCCCCCTGGACTGGGGGTGAGTGTGTGGCATGGTTCAAAGTGTCATACATGGATTTCCGCATATTTCATGCGCTTCGCCTTCGCCCGAACATTGCATTCCCATTTGCCGTATTTTTATGTTAATTTATTTGAATTGGGGAGAAAGAGTCGACACAAACAAAAAGTGTGTGTGTTTGTTGTCGCCGAAACGGGACTTCTCTCCCACCCAAGCCAGGTCGACCGCAGCACAGGGCTTAATGACCTGCCCTGCAGCCCCTGGCATCACCCCTTTGTCCGACCCACGACAACGCACTCTGGCACCTGGCACTCATCCAGAACGGCAAAGGCAAAGGCAAAGGCAACAGGAATGGAAATGGAAATGGGAGCAGTAGCAGAAGCAGTGGGAACAAACATCATAATTCAGTCACATTTATTGTGCTTCCAACTTCCGGTTAACTTGTTCTGTAAGTTTGAATTCATTTCCCGCACTCAAAGATTAAGGAAAACTGGAAAATAACACAATTATTTTGTTTTGGCTTCGGCTTTGGGCGAAATCCCACAAATGAGTCTCGAGCGAGCACTCACCCTCTGCTCTGCTGTGGCAAGCATTTTTGAATAGCAGCTGCCGGATAAATGGAAATCCAAATGGTTTTCCAGCCCCTGGACATTGGCTATGGCTGCATTCCGCGATTGCGTTGAAGCATTTGAACAATTTGAGGCTTTCGTGTTTCGGTATCCACTTGCATTCGAATCTTAATCGAATGAATACTTCCGCATTCAAAAGCGAACGAACTTGAAACAAAGTTTGACTTTCACTCGACCAAGGAGAGGGGTGGGGGTGGGGGAGGGGAAGCGATAGAGATAGGCCTATCAGACCCACAAATGGGGGTACCACTGCATTCGAGAGCAGCCGTCGAGAGAGTGCCCTTCGGCAGAGCGTCGCGTAGCTTCGTGTCGCTTCGGCGCGGCTGTCAAATTAAATTAAGCCGAACAATTTGACACGAAGACAATTAAGCGAAGCGGCTTAAGACTATCAGCTGTAGCGGCAGCCAAAAAAAAAAATGAAAGTCGCAAGTTCACTTTCGGTTTTTCATCGCTGGAGTGGAGTGGAGTGTTTGGGCTTATGACTGTGTCGGTGTTGGTGTTGTGCAATTGCCGGTGCGGTGCCACGAGGCCAACTGCAAAATATGCCGTAATCGTAATCGTAATTGCTGTGGCTGTGGCTCTGGCTGTGGCAGGGAGCGGGGGCGACGTCATAGCCATCGCATAACTCAATCAAAAAGACCAAGAAAGAAAGGATACCCTCAAAGGCCGAAAACTTAGATACCCTTGCAGATCAAACCCCAAAAGCCGGACTCTGTTCAAAGTTTCACATCTATCCCGGTCCATCCTTTGATGGGCCTTCTGCCTTTCAAATCATTTGCTAGGGTATCAAAACATAACGCTACGGAGGTGCTGCCAGTAAAAGTTGAAAGTGTACTATTTGCAAGCACGCGGGGGGCAGGCGGCGGCTTAGGGAGAGGTGGGGACTCATTCGCACTTGGTGCGGCGGCCGGCACTCGCGTGGCCCATTCTCTCGGGCGCCCCAAAGAAGTTATCGCAAAGTGCATCAAGCATACGCCGCGTTGTCATTGAGATGAAGTTATTTTTAGCTCTTGCCATAACCCACATGCCGAGCAGCAGCAGCAGCAGCAGCAGCAGAGCGCTGTGCCACATTTTCCTACATACGATTATTAATTTGAGCCGCCAACTGGTTTACGGCAGAGATCTGGCAGAAAACTGTAATTCATTTGTAACTTGCAACGTGTTTCGGGTAGCTGGCGGTAACTAGAGGAAGGTGTACTCGTACTCCATCCAAACCAGTTTCCTCCGATAGCCCAAAGGCCTCGTTCGCCTCAGCCCCAGCCCCAGCCCCAGTCCGATCTTCGAGTCGAATCGCGATAAAATGTTAAATGCTACACAGATTGATTTCGTCCAGCATTTTCGCTGTGCTGCGGCTTGGCATGGCATTTTGAAATGAATTATGTAGTCATATGCAAATTGCCTCAAAATGCACAATAGCATTTGTCGCATCCGACGAATTTGTTTGGCAATTTAATATGCAAATTTTCCAGCACAGCTCTTGGCCCGGTTTCCCTTTCACATTGATTACGGAACCTTAACAAAAGAGTCTATAAATAGTTCAATACTTTGTTTCATTGAATTTAATGTTGCTTTTGCAAAACAGATGTTTTCGGGCCTCATTATGCCCCAAAGGGGGGGGGGTGTGTATTTATAGGTACTTAATAAAGCCATTATATGCGAATAATAGAGTTCAACCAGTTGAATGGCCCCTCCACGAATGTGGAGGAAGGATTGCGGTGCGGTAAGGTTCTCATGTCTTCCAATTAGCTACACAGGGGCCCCATTACGAGTCCGACTCCGCCGTAAGAAGCTTAGGCACATACCCGTAATGTGCATTGTGCAAGGCTTAAGAACGATGAGATGCCGTTGCGTCTGTTGCCTTATCGACGGGGCCAGGCGCTGCAGCCTCGCTGGATATTAAATTCAGTCATGCAGTAATTTTCCCCCAACTTAATTACCTTACCAAACAATCTCTGGCGGACAGACGGCTCGTTTGCATACATAGCCGTTTCCATCATGTCCGTGGGCTGCAAACTGCGAAACAAAGTTGTTGATCGCCATTTCATTAACTGCGATGTTTACACACGGGCCAATAAAACCATATTGACCCGTGAACAGGGCCGCAATAGAGTTTTTCATTAAACGAATTTAATTCATTTTTTTGCTGTTTGAAAAATGCACATTTTCCAGCGGAAATTGAAAATTCTGTTTGCCCTGGCCAGGCCAACACTTTAACGTCTTTTCTTCGGTCAGAAAATTAGTTTGTGGTCAGGTCTGAGCCAACAAATTAACTTAAGCTGACGCCGGCCCAGGCCATCGTTAGAGCTATAATCCCTTGGATTTTGGCCATCAAAATAATTGACCAGGTCGTGTGTATGTGTGTGTGTGAGCGTCTCGAATTTAATTCAATTTTATTCAAATTTGTGCCGGGGAAAATTGCCGACACTCGACACTCGACGCAACAGTGCAACAGTGCAACATGGGCATGGATGAAAATCATATTTGTATGCTCAAGCCGAGTGTGTGTGTGTGTGTGTGTGTGTGTGTGTGGGGCGCAGTGTAATTTCATTCCATAAATTTCCACTTAATTAGCGGTCAGCTCCGGTCACCTCTCCCACTGCTTTCCTTCCTTCCCCCATCCCCCTTCCGTCATGGTCAGCAATTTATGCTTAAATTTCCGCTGCACATTTTTCAAGGCGATTGCGTACACGCTTTTCAACTTCCACTTAACCTATCCCGTAGTGAGCGCAGTAATTTATGCTAATTTTACGCAATTTTCTTTATATATCCGTGCTCTGTCCGGACTCCTTTGGGCGTGGCCGGGCATGGCGTGACGCGGCATATACC
Organism: Drosophila lowei; assembly: GCA_008121275.1. Classification (NCBI taxonomy): domain Eukaryota; kingdom Metazoa; phylum Arthropoda; class Insecta; order Diptera; family Drosophilidae; genus Drosophila; species Drosophila lowei. The sequence goes on from CM017777.1 coordinate 37,400,104, forward strand.
CGAGTGGTATCGAGCCGATTATTCGCAGTGCAACATGTAAGCCAAATTGTCATGAAAATGTAGCGAAAAAAAAAGAAAAATAAATATATTTTATACCGAGAGAAAAACGAAAAACCGTGTGTGTGCCGGCGGTGGCTGTAAGGCCAAAGTGGAATCAAATTAGTGGACGGACAGCTCGGAAAATTTATTTCACGCACCTTGGACTACTTAGAGGCGTTGTCATCGGGCCAGAAGCGGGCCAGACAAGTTTCCCAGGCGACACCGCGTTTCGTGCACGCACTTGCCAAGTCTCGAGACTCCGCCCCGCCACCATCGAGGCACAAGACTGCGGGAATCGAAGCTCTACATACCCTTTAAAAAGAGATGATGCTTCATATGACGGCTACTTAAAGATTAACTGTCATATTGGATTACCGGTACTATAATCTTTAAAAACAGGGATGGCTTATATGGTCAAAGTCATGATACCCTCCTGTACGTAGGGTATTACAACCAGAGCTACGAAAACTTTGATGTCAACACGCAATCGACGCCGGCCGGCCGAGAGCCACATAATGAAAAATAAATGCATTAAAAATCGAAAATCTCAGCCCGTTCGAAGTGGCACAAACAACGGTACTCACACACACAGACTCACGCATTGAGGCACACACCGATGGCCGATTGCCACACACAGTTGCAACACGACAACTTTTCTATCACTCGCACTTAATTCATTTTGATTTCTGTGCAAAGTGGAAATTTATTTGCATAAATTAAAAACACACAGAAACGAGGGAAACTGAAAGAAAAAACAAAACAAAAATGAATAGAAAATATATATACAATATATGTAAATACATGGCTCTCCGCATGCAACTATGTATGTGGGCGGGGCACACTCCCTCCACTCCACACACACACACACAGCCACCTCTATCCGCCTGCATCTGTGTCTGTATCTGTATCTGTGTATTCTCGTATGCATGACAAGTTGCCGGCTGGCCGCTTTGGGTCCGTTATGTTGCCTGTTGCCGGTGATGTTGCCTCTGCCGCACCACAGAGAGACAGACACAGAGAGAGAGAGAGAGAAGCGAGGTCGAGGCTGTTGCATAAATAGAAATTTTATTTATTGATTACGCCGTCTGAATTCCACTATAAACACTTCTTTTTTCTATCTTTCTTTCGTGTTTTTGGTGCTCTAAGCACGATTTTTGGGGTTTATTTTAACGATTATTAACGATTTAGTATGTTAATAGCCAGCTTTAAAGGTGAAAATAATGTTAAATTGAGTATAATAATTAGTATTATAATTTGGAAGGTGATGGCAAGGCGGATAATTTGTGATAATGATGCAAACCAATTGGTAATTCCCCCTCCACTGGCAACTGCTAATTGCCAAGGCAGGGTCATCCACTCTCGAATGAAAAACTGCAGGCCTTTGGGTCTGGAAGAGGTATCCCTCACACGGGGGGCTGTGCCCTCCTTTCCAGACACTTGTCTGAATGCAACGATTCTTTAATTTGGTCTCCCATTTCCAATCTTCTGTCTGGTCAAATGTTAAAAGAAACTTCGCTCTTTCCCAGCCAATACACTCGTATGTGCATAAATCAGGTCTAGCCACTCTCCTTAGCAGCCTGTGTTTCCTGTTCTCTGATTTGCCATCTGCCATCTGCCATCTTCTGCAATCAGTCATTGGGAATTAGTCAATTCAACTTCGACTTCCTCAACTCCTCCCCAAGTGGCAATTGGCAACCGACGGGACGGCCTTGACGAGTAGGAAGCAACAATGCAGCAAAAAGCAGTGTGAAAACGACAACAAAGTAGGAAATAAAGAGAAGAAAAAAAGAAAAAGAATTGTGAACACAAACAGCATTTTGCACATTATTAGCAAGCTGAAAGAGGCATGCAACCGATCATTAGAAGCTCGTTTTCCAATTTGTTGTTTGTTTGCTGTGTTATTGAGGCAATTGCTGCTGTGGTTGTTGTTGCTGTTGTTTGTTGTTGCTTCTGCTGAGTTTCAATGTCAATTTGAATTAATTAATAGAGAAACCAACATGAAAGAGGCAGACAAATGATTGAAAGCCAGCCCCCCGCCCACACACAACGCATCGAAGCGTAACAAATGGCCAGGGACAAGCATCCCCCAACAAACACACAGAGTCACACTGGAAATGATCATTCAACAATATCATTAGCAAATAGCAATAGCAACCATCACCGTGCACCATTATAATCAGCATCAGCATCAACATCGACAGTTTCAGTTGCATTTTTAATGATTTCCATGAAACTGAAATCGTTTGGGCATCGGATGGTACGCAAAGATACAGATACGAGACAGATACAGATACAGATACAGCGGCACTAGCAAATAGAGATACAAGCTGCATGCTCGAGCATATGGCAGAGCCCAGACACGCCCTGCCCTGCTGCTGCCATGCCACATCGCTGCTCTGCTCTGCTCTACTGTGCCACGGTATGTGTCTGTGGATTGCATGTGAACAATGTGTAAATAGTCTTAACAGAGAGCTGAAACAATATCATCATCATGTAGGAGATATCAATTTGTTGGCACGATGATAATGATACTGTTGCAACAACAACAATAACAGCAGCAACATCGCTGAATTCCCAACTGACGGACAGGCAATTCCGTCCGCCCACTTGAGAAATGTATATTACCAACTTTATCCAGCGATGTACAGCCCTGAAGTTTTGATTATGGCATTTTAATCAGTTGAAAGAAGAGGGGGAAAAAACATTGCGGGGCATTCCTTTCCCCAGGAGAGACTCCAATCCATTGAGCACCAAAACAATTTGCAATTATCCAAAGTTGCCACGTTGCCACAGACCTCGGGGGGGAGAGGAGACGGAAGTACTTGAATATGCTCAATGGAATTTCGAGTTAATTAAATGTTCACTTATGAATTTTAGCGTTTTTATTTTAAAGTTTAGAAATAAATTGGTATTTAACTATCCATAACTCCTAAATATAGTTGGTATTTCTCTTGGCTACCCTCACTTATCATATATCACACCTTTCTTATCGTTTCAGGTATGATCAATGAACAATAACCTGGGAATGGTAACGCTAGAATGGAAACAGACTTAAGTGTGATGTGCAACCTCTGATGTGGCACTGTCAGAGTCCACTTTGTTCCATAATTCCATACCAATCTGGGTTCTATCAATCACCTGGGCTGGGACGTCTCTCATATGCACACACATATCTGAGCAACAATAATTGCCAGTTGAGTGTGGATGCCCCATGCCCCATGCCCCCTCTGCAAGTGCAACTGCAAGTTGCAACTCTCTGGAGCTGGAGCTGGAGCTGGAGCTGAAGCTGAAGCTGAGGCTTTGCCCGCGCTGAGTGGCAACAAAATGATTTACAAAAGATAACAAAAATTGCCTGCGCTCGTACTCGTACTCGTACTCGTATGTTGGCCTACAAAATCCGAGGGAGAAAAGAAAACACAAAATCCATGAAAAACACATTGAAAGCGGTTAATGTTGCGGCTGTTGTTGTTGTGTTAGCGGCTAATGGTTCTCTGCTGCCTGGGCTTTGGCAGCTCCACCTCTACTCCATCTCCATCTCCATCTCCCTCTTTCCTTTTCTCTCCTCTGCCTCAGCTGCACTTTAAAATGATTTTCCAAAGTTTTGCCTCAGCAGCGGCCGCAGCGATGGGAGATACAGATACAGTCAAAGAAAAGGGGAAAAACCGAAGCGTTGAAAATTCAGCTGGAAATTACTTGCGCTGCTGTTGCTGGTTGCTGGTTGCTGGCTGCTGCTGATGATGCTCGTAATTCTTGGTACATTATTTAGCCAGACAAAGCGGGAAAATGGCTAGAGAATTTCACTCAAACGTGAGAATAGTGGCGAAATAATTGAGAACGATTTCTGTGGCATTTGTTTTGCCAAAGGAAATTGATTTTCAATAAAAGAGTTTTCTTTGCCTGGGGGCTGACGAGGAAAACTTTAGCTCAAGACAAGCGTTGAAAGAAAAGCATTTCACCGAAAACCCGACCCAAAACTTGTTGAATGAAGATGTATGGGGTTGTCCTCTCACTGAACTCTCGACTGCGTTTGTCTTGGCGTTTTCTTTCCGTTTTCTTTTTGGGCTGGCAACTCCCATCCCCAATCCCCAATCCGCAATCCGTGCTGGCAATGCCTCCTCGATCAGAGGTTAAACGTTGCGTTTGCCAAGCGTTTTCCAGAACCAGCTAGAGCAGCAACTTGATGGCTGATCATCAACATTAAAGCCAAGTGCCTTGGCTTGCTTGGCTGCCCATGGCTCTTTGGCTCTTTGCAGCTTTGGCTCTTACTCTTCTCCCTGCCAGAAATGCAGCTAACCTATATTTTAGCCGTGTTCATGTTGTTGCTGCTGGAATGGCGTTGTGAAAAACATTATTAACCGATTTTTATTGCATTCTGCTTTTGTTGCAGTTGTTGCTGTTATGGTGCCGTCGCCAGTCTGAAGGCATTTGAAGGCGGTTAACTGGCCATTAAGGGGCGTTCCTAATGTATCTCGATGGAGAGATGGAGAGACCTGCCTTTGGCTCTGTCTCTGGCTGTAGCTGTAGCTCTGGCTCTTGCCTCAGCTTTGGCCACAGCCACATCCACATCCACATCCAACTCCATCTTCGTTTAAATCCATTCGTGCCACGTTGTTGCCGGCTATGAAGAAGGAAAACATTTTAGTGCTTTTCAGCTGCCTTCTGCCTGCTGCTGCCGGCTGCTGGCTACATACAAATTTTCCTTGGCCTGGCATTTGGCTGCTTGTCGTTGGTGGGTTGAGCCCCAGCTCGTAAAATCATAAAACAAATTAATTGGCACTGTGTATGCGTGTTCCCAAGTATCTGTGTGTGTCTTTGAGCCTGCCTGACCTGGTCAAAGCCACAGCAGCAGCAGCAGCAGCAGCGGTGCCCGTGCCCGGGTCCGCGGATCTGCATCAATTTTCTATTCTTCTCGAGCGGTTTGTCCTTGCCATTTTCGAAGTTTTCCATGGCGCGGTTTCCGCTTAGCTAATTTGCAATGCAGTTTGCTGGCTTTTGTTTTATTTTTTTCCTTTTGTTTTGTTTTGTCTATTTTTTGAGGCCACTTTTGAATGCAACTCGTCGATGGTTGGAATCGGTTTTGTGTGTCTGCGTCGCACTTTTAGTTTCTGGTTTATTTAATGACTTTTTGCAATTGTTTTCGTGAGCGGATTTTCAAAATTGGTTTCAATGAGCTTCGCATTGTTGCTTGGCTTTGCTTTGCTTCGGTTTGCTTTGGTTTGGTTTTGCCTTTTTGCAGCTCAAGGTTAAGTGGCATTCGATTCGTTATTGCAAGAAATAAAAGCTGCGCCCCTCACGTCATTCTCTGGTTTTATTTTATGGTAAAATTTCCTTGAGCTGCTAATAATTGCCGCCCCGATTGCGCTTATGAGTCTTAAATGTGGGTTTGCCACTAAATTCAAAGTGAACCAAATCCACACACACACGTGCACACACGGGCACACACGGGCACGGGGCGTATACGCAATGTGGAAAAGTGGCGGCCATTAGAAGTTGTTCATTAGCAGGAGGCCCTGTGCATACATTTGATAGATGGACGCCGAGCACTAAGTCATCATTAGCTCGATACCCATTTATCATGATCAACGGATTCTGATTCAGATCGCGTTCATGATTTGTTCAGCTATTTGTCTTGGCGGAGTTTGGAGATTGATTGAGATCATTGATCAATGGCAGAGGATACCAGAATGTTTAATCTTTCTGATATCTTCTGAGTAGTAAATCTTTCTGATACAAAAACAAGCATAGATCCGTTGATCTACGATCTTGTAGGTGATGGTTCCTCTCCACTCCACTGCATCTACCATTGTTCAGCCTCCCACCCTGGCCAGCTGTTTTCTGAGCAATTTACCGCCAACTGCACTTAACTAGCCATTGCATTTGCTTTTGCTTTTGCTTTTGACATTGCCATTGCCATTGGCATTGCCATTGGCTTCAGCTTCAGCTCCAGCCCCGACTTCGGCTTCGACATCGACATCCCATCCCGAGCACTCGAGCAATTTACGCATTTCATTTGATTTCAGACATTGCATCGTCGTCAACGTTGTCGTTGCTGCTGTTGCTGTTGCTGTTGCTGCTGCTGCTGCTGATGTTGCTGTTGCCATTGTTGTTGGCGGATGGCCTGGCAATGGCGACCTTCCTTGTTACCAATGTGCCATGGCAAAATTAACGGCAATTAACTTGATTCGCTTTTGTTTCAGCCATGACTGGCACTGCATTTTTCCCCTGTCTTTCCCGTGTTTCTTTCTTTCTTGCTGTCTCTCTGCCTGGCAAGGCAATGGGCATGAGGTAATAATTTACGAAATTGACAAGTGAATCATTCAACGAGGATGGAAACGGAAAAGGGAGAACAGAGTGGGCTGACGATGACGGTGGTCTGGTCAGGGACTGCAGACGCGAAGGGGGACAGGGACGGGGACTGGGACGGCGACTAAGCAGAAAATTAACGAGTAATTAGAAGTTCCTCTGAAAGACGGCATCATCTTTATTGTCTTAGTTAGTTGTTTTTCCCTTTCCCTCTGTGCCTCTGTTGCTTCTGTTGCGTCTGCGGCTTCTCTGGGGGCGTGCGTCGAGGAAGTGTCGCCACTTAGAGGCTTGTTGCTTGCTTTTTTATTCGCCTCCGTTTTTGTTTCCTTTGTTTTGTCAGGCATTGATTAATGAGCTGCGTGGCTCGATAAAGCCTGGTGGCATTGGCTTTGATGTGCCAATGATTCCCCCCTGTATCCCCTGTACCACCATGAGTGCAACGCTTACTTAGTTTGCATGTCGTTCGAGTTCGACAAGCATCTGATTAGCATGGAACATGCTGGCGAGTGGCGAGTGGGGGATCATACAAATATGGCAGTGGCTTGTCTTGGCCATATCATGATGTGGCCAACAATCGCGAGTGCAGCGCATGTAGGGGTGGGGGAACACATCAGCAGCCAACGATCAGCGATCAGTGATCTATATTCATTCTATTGCCTCAAGGTAGAGTTTATCCCGAATGGTCAGTAGATCAGTAAAGATGGAAGCATACTAGAAACCCAAATGGGAAATGATCTTCTTCGGTGTACAGTAACTGGAAAAAGCTAAAGCGATTGGTCAGCGGTTGATCAGCAATTGATCAATGATTGAGGATCAGTATGACCCTCATTTGATACTTATTCAATCTAGCAGTGAGTGAACTCCTTTGATCAACAGTGGAATAGTTTAAATCACTGATAAATCGGGGATAATCCATTGGAAACTCCTATCCAAAAGTCGTTTACTCACTCTTAAGTCGTTTTTTCATCAATATTAAACAGAGTTAACCATTTTTGGGCATTAGCCATCAGAGTAACTTCCACACACAAATTGTTTGTGACTAATTAACACAATGAAAGGTCATTGTTTCCACTTCAATTAGCCATTTTGCACGACGACTGCGCACCTTGTGGCTTGCCGCTGACCAAATCGGAGTGCGTCTCCGACTGTGGCCTGTCGCCTTCGATCGATCGCCTAATCGAAAGTCTGACGTCTGATGTCTGATGTCGGACGAAGCGGCCAACAGTTTGGGCCAACACTCAGTGCGGCTTATGACAACAGCGAGTGGAATGGAGTGGAATGGAATGGATTGCATTCAATTGCATAAAATGCCAAATTGTCTGGTCCGACCAAACCGTCCAATCAACGACGTCGACGATGGGGACTGAAATGTGGCCAAATTTGGCGCTGCCAAGTGGAAAATTCAATGCAGTTTTCCACAGTGTTTGTGTGGGGAGCCGGCTCCTCGGCTCCAACTCCGGTTCCAGCCTGGTTTATGGCCTGGCTTAGACCGGCCGGCCGGCTGGCCGGCTGGCTGGCTGGCATGGCCAAAATTGGTGAACAACTCTTGGTGGCATGCAACAAAGTCAGCGACTGACTGCGCTCTGATGCCGTCTCGCTTGCACCAATCTATTTAATGTCAGAGCGCGCAAATTAAACGGTTTTATTATGACAGCGACTAATTCGAAGCACCAGCACCAGCAGCAGACACAAAAACCAGAAATGTCGCGCAAGTGCAGCGATCTTTGGGACACCAACAACCGACAAGCGACAGCAACAACTAACAAACAGCCAACAAAACAACAGACCAGCAAACAGCAAGGAGCCAGAGTCATAAAATTAAATTTAATCCGCATGAAAGTGGCTTTGCCTGTTGGCTCTTTCACCTTTAGACACACCCACCATGTCTCCTGCCTGCCCGATCCCATCCCCCTCTGCTCTCCGCGGAGGTGCAGCTTTACATGTAATCCGCTTGGACCACTGCTGCTGCATCCACACACATTTATTTGCCAACTCATTTAAGCAAATGACCAGGCCAAGACATTGTCCGGCCAGATCGCGATAAGTCAGGCAACACACATACTCGCAGGGATCCGAGCCCAGCTGATGGCATTCAACTCTTAATAAATTGATGTCTCGATCCCCTCGAGCGCCTGCCTCGTTCCTGTGGTGTTTCCTTTGTTTTTTGTATACTCTTTCAAAGGAGCCCTACAGTGAAACAGGGAAGGAAGTGGCTCCTGATCAGTACCCACCAATATTTAAGCGAATCGATTGAAGATCGTCTATCAATATACATATGTCCATATTCAATCTTTAGAAGGTCTCCTCAATCCCCTTTCGATTCCCTATCCAAGGGTATTTCCAGATTCGTTCCTCATAGCCAGCCTGCCTTTCATTTCATTTTTAATTATACTCGTACATTTTTGGTAGCTGCTTATCGGCTTGTCGTCTGCTTAAAGTGTTAAAAAACATTTTTTCCTCGACTGCCGCCAGGGCAAAGAAATATAAAATTGACTTGAGCAGCTACTTGAGCGGCTTTTGTTCCTTTTTGTTTGAGTAAATGCCGCATTTGGGTTAATTTTCGGTTTGTTTTTTGTTCTGTCGTGCTCTGTCGTTATTCTCAACGCATAATTAATTTAACATGCACTCTGAATAACCCGAAATGGGTATCTTTCAAGTGGCACTCGAGTGAATCAATCTTGAGATTTGCTCGTCGACTGCTGTGCGACTGGGCGGCTCCTCGAGTCGAGACGAGTCTCTTGTTGAAACACTTTTACAAAACTTCATGAAAATCGTTTCAAGCGAAATTTGTCATCATTCGAACTGGGGAAATAAGCCCAAGAGTACCTCAAATCGATGGGTATCTGTAAAGGATTATGCATACATGTGTTCCTTTATCTTCGTTGAAATTTCCCAGCAGCTGACTGGGAAAGGGGCTAAAGTGAATACCAACTTGTCTGCCATTAACATGAATTCGGCTTTGAAAGCGGCATTCGGCTAAGTGATTCATTCAGGCCGTCAGTCACTCACGTAGGCCTTCATGGCTAATTAAATTGCTTAAATCGATGCGAAGAGAAGGTTAAAGTGTGGGTGTTGGCATCCATGAGGCAACATCAAACACACACACACACAGATACACAATCATTGCGCATACTGTTACAGGCAGCTGCATTCGATTGGAATATGTAAATGTTGTCTTGGATTTGGTTAATGGCTGTGTTTGTCATGAGCGAAAGAGTGAGATACACCCCCACGAAATGCCGAAAATATGGGACACATTTCGATAGATTTTTTTTATATGAAAATCTAAAGTAAAATCTATAAAAATCCAAGGAAAATTCCGCCAGTTCACGGCTGCAACGAATCTCTTGAGAAACTCCTCTCTTTCTCTCTCTCTCTTTTTTGTTGCAAACAAAAAATGAAAAATGAATCAATTAAGCAAATTGGAAAATTGCATGTTCCCGGCTATGTTTTGGCCATGTTCCGCGTGAGTGTTGGCATTAGCCAAGATATGCATCAACAGGGGTGCGAACACGGGATTCAATGGGGATTCCATATGGTGGCTCATTCGTTGGGGAGACAGCGGCCGGCTTTAGTTTCAATATTCATGGGCTGGACGCACTGCATCCGCAAGATACAGATACAATGGCTAAACGTCAATAAATTACACAAAAACCGAAAGAAAAATCCAGAAATATTTATAAATTAATCAGGCGCCGCAAGTATGCAAAGCCGCTGCTGCCACAAGACCCCGTTGCAATGAAATTTGCTGCAGAATTTATGTGGCAAGCGGCGTCAAGCGGTACGGTACCGAAACGGTAAACGAAAAAGTTGAAAACCGCTGCCGCTGCGCCTGCGCTCGTCCATCGTTTTGGATTTTGGCTTTTTGTTGTTGGGGTCTGGGGTCTGGGTCTGGGGCTCGCGTTCTGGGAGTGGCGCCCCGGCTCTGGCTCTGGCTCTGGCTCTGGCTCTGGCTTTGGCTTTGGGTCTCCGGGTGTCTCCGGGGCCAAGCGTATCGTTTTGTAAACAATTTCTGTCGGCTGTTGCTCATTTCATTTTTCATTTGGCTTTTTTTTGTGTTTTTTTTTGTATTTTTTTGGTGTGTCTGCGGCTTAGAGACCCAAATGCTGACAGCCAAATGGATGGCAAAGGCCTGGCTGCCACACGGGCGAGACCTTGGGACTAACTGTCTCGCTTCCACTCTGCCACTGCCACTCACTCGATTCTGAAATATTACATAATTATGGCCCTGGCTGGTTAATTGAATTGGAATGGATCGGGGAGCGGGCAGTGGGGATTGGAGTGGAGCTCGGGCAAAAGTCAAGAGTTCAGCAATGTTCTCGATTCTCGATTCTTGACTCTCGATTCTCGATTCTCCAATTGTTGCCCAATTTGTGCAAGTAATTTGAACTTCACAGTCGAATGCCTCAACTGTATCTGGATCTGTCGCCTGCCCTTAGCCCTCGTCTAATTGAATCCAAAGTTTTCCCATTAACCCCTCCCCCCACCCCCCCCCCCTCCTCTGAAAGTGTAAAACAAAACGCAAAACTGACAGCAGAAGCACAAAGAGGAAAATTTCTGTACAGTTTTCCCCCTGCGTGAGTTGCATAAACAAGGGATTGTTGCTGCTGCTGCTGCTGCTGCTGCTGTGGTTGGCTGGCTGATTGCCCCATAGCCATACCCATACCCATGCCCATCCCGTGCCACTGCCCCTGCCCCAGTCAACCTGCCACGGAGTTAGTTGCTTAACGCTTCGTCAATTCTTTTTTTTTGTTGTTGCATTTTGTAGGCCTTTTCACAAAAAGTTGACCTCATTCCCAAAAACACAGAAAACAGAAAACAGAAAGAAAGATACAAATTAGTGTAGAACTTGGGCTAATGAGTATCTGTGTGTGGGGTTAGTCTGTGTGTGTGTGTGTGAATGTGTCTCCATAATAAACGACTTATAAATATGACGAGGGGTCTCTGCCGGCTGTCGAGAGTCTGAAAACTGCTCGCCTTTCCGCCTGGATTTTCTAAACCAATTAACTTGACTCTCAAATGTCACGTTGGCCTTTTGTTTGTTTGGTTTGCATTTCAGTAATGTTTTTGTTATTTTGAAAATGCCACACGCACACGGCACCGAGCAGTGAAAGGCGCTGACGGGCAGGGCGTGGCAGCTATATAAGTGGCTTTAGCTGTTGCTGTTAATTCGAAGCACTTGACGACCGTTTGGCATACACTTCCTGGTTGCCCCACACACAGGCCACCACGCATCTGCACGTTTCGCTATCGAAGTGCAAAGATCAAATAGTAAAGCAGCCGCAAGAGGCAGGAGGCAAGAGGCAAGACGCGAAGCCCAGGCCCAAGCCCAAACAACTGTCAACTGCTACTGGCCGTAATTAATTGCCAGCTACAACAAGTTGACTGCAGCAGCAGCAGCTTCAGCCTCAACTCTGCCCCATGCAGGCAGGGAAAGAGCCAGAGCCAGTGCCAGTGCAGCCAGAGCTGGAGCTGGGGCCAGTCGCCGCTCTTGGCCACTTTATGCGGCAGATGTGCTCGTAAAGATTTCCTCATTGCTGAACGTGTGCATAAAAAGCATTTCAAGCATTTTCACCGCCGAACGGGGCGAAAACTGTGAACAGTTTCGTAAATGAAATAAAATCTTTAACGAAAAGTGTGTCACTCAGAAAATAAGGAAATTTGTACACTTTTTTCCCAGATAGAATTTTTAATCTTTGCCCAGGCAAGAGTTCTGCTGCATACCTCCCCCTCCCCCCCACTCCTCCTCATGGAATGTCTGTTAACTGCGCATTTAGCAGCGCTTGAGATGCATCTGCCATCGAATGCCATGCAGTCGCCGATTAGAGACTCGCGCAACGACAATGAGCAATTAAATCACTTATAATGAGCTAATTAGAAAAAAGTGCACAAAAGACACGAACAAATGTCTGAGATTCAAAACTACAGCGATTTTCTGTAGTGATTTTCTGGTGACTTCAAGTGCACGCAGCTGTGCGAGAAATACAAACAAAAAAAATTGAGATTAATGTCAACGCCAGTCAACAATGGCAGGCTCCAAGATTGAGGCCCATCCCCCATTGCCCCCACCCCCAGCCCACAGCTGTGACATGCGCTGAATCTGTCGACGCCACAAATGGGGACGTGCCAAAGTCGCGATTTGCAAATGACACGTGTGAGCGGCGATGACCAAACACAAAGCAGCGACAGGCCAGGCCAGTCGTACGTAAAGGCCAAGAATGCGTTTGGTTAATGGCAATGCCTGTAGATAGCGATAACCCGCCATTAATCAGGCCAGAAGCGGGGCGATGCGGGGCAGAAGTGTGCTCTGTGCAACAGGCACGTGAGCATTGATAGCTCATGGCGGAAGTTGTGTTGTTGCATGTTGCGCCTCCCACCCTGCTTGCGTGACACTTGGGGGCTGTCTGATAAGAGCCAGCCAAAAATATTACGAAACAATTCACTGATAAACGTTAACTGACTCGATATTCGCCCCGTCTCGCTCTTCGTTAACTCGAAGTTGAAGCGACACGCTGCCAATTGAGCAAAAGTTGTCTGCCCTGCTGCCTGCCGGTTATCTATGCAGGTGCCCCAGTGAGGCAATCAGCGATTACCGAATGAATGTCAGTGGCAACACTCACGAGCAACACTGCTAAGCAAATAGCCAGAAGGAGGGGAATGAGCAACAATCATAAGCCATCGATAGAGCCATAGACTCGGGAGAAAGGGGACCATTCTGTTTCTGCTACGATTCTTTCACAGCTCATTCGAAATTATTAAAATATATGGCAGATACTATAGAGCATCCTAATATCTTCTAATTCTAATAAAAAAATTCATCAAAAATATGCTTCGAATAGAACGAATACGAATGGATACCCACACACGATGCATGGATCCAAGCGTGAAATTTGAACGAAACATTCGAGGCGTTTGCATTTGCCCCGCTGCAGGCAAATGACCCCATTAACATTTCCACGCACACATGAAAAGCCCCTCGTAAACGGGGAGGGGGCAAGGGGGGGGAAAACTCTCTTGGGTGCATTCCTGCACGTGTATGGTATATTTTTAGGTTTTCTTTTTCCCTTTTCATTTTTCGGCAGCTTCGGAAACTCGACAACGCCGAGTTTGAATAAATTAGCAGCCGGCACCCCTCTCCAGTATTCGCCTTTAATTACATGCAGTTGTCTCAAAATTAAGTGGCCGCAAAGCAGTCCCGGCCCGCTCTCAGATGCGGCTGCGTCTGTGTGTGTGCGTCTCTAATTAGGCCGCTCTGAGCACCTGAACCTGTGTAAAATATTATGCCACGCCGGGGCAAAGACTGAGACAGGGGCAGAGACAGAGACAGAGACAGACAGCGACAGCGACAAAGATAAAACAAAGTAAATACGAGTGGACGGCACAAAGTGGCTGCACAAAGGCAGATCCGACCCGTAGTGGCGGTGGAGCAGAGGAGCAGAGGAGCGGTGGGGGGGATAATCATTGGACTGCGGTCAGAATGCTTGAGAATTCTGGGGAAAAATAGGTGTTGAGCGGCACCGAAGCATGGTCTTGGGAGATACTCGTATCTTTGTGTATCTATGTGAGTCAAGTGCTACCTGTGTGTGTGTGTTCTTAGCTGGGTCAAAGGTCAATGGTATGGAATGCTTAATCATTCCTAGAAACGATCTCAGTAGGTAGCAAGCATCTTCAGGCCTTTGTTTTTGTTTTGCTAAAGAAAATAGTGATTATCTTTGACAATCCATTGGGTGCAGCCTTCCAGCCTTTGGTTCAATTGCCAGAGCGTATCTGAAAGATAAATAGTGGAAGGCCCGATAGCCACGTCTCGTCGTGTTCAAACTAGCGCTAACAGCTTAAGCCAATAAACAGCGGCAAGTCTACCTCATTTTTTGACCATAAACCCACACATATACAGATGCCCATTGTGTTTACCTGTGTTTACCTAGACAGACACCCCCACCCGCACCCAGGGACAGAGCAAACATTTCCGCATTCGAATGCAAACGCAGGCAGCCTTCTCTTCTCTTCTCTGGTCTTCTCTTCTTCTCTTCTCAGTGTCTCTGTGTGGATTTGTCGTGCATTATGGCTAATGATTTTATGCTGCCGCTCGTTAGGTTTGACAACTCAACTTTTTGGCCAGGCCAATAGCAGCAAAAGCATCAACATGCAGCCTCAGCAGCGACTCAATTACAACGTTTCCTTTATCGTCCATTGTATCTGATGCCAGAGGTATTTTGTGTTTTTGTGGAAGATGTCTGACTTTCGATTGGGTCAGAGAGAGAGAGGGAGATAGTCCCAGTAATATAATCATACTTTTGGCCACAATTTTTGCAGATTGAAGTTTGTTTTCTTTTTGCTGAATTCAAATTCATTCACCTGTGGAAATTTTATACATTTTTTTTCTACTGCCTCCCATCCTTATTGCGGTTTTCTTACCATTTTGTTGTTGTTGTTTATGGCTTATTGGCTACTGTTTTGGCCATTGTTGTTGTGAGTTTTTGTTGCATTACTTTCACTTTTTTCGCACGGCAGCAGCGGTGGTTTCTTCTCTTCTTCCACCACTTCTTCTTGGCTTAAACTGGGAGCAACTTTGCTTTATGCAACAACTTAAACAATTCCCCTGCTTTATAGCGGCAATCGTTGTTAGTTTTTAGTTTTTTTTCTGTTTGATGCTGAAGCATTTGCCGGTGCCAGTGCCGGTGCCGGTGCCGGTGCCCAACCAACGATTTGTGGCCTACAGGTGCTTGCCAGCTGTTTGAGGAAAACTCTGTGGCAAATTGAAAACCGTTTGGGGGTTCCTGCTGCGGCAATTTAAGTGCAACATTTGTTGCCACACTTTATTAACCGATTAAACAGTGCTCTAACCCACTTTTTCCCCCCCTCTGCTCTGTTCTCTTTCCAGGTGCGTATACAAGACACTCGTACATATGTGATGTGGCAGGTAATCTTTGGGTTTCCAGGGGGTAAGTACCTGGAACTGACCTCTCAACTCCCATGTGATGGGAAACCGCTTTCAATTATGTAGTTTGAGAGTTCGCAAGCCTCTCTGGGAGTTAATTTCTTAGCGAACAAAGCTGAAGATTCCTTAATTAAACTTTAAACAAGTGCCTCATGCCCATGCCATGCCACATGCCCCATGCCCCTACTCTACTGCCGTATCATAGCAAATGGGCAACAATTTCAAAAGTTTTCAAAGCTACCCGCCATCGCCTTGTCCGTGGCTGTTGCTGTTGCCGCCTCCATAGCGTCTTGGAAATTTTCAAAGAGTGCAAATACTTCGACAGCAACATTGGCGGCAGTGGTGGCAGCAACCACTGCACCAGTGTGTGGCATCAACAACCACAGCGGCGGCAACAGAAGCGGCAACAGCAGAGATAACAACAAATGCCAATCATTGTTTGCGTAGCACATCAGCAGCTGTTTGCCCCATCGCGCCGGCAACGCCGACACACAGATACACGCGACTTGGTGCCGCATCGCAGCCATGAGATGCTTTTATTTTGTTTGGCTTTGCCGACACCGGGCCGTGGCCGAAGACGAACAGAATTACAGGCACAGAGGCAGGAACAAAGTTGGTTCCACAGGTTTTTCTTAAATTGTGACTATCTCTAGATCGGAAACCTATCGAATCTCTAAGATATGCAATGATTTCGAAACACTTACAACAAAAGCAAGCCAATCTGATAGATATTTCCATGCATATACCCGTAGATTGGGCAAACCAGCACTTCTTCAAGACATCCCCAAGATCATTTGCAAAGAAAGAGTATCAAGACACCTTAGGATATCTCTGTAATGATTTAGGCACGTTTCCTTCAAGCCTGAAGTGTGCTGCGATAGTCCCCAAAAATCCTTGAAATATCTCTGAAATATGCCACCAACTCTGGCCCCTAATGAAGCTCTTCAAATGTATAAACAGTTTTTTTTCTTTATATATCTCATAAAACAACTCGAAACGGTTGCCTCCAGTTTGGTCTCAAAGGTCTTTTGTAGATTTGTTTTTTGTTTTGGTTTTAGTAACATTTGCTTCTTGTTTTTTTTTTGGTTTTTGTTTTCTGCCTTATGCTAATGCCGAGACGTGCAAAAATTCGCACTTTCCAACTCGTTTGGCATGCCAAAATCCAAATCCAAATCCAAGATCCCATTCCACGCCAAAGGGGCGAAGCGAACTTTGCATTGTGGTTTTTGGTAGTTTGCGAATTTTAGAAGCCAGCCAGCGAATGGCCCAAATATCAATTAAGGCCAGCATGTTTTCACTTTCCGTTTGGCAAGTGGGTCAGACACAGCCACAGACACTGCCACAGAGCCACAGAGCCACACAGCCACAGAGATACGAGGCAGAAGAATGCTGGAAAAATATATAGAGGATTTTTTTCTCAGCATGTGCACGACCCACTTCTTGGTTGGTTGACCAAAATCATATAAACCATAAATTTGCGGCATCTAATGGCATGGCAAACAAGTTAATTTGCAACTCCAGCAACCAACTGGGACAGGCCACACCTGCAACATGAGTCAGCCCGGTGCCGGGACCGGGCCCGGGCCGTGCAACACCCTCCCATGGAGGCAGTGCAGAGCAGTGCAGGCGCAGCAGCTGCGTAAGTTTCCGGGTTAATGCTAATGCTAATTTAGTGTTATGTCTCATTGTTCTCAGGCCAAAGATACAATTGCCCAGATATACGAGAAGAGATAGACAGATAGAGGCAGAGACAGAGACAGAGACAGAGTGTGGGGCAGAGACAGAGACAGAGACAGAGTGTGGGGCAGACGCGGATGCAGGCAAATGTCAAAAGTGAAACAAAATAATTATTATGCTGGCGTGTTCTCATATTCGAGTGCGTTCTCTCTAGCTCCAACTCCATCTCTGACCGCCTTGGCACAGTTCTCTAGCGGCTGTAGCGGCTCTAGCGGCTCTCCGCTCTTGAGCATAATTGCATAGCCTCGACATGAGTTGGCCCACATTCATGCTCATTACTTGGCTGGCAGTACCAGTGCCAGTGCCAGTGCCAGTGCCACTAACTCGTATCTGTATCTATGCATAAAGATAATAACACGGTTGTGCCTGTGGCCCCCAACTTCTGCTCAACTTTCCACCAAACTCAACCAAACTGAAACAGAAATTTGTCATGTTCGTATCCACTTTGGGAGGCGGGGGGCTTATCAAACAACTAATTCGAAAATCATTAAGTTTTATGGCTCCATTCCAATGAAAGAAACGCCCGAACCGCTTCCGTGTACCGCCGAGCAAAAAAACAAGAGTAATGCTATAGTAGAAGATATAGGACATGACGATACTCACTCATGGAATTATTCAAACTGGGATGAGACACAAATGCCATGGGAAATCTATTAAATAGGGAAAATGGGAAGGAATCATCGCATTTTCCTGATTTGTAATGCCTAGAGATATGTAAGCCATATAGCCTTTTGGTCTACGACTACAGGGTATCCACAGGAGAAACACCGGGAGTAAACATTCGCGTGCTCTCCACACGTCAAACGCGGAAATTATGGCATTCAGTCGGCTAATCGCTGGACGGTCGCCTAGTCGCCGCAGGATAATGCGGCTGGATCCCGCCGAAAGCATGGCTGTTGCTGCCACCGACTTCTCTTCTAATTTGCCGCTTCCTGCGCCTGTCGCCCGTAATTACAGCCCCAGTCCAGCCCCCCTCTGGCTACCTGCCTCCCCCTGTTGGGATTGGGGATGGATATGAAAGCCAATTTTGAAAAAACGCTGAAACGCTGGACTGCGTGTTGGCAGCGAATAAAAAGACTGCAGTTACAGCTAACGGCATCTAATAGATACTTTGCCACCTTGGCATTAACAGATACTCAGATACTCGCAGATGCAGATGCAGATTCAGATGCAGTTGGCTGTTCGCTTGTTTGTGTGTGCCTGTGCGTGGAAAAGGCCATAAGGCAATGGAAAATTGTTGAATCAAGAGCAGCCAGAGCATAGAAGATTGATTGGAAGTATCTTTTTAATTGGTAAAGAGAGTGTTGTGTGTGTTTACGGAGACAATACAGCTTGCGGTTAGGCATAGATTGCCCTCATAAGTCCATCTGGCAGCAAATTTCGACATACAATTCCCCCAAATACAATATACCTGCTGCTGTTTGTTTTCGGCCAATCCAATCGCTTAATTAAAATCTTCATTGCCGAGTCGAGCAGACAATTGCCACCTGTTATCTGCAGCAGCCAAGAAGCAGCAAGTGCAGCATACGAGTGCAGCATGCAACAGACAATAGCACCCAAAATAGCCGGCCTGAAAGATGTTGCCAAAGACGACTCCGGCCCCGAGCCTGGGCCTGATTTCAATCCATTGTGAAACTCTGCGAGAGGGAGAGCGAGCCAAAGCCAAAGCCAATGCAAAACCGTGTCGAGTCGACTGGGGAGCCACCCACAAATCTTTCGCCTGCCACACCGCCCCGCCCCCGCCCCCGACCTTCTCGACTGCCTTTTGCCACGGAAAATTACTTGGGCTACAAATTGAGCGCAAATGCATAATTAATTCCAGCGCCAGAGCAACGGTGGAGAGAAAAATGAGAAAAAATTAAGTTAATGTTTGGAAATCAGCAGGTAGCTCCGGCCGATGTGCCCCAAAGACAGAGACAGAGACAGTGGCACCTCAGACATAGCGGTAATTGTGCGGCAGTAGCAGCGGCAGTAGCAATCAGTAGGCTGGGGCATGCCTTAAGCCTTAACATTCTCGAAATCTTGGGGAATATACAGAGAGAAGATCCTTCTCTCGGTTTCGGGGATCCTTCAACTTTGTACAAGTCAATCTTCAGACAAGTGCTTCTCATCTCCCAAGCACTTTGGCAATTACCCGCTAACGCGTATGCGTCTATGGCCTCCAGACACGCTCTCGAGTCCCCCGATCGGCAAAATGTGCGAACAACATCATCGACTCGAAGCGACACGAATTTGAATTTGAATTTGAATTTCAATTCGATTTTGATGGTGGAGTCAATGCCGTTTTGGCTGCTGGCTGAAAGTTTCTCGCACCTGCCCGAACGGCGTCTGCGCAGCGCTTGCATGACTTGCCAGTCCTCCTTCTCAGCCTCTGCCACTGCCACACTGCCTCTTGCCTCTTCCATCTTGCCTCTCCATCTGCCATCTACCAACTTCTATGTGTTTCCACTAGCTGGTTGACTGACTTGCGTTTCATAATACCCATGAAAGCCGAGTCGTGGTTGTTGTTAAAGTTGCTTTGGTTTTTGTTTCACTTTTTTATTATTTTTTTGTATTTTTTGTTGTTTGGTTTTCGGTTTTTACTTTCACTTGTGAGCCGTTGCCGTTGCTGCCTCTTTGGTTTCCAGATTCCGTGAAGTGCCTTGGCGATCAAGAAATCAAATTCAATTTCATTGTTCCACCACCACCCCTCGGTCTCCCTGGATGATGCCCAGCCCTGGATTGTGAGGGGGGCGGACAGGGGGCTTTCTAAAATGCTACAACAAATTCGATTCGCTTTTGATTGAAATTGTAGCGCATTTAAAATTGTTTTGGGTCACAATTATACGAAAACACCATACTATCTATCCTCTTTTCTGTTGCCTTTCGTTTTCGTTGCACTGTCGTTTTCCGCTTCTACTCGCTGCAATTACACCGCAATTACAGCCATGTTTATGTTTTGAATTTATGTTGACTCCGAAAACCGCAGCAACAACAGCAACAACAGCAGAAACCAACAAACAATCAAACAACAATCACAGCAACAACAACTGTTGTTGGCCAAATTACCCGTTAGCCATGTTACGTACGTGCTACTTAGAAAACTTTAAGCGGAGTTTCAAATTTGGTTGTGTTTTTTTTTCGTTTCTTTTACTTTATTTTCCAAGCATTTCCATTTGTTTTGGGAAAGTTTTCTGAGAGTGTTTTTGAAAGAGGGAAACATATTAAAGTGTAATTGCTCAATTATGGTGCCGTTTTTCTCCTTGTAGTCACTCGAATATGGGGAATTTTACTCGGCCGAGATAGCCATCAGCTGTTCCACTTGTGGCCTGATAAAGGCCAGTATTAGTTTGAGAGAAACCAACGTTTTGTATCATAGATAGATAGTCCAAAGAACCAAGGAAAAAGGCAACAGATATAGGTACATATGGTTTTTTGAGTCTCCCAATAAATATCCACTGCTGTTACTGAATCTCAGGTGTTCACAGGCTTCTTTTTAAATAAGTTTGAGCTTCAAAAAGCCCCAAGCAGCCGCAGCACCCACTGATCGGAGACCAGAGATCGATCGATGGTCAGTGTACATTACCCCTGGGTGGCTCGATAGCTCTGGCTCTCCATGCAGCTTGCATCATCTCGACGCAACGACCCCCAGACCTGACCAGGCCAACATCCATTGCGAAAGCAAAGCGAATCGCATTCATAGCCGAGCCGAGAGAAGTGACCACCGGCCTTATATAATGATCCACAAACTGCTGCGGCATCAAAGCCGTTTCTTTAATGACTTTTCTGGCTGCTGTTGCTGTTTATTCAAACTTCATTAGGCACCAGCCAAAAGCCAGCAGACAGCAGCCAGCAGTCGTCGCATCTCTCATCCAATAAAGCTGAAGAGAGGCCCCATTAGACAGCTCAAACTGTTTCGCATTATGCTCGAAATGGGTTAAGTGGCTTTCAATTTAGATACAGCACACACACAAAAAATGCGAACAATATTCAATTCCATTTGCTGAATGAGTCAATGAGCAGGGGCACGGGGCCGCAGGGCGGCAGGGAGTGTTGCTTGGGGCTCGGGGGCACAGGGCTGTCATGCCACGCCCCCATGTTCACATGTGCACTGGCAACAGCAACACTTCTCTTCCGGCATATGTACATTTGGACTCTGGACATCGGCTGGTATTGACTCACACTCGCTCGCCAAGTGCAAAGCACGATGCGCTGCGATACAAATCAAATTTGTCATTCAATTTCGATTTTTCCATTTCAGTTTCCATTTTCCATTGCCTTTTTGCAAGTTGAATCGCAATTGGTATTACGCAGGCCGATTGCTTGCAGCCAGAAGTTGCATGATCGGGAAAGGAATTACGTAAATTCTCTGATACAAATACGAGTATTGTTCAAGACAAAGCCCAGAGATCGAACCGAAAGGAGAACTTGCGGAACGCTTCCAATGACAATGGCAAAATTTATTATCGTTCACTTCCCCTGCAAGCTCTGAGTCAGCGGCCCAGGCCCCTCCGTTCCCCCTGTTCCGGCCCTCGATCATATTGGCAGCGAGTGTCAAAAATACCAGGCGCTAAGCACCCAACAATGGGAGTTGCAATTAACCCAAATTGTGGTGCTCAGCACGTGGGCAACGCTCTGCTCCACTCCGCTCCGTTCCGTTCCGTATTTACGTTCGCGTATTCTTGCAAAATGCTGCAGCAGCCGGAGATGGAGATGGAGATGGAGACGGAGCAGGAGAGATCATTGCCCAAGCCATTTGGCAGCAGCTGGCAGCAGGCCTTGCTGGACATTTGAAAGTCTTTGAGTTGCAGTTAGCTCAAAATAAAATTGCCGGTACCGAGGCAGGGTAATGGGCAATTAGCTGCAGCAGCAACAACAGCAACCTTTTGGGCCTGGCTGCTGGGCTAGTCAAACAAATGAGGCACAGCAATAAAACCCACTCCGGAGTTCGTCGTCTGACATGGATATGGCAATTTGCTGGCCGGTCAATGGGATACAAGCACTCGCAGATACGTTCGGGCAGATAGCCTTTAATTGGACTTAACTGGCTGTCAATGGTGGCAGCAACTAGCAGGGGGTTGAGGCGGTGGAGCGGCGAAGGGGTGCAGGGGGTGTGTGTGCCCCAGCAGTCGGGGTGTGCTTGATCATGAAGGCAATGAGTGATCGCAATTTATGGTATGAGTAAATACTCGAAAGTCGAAGGCAGGCAGGACTTTTACTTATGTATCTATCTATAAGATATGTTCTATCTATTCGAAAGCCTACAAAATTCGTAGTACAAATATTGAGAGAGAAATGTGTCAAACAGTTTAAATGCAAATTAATTGCAATTTATTTCTGGTTTCTGGTCATAACACATCTAGATACAAATTTGTGTATTGCAATTCAAATGCAAATTAAGTGAAAGCCAGTATCTTTGCGTCTAGGAAAATGTCGTGTGGCAATCTGATATGGAAATAACATAGTCCAAATTATGAGTCATCTTTGGGTAACATGTTTCGAATATCTTGATAATTTTCGCTAAATACTGATGAGAAATATACAAATTTATCAGAGCACCTTGAGATCGAGATACCTAGAGTTAAGATACAAATTATGCGAAGTTTTCAATGTATCTACAGATAGAAATTATTGCTTATATTATTTCTTTAGATTGAAAGCAAGCTTTTGCACATTTTATTTGCAATATCTAGATACTTGTCATGCAGCTGAGATACAAAACACCATCTTGCCTATCTACCCCAATCGATTCTCCATAATTAGGCTCCACTTCCGACCCATTTCTGATAGCCGTCTACGGGAGAAGCCCCCAATGCGATCGCGAATTCCAATTCCAATTCCCATTCCGCTTTCATTTCGCAGTCAAGCGCCGAAAGCAAACAGAAGATACATATTTACGAGTGCGAATATCTTTTGGCGCTCGATCGCCCGATTTCGAGTCGAAATTCGCATGCGCCTCAGGTTTCCGGCACGCGTTCACGCATTTCAAAATGATCAATGGGACAGCAGGAGGAGAGGCAGGGGCAGGGGCAGGGGCCCGGGAGCCTGGCACGTTTCCCTGATAAACATAATGAGGATGTGGATGTTAACGACGATGCAGCAGCAAATGACAAATGTGTGCGCATGCGCCACTGCAGATACGCAGTGTATCTGACACTGGCACGGCCCCGGGCTCATTCGCTTGTTTGTTTAGCTGTTGTTTGAGCAACGTAATTGGTTTGACGCTTTAACAGCCTGCCCTTGCCTCACCCTACCCTTCCCCTCCAGCACTCCTTCGGGCCGAACGAGCCCCAGGGTCGCCAGTATACATGTGTGTCTGTATGTCTGTGCATATGGTAGCCCTGTGGTTTCCCCTTATCTGGGCATTATCAGCTCATTATCAGCTGCGGAACACATATGACTCCGTCTGGCAGTCGGTGGGAAGGAGGGAATCGTAATCGCATCGCTCGCTGGCGGTATTCCCAGGCCTGCAGTCGCAGTCGCAGTCGTACTCGCACTCGCATTTCGGGTGCGGTTTTGCCCATTTTTGTGGTATGGAAATAAAGCCGAAGAAGGGCAGAGCCTTGTCTTTGTACTCGCACTCTTACGTACAATGTGTGTGCGTGTGTGTGTATGGGTGTGTCTCCGATAAGCTGTCCTGCGGTGCAGATACAGATACGAGAGCGGCTATCAGCAACCAGTATTGGTCAGCGTAATCGCAGAAGCACTAGCAGACGACCAGTCGCAGTCCAAATATTTTGTTTTGAGGGTAGGGGAGGTGCTGGTCGCGCCCATCCCCTAATCTCTGTTGTCGAGCAAAAGATAAACAAGCTTACACTTTCACTGGAGTCGGGAAGACAAAGAAAAGACCTGATAACCCAGTACTGGTTCCGTATTATTTCAGGGCATTTGCATAGGCCCCTCCGCCATCGTAAGCATGGGATCGGATCGTGAGACCTTACTCAATAGCCCCGATTGGGGTCAAGAATCAGCTCCAGGCAGGCAGGGCTTTCCCCCATAAACTCTGTACGAATCTCAGCCCAGGGCATCGTCATGAGTAAATGTGCCAACAGCTGTCATTTGGTGCGTCATAAACACTGCATAAACATGATGGCATTTAAGTCTTAAATCTGAAAATCCCCTACTAAGTGCAAAAATCCCAGCATGGGCTAAGCCAGAGAGTGAGATACAGATACGGAGATAGAGAGGAAGAAAGAGCCGTAAAACAGATGGAAAACAAATCGTTTGGAAGGTCGAAGCTGGGGATACTCTTTGTAGATAGATCGTTCCACTGGAAACTATATGATTTGGCAGACCGATCTGATCAAAAATATAGACACTGAAAAAATAAAATATCTTCATTGCCAATCACTGCTCAGAATCGTAATACCCTCTGCAAGGGTATGTCGAAGAATATCCAAAGAAAAGCTCCGTTTGCCGTTTGCCTGTTTGCCCGTTTCGTCATCGCATCGTCAGCGAGCCGGCGCGTCATAAACAACAGAAATATTTCTCTTAAGTCAAAGTTAATTGCTCTTAAATCAAAGCGAACAGCGAACAGCAAACAGCGAGCGGCGATCAGTGGCTGCGGCTGCGGCAGCGGCAGCGACAAAGGCTTCGTGATCGGGGACTGGCAGGAAAGCGAGCGGGATCGGATACGTTGGGCAGCAGCGGCAGCAGCAGGCGACAGGTAAACGTAAACACATTATATAAAGCAAGTTTTGTGCAGTGACTGCACTGCGGCGACGCAGGTAGCTGCAGCATACAACGGACAGGAGACGTCGGACGGCGAACGTCGGAAAAGCTCAAAGAGACACCGATATAAACTAAACCCGTACATTTCGCTTGAGTTACGTAAACGTAAGTGAGTGAGTGAGCCTTTGAGTGAGTTGTTTTTCGGTTTCGGTTCAGGTTTGCATTTCGCGAGTCGCGAGAGAGAGAGAGAGCGGCGGCGCAGAGAGCAAACCGTAAGTGAGCCGAGAGCGGAAGCGAGTGCACGGCACGGCTGTTGCAGGGATTGAGATACATAAACAAAACGGCAAAGCATGCGAAAGGCCAGCACAAAGCAGAGAAACAAAAACAAACGTCGCGAGAAACCGGAAAATTCGCGAATGCCAGAAAGGGATGGCGAAGGCCAGAGCGAGAGCGCAAACGGGGTGGTCGGTCTGGTCTCCCCCGCCGCTACCTGAACGGAAAGAGAGCATAGCGTGCCAAAAGACAGAGAGACATAGAGAGCAAGCGAGAGCCAGAGCCGCAAAGCCCCCACGAAAGCCCCAAAGCCGAACGAGGCCGGCCGAGCGCGAAAGCCGAGTCCACTGCGGCCCGGCGGCCACCAGCGAGCACCGCACAGAATCATTCTTGAATGCGCGCGCGAACGTTTCGCACCAGCCAAGAGAGCCATCCGCCAGCCCCAAACAGATACAAATCCGCCAGATACAAATTCGCAAGTTCGCAGTCGACAGCAACTCCAGCCACTCGAAAGATACAAGATACAAGGGAGAAAAGTGCAAGTGAAGTTCGTCGAAGTGTGAGAAGTGCGAGTGCGAGTGCCGATACGGAGAAACGGAGATTCGCAGATACGCAGATACGCAGCGTTTCCGCCGCGATAGAGAGCGAGAGGCGGCACGCATAAAAACAAATTAGGAACGAGGCCTAGTAGCCCAAATTCACAAACCAAAACGAAAAAGAAGTTTGCCGAAAAAAGAAAAGAAAAGCAAGAAAAAATTTAAATAATTAAAAATAAACACACGCCGCTGCGACGTCAACGTTGTGTGTGAGTGTGTGTGTGTGTGCGTGCGTGTGTAAGAGTTCGTGTGCGTTGTATCTGACAGATACGCCGCCCCGCCGCTGACGCATTCGCCCAGCTACCGTTACCGCTGTCGCTGTCGTCGCCGTCGCTTTCGCCGCTGCCGGCCGGCGTTTTGTGCCCAAT
Source organism: Drosophila lowei (assembly GCA_008121275.1). Taxonomy (NCBI): domain Eukaryota; kingdom Metazoa; phylum Arthropoda; class Insecta; order Diptera; family Drosophilidae; genus Drosophila; species Drosophila lowei. Next base: position 37,426,008 of record CM017777.1, read on the forward strand.
CAACGCACATCAGATTCAACAAATTGAAAGCCAGAAAGCGACGCGGACGTGGACGTGGACGCGGAATCGACTCGACTCGAAAACCGCTCAACGGGATACACGCGAAAATGTCAATCTAGTTGCCACAGCTGCCCCAATCTTATCGATCATCGCGGTTGTAATAAATATCCCAGCCCCAAAATACTAAACACAAAATACTAAATACAAATTAAATCTTTTGTGCAGCACAGAAATAAAGAAAGCAAGGCAAAAACACTTTCGTTTAGTTTTTCATTTTTATTTTTATTTGGCTCGCTTTTCCTCTGGGGCCAGTGCAAAGTGAAAAAGATTTTATAAATAAAGATACACTACAGCAATAACTGAATGCAGATGTTCGTTCTGTTCGGCACAATAATATAATAATAAGTGTCACAATCAATTGTTGAACCTGCAAGCGGATTGTGCAAGAAAAACCCAAGGTGATTATATAAAGATGTTCGCAAGATATCTGTACATCTGTACTCGGTACATCTCTAGGGGAGTGACGTGAAAGAGTTGGAAATCTGGACAAATATTTACTGTCGTCGCAGTAACCAAGTTAGCAGCGTTCAAGGTCGCCCCCAGATACATTTATGTATATAATATATCTTAAAGATACATACACGAGTGTCTGGCAAAGTGTAGTTTCTCAATTAGCGCAGTTGCAATGGCAGCAGCACCCACGCATATGCATATGCCCCTGCCTATATGGAGTGATTATAAAAGCCCTGAAACTTGTGGTCTGCAATTAACCTTGAAAACCCCCCCCCCCCACACCCTCTGCCCCGTTCGGAATTTTCCTCGTTTTGTTGTGACTATCATTTAATTGGTTTTCAATTCTCGGAAATTATTAGAGCCCTACTTTTTTGTTGATCAACTCGAATTTCCACGAATACTGGAATACAAATTATTGGTGTTTTTTTCCTGGATATTTTCCTTGCGTGACAGGGGATGCAACATCATTCGATATTTGTCATTTATTCAATTACGAATCACTTGAAAGTCCGCTCTCTAAGTACGTTTAGTAGTCATTATTTTTTGTTTTTATGGGATGCTCAATAAAGTTGCATAGCAACAATTAAAACAAATGACTCACAGACTGGACAACAATAAAAAAAAGAAAAAACCATCGCAATGCATTGCGATAAGACAAAAGAAACCCTGACTAACCAGAGTCTTCTCTGCATTCCCCCTCCCCCCTCCAGGAACCCATTGAGCTGAAAAAGCGTCTGGAGGAAGTGCGTCTGCTGGAATCGAGACGCTCTGCACGCCTGGCCGACCAGGATCGCGACACAGACTTTGCCCGGCTCGCCGACATGAGTGGGGACCGTCGCCGCACCACCACCCACAGTATTGAGGTGCTACCACCTCTGACGGCACAACAGCACAAGTGAGTAGATATTTTACTATATAGTAGACTGTAGATTGTAGATTGTAGATTGTAGATGATTGATCCCCATACTACACGACCTACTATATGGTATGTGTGAATGAATGGCTTGCCTGCCGGTTGTACCCGTTTTATAGTTAGAGATACTATGTTTAGAATCTGTTTTTGTTTTTCGATTATTTTGCATAAACACTCGTATGCAACGTCTATCAATAATTTATAAGCGGCGACAAATTAGCGGAACAAGACGGGAACCCAGCCAGTCACGGACATCGTTCGACTTAATGTGCAATATCTCTATCTATATACTCGTATTCGGACTCGTATATAGAGTTGTCTGAGCTGCATTTGCAGTATGTCTTATCCGAGTGCTGCGCCTCTTTGCTGCCGGCCATGCCACGCCCCAGCTGTTTAGCATAGACGCCGCCACTGCCGCCACCGCCGCCGTTGGTTGTAACTGCACTTACATAAAGAGCCCCCAAACCCACTCTATCCAGCCCTCAGACAGACGGGTGCGAGTGCCTGCCTGGCTTTCACAATGTTCCGCCGGAACGGGGACGGGGACGGGGACGAGGGACGGGTACGGCGACGACAACTGATTGCAAAATAATTCAAATTTTCAATTACTGTCCGCTCAGACGTCGCGACGACTACGTCGAACTATAAGAAGAAGTAGAAAAAACAAAAACACACAAACACAGACCAAATAAGAAATGCTAACATTTGATTAGGAACGATAAGAATATTGTAGAGAGAAAGCAGAGCAGAGCAGTCTCCGTTGCTGAATTTGTATCCCCATTAAGTAGATCGGAGTGCAGTAAGCTCTGGAGAACTTGGTTTCCTAAAGAGCATTGGCTCTTCGACTTTTCGCGGGTACGGAGCATCGTCCCACTGATTGTTGCGTATTCCATTTCAATTTAAATTGATAAGCTTCGCGCGCCGCTTCGAAGCTATTAGTCGAGTGTGCAAAGGCAGAGGCAATGGCCAAGGGGAGGGGATCGGGGATCGGGGATCGCTGAATGCCGGCCACGTTCTCAATTGATAATAAAATAATAACAATAATAATCAAAATAAAGAAAGCCAAAGGGCGGGAAGGAGAGAGAGAGAGAGAGAGGCGGGCGGCTAGAAAGAATACAGAAGCGGAAAACAAAAAGCGCAAATGGGCGGCAAAAATATGGCGCGTCATGTCCCAGTCCGGCCCGGCCGCAATGGGGATTCGGATTCGTTCGTAGGGGAAATGGAACTTCAATTGCGTCGCAAATGCGAGCGACGACCCATCCAAAGTCGATTCAAAACAAACGAAAAAAAACAGCTGGAAAAGCTGCAGCTAAAAACAAAAAATCATTGTACAATAGTTGTCGTTGTCGGCAAAGAGAAACTGCATTGCGCCAAGGGACCCCCGTCCCGCCAAGAGCCCAAAGCCGAAAGCCCAAACCATACCATACCATACCATTCCGCCGTTCATTTCAGTTCTGTTCAGCAACATTGTGTCCGTTGTCTGTAATAAAATTCAAATAAAATTCAATTGAGTTCAGTGCGAGTCGCTGCGCCAGTTTAATTTAATTAATTACAATGCCAGCGCAGAGCTGAGCAGAGGAGAGTGCAGTGCACAATTTTCTGACACCCTGTAAAACCATTTATCCAAAAATATATAGAAAAAGTAATGCAAAAACAGCCAAAGACATTGGCTTTCAATCTTAGTTCATTCTTTGCCCTGTCCCTGTTTAGTCCTTGCGTTTCCTTTTTTTCCTTCGGCTTTGGTTTCACACGAATTCGAATACCTTCTACCCTGTTGCCGTCTGAGTACTCGTACCGGGCATACTGTACGTATAATGTTGCCGGCTTTCGCCGGGTCCGTCCGTCGCACTTTGTTGCTATTTCGTTTATCTTTCCGCAGTCGCGCAGCCTCACTCCCTCCCCTCTCCATCCCAGTATCCATCGCAGTCGCAATCCAGATCCATGTTGTTATTGTTTCATTGAGTTTCGAACTCGAATGCGAACGCGGAAGTATTTTTCGTTTCTAGTATGTTTCGCTCACACACACACAGTTGCGCAAATAAGCTCTCCAACTTGAGGGTGTAGGTGTGTGTGTGTGCCGTCGTCTATCGTCGCCATATTCTTTATGTGGCTTGATGTTTTGATATGCCAGAGCCAGAGCCAGAGCCAGAGAGAGAGAGAGACACGTGTAATGATAACAACTCGCTCACCTTGCACGGAGCCCGACGTCGCTCCCGCTCCCGCTCTACCGCCGCCGCCCCCGTAGCTCATCAAATGACACGCGCTTCTCACGTAATGCGACGTAATATCAAAAGCCCCCCGCGTGCTCCTCCCACAGCGCAGCTCCTCTACCCGTTCCATGCCATAATCTGAAATGTGCTTTTCTCGTTTACGTGCGCCAGCCAGCGAGCGGGCGAGCTTCTTTCCCCCTCCGGAATTTTGTTTTTACAGCGTTCTCTTTTTATTATTATTAATTTACATAGTTTACCCCCTCCCCCCACCCCCGCCTGCATATGGGGAGGGAGTGCCTGCTCTGATAGTTCGAGTAAACAGAAATCTATTTTCCGATGCGAACAACGTTTTTCTTTCAATCCCCTCCCCCACCCTTTTTGTGATAATTTGCTGGGTAAACAAATCATCAGTTAAATAATATTTAACTGTTGAAAAGATTCAGTCATATAATAGTTGTTGTTGAATGAAAGAAGCTTCCTTTGGCGGCTACCATGGCACTTGAACTCCTTTAGCACTTTATCCTAATCACTTTCGCAATCTGCCAGAACCCTCGGGGCATCCTTCGAAGGCAAGAGCATTCCTGCAATTAAAAGCCATCACATGGAAGTGCAATTGCAGACAAAGAAAACACAGACAACAAGTGGGAAATGACAGCCTCGAAGGCGGACACCTGAGATACCCTGGGATATGGGTGGACCAGTTAGCACACGAATCAAAAGACCCCCTTTTGAAGGGGTACAATAAAAACAAAGAGAACCAAGAACGAAGAACAGAGGGCGAAAAAATGGCAGCGAATTAAATGCTGAAAAAAGTGGTAATAAATATAATAAGCGCGTAATTATCGCGTAAATGTCAATTTACGCGGCGAATGCCGTTGCGTCAGTGCTAATTTTAACGCTCGAATGATCCTTAGTTCCCTGTCCCCCCACTGTCCCCCTGTCAGCCCCAGGGGGAATGGGGCAGAACGCCCGCTCGTCTCTAATGGAAGCGTGTAAGCGTCAATTGCCCAGGTTGCTTCTCTGTCGCTGCTGCTGTTGTAATTGCAATGATTAACAACGATGGAGAGCAGAGCAGAGCAGAGCAGTGGGGAGGAGGGGAGGCAATCGCCCTCTTGGCTCCCCTACCCGCTGCAGTCTCCCGTGCGCCGTGCCGCTGCTGCTGTTGTTGTTTATTGCAAAAACAAACAATATGAGAAAATTGCAATGGAAAAATAAGAAAAGAACAACAAAATTAATAAAAATAAAAATAATTTACAAACAAGTTTACCGTTGCGAAAAAAAGCAAGCAAAAAACACAAACAATAGCAAAAACAACAGCAACAACAAAATGCATAATTACAAAAGCAACTAGGAAAATGATAAGTGAACGAACCAGCCGATACCCTATAATTTATGGCCTAATAAATAATTGAAAATATTGTAAAATCGTGAATATTTCTTCGATTATTTGTTTCTTGGAATTTTATGTCAATAAATTAACTGGGAAAAGAGTCCTTGGACAAGTTATAGAAGGTTTAAGTTCTAGTTTTAGTTTTAGTGTTAGTCATGCTATGCCCTCAACGTTGGACCCTTTATGATAGTTCCGAGGGCGATTTGCAATGCAAATTGGTTGAGAATCTCTGGCTACCCTTCAGCTGGACATTCCAATGGCGAAAAACTGCATAAACAACTTCCAGGTGACGTCAAGAAATAAGATTTTCCAGCAACAACAATCAACAAAGTGCATGACAGAAACAACAAAAAACGAATTCAGGAGCGGAGAAACAGCTAGAGGAGAACTCTGAATCTGAATCCCAGCCGGCAATTAGCCGAGACTTGGAAAATATTTACCCGTTGTTTTGTTGTCCGTCGCTGTTGCTGCCAAAAGAATATGTATGTACAAATATTATTATGAGCGACTGTTTGTCTTGCCCTCAAAAATACGCGGAGAGCAGCAGCCAGCAGCAGCCAGCAGCAGCCAGCAGAAACGTACAAAAAATAATACTTAATTTCAGTACAATAAAAAGTCAAGTCGAGCGCAAAAGTGGGTCAAAATTATTATTGAAGCAGAACAAAAACAAAGCCAGCAGCAAGGCAACGATAATGGCAATGCAACCAAGGGGCAGCAGCGAAAGAGAGAGAGGGACAGGGAGAGGGACAGGGAGAGAGAGCAAAAATTTATAATAATTTTCTAAGCGACGGCCCCTCGACAACAAATTATTGAAATGCATTCGCATTTCGCATTCACCCCCGGTCCGAGTCCGCGAATACGAATCCAGTGCCAGTCCCTAGACCCAGGAACAGAGCAGAGCAGAACGGAAAGATACATACTCCAATATGAGACCCCTCTACGAGTGGAGGGGTCTAGTACGAAGAGTATCCATTGCCCAGGCACAGGCACAGGCACAGGCAACGTAAACACAATTTCCCAATGTTCTGCACGAATAGTTTGTTTGATCGTAAAATTTTATTTCTGCATTCAAATCGCAGCGCAAAAACAAAAACGAAAAGCCCCGAAATGCCATTGCAGTTTTTGTTTTGTCTGACTCTGACTCTGACTTTACCTTTTGGGCCTTTTGCCTATGATTTGTGTTAGAGCCGTGTGTTTTTTTTGCCTGGCCAAGAAGTGGCTTTGCCTTTGAATGTGTATTCGTGCCGAGAGGGGAACGAGAACGAGAACGGAACCGAATCGATGCGGTTTAGCAGCAGCAGCAACCCACGACCCTGCCACAAGTGTTGAAGGGAACCAAAGGGACTCCCTCTCTCTCCCTCTTGTGGTCAGTCAAGTCTGAATAGTCTGCAATTGGGATAACAATCAAGCTGGCTCCGACCCGACCATAATTTGTATGGCAAATAATGGTAATACAAATATCAGACAAAACCCCCATTACGACCATCAAAGAGTAGTTTCCAGCATTTGCATTGCATTTGATTTGCTTAAGCCCCACTGCCTCTACACTGCTCTACATATTTTAAAATGCATTTCACTACCGCCACCGCCACTCCGAGTTGTCTTGCATTATTTATGCCCAAATGCATTAATGGGCATCCAACCCCAAACCCCACCCCACACACTCCATCCATCGACCCATCAACACCCGAGACGAGACCCCACGGCACTGATGTGAAAAATACTTGGCCAATATACCCGAACTACTCGTATTAGGGATAGATTGGGGGTTCCATCGGGATCCACTAGGGGGGCAGGGCAATGGCGAATCTAAAGCGAACAGTGTTGACGTTGATGGGCGAAACAAGCTGTTGAAAAACACATCGAGTGGATGGGGCCACGAAAAAGGGGGCCAATGAAAACGGTCCATTTTCGTCAGCTAGTAAATTTTTAGTGGCCCCGGCTACTGTGTCCACTCCGAAATGTGGCACACAACGCCACGAGTATTGTATAGAAAAAAGGCAAGGAGATCTGCAACGGCAACGGCAACCAGCAACAACAACAGCAACGGCAACAGTTGTTCATAAATTAAAGTTTCGTCTCGGCGAATCCTCTGTGCCGCCTCTGTGCCGATTTTCGAATCGCTGGCAATAAAATTTAACGTGCACACTTATGACCGAAAGCTGCCTGCCTGCCGGCCAATGCAACAGAAGGAGTCGTACAGAGCAGTGCTGCATGCAACAGAGCACGCAACATTTGCACTCCGGCCAAAAACGCAAAATTTTCAAAGAACCAGAAATGAGGCAGAAATTAGATTGAATTGTTCTGTTTCTGCTGCGCGAATGTGTGGAGTGTGGCAAGAGAGAGAGGAGGGTTCATAATGACCCAGGTCTAGGCAATTTGATTGAGTTGTTTCCAATTGAAATGGCAAAAACGCTGCGGGTGTTGGCACTGATGTCTGACAGCAAATGACTCCACTCGAGTCCACTCCACACTCCACTAGACCTAGTAGACTCCATACTCCCCAGTCCGCAGTTCCAGAAACAAAAGTCATTTGGCAAAAGTCGAAAATGCAGCAAAAAGGAAAATCCAAACCGCACCACACTATAATTTGCAGTTACAGTTACAGATTTCTAGCCTTCTAGCGGCCCAAACAGTGATTTGGCTTATTTCATTCGTTCGTTTCATTTCGTTTCGTTCGTTCGTTCGGGCCTGCCTGCGGTGGCCACAATTGGATTGCATTTTCCTTGCAGTTCCTTCAACTTGCAACTTGCAGCGTAGCATTGCAACTGTGGCCTCCATGAGGCAGGCAGGCAGGCAGGCTCTGGGCTGTGTCAATTAGAGTGGAGTTTGGAGTTGGACTTGGAGTTGAAGTTCTGGGCTCTGGGGCCCTGAGGCTGTGTCATTCATTTGGTGACCTACAAGATCCATCATCATCATTGGAGGGGTTGATGAAATCGTTGCGTCACGTTCCTTTTTGGGCAATCAAATGCAAATGCAAAAGCAACGCCCACTCCCCACCAAAGGGACTCTCACCTTGACTTTGAACGCGACTCTTCATTAAATCAAGCCCCAAACACTTGGCATTCGGCTACAGAGCGGAGGTAACGAAGGTAATCAAGTGCAGGTCCCGGGGTCTGCGTGGGTTAAACACAATGTTACCAACCCCCACCCCACTTTTCCCCTTTTCTCTACCTTCGTCTGCTGCTCTGATCCCCCCTCCCCCCTTCTGGTGGATAATTAAAGTGCCCGGCGCGAGCTTTTCCTCTTGTTTGCGCTGGACTGTCACTACTGTTGCGATTTGTTAATTGAATTAAATGCTGGCCATGGTCATCAAAATGCAGCACAGCTCGATGGGGGCATGGGGACAGCCATTGCCATTGTCATTGCTGTTGCTGCTGCTGGTCCCTCTCTCTCTCTCTCTCTCTCTCTCTGTGTGTGCTGTGTGCTTGCAACCCATTTAGCCAGAGTGCTGCACGGGGCTGCAGTCGAAACGTAACTGTAAAAGCAAACGCACGTACAAGTGCCGCCAACGGCTTGGACTAGGCCAAATATGCCGCAGATCGCTGGCACAGTGGGAAGGATCCCAGAGAATATTAACGGATCTTTTTCAGGAACCAACCAATATGATAGATGATGGATAGAAACTCTCGTTTTTCCCTTCTTTTCAAATATTTTTCCTATATTTTCGTTGCCACTTCCTCCTGTGTGTGTTGCCACTGTGCCACCCGTAGGCGACAGTGGGTAATTCCCATGGTCTTGTGGTTGCATGGCCAGTGCCAAGTACCGCTAAATTGTTGCAGCAACAGCGGCTATGCGCGACGCTTCCTGACGCTTGGCGCTCTGCATGCTAAGCAGCTGGAGGCGATGGCGATGGCGATGGCGGTGACGGTGACACATGAGCGACAATAGCAGTAGCAGAAGAAAAAGCAGAAGCAGTGGCAGTGGCAGCAGTGGCAGTGGCAGTGGCAGTAGCTGCGAAAGCTGCCCACATACAACGTACAACGTACTTTGCATGCGTCCATGTCCGCCCAGAGCTACCTGTGGCAGGTGTGCCCTGTCTCTCCTCTGCCCCTGGCCCTGCCCCTGCCCCTGCCACTCCGTCAAACTCCCTTGTCCATGTCCATTACCAAGGCCCGTGTGACAACTGCCAGCTTGTTACGCCCTTTCGACTGTCACATGCTTATTGCTCTTGTCAGTGACTGTTGGCCGTTTGGCCGCTACTCCAGCCCGTAACTTCATTATTTTTGTTTGGTTTTTTTCCGTGTGGGAAGCTTTGCGGAAATCCTCTGCGTCACGTGTACAGCCAGCAGCAACAGCGGTTGACGGCCAACTTTTCAAATTGAATTTCGCCGATTTATCAATTTCCCAAACACAAACAATAGAAAGTGGAAATGGAAATGGAAAAGGAAAGATGTGGCAGCAGCAACGATAGAGGCAATGACAATGTTGGCCAGGTCTAATGACATTTCGGCCAAGTACAGTAGGCCCCCAAAGGCAAGGTGCAGCTTACAGCCGCAGAGACAAAAACAGAAACAGAGACACAGAACGGAGAAACGGAGGAACGCCTGGGGAAAAGCACTCGCCCCCAGGGCACTTTGAAGTTTGGTCTGCCACTGCTGCTGCTGCTGCTGTTGCCTTGTTGGGCCATGTCCGCGCATTTCCAATAAGCCCACGGGGCACGGGGCATGGGGCACACCTTGGAGAGTCGCTCAAGTTCAAGTTGAGGCCTCCTGTCGCGTCGCGTCGCGTCGCCCAGTGGCCCTTGCCACAGGGAAACAAAACAAAAACAACGCCGGGCCGGGACACAAAATCGACATTGGCGCGGAATTAATACGATTTTTATTCATGACTCCTAGGCAGGCAAGGCACGGGCACGGACCAGCAGGCAGGAGGCATCAAGGGGCATGGTGCATGGGGCGATAGACAATCTGCTGGCTGCCGGCTGGCTTCCGTTCCCGGAATGTGGTGACAATGTCTTCTTGGGCTTTTCTCTGTGCCTCTGCCTCTGCCTCTGCTTCTCTGTTTTTGTCTTTAGCCTCGCCTCGTCTCGGCTTGGCTTGGCTTTTCCTTTGGCCTGGGCCTGGGCCTGCCTTCGGACTGTTGTTGCCACAAACAATTGCATTGTTGGTGTGCTGTGCTGCCTCTTGGCCGTTGTCGCAATGCTAGTAATTTGTGCAAATGAGCCTCTAAAAGGCGTGGAGGCTTTCGGACGTGAGACAAGCGAATAAACCGAAATAGACAAAAAGAAAAACCAGAGGAAAACAGAGAAAAACAGAGAAAAACGAAATGTTTAAAGCGCCATTCGGCTATGCAAACGATGCGGGTCGGGTCGCTACCAAAACGTACATGAAAGGAAAGCTGTTAAATGTTTTTCCGAACATTTGCCAGTGAAATAAAATGAAATGAAACGATAATGCCTTGGCGATGGCGATGGCGTTTCAATTGCTGCCAAGATTTTGACTTGGAAAACAGAAACCGTCCATATCCCGGGCTGCAGAAGAAATAAGTTCATTCATGACGAATCCAATTAGATTGTTTTCGGGCCCCCTTCTGAACAACAGCACGTGCTCGTGATCGCATTGCCGCCAAAACAGCCATAAAAAACTACGCACTGAAAAAATAACAATGGGAACAACACAACTATTTACTACGATATCTAACGCCGCCTCTGACGTTTCGGTTTTTTAGCAGCAAATCTGAGTCAAAATAAACCGAAAGTCAACATTGCCCCCCTCCCCCTGAGAGGAGAGATAAATGCGCGTAAAAGAGCGACACACACGCTCGGCACGACACGAAGAGAGAGAGCCAGCAGCAGGCCTGCGCCATTCACTTACGAGTGCGGCTCGGGCGCGTCTCTCACACACTTTACAGTTACGCACAAATCGGCAACAACAACAAGAGCTTTTATTTGTTTTTTTCTCCCTCTCTGTCTTTCTCTCGCTGGCAATTTGTCCGCGTGGCGCTCACCTGCGTTCAATATTTGTTTGGCTCTTTCCTGCTTGTTTTTTTTGTTCCTGTCTGTCTGGCGCTACCTGGCTTTGAGGCCAGGCTTTTATTTGCTCACTTTTTGCCAGAAAGACAGATACGAAAAAAAGAGTGAGAGACACACACAGAAATTATGTGTGTCAGCGACGGCCATGAAACCTCCAAATTAACAGCAACAACAACCAGAAAGAGGTCGCCTTCGCCTTGTTTAAATAAAATGAACAAATAAAGCAGCAACAGAAACAGCAACAACAGATATTCAAATTGTGTCATGGGAGAAAACTCTCAGTGGTGGAGGCGTGGGAGGAGGCGGCGGAGGAGCAGCTACGGCCTACGGCCTACGGCAAGGAGGCCAATTGACTCACCTCACGCAATGCAGACAGACAGAGAGGATTGCCTTGAACAACAATCCCAGGCACTTGTCTGCCCTGCGTCTTGCCCTGGCCAGAAATAAAATCCCAAAAAAACAACAACAGAATCTATTCGGCAACGTCATGGGCAAATACCAAAGCCCCCCAAAAATATGCGAAAACAAAAATAAAAAATATTTATAAATAAAAAAATGCCTAACATTCGCCTTTGCTCTTTTTGGCTTGGTTTGTTTTGGTTTTCGTTTTATTCATGAGCGAAACTACGAAACGACGAAACTACGACGAAAATTGTATTGCTCATACGCACCGTTGCAGACTGCCAACTGAAGGATAAGCTTCCAGCCTGCCTACAAAAATTGTGCACCAAAGAAATTCACTATTTTTATTCTCTTTGGGTGGAGTCGATCGTTTTTGGGTCAAACATTGTCACTACACGGTTTCTTTGCCTCATGGCCTCTTTCGGGTTGAATCGTATTTATCTTCAGCTTCAGCCCTTTGGTTGGAACATTTCCGCTTTTGTTTTTGTTTTTGTCTTTGTTTTTGCTGTTGACATTGGCAGAGTTACTTGAATAAACGTTTGCACACTCGTTCTCCCTCTCTCTCCCTCTCTCTCTCTCGGACGTATATTTTTGTGTGCTGCGGAGTCTTGGGTTCTCTTATCGTGCAAACTGATAAGCGAAAGCCACTTTCGCAAGAAGGCACTGAAAAACCTCAATGAAGTTGAAGAGGCAGACCCCTGCCCCTCCATCTGCCCAGTCCTCCTGCTCTTCTAATCAGAGAAATCAGGTTTTGTTTTTTGTTTGTTTTTTCTATTATTTTTATATTTTTGTCTGCGTATAAATTACACTTGAAAATTGTTTAGATTTTGATTGCTGATATTTACGGGCCTTTTCTTGTCCACTCCACGGAGTAGTCGCTTTGTCTCGCTGGAATCGGAGGGGGGAATGGGAATTGCTATAGGGACTGGGACTGGGACTGCTACTCGATTGGAGGTTGCTGTTGTTGTTGATGTCGAGAGGGAGAGGACTTTCCCCTGCAATTTTGGTGAAAGTTTCTCCCGGTCTAAGGTCCCACCAATTACCCCAAAATGAGGCTGAAACCCAAAGCGAATCCCGAGCACGTGGCTAATTCAATAAACTTTAATTGTAAACCACACAAGAAATCAACAGCAAAAAAACAAAAAAAAGTGGGCCTGAAACCGAGCAAATTTGAGGCAATTTTCACTAATTTTTGTGCAGCATGCAAACAACTCCCATGCCATCTTGCCTCTGCCTCCCTGCCCCCCCCTTTGGGGCATATCATATCGCATCTCTTGTTTCCTGACATTCGCTGAACATTGCAATGTAATTTTGCTTTCAACACCTATTTTTTGCTGTTGCTGCCTTGCCTCTGCTGCTCGTTTTGTTTGTGCTGCATGCAACTTCACGTTGCAGCTACCCAGCAAACGTGGGCAAATAATTGCTAACAAAACAGCAAACGGAAAACGGGCAAGCGGGCCAAAGTTGCAACAGAGGCAGCGGCAACCGAGTGAAAATCGTGGCGCATTTCCCAGGCTCAGGCTCAGAAGCTGGCCCCAAAATCGGGCGCGAATATATCGCATTTCAATCACGCGCCACAGCCAACGATCCTCAGCCTCCTACTGGCCCCCCCCTCTCTCTCTTGGGGCAATTTACGTGCGGCCACGCAGTGAGTAAGCCAAAAAGGAGACCTGGTCAGAGAGCAGCAACACTAACAACAGCAGAGCCACAATGCAACTGCAACTGCAACTCCATCTGCAACTGCAGCTTGCAGTTTATTAAAGTTTTGCGGCTGCGCAATGGGGCGGAAAGCAAACGGGCCTATGCCTATTCCCTGGCATTCGCCAGGCCCCTAACGGTACCGATTGTGCGCATAAAATGGCCACATCGTGATGGCCAAAACGCCTCGCTTCACTCCCCTGCACACCCATCCGATGTGATGTCTGTCAGGCACGCGCCTTTTGCCGGCCGGCAAAAACACTCAATCTGTGACCGAAGCTAATGCAGCGGCAGAGACTCCAACCCGGGACTCCGAGACTCCGACTACGACTACGACTACGACTGCGCGAGATCCGAGATTCGAGAAGGAAACGTGGAACCGACGCGTCGGTAAAGGAAATGGCGATTTATGCGCAAATTTACTTTTATGCGATTAGCAACGATCTGAAACAGAAATTTATCGCTGAGTTTAGTAAATTTAATTGGGGCGCAACGTACGGGGCTGAAGAAGAGGAGCAGCAGCAGCAGCAGCAGCAGCAGCTGGCAGAGAAGGTGCTGCTGTGCCTAGGCTCTCACTCAGCAATCGGTGAGACTCCGGAACGGGACGGCTGTCGGCCATGGCATTAGACAAAAGGCAACAGCGGCAGCAGCAGCGGCTTAAACCTGGTAGCAGTGTAATAAAATTTTATGGGCTACGGGAGCAGGAGAGGGAGAAGAAGAAGGAGCTGCATTCACTTAAATGCAACATCGGCAACAGACTGCTGCAGAAGAGTCTGCCTGGCGAGTGCCTGCCTGCGGCCTTTTAGATTGCACAATGGAGTCGTAGAGTCATAGATTTTTCGGCCGGGGCCAGAGAGCGGCCACGAGTTCTGTTCGGGCCAACAACAGCAACAGCAGATGGGAGATAACGAGAGATAACGAAAGTTGAGAACACTTGGTGATAATGAAGGGAAAGGTCCGACCTCATGTTAAAGTTTTGACCGGCTTTAGAGCCACTTTTGCATCAAAGTTTCAAGCCACTGCCATGCCCCCTCCCCTCACTCTGCTGCTGCTGCTGCTGCTGCTGCCACTAAGCCGCTTAAGTCTGAGCATCAATAATTGCTTAGTGCAGCAGCAACAGTGGATCCAGCGATGCATGAACAGCCACCCACCACCTGTACTGTGGGGGAGAGAGGGTGGTGTCACTGGGGGATGGTTCAATGGCATGCACTTGGAATATTTTAGTCCTGGCATGCAGCAAGTGTTCGACGGAGTCCTTCGGAACACTCCTTCACGCCACTCGACAACTCTCGGCCACTTTGAGCCCCGGCGATTGAAGCTGATGATGGCCGTGGCCATGACGACGTCTCAATTGTTGGCATTTGGCTCAATTATGTTTATAACTGGGATGATGGGATGGGACGCGATGGAACAGAAACGGACTCGCACTCAGCTTGATTACGGGGTATTCCAAATCAGTTTTGTCCGTTTCAAATGTTTTGAATTTATGACACGACGCACTCGCGATGCGTCTGTCGCGTCGCGTCGCGTCGCGTCTTTATTGTGCCCCCTCCCTGCCCCACCACACCACGCTATATAGATGCCCCATTCCACTGGGAGGAGTATCCACCCATCAAAACTTAGCTGGCTGACTGCATTCTTATGCGAGGAGTTGGCCATTGTCGTCGCCTGTCTGCCTTTGTTCAATTTATTTGAGCGTAAAAACGCTGTTCATAAAGCAAATGCAAAGGGATATCATCTCTGATTTTGGCCACTGAAGGTTGCCACAAGGTTAGCTTAAAGTCAGCGACTCCCGAGCTCACGGATCTCTGAAATATATGCAGAATGAATGCGTATCCATCGCTTCGAAGTATGTGAGGCCATCGGAAAGAGGCCAATTAATGACGAAACAATGACGCGACTGCAACTGCGACTGGGGCTATGGATGGGGCATGGGGCATGGGGATTGGGGCAGAAATTAGTTAAATGGAAAAATAGTTTTGCGATGTTTTTGCATTGAAATGCCGCTGGAGGCGATTATCGCTGAAAAGACCTCGTGGGGCATTTTTGTGCTGTGTGCAATCGGCGCGCGGTTGCCTTTGAAGTCAAAGCCAAAGCCCCCGACAGACTGCGTGTCTATATCTTTATCTGTTCATAGAATATACATATATATATGTACATGTGTGTGTGTCTGTGTGCGTGTGTGGGTGGGCAATTAAATCTGGTCTTAGAACTAGGCCACTAGCCACAGCTGTCAATGATTTCCATCGCCTTAAAAATGTATCATTTCCTACTATAATAATCCCCATATATCATTCCACCTCGTTACAGCTCGAGGAAACGTCCGTCCAGCGATCATCAGGACTATGGCAGCAGTCCGGGCAATGAGGACCAGATGTCGGAATGCAATGCAGCTCTGATTCTCATGAACCTACACAATCCTATTGGGGGTAGGTCGATCCTTACACCACAGAACCCACAGAGCCCTCTCTCAACGCCGAATCTTTCAGTGTCCGACCAATGTCTGGGCTCCAGTCCGGGCAGCAGCTCATCGGCCTCCTGGAGTTCCGGCTCGGCCTCGCCGCCCCTCAGCGACGATGGCCACGGGCACGGCCATCACAGCCCCAATATATTGTCGCCGCACGATGCGGCAAATGCACGCATACGCACAACATCGGTGTCCACCTCGGACGAGGGCATTGTCATTGATTTCAAGGATGATCGCAAGAAAAAGGTGAGCCAAAGATTCCAATCCCAATCCCAATTCAAGATCTATAGACTGAAGCCGCTGAAGGCAGAAGGAATGCGGTCAAAATCTTGGCGGGAAGCAGAGCGTGACATTTCTGTTGCATTTTGTTTAATTGCAACTTTGTGTAGAGGATTTTAATTGCCATAATTATGTAAATGTCGGGCGGATTTCAGCTATTTTTGGCACGTCCACACGGCGTATGCTTGATTCAACGACAGCCACACATCGCTCATTACTCATACGCACTGTGGGGCACAAGAAACTGTACAGCCACTTGCAGAGGAGTGCAAAAGGGGTGGGCGGGCAGAGGAGAGAAAAAATTCTACAAATCAAATAAATGTCGAAAATACCACAAGCCCTAGAAGCAGCAAAAACAATAGAAAAAGAAGGCCAGTCTTTGGGATACCTTTGAATAATAGATTGGGACTTTCAATCAATTTTTTCCATGTAATCTGTACACACAGAGAAAAAATACACCCAATAGATTTGCAAATTGTAAAAAAAAGTAATGTTTTCAAATACATTTTGACATTAATCTGAAAATATTTGATTTAAATATATTTCATAATTAAATAAAATATATTTTATATTTAAAAAATATATTTTCCCGCAAATTACATATAAATATGTTACTATATTTATTTTGAGTGTTTTTTTTAGATCCGTTTATGCTTAAATCAAAGTGAATTCTATTTAGTTTCATTATGTTTGTATTTAAAAATGGAATATTTAATTTAAATATGCCATTTTTCCCTGAGTGTATGGTATAGTGATCCCCGATATGTGCATATTTCCTGCACTAAAAATATGATCTGTACAAAGAATAAATCTGATATATTAAAGGGCAAGAAATGCTTCCCTTTCGTTCCGAATTATTGTACCCTTTGCTGAAGAGTATTACTTACAAAACAAACAACAATAGCCAACGCATCAATCACACAAAAAAAGCAAAAAAAAAGGGCAATGTCAGCAGCTCGTTAACTTCACACACACACATTCCCTACAGAAAATCAATAGCCCCACACTCCTCCCTTCTACCTTCAACATTTCAGCCATTGGACGAAACTTGGCTCTTTAATTAATTATGTTTGAACTTTAAGGGCCTCCCTCCGCCTAAAATCAAGCATCGAAGGCGGACGTTGAAGCGGAATCTTACGCAACTGCTAGCCCCTGCCCCCCCTCTGGGCCAAGTCCCCATCGAGCAGCGGACAGTCGGCCGTTTGTTTGTTTGCCCACAATCTATATGCCCCGCCCCCACCCCCGACCCCCACACAACTTGTTATATTCATATATGTTTAGAATACATAGGTACTATACACGAGGCATGACTTTTCCAATGTGTGTGTGTGTATTTCGTTAGGAGCGTTTAAGGGCTCTTAACAGCAAACACACAAAACCTCAAAACGAGCAACAACCAGCAGAAAACAACAACAAAAACAGCGACAACGACAACGGCAACGACAACGAGTAGAACAAATATCAAAAATGAACAGAAGCAGCCGCGGCAGCGGCAGTGGCAGTGGCAGCCATGGCACAGCAGAATTTGTTAACCTTGAAAGTCTGATTAGATTTTCATATGGTGGTTATGTATTTGTTGTATTTACATACATTCCGACAAGCCCAACAGTCTCCAGTAGAGTCTGTTTTATGCACTGCGAGAAAATCTAGCCACAAAGGAGTTGTCCGATTGATGAGTGCCGATAAATGTGTAGAGTGTCAGTGGGGGACGAGACTCTTCCAATTGAATAAGTCAAACATTTTCAATTATTTCAACCCTCCCACCATCTATCTCCATGTCTATCTCCATGTCTCTGTCCATCCAACCATCCTTTTGGCCAGCTGCACTTTCACTTTGGGTAACCTGTTGCACAAGCCCCAGCCCCAGCCCCAGCCTCAGACCCAGCTGCCCGGCCAAATAGTTGACCAAAAGCATCAAAACTTCCCCGCTCTTGGCTGTCCATCTGTCCCACATTTAAATTTATGTCAGAGTAGGCAGCCACGCCCACCTTATTGGGGGTGAGGGAGGATAAACAAACAAATGAATGAGCGAACAACAATGGAAAAGTTTATTTTGCCAAGTCAAGGCGTGGCCGGCTAATTGAAAAGATATATGCCGCATTTCCGCATCTGAATCTTGAATAGCATATCGCGAATCTCGAATTGCACGGAAAATGCAAGCCACAAGCAAAACAGATGGATGCATAGATGGATGGATGAATAGATGGATGGATGGATGGGATGGCTGATCAGATGGATGGAGGGATAAATGATCTCAGTGCTGCTGCTGCTGCTGCTGGCATTGCAAATCGAGAATGAATGCAATTAATGTCTAATTGTGCGCAATTATTGTCAGTTGTCAGTTGTTGCTGTTTTTGTTGTTGTTGTTGCTCGGTTGCCTGTGTGATGTGCCGCATTGTAATGCAGTTGCATGTGGTGCCAAGCCGAAATCAAATGGAGATCTTCAAGGTGGCCACGTGGCGCATACGTAATGCGACCGTCCATGCCCGCTCGCTCATTACTCATACGCACCGTGCACCGTGTGCGGGCACCATTTTCGCTGTTAGATGCCTTTGCACCACGCGGCGTATGATTAACCTTCGTTTGCTCGAGCGCGTCCAATGGAATGGAATCCGAATCCGAATCCCAGTGAAATAAAATAAAGTGCAACAATGTGAAGTACTCGCAAATAACAAGAAATTACTCATGCGCCGTGTTTGCTCAGCTCAGCTCAGCCTTTTGTCATCGCTGCATCATTATGATGATGATCATCGTCGTTGTCGGTTGGGTTATTACTTTAAATGCAGATTTATGTGCATTTACTGCCACCAATGACAATCACGCGGCCGACCCAGGGACTCGCACGCCTTTTAATCAAGGCCTTGGCTGGGTGGCCGCTCTGCTGTTGCAAGGCTGCAGGCCATTACGCGAAAGAGCCACAGCCAGAGCCAAAGCCAAAGCCAAAGCCACAGTCAAAGCCAAACCCCAAGGCATCCGCAACCGCAATGGGTGGTTAAACGCTGGGCCCATAAATTCATATGCACCAACACACACATGTGCCCCGTCGATGGGGTGCTTGGTGCTTGGTGGTTGGGGTTTGCGATGGCCGCCAAAGGAAGTGCCCAAGTGCACACAAGTGAACGCTTGACTGACACAGACACAAAAAGGGAAGGACACCGAGTCGTTCCAGGGGCGAAATTATAAGTTAAACTCCTATGATTGCATGTGACAAGCAATTAGAGGCAACAATCTGCGAGGACAACGTTTAGAGACGAGTTCCCGAGAACTGCTCTATCACAGATATTTCCCCATATTTTTCTATACGGATTTGCCACCAATTTGCCGCAATTCCCTTTGTCGATGCGATGCGGCTAATTGCCTGTGCCCTGACTGCCTGACTGCCTGCCTGCCTGTTTGCCTGCTCTCTAGTATGCGAATATACTGCGTACTTTATTCCAACTAATTTGTTTTATAATATCAAAAGGCAGCAACGAACGAAAACGAAATGCTAACCGAAGCAAACACACACACAAATTATAGTGCAAAAGCGAGGCAGACAGTGCGGCGTGTGCAAGGCGATGACTAAGGGCGGGCAACGGGTAACGGTGGGGGGTTGCGGCCGCTAAAGATGGGGCACGAGAGGCACCAAGGGGTGTGTGTGTGTGTGTTTGCGGTTAGCTGGCATTAAGCTTTCGCAATGCCCTGACAGTTGAAAGCGGCAAAAACAATCGCAAAAACAGAGAGAAGGGAAACTGCATTCGCGGCCAGCCAGCCAATATGGCGCGGCACACGTGTCTATTCAGTAGTGTTTGTATTCGTATCTGTGTGTATCTGCCTGTGTATGTGTCTTAGCTGCGATTTGGTCTTTGTTTTTTTTGTCAAATGTGCCAGGCAGCACCAGAAGCAACTGCATTTCCATTCCCATTCCCCTTTAAATGAGCTTAAATTTATACTCTTATTTATTTATGATTTTTGTGGCATGCCCCTCTTGTTGGCTTGCATTATTTCCTTGATGATTCTTTGCTTAACTTTTTGCAATTTATTTTTAAAAGCCAACAACCAAAGAAATCACAGCAAGAGCACCACCAGAAATATGATAAATTTTAATTAAATTTTTGCCCGAGTATAATGCTGCGAGCGCCTTTGGGGGGTGCTCTGCAGCAACCTTGAATCAACATTCACTCTCCACACATATACGCACAGATACACGGATACAGATACAAATACAGATATTGACAGGCACCTGAATAGCAATTGCTGCTGCCTTTGGCAATTGGCACTACATAAAGCAGCAGCAGCACAGTCATCATCATAGAGACGTCAACACCGTGGCTGTGGCTGTGCTCGCCTTCTCATATGGCAGTAGACCTTGAATTCTGATTAGGAAGCGATTTAAATGTATCCATAAGTCATTTTTCTGCACCGCTCTCCCTCCCTCCCCCCGCTCGACTTTATTGAGTTATTATTAAAAGTTAATTGTGCTGCTAAAAGCCATTTGTCTCTCCTTCAAGCTGTGGCTGCGGCTGAGGCAGTGGCAGTGGCTGTGATGTGCAATTTGTGTGGCATTAGCGCAACAATTGCAAATGACTTGGGCAAAGTGTCGACGACTTGGCTGCCTGCGTTGGCTGGCTGGCTGGGTGATTGGGCAACACACACACACGGGACGTATGAGTAATGGACTGCGAAGCGAAACAGCTGGGCGCCCGCACAAATGTAATTATACCTTTAGAAGAACGAACGAGCAAACGAATGACAGCCAGTCAACAGTCAACCTACACCTCAAATCAAATGGCACTGTGGCCAAGACAAAGCGAAAAGGTTTTCCTTTCAGAATTCTGTTTGAATTTCCATTTGCATTTCCTCGGTAACATCTACCGCAATGTGACTTTATGTATTCCTCAAACGAACGAAAACTTTGAGGCTGCTGTCACGTCGCAGCTTGTAAAACTGCAGCCACAATCCGTCAAAAGTCAGTTGCAGGAGTGCCCCCAGCAGACAAATAGCCACCCATTCGTGCGTGTCAGTATGCGTGCGTATCTGTGTGTGTGTGTGTGGGAGAAACGAACTCATAAATTTGTCATAATTGCACAAATGCCAATGGAAGTGGAGGCAAAATAAAAATGCAATAAAAATATCTCATGCCAGTTACGCAGTTAGAGACACAGACCAGAACGAGAGACAGAGAGAGAGAGAGAGAGAGAGCTAGCAGAATTTCCAATACGGAAAATCTAAATGAAAATTTAGTCAGAGTCTTGTCCACAAATCGAGATCTGTGCCAAGTGCAAAAATGCAACAAATGCAGCGGCCAATTTTCATGTTCAAGGTGACAAAAAACCAAAAAGCAAGCGAACACTTGAGCCAAATGCCTCATCGTTTGGCCTCGTTTCCATTTGGTTGCCACCTCTGATCGCCGCCTGCTTCTGGCCTGTACCGCTGGCTGTTTTTCCCCCATATTTTTGCCCATTTGAGTGCTCCATGGGGGGAGGGCGGTGGATCTGTAAGCAACCTTAGATATACGCTCAAACGAGCTTTCCCATCAGTGGATTTTGACCACTTTGTACCCTACTGTGCCCACTGTACGCCCGCTGCACTCGTGTCATCCGCATTGGCAGAGCGAGCCCCAAAAAAGCACATCACCGAATGCGGTATTTGGCATTGGTCTCTGACACACTTTGCCTGCCGCACAGGCACAGGCACTGGCACCGGCACAGCCTCCTTATGGCCATATTCAATACACACATCGGATATATTGGTTGATATCGTGTCTTATTTTAATACCCTGTCCCCATTCTGCTGCTATTCGGTGTGCAATATACATTGTGGTCAATGTGGGGAATGCATTCGAAATGTTTGCGAAACATCTTTTGGCAAACGTTTGCCACGAGCCACAAATGACACACAACCTGGCCCTCCTCCTACCACTGCCCCTTCCGCTCTGCCCCTGCCACTTGCCACTGCCACACCTCGCACAAAGTATCATTTCGTTTTCATTTTACATGAAATGAAAAACTTTTGGCTGGCACAAGGCAACTATGTTTCGAAGGGGGGTCGCAATTAGATCAGCGAAAGAGGAAAACAAATAGCAAAAATAATAGAAACGGGGCTAAGACCAAAAGAGGAGAGCCGCCATGGGCAGGGTGCCCGGCGAATTGGCCTAGTTTCACAGGCGTACCACAACAAAATGGCGGCCCTTGCAACTGTTGTCGTGGCTGTACTTTTTCCACTGCCACCGCGTGTGCAATGCCAGCTCAGTGTCGGTGTGTGTGCAGTTTTCTAGGTTACAGTAGTGCACATACTACATACATAGACATGGACATGCATGTACATATATGTACATCGGTATTTGTATGCGGATGCGGATGATGATGCCGCACTGTTGCAGTCAACGCGTTGCGCCGGCCGGCAAAAGCGAATGTTGCGCAACAAACAGCTAGCCATGAAAATGCATTTCTCTCTCACCGTCAGCTCTCTCTCTCCCTCTCTCCCTCTCTCTCTCTCTCTGTATCTCGTTTGACATGCGCACTTACTCACTTACTTCCGCCGTAACTCGCCGCAAATTCAAACACACACCAACAATCGGACTCTCACACACACAGACGAAACGCTGATGATGCTTTTAGGGGTGTGGGTGTGGGTGTGGGGGCTGAGGGGTTGCTTCAAGGGCCAGGGGCAGCGAGCGACGACGTAGGAGGTGCAACGGCACGTGTTCGCACACAGATGCACAAATTGTGTGCAATTTGTCGCTGCCAACGCTGCAGCTGGCTGCATCGTCGACATCGACATCGTCGCTCTGACGTCGTCACTGGCTCGGGGGAAATGTGGTGGGGAAACGGAAAATCTGGCCACAGCTTTGTGGGCCTTTGGGGGTGAGCCAAAAGTAATTCATATCGATACAGGCACATTTGGTTGGAGAATGGTCTTAAACTGATTTATATGGAGAGTAGAGGTTGGGTTGTACCCAAAAATGTCATCTGTGAGCCCTTAAATGACTGGCATCACTGCAGCAGCTGTTAGAATGATTCATTCCCACTCAATTTATTCAGTTCCAAGCACTATCCACCACCGATTACTGATCATTGATCACTTATCACTGGCATGCCTCGTTGAGCATATATTTATACGATTTTCGTCTATTGCTAAACGACTACACAGGTATTCTGGCGGCTACTTAAATTTCCATTAATTCTGCTCAACCATAAATCAGAGATTTAGTTGGCGCTTCCTTCTCCATGATCAACAGATCCAACAGAAGCAACAGATCCCCACCAGATACCCCACCAGGTACACTTTGAGTATAATAAACAATTTGGAATATGCAAATGCATCGCTGTTGGAATTGTTTTGCGGTCGATTCACTTTTCATGGCTAATTAATTTTCGCATTGCGCAAAATGAATTAATAATGCGAAATGCCATGAATATGCAAACGTGCGAATACGAGTATATCCCACATGCAAAACATGCATATAAATACGATATATACACATGTATATGTGCATCTATATAAAAATATATCTGAAATTTATTGTTGCCGTCGCCTCAGTCGCCTCAGTCGCCATAATTAAAAGCCAAACAAGCAGCAGCCCCAGAAGCCAGTAGCCACGACTTGGCTTTGGGGCTCACCCGCCCGCCAGGTGATTTCATTTGCAAGTTGTTTGGCTCAGTTTTTTGTTGGTTTGGTTTTGTTTTGTTTTGGATTTTGATAAGGCAATCTTTGTGGCTAATTATACGCTTAGTTGACTGATCGAGACGGGCGTCGAGGGCGTCAAATGGGGGGTCCCTGGGGCCAGTGGGAAAACAAATGCACAGCAGCAGCCCCTCTGGCAAACAATGAATGGAAAATTGCTCGGCTTACATCACCCTTGTAGGGGGCAGGGACTTGTCCAACTAATGGTTTTTCACATACATCGTCGTTGTTTTTATACTGTTTCGTTTCATTTGTTTGATTAATATTTAGGGTCTCAATTGGTGGATCAGCCAGGGGATGCGGCTACCCTTGGAGTGCACACGTGTCGTGGAAAACTTTTTCTCTTGGATCTCTTGCATCAGCAACAAGCTGACGTCAGCAGTGTCAGTGGCAGCAACAGCAACAGCGACAGAGACTGCAGCTGGGGCTGGGGCTGGGGCTGGGGCTGGGGCTGACATTTTGCATTTGGTGGGCGTGTGCTTTCCGTGAGTGGTTTGGAGGGGCACTGAGGCAAGAGCCGGCTTAATTAAAGCAGAGCAACAGCATCGGCACGCCTCACAGCTTAGAATTCTCTGCGTCGTTGCAACCCCACAAATGTTGACAGTCGCTGAAACGAGGCACGGCACTTGTGGGCGGGAAGCAGCAAAACTGCATTAAAATTCAAATGCCGGCAATGTCAGGGCTGCCTCCCCCACCCCCACCCCCACACCCACACCAGAGGCAGGGCCACGACAGGCAGAGAGGAGGTACGGGGCACAGGCACACCAGTGGCATTTAGAGACCTAAAGAATATACAGATACTTAGTTTTTAAACGAAAGATACTCTGTATCTTACGGCTATATCTACTGTAAAGTGACTCCTCAAAGACCTTCTTCCATTCATATATTTCCTTGAATATCTTTTTGAACAAAAAAACCAATCATTTATTATATTTAGAGCTCATTCACCAATGAAATCTCTCAATATATCATACGATATAAGTAATGTTCTCTGTATATTTCAACAAACAAATTCCCGAAAAATGTTTGCAACAAGTCAGAGGCAATTCATTTTCACCTAAGCAGCAAACATGACAGAATTTCTCATTTCGGATTTTTGTTTGGGATTGTTTTTCCTTTTTATTTTTTTTTGCATACCAAATTGTTGTTAGCGGCCATGTTTCAGGGCACAAAAACAAGAAGAGAAGAACGTCAGCGGGGGCTAAGAAATCCATCGCATACAGCCTTTGTGTGTGTGTGTGTGTGTCTGTTTGAGGTAAAAAACAAAACAGAGCAAAACGAAACGGAAAACAAAACGTTGGGCCAAAGAGAGGGGCGGGGAGAGAGAGTCACACACTGACATCAAGGCAAATTGCGGGCCAAAAGCAGAAATGCCGACAAACACTCAAACACACACACACACACCCATACACCCATACAGGGACAGAGACAGAGAAACATTAGTTGGCAGCGTATAAAGGAATTGCAAATGTATTCAAGGTCAGGGCAGACATGAAAAACGAGAAACGTCGACGTCAGCGCAGGCAGAGTGGCAGTGGCAGTGGCAGAGGCAGAGGAAGATTCATGGATGGTGGGTGGAACCTGACCACCCACCCACCCAACCACCCACACAGAGAGGAGAAGCAGAAACTAAAATCAATATGGCAACACTTTTAAGGGTTGCGGCGAAAAACCGCCAAACCCTTGAAACCCGTACCCCCCCTACCCCCACCCACAGGCCCCACCGCCTGGTGGAAAAAAAAAAGGAAAAAAGGAAAAGGGAAATCAACGTCATCAGAGTGGTTCAGTGGGTCGTCATAAATAATGCTTCGGTTTTCCCGCGCATTTTCGGCTCTCTCTCTCTATCGCTCTCCTTCGCGCAATGAGCACAAAAATGGCGGCCCACGAAGCCGGGTTCGAGTCGGAGAACATTGCGCAGGCTTCAGATACAAAGAGACACAGAGAGAGAGAGAGAGCTGCGGTCCATCGCCTTGGGCGAAATTTTAAATCGGGAATACATTTAATTACAGCCAGGATCCCACTCTGAGGGTCCGCCCCATCCCCCTGGACGGCACACACCATTCTAATTAAGTCCAGCCAATTACACGCAACAACAGCAACAGAATTGCAAATTGCAAATTGAGTTTTGAGTTTTTCCTTCAACGCTTCTGCCTCTGCCCCCGCCTCTGCCTCTGCAAAGGAATCGATAATGGTTCAAGGTTAGCTTGCGTGACATTTTCCGCTCCAGTCGCCCGCCCGCGAGCAACAATTTTTGCCCTGCCAGTAATTGGAAAAGTCGAACTGAAGTAACCGTAAAGTAAACTAAAGTAGAGTACGGGGAAAACCTGAGCCCGGAGTTGCGTGTGCCATCATCATTATGGCGTATAGAAACTGGCGGCGACTGGTAGCCGGGTAGCCGGGCAGCCGGGGCGTATGTGCGATATTACATTTATGTATTGATTTTCATGCAGAACGGCAGAACGGCAGAACTGGAGAGCCAAACCCGATCCGAAAACCAGTTATTATCATAATTATTGGCAGGAATTTCCCCATGCAAAATGCAAATAGATTTCTTATTCAAATTGCAACATTTCTTAATGCCATTTCTAAATCCCCCCCCCTTCATCTCGTTGCAGGTGAGTAATTTGTCGCTGGCTAATGTGACGGGCTAATGTCTTTAATTGCCTTCTGTGAGTATGAAAGCGATCCAATCATGTCTATAAATACATATTCCGCACATATTCACAAGCATATCCGTGTGGGCCGCGGATACAAAGTGGGACCTTGACATGTCAGCAGCAGTAGCAGCAGCAAGTTTGTTTGCTGTTTTTTGTTTTTGCTTGCTAAATAAATGGTATCTCAATCGAATTGGAAAGTTGTCTGCTCCTCGAGAGTCGAGTCTCGGTTCTGGCTGTGGGTTTGGGCTTGGGTACGGGTACGGGTTTGTGCCCCACGGAGTTCGGGGTCTATGCTCCCAAAAGTATGCCATCGACAGCGACGATCCTTCAACCCTGCACGCCTCAATTGTTTTAATTAGCATAATGACACTTAACAGTGTCTAGACGGCAACAAACAGCAGATTTCGAGCTGATTTTCTCTAGTATTTTTCTTCTTCTCGAGCTTTTTCCATTTTTCCTTTTTCCCAATCATGATTTGCTGCTGGAATTTCCCATGCCCCGAAAAATGAAAAACACACACAAATTCCGGCATAAATCAGAGTAAAAACGGCGACATCCGCATGCTGGTCTGGTCTTTTGACCAATTAATTGATAAACATAAATCACAACAAATTTGTGCCGACAGTGCAGTAAAACCGTTGTTTGCTTAGCCCGGCAGAAAGTGTTTCCCTTTTAGGGGGAAAACAAATAAAAAGAAACCCCTCTATAATTTACCGCCTGGCAACAGTACCGAATGCATTTTGAACGAACGATTTCTGAAAGTGTTTATCAATGTTTAACAATTAGTCATTTCATGAGGAAGAGCACCGCACAGAACGGAGAACAGAGAACAGATAAAGAGAGACAGAGAGACAGAGAGACACAGAGAGGCGTTCACTAATACTACACACACACGCACACCTTCGGCCATAACAATAATCATTATAATAAAATAAAAACCGCTGGCCACTTGGCCTTGGACTAGGTTGATTGCATTCTAGCGGTCAATGCCGCCGACGGCGTCGTCGTCGTCGTCGCTGCCGCTGCCGCTACCGCTGACGTTGCCGACTAGCAACAACAACAGCGGAGCAGCAGCAGCAGCAACGAAAATTGAAAACGATCGCTTAACCTGCTGTCTCCCTCTCTCCCTCTCTCTTTGCTTTCTCCATCTCTGCGTGTAAATTTCTGCTCTCTCTCTCTCGCTCCCTCTCCTATTTGCTGTATTAAAAATCGTATTTATTTGTTTTGTTTTTTAGTGTTTGTTTTTTGTTTTGTTTTTGCGCAATGACAAAAGAAAAATATCGGAGCGGAGAAGCCAACAAACAACATTTTCGAATCAACAGAACGGCAGCAGCGGCAGCAACTATTTATAAAATGCGCTTGCCTGGCCAAAGTATCTCCCTCTTTGTCTCTATCCCGCGGCAGCAGGCGCGTGTGTATCCGTGTATCTGTTGGCTGTGTGTGTGTGTGTGTTTGCTGCCCGTGCGAGACCGACCTGCAATGCCGGAAAGCAATAGCAAACGTCGTCAGAGCATCGCTGTGACGCCAGCCCATGACGACAGTTCTCGACGAAGAACGAATGTATCTTTTGGATACATTTCAACAGAATAACAGAAATAACACATAAAAACCGCCCGACGCTGGTTTACCTTTGAATGGCATTTGCATAACAAGTGTCAAAGCCGAGAGAATCCCTCCGGCCATCCTCCGTCCAGCCAAATCGGATTCGGATTCGGATTGGGATGGGGCTGGGGATGGGGATTGGGTCTCTGCTCTTCCCAAGATCCTTCTCTCGTTCTCCCCACATAAATAATTCAGAATTTTTAGAATACGTTACGGATCTGTTCGGCTCTGTTCTGTTTCCAGGCCACAGTGCATTCAACCTCTGGGAGGGGTGTTGCCCCGAATGCCCCCCCGACACCACGACACCCCGAATGCGAGTCAGTTCATTCGCTTCTGGCAAACAGTTAAATTTTGAAATAACTACGCGCCAGGCCAGGCCAGTATTATTAGCCGGTAATTCGCAAGTGCTGCTGCTGCTGCTGCCCCGAACCGAACCGAACCGAACCGGCATTTAAATTGTATTAATTTGTATTTAAATTTAATTTATATTGCTGTTGCTGCAATCTGGTACCTTCTCTTTATATTTCCTGTTTTGTGCCATCAGCATAGCGAGCATCCCATGATAAATGATTAATGATAAATTACCACTTAGTCTTTTGTTTGAACCAAATCGCTTTGGTATACGCTCGTGATCACGTCATCGGTATCGCCATCGAAAAACAGGTTGAAATGCAGGCAACAAATCCGCAGAAAATCTACCGTTTGCTGCTATGATTTTTATGGCTTTCTCCATTGCTCAAAAAAAAATAAAACCCCTGCCAGAAGATAACCGAACTGTGGACTGGCAAACCCATAACCTTGACGCCCCATGCAATCGGTCAGGCCAGAAATATACTTCAAGTATTGCCACAGTCCCATTCGCATTCACATTTCACACCATTTGCCATTTACTTTTGGCAACGCACTCGTTTATTGCCTTGCAATGCTTAGGTTTTGGGTTTTCTGAATGGCCAAAAGTGGCCAGAGGCCAGCGGCAGACTCCCAGCCCACTTCCTGTTCGGCTTACGACTCCCCCTGTGGTTGCTGGTGGACAGCAAGTGTGGGCGAGGCTGGCTGTTCAGGTGCTCAGATCTGGCCTGGCCTGTGCTGGCATTCTGATGATGAATGACTGCAACATTTATAAATACTCGTACGAGTAGCGAAAGCCGCCGAGCAGGCAGCCATCATCATAATGAAATAAGCTAAGCATAACAAATGCGTCGAAATATTTGCGACAGGTTGCAATAGCCAACAGACAGCCATACAGCCATACAGCCAAATGGCCAGCATTAGGGGGAACAACAAAAATTATATAAAATCACCGAGCGCGAAAACAGCAAAAGCAAAAACCCGAGTCGTCACTCAATGTGCATGGCCTTGAAGATTTCGCTGCAAAAAACACACACAAACCAGCAGAATGAATATCATAAAAATATTCGCACAAAAACAAAAAAAAAACAACAGAATGAAACCCAAACAAAAACCAACAAAAATGATTATAATGAAAGCCACTAATTTGCCGCAAAAATCAAATAAAATCAAATGAAATTTAATAAATGCATAAAATGCGAAGAAGGAAACTTTTAATTGAATTTCCAGAATCCGTGCACCGTTTAAAACTGATTGAATTGTCATTGGTCTAAGCCCTAAAAGAGCCGCGTATTATTGAAATTATTGTCATGGATTATCATGAATAAATTCTGGCTAATTGCCTGTATTCCGCTCTCTCCCTCTCTCTCTCTGATATCAGCCTGGTCAATTTTCAATTACGACTTTTTTAATCGCGTTTTGGCCGGTCAAGTGGCTTTTGGCCAAAATATTGATTAATTGCAGTCATGAGGTTAATAGGATTACAAATTGTTTGTTGTTTTGTTGCTGTTGCGACTGCTGCTGTGGCACGCTAGATGGCGTGCCAAGTAATGCTGTGTGGATCGTCAACGATTTTGACAAGTCAACAACGAGATTTGACTCTGGCGCGAGGTAGATTGATGGCGAATGACTTGCCACCTGCCATTGGCCTCTAAGTTGCCCAAAACTTTTTGCAAATCTCCCTGTAAGCAGCTTTTCGAAATCTGTTCGCCAACTTGCAACGTGTTGCCGCTGCCGCTGCTTCTTCTGCTTCTGACTGTCTCTGGTTTCAGCCGGCAAACATGCAAACTGTTGATTTGTGGTTTCTTAGTCATTGTCATTTTCACAGCATATCCCCAGCCTCAGCCCCAACCTCAGCCCCAGCCTCAGCCTCAGTCGCAGTCGCAGTCTTGAGGTCAGTTTTGAAGCTATGATTTTATTACAAGCTGAAATGCAACCGCAACAACATTTTGCCGGCTTTTGTTTAAACTTTAGCACAACGGGATTTTCCACAAACAGCAAAGGCACTCTAATTGCCATTGTATGACTGGCTGTTGTTGGCTTTACAGCGCCAACAATAACAACAATAACAACAAGTGCAACAAGCAGCAGCCGCAGCAGCAACAATTGCAAAAAGCTTCATCATCATTACAGGCCTGGCTTTCTCGTTGTTGTTGTTGTTGTTGCTGTTGTTGGTGTTGTTATTGCTATTGGTGTTGCTGGCCAGCAGCTATTGCTTTTGGCGTCAAGCTGTCTGAGTCGAGTCGAGCCGAGTCGAGCGGCTTTTCCAGCCAGCCATTTCCATTCACTCGCATGCAGTGTTTTTCCCCCTCATTCGAGCTTAAACAACAGCAGCCACAACTCGCAGCAGCAACAGCAGTATTCGTAAAGCTTTATGCATTTATTTATTACATTACATTGCATTACATACATGCCTTAATTAAGCAAAAGCACCGTTTTTTTGTTCGTTGTTGTCTCACAAATAAGTAGGGTTTTTGCTTCTTTCTTATGCTTATCGGACTTACTGACTAATTATTGCTTTATGAGGTGGAACGTTCTTTCCACAAAACCACCTCCATGGAGTGTGTGTGTTTTATGCACGGCACTCGTAAATCCCACCCAAAACGGGTACGGAAAATAATTACTCAGAAAGAAGCGGGGGGCAGACATGTTGTGTGTGTGGGGGGGCCTGCACATTGCGTGCAATTTCCACCTGAAAAGCGTAAATTATGGCGCTATTTATTTATGTTGCTGCTTTTATTGCCGTGTGCCAGTTGCATTTGTTTAAAATGCCATTTGACAAACATCAAAGCCGTTAAATGTTACTTTGACATGTGGCACATGTGTGCACGTGCCCCTGCCCCTGCCCGTGCCCCCAAGGGCTTTATACGGGGGTGTTTCGCAGTGTTGCAGCGTTGCACAGTGCACAAGCGGCGGGGCCTTATGGCCAATTAGATGAGTGAAATGTGTCAACAGCAGGGGGCGAGGTAGAGAGACCAAGGGAATCATTAAAGAGTCACCACCCGATCAGGGGTTTTACCGTTTATGGCCTCCTACACCCTACACCCTACACCCCACCCCTTCCCTTGTAGAGGGAGCAGTACTCAATTACAGCATTTGTTGAAATACCTGGCAGACAACGAATGCCATTCCACCAGTCGTCCGTCCGTCGAGTCTGAGTAATCCAGAAATTCTTTGGAAATGGCTCGCTTATCGCGCAGTGCTCCGCTCTTGACCAACATTTCATTCAGTCGCCAGTCCACAGTCCACCGGCAATACGATGCACTTCCCATTTCACATTTCTGTGCTTTACATTTCACATTTCACATAGATTCGCAATTATATTAAAGTGCTTTGGCAGTAAACAAAATGCCGTTCGCAGAAACGGATACGGATACGGAAATAAAGCGCCGAAAGCGGGACAGCGCCAAAGAGAAGAGAGGACTGGACTGGAGTGGAGTGGAGTGGAGTGGAGTAGGGAGTGATGGAAAAAACGGATCTGGTTTGCTGACACAGCACAAAGGACTCTCGCATCTCTAAAAGGGACTTGCTGACATTTTCCAACCCGCTTTTCCTGTTCTGTTGCCGGTTTTTGTTGCTGTCATTTGATAGACGTAGTTTATTCCTTTATAGACAGTTTTGTATCCCCCCAGTCCAGACCCCACCGCAGGTCACACAAGTCGAAAAGCCAAAGCCGAATCCTAGGCACTCAAAGCATTTTTATTTCCCCTCTTTCGCCCATTTGTTTTCCCATCGCTTTTCTTTTGCCATTTTTTTTTTTTTTGCCCCTTTTCTGGGCGTTGCCATGGAAAAGCGTTTTGTCAAAGCGACAGGTGAGAGTGGGCCGCATCTACGCTCTGGGATGCTTAAATATTTAAACAGCGAGTGGCCAGATGCTGGGCAGAAGTGTTGGCCAAAACGGGCGGCGGGGAGGACGAGTGGGAGGAGGCCAAAGGTAAAAATAAACGATGCCCTGGTTAATGGAAGAGAATCAGCCAAGCAAGGCCTGAAAATAGCAGCAGCAGCAGCAGCAGTAGGCGTGGCAGAAGCTAAATGGCCTGAAAGGGCTTGCCCGGAACAGTTAGACCCGAACACTCGGAACTCGGAGTCCGTTAAAGTGCTGGCTAAGATGATGTCTTAAGTTGCTGGAACGAAACGCCGATGGAGGGTTTTCCTTTTTCCCAGATTTTTCCTCCGAAATCACTTTTGACAGCTGCAAGCTTCCGACGATGCTGCTGCGATGCTGGTGCTGCCACCGATTGTTGCACTTCAACTTGGCCACTAATGAGGCGTGACATTGATGATGACTCGGGCACGCTGGGGCCCAATCGCCGGATCATTTGTAATGTGTCATGATTATGCAATATTCGTGCAACAATTACGGCCAGACATTTGCATAAAAGCGGACGCCCGTCAGGCCCCAGTTTGAGTGGCAATTTTCCACTCAACTCGGCCCGGCTCCAGCGAAGGCCCAATGGAAAAGCGGGCCAAAACCGAACGTCGAACGGCGAACGGGTTGGCGAGAGACAAACAGGAAGCCGAGAACTGCAGGCGGGCTGCTGCCTGCCTGCCTGCCGGCTGCCTGCTTGGATTCATTCGATCTTTGGATCTGCGCATGCGCCGCGGCGAATGACAGCTCGGCCTGGACAGTGGACATTGGACATTGGACATTGGACAGTGGACATTCGAGAGACACTGCGAACCGGCCGGCTGCCGGCTGCAGTGACAGCTGTTGATTGATGAATCCTACAGCCTGCCCCCGGGCCAGCCCCACGGGGGCACAGTCCCACAGACCCAGACGAAGCCTGTCGTCCAGTTGACGTCTTTGCAGCTTGCGGCGATCTTTAAGCTATCGAACTCTCCTTAGCTCTCCCAGCTCTCCCAGCGCCAGTGCTGGCTGGCTCTCTCTTTCTCTTTCCATCTCCACAGAGTAGGAGAGAAGATGTGGCAAAAGATTGATGATGACGCAAGCCCCCGTGGCCGCTCTTCTCTCCGTTTTATGGCCGCGCTTGTGCAATAAACACTTCTAATTGTAATTAATGAGGCGATTGTTTAGTTTTTATGTGTTGATTTTTTTCTGATTTACCGCCCCACAGTGCAACACAGTGTCCCTACTTGCCACAACTGTGCGCTGCAACTGTCCCAAGTTCGAGTCCGCGAGTGGTCCAGCATAAATGGAGCATTGAACCTTGAGCGATAATCAGCACTTGGACACTTGGAAAAGGGCTGCCAACCAACAGGAGCTCCATCTCCCTCTCTCTCTGTCTCTCTGTCTCTCTGCCTAGATTAATTCGTTCAAGCCGTAAACTGGCCAAGTACGAGAGTGTAGTCGTATCTGGAATTGATTTCATGCAGGAGGCCAGTGTATGTGCTTGGGCCACAAGACAAAGCCCGAAAGACAACGAAACTGAAAAGAAAAGCAAAGAAAACAGAAAGAAGACAGCCCAGGACTGCTCTGCTCTGCTCTGCTCTGCTGTGGCTAGAGCCCTGTCCTCTTGGCCACGTTCATATTCCTACGATTCTGGTGCTGCCTGGTTTCTGTGCATTGAACTTGATTGCCATTGCCATTTTCCCCTCTGCTGTTTTTTGCGGCCCTTACTGGCTGGCTGGCTGGCTGTGTCCTGTTCTGTCCTCTGTGTTCCATCCAGTACTCCACGTACTCCTCATGCTCGTACCCTCACCTCTCGTCGTCTCTCGTATCCCGTCTTCTAGCCAGCTATCGACGCGGATTTATCTTAAATGCTGCGTTTAGTTTTCTGTTTTTCCAAGCTGTTTCTCTCTCTGTCCCGTTGTCGCTTTTCCCTGGCCTTTTTAGCTTCGTGTTTTCGTATATTGGCAAACACTTTTCGGTCTGTTCAAATTAATGGCTCCGGGGTGCGCCTAATGATCCCCGGCCCCGGCACCGGCACCGGCACACAAACTACAGAAAGTTCACTCCAATGAAAATGTCAGCCGGAGCCTTTTTATTTGCTCTAGCCATGCCATGCCACATGCCCCAGAGAGACAGCCAGGGAAAAGACACAGGGAAACACGACAAAGTGGGGGAAAACTACGAAATATGTTTAACAAAAAATCAAAATAATTGCATTGCTGACGCGTCACGCCAGGGGGGAGGTGCAAGGAGGGACGTACGTCCTATATGGGGGCGTGTCCAGGTGTTTGTTGACATGCCGCTTTGCATGCGGCCTGCATGAGCAGCACTCATAAATCAGGGTGCCAAGAGGGCCCAGGGGTCAAGCGGTGCAGCATGTTGCAACAAAATCTGCTGCTAAGTGCGGGGCTTCGAGTGGCTTCTATCGAATCTTTGCATCGTATCGATAGCCCAAGTAAGGCAGCCACTTTCAAGAGATCTCTCTCTGAGGCTGAGGCTGAGACTGAGGCTGAGGTACTTTCCCCCACGAATGGATGCTGCCGCTGCTGCTCTTGTCTCCGACTCTTTTGTCAACATTAACATACGTAAGTGTCAGCTGCATGTTGCTACTGTGACTGCAGCTTCAACAGGGGCAACATCTCGTTGGATCGGCGATCGCATGCGGCTTGATGCTGCCACTGCCACACACTGCCACTGCCAATGCGACCGTGTGGCGGGGGCCACAGAGGCCAATTGATTTATCGTGACAATGAGTGCAGCTCCCGAGCTTCGCTATCGATGTGTAAATTTGAATTTCGTGGCTCATAAAGTGGACAATGGAGGCAGCACTGAAAGACAAATGTGGCAGGACCCAGATTGTTGTCAGCAGCATGTTGCTGCTGCTGCTGCTGCCACACTGCCACTGCCACTGCTGTTACTGCAGCACTAAAAAGTGAATGCCCTCACGGTGACGTCACTCGTGCAACTCCAGTTCCAGATCCAGTTTCTCGCCTCAGTAGCAATTATCGAGCCCAAAGAGAGGCAGAGAGTGGCAGAGAGTGGCAGAGAGAGCGAGCGGGAGGGAGAGAGAAAAGCGAACGATGAGCAAAATACAGAATCCCGAAGAAATATGGAAACCAAAACAAACTGCACGATATCAAAACAAAGCCAAATGATTGAGGGGGCTGCAGAGGAGGAAAAGGAGGAGGGGGGGACAGAGGAGAGGAGAGGAAAATCGAGTGGAACGAACTCTGTTGCACTCTACAGTGCTGTGGCAGCGGCAACTGTGGGAAAGAGGCAATGTGCCGGGTCGACGGGTGTTGAAGTGGAACGTAACGAATGAGCGGGCAACAGGCGATGGCAACGGGAGGACGGAGAGTGGAGTGCTGTGGCAGATGCAGTGGCAGTGGCAGAGAGGCAGAGAGGATGCACACTCTGAGGAAGAGGGGCCAGTGGCTGTGGCAGTGTCAGTGGCAGTGGCAGGAACGATGACTAAATGCAACAAGCTGCGACTTTGACTTGCATTTCGCTGCATTTCGTATGTGGTAGTAAACTAAAGTTGATGATCAACTTCAATGGCAAGTGGCAGCAGCAGCAGCAGCAGCAACAGCTTGAGCATTATCTACTGTTGCAACAACAACATCCCATTCGAGTGTATGTAGCACAAAGGCAGAAGCAGAGGCAGAGGCACACAGCAGCTGTGGCAGGAGGAGAGGCTTGGCTGGCTGGCTGGCTGGCTGGCTGGCTGTGCCGAGTGCCGCAGCACTCGCAAGTTGCACAAACATGTTGCTCACTGGCTCCGCGACATGATTCTGAGGCGCAGATATAAAACCGAAAAACAACAGCCACAGCCACAGCCACAGCTACATCCCAGATCCACATCCACATCCACAGCAAAAGCAAAAGCAGCAGCAACGAACGACGACTCTTGGAAGAGGCACAAAACAACACCAGCTACGACGACGACGACGACGACGACGACTACGACGATTGGGGGATAGCCAGAACAAGAACAATGTTGGGCTAGGTTCCTCGCGGAACTCTACCCCTCCACAGCCCACAGCCCACCCCACCCTACCCCAGTTCTCTCTTGGAGATGCCGTTTGGCCGCTCGCCATCGTCGTTATTATCATCTGGTTTTGGTCTTGGGGTCTGGACAATTCCTACCTTCAATCGTAGCAGGCCATCCCCATCCCCATCCCCCACCCATCCCCAGAAACAACTATTGTCCATAGCCATTGCTGCTTATTGCAGTGGATGGGATGTTTGTTTGTTTGTTTGTTTGTTTGTTGGTTTGGTTGCCTTTTGGTTAAGGCTCTCTTGTCATTGTAGTTGTTTTTGCTTTAATTTAGATGCATCTTGAACAGTTTTTTTTTCCTTTTTTTTTTTTTTGTGGCTGCAAACATGGAAAATGCCAGAAAGGAAACTTTCATAAGATAAACAAAAGTTATATATGCATATATGTATGAGGAGCAGCGCGGAAAGGCTTAAAGGGTCCTCTGAATTGGTGTGGACTCGGATAGTTTTTCCATCTACGAAAATGTACGAAAAGCTCCATAACTAATTGTGTGTTTCCCTTCTCCTTTCCTCTCGTTTCAGGTGAGTTTTCTCTCTGGTCTGAAAGTGTACGAAATCTGAGCTAAATGGCAGAGTAAGTCATACGTTTAGAGCGCCCTCCCTCCTCCCTTCTGCGATCCATTAAAAGCAATCAGAAATGTGCTGGGGCGCCGCGCCCCTCTTTTTGAATCACAATCGACAATGAGACAGGAAACAAGGAGCGTAAAATTGTTCAACCAGCTGCTTTATTCACATTTTCATACCCTTCAAGAGGGTATTATGATTTTCTTGGCTCTCAACAATTACCACATACTGACATTCCTGGCAGACACTTTTGTGGCTATTGATATTTGAGAGTATCTCAAGCGTCGGTTGTCATTCCTCTCTTGTTTTTGTGCTGCTGCAGTGGCAATCAACTCATTAGCTTAAGGTCCCCTGCCCCACCACCCAACAAGAACAAAGGCGGCTTGGGCGAAACCGCGTTACGCATTTTTAATTGCCAACTTGGGCTGCCAGACAAAAGCCAACACACAACTCTGCGGCGGCAATTAAAAAATTAAGCAACAAATTTTTTGCATCAGCTGATGGGAGTGGAGCCCTGAGGGATGGAGGAGGGGTAGGGGCAGGGGCTCTGGCAATGTCAACGAGTCGCAGAAGCATTTCCTGCCAAACAGAAGTGGAGCTCGAGTGGAGACCGCAAGGCCCAAAAGCCCGAGCCCCAGCCCCAGTCCCAGTACCGACTCTCCGTCTTAGAAGCTCCACTGGGAGCAATGGGAGCAATGGGAGCAGCATGGTGGCTGCCTCTCTTCTCTGGCTGTAATTTATGCGCCTCTTCGACGCGCTTGCCAATTGCTGGGGCTGCTTCTTCTGTTCGCTGTTGTTATTGTTTTTTGTTCCAAGAAGCATTCAGCCGGCATCCCAACCCATCCGCTATACGTATGATTCGTACGAGTATGCCATCCTCCATCCTCCATCCGCCGCGTATGCCATTCTCCATCATCCGACCCGACCGTCAGCTTTGCGCCCCCGCGCAACATTGCAAAGATTTCTTTATTACTTGGGCACGTTCGTTCCCGTAGTTGTTGCTGCTGCTGCTGCTGCTGCTGGGGTCGAGGCCGGTCATTAATATCCACGCATGGAGTTCACTTCAGTTCGGTACGGTACACTCCCCTTATCCGCAATGCCACTACCACCACCACCACCCACTCACAGCTCCTCCGCATCGCTGTGCCTCTTCCACATACCCCACCGCGCACCGATTCGTTCCAATCTGAATCAGCTGTATGCATAATATTTGTTGTTTGTTGATTCTGTCAGCGTGTTGAGGATCCGCTTCGTCACCTCATCGCTGGGGTCTTCATCGTCTTCTCTGCTGCTGATTCTCTTGTTTCTTCTCCATCTTTAGCTTCATCATCCTCTTGGTCTCTGTCTCCGCCTCTGTCTCTGTTTCTGTTTCTGTCTCTGTCTCGGGCTCTTGTGAATCTTTGCGCGATTCTTGTCCAGGTCAGTTCTGTTTGGCATGGGGGGATTGGGATTGGGATTCTCTCCGAGATGTTGTTGTTGTGGCTATACGTGAGTGGCTTTGCCAAGCAGAAATCTTTGTCTCTGCTCTGCTACGCTTCTGTCGCCATTTCCACAGAGCACAACAGCACAGAGCACAGAGCACGACTTATCTGCGTTGTTGTTCCTGTGGTTGTTGCCTCTTTCTGTTCTGTTCTGTTCTTCTGATGCGACAACAATCACGAATGCAGGCCTGATAATGATAATCATTATGATGATGATGTGCCTGTGGCCTAGATGTTGATAATGATGTTTGTTTGCTGCCAAAACTGCCACACAATGGATCAAATATGAGTTTTTCCACTGCAGATAGAGGCCTCTGTTGCCTTCATTTCTCAGTCACCATAATCTTACTAAATTAATCCTATTAATGCCTTCTAAAAGTCGTACTCGTCGTATAATCCTCCCATTCTCCGCCGTGCCTGTCTATTCTCCCATCTCTTCCATTCTTCCATACAGCACTCTTGCAAAGCCCTTGTCCAGGGCTCTTCCTAGTTGGAATCCTGAGGTCTCTGTCTTTCGGTCAGGTGGCCCGGTGTCTTATAGAAGTTGTTTGGCTGCTCTTCGTCCTCCCATCTTCCGTCATCCTTCTGCACTTCTGCACTTTTGCCCTTCTGCCCGACCATTTGCTAGTCTTAATCTTTTGCCCCGATGTTATTCTCCGCCTTCTTCTACTTCTTCTTCTTCTGCTTCTGCTTCGTTGTTATTGTGGCCGTCGTTTTTTGACCGGCCGGCCGGCATTATATCTCATTACAGAGATCAGCATAAATAAGCAGTGAGCACGCCGCACCACGAGCACCACCACCACCACCACCAGCGACAACAACAACAACCGAGGAGGAGGAAAGAACGGGCCATGCAGCGATTAAGCGATACATTCAGCCATGTTCATGTATTCCCCAAAGAGCACAGAGAATGGGAGAGACAAGCAAAGAGACAGAGAGAGAGAGAGAGCGCGAATGAGGAAGAGGTAGAGGGATATACACTCGTAGTACTCGTAGCTGGAGAAAGGGCACTCGCACTCGTACTCGTACACCCGACGAGGCAATTGAACTCGATTGCAGCGCGTGAAGGTGGACATGACGGACCCCGCTCTCTGTCGCTGTCCCTGTCTCTGTCTACTAACCATTCCATTCCCCCTAACCATGTGATCTACCCATTCCCCCATTGCCCATTGCCCATTCCCGATGCTGATCTTCTGGGCAAAATAGAATTTGTTATTGTTGCCGTTTGCCGTTGCAGTTGCTGTTGAGGCAGGGCAGGGGCACTGGCAGTGGCAGTGCCTTGACCACATGCGTCATCATCATCATGTTGCCGGTGTGTAAAAACATGATCATTACACACACACACACGCACACACAAAGAGAAGAGAAGAGAGAGCGTATGAGTGGGGATACTGATTCCCCACTGGACATGGAGCCGGCTGCTGATTCAGCCTCCTCCTCCTGCTTCTCTGGATGCGCCTCGTTCAGGCGTTTTTAATGATGCGTCAGAATATTGTTTACGCATCATTTTACATGTCGGCAAATGGGAATGGGAATGGGATGTGGAGTGGAGTGGCATGGAGGCACGAGGAATATCATAGATGCTCCCTCCCTCTGGGCACATGCTGAATAGATGGGATGCAGCAGCAGCAGCGGCAGCTCGAGCTCTGCTATAAAATTATGAAAGCCATCTCGAAGACGAGGCTCTCTGCCAAATTCCATCGTGATGTGTGCATTAAAGCACGAATTAGCCCCCGGCCATGGCAACAAAGTCTGTGTATGTCTTAACCCATCTCTGGGCGAGCAGTGGATGCGAGTGTGGATGTGGATGGACGGTTACTGGGGCGTCCTTATTAGCCAGGAGAGACCTTCTGGTGAAGAGACTCTCCCCTGGAATACTTTAAAGAAATTTCAATAAACCTGAAGTTGGGAAATGGGAAATGTTTTAATCTTTCAATCTCTTCTTTTTTTTCCTCTCTCTCGACTCTCGACTCCCCGCTGTCCGGAGCATTGTCCATATTTTCCTCAATAATAAAGCGCCTTAAATGTAGGTCCTCTGCCATCCCCTGTCGAAAAAAACTTTTGAATTTATGATTGAACAGCAGCCATGCAGCCGAACGCCTCCCCCCGTTGAAGGATCCACGCTGTGCGGCACAAAGAAATTCCAATATCGTTTTTATGCCTACGGTTTTTGGGGGGGGGCACACGGGGACAGGGACAGTGTGTGCACACGGAAAAGTGTTGCCATGGCGCCCGGCCCCCAAACAATGTGCAACAGCAGCAGCAGCAGCAACAAGAAGAAGCCGCTGCTGTTGCATTTATGCTTAAGCTTCTGTTTATGCCACTGCCACAACTCCTTCCTCTCCTTCTAGTTGTTGTTGCTGCTGTTCCTGCTCTTGTTGTTGTTGTTGTAATGGTTGCTTTGGAAATTAAGCGAAAAACTTGTCAAAGCCATGTCCTGGTGCCGCCATCCTGCCCCATGCCATCGCCCACACCTGGTCCAAGGCAAAGTCAAGTGCAGGGAGGGGATTCGGAGCCCCACCCCACCCTATGGCTCCTTGCCTCTACCCCCCTCCCCCCTGGCCCTGGCTGACATGCAATCCGAGGTACTACATGTGGAGGAGAGCTGCCTGCCGATTCTTGGCCTGGATGGGTTCAATGACATACAGGATAAGCAACAGCAACACAGCAACACAGCAACACTGCCACTGCCACATCAGGCAAGCCAGCCTAAGTACAACAACAACCGGCATAAACTTTAGCTGTGGCAAGAGCGCACACACACACACACACACACACACAAAACGTAAACGTTGCAAAAAGGCGGCAAGCAAAAGCGAACCCGAAAACAAAGCCATGGCTAAAACGTCCAGAAGCAGGAGTAGTAGACCAGGAAGAGGAGAGGAGAGGAGCAGCTTGGGGCATAGGCAGCATAGGGAGCCGAGGCAGCGGCACGTACAGCACAGCTACTCGTACAACTCCCTGCTGCCGCTGCCGCTGCCTCTGCCTCTGCCGTTGCTGTTGCACTTGAGGTTAAAGGCAGTGGAGCAGCCTGCCCCAAAGCCAAACCGAACCGAACAGAACCGAACCCGAACTGAGGGGAAACCTGTGTACAAATACTCGACATGCACGACCATGCCCCCGCCCCATTTGGCACTCCACTGTGTATCCTGTTTGCCTAGGCCCCATGCCCCCTACCTATCCCTCCTATCCCTATGCCTATCCCTACCCATCCAGTGCATATGTTCGAGTTGAATGGATTCTTTGCCGGCTCCCTTGCCCTGGACATGGGCATGGGCATGGGCATGGGCCTCTGCTCATGGACATGGACATCGACATGGAGCTGGAGCTGGAAGCCCTAGCAGACGCTTTTCTTTTGCATTTTTCGGAGAGAGTGGCACCAGGTTGCGTGGCAGGACTGCCAGGACTGCCAGGACTGGCAGGACTGGCAGGACCCCTGCCGTTTACTTTGTCGGTTATTAAAAATTCCTCTCCACATTCGGGCCCCAATATGAATTGAATTCAATAAAATATGAGCCTGGCCCCAGCAGATCAAATTTGTATACAAAAAAAATCGGAGATGAAAATCTTCAAAGCATACAACCGGGCGCTATCATTTCCATTTCGATTTCCATTTCGAATGAGATGAGATGAGACAGGAAAGTGTGTGTTTTCCGAATATTGTTGACTAAAGAAGCCTCCGGCTAAAGAGTCGATCAAAGGCGATGCAGCCCCGTATTCAGGGGATATTGTTGGCATAAATAGACCATGGCCATTACCGATGCAATATTAAATAATATATTGAGCCCTGGCCATTAGCTTAGATCGGAGCTGGAGCGGAGTGGAGCGGAGTGGAGCCGGAGCTGGAGCCGGAGCTGCATTTTCATAACAAAACAATTTGCAAGAGCCATGGCGGAGGCAACAGCATAAAACCGGAAATCCTTTCCAACTCGCATATGGCACGCAAAACGAAGGCAACTTTTCCAGTGTTTGTTTCTGTCGTTGTTGTTGTTGTTGTTTTTGTGTCTTTGTTGTTGTTGTTGGTGGGTTAGGTGCCTCGGGCGGGATGGTTGTTGCTGTTGTTATTGCCTTGCCAGCGCCGCGGAAAATTGCCGCTTTTAATATTACCTTTTATTTGCAATTTCTGTTGCTTTTTTTTGTGTTGTTGTGTAGCTGGGAGGAGA
Organism: Drosophila lowei; assembly: GCA_008121275.1. Classification (NCBI taxonomy): domain Eukaryota; kingdom Metazoa; phylum Arthropoda; class Insecta; order Diptera; family Drosophilidae; genus Drosophila; species Drosophila lowei. Next base: position 37,468,240 of record CM017777.1, read on the forward strand.
GCCTTTTGTAATAATGCAGTGCGCATGTAATAGGAGCCAGGTGCCAGAGTGCCGAGTCGCCTCCATGCATTTATATATTCGTATATTCCCCATTGCCAGCAATCATTTTCCAGCCCCAACCCCCCAATCCACTGCCTCCTCCACCTGCCGTTCGTTCAACGTTCAACGTTCACCGTTCAAGCGTCGTTGTCATCTGCCACAATTTGTACGCTGTTATTAACTGACATGCTTGGATAGAGTATACTTTTTACATATACCATATACCATATTCCATATTCCGTTTCTGTTTCTGTTTTTCATTTCATTTCATTATTAATGGCATGATATGAGGCAATATATACATATATTTATTTTACAGCGTTTGTCAATTGTCCGGAGAAGAGCGGCAATGCAATCGTTGTGCTCTGTATTTGCTTTGCTACATCGATTCATTTTAATAACATATCTGCCGTCCCTGCAATCACAGACGTCGTTCCATGTGTGTGGGGGTGCGGGGGGCACCCCCTTTACGCTGCAGGTGGGCAGGCGGAGCTGCTGCTGCTGCTCCACAGATTGTAATTGGAAGTTCTCCTCTAATCAGTCGTTGCCCCCAAAAACAAGTGCGAAATACACACCGATAGGATGGGCGGCCAGTGATAGAGTGGAGTGTCGGGTGTTATCTGATATTGACCTTCCGTTTTTTCGAAAAACTGCGTTTCTGGCTGCCTTTTCTTTGTGCTTGCTGCTTAGACACTCGAAAATTGCGACTCATCAGGCGGTAGGAAAAGTCTGGGAAAAGTAAGAGTCATTAAACCATTGACATTGACACATATGGCACACCAAATGCAAGTATTTATAGCTTACAAAAAAGAAAAAAAAACAAACAAACAAACAAAGAAAGTTATCGCATTTGAAGCCTGCACTTCCTGCACCCATGACCAGATTGGGGTATTGTAAAAAATGGTAAGACCCTTGGCAGCAGACTTCTTGGCAGCCACACAAAGAGTTGGGTAAACAGTTGAAATAGTTATGTTTGCTTTTCATTTTATGATGCAAATCGTTCCGATAGTTCGGGTAGTACTATCTTATCTGCGGGGCCAGGCCATAAAATAGATGTTTTTATACTCGTATATGCACTTTCAACGGGCAGCAAAACGGCGACAGCCACAATGGAGAATACCCGTCATAGCCGGACAGATACATGACTGAATGTTTATATTTATACCCTGTTGTTGATCGGAATGGGAAAAGCGCTTGGAGGAGAGATACGCCTAGAGGGTGGGAGGGAGTTGGGCGAGTTCATTGTCATCAAGGTCGCTTGGGCACACACTTTTGTCAGTCGAGTGTGTGAATGTCGGCTACTTAGACTGGCTGCTGCCGATTTCGAGGGTCGGGGGTCGGGGATCGGGGGTCGGGGGCTTAGGAGGCGCGGCGCCGCCTGTTTCCAGACGGAGCTGCTGATAAGCCGCAGCTAAAAATCTATACTGCCAGACTGCCGGCAAAAACCGCAACAAGTTTGCCCGTTGTGTGGCGTGGGGGGTCATTGCCCTTGCAGTTTACACTAAATTAAGTGCATTAACATGCAAATTAAATTTAGTTTAATTAAATTATGTATAAACATTCGCCAGTCGCCAAACGAGTTGTTGTTGCTGCTGCTGCTGTCCGTTCCTGTCCGCAGAGTCAATGCACTTGACTAACTGACTGATTGACGGTCCAAGAAATTCAAATTGAAATGGAAACAAAACAAAACAAAGCGAAAAAAAAACAAGTATTGCTATAGGCGATTAATACATATACTTTTTGTTGTTTTTGATCAGAGAAACCATCCACCCACCCGCCACGAGTACAGGGTATGAAATCAATCTCTCTCTCTGTGGATTGACTCATCCTAACCTCGAATACATGTACTTTGTACACCCCCCTGTTGCACTTCTGCCTGCTCTATCAATCACCACCCCCCTGTGCATGTGTGTGTGTGTGTGTAATCTGTTGGCAAAAGTTTCATTGACTCGCGCGTAGGCAAAAACAAAACGCTGCAATTAAAGTATAAAATGTGCCGCTGCGCAGAGAGCTTCGGAGAGCGGCGGACAGCGGTGGAAAGCAGACAGCGGCAGAGAGCTTCGGTGAGCGGCGGATAGCGGCACAAAGGGAGGAGAGAAGAGGACTTCTCGGCCAGCGGTTTAAAGATTATTTACGAGTCGTTGCTTGTTAGTCACGTTTTTGGAGCAGACGTTGCCCAGAGTTCAGTTCAGAGAAACGTTGCTCGCACTGTCCGGCAAGCGGGAGAGCGGGAGAGCGGGGGAGAAATCAAATCAAATGACAAAACACAACAACACAACACAGAATATCAATTTGCAACGCAAATGGAATAGAATGGAATGGAATCGCATCACTGGAAAGGAATTTCCTCATAGAGGTCATTGGTTATCCGTTAACCGTTCGAGCCGTTCAAACCCTTAGCTGAAAATGTCCTTCAATGTCTAGACGGTATTTGATAAAACGCCAAGCACAAACGCACACAGGCACACACACACGCAAATAATTCGTGATTCTGTTGAAAATTCATCGGGGTTTATTCAACTCCTCAGTGGACGAAGAAAATTCTAAGAAAGTTGCCTCCAAATTTACGGCCTGGCGACGCCAGAAGCCTCGGATCGGAGTTCGGGGGCCAGTTTCACTTTTAACGTTGGGGGCGGGTGGGGCAGGCAGCAATTAGTGTCGACTGGAGATAGGAACAGTAGTTTACCGCCAACTGTGTGCCGCCCGCTGCCATGAATTGTTTGATGTTTAAACACTTTAACTTCCTTGAACAAAAACCATAAACCATCATCAGTGGGTAGGCGTTGGCCCAATCCCAATCCTTTGGCCTGGTTAATGGGCCACCGCCCAGGCCCTTACCCCCCCCGCCCCATTCCATTCGGGGCTTTTATGATTTCGGATTTAACTTCTGCCGTCGCCGTAGTACCCCCGATGCGTGCCAATGACACAATAAAAGTTGCCACAGGCAACGGCAACGGCAACCCGGCGGCTAGGGGATCCCGAGATCCTTGAAATGAGGCGTTCGCACGCAGGAGAGACCCCGCAGCACCGAATCCCCGTATCCACATCCAAATCCATAGACGGCAACGCACCTCGTCGTCTGCCTGCCACCGGGCCATAAAAATAGCAAAGGGAACGGTGGCAGAGGAGTCGGCAACGCACTGCAAACAATCGAGAACAAAAACTTGCTCCGCAAAAAACAAAACAAAAACAATAGAAAAGCAAAACGTGGCCGCTGCAGACAGACTCCAGGCAGACTCCAGGCAGAAGCTGTTTTGTGGCCAAAGCCAGGACACGACTAGACGACACCCTGCAGAGCGATTATTACCTGAACGAGTCTGTTAGCCAGCCTAATATCCCCCCATTTTCCTAGTGCTTTTTGGGCTGGAAAAGTGCGTGAGCCGGCCTCGTTCAATGACTCTCTGCTCTCGCTTTCTCGTCTCGGCCATGCTCTGCTCTGGCCCGCTCTTCTTGGCCCGCTTCTTGGCGTGTGTATCTCTTAATATTTTTGTTTCGTTTGGCCGCCGGGGGCCCAGCATGAGGTATGAGGTGGGAGAGTGAGTGCCAGCCATACAGCCAGCCAGCAATCCAAGCAGTTAGGCAGCCTCCTTGGCTCAGTGTCAATGGCATTCAAGCTGCGAGGCGACTCGACTCGACTCGACTCGAAACGAGGTTATTGGACCCGCCAACGCGCCAACGCGCCACCACCCATCGTCCTGTGCCGCCCCACCTCGTTGTGTGCCATATTTTTAGCCTACTTTTGCGAGGCAGCCGTGGCAGCAGCAGCAGCAGCAGCGACTTCCAAGTATATTTAGAGGTCAATTATCTCAGCTGGGCCAATCCATCATCTGGCCATTGGCCAACGCCCGTGCGTATGCAATGCTTTCTTTGGGGGTGGGGGGAAAGCACCTGCCTCCCGTAATGATGAGTAATTTGGCCTCATTCGTACCCAGGCCACGCTCATCTTTAATATCAATTAAGAGCGCGAAGCTGATCTTATCGCAAGCCTTTACCTTTTTTTTGGCCACTTGTAGTAATGTAGGGAAGAGAGAGGGAGGAACCGCGGGGTGGTGGAGGTGAGATGAGGGTTATTCAACTTTTGATTAATGGCGGCGCATGCATGACAAATGGCCGCCGGTTGCTGCACTTGTAATTGTTTTTGCCATCGCCAGTCGCTCATTTAATTAACTAAATTTATCGCTGTGCAAATTCAGACTCCATTCGACTCGATTCCGGGACGGGAATGGGGCCGGGGATGGGGATGGAGAAGGGGGACGGGGACGGGACTCCTCCTTAGTCATGCATTCAATTTTTGCGATCGGGCCGTTAGCCGGCGCTCAATTAAAGTTCGCCTTTTCCCAGAAAGACGGCTTACAGAAAAACCTGGGACCAGCCACGGGCCAGCAACATGCAATCGCCAAGGCAACTGGCAGTAATTACTCGCAATTAACATGAGCAATTAAGGACGGAGGGGATTCGTGAAATCATGTCAATGCCTCACATTTATTGTTAATCAACGGCCAGCGAACATGAAAATGGCAAAGGAAAATCCCCCTTCCGAAAAACAGTAACAGAAACGAATGCGATACGAATCGGCAAGAAAGAAAATGCAGTGCATATTTATGGGACTACGAATAGTGGCAGTCGCCGTCGCAATTTGTGGGCTCACGAAAGTCGGCTAACAATTTGACCCCGACATGGTAAACTTGGTAATGGGAACACGAGGCCTCTCTCTATCTGTGCCTCTTCCTCCATGGATATCCTTGCCGCATGCCAACATGCGGTGTTCAAAGCTGCGTTCCGATGCGCATTCAATGCCATCGAACAAAAAAATGAGGAAACTTTCGCAGCAACAACAGCAGAATACCCGGAAAATCGAACGAGGCGGATGGGGATGATTAAGGGAGTGGAAAAAACCCAAAGAGCTTGGAATACCTGCCACTTGTCATAGTCGCAAAAGCTCAAGGGGAAATTACACGGAATCGCGGAAATGGATTTTCCACGAAAAAAAAGCCCTTCAAAGATATGCAGACACCAACACAGAGATATGAATCGGCAAATATTTTAATGAATTCTGTTTATCTTTTCGCTCCTTTTTCAGGTGAGTGCCATGAAGTCTCTTCTGCCGCATTATGCCTCAGCCGTACATTCGCCCACTGTCGCCAGAACTGTAACTGTAAGTTGACTTTGCAATCGTTTTTCAAATAGCCAAAAATCCCAATCCCATAAGCAACAGCAAGAACAACTTTCGGTTCATTGGGCGTGACAGCCAAAAAATAAAAATATATGTGGAAAAAAGTAGAAAAAGCGCCGTAAAAATTCATTGAACGGTTAACGAACGAACAGAGAGGCGAACCGACCCATTGAATAGAGCCAGAAAGGCAATTTAGGCGGCTTTTGTTCACATTGCGCATACGCCGCATACGCCGTCGCGCCTGCCGCAGCTGCAGGCGGCCCCAGACTCTCTCCGGACGCGGTCCAGACCCTGGCTCAGACACACACAGGTTGCCGTTGCCGTTGCCGTTGCCGTTGCTGTCCCCGGTCATTACGAAAGTTATTCAGGCGAAATGTTTGCCCTGTTGGCCATTACATCAGCAGGCGAAAAAATGCGGAAATTCAGGCAAAAGGCAAGGAAAATTTATGAAAATTGCCAGGTGCCAGGGGCCGACTAGATCGCTAGCACCCCCAGCAACCAGACGTCTCTCTCTGTCTCTCTGTATTTCTTTTTCACTTTCGCTGTCAATTGTTTGGACTGGGGACAGCTGCTGGCCAATTTCAGGTTTCCTCTTTTTTTGGCAGCAGAGAGCGATTTGCATTCAATTGATGTCCGTGTCCCGTGTCCATGTACATGTCCAGCAGTTGTCAAATTGTCAAATTGTCAATGCAAATGTTTCGTCATGTCAATTGGATAGATATCCATCTATCTATCTAGATATCCATCTATTTGAGCGTTGAATTTCAATTAAATGTGTGTGTAAGTGATGCCTATAAATTGCATTTGACCGATATCAGACGGCATTAAGGATAAGGAGCCAGAGATCAGGTTTCCTTCCCCCCTAGGGTCCTGTTTGGAACTTGATGCTAGCCCCCCGTCCCTGTCCATCGCTTTCGATTATCGGCCTGGCGCCGGTTCGGTTCGTAAACCAAATTATGACAACTCCAGTGGACTCTCCTGCGAGTCACGAACTCCTCGTTCCTCCTCTTTTCCATATCAAATTGCAATTGCTCAACATTCGAAAGCCACAAAAACCCCCCAAAAACACGCGGCAGACGGAAAACAGAGAGTCAACCGCAAGCAAATTGAATTAATTAAGAAATGTGTATTATATTACCAAAGACAACACCACAGAGTGGGGGGGGCGGCGGTGCGGGTGCGCTTTCCGAGTGGGTGGTTGGATAAAGCAAAATTAATAATGAACCAGGCAGGAGGCAGGAGGGAGAAAGGAGAAAGGAGGAGAAACGCTAAGCTCGGGTCACCGCCAAAGCCCCCGCTAAGCTATGCGAAATTATGAAATTGATTTAAGCTGCCAAATTGCTTAAACAATATTTCTTTTCCTTTCGTATTTCTGGGATTCCTTGAACGCGCGCTCCTCAAACAACAGAAAATCCCCCCTCCTCTCCCGCAAGGCCACCCGTTTACTGTTTAGTTGGAGGTTATTGTTCGAGTCAATAAGAGTCAAGGGGCGACACGGGGAGTGGGGGTGGATGATACGAAGGAAAATTCTAATTAAAAATCTTCCGGCATTTGGCATTTTATCTAAACAGGAAGCGGGCAAAGAAGCCGCAGAGCAGACAAAGCTGAAACCAAACAATGGCAGAAAGGGAGAGTAGAAAAAGGAGAGAGACTGAGGACACTTTCCCTGTCTTTCCATGGCTTTCCCTGTCTTTCCCTGGCTTTCCCTGGCTGGCTGCATCAGGGAAAAGTCTTTCCGAATTGGGTCAACCGAGAAATTAAAAGGTTCCGCCGGAGACAAGTGAAAATGGGGGAGTGAAAATGTGGCAGAACAAAGGGAAAAGTTAAAAAACCATCCACTTAAAGCTGGTCCCCGCTATCATTTGCAATTAGACGCGTTGACACTTGGCCAGTGCGAAAAGTTCCACAGAACGGAAAATGGGGAAGCGGCAGCTGAAAAGTTCTTTAACAGAGGAGAGGAGAGCCTCGAAAATTATATGTTTTTGGTGGATAGCAGCTGCTTCCTTGCCCCTCTGTATAGAGAGTGTATACGTGAGTGTGCAACGAATTGAATATTTAAATCCCACGCGCAAATCCGTGCATGCTTTAAATTGAAAAGGGTTGCAAAAGCCCCTGCCCCTGCCCCTAGCCACAGCCACAGCCACAGCCGCCTCTTTCTTTCTTGTGCCGCATATTTTATGCACAGAAAATCGAATGGAAACAAAAAATGATGCTTGTTGCAGGTTTTTTGAAGTTTTTCTCCTTTTCTTTTTCCAAAATCGAAATCGGTATCAAATTTGTTTAAAATGTTTCCCCTTCTTGTTGCTCGTTGTTTGTTGTTTTCCCCCCAATTGTATTTGCCGGTCTGAGTGCGTGTTCAATCTGCAAATGCAATGGAAAAAGAAAATGGAAAATGTTTCCCTGCCTCGGGGTCTCCTTCTGCCTTCTTCACTTTGCTTGTATCTCGGTTTGTGTCTCTTTCTGGAGTTGGGTTTTTGGTTTTTCTGTTGTTATGCAACAAGCAATTTGCAATTGGATTTCGACTTTAAATCAAAAACTCCCTGGTAAAAGCAGCAGCTGCTGGATATGACACAACTTTTGGATGGCCAACACACAAATTCAGACGGGGAGAGAAGATGATAGATGGTAGATGGTAGATGGCAGATAATACTCCTTTGTGTATACATAATCATCCTAATCTCTGGTTTATTGATTCAACGCACACTTGGCTTAGAGCCCAACGTGTTTTTGGGTTAGACAAACATTTCCCACACACACAGAATGTGTGCCAAGCCAAAGCCAAGCCTTCAAATTCAATTCGAAGGACTTTTCCGGGCACTTTATTAACAGCTCTTCTCCTCTTTGCCTCTCCTCCTTCAGATCTGCACAAAATTTTCGCCTGCCATTTGCCTAAGCCCGTATTAACCCATTTTTTGCCACTCACTCTCTCTCTCTCTCCCTCTATCTCAACGGAGAGAAGTTGGCTTACCTTTGTGGGGATTACGAGAGGCAGCGGTGCTTAATAGATAGACCTTCAACATGTTGCACACACAAACGTCGCGTCGTATATGAATATGCTTCCATTTTCGGCGACACTCGAAAGCCGATTGCCGTCCTGTCTAATTTGCTGGCCATAAGCAGCTTACGGGCTACAACTTTCCTCGTCGCTCATTCTGGCCATATTAAAACGGCATTTTAAACACACAAGGGCCGTTGCCTCCCCATCCCAATCCCCATCCCCACTCTCCTGCTGCCACACAGGTGACTCTTGTCCTTCTGCAACATTTAGAACTTCTTTTTTTGGTAAATGGCAACGACAACGACAACTTTTGAGTGGCGCATAATACCTGAAAAGTAATGTGACCCACACCCCCCGCCTGTGTGGGGATACACAGACATACCGCCCTTTGGGAAATGATAGACTCCGTCGAATGCCATCCCATCCCATCCCCTCACAGCCCCCCCAATCCCATAGAGAAGCAGCTCTTGTCCCACAAGTTGATTATTTTTTTGGTCATTTCGTGTGTGCGCAGTTTTTCTGTCAGTTTTTCCTCCTTTCTGCTGGAAAATTATTAGATGGCCATTTTTCCCGTTCCGTTCCGTTCGGTTGTCGACGTACGGACGTACGGACGGCACGTGCCCCGCCCCGTATCAGGCATCAAGTTCCTGTCAGGGCCAGTTTATGAGGCGATTGCCTGCGAGGGCCAAATTGAAATGTGCCTCGAGAGACCCAAACGGTCTTCAAATTGTTGAAGAGTTTTTTAGAAGGCCAAAAAAAATGATGGCAGGGGCCATCGGGTTAGATGTCTGGTCTGGAACCAACAACCAGCTCAGATATTTTCCAATTTCTATCTTCGAAATGGAAATCAGGAAAAACTAAGGCTTAACTCTGGTGAATAGCTGATTGCAGCAGCTGCAGCTGCAGCCTTTCATTACTCATCGAAGCAGCGCAGCATAAGCCTCCGAATCATCAGATACATAGTGACAATGTTCTCAGCATACACACACAGCATACAGACACACACTTGCAGATGCATCTGTAGTTGTGCACATAATGGCATCGCATCTACGCTTGACCTGGTTTAGTTCTGCATCCATCCCCAACACGCTCTCTCACAGAGCAAATCCCCCTGCTTTCCACAGCATACATAAATTTGGCCAAGTACAGTTACTGCCGTATGTATGCTCACACAGGACAGGCCTTGGTGGGGCAACTGTTGTTGCCGCTTTTGTTTCGGAAGCGCTTCGCAATTGCAATTTCGCAAGGTCATCCAGGCGCAAAGTGATTTCTCTCCCTCTCTGTGCCACACTCTGCCACACTCTCTCTCTCTCTCTCGCTATCAGCGGCAAGGGCTGTGTGACCCAGTTACTGGGACCCCTGGCATACTGCCTGCATTCTGGGTCACCATCACCATCCCAAGCCGGCGAAGGAGAAGGAGATGCAAGCGCGAATGCGAATGCGGGTCAGGCCAGAGACAAGCAAATGGCCCCCAGTGAGAGCTAAAATGAAAATGGATGGGCTTACTGGCTACCGTTCCCATATACAGAAGAAAATTGTACCATGTATATCTATATACATCGTATATGGCGTCTGATGAAGGTACAGTCAGTCATGCACTATTCCTTCTTGTCCCTGTCCTGGCCTGTCCTTGTCACAGGGTCTGACATTTCGTTATAAGCCAATTACTTTTTAGGTTTAACGTCCAGTCCACCCCCGTCAACCGCAACATGTGCGAGAGTCCGTCTTGATTAGGAGCGACCCAGGCAGGCAGCAACCCATTCAAGCTCCATTTGGCAATTACCGCAGCAATAAAAGTCAACGGCAAGTGCAGCCAGCCACAAATTGTGCCGAGTATCAACACCCTGCCGCCTATCGCCCCCGTTTACGTGTGTCAAATAATAATTCCGTTGTCCTGGGCCCTGCTTATCGGCCGGGGCCAAGTGAAAAAGGATTTTCATTGGCCCGGAGGAGGAGGGGGGCAAAATTTACATTTTACAATTTACGCAAATTTTTATGTCATAATTGGATTCAGTCTCGGGCATTGTGTTGTTTGGGCCAGGACTCGACTCGGCTTGACTCTCCTTCTCCCCGGGAGAGAGAGATGTGACAATGGGCAGTGATAACGGATCCAGGGGTTGGGGTTGGGGCTGGGGATGAGGATGGCAGCTAGGGTTGAACTCTGGCTCAGCCTGCGGTGGCCATTAAGTTGGCCCAAAGGATGCTCGCCTCGCATCGCATCGCCTTGCCTTGTTATTCGAGGCATTTTCACTGATAAGAGATTTTATGCCACGAAGGGGGAGGGCTGCTCTATGCTGTGGTAAATTGAGCGTGTCCGGATATTGTCGTCGCTTGCCATCAAGTGCACACACATAAACAAGATCTCAAGGAGATTGACGTTGGGTATATACACTGGGTGTATGTGCCACTCCTCCCTGCTCCCCTCTGCTGCACATACGGCAGGTGACGAGTTCCCATCCGCTGCCTCCCATTGCTGCTTCGCCTCTCGCCAATGTTTTTTAATAGTTTTCCCCGGTAGATTTATGGAGGTTTATTTATTTATCCCCATTTAAATTTAAGTGTTGCACACTTTTGGGCGGCTGCGGGTAAATGGGTGGCCGTTGCCTGCTGCCCAGCCGACTTCCGTTTCCGTTTTAGTTCCATGTTCCATGCTCCATGCTCCATGTGGCATCTTCCTTTATTTGATCTAATTTGCCATATACAAGTATTTATGGCAGCGCGAGTTTTGCCAACATGTTTTTTCACCCAAAAAATGAACACAAAAGTCGGTCTCCAGTTCGTTCACGAAGTTTTCGCATAAATTTTATATACGAAACGTGTCAGCGTTTGTCTGTCTGTGTGATGCTGCTGTGTGTGGATGCTGGCAACCCCTTGAGTGGATTTTGGCCATGTCAGGCCCGAGTCTGTTATTGTACTTCTGTCTGTTCAAAATATCAAAATCAACGCCATTGTCATACTCGGTATTTGTTGAATGAATGAGCACTCAACCTCAATTTCAGCTTCCATGCCATCGTTCCATCCCTCTCCACCCATTCCATTTCCGCCCATTTCCTCGGCTTTTCCCGCGGCAATGACAATTTCGCGTGTGTTTGTCACATCAGTTATGCATACGTGTGCGTCTGTGTGTCAGTGGTTGTGTGTGTGTGTCTACGTAGTTATATATTTATGACACTCTGTCACTGTCGGCCTCTGCCCTGCCGCTCTGCTCTGTTCTCCGTGCGTGCTTTTATTTAAACGCAATCAAATTAAGCACCCAACAAATTGGCAAGGCCAGGCAGGGGCAGGGACAGGCAGGCGGGCAGGCGGGCAGGCAGGCAGCAGTGTAATACAATTTTCCAAATTTGTTCTAAAAAGGTGGAAATCAAATACAGCAACTATCCAACATCCAACCCCAAGCCAATCCACAGAAACAACCCATTTGGCCCCGCCAAGGCAACTCGTTACAAAAATAACATTTCCCAAGCAAATTTACTGCGTTGTGTGCTGTGCTGTTCTTTGCTGTTCTGAGCTGATGATGGAGAGATGATAAAGTAGCCGAAAATATTGTTGAAAGCTATTTCTGTCTCTCTGGCTCTCCGGTTGTGCCCTTATCCGATCTGACCCAATTTCGGCAGCCCTGACTGCTGCCTGAAGTCATGGCGATAAGATTTTAAAGCCAGACTCACACACATGCCACATGCAAATCGAAGTGTGTGGAGTCGCAACTCCAATTCGACTTGCGGCTGGCAAGCAATCAATTGGGTGTCTTCCAGCTCCTCAGCCACATCCCACTTCGTACTACACTCCCCATCCTGCCAGAGTCCCGGCCTGGCAATGCAAATTATAAAAATTGCCATGACGGGCTTAGCCAGCTTTAATGGAGCGTATAAAACGGGCATGGAATGGAGTTCTCCCCGCGGGGCGAACACATAATTTTCGTTGCCTACTTTTGTGGGCGGCTTGGGGGCCCCCGACATTAATGGAATATGCGGTGGGGAGGGGCGTTGAAATGTAAACGGCGCCGTGAGTGCAATTCGAGTTTGCCGAGTATTAAGCCCTATTAGGAGATTTTCGGAGGGAAATGGCAAACCTTTTAAGATTTTTACCAAGCGTGAAGCGAAAAGAAAATGAAGAAAAAAGCAACCAAATGCCATCGTGGGTACTTTTCTTCCTGGCACATAATTTGGGGCATGCATGACGAGAGAGTCGCCCCACAACGATACACATATTGTGTACAAATTGTGCTATTTTCGGTCGCCTTTGCAGAGTCAATAATTTATGCTTCCGCTCCATTTTGCGTGCTGTTGGTGGGTGGGCAGGAGACGGGGCATAACCGCCTGTTATGTTGGGCTTCCAGTGACCCAATTTTGCTAACAGTAATAGCACAACAAACATACTTCCAGCCAGCCGGCGCTCTCTTCTGGCTCGCTCTTTGGGGGCACACTGTTGCACGGTACTCTCTCTCTCTCTCTCTGGCACCCTCTCTCTTACTTGGCTTGGGCTCTCTCTGGCCCTGTTAAGAGTTGAAAGTGACGTTTTCATGTGGCACGGACAGGGCCAACACACACACACACGCACACAGAGAGAGAGAGACAGGGCATGGCCAACCCCCAAACGTGTGGCATGTACATAAAGCAGCCACTATATACAGTTGACCCAATTTCGGGCTTGTCCTTCCACAGCTGTTCTGATTTCGGTTTCGATTTCGGTTCGCATTTCCTTTTTTGTGTATTTTTGGCTCTGGCCCATTTTTCTCTGGGGTTTGGGGTTGTTTATGCTTCCGCCAAGCCAAAACAGAACCAGAACCAGATACGGGAAAACCCCAAGACGAGCGAGCAGAGCGCTAACAGTGAGTGAGAGAGAGAGAAAGGGCAACACTTTTATTTATACATCGCACGTAGTCTACGTGGGTGGGTGTGTGTGTGTGTGTGAGTGAATGTTTCCTCAGATGTGTGGGTGTTTAATGCTCTTCAGCGTTGGGGCTGTCAAGTAAATTTTCATTGAACATGAAGGCTGGAGATGATTGCATGGCAACGAAGGAAGGTCTGCAGATAACGTCAGAATAATCAATTAGTAGCTTGTGGCAAGGGGAAAACTAGATCTTATGACCTTTAATGATTGCCATAGTATTAGTGGGCTTTCAAAAGCTCGTCGCGATCAATGCAGAGCCGCCGACTAGCGCTGTTTTGGTGTGACCTATCCATGTGAAAGCTTTCTCCCTGCTCTTCCCGTTTGTCCTGGGGCCTGAGGCCTGGGGCAAACTCCATCGTTAAGGTTTTAGACAAATATTCACATAGCTTTTGCAGGAAGCAGCACGCCTCCCAGTCTCCACTCCCCAGTCCCCAGTAAATACGAATCTGCTTCCTTGGATTGAAGTATATATATAATGACAACTGGGATGCCTGGAACTGGCGCCAGACATGGCTACAGGGTGGAAACCGAAGGCAAACCGGGAATGCCACTCTCCCCACTTTCTCTTTCTTCAAACAGCCTTAAAGAAGATTCATGTTATTCCGCCCACTCACGTTGTGCGTATTTTTATGTTCCCAGACCCGGACCCGGACCCGGACTCGGTCTCAGACCCAATTCTGTTTCTTGTCCCTGTCCCTGTCCCGCTGTGAGCCGCCAAATCAGGACATAGTGCGGTAGTCATTTTTGCTGTTTTGTGTTTGTGGATGGACCAGGGTGGAATTTTATTTCCCTGTCGCTGCCAGCTGGAGTTTTCTGCCGCCGAGCGACTAGAATGGTTTTCATTCATTAGGAAACGAGTGCTGCCCCCTGCGCCGACCGTCCCTCATTAGAGCCAGATAATTAACGCGCACCAATACACAGGCACAGGCACAGACACAGGCACAGGTGACGAGCAATAGACCGGAGACATAACTTAGGGTGCTTTAATTTACTTTTCGATTTGGCCAACTTGGCAGGTGGCAATAAAACCCAGCTAATGGGGCAGACGGCGCGGGGAGGCCTGGGAATTGATAGCTCAAACCCCCACCCCCCCTCCCATCCAAAATGATTTGAAACTGGTTCCGGCATTAATTGAATATAATTGAAACGCCATGGCTGTCGAGCAGAATTTGAATATTACGTATACGCCGCGTTTGACAAATGCGAGCAAATTAAATTGCTGCCTGCCACCGCTTATCAGCGCGAGAAGAAACCTGTTCGGAGGCGGAGGCAAGTAAAGAGGCAGTGCCAGTGGCAGTGGCAGCTTATTGGGAGGCAAGTCACGACCGAACTCCGAGCCACTGCACAGCTGAAACAAACAGCAGAAACAGCAAACAGCAGAGCAGGAAATATGTACTTGGCCAACACACATCTGGCACGGACGGCAACAATTGTGCGACTGTTATGTGGCGTCTGCTATATGTGTGTGGGTTATTTATGTGGCAGGATATGCCTAGCATCCTGCCACTGCCGCTCTGTAGGCTGGCCGCAAACGAATTATGGTCGCCCACTAATTGCGCCAAGTTAAAACGAAAAGTGTGTAGAACTGTGAATGCCTAACCCCACATCCCCCATGCCCTATCCCCTATGCCACACCCTCTACTCTCCATTTCAGGCAGTTAATGTTGTGGCATACACACATACTCGCAGATGAGATGAGTGGCAACCACGTGCGTCTACAATTTACGCCGCTTAAGTAGCGCAAGTTATTTATGTTTATGATTACGTTGCGGTTCGCAGCATTCATTCCCCTTGCCACACACACCCCCTTCCATTCTGCTCCTTTCTGTTGGGCTGTTGTGGCAAGGCTGCTCTGCTTGTTGCCAGGATTCTATGCGCCATAGCAGGAAAATGCCTGAACATTCCTTATTTCCTTTAAATTTGTGGCGTCATCTATGCGAGCCCTGGCCACAATTGTTCGGGAAGTTCGGGAAAACTTGTAAACAAATCGTTAATCATTTGGCGTACAAGGCCAGGCTCAGGCCCAGGCCAGGACCGAACCGAACCGAAAAAACTCAATTTTTCAATTTGTTCAGCATTCGCACAAGGACATCCGAACTACAACAAGGACGCAATCAGTTGTTTGCAGTGCCCGTGCCCCCAAAACATAAGCCAGCAGCATAAAGTGGGTCAACAGCGATGCTGCTGCCTCTGCCTCTGCCACTGCTGCTGCCTCTGCCACTGCCACAGTTGCTGCTGCTGCTGCTGCTATCCTAACCTTCATCATAAAGCGCAGCATAAATGCAGGCGCATAAAAAGTTAAAAGCCAAAGAGGAAAAGCGTGTCAAGGCGAGTGGCAAGCGGCAAGCGAAGCTAAAAGCAACCACAAGGTGACCCAGTAAATAAGCGTCGAGTCGAGCGGAGGGGCAATGCAATTGGGCCACTCGCTTCGGCAAGGACGCGGCCCGGGACCAAGACCGGACCCCGGGCCCGTTATCAGTGCAGCCGAGAGCGGCAGATAGCAGCAGGCGGCAGGCGGAACGCTCGTTCGTGCGGCATCGTTTGTTGCTCGTGCGCCAGGTCCTAGCAGCCAGGCAGAGCCACTCAGCCAGTTGCATTGTCCGCACCCACACAGTCGCATTTGGCACCGGGCCGGCACCGGTTGATAAAACGCTCCAGCTCCTGCTGCTGCTCTTGTGTACTCCGTCTCCTCCTTGTGCAACATGAACACGCTGGCGCTCAACTATTACGTGGAGCGTAGTGAATACGAGAGCTTTGGCGGTGATGGAGAGGCCAGTCCAGAGGCCAGCCACTGCTCCTCGCGCTCCTCCACGCCGATCACAGCCATCGGTCAGCCGTATATCCGTCAAGTACGCTAAGCCTCCCCTCCCATCCCTCCCCCACCTCCCACATACCATGCATCAATCATTATCGAGTGTCACTAATCAAAGGCGTTCTCTCTTCTTTTCTTGCAGTCCCGAAAGTTCCGCTGTACCTATCCACGCTGTCGCTTTGTGGAGCACGAGGAATCGAAAATCAAACGTCACATTAGCATCAAACATTTGAAGTAAGTAAATTCCATACAAAAAACAAATTCCCTTGCAATCATCAGAGTGGGTGGGTGGTTGGCTTTCGAGAGTCCTTGGCAGCCAGAGGCAGGCACACAGCCCAAGTGGTGGACACAGCAACACACAGAAAGAGCAGCAAGTGGATTGGGCCTTGACTTAGCCACCCCACAAAAAAAAAGCATAGCGGCGGGGCTCGTGCTCGTACAGTGGGACCAGCCTCAGGTGACCTTCTGTAATCGTTCCCCAAAGTGCACTTTATCGAGTTCCGTTCCGTTTCACAGTGCGGGCGGGGGGTGCGGGCGCTCGAAAGTAGAGCACTTGTACATAGGCAAGCGGGTCAAACGTGTATGTGTACGCCCCCGCAGACACCCAGATTACTTTGCGCACTTGCACCTGCAACCAGCAACGAGCGGCGAGCAGCGAGTGGGGGCCCGTCCGCGACTGCGCTGCACTTTTTGGGGCCAAGGTCCCACGTAGAAGGAGAAGCAGCCAGCTCCCACACATTCAATCCGACTCTGAGCTTTGACACTTGTAAATCTCGTTTCCTATATAAAGGCAGCACCAGCACCAGCACCAGTCCGATGTGGTGGGGTGTGGGAGGGAGAGCATACAAATGATTTAAAAATAAAAGACAGTTTTTGGGGATTTGTTTTTCGCTGCTTTTGCATTGACATTGTTGTTGTTGTTGTTGTTCTCTCTTTTTCTGCATAGTAGTATATGCGATATATGTATAATATATAATTAGTTGTATGGGTTTACATTTCTTGTATGCAGTATTGTATGGGTGTTGTTGTTGGTGGTGTGATTTGTTGGTATTGGAACCGCTCGACTACGCTTTAAAGTACAGTACAGTACAGTACACAAATGAGATGCACATCTGCCACATGCGAGAATGTATGTATGTAGGTGTTTATGTATAGCTAGTATGTATGCTGTTATATGTACGTAGGCTACGTGTATGTTTGTATATCTCTAGGTATAGTATATGTATGTCTTCTATATAATGCCAACTATTCGCTTGGCAGGCTGGCAGCGTTTAAGGATCATCTATGATACTAGGACCGGGGGCTACTACACGAACTCAAAACCAGAACATATTTAGGTGTAGAATCGAATCACACAATCGAATTCATTCATATTTATAAGCATAATCGTAATCATAATCATACATGTATAATCTCTAGGCGCGAATTCAGTTATAAATAAAAGTGTTGTTGGTTTTCCTTGCCTTATCTACTAAATCCTATGAGCAATTTCTTATAATTTCACAAACTAAAATATAATCGATCGCTTGACAAAAACACAGATAGTTTTACGCAAAGAATTGAAACTAGCTTGGAGGTACACACAATACAGTACATAATATAGTCTAATATAACACACAAATGTTTTATGGTTTGTTCAAAGCTTTCTCGGCAAAACAAAAAGACTGCAATCACTGCAATTGGCAATTGGCATTAACTAAGAATCCTGAATCATGAATTATCATCTGCAATCATCTGCACACGTTGGTTAAATATCGTTATTACATTTTACATACGGTTAAAAACACTAAATACTATCGGCTAAAATTAGCTTATGTTTATTGAATATGCTGCGTGTTCTAAACAACTACTTTTAGTCTGCCTTGGTTTCTTGATTGTTTGTTTGTTTGTTGTGTTTGCCGTTTGCTGGGCTTCCTCTTTTCGATTCATCCGATCGTTTTTAAAGTACATGGAAGAACAAATATCCAAAACAGTTTGCAGACGCATAAAATAAGATATAGTCCTGGAAGGAGGGATAGGCATACGATGGAAAGGGTGCTAAAATTTCGAGAGTATACAAATATAATTTACACTTTTCTTCAATAAATAACCTAACCATAAAAGAATTATAACAAAACAAAAAATCTGACAGAAACAGTAGGATCTCGGTAGCAATCGTTTAAATAATAGAAAGGACTTATAGCAAGGAGCATCCCCAGCATGTTGCAATTTTCGAACGGTCGAACTAGTGCGGATGCATGAGTCCGTGGGTTATGTCCATGCTCCCATCACCGATGCCATTGACACCAAGACCGCCATTTAGCATGCTAGAAGCTGAAGGGGAAAAAACACAATTCGATTAGTAAAAGGTTTTCAACTCCTATACAAATGTGTGTCCTTACAATTGCGCGAGCCCTGCGTGTCGACCTGTGTCCAGTATTGTTCCGACGGGCTCTGCGTACTAGTCCCCGGCGGCGCCTGGACCGGCGCCCCCGTGTACCGAAAATACGGATTCTTAAGATCCAAAGTGTTGCTCGATGATATTAACGTGCCCTCGATATGCAGATCGATGGTGACATCGTACGACTGCCGCCGATTGGCCTCAAGCAGCACCCGTCCGGTCAGTGTCTGGCCCTGTTTGATGAAGATGGGCATGGGCAGCAGACAGCGCACCTGGTACCAGTGCGTCAATGGAGCCGTTGGTGAGGTGGAGAGCCAAACGTTCTGGCTGCTGCCACTGAACTCAACGTCGAACCAGAACGCCAACCCATGGCAGATGCCTGTTTGGAGTATTTGGAATTCCAGGGGGATATCTAAACAAAGCGGAAATCGTTACGATTTTTAAATAGTAGGTAGAAGACATTAGACACGGAAACGTACCAATGAGATGCAGATCGTCCTCCTTGTCGTTGAGGAAATCGCACACATGCCTCACAGACTTTGCCATGCAGATCCGAATGTCGAAAGTGTCCACAATCGGCTGGCGGAAGTACTCCTTCATGCCCTCCTTGTGCAGGGTGGTGAGGTCGACGCCATGGAAGGCCGACTGGTACCAGAAGTTGGCCTTGTTGTACTGTTCCGAGTAGAGCGACTCGTCAGAGAAGGGCGCAATATGTAGGTCCCCGTGTGTGGGATACATTTTGCCATTGGGCTTGAGCCACTTCCTCGCATGCAGGTAGGTCTCCAGCATTCGTTCATTGTAGAGCATGTAGCCCATGGGCTCAGATATGATGACATCCACTTTCTCGGGCAATTCGATCTCCTCGATCTTGCCGGGTATCACAGAGATCTTGTGCTGCACGTTGTTTGATTCGACCAATTGCTGGGCATACTGAGCCATGTTGGAAGCCTCAATGGCATACACCTTGGCCGCACCAGCCTGCACGGCAAAGAATGACAGAATACCAGAGCCAGCCCCTACATCCAGTACGATTTTATCCTGCAAAAAGCGAAAGAGTTAGCTATTTATTTGCCGACATGGACTGTGTGTGAATCTGGTTACTTGGAAGTCGACTGCATTTCCCAGAATGGCCCTTTGGTACGTGCTCGTCCTCACATAGTCCTGCATCATGTTCTGCTGCTGGCTCAGATAGCCGTAGAACTGGAAATACTGCGATGCGGAAGACTCCTCGGTTCGCTGCGAAAACACAGACTTGGGCCGCAGATGTTTCACGTTCTCCACCACCTTGCGGAAGAGCTGCTGGTCCTGGTCGCTGGCAAACCTCAGCACCAGGTTATCCGACTCCAGGGTGACTGCATAGCTTCTGCGGCCCATCTGGGCCGCGTCCGTGTCCGCCGCTATCATGTACTCCTTGAGCACATTCTCCCGGTCAGCATCTTAAATGAGAGATGTCAGATGAGGGGGTCAGAGAGATAATGGTGGACAGGGGCTGATGCCAATTTACCCAACACTATCCGCAGCACTATCCCCTGGGAGTCGTAGCTGCAGAGCAGCGTGCAGCTGCCCTTGTATTTGTTAGTGAACTCGAGCTTCTGCTCGTCAGCGATGGCGCTAATTACAACGCCGCTAAACTGGCAGTTACTGAGCGGGCAGAGGGCGGCGGCGGCGGAGAACTTCTGGTGCTCCTCAGGTCGTGGAGTGGACATGCTGACGGCTGTAGACTGTAGAAGTGGCGGCGCGTAGGAAAAAGGGTGATCACAATGGTTTCTCGCTTGTTAATTGACAATGTAGGCCGTTCTACACGGATATACACACACACACACACACAAGCAACCACAAGCACACGCACACAGGCAGACAGGGCACAGACGACGCGCAAAAAATTTTTTTCTTTCGTTCGACGGCAGCGGCGGCGGCTGGCGACGACTGCAAAATTTTCCACAACAAAAGTGCGATTGCTTTGTGGCTGGCTGTCGGCTGGCAGCTGGGGAAACACGCGCGTTGGCTGGCGGACAATGAGTAATGCACGTTCTGGCGCGTTCTGGGCTGCGTCTGTTGCAAAATCGATCACTTTTTGTTGATTTCGTATTGATTTCACACGGGAACGTGCGTTTTTTTTGCAAAAAGTGGCGCACAGTGTGACCGCGGACTTATCGATAAAATATACGGTCCGACCCTCAGAAATATACCGAAACATACCGCCTCATTTTCAAAATATACCGTAAATATACTGACGAATTCAAGTTCTATTTTACATATTCCTCGATTTTGATATTCCGTCGAATATTACTAGCTATATAAAACATTTAGCCATGCCCACATAATTTTATACGAGTGATGAATCAATTTTCTACTTGATTGGTTTAATTTAAATAATTGCATTTATTGCATTTCTATATAACGTTGAAAATTGACAAAAATAACATTTTTTGCAAAAAGTGGCGCTAGTGATGTGAAACAGGCCCACGGACCTATCGATAAAATATACCGATATACCGAAATATACCTTCTCATTTTCAAAATATATCGTAAATACCGAATATCTCAGCCTGAATGGTATACCATCCAAAGGCCAATTTTCGCCGAACAACTTTCTGAATCTGCTCCAGGCTCCATAATATGAACATTCAGGTATATTTCCCGGTGGGTTCACCTCTTCAATGGTTGGGAAATGCAGTTCCAATCATCACCATATGTCAAAGTGGAGCAGCTAAAGTACATAATTAAAATTATGGATTGGGACTCATTGTTTCTACCGATTGAGTACCCGATTCAAAGAGTGCCTTAACCGATTTCCAGAATTTCAAAATTCCGGAACTATTTTGCGAACTGGTTCACGAGCCGTAGCGTTGCCAGACTCTCTGGGCTTCTGTGCGAATGGCACACAACAAAAGAAAAGAAACGGTCGTAAATAAGACCCAATATTTATTTGGATGTTTTTTGGTTGATTTTTGCAGCAGGCGCTCCGGCGACGATGAGGATTCGTGCAGCGAGCATGAGGAGGAATTCTACTACACAGAAGACGACGACGATGATGAGTTGGTCAAAGCTCCTAGTCTAGCCTCGGAACCCACGCTCAGCCACCGGGACATGGCACGTCCTCCGCACGAGGATCCCGAATACCAAAAACAGATTGTCGGGAACTTCAAGTGAGTGAACGATTGAGCAGAATATTGGTGACTGTAATGGTTATTTCCCATTCCCCATTCCCCAAACAGGCAAGGACGTGCTTTGCATAACTACAACCACCTAACGCATCAGCAGCAGCAGGCGTCGCCACATCACAACGGCGGCGGGCGGGGCGGCATGCACCACATAGGCAGCAGCATCCCGAGCAACCAGCAGCAGCAGCTGCAGAACAACAACACCAGCTGCACGCCGACATCGCATCTGGCCCACCACAACTACACTTGGCCATCCAGCAGCCCCCCGGGAGCTGCGATCGGGACGACGACCCTGTCATCGCCGGTCTCCACGCTGAACAAGCACGCTCGCACATCTTCTTCTCGTCCGTCCCACTCGGTAGCGCCATATCCATCACCGACGTTCGTCCAGAACCAACAACAGAACCAGCAACAGCACCAGCACCAGCACAGTTCTTCTTCGAGCAACAGTAGCCCGGTCATCCACTGCAACAGCAGTGCCAACAATATGCTGCAGCAGCTATCGCAACAGAACGTGACGGTGACGGCGCACGCGCACCACAGCCAGCAGGTGCAGCACCACCTGTCCAGTGTGACTATTACGCCAAACTATCATCCGACCCAACAGCAGCAGCCGCCGCATCAGGATCAGCCACATGTGCGCGGCCAGCAGCAACAATCAACTGCCAGCAACTTGGTTGCAAACAACAACCATAACAACCACAACAACAGCATGCCTCTGCAGCACGTGGCCGTGGCCGTGCAACAGTCTGTGGGCGTGGCCAAGCACACGCCCAACTCCCCCAACCGTCGTACGCGGGGCGAGAACAAGAAATGCCGCAAGGTGTACGGCATGGAGAAGCGCGACCAGTGGTGCACTCAGTGCCGGTGGAAGAAGGCTTGCAGCCGCTTCGGCGACTGAAAGCGGCAGAAGTCGTCGACGGAGGCGGTAAACCATGCGTCGGCGTATCTGTCCAAGGCAGCAACAACATCCGCAATCACAACCACATCCACAGCAACAAATGCAACAAAAACAGCAACCACCACCACAGCAGCAGCAGCAAAGATGACAACTACGATCGTGAGACTGGCCGCCGAAGTAGCTGCCGGCAAGCAGCTGCCCGCCGCCCTCACAATCAAAACGAATCGGCGTTACGGGGGACAAGCCCACCACCAGAACCAGAACACGAACCGCCACCAGAGCCAACACCACCCGTATGGAGTGACGGCCAACAGCAACACGATCTGCAACAGACCAGTGCGCATCCGCAGTGTGGCCACCTCGGTGATAGTGGCCCCCATATCGTCAACGTCAACGCCAACCCCCACCAATGCTGATGGAGTAGGACGAGGAGCAGGAGGAACAGGAGGAGAATCAGCAGGAGAAAGTGGATCAGAGGCCGACAGCGAGGAGCAGGTGGCCGCTGCCAATGGTCTGCTGGCCTGGAGCCGAGCCGCTGCCAGCCAGCAGCAGCAGCAGCATCAGCCACAGGTGCACCACCAGCAGCCCGTGCTCATGCAGGGCTAGGGCGACGCCCCCATATCCATCGTTGATCTTGCTGAAGAATCCTCAATCCTCAGTTGTAGGTGATTGTTGTTGCCTGCCACGACATGCGGAGGCTGGAGCGAGCGCTGAAGCAAAAAAGCAAATGAAAAATGGTCTCTTCTTACATAATTTTTACTCTGCATGGAATGTGCACCTTAACACGTAACGGTATCTCTTTTGTTGTTGTGCTGGTGTTGCCAACTGCCGTGCAAATGTTGTTGCAGACATTTGTGCCCCGGGCAACATTTGCAATCTACAATAATCTAATTATTATTATTATTATCATTATTATTACGGATTATTACTATTGCTAAGCGTAACTATACATACAAACATATACCATACATATTTATTTCTAAAAATGACTTTGTTAATTCTTATGTTAGACACAAAAAACAAAACAAAAACAAACCCAAGCAAAACACAGTAGACGGTAGACGGCAGACGACGGACCCAGACCCGTTCGACTTTTATATACAACAAAACACAAAAAACCATATGAATGTGTGTATGCCTAGATGTTGTACTACATTGAACATTACAAACAAAAAAAATGCAAAAGAAAAAACCAGAAAAAAAACAAAAAATGGAAGAACACAACATAAACAACAACAACAACCAAGAAAGAAGGAAAGAAGGAAGGAACGAAAGAGAGTAACAAACAAACAAACAAACAACAATATTTAAAGCAAATATACATTTGATTTTTTAGTTTTAAGAAATCTAGTAAATTTTTTTCTAGTATTAAGTGCAATTTCTGTTCTACTTCTTGCTCTAAAAAGAAAAACCAACTCAAACAAACAAATCAAAATGGAACTATAAAGCAGAATATTCAAAACGAAAATGAGAAAACCTAAAGATATGCATATTACGAGTAAATATTCAAGGCGTTGCATCTACGACACACTATTACATTGTATAGACATAAAAGCAACAACAAATAGTTAAATTACTTGCATAACCATATGTGGAATGGAAATCAATCCAAGAAAACCGTTTAAACAATTCGTACGTGTATTTTACGCTAAGAGTTAAGTATTAATCAAATTCATGCAAACAGCGGCAATAGTTAAACACACCAGCTAAAAATATTCTAGTTAGTTAAGCACCCACCACCCACAGTCGACATACGCCCCCACACCCACACCCACTGAAACATCTATAGAACAATTGCCCCGAAACCAAAATCCAAAACCCAAAACCGAACCCGATCCAAAACACAGCTACCCCACGCACTAATATATGTATGTAGCATATATAGACACATAAAGCAACTTAAACTTAAATGTAGTGAATTTTTAAACAAACAAACAAACCAAGCAACAAACAACAAACAACCAACAAACAAACCGACAAACAGACAGACCTACAGATAGACAGATATAGATGAAGGGAAGGTCTAGCAGGAACCGTCGAAATTTCTATTGGAGCCAGGAGGAAAACGTTTTTCAAAGCATGTTCAAATTTTTACTACGTTTTTAAGTTGATATTTTCGAAAACAAAACAAAACAAAAAACAAAAACGAAAAATGAGGAAAATTTGTCTATTAATTAATTTGTAATGAACTTATGACTAAAATCTAAGATTAAAAAAAAGAAAACAAAAACTTTTTGCGTTGTGCAACTATTGTGAATTGTTCAAATTACGGTATGCATACAATACATTACAATGACGTCACAAAAAGACCCAGCGAGGCGGTAGATGAAGGATGAGAGGATGAACTTAATGAGAGAAAGCCAGAGATTGAGATTGAGATTGAGAGAGCAGGAGCAGGAGCATAGCCGGGACCGGAAGCCGATGCGGATCGGAAACTTATATGTAGATGAAGATACAGAGGAAAGAAAGAAAATACACAAGGAATTCTTAACCAAATTGGAAGTACAAACTAAAGTCTAGAATATGTATATATAGAACCCATACACAACCACACACACCCACACACACACATAAAGAAACAAAAAACGAAAAGCAACAACAAGCCCCTATATATCTATCTATATATGCATATAAACGAAACGAGTACATATATTTTTTGCGAATTAAGCGCCGGTAGAGAGTCGCGAGTCGCGAGTCGGCAGAGAAGCGAAGTGCAATGGGATGAGATGAGATGACAATTCGATGACGAAGATGAGATGAGGGAAATTTTGAGCCTAGGCTGAAGCTTTAAAGAAGAGTTTTTGAAGTGAAAAACACACTGAAAATGAAAGCTGAAAGCTGAATGCGAAACGGAGGGCGATGAAAACACGCAAGCGAAAATTTCATTGAAATTGTTTGCCGTGATTTGAATGAAATTCATAATGGTGGCCATTTTTGTGTAATGCGAAAAAGTTTAACAACATTTTTTACACTTGTATTTCGTTTTTATTAACTTTAAGTTTAAACCAAGCCCCACACACACACACACACACACACACAAACAGACACACAGATGTCCTTGCATATGGAATCGAACATACATACATATATACAAATTATAAATACATATATCGATTAAATTGTAAAATGCAAACTGAAAAGAAAACGGAACGGAGGAAATACAAAACATTTTACTTACTTTTTTTTGTCTGTCGCCCCCTCCCGATGCCCCTGCCCCTGATGATGGCAATGGGAGGGCGCGCCAATTCTTTATTACGATTATGATTACGATTACACGATTATGATTATTGTTATCATTATTATTGTTTTTCTTGCTAATTTTCGAGCACCACACTCACACTCACACACATGCACACAATCCCACACACATGCGTACGTACATACATGCATACATATGTAGATACATAAGTATGTGCACTCGATCGATTTCGTTGCGTTCTGGAAATTATTTACACTTAAGTGATATTTTTAAAGAAACAAAGGAAGATGAAAACTATCCATTATTGTATAATTATCGCTAATATTTCTTACTATTTGATGTGTATGTTTATCATTACATACCACGAAATGAGCAAGAAATCCAATCGCACGGGTATCCTCAAACACCCAGACAAACACCCAATACACCCAGAAATCGAACCTGTCCCGAGAAGTAAACCGAAACACAGCAAGTGACAGCAAATGAAGCAAACAATAAATGAAAAGAAACGATATCGATATCATAGGCGATGGAAGAAAGGGACGTGTCTCAGTAAAGGTCTGGGCTTTAATCCATCAAAATGATGTCAATGGCGAGAAATATGTATTTCTTTTTATTATTTTTCTTGACAAGAAAGCAACAGCAACACAACAAGAACACCCATTTTATTAAAAATATACAATTGTTATTTATAATTAAACAAAACAAAAAAACCAAAAAAAAAACACAAATTGTTTTTATTTTATTTTTATTTTTGAGGCAATTTCAATTTTCAGTTGACTTTTTTCCGTTCCGGCTTGAATCTCAGTTTTGACTTTGATTTTGATTTGAAGAAAACGGTTTCCGGATTCACAGAGACGGCCCCCAAGACCATCTGCATTTCTCGAACAGTCATGGTTTCTCCCAGGGTCTCACACATACTAGAACAGATCGAATTCGAATCGAAATAGAATTGTATACCTTTCTACTCTACTCAATTGATATTGATATTTAAATGTTAGATAGGAGGAGCTCTATCTCCTTAGACGAGAGATCAGATCATTCTGAAGTGAATTTTCAGTTCTTCTTCCCGTTGACTTGAGCCGACAGAAATGCTTGCAATACATTACCAAGAAACAACAGCAACAATAGATTTATTACATACGAGTATATATATACTATATATATCTATGTATTATCGGGCATATTTGCCCAAGTGTATGTGAATTGTATGTGTAAGCAGAAACCATATGGAATATGCATGTAGATTGGAAACTTATGATATTTCTTCTAATATTTATCGTCGTTATTGATGTGTACACATACAAAAATTAACTCTAAGATATGATCGAAGGCGGATCGAAAAGAAATGAAATGAAATCTAACAAAGAATCTAACAGAGAATTTGGAATTCTCGCGGCAGTGGGAGTCGAGTTTTGATTAAAATTAGAAATCTCATCGGCAGAGCTGGCGGTCGGAGCTTGTTCCGACGCAGCGATGCTGGTACAGCGCGGTATGTTGCATCCACTAAACGATAACTAAATGTAAATGTACTTAAACTACATTGTATACATACATACATACACATATATATATACATATACATATACAGTACAGATTGGTGTGCAACCAAGGCAAAGATCGGTGTGTAATCGCCATTCCGTGTACCATATAAAGAATCATCATTGTATATGAGGCAGCTCTTGGTGAAATTGGAGCTCTTTGACGACCGTAACTGCTGCCTGGTCGTTTTTGAGTGTGTGTGTGTGTGTGTTGGTGTTCACTTTTTTGGATAATTGGAAAGCGAAATTAGTTTTAACAAAAAAATTGCATTCAATATAAGGCTGATTTATTTGACTTGTTCATTTTGATATAGACACACTCGCACTGGAGTACACACGCACACTCGCGCATATCAGCCAGGCAGCAGCCAGCACGGTGCTAAAACCTTTCGAAAACCATTTAAAATAAGTGCATTGCATTAAGTGCGGTTAGGATAGTGAGTATCAAGCAAAAGACTTGCGCATCG
The DNA here is from genome assembly GCA_008121275.1 of Drosophila lowei. Taxonomy (NCBI): domain Eukaryota; kingdom Metazoa; phylum Arthropoda; class Insecta; order Diptera; family Drosophilidae; genus Drosophila; species Drosophila lowei. Next base: position 37,495,804 of record CM017777.1, read on the forward strand.
TTCATTTAGCTGCGTTTCCATTACCTCATCCACGCCATGATTTCTCCTACTACGAGTACTATATAGTATATATATGTAGTAACACTCCACGCACCACATTTAACCATTCCATGACAAGAACACACACGGCAAAGAGAGCTGGAGAGCTCGACCGCTGAAAGGGAAGCAATTTCCGTTGCATACCGCCAGGCGTCGAAAGCGAATCGTTAGTGGTCTTCCTGTATAAGTTTTTGAATTGATTTTGTGGTCAGCTGTCAGTCAAAGCTTCAAATTATTGAAGAGCAATGATGTATTGCAGACACGTGGTTGCACACAGAATGCACACTAATATATTCAAAAATCTAATACATCGGAAAACTATTAGGGAAGACCACTGTTGTCGGATAGAGGAACGATGATGATAACTGCTTTACACTGCCAGCAATGACTACACGCTCACGCCTGAACGATTCATCATCCATCAATCGAAATCTCGAAATCTTGTAATCTTGAAAATTCTGATGAAAGCAATAAGCTGTTTATACAATCAATGTCTTTCTACTGCGGATAGTTTCACATCTCATGCATTGCATCGCATCTCATGCACCCACCAATATTCATGTATACATAAGACATTCTTGTAAACTGACTGAAACTTCAAACCAAAACTAAAATACGAAGAGAGATAGTACTTAATACGTAGTACATATGTATTGTGGAAAGAGAAATCATCTGAGAAATGAAGGCCTCTGAGAACTACTGGCTGCAGTGCTTAAGAGTAAAGTAAATTAATTTCAATAATAGTTTTTAAATAAGTTTTTCTACCCAGGAGTTGTTGTAACTTTTTTACAATTTAAATTTTACGATAATTGGCAAGACAATTTTGTTGAAAAAAACTGAAACGGAAACTAAAACTGAAATTGAAATTGAAACTGAAAGGAGAGCAAAGGATAGGATAGCATTTCGGACGAAGCTAATTCAATAAATTGTATTCAATTATTTTGCATAGATTGGCGATCGGATACGAGAGTAGAACCACAAGATGTCTTCAAAATTGGCTAAATGTAATCTTATTTTCGAAAGACTTTTAGTTCTGGGCATTCCCAACAATTTTGGCAAATCAGACAGAACCCGAAAACGGGACGTCGAAAGTATCTTAAAATTAACATTAACATTAACACCTACGAGTAACACTTAAATATGTAACATTAACAATAATCGGTTTAGTTATTTAGGCGATATGAGAGATACTTTGAATGACTTGACTTGACTTGATTAAATTTAGACGTACGTTCGTGCCATTAAGGGCCATTGCGCCAGCATCCCGGCACAAGCACCCAGCACCCAACCCCCACCCCCACCAACACCCCTCATCCAGCATTCATCATTGGCCACGTTACCAAATTTTTGCAGAAACTTATCTGTGTGTTTTTGTCTGTAGTTCGTAATCCTATGAATAATGAAATGAAATCTATATATTGTTGTTGTGTCTACATCTATCTATAGAGGTTTACATCCCAATCGGATTGAGATTGTGAGACATTATGTGTTAAGTTGAATTGAGTTGAGTTGATTTGATGGCATCCACATCCCTGTTTTGTTTGAATTGTTGACTCGTTTGCTGTTGTTACATAAGATACTCATACTTACGCCCTATTCTCTAGACTAGTTAGGATAGAACATACTTTCGATGGGAGAGGAGAGGAGAGCAGCAGTCGCAAGGATTTGGCGCAAATGATCACCGCATGAAAAGGTACAAAAGAGACACACATACACACACAGACACACACATACTGTGTGGGAGGGGAGCAAGCCCCCTTGGAGCAGGTGAAAGCACACACACACACCCCAAGAAACAAGAAACAAGAAACAAAGAAAAAATAGTAAGAGTAATTAACAAAAGTTAGTATAACTGAGTTTGCATTTCCGAACCGAAAAACAAAACTAAACAAAAACCAAAAAACCAAAAAACCAAAAAAACCAAAAACCGAATAAATATATCCAACAACTAAGTGTCGTGTATATTCCATGTTAAACTTACAGCAGTATAAACAAATAATTATACATATATACAGCATATATATACATACATACATATATAAAATAATATATGTACATAATCTAACCGATATATGATGTATAGAGAACGATGATCAGCAGCAACAGCTCCTTTCTGACGGCAGTGACTGTTCACGCATACATATACATACACCTATACATATATGCAGTACAGTACTCCTAGATATATAGATACAGATACATAGATGTGCATAATATTACATATACATACGTACATATAAACAGTTGTCTCAATGTGAAAAGCTTAACCTATGATACCGCAGAAAATAAGTAAAACCTAACCAGAAACTAGCCAAGCCTAGCCCCGCAACGAGATCAGCTAACAAAACCCCCAAACCGAGGACCCAAACCGAACGAACACTTGTGACCCGTACTCCCTACCTACCTACCATTCATACAATACTATACTCGTAAAGCGTAAACCGTAAACCGTAAACCGTAAACCTACTTACAATACATCTAATGATATCCGTAACGAAACAGAGAACAGCAGAGATGTTTAACGCTTCAATTGAACATTGGTGAGAATCGAGTACCTACGAAACTGACAGAGATACAACATAGATAGCGCCTGCCCGACCGCCCGCCCGCCCATATAGCGCCCATCGGGACTGTACCGATGGGGCGGGAGTGGGGTGTTGGCGGCAACTATATTTTTTGCAAAGCAAATTGTGCAGCAAGTGCAACAGAAACTAAATGCAAAACGTTTTAAGCGCAGATACAGATACGAAAACAGAAACAGAAACATGAACATTTTTAGAGATACTCGTAAGAGAAGAACGAAAAAAATAAGGGAAACACACATATGTATGTACTTACACAGGCTACAGATCATACACAGTACAGTTGTATGTATATACACGAATATAGTAGATATATTTTGCGTCTTTATATACAGGAAACAGCGTATTATATTTGTATATTTACACCCAGTGTACAGATCATACAGGTCCGGTCCGGATACCAAAACTCAAGCTAGAGAAATACTTGATAGAGATACTTAAGTACTTGTTGCTCGGTTGGCTTTTTATGCTTCATGTCCCCATCGCCGCAGTCCATCTTGAACTACTCTTAAGCCCCCGTTTCCAGACCAATCGTTACCAAATCATTACGAGTACTAGATGTCTCTCCACCTGTAACACCTCTCTCTGCATATGTATCTATATCACTCACACACTCAAGCAGACACACACACATTAACTTTTACATCATTCTCATAGAAAAAACCCCCAAAAATAAAAAAAAATACTACATTTTCAAAACTATTTTAAGCGAACGAAAATATACAACAAAAACAAAACAAAATGCAAGCAAAAAAAAAAAATGAAAACAGAAATACAAAACATAATATTTCAATGGATGTGTTTATGAATGTTGATTTTAATACAATAAATCACAATCAGAATAAAAAAAAAAAAAAAAAATAAACAGTGAACCACTAATTGTACGAGTTAAGCAAAAACAAACGAAATAAATTCTATAATAAAATACAAACGAAAAATAAAAATAACAAGAGAAAAGATACAAGCAAAATGATACTTTCAAAACTAATAATTTTGTTGTTTTCATTGAAAAGTCTTAAATTCGGAAACGATGGCATCGGGTAAAAGGCTGAATGATGTATGAGCCTTGGAGCGGTTGCTGAACGTCAGAGCCGAAGTCCCTGGGAACCCTGTTGAAAGAAAATTGAAAACTGATGATCCCAGCTCCCAGTAGAGATTGCGAATGGGTGCGCATGGGTCCGGCCACTGCCATGTCTTTCTTCCCTGCGTCCCACGCTGTTTTCTCCTCTCGCCGTCGGAACCTCCTCCGCGGGTGATTCCACCGTAGCTCCTCGTCCTCTCAGAAGGGCCAAGAGATGTGCTCCTGGCTGGACTGTGGCAGCCACTGGCTGTCCTGCTGCGGGCCATAGCCACGTTGCCCCTGCTGTGCCGCTGAGCCGACAATGTGGCGTCCCGTCCGCTGATCGACGGCGGAATTGTTGGTTCACGCCCACGGAAAATAATGTCAGCAACACCCCTATTCATACGCCTCCGAATCAAACGCTGGGCTTCAGCTTTGAGACGCGTAAGTAAATCAGTATATAATTGTGGATCAATTTTAAAGTATGTCTTCCTTCACAGAGGACTTATGTACCCTACGCTTTGCCACAAACCGAGTCGTATCCGATGTCCCCCCGCCAGAAGGAGTCATATCCAAGCATTACCGAGTTGTATTCGAGACGGATCGAGTCCTATCCCAGCCAGAGAGAATCGTATCCCATCAGGACAGAAGCGCAAGATCCGAAGCTCACAAGCCAGCGTCATCCTTCGACCTGGCCATCGACAACAAGGACTTTGACTATGGCACCCAAGGGAGGGGCTACACGGGCTACTGGACTCTATATAGATCTCGTTGATTAAGGATATGCGCGTCCATATATTTAGAGTGTAGATTCAAATGTTTTCCACTTGTTTATTTATTTATACTAAGCTAAGTTTTGATGAATAAAACTATTGAAAAATCATCCTTGCAAAGAATCGGGGAAATATGACTGGCTGGAGTTGTTTTTGTCCTTACCAAAGGATCAAGGATATATTTCCAATGTTGTTTGAGTCCTTGCCAAAGGATCAAGGATTGTATACGACTTTAATATAAGACACTACAATAAAATATGTTTAATTTCTCACATAGACCTATAGTCGCTTTGGACCATATAAGAAACATGCAATAGAATGACCGAGGCGCTTTGAAAAACCAGCCGTCGATTGAGGCGATAGGTCCCGTAAACGTGGACGTTCGTGTGCTGCCAGGCCAGTTGCAAGGAGAACCACTGGATCTGTAAGATTTAACAGTTTCCAACTTCCAAGACTTCCAAATCCACTCATTCAATACTCACACTTCGCTCCACCAGATGCTCGTGTCCATGCGATTGTCTCACAATCTCTTTGGTTGTCTCCATAAGTGAGTCCGTCGTGTCCGTCAGACAGTTCAGGAGGAGTGAATAGAGCAGGGGCTGTATGCAGATGACAAACGCCAGATAGAGCTGATAGAGGTGGAGCTCAGAGACACCATGGCCACAGAAGATGCGAACGAGCAGATATCCGATCACGATGCCACACCAGACATTCCGAACCAGAAAGCACAGAAGCACGAACTTGAAGACGGTGCAGAACTCAGCGGTGATATCGATCAGGCACTGGAACATTCGCTGCAGCTGCAGCAGCTGGTTCAGCTGTTCTGGCAATTGATCATCCAGAAGAGTCCGCCTCAGTCCAGTCTGCAGCCTCCACCAGCATTGGCATATTTCCGCCATTATTCCGAATCCCACCGAGCTCATCCCAAGGATCATACACTCGGACAGGAAGCAATTGCAGGGGAAATCGAAGCCCAGCCTAGTGCGAATCGCATTCAGGCCCACATGAATGAAGAGGCGAAGGGCCAGCAGTGGGGTTATAGAGAGCACCAGCAGGCCGATATATCGCTGATGGGACTTCGGGGCAATGTACCCCAGCTCGTTGCTCAGTCGATCCAGGTCCAAGAGCTTTTCTATCATCGCGTAGATCCGATCCTGCTGCCTATGGGCGCACTCCATGCAGCTGAGCAACGACAGCAAAACGATGGTAAAGTGGGTAAAGGTGTTTAGCTCCATCAGCTTGGATCTTGCCAGTTCCACATGGGTATGGAACTGCCAAAAGTCTAAGATGAACTTTATTGTTAGTCCGATGACAATGAAGTTGTGAACAATGCGATAGTAGGCCAGGACGCGCGACCAATGCAATTTTCCCGAACTAAATCCAAAATAGAACGGCACAATGCCATTCAGGGCACAGAAAAAGCCGAAGCTCAATTGGACCAGACGTTTCAGCGATGACATGACCTTCTCGGCTCTTCCACCAAACCCCTGAAGCATTATTCAATTATTTCACTTGGTTTTAATCAGTTATAAGTATTTTCAAACCCAGTCGCTTGGAAATACTGGAAGAATTAAGAAAATCCTCAGAAAATCTAGAGGATTTTGCTGTGCAACGACACTGCTTGGGCTACGGTTTATGCTGCACTGACTGAAGCTCCCCAGTAACTGGGGATTCAATGCACTATTTCATTAGTGGCCACAACTCTAGATTATCAGCAAGATAATCCTCTTCATTAGCGAAATGAATGTGTACCTGTATAGCGTTTATGACGTCTGTAAGCCCTCGCTCTGGGGGTGCTCATTCACTTTATAGCCACCCTTTGGCATGGCCAACAATTGTCATGGAACATCTGCTGGCCGAAACGCGAGCCCGAGCCCACACCGGAGATGGGGCCGAAACCATGCGGGTCGATCGGATTTTCGTACTTTAGCAGAGAGTCGCGCTGGTCGCAGTTTCAGTTTGGCAGCAGCAATCACGCGAATCGGTTCGAATCCCAGAGCGGCACAGTCCCATTCAACAGTCGAATCGAAACTGAAAAATATGTGGAAAACGCGATCCGCTTGACGGTTGACAAATTTCCAAATAGTCATCACCTTGACATCAGAGGAGAGCACTCAATTCTGCTAATTGATTCGAAATTGTCATTCGAAAGGCGAAAATAATGAGAGTAGTGCAATTTATGAGCACGGATAGAGCTCGCAAATTTTCCCGCTAAAACGTTCGAGCCGCAAAAAGCCGCAAACGCGACAATCAAAAGTGCTAACTGCTCTATCAGCTCCACATCTGGGCAAGGTCATCCGCTGCAACGTTATGCCTCGATTCTCGCTGGCGATCTGGCTGGGTGTCTACCTGGCGCACGCCCACATCCTCGCCCACTACATACAAATCGATCACGAAGAGTTTCGGGCCAGCGGCTTTCCGCATCCGCATTTCCCGCCCCCACCGATGACACCACTCGACCACTTGCCACAGGTGCTGGCCGCCAAGGAGCTGACCCCGGCGGAGGTGATGGTCGATCTGACGAATGACCTCACCCACCGCCTGCTCCACTACCACTCCATACTGAATCGGAACAATTTCGCCTTCTCGCCGACGGCCCTGGTCAGTGTCCTGGTGGCCCTCTACGAGGGATCCTCCAGCAACAGTGCCAACGAGCTGCGCAACGTCCTGCAGTTGCCCAACAATCGTGATGTCATTCGCGTCGGATACCGCGACATCCATCGACGACTACGGGTGAGACAACGGGTGGTCTGGTGGCCCATTTATGGTTCTATTCGACTCAGCGTTGAACTTAACCTACAGCCCAGAGTGGCGGCTTGAGCCCCCGCTCAAACTATCCAAATAAAATGCCGCCGCTCATTTACATGGCTGGCTAAGCACACATTGCGGACAGCAGAGCAGAGCAGAGTGGTCATTGATAAAAAAAAAAATAGAAATGAAACAAAAAACAAAAAAAGAATGGTTCCAAACAAACTGCCCTAGGCCAATTGCCTATGACCACCTCTCAAGCGATCTGTTATCGGGTTTCAATAGTGCGTTGACCTCCAATAAGTGACCAGCAATTGTCCAAGTGAATAGAGTGTTTAATTGACAGCAATTATGTGGATCGGGTGGTGGGCTTGGATAGGATTTGTTCCACTTATCGAGTGGGATTGAAATAAACCCGAAATAGAGCATAAAGTTTATAATATTACTTTGATCTCTTCCCAGACCTATTTCTTTGGCTCCGACAATCCCCTGAAGGGCCTCAGCATGAACAAGAACAATGTGACTGTCTTGAAGGACTTCGAGACAGTGCTAATGTTCTACGGCTACGATCTGAGTGTGGATATGGTGTCCTCCACGCCAGCAAATATTACGGCGGATGCTGAGATGGTAAGCACGACCACGCCCGGCAATGCCACAACCGAGGATTTTGAAGCAGAGACCATCGCCACAACCACGGTTAACGATGTAGAAAGCACCACTGAGGCGCCAGCCACGACGACAACGGATGCGGCACCCATCACCACCACCACAGAGGAGCCAACGACCACAACAGAAGCGGCGCCTGAAACGGAGGCACCACCCCCAGAGTCATCCGGAGAGGAGACTGCGGAGCCCGCTGGAGAGGACGAGGCGGCTGAGCTGGTGTCCGCATTCGTGGCCGAGGAGGAGGCCGAGCCCCTGCTGCGCATTCAAAAGGCTCGCGTCTCCCGACTGCCCACCAGCAAGCTGCAGGCACCGCTCAAGCACTCCAATCCGATCACGCCGAAGCCCATCTATCTGCCGAGTGCGCGGACAGCGACCATGCCCATGATGGCCCGACAGGTGGCGGAGAGGAAGGCGTCAAACACTAGGCAGATCATTTCCATTTCAGCTCCCCCGTCGGCAAATGGTTCCTACGCGAGGAAGTCCAAGATGTCTCGGCACAAGCGACACGCTCTGCCATACAGGGATCTCGATGCGAACCTCTTTCTGACGCTCTTCAGCCCGCAAGGACCACATCCAGCGCCTCATCCGTTTCAATATCCACCATCTGCCGCCCACTTTGCACCCATCAACAACGACTTTGAGCCGCACTTTATCAGCGAGGCCGCCGAGAGCAAATCCAACTACAACACGGATGTCATCAGTCATGTGTTCTACCTGGGCATCCACCAGATTGTGCATACCACCTTCAAGGTGTACAATGCAGTGCTGTACTACAAGTACTTTGAGCATCTAAAGATGAGCGTCCTGGAGCTGGAACTGGACACGCCAGAGTACAATCTCATGATTTTGCTGCCCGACTACCACACAGACATTGTGGCTGCGGCGGCATCGCTGAAGCTCGGGCCTACATTGCGCCTGATGCGCAAGCAGCTCAAGCCACGGTGGGTTCAGGCCATCATACCCGACTTTAAGCTGCACGGAACCATGTTCCTGACCAACGATCTGCAGAATGTAAGTGCACGCAGTCAATATAAAAGTACATTTATTGAGATTAATCTATGCTTTGGTTGTGTTACAGATGGGCATGTAAGCTGATTGCTAGGGCTGCTTAAGGCTGGCAGACACTTTTACTTTCTTTCGTTACAGCTGTGATGTCTTCGAGCCAAATCGCGCCGATTTTCGACCCATGACTGATGAGAAAGGCGTCTATGTGCGACACATTGAGCAATCCATAGACGTAAACATTCGTACGCATCCCATCAATCAACTAAAGCGTAAGTACTTGTACTTGTATCTGCATTTGCAGTTGCAGCACACCTGAACGGAGGCATTGAGGCGCAACGCATCGCCATCGCCCCACCTGAAACTGGGACTGCAACTCCAGCATTACCATTGCGATGGAGATGGCGATTGCGCCAACAGTAGCGCAGATAGACAAAGGTGCAATAACTACTTCCTTTTTGCTTCTCAGGCAACTACGGTGCTCAAACGAAACCCATTCAGATCTCTGTGAACCATCCGTTTTTGTTTTTCATCATCGACCGAGAGCTGGACGTGGCTGTGATGGCGGGCCGCATACTGAATCCATTGAATGTGCGCATCCAATGATGCAAGACGAAGGTCGAGTCGAGTATCGAAAGTGAAGTTGGGTCGTTGTTCCCTTGTTTCCTGGTGCCTACTAATCTGCAAGAACCGACTAGTTTTAAATGTAAATAATATGCTGCCGCTCACCGTGCTAAGAATAAATATAGTAAGGTTGTTCTCTTATCCTAATCAGTTCTGCGTCGTCCCTGCTGGCGGTGTGTGTGCATTTAGTACTGATAGGTGCCAAAGACAGTGCACACACAAAATATACTGGTATTGCTGAACACCTCGGAGACGGAGGTATCACAGTCGCAGTCCCAGCAGCAGCGCGAGTTATAGAAACCCCCGGCACCGAGCTCCTGGCCAAGCATCACCTGCACCACATGCTTGTAGCGCCTCACCTTGGGATTGGAGGCTATTTTCTGATTCACCTCATCGGCAATCTCGAGCGTCCATGTCTTGGCCACGTCCTTGTCGTATGTTTTGTCTGCAAATTGAAACCAGTGTCTTAGCAACGCTTGTTGCACGCTCAGGAGATCGATTTTTCCGTTCTCACCTTTCAGTTTCTCAGTCATGACGCTGTTCATGATGTTCTTGACGATGGGCAGAGGAAACATTTCCCCAAAAGCCGGTCGCATGCTGTAGGCCGCTGCCTGAACCGCCTTTTCTGTCTGCTGCCCTTCATCATCGGCAGCTGATGCCGAGAGGAGTGTTGGCGGGTTTGGTTTCATTGGAGTCTTCTCTGGCTCGTTGGTCACTGGGGATGTCGGCGCGGGATTGGCATTCACTTCTTTTAACTGATCCTCAGCCATATCTCTTAAAATCTTCAGGGAAACTGCTTATTTTTTAATTCTTCGATGGATGTCAACAGAAACGCGCTTGCAGTTTGACCGCTATCGATAAAATATACCGTCCGACCCTCAGAAATATACCGTCTCATTTTAAAAATATACCGTAAATATACTAACGAATTCAATTTCTATTATACATTTTGCTATTCCGTCGAAAATTACTAGCTAAATAGAACCCTCAGCCCTGCCCACATAATAGTATCCGATTTATAAATCAATTTACTACTTGACTGGCTTAATTTAAATACTAGCTTTAATTGGATTTTGTCTAAAAAAAGGTTTTAGCGATAATTGTAGGGACATTGTTAAGCTGAAAAAGGACATTATGGCAAGGAAAAGTCCCTCCACGAAGAGAGGATATCCCATCACAAAATAGAGAGCAAATCGCAAAAAAAAAAAGAAGAAGTCCCGCCAAACTTGAGCGCCAAAGTCGAATTGTTTGAAAGCGCATTCGCTTTCGCTGAGTGACAAGGATTTAAAAGCAATCCAGTGAAATAAGTGGTGCACGGAACTACGATTTGAAAGAGCGAAAATTCAAAAAACTTGCGTTTGGAAGTTTCTATAGCATTTGTTCTTAAATATACTTTTAAAAATTAAGTTTAATAGATGAAATTGATAAAATATACCATTATATGGTTTGGCCATTCATGGCGAAACGTAAACACTCGCCAGTTAAATTCAAATTCAAATATTTTAATATATTCTAACTAGAATATCAGGCCACAGAGAATTTTGTTTTCAGTTGAGGGACCGCGATCACAATTTATGTTGTTGTTTGTTCATTCGGACTTTAAAAAGTACGAGGTTTTTAATTGGTTTAAATGCGACGGTGCATCGGCGCACCAGCTGATGGCCATTCTGCTAAAGATGCCGCTTTGGTATCCAATATTCTACACTTAATTTAGCCTTCACACCCTTGAGGAAGATGCTTCGAAACACTCACAACTATTTGCACTTCATCCTCAAGGACAATTTGCATTTGTTCGAGTTGATAGACGGAGATTGTCATTAGGATCTGAACTCTGAAACATTCCCCCAACATTCCCTGTTCGAATAGATTAACAGAAACTCTATCCCAAATCTTTTATATGTAGGATGCCAATGCTGTATTTCAGCTTGAGGTGGAGGATTTTCATTTACATGGTCATCACAAAAGTAAGGACATTTTCTCTATTTCTCATAATTATACAGATTCGACTTCAATGTTGAAAGGATCGTACAAACTCGTACACCCCGTCGTACTCTGCAGGTGGTGTTGAATTGTTTGTAATATTAGGTTTCATAAAATCTTTATTCAATTTAAAATAAATCGAAAAGTTACATAATAAATTCGATAAATATGTTTATATATGCAGGTTATAAATAAAATTACACAATAATTTAAATCATTTTTCATTAGTATACAGTAAATGTTTGTTTGCCTTGCCTCCATCATATTATATCGCTATGTAATGTACGCTCTGCTCTCTCTCGCATATATAGAAAATATTTGTGTGTATATCTTTGTGTTCACTTTGATTCTGGGGCAGCAAATGACATATTACATACATGGATGTGGATGCTGTCGAATAATGCGTGTGTGGTTTGTGGTGCTTCTTCAAATAAATAATAATACATTGAGACGGTAGTATACACAGAAATAGACAAACAATAGACGAACAATCATTGCTAAATAATGATAACCTTACAAAAACTCAAATACACCATTTACAATTGCTCAGGATCACAAAGCTTTTGCACATATATTCACGTTTCAAAATGAAATCAACTCGATACATTAAAAAAAAAAAAACAACATATACAAAGATCAAACAGATTTCACTTGAATATTCTGCAAAACTAACTAAAAATACACTTGGGATAATTATAAAAAATTTAAATATTCTCCAAAAACAGTTTAAAATTGCAAAAGTTAGTTTTTGGTTTTGATTTTGTTTGTTCTCTTCATTTTTGTTTTTACATTGAGCTTGCGCGCTTCTCTTCACTGAAATTCTTTACTCCTTCTACTTATTGTAAATATAGTATGTATATTGTATATTGAAATTGTTTCTCTGCCAGCTTGATCACTCTGAATAGGTTTTTGCTCGTTTCGTTTCTCTTCCCGTTATATCGCATGCGGTTTAGTATTGGTTTAATTGTAGGTGTAAATGTTCAGCTGACTTTTTGGTACGTTTCTCTCTTGGTTCTTATTAAGTAATTAGGCTGAAAAGTCCTTGCCTTTGCCCAGCCTTGTGGCGCCACCAAACTCCAGGGAAAGTTTGTTTTTCATATCTAAAAGAAATGGAATATTATAATTGAATTTGTGTATTTTTTATGTAGTGCACCACTCACATTCGATTCTTCATGGTCGTGCGGTTGGCCGGTCAGTTTTATGCCCGCCGCCTCGGTTGAAGTCGATGCAGTACCCGCTGCAGTTAGGTCTAGCTGTGAGGCTGTTGGTCGTAGTGCCGCACGTTTTGCCACAATTTCCAGCATCTCATTGAGTATTGCTCCCTCGGCGGCTACATCGGCGGAGCTCTTGTCTAGTTCTGAAAGTTTGAATTCGTTCGTCAAAATGTATCTGGCATTATCCCATATTTCGGTTAAGGGTAACGTACTATTGCAAGACAAGCGCAGATTGAGCTCTTCCTTGAGCTGGGCATGCCGATACTCCAGTTGCAGTTCCTGTTGTCTTATAGTCAGTTCCTCATCGCGTTTCCTGCCAAACAAAATGAAACACTCAAACAATTCCATTTAAAAAACCCTCGATTTGCTCACTTGAGTGCTGTGATGTTCCGCCAAATCTCCAATAGTTCTTTAAGTAGTTTTTCATCGTTATCCTTTGATGTATCCAGGCTATACGTGAAATTGGGATTTAAATGTGAATCATACGAGTAAAACATTATTTTCTGGCGCACTCACTTTTCAAAGTTCTGCGCCTCGCCCCTTAGGGCCTTCTCGATGAGTACGCCGCGTCCCTCCAAGTCCTTTAGCTGCACCTCAATCTCCTCCTGTTCGCGCTGTATTTCTTGAGCGATTCGCAGTCGCTTGAGCTCAGCCTGTCGTGAAGCCTTCGATATGGCACGTTGCTTCTTATGCTCTCGTGTCTCGTTAGCGTAGCTCTCATCTACAAAAGGACATTAAACACACATTAAACGCGCAACCACGAGCACTTCATATTCTTTAAAAACAATCAGACGGCACGAATAGTTAGAGGGGATTGGACACATAAAATGAGAGGCAACAAACCATCGGATCTTTGATAATTCAGTGGCAATGGCGGTATGGGTGGCGGTGTCTGGTCGTCCAGGGCATTCGCTGCGGCCAGATGGTGGTGGGGCTTGTGTATGTAGAGCTGCGGACTGGATGATGAGAACGTTTCGGTTTTCGGTTTCGCAGTGTTCGTTTGCTTTCGGTAGCGACTGTTGTTTGCTGTTGTTGTTGTTGTTGTGGTGGTGTTCAGATAATCTTGGGAGTGATTTGTCTGTGATCTTGTGGTAGTGGCTGCTGCTGCTGCATTTGTGCCGCTTGTGGCATGGCCGATGAGCACATCCTTGTCCTAATGTGGCATTGTATTTGAATATATATGTATTTTAATGTATCAGAATATACAGAGTATATGCAAGGTTGTTTAAAATGTGTGTGTGTGTGTGTTTCAGAGGCAGGAGAAAAATATTTTCAGTTCTCATATTAAACACAATTTTGTTATTTACTAGAAAATAATAATAATAAACATGCAGGGTGTCCAGGGTAAATAACAATAAACTTAACAAATATCTCGTAACCATCAAACCAGCAAGGCATCCTTTTGGGGGACTTCATCCATCCCATCCCATCCCATCCATGCAAAATATCCAGCACATTGAACTTAAAGCAAAACAACTACTGTCAAACCCCCATTCCAAAGTGTTCCTTACGTTTAAATAACCATAAAACTAACTTAGAATATTACAAAATATATATAAAACACATGACAGAAAGATCCTTAACCCTTTTTCTCCACTAAGAAAACATAATCGGTATAAATTGAAATTGAAATATAAATTAAAACGATATTAGAGGCCCACATAAATGTTATTTAAAGGAGGCACAGGGTAGAGGGTAGAGAAAATAAAAAACAGAAAGGATAGCAGACTTAAAAGTTATTTAATTTACTTAAATATTTTTAGCTGGAAAGGTTTTTTGAAAAGAAAATTGAAAATAAAAATAGATAAAAACAAATTAAAATAAGATTCTGGCAATTGTGGGGGGAAAAAAAAGAGAAAACAAATAAAGCCAAAGCCGAATGAGAGTGAAAACATAAAATATCCAAAGAAAATGAATGAAAATTCAGCAAAAATTAGATACATTAGTGTTAAGATTATTTCATGCCATAGACCGAAAGATTGTGCTCTAGTGAGGTGGGGAAATCAAAGTAGAAATAGTGAAAAAGTCCTTACACCAAAACCGAAATTCCTCAGATCAAAGCAAGACTGTAAAATGATGGAAAGATTTTTGAAATGTTATAGATGGAAACACTTATCGCACAGTACAGTACACCGACATTTATCTATCAGTAAAACACAACCTAAAGGCTAGGATGGTGACCACAACCAGACTTTCCGTTTTTGCGAATGATTTCAAATGACACTAACCTTTGACTTCTCCTTCGATTTTGGGGAGATACGGAAGCGACTGAAGACGCCGCCGCCTCCGCCACTGGTTCCTCCTCCTCCTCCATCGGAGATGGTGGGCGTGCCACTGCTGCTGGTGCCGGGACGCTCTGACTGCTCAGAGTGACTGGCAGCCACAGGGCCGCCCTGCTCTTTGGGACTGGTGGATGCGGACGCGGACGCAGATGCAGACGCAGACGCAGAATGCGAATGGCTGCCCTTCTGGAAGAAGCTGGACAACGACTGTATAAGACTCTTACGTCGCTCGGGATCCTTTTGCCTGCCGGCCTTTGTCTTCATTGCCTTCTCCTGACCGCTGCTGCTGGCCGCCAGATTCGGGTCGGATGTGAAGTCCGCTGCCTTGGCCTGGGCCGCGGCATCTTTGTCCAGGCTAGAGTGCCCCACCTGCTGCTGCTGGCTGTTGACCATGTACGCCAGATCGTTGACGCTCTTCGAGGCACTCATTTTCCGGGCACGGGCCGCCAGATCAACGGACAGCGGCTCCTCCAGCTGCTGCTTGGGCTTGAGGGGCCTGGGATGGTCATAGTGGAGACGTTTGCGCAGCAGCTGCAACTTCTCCTCTGGACTAAGACCGAGATCCGAGTTGGACTTGAGCCGCGCCCTGGCCCGGGCCTCGCTCCTCAGGTTCTCCGTAGAGACAGATATATTCATTACCTCTACGGAGGGAACGACTCCGACTCCAACGCCGACTCCTCCGCCACCGCGATTCGAACGTGCTGGCGCAATGGGGGTGACAAACTCCCCGAGCACCCGTCCTGTTCCGCTGTTGAAGGAGGCCGTCTTGTTCAGCTTGTAGCCGCCCTCGAGGGCATGCGCATCGATGTGCTCGCTGAAGGGACGCGGCGGCTTGAAGAGATCGGCGCTACGTGTGGGCGCCTGTACAGTGCGATAGGGGGACACATAGGTGGACGTGGCCGATTTCTGCAAGGGATTGCTGGGGACTGGGGGAGAGGCGATTGCTGCGATTGATGGCTTCTCCTCCGCTGTGGCGGAGGAGGCATGGTAGTGCGCCTGACTGGAGCAGTTCGAGTCCTGGGTGCTGGCGGCAGCCGCCAGCTTGGGCGTGGGACTCAGACTGGCGCCGCTGGCATAGCCGCTGGTGAGGAGGCTGCGCTGGCGGCTCCTGTGCAGTCGCTTCTCGGCATTGAGCTGCTTCTTCGACTGCAGCTTGTCCATGACGAGGTCATGGATGAGATCCTTCTGCTTGGTACGCTCTTTGGTGATCTCCTCCAGCTTGCTACTGAGCGTCGGTATCTCAGGCACTTTGCTGGAGCTGCTGCTGCTTCTGGGACGCATCGCTGACGTCTCCGGGCTGTCTGGCGGCTGCTGGGGCTGGGGCGGAAGCTGGGCCTCGGCTGATTCTATCACAGTTGTGTTCGCCGCCTCCCCCTTGGAGCTCTTGCGACGCTGCGTGCTTATCTGCGAGATCCGGTGCTGCAGGGCTCGCACGTACTCGAACTGGATCTGCAGATCCTCATCCGTGGGAGCGGCGGCGGCAGCGGCAGCTTCTTTGGATTCATGGCCCCCCGGTGTCGAGCTGTTGGCTACGCTGCTGCTGCTGGTCGTCACCGTGGACGTCTTTGGCTGCTGTTCGGAGCTGCTGGAGTCGGCCTTGCCCGAGGCCAACATGCTGGCAAACTGATCCAGCATTCGCGGCGAGGAGGTGTCCAGCGGACTGGTGACCACCGTAAGAGCCTCACTCTCCTCCGTCGTGGTCGGCAGCGTCTGGCCGGCCATGCTGTCGTCATCCAGATCGTTCAAGGTGCTCGAATCTGTCAGGGATTGGGTCATGGCGGGTGGCAGCTGCTCGTTCACCGGCGTCTTGGCATCGTCGTGCATGATGTACGCCCCCTGCTCGATGTAGTCAATGCCCAGTTTCTCATCCCGCTTGGTCACAAGCGCCGGCAAAGCGACAAAGGCAGCGCCTGTGAGCGGAGGCTGTGCCTGGCTTGGCTTCAGCGCCAATCTCTTCGGTTCCGTCTCGATGTACTCCATGTAGCCACGATTCTGCAGCAGGGCCGTGTTCGTGGCCGAATAGGCCTCGGCGCAGGAGCCCTCGGAGCCCGTGTCCATGAACTCGATGTCATCGATATCGATGGCACTCAGTATGCCCTCCATTTCCACCACCGGCGCCTGCGCCTGCCTCGCCAACTCATGGATCACCTGGCTGCCGCTGGGCAGCCTTGAGGCGGCCCCACTACGCCTGCGCTCCTTGCGCCGCTTCATCGTTCCCTTGTTCGAATTGAGCACGAATTCCATGTCCACAAAGTTCTCCGAAATGCAGTCATCGGCCGTCCAGTCGGAGAGCTCTGTCTCCGTTAGCACCTGGCCCGTACCCGTGCCCGTGCCCGTGTGCTCTGTTTCCGAGTCGGAGCCCCGCGACAGCATCTCCCCGGTGGGCGTCTTGTCGCTGTCATGGGCTGTGGGCGTGGTTGGGGTATCGGGAGTCCTGGCTGCTGCACTGCTCAGATTGAGGGTGATCGGCTTCACGGCCTGACTGTGCTCCGGCGTGCGCTCCACGATCAGCGGCAGGTTCTTGAGACTCTCGATTTTGTTCTCGTTTTTGCTATCGAACCGGAGCTTTGGTGGTCCCATCTCAGGCAGAGGAGGAGGAGCCTTGACTATGCCCGAGCTGAGGCGTTCTGCCTCGATTACTGTGCACTCGGCTGGCTCTGGCGTGGCCGTCACTGGCTCCACATCCATATCGTGATCGTCCTCTGGCTCCTCCAGTTCGTTGGTCCGCAAGGCCGCTGCTGGCGGCACAATCACATCGGCGGGCATGTCCAGATACTTGACATCCTCCGGATCGCCAATATATTTGCCATTGACAATCATCAAACTGTCGACCTGCATCAGGGCACCGCTCGTGTCGTGCACCTCGAGGCGCGGCACATTGTGCTTTCCACCACCGCCCGCCGTTTGGGTGTCGGGACTCGTGGTCGACTCCAGTATGTAGTGCTGTATGTCCTCGATGCTGGAGGTGTTCGACGAGCTGGAGCAACTGGTGCCGCCACTGCTGCCGGTTGTCGACATGGGCTCAAGTTTCGGCTTGCTCCAGGGTATATTGGGCACCTGAATCTGGACAGTGTCTTGCTCGTCATGCTCCTCCTTCTCGGGGGAGTCCCGCTTCTCTTCGTCCGACAGCAGGCTTTGCTGCTCTTCGGTGCCCGTTGCCTTTGTTTCCCGCTTGACGCCGGCCTTTATATCGCCCAGTATGTCGGGTATGCACTCTTTTACATCTTTGGAGACGTCGGGTTTGGCCACCTCCTCTTGCTTCTGCTTCTGATCCTGCTCGTGCTCCTGCTTCTCCTCCAGCTGCTGCTTCTCGCTCAACTTGTTGCTGTCGGGGCCATCGATCTTCGGTTTCTTTGGTGTCTCCAGCGTCAGATCAATAATCTCCACTGGCTTCTTCTCGGGCGTCACCAGATCAATCACTTCGATCACAGTCTTGTTGTTGTGGTTGTTCGTGGGCGTGGTTGGGGAGCTCTTGCGATTGAGCTGATCCAAGAGCGTTGCATTAACGGCATCCGTGTACTCCATGCCCTTGTTCAGTTCGTTCTTGCAGTTGACAAAGACATTCTCCTTTTCATTGTCCGTGGAATTGCTGGACGGCGACGGTGCCTTCTGTATCTTGAGCTCCACTCGAAGATCGTTGATCACATTGCTGGTGGCCGAACGCATCAGATCATTGGACTGGCCCTCGCCCAGCTTGGTGCGGTCCAGGAAGCTTTTCATTCCAGCGCTGATGTCGCTGCTGGGATTCAACAGCTTCTGGCACTCGGAGATGTTCGACTGGAAGCTGCGGATGCGCGAGTCCAGCACCGAGGTGGAGCCGGACTTCTGGATCTTATTGCCATTGGCCGGTTCGCCCAACAGGTAGCGCTTCTTCAGCTCGAGGCTCTTTTTCGAGGCAATGCCCTCGGTGCTGGCCGTTTTGTTCAGCAGATAGTCGCCGGGACGGGGATTTTGGAGCGGTGTAGCAGCAGCACGTTGACTGCCGATCAGCAGTGTGGGATCCACTTGCACCAGCGGCTTGAACTGCGGCAGCGGCGGTTGGGGCTGGTATTTCTTCAGATAGCTGCCGCCCTTCTCGCGGGCCGCCAGCTGTTTCTCATGTAATCCGGAGGAGGCCACGCCAGCAGCAGCAGCAGCAGCATTGGGTGTGATCATGGTGGACTTGATCTAAGGAAATGGAATCGATTGAAGCTGTAGCTTGAAAGATTAAAGCACTCCTCTTACCTGGACTTTTGTGGGCTTTCTTAGATGGGTGTCATCGATAAAGATTTTGGGCGCCGTCTGCCGTGTGATCTCATCGTTATCGAACTCGGAATCGGTGGATATTTCAGTGGCAGAATTGAGCTCAATCTCGTCGGGGGACGTGCTCTCGGATTCGGTTTGTACCTGCAAGAGATAGGGCATCAATATGAATTAATTTACTGCGTGGCACAGGCCAACGATCTGAGGCAGATCAGGGCAAAGGGACAAGCGATAAACGATAAACAATAAACGATAAAAACACTCTGCAGCGAGGGGCATTATTACAGCTGGCTGAAAGGCTGTTGTTTTTGCTTCGAGAACATGCGTTAGTCAGAGTTTATATTTAATCAGAGGGGTTAATCAGCAGCAACAGTAGAAGCAGCAGCATCATCATCATCATCATTATCATGCCTTTAGGTACGATCCATAAAGGTACAAAAACGGAACAGAAACAGAAACAGCAACATTTGGATTAGATCTTCAGAGATTGGTCAGATTTGGTAGTAGAGTCAGAGTCAGAGTAGAGCAGGGACCGTAAAAAGTGATTATTGTTTTTGTTTGTTTATTTTTGTAGCCGAAATATTCATTAATCATTAGCCGAAAGTCAGAATTAAATATTCCAATATGCTACTCTAAGGATAATGCGTACTTCTATGTACATATATCCAGCAAAAGTTTTAAAATTTTAATTTTTTAAGATTATTCTTTGGTGGTTTTTATTGATTATTTGTTTAAAAAAATTTAAGTTTGAAAGATATTTTTTGGTGATAATTATTTGTATTAAATATTTGTAATACGAGTATTTTAACATATTAATTATTTGTGAGAAAAAAATAGATAAATCTCAAAAAAGAACTCAACAAAATTGTAAGTAAAAACAACCTAGGTATTTGTTTTTATTAAATTTTTTTTTAAAATCACACTTTTTAGGCATAAACCGATAGCGAGAGAGCGGATCACTAGTACGGATCACGAGAGCGCGAGATCTGTCATCAGAGCCAGCCCATGATGAAATTATACAAGGTGGTCCGGATGCGGAGAAGAACGAATTTTCCTATCGCAATGAGTAAAATAAGTCCCGTAAAGAGAGTACCCTCGCACTTAATGAAGACATTATTGTATAAAATCAACCCAGGGCTATTGTAAATCTTCGTTACAACGAAATATCAATAAACAATAGTATAATAAACATTCCACATGTATACATTTCTCCTCAACTCTGTATGAACTCTCCATTATTCAGCTTTGAGTCCTTAAATAATTATTAATTTTTGAGTTTTATTTATTTTTTGCTCAAAAATAAATAAAAAATTACTATCACCAAAGAATATCCTAAGAACTTAAAACTGGTTTGTATTGTGTGATTTTTCAAATATTCAGAACAATATGTATTTTGATTACGGTCCCTGGAGCAGAGTGGAGCATATAGGCTTTGGGGGTTAGGCATTGGATGGACAGACACACGACGACAAAACGGGTGGATCAATCGCTTGGCCTCAACGGAGACTCGGCTTAGATTGTATTTATATTTATATTTCTATTTTATGTGTGGTTTTAGAGACTACGAAACGAAACGTCTGTGTGGCTGCTCGTGGGTTAGGCGCAACATTTTCGTGTACAATTTTGTGGATTGCTTGAATTTACCTTCATAGATCGTACCCCGACAGTGCATTATACTTTTTTCATATGTGGAGGCTTGGAGGCTAAACAAAAGGTGGCAGAAAACTCTGGCGGCACACACGTGCCCCGCATTCTTTTGGTATTTTGTTGTTGTGGGGGGCACACATCGAGTGGCAGGCGGGCAGGCAGGCGGGTTGGTTTTTGGTTGTTTTTTGTGGACCTATACGTGTAATCTGTGTCTAGTGGTGGGTGGGTATTTGGGTGGTTGGTTGGTTTCTGGGGATTTCTGGTGCTGAGGCTGGGGCTTGGGCTAGCCCTCAGTAGAGATAGTAGTTGAGGCGTCGTCTGGGCATTAACGGGTTAAATATAGATATATGTAAAAAGAGAATTGCTTTGGTCAATGGTTTTTGGGATTTTTGCTTTAGGAAATAACGCACGACTCTTTGCTGACGGGCAGGAGGCCGTAATCGCTGCTGCGTCCATAGCTGGAGACGGGGCTGCGGCGCCGCGGCGTGAAAAGATCACTCAAATGGGAGCTGCGCGGTGTGGCTGTGGTAGATGTAGACACGGATGTGCTCGGATAGTAGCTGCTGCCCGTGGTAAGGCCCAGCGATGAGTAGGGTCTCCTGTGGCTGCTGCTGCTGCTGAGGTAGTCGCCGGTGCTGGTGCTGGTGTTGCCGCTGGGACTGAGGTAGTCTGAGTAATTGCTGCGCATCGTGGTGCTGGGGAAGCGACTGGTACTGGCATAGTGACGCGGCCTGTAGCTGGCCAGATCCTCATCCGACCCGGCCCGATGCAGGTCCGTGCTGCGTATGACCTCCCGCATGTAGGGATTCCGCTCCACCACCCGCTCGTTGACGAACTCCCGCTTGCGGTTGTGCAGCCGCTTGCTGCGATCGAGCAGGGCCCGCGTGCTGGCATCCACTGGCTCGTTGTAGTTCACATAGGAACTGACAGGCCGCGCCGTGGCCACTGTGGCCACTGTTGTGGCGGTGGAGTGCGTCGTGTCCGTGTCCTGGCTGGAGCGGGCCGACAGCAGCGACTGCAGGGATGGACCCTTCTTGAGGTCACTGTAAGACTTGGAGCTCTGCCTGGAGCTGACGGAGAGCGGCTTGAATGGCTGCGGCGACTGGGAGCGGGGCTTGTGCTTGGACACCCGACGCCTGGCCTCCAAATATCGGCTCATTATATCCTCATCATCATCGTCGTCTGGTTGCAAGGCTGTCTGATTCTGATCAAAGATCGTCTTGCCATCGGGCCATTTGCGGTTCTTGAAGGCCGCCGCTGGGGGCGAGTCGGAGCGGGCGTACTCAGGCAGCAGTTTCTCCGCCTCCTCCTCGGGATCGCTGTCCAGACTGGCGGGCACTCCCTCGATCTGTACCTTGGGCCAGGCCCGGCCCTGGAACACCTCCGGCACGGGTTCATCCACGGCCACGGGTTCGGGCACAAACCTGGGCTGCTCCAGCTTCGGCAGCTTCAGTTTCCTGGGCATCGGCACGATCACCGGCTTGTTGTCCTGTAACTCTATAAATGCAAACGAGCTGCGTCGCGTCGAGCAGGTGGTCGTGGAGTCCAGGGGCGTCGCCACCGAGCAGCTGTCGTTGTCCAGCTCCAGTTTCTTGAACATGGGCGGCGTGCCCTCGTGCTTGGTCTCTGTCCGAGCCGTGTCCCCCCGCTGGGCCACGCTGCTCGTCTTGACGGGCGGCGTGGGTGGTGGCAGGCTCCGCTTGCTGCTGGAATTGCTGTTGCTGCTCTGGAGGGAGTCGCGTCTACGCTGCTCTGCGGCCGTCGCCTCGAAGCTCTCGTCGCGCCTGATCAAGGCCTGGCGACGCTCCCGCTCAAAGTCCTCGATGAGACGTCGCTGGACCACCTCCTCGTCGCCATCCGAGGGCAGATTGTTGAGTATATGGATGGAGCTGTTGCGTCGTGGCGGCATGGGACTGTTGGGCAGGTTCTCCATGTCCCATTCCAGGGAGCTCTCCTTGCTCTCCTTCTGGGGCAGCCGACGACGGGGCATGGGCGAGGCTGGCAGCTTTTCCATGTCCCAGTCGAGGGAGTTCTCCTTGCTCTCCTTACGAGTCGGCACCTTGGAAACTTTGGGCACTACTTCGAGGAGACTGCTGCGGGAAGAGCTGGCGCTCTGAGGTTTACTGACTGCCTGAGCAGCGACAGGAGGCTCCACTTCCATCTCTGTTTCCTTGTGTTCCTCTGCAGAGTCCACTAAATCTTCATCAATCACCAAACTGGGGAATCTCAATGGTTTCTCCTTCTCCTCCAAGTCCTGGGGCTTCGCATACACCTGCTGCAGCAAATCCTGCACTGAGGGTGCCATATCCTCGGGATCTAGCTTCGCCAGCTTCTTCTGCAGCCGCTGAGGGGCTGCCGACAGCGATGGTTCACTGGAGGAGGAGCTGCTCTTGGCTCTGCGCTGCGGTCGCGTTGGGAAATGGCTGCCATCGACCACATCGGGCTGGACAGTATCATCTGTCTGGAATCTGTTCAGCTCCAGCGTTGGCTCCTCATCCCGCTCCAGCGACTCCAGCTTGTCCAAGTAATCCCGTTCCGCCGAGGGGCTGGCTGGGATTACAGCCACTGAGGGTGTTATGCCTACCAGCTCGTCGTTCGAATCGAACTCCACGTGGACCAGCATCTCGTCCGAAAAGTGGCCAAAGAGCTTCTCGATGCTCTGATCCTCGGAGCTGCCACGCTTCACCACAGTCACGGGCTGGGCGCTGGGACTCTTGCTGATCGTGGTGCACAGGGAATC
The DNA here is from genome assembly GCA_008121275.1 of Drosophila lowei. Classification (NCBI taxonomy): domain Eukaryota; kingdom Metazoa; phylum Arthropoda; class Insecta; order Diptera; family Drosophilidae; genus Drosophila; species Drosophila lowei. The sequence goes on from CM017777.1 coordinate 37,519,403, forward strand.
GGCATCCAAGTCCTCATCCATGGGCTCCGCCTCTGAGTTCATGTCCTGGAAGAGTTCATCAAAGTGCTGAACCTCCTGGGTCTGCTCCTGTTCCTTTTCCAGGCTGGCTAGTGCCTCTAAAGCATCTTGATGTAGCTTCTCCGTTAGGGATATATCCAATGACTGGCGTCTGGATAACACCAGACTCGACTGAGAGCCGCGACGCGAGCTATTGAGGGACTTGTCGCATCCCGTCTTGGGCAGATTCTTGATGTCCTCAATGGGGAGGGGAACCACAGCCGCCACGGGAACTGGCTCCGGAACCGCTTCTGGCTCCTCTTTAACGGCTGGACTCTTTGTCTTGGAACGTTCCAACATTTCCTTGGCCTCTGTGGCCTTCTCCAGCAGATCCAGCACCTCAAAATCATCTGGCACAGGGGTTGCCGGCTTCAGCGGGACCTTCGGGGGCACGGCTTTCTGCGACGACTTCTTTGCTGCCTGCTGCTTGGCCTGACGTGCACTCCCAATCATGGCCAACTCCTCTAGCGAATTGTTGGCCTTCGCGGCCACCTTCGGTGACTTTTTGGGGCTGGGCGACTTCTTCTTTGTGGTCGTCGTCTTCTTGGTGGGGATCTGCGCTTCTCGGGAGACTTTCGGGAGGCCAGGCCAAAGAATTTCGCCAGCTTGGAGTCGCGATACTGCACGGGGAGATCACTGAGGGCCTTCTCCTCGGCGGCTCTCTTCTGCTGCTGCTGCTGCTCGACCTTTTTCTGGGCATAGAACTTGTCCCGCTTCTTCTGCAGGAAATTGGTGGCCTCGTTGCGCCACTCGTTGCGCAGATAGTCCATTGTCCGCTCCAGATCGCTCATCGAGTCGCTGGCCAGGGAGGCGAGCGACTCGCGGGAGCGGGTCAGGCTGCTCAGATTGCTGGTGCTCGACTCCATGCGGCGCAGCTTGAAGGCCGCCGCCTGCTCGTCGCTGTTCTGCGTGGATGAGGCCACCGAACTCATCGATTCGAAGCGCTTGAGGATGTTCTGCACTCCAGAGAGCTCTCCCCTGGAGCTGGGCTTCGGCTCAAAGTCGCCTTCGCCCAAAGACTTGGTCTTGAGCAGCTTCTTGCTGCTGCGACGTGGCAGTCCCAGCTCCAGATCCAGGCCCGACTCCTCGAGTATGCGATCAATGTTTTCGGACAGATCGCTGGGCGACTTTTCGTCCTGGAAAAGTCGTTGGTATTCACTGCTGGGCGAGCGTACTTCCCCATCGCCCAATATCTCATCCAAAATACGTTCGGCTTCGTCCTTTGGCGGCTGTTTTTCGACTTCTTTGGCTTTGGCTGCGGCTGCGGCTGCCTCTTGGGCGGCAGCTGCCTTCTTGGCCTTTGTTCCCTTGGGCACAATTTTCTTTATAATCTTGATCTTGCCTTTCCCTGCGGCTGTAGCGGTGGCTGTGGCTGTGCCTGTGACTGTAGCTGTGGCAGTTTTTCCCACTGCTTTGGCCACCTTAACGGGCGTCACCTTCTTCTTGGTCAGATCCAGAGCCCCATCCATTTGATGCTCCCGCAAGCTGAAAGTATTTAGCGAGGCCTGCCTTTTGGGTGGCACTGGCTTTTCCTTTTCCTTTCCCTCATCCACAGGCTTGGACGGAGTCTGGCTCTTGGCCAGCGAAGCCTCTGTCTGCGACTTCTTCAGTCGATCGGCCACCGTCTCAACGGTTCTGCGCTGCGGTGCCGGACTGCTGGGAAAGTACTTGGCCAGATCCACATCCTTCAGGGTCTTCTGGTTCTTGTTCGTGTTGAGGGCGGCGCTCTTCTCCAGCTTCTGGTTGGGAAAGTACTTGGACAGATCCACCGAGGCAGGATCTGCCTGGGCACTCACAGTGGGCATCGTCAATTGCGATCGAATGTGATCCATTGTCCCGGCAAAGCTGGTGGCCTGGATCTCCTTCAGCTTGCTGTTCAGCTCTTTGTTTCTCTGCAGCTCTTCAGCCTCTTCCGCATCCACATCCATATCCTCCTCGTCTTGGACCTGGTTCTGGTTCTGGTCTTTGCTCTGCTGTCGCTGCAGTTTCTTTATCGTTCCCAGAATCCCCTCAATGTGCATTTTAGTATCGTGGGTGTCGTCCTTCTTCTTTACCCGAGGACTGCCCGTGCTGGCATTGCTCTTGAGGCTGTTGGAGCGACTTACATTGGCACTGCCCCTGGGACTCTTCAGGCCCTTCGCTGCAGGCTTCTGCAGCAGCTCCTTGGGCCGCTCCTCGAAGTTCGGCTTCCGTGGCCGCAACTCATCCAGGTTGAAATCGATGACGGGTTTGGGCTTGGGCTTCGCTTCGACAGCACCCATCGATTGCACCTTCTCGTATTTTTCCTCAAACTTGGACTTGGGCTTCAGAGGAGGAGCAGCAGCTGGAGCTGAAGCTGGAGCAGCATTCCCCTTGGCCATTCCTGCGGCTATGGCCGCATTCTCGGCCAGCCATTTCTCCTTGAGCGTCAGCTTGCGCAGAATGTCGCTCTTGACCAGGTTCTCCTTGGCCAGCAGCTCGAGATCCTTGTTCATTTTGACCATATTGGTCATGTGGTAGAGCTTTTCGCTGATTGCCTCGATCTCGCTGCTGAACTTACGCGGCGCATTCCGCTCCAGCTGCTCCATCTCGACGCGAGTGGGCGTGGCTGTGGGCGTGGCCGGTTGGCTGCGCGCCGACTCAAAGGAGTTGGCCGAACGCAGGGATCCCCTGTCCACGTTCTCCTTATCATTTTCAACATTAAGCTTAAGCTTCTAATGGTTTAAAGGGGGGAAAAAAGAAACCAACACCACAACAGGGGGTCAAGGGGCAGGGTCAGGGGCAGGGTCAGGAATTAAGAGTCAGAGTACGTGGAAAATAAATGAGAATAATGATCAACAGGTTAGTCTCTTCCCACAACCAATGGACGTAGTGGCGTGTAGTGCCTCACCTCGGTCTCCGTGTCCGTGGGCAGATTGGCGGGCAGCGGCTGGAGGCGTACCTCCTCGCGTCGCAGCTCACGGGCCTTCTTGAAGTCCTCGCCCTCGGTGTCGTCCTTGCCATCATCTGAAACACACAGTGCAAAGCATTAGGCATCCTCCAGGCAGAAGCCTCGCCTCCTGCATACCGGCAATACCATCACTGGAATCGTAAGAGTCCGTCGTATCATCGCTTTCGCCACAGTACTGCTTGCCAATCCAGTCCGAGGCCAGCTGGAGGGTTTGTGCCCCGAATGGTGAGTCGTCTGCCTCTTCGAATATCTCCGAATCGGATTCCGTGTCCGATTCGTCCGAGCTGGAGAGCTCCGACTGTGAATCGTTGTTCGATTCGGGCAGGAAATTGCGGCCCGACCACTCGTGCTCATCAATCACATTGGCCTCATCGTCGGACATGGCATCGGCGGGCATTGTCGTCTCCAGCAAGTCCACTTGGTCCCTGGCTGCTGCCTCCTCCTCCTGGTTGGTGTCCATCCGTTCCGCTGTTGCAGCAGCTCGAACCGCAGGCGAGGCAGCCTGGGCAGCAGCAGCAGCGGATTTCTGCAAAGGATAAACATTAACAAAGGACTCTAGAGACAGACATTTGATGGCGATACTCACTCTGGCCTTGTTGGTGCGCTGTGGCAGTGGTTTGGGCGGCAGCCGGAAGTGCTGTGTGCAGTAGAAGCGGCCCTGCGGATCGTCACGATCGAAGGCATAGCCGCCCAGCCGCAGATTTGTGTGGCAGTGATGGCACTTGAGGCAATTGCGATGCAATACCAGACCCTCCACAGTGGTCTTCTCCATGAGGTAGACGGTCTGCTTGCAGAAGCGGCACTTCTCCGAGGCGGCCTGCTTCTTGAAGGCCAGCGCCACCTTAGAACTCTATTTGAAAAACGGAGGAGAGCATTAGATGGGGGTGTTTCTTAGACAAAGGATCGATCAACAGTTAAACATTCATTGAGGTTATTTTTGCATTGCATTGCGATGGATGTTAAATGTATCTTATGGCATGTGTGTGTGTCGTCGGTGAGAGATGTTGAAGCGCCTAAGCTAACAGCAGCCACAGCAACAGCAACAAAGGAATGGGAATGGGAATAGGGGATAGGGGATAAGCCAAGACTGCAAAATATCAAGATATTGCATCTCTTTTGCTGAGTCGGTCCACAGAGTCCAATAACAACATACACAGTCTTTGGCGAGGCGCAATATAAACCATAAACTCGTACGTTGCTTGGTGCCTTGGCAACATCTTGGTAATTGTTTAGTCTTTGGTATAAGGTATGGGGATATTGGAGGTATTGAGGTATTGGGGATCGTCCCGCACAACCACTAAAACAACTGCAGCAGCACAGAACCACAAAAAGCCACAAAAATCAAAGAAAAATAAAACAAAATTATAATATTTTAAACAGGAAAAAAAGAGAGGGGAAAACCCAACATTGAAATGGAAAACCGAAGGGGAAAACACGGTAAATTACTCACAGATTTGGGTATGACTGTATTGGACTGGACGACGGTGGTGGTGGCCTCATCCGAATTGGCCTCGTCCTTTCGCACAAATTGGCCAGCTATGGAGGCCACCTTGTTGCGACCCCGCTCGCCCACATCCAGATTGTGGCCCTCCTTCAGCTGTTTGTCCAGGTTCTTGATTGTCTGATCGATGTCCTTGAACTTTTCGGCCTCGCGCGAGTCCTGACGCTGCGGCTTGGACATCTTGTGCTGGCGTGCCTGGAACTGCTCCTTGCTCCACTTGGGCACCTTCTCGCGGCCCTTGGGCCCATGGATCTCCGTCTTCTTGGACAGTTCGATCTTCTTTTCGATCTCGCGCACATTCCAGTCGGTCGAATCGATCTTGCCGATGGCCCGCATCAGATCCTTGGGCTTCTTGTCGCCGCCCAGGCCGCCGCGTCCCGTCATTCGTTGCTCCATGCTCTTGATGCGATCGCTGAATTGTTCATCGGCAGCGCTGCGCGGCAGGGCCGAAGGTATGTCCCCGCGTTCGCGATCCTTTTTGTTTTTTTTTGGTGGGGAGTATCAGGATCGGTTCGGGAGTGGGTTGGAGAAGGGTTGAAGAAATCAAAATGGTTTAGATGTATAAATATTTAAGGTCGGAAGAACAACAGAACCAAAGAACGGAACCAAAACAAACAACAACAAAACGATCATCAAAACTCAAAAAAGGCAAAAACTAAAAACAAAAACTCTTTTCTCTCGTTTTAACACTAGTTAGAGACTTAGCCTAGCCTAGGAATTACAATTAGTAGGAGCATCTGGCAGGATATTCCTACACTCAGAGAAAAATGCCATATTAACAAGAAATACACTCATATTTAAATTAAATATTTGGTTTTTAAATAAGAAATAAGTGAAATTAAATAGAATTCACTTTGATTTAAGCACAAATGTATTCCAAAGTCTTTTTATTTAATTTAAACATGATTTATATTTATATATAAAACATATTTAATTTAAATATAAAATATATTTAATTTAAATATTAAATATATTAAATTTAAACATGAAATATATTTAAGTAAAATATAAAAAACCTATTTCAATCAATATTTTCATATTTATGTCGGAATGTAAGTGAAAACATTTTCTTTTTACAATTTCGACTCTCGAATCAGAATTTTGGCATTCATTTTAAAATCCACGTACAAAAATTTAATTTTCAGGGCCTTTTTTCTCTGGGTGCAGGTTAAAATACAACAAATATTAGAGCGGAGCGCAGCATTCCCTTAAACAGGATCCCCCAGGGATCGACAAACAACATTGAAATCAGTTGGAAAACAACATTTTGTTGGTAGTCACATATTTTGGCCAAAGGTTAACGGGGAAGCAGTTAGTTGTTCTTCTGTTTAGAGACGAAAAGAGATCAGGCAGCGTGCAGCAGGAGAGCGGGAGAGCAGGAGCACCATTTTGGTGCATCCATTGCTTACGGGAAACAGTAGCTTCCGTTCGAGATCCTTGACGCGATCATTGAAAATGGGCGCCTGCTGCCTGTAGAGGAATATCGAATAGTCCTCAAAGGGGCTGCCATCCTCGGCCACACCATCCTCGCCCTCCCTCAGCAGCTTGCCCGCCTGCAGCAGCTGCAGGCTCTTGTAGAAATTCTGCGTCTGATGGTAGCGCTGCTGTCGCCGCTTGCTCATCCGCTCCTGTCGATTCTCTTCGATGTCTTGCAAGCGCTGCTGGCGCTCCTCCTGCGCGTCATAGACATATAGAATCGGATTCAGAATCGGATTCAGGGTACGAGGTGGATACGGATACGGAACGGGATATGTGTGTGGTGTGTGATTTGATTGATTGATTGTTGGGTGCATTGCATGAAACAGACACAAAACGGTAGAGACTAAGACTAAGAGCTACTTGATGGCTAGAGGTATTAGTAGGGGGAGGATGGGTTACATATCACAAGATGGATACAGGACACTGCGGGGGAGGGGGGGACTGGACACCACTTGGACACTGATCGAACTGACCTCATTGATGGATGATTCGAATGCACTTATGGCGGTCGAGAGTTCATGACAGAGAGCTGTTCTCAGTATTAGCTGAACCTTTGGGAACAGATTATTCTCTTGTTGGTTTTATGTTTATGTTTTATATGGATATTTATGGATTATTATGTTACAATTATGAATGGAATGTTTTACAAATCAATTTTTGAATGTATGAGCGCGCGAAACGATTCTTGCAATCGTGTATGAAATATATATGAAAGTATCTTGTAAATCTGTCTGAAAAGTGGCATTTCCCAATCACTTTTCAACCAGATTGTACATTCTCCACCCAACCAATCCATGATAATAATAATCTCCAGCATCTACTCACAATATTGGCCGTTTTGTCTGTCGTCTGGCGACGCTTCTTCGATCGACGGGGCGTATCGTTTTGCCCTGAAAGAGAGAGGGAAGATACACATAAAGCATATAGAGCCACAATCGGGAGATATATATAATAATGAACCAGAGGGGGGATACACCACTTTAGAATCGAATTTTATTACAAAAAAGCAGCAAAATACAGCAGCCAGCGCTCCAGCCACCCACTCTGAGATCATTATTTGTCTGTGAGATTACGATGTATGATGGTTATCAACACACCCATGTGGAGATTGCCTCCCCCTGCACTGGTGCCACTGATGGCAGCGTGGACACCTCCTCCTCCTCCTCCGGATGCTCCTGCAGCGCCTGTCACTCCGCCGCTGTTCAACAGCTGTTCGTGTCGCCGCTGCCGCTTGGCCCGCTCCTCCTCCAGCACCGAGCGTCGCTGGACCGTGGTGGGCACATCGACGGCATCCTGCATGGGGACTTGGCCTTGGGCTTCATCTGCAGCAGCTTGGAGAAGTCCGGCGGCGCATGCGTGTGATTGATGCGGTACTTTTGCCGCAGATCGCTAAAGTCCATCTTCGGATGCTTAATGTGCGGTATCTCGCCACGAAACAGCTCACAGATCTGATCCAGGTAGTTCAGCCAGATCCTTGACTCGATGTCCGTCAGTTCGAGCGATTGCTTGGCAGTCATGATCCGCTTAACGCCCAGCTCTCTCTCCAGGACGGCAAAGGCCAGCTCGTTGCACTCCAACGGACTCATATCCTTGGTGACTGCAAATTCGATTAGATCGGGGCGATATCTACAGAATACAGAAAGGAGATTAATGTTAGAAGAAGTAGAAGGCGAAGAAGAACTTACCGACTGATTAGGCCACAAAGCACTCGGCCATTGCGTAGCACATCGGAGGGCTCCTTTAGCTCAGGCACAAATTGATGCGAATGCAGTTGGGCAGCGATCCATCGAAGCAGAGAAGCGCCCTGGGGCATTGAATCTGTGCGGAGTAGAACGATTATTTATGTTAGAAGGTGCTCGATGCTCTCCCTGTCCCTGGACTCACCACCGCTGCGTCGCTTCCTCCTGCCAGGCGTCTCCACATGCGGCCCGGCATGCTGCGTGTCCATGAAGGTCTGCTCCAGCACCGACGGGTCATCGGTGTCGATCAGATGCTTGACCTGCCAACTGTTGACCGAATCCCGATTGAGGTTCGGATAGCGTGTGGCCGGGTCCACGGTATAGGCGCTAATGTCCCGCTGCAGTGTGTCCGGGGTGGTCTGATTGAGCAGCCGATAGATGCTCTCCCGCTGCGCCAGCACCCCCAAGGTGCTGTTCTGTGGATTCGACCAGAGCTTGATGGCATAGGCGGCGTCCATGCTGGAGAGAAAGCCACGGGCACAGCCCGATCCGGTGGGCCAGAACGGCTCCAGAAGACTGTCGCCGACGAGGCACTGCAGCAGGCGGCAGCCCTTGCGCACGATGACGCGGCAGGACATCTCGGCGGCAAACATCGAAGTGAAATCGAACATGGCCACGTCCGGTTTGCCGTAATGATTGACGGCAAACTCCAGATTGGGCATCTGGTATTGGGTGGAGAACTCGGCCGCCTCGCGGGCATAGTCGTGCAGCTTCTGGGTGTCGACATTGGGGCCCGCGAGCAGTTCGGCGGGATCGGCCATGTCCTCGATGATCACGCCCTTGTCGATCAGGCTGTGCTTCTTGGCGGTCATCACAAAGTAATGCGTCTCGTCCTTGTAGTAAACGATATTCTCCAGATCGATGCCCGTCTTGCCGTACAGCTCCTTGAAAAAGGCCTGGTTGAAGATGAAGGCCACGCCGCTGATCTCCTCCACCTTGGCCTCCGCCTCCGTCTTCTTGTTGACGAAATTGGCCGTGATGGCGATGGCCAGCTTGCCGCGAAACTCCTTCCGCCGAAAGTCGAGCATATTCCGCTTGCCATCCGCCCCGATCAGGACATCGAACTCGTAGTGGGACACGGGATGATCGGCGGGCGTCACGGCAGCCCGCCAGCCGTTGGCATCGCCGCTGGGCTCCAGCGCATGCTCGAAGCTGACGCCCTCGTGGATCTCGACGCCCAGCAGCAGGGCCACCTTCAGCAGCATGCACTGCAGCTGCCGAATGGATATGTGATCGATGGACCCCGCACAGAACTTGCCGTAGAACTTCTTGGCGCCGAGATTCCGCAGGTCCGTGATCACAAAGGGCCACAGGTGCAGCACATTGTTGCGGCTGATCCGATCGCGCTTCTCCAGCACCACAACCTTGGCGCCCAGCAGCTGCGCCTCGATGGCCGTCCGCAGGCCGCACGGACCGGCGCCAATGACCAGGACGCGGGTGCCCGAGCAGGCCGTGCCCTTGCCGTAGACCCGATGGGCGGCGCGTGCATCGAACTTCTTCCACAGCGCTGCGGCCTTCCACGAGCGCACCTTCGCCTTCAGCTTCGGGTAGTAGTCGTTGAAGGGCGACGGCCGCAGTCCCACCGCCTCGCACATGGTCCGATGGAGGGCCAGGATCTGTCGCATTGTCGTGGCCACGCAGAGCAGATCGAACAGCTCCGCGGCCTCGGCAGCCGCCGCATGTTCGGCCATCAGCAGCTGTTGCTGCTGCTGCTGCTGCACCGTCAGCTGCTGCTGTTGCTGCTGCTGCTGCAGCTGGAGCTGCTGCTGCGTCTGGTGGTGCCGCTGATGTTGGCGGCTCATTCTGCAATTGAGAGCGGTAGGGAAGGATTATTATGGGAAACAGAAACAGATCTTGTATAAAAACTTGCTTAATACGAATTTTGTCTGAATACGGAGCGTAGATCTCACGCATTTTTCAAAATAAGTTCTACATTTGTTTCTACCCTTGAATTTGGCCTAAAAGTACCCGAGTATTCATCTCTCTTTCTCTCTCTCTCTCTGTCTGGTATTTATTCTCTCCGATTTTAATGTCAAATTTTTAGAAATGTCTGCCCATGACATTTCCTGGAAATAGTAGTGACTCACAGGACTAAGGCCAGATGAAGAACAATTACATTTTCTGTACGTTTTTATGCGTGTATTTTGTTATCGGATTCTGGGGACCGACTCAGCGCTGACGAACAGACGAAGCCGAGTAGCGCGGTTAGAGGTGAAGGCAATCCCAAAAGGGCATAGATAATTCTCTATTTGAAAGAGAGTTTGAGTCGTTGGTTGGCTGGGCTGCGGGTAATATGCATCCGTTTTCCTTCGCAAAATGTTGGCTATACCCTTCATTGGCTAGAGTATATCCTGTCCTGATTGGAAGTCAACGAACCATCATCATCTGTTCACTTATTAAGGATGTAACTTCCTCATAACGAATGTAAACAAAGTACACGTTTTACTTTTTAAATATTCTCAGAAATCTGAAAGTTGAGTGCAAATAAATGCATCCCCCCGCCCCACATCTCTCTCTCTCAATGTCACATCTGTATCTCTCTATCATCATCTTGCCCTCTCTCTCTCTGCATATCCCATTCTCTGTCGCTCTGCATCTCTTTCTCTCGGAACAAAAAGATTTCTCATTCAACTTTTGTCTTTGTCATCATTTTACTGAGCTTTTTTCTTGGTTTTGCATTCGTTCCACTGCACCTCCACATATGGATGATTTGTGTTTCTGTTTCGCTTTCAGATTTCGTCCAGAACATTATTCTTCAATTAATTAAATCAGAGCAGAGACCATAAAACACTCGTGTGCAAAATGCAAAAGGCCACCATAATGAGATGACGAAGACCCTGGCGGCGACGGCGACGACGGGTCAGGGGACGACAATAAACCCGTAAACAAGGCAGACCAAAGGAAAGAAAACTGTGCTGCCATTAAGGAAGTGCTGGAAGTAATGAAGGAGGTCCAATACGAACCAATCAAATACCCTTTAAAAATTCAGACGACTGTCTGTTCCAGCGGTTGGGCACGCTTTATGAACACCAAAAAACAACCCTTATCAGACTCAAGTCGATCAGCGTTCCATCTCGGTAATGCACAAGGCATGTATTTTGTTTGGAGGAATGGGAGCAGTTAGGAACAGAGTCTATTCGCTTATGGGACATTTGTACATGTGAGCCCTAGTGGAACAGGGATTCATTCGGTTCATTCGATGAATGGTATATTTAAGGAATCCTTCGCTGAGCAAACTTATGGCCATAACTGGCATACTCTCTGCTGTAGGGTATCATCTGGAGAGCCCAATGACAAGTGAACCAGACAGAAGCCAAAGGCAAATGAGCCAGTAAAACGCTGCAGCTCGAGTTTGAACTTTTCCTTGGGTTTTTTTGCCTAGACAGGCAACAACCTGACAATGGACACAGGACACGGGGGCGGGGGAGATGGCAGGCCAGTGGGGACTGGCACCTAGATGGGGCACTGTAAAGTGGAGTAGTATTTTCCCTGGAATGAAATGGTGGAAATATAATAAAAATAATATAAAAAAAGTAAACCACCAGACCGCAGCTGTTTGTTCTTTGTGAGCGAGTGAGTGTTTGTTGAGTGTTGAATGTGGAATGATGTGAATGTCCCGCACACAAAGGACAATAGCCCCAGAGAAAGGGAGTTCCACAAACGAGGACGAGTCATTGCCCCATTTTCAACGCCTCACAAACTTTAACGCTTTATTGGATTAAATTTCGGATTATATTGTGATTCTCAGTGATTATCGTCGACTGATATCCACTTTGGATGGAGCGGATCATGCACATACACCAGACGATGGCTGTTTCCAGAGACCAGTGTGGATTTGTCCAACTGCTGGAGCTTCAGCATCAGCGGGGACATCTCAGCCGTGTCCATGGCAAGGACTTTGGCCGCATACTCATCAATGTCCCGTCTCAATTGCTCCACCACGCTAGGCACCGCCGAGTAGCATCCGAAGCGACACCCGAAGAACCCGTAGGCCACGCCCGCTCGGAGCACATCGGCCACAACGGGTTGGATGGGCTCCAGCGGCAACTTGTACACCGTGGACACCCGCTGGGCCACCTCCGAGATGCTGGCGGGACGGCCCAGCACCTTTAGGACCTCCAGCACCACGGCTCCATTCTGTTTGCCCAAGTTTGTGGGTCTTGGATTCGGGTTCATTATAAAAAAAGCTGACGAAAATTTGGAATTCACGTTCGATATTGTAGAGCTCCCTCGGTGTTTGGGGTTTGTTGTGTCGAAGGAATCCGATTGTCAGGCGTTTAGAAAAGGTTACTGGGTTGATGTTCCCATAGAGCCCTCAAAATGTATTCAGAAATCCAACAATAGCAGGCATGTTTTATGGGAGGACTCTTCAATTTGAAGGAGGAAATCCTTCTCTCAGCAATTCCAAAGGATATCCATATTTCTTGGCATATTATTCCCGACAAAATCCCACACAGCAAATCCCATTGTCAATGCCAAAAACATTTCTAATTCCTGATGGCTCATCGTCTATTCGATTTTCGGGTCGGGGATTGGCGCCAAGAAAGTCGTAAAAAGAGCACGCACAATGACCCACCCACACGACCTCAGCGCTAGGGGATATCCCCAAGGATGTTGGGGGGTGGGGGGTCTGGCGACAACTCGACGGCTACCACTCTCCCTTTTTTTTCTCTTTCTCCCCAGCTTTTGTCTCTCTTAAAACAACAGCCTTGTTGGGGACACTCTTCTGCGGGAGAAAGGCCAGAATATTATGTCACCTCCTGGGCAATGGGCGGATGGGCGGATGAAAATTAAAGTCCAACGAAAATGAAAACTTTAGCGCTTATCGATTTTTGTTGTCTGTTTGACATCTCTCGAGGGAGAGAGAGGGGGAGACCGTCGCCGCACAACGCTTTGTTTGTTGAGGCAGCAAGGGAAATTCAAACTCAAATTCAAATTGAAAAACAGGGTGGACAAATTTCCATTACGAGGGTTAACAATGAACAGAGGGCATGACTCATCTTTGGGCACATTTTTCGAGGGTGGGCGGCACAGAAATATCCACACAAATTACTCAGAGATACATACAAGTAGACGGATAGAAAACACATTTTGTTTCATAGTTTATAAAGTGTTGCACATGGCCCCTGCTGTTGCCGGACAAGATCAAGGTTCTCTCTCTGTCTCTCTCTCTTGAGAGGGAAAGAGAATTAGATTGAAAATTCCAAAAAGGAAAAGAAAACAAAACTTGGCTAGTGGCCAGGAAAATACCGATTCCCGCCATTCATAAACAAATCAATTAATTTTCTTTTTTTTCCAATTTTCCCTTTTTTCCGAAATTTTCTGTATCTCACCTGAAGAAATCTTCTGTACTTTTTGTCACAATATTTGTTTTAACTATTTATATATATTTATTTAATTATTTTTATATATTTATTTATTTTTATTTATATTTCTTTATTTATTTATATTTCTTTATTTATTTATATTTCTTTATTTATTTATATTTCTTTATTTATTTATATTTCTTTATTTATTTATATTTTTATTATGAAATAATTATATTTATTTATTTTTATTTATTATTTTTAAAATAATATATATATATATTTTTTTTTTTGTATTAATTATTTATTTATTGAAATTTTCAAATCGTTTTCATTACGTTGTGTATTGAGGAGCCACTTGATCGGTAATGAGGCTTTGCCACTGCAGTGGCATCATATTTAAGGGGCATTCCCTGACAAAGATACAATGGGGATACAGATACAGATACGGATAGATACAGATCGAACAAAAGTCAGGAAACCATCAACCACCAACAAGGGAATTATTACAGAAACAAACAAGGTGAAAACTTTTGTCACATTCAAAAAAAAAGAGCGTAAAGCATGAAGAAAAAAAACTCTAATTATAGATTTATAGATATTGTATCTACAAGCGAGAACGCATCGAACAAATGTTTCCATCATCGTTTGCACAGAAGGAGGACTGAAGGGGAGTTGTGGGGAACTACTACCGTCGATAAGAAAGCTCTTGAACACTTTCTAACCTTTTTTTTTGTCTGTGATTTGCTGATGAAAGTCACGTAATTTGTATATATTTTTGGTATTTTTATTTGTTTAGTTTTGAAGGCAAAAATACGAGAAATGTGACGAAAATTTAAAGCGTTCTGTAAGGCAAAGAAAACAATGACTTTTGTGAGTACGAAATTATATTCAAGTATCTCCAACCGTTTCCCGTGGCTCTCACTCACTCTCTCTTTCCCAGTGTGGCTTAGTAGTTGAGGGTTAGTTTTCATGTCTGGCATGTCAAAGAGAGCGCACCATTTCTATCTTTATCTCTAGTTCTCTCTATTCCAGTATGGCTTAGCAATTGAGAGCGAACATTTTTCATGACTGGGGCGATTACTCAAAGTGAGAAAAAGATCTCTCTCTGTTTCTCTCTCTCTCACCGATATTTATATTCCAATGCGATTCTTATTTAAAAATATATTCCATCTCGGATTGTTTGTTTTGTCTATTTGTCATAGAGATATTACACCTAAATCCCCATTAGGAGAAACTGATTACAGGGTATCTTAGTGTCGATTCAACTTCCAGCGTTCTTGCTGATATTTTGTGTATATTTGCACGAATATTTCCTCAAATTTGTTTGGGAATTAGCTATTTACAATCCTAAATTCAATAAATTTCAGTGGACGGAAAGTTATTACATTTTCGCAACATTTAAAAAAAAATTTGGCAAAGAAAATAAACTCATAAATAAGAGAATATATTTGAGAATATATTTGTTTTGTGATTAAAATATAGTATTTATAAACAAGTTTATTGGCAAATAATTCACAGCTCGATTTCCAATCAAGTTTTTTTCAGCACCTCCTCTTCCATATTGAACTATAGAATACTCGCCTCTGCGGCATAAAGAAATATGCAAATGGGGGGACGCTTGATTGATTTGTGTGCCTCGTCTCCAATTTTTCGACACGCAGACACATTCACAAAAGAATTGTTTAGATTGCAACAAATTGATTTATGACGAAACCAACGAATGCGGAAATGCCTCAAAATTATTTTCAGATTTAGATTAGGAAAAGCCAAAAGAAATTGTACGAGTATTTGTGCATTCGAGTGTGACAATTAAAGAGACGGACACGCCCCCTGGCGCTTTTCTTTCGTTTGCCTCTTTTCAACAAGATGACAAGTGAAAAATGATGACAAAATTCGTATAGTTTTTGTGATTGGAATAAAACTTGTCGCCGGCTTTTGGTTGGGCGCCAACAAATGGGTATGGTACTGGTACTGGTACTGGTACTGGTGCTGGGGAGGTCTCATTGTTATAAATTTCTTCATGTAATTCACTTGGCAGCAAACGGGTACGGGAATAAATAAATTATTTGCATTTAATTAATTAGAGATGGTCAAAGCGTTGACAGAATGGGAGGATAAATTGTCACGAATTTACTATTATTTTTCTCTACAGATTTAAGAAGGGGGCTGGCATTTAAGACGGGAAACCGCTCTATTATGGCTGTAATAATTATTCAATGTGATTTTTGCAGGATAATCCCTAAAGAGAGCTAGAATGAATATGTTCTATAAAGTTTATGGTGTAGAAAAGTCTTTGTATAATTTTTGTGAACTGCTGCTGCACTTCTCTCGAGTGTAATTTGACGCAGAACGATGTTCGAAACCGACAAGCATTTGAAACATTTTTCGCTATTCTTAGCCGGTGAAAATTGGGTCAGCAAACGCTGCGGTTGGCCAACAACAAACCAACAGAGCCACGAGAGCCAACCATTTTCCCAGCCACAGCCACAGATTGAGAGGCACAAAGACAGAGAGAGAGAGAGGGAATAAGAATCTGCGAGGCGCCTCTTTCAACTTTTTATTTTTCATTTCTTTTAAATTATATAAATAGGAATTTAATTGATTTTAGTGTTGTTTCGACGCCACGCCACGAATTTTGTTTCTCACTTTCGGTACGCAGCAAAAGGAACTTCGTCTTAAGCGAATTTTAATGCAAAATCAATTTTATAGCCTGCCGCAAGAGCCCCTTCCTCTCTCCAGTGACATCATTGCTGTGGGGATACAAAAGAAAGGAACAGAGAGAGAGAGAGAGAGAGAGAGAGAGAGAGAGAGAGAGAGAGAGAGAGAGAGAGAGAGAGAGAGAGAGAGAGAGAGAGAGAGAGAGAGAGTAAAGTTCTTAAACGATTCAATATCCCTGCAGCAAAGCACAGCATCCTTGGCGGAATATATTTACATATATCCTGCTGACATCATTTAACGCGTGTTCTGTTCAACTTTTCCTTGTGATGGAGGCTCTCTCTCTCTCCCTTTCTCTCTGCCATTTAGCTGCCTCTCACTTCCTCGTATTGTAAATTGTATAACAGGGAAGTAAAAAGTCTGCCGACGCGTTGAATACTCTACGAGAGTTGCCCCCTGCTGCCAGTTCAAGTATCACAAAAATTGTATTTGTTGTGTCAATATTGACTCCTGCTTTTATTTTCAATCATACTTTCATCAATTATTTATTTCATTCCACGCAAGCAACAACAAAAACTCTTTCATTCTTCATTCTCATTTCTTCATTTGTCAAATGTTTACACACCACATCCCAAGGGCACACATTTCCCCTCCCACTCGCACTCAGCAAAACCAAGCAGTACAGTCTTGATTACCTCTCGCTCTTTCGGTCCTCTCTGAGCGAGTCTCAGCGCTCAGCCATTATGAAACTACACAACGGGGTCCGCTAACCCTCGTTCGGGTCTTAGTTTACTCTCCGCACTACTGAGAGCGTGCTTTAACGCGATGTTTGAAGAGAGCGAGAAGAACGAAGACCCGAAAAGGGAGCACGTTTCGGGAGCAGACCACCCTGGATAATTTCATCGTGATCTCAGCAACACAACACCAACAATGGCAAGGAATCCGCAAATTAACGGAGACGGAAACGCAGAAGAAAATAGAAGAGTAAACTTCCGTTCGATCCTAGACTGAGAATAATATCGTAGTCAATTCATGGTCAGTGCACAGCCAAAATACACTGAAAATAATCAAATTATCCGAAATACATATATTTAAACAGTTTTCCTACCTCCTTGCCCCTTCTTAAATTCTGTGTAAGCCATAATTTTGAAGATACGATAAAAATCATAAAGAATGATCCTATCTATTAGATTTCAGAAATACTCGTACATTGCAAACGAATCATTTTAATAGCCAGAATGGCCAAAAGCAAATTGAAGCACACCTGTCATTTCGCTCTTTGAACCAGGGACCGTAAATAATCATTATCTTTTTTTTTTTTAATTAAAAAATCTTTTACTTTTAATGGACCTAGAAAAACATCATTTACACCACAATCTTTCTTTTTGTACAATCTCTGCATTGCCGCCATGATTTGTAAATTTTTGATTTTTTACGTTTTTCTTCACTGATAATCAATATTTTTGAGTAATTTGATAAAACTTAGACTTAAACATTATTCTTGATAAAAAAAATAATGATTATCTATGATTTTTATTTTTTCGCTTAAAATATAACTCAAAAGGAATTTACGGCTTCTGTGTTAGAATATTCGCCAATATTATTGCATATCCTTGTTAAAGGACCACAAAGCTACCCCCTGCGCTAAAATGTTCTAACACAGAAGCCGTAAAATCCTCTTGAGTTTTATTTTAAGCGAAAAAAATAAAAATCATATATAATCATTATTTTTGAGTTTTATTTTTTGATCAAGAATAATGTTAAAGTCTAAGTTTTATCAAATTACTCAAAAATAATGATTATCAGTGAAGAAAATTTATAAAATTTAAATATTATCATTACCAAGGGGTTTTTATTATATAACTTATAATGATTACGGTCCCTGCTTTGAACACCTGGCTTTCGAGCTGTTTTAATGCCAGAGTACACAGATAATGTTAGGATTTATAATCAGATTAATGTTAATGTATGTATCCGAAAACGTACCTTAACATATGAAGGATAATTAGCGCAAAAAAAAGGCTAAATCAGTTTTAATTACTTTTCATTTGATATCATTGGAATACGAAGATGGTATTAATGTCTAAATAAATAATACCTATTCGAGCGGAATGGTTTCTGGTATATATTATTCCATCATTGGTATTAATTGTCCATTCATTGATCAGTCGTTTGGTGGCAATGCAGTCCAGGCTAATATTCGTCGTTCTATTCGGAATATTTTTCGCTTCAACATTCGATTATAATGTAAATATATCCCTACACTTGTTGTGATGTGGGTCCTGCGCTAATCAGAGTTCATTTCAGGATGCGGTGGTGTTCAAGTTTACGAACTTCGTCTGCGAGAGCTACAATAAATCGTGGTTCGTGTTCAACTACTGTCGTTTGAAGGCCGTCAGTCGTAACAAAGTGCTCTTCAATATGAATGGAACGCTATTACATTCAGCCAACAATGGATCAATTCATTCACAGATTTTCAAAAGGGCAAACGGCTATAGGCCCTGGCTTTACGAGGTTAAAATCGATGTCTGTCAGTATTTTCGAAAGCCATATAATCCCCTTGTTGCACTAGTCTATGGGCTCTTCAAAGAGTTCACCAACATTAATCACACATGCCCCTACGTGGTAAGGCTATGCGAGTATTATTCACTAACAGTACTAACATCTTAACATTACAGGGTCCACAGATTATTAAGGATTTTTACCTAAGACCCGAGCTGCTGCGTGTTCCCCTTCCGACGGGGGATTATCTATTGATGATTCGGTGGTACTTCGAGAAAAGGCTACAGTTTGACACGAATGTGAGTTTCGTGTTCGAAGAGGATCTTATGAAGAGAAATTAAACCAAAAATGGATTGTCCAGCAGATCGGATATCTCTTTAATTATTCGTTTATTGTTCAAAGTAATTAAAGCATTTTATCCTATCACTCTGTCATGAGGAAAGGGACATAGAATAAAAGACCTCGATGGTCTCTTTCAAATTGTATTTTTCCATCAAAAGCAAGAACGATGCGGTCCCATCTGTCGATCTGTAGTCTCCTTGGACAGTTTTTTTAATTTTAAGCTTAAATTTTAACGTTTTAGAGTGTGACAATTTTTTAAATTTCGTTTTTAAGTTTACAAACTTTGTCTGTGAGGTCTACAACAAATCCGGGATCGTGGTACACCGGTGGTTCTTTGGAAAACAACACGCATTTGATTCGAATGTGAGTTATGTGTTGCCCCCTTGTATGGTATATCAAAATGGAGTGAAAAATTTATGGGATTTCATCAATTGAGAACGGCTGGGTCGATTTGGCTCAAATTTGTTTTCAGGCGTTCGTATTTGCCAGGAAAACCAACACGCTATCACGAAAAATTCATTTTTTTAAGTTTTTATTTAAATGTCAGCCGTAGTAGACAACGAAGACGAGTTTCAAACTCGAGATATTATTCTCCATCGACGCAACAATCAAGTGAGTCCTCAATCCTCAAGTTTTATCCCTGCAACCACAATCTGTCACACAGCAAAACGAGTATTGTATAATTATATTGAGATGATTTTTGGAAATCATTGATCATCATGGATCTCCTTGTTTGTGATGAATAAATGTGCATTTAATACTGAATGTCAATACTGGACTTGGACTTGAACCTAGATGTAATCCATAAGTTCAAATTGGTTGGAGAAGGTTTTTATAGAAGAGATTCTTGTATTTCCGTAATCCGTAGTTGACCTCAATTTTCTTTAGATTAAAGGGTATACACATCTGCATATCTACAAAAAATTGAAACCCCGTTTTATTTAAACAGAAAACTGTGCCGCCTGCACAGGAACCCAACTGGGAACTGGGAACTGGGAGTGGAGGAGTACTCGTGCCCTACCCTACCCTAACCCTACCTCTAAGTCCTCGCTCTCTGCTCCACTTACAGCATTACAACTCGGATTGGGGTCAGGCCCCAGACAAAGTTTTACTCTTTAATAAAAAAAAATATGTATATATAAATTTACATAAATATTCTATAGTTTATGCGGGGGAGGGGGTTTAATTGCACGCTTCGGCTGAACAACTTACGTGTCTCTCAGTCGCTGTCGCTGTCGAAGTCGCTGTCGTGTGGGTCTGTCATATATGCAGCATTAACTGGAAAGAAAATCAAGGAAATATGATCTGAATAAGTAAGGTAATACTCGCAGTATTCGCACATGGTATGCAAATAGCCTATGATCATAACTTATTGTCTATCATTATGCTACCGACTCGACTCGACTCTTTCGTGCGACATTTCAATGTTGAGGCCAATTAAAGATATCGGATGGAATGGGATGTGATGGGGGGTATGTGGGGGGGGTTCATTCATTCATTATTGTATATAATCATGTGGGTTGTTCGCTCGAAAAGCAACAAACAGCAACATCAACTCAAAAACCAATTTATAAATGTCTTTCGCGCTTATGACGGATTTCAGGTTTTTCTTTTTTTTTTTTCTGCGAGTCGCGTGGGTCGTCAATACAAGAAAAAGAATAATGCTAAAACACAGAAATACACAATTAAATGTCAGAGATATAAACACAGAGAGAGCAAAAGAAAAGGGAAGAAACAATTGATGAAGACAATAATACCCTACAAATACTAATCGGAATCCTGTGGGTGCCACATTGTCATACGAGAGGCGGCTTCTCTTCTCTCTCTTCTCTCGTTGACTCTGTCACGACTCGCGTGCTTCCTCTCTCACAGTGTGGCTTATCAGGTAATGGTGTGGTCTCTCTCACGCCTGGCACGCCCCTCTCTCCACTGCCAGTTTGGCTTAGCTTAGTAAAATGTGGCCTCTCTTTCACGCCTCCCCTGTGCCTTCTCTCTGAATAAATGGTTTATTCTCTCTCATGGCTCCCTCGCGCTTTCTACCTGTTTCTCCCAGTGTGGCTTAACCGTACAGAGTGAGTTTACATATCAGTATTTCACGTCAAAAGTCTTGAGTTTTATGGCTCAAAAGCAAATACAACAATATTTTACTATATTTTCGATTTCTATTTTGTTTTTTGAAGGCGATTAACAACAACTAAAAATCTTTTTTTATTTGTATTTTTCTACTTACATATTTTAGAACAATTTTTGAAAGTGAAACTATTGGTACAATCTGCGTACTTTCAATAATCATTTTTAAAGAAAACTCTCTCTCGTTTGGCCTTATTTCCAGACATACTGAGAGGTCTCTGCTTTCAGCCTTTTATAAATATTAATCAAGAATCGAAACGATGCCAGAAGAAAGGGATGATTGCCCCATCTGCCTGTGCGAGATGCGCATCCAGGTGCAGACACCATGTAAGCATTCCTTCTGCCGTCCCTGCCTGCGCCGCTACTACTACGAGTGCGACAATAAAACTTGCCCCCTGTGCATTGCTCCCCTTGAATACTGTGTTCGCAAGGACCGCAAAGGCATAAAAGTTGTCTTCCTAATGGAAAAAACAAAAAGAAAGCAGCTTGATAATGATGGACATACACATTGGTACACACATTCTCTCGTCAAAATCAGTTTGTTTTGTTTATGTTTTTCGGTTTTTTTTGGTTTAATGTATTTGAAAATTCTTGTATTTTAAAACTAGCAGTTACACTGATTCGAAAGCTAAGTAATTCAGGTGAATAAAGGATAAATATGTAAACAAAGCTAAAATAATCCAGGAATATCATGCATATTAAATAAAAATAATACAATAAGAAAATAGTCTAGGCTTTCCCATCAATAACAGATCGCTTCCATGCCTCGTGTGCAATTGCATGGCAAAACAAACAGAAGATCCGCAGACGCACGTAAACACCTGCTTGAGTAACGTGCAACATACGTCAGCTACCTGCGGTAATTACCACATCCCATTTGCCATTGTCCTACCTTTCCCTTGCCCCCCACCAGCCACCAGCCACCAGCCATCATTCGGCAATTGAATTGCGCACCAGACACCAGGGGAAAAAACTGCAGCCGGAAAAACTGCACTCCGAAAGGCAACGAAGCAACAGCCAAGGCACGAAAATGGCATTAAAACCCAGTGGAGACGACGATGAAGAAAATCACTTGCGACTCGTAGTACTCGTAGTAGTCCCCCAAAGGAAAATGCACCAAGAAAAAACCACAATCGACAACAACAGAGAAATAAACTCAAAAGAAAACCAAAATCAGACAGACACAAAACTTGGAGAGAGAGAGAGAGAAAAATCTAAGTGGAAAAGTTCGAAGTTGAAATGCTCTAAGAAGAGAAGGAATATAATATTATCGCAGTTTGGCTCTTTGAACACCTGGCTTTCGAACATTTTCGAACACTAACGAATGCTAGATCAATGCGTTTTGATTTATAGACAAATTCGAGATATAGAAATTACAATTACACAGAAATTCGATATATAGAAAAGGTAATTTTCTGATGAAGCCGCAAAATTAATTGAAAATTTCTGCACAAAAATTAATTTTTTTGTGGGTGCATGGACGATTGATAGTCTTTCCTTCAATATTCTTTTTCCCCTGTTACCAAACTGCATATTAAGGCTAGAGATACTCTTTTCCAAAAAGGGTATAACGACAAACAGCAACCAAAGTTTTGCGTCTGCTTTTTGGCAGTTTTTGGCCGCTGCCGCTGCGGCTGTCGTTTTTCCAATGAATGAAATTTAATGGTGGCCAACAAAATAGTTAGAGATACTAGTACTAGTACTCGTACTAGTATTTCGTACTATCAAGCAAACAATAACTCGTTTTTGGTAGTGGCTGGCCAGCAGCCGTCAAAACCGTTGCCAAACTTGGCCAAGAGTGTGGCAATGGCAAGTGTTCGGTTGTTCAGTTATTTTTATAGCCACCGCAGCAACAAACAACTGCAACCACGACCACGACAAGTGCAGCAAACTCTGGCGCAGAGGTGAAATATGATTGCAGTCTCGTCTCTGGTCTACGACCAGACTTAAGCCTTAAGGAAAACCAGCGACAAGAGATACCACGTAAAAGATGTTGCCGCTTTCACTACTTGCCCCAGCCGGCACCGCCGTCGCCGCTGCACAGTTTTTCCCCTTTTTGAATTGAAACGCGTTTTGGGTCCACCATTTGTGGGCTGCCAACAGCGCGAGGCATGCTCTTGTCTGAGTAAACGATTCTATATAGCACCCCCCATATCATGTTCGGCCGCACCCCAAAAAATATGTTCAAAAATGTAGATTTTTCAGCAAAAAACAAAAATGTATGCAAATTTTTCGTTTATTTTTAAAGAAAAAAAATACATATAAGACACCCAGAGAAAAAAAATTTAAATTTTAATATTTACACTTGAAATTTATTTCATTAATTTCATTTAATTTAATTTCATAATTAATATGAACAAATTTTATTGAAATATATTTCATATTTAAAATAAATAAATTTCATATTTAAAAAAAAATATTTCGCATTTAAATTAAATAAATTTCACATTTAAAATATATAAATTTCAAATTTAAAATAAATTAATATATTTCACATCTAAAATAAATATTTTCATATATAAATTAAATATTTGTTCTATGAATTTAATATATTATATTCATTTTAAAGTGTTTTATATTTGAATTAAATGTAAGCCGAATTAAAACGACTTTTTAACAAATTTATGTTTAAATTTAATTTAACAAAAATTTGTTTATTTTTTATTTAGTTTAAATATGTTTGAGTCTCGTTTTACTATGGCATTTTTCTCTGAGTGTACATTAACAGGCTGTGCAAATTACCCATGAGCGAATGGCCACAATATTTACAAATGCAGATACAAAATCTATCTAAACACCGCACATATGTATCTAAGACTTGAATGAGTGCTACTTTCATTTTCATACAGTGTCTATCTCTCTTGCCCTGACTCATGCGAGTATATGGATGTATTGTATCTTGTGGCTTAAGTATTTTAAGCCAGTTTAAGCCCGTTCCAAATGCGGCAGCTGCCAACAGTCTCCATAAACTATAAACAAACTACGAGAAAGACAAACATACCGTGGAGATAAAAGTATCTAGAGATGGCCAAAGCAGAGATACGAGATGTATCAATGGCATGGCATGGATTGAGAGGGGAGGCGCGGCGAGGAGAGCAGAGACCCTCAGAGCTGGGTGACCTGACCTTTAGCCAGAGACAGAGGCAGAGACAAAGCTGAAACTGCTGGCAGTTAATCATCGTGTGTTATATCATTGACCTCGCCCCCTGAACGTTCGAGGGTGTCTGTGTGTGTGTCTGGCTGCTGCATAATCAGTCAGAGAGTTCGGTCCACCCGTTCTCCCTCTCTCTCTCTCTCTCTCTTTGTAATTAACATCTAAACGATAAATGTAATTAGCAGGCAGGCAGGCAGGCAGGCACAGCCACTGCCATTGCGGGCCTCCACTTAATTGCACTTTCATTGAGAGTTCATTGCCGCAGCGCAGCATCGCATGGGATCGTATCTTGTATCTAGAAAATATCTAGTATCTTTTGTTTTTTTTGTGTCAAACACTGTATTGAGTTTTCCTGGGGGCCGCTCGAGGCTCATCGAAACCATTTTCTAGCCGCCGCCCCGGCATTGAGTATCTGCGAGATGCACAAAGGAAAGGCAGAACGGAGCAGAGCAGAGCAGAGCAGAACAGAGCCAACAAACAAACGGACCACAAAAAATAAACACACACACACACACTTACATAAGGAGCTTGGGTCGTGCACTTTGTTTAAAAATAACAAGAAAATAAGAAAAATGTATCTTCGCCTGCGATGCAGTATCTTCTATCTGAAAGATACGCGCCGCGCCATGCCGGCATGTGGGCCCACTCGACGCACACAGCTGCTGCTGCTGCTGCCGCCCAATGGGGGTATGGTATGGGTGTTTTTTGGGGGCTGGGGCTGGGGCTAGTGTAAACATTCCGTTTCGGGAGAAATCTCATTCAACGAATAGGGATAAAAACGGCAGCAAAACGGATGTGTCTGCGCAAACTCTAAAGTTCTTTCCGATCAGAAAATTTTTCGAATAAAATCAAATGGAAATTGTTTTTCAAACATCCCAAATTTTTGGAATTGTTATGGGAACTAGCATCAATGGAATGGAAATGGAATCTATTCTGTTATAAAACTTTAAAAATCAAAGATACAGATACCAAATACGGTCCAAATAACATTATCTGGTATTATCTACTGCATTTCCCTCCTATATAACAAATTTCATGTTATTATTATGTTTGAGGGATTTTTAGTCTATTATAATCAATTTGGTATCATATTTACACAAGTTTCCCATAAGCGAAAGGTCACATTCGATGGGAATGACGCAGAGATTACGATTTGCAGCGAATAAAATTTGTAACGAGTAATACTGGTATTAAAATATAGTAAAAAAAAAAAACATTACTGAATATTAATAAACTAAATCACTAAATATAAAAAAAATTAGAAATCCAATGAACTACTAATATAAAAAATAACAGAAAATACTAAAATAAATACTATCAAACACTAAAAAGTAAATACTTTAAACCTCATAAAATACTAAAACAAAATAACGATTAAAAATATTAATTCAAATCATAAAAAATATTATTAAAAACTAAAGAAAATACTATTAAAAAATTAAAAAATACTTTCTTAAAATACTGCTAAAGGATACTAATAATACTTTTTAAATAAATACCAGAAAGTAAGAATTTCCACTCCCATTACTAAAAATCATTTGTTTACTGGCCAAAAATTGTAAAAATATTTTCAATTTTATTGAAAAAATTATATTTTGTGTTTATTAAATAAATAAACATCGAAAATTGCGAAATGAATAGCAAGAGTCGGTGTCACTGTTAACTTGCCAGTCACACGTGAATTACGAATGACACATCGCAGTGGAAACACCATCCATACGTGAATGTGGAATCTGTTAAAGGTGATATTGTGGAATACTGACAATTATCTTATAATCGTATGGATTGTAAGCCATCCTCTTAGATGCTATAACATGAAAGCTGCCATCTTTTATCTTTAAGCCACATAAAATAAGTCTTTAAATATTATTTTTAGGATTTCGTAGGATCTTTTGCGAAAGTCGGACAAAGAAAAACAGGCGACCCCCAGAGCAGTGACAGGGCTTTCGAGGTGGGAAATTGCCAATTTCACGCATTGCCCCTCAGAGGCTGCTGCTGCTTGCCACAGCCACAGGCAGAGCCACAACCACACCTGCACCCGACACTTGCCACTCCGCAACTCTTTGATGTGTCTCTTCTGAGTGTGCGTGAAGTGCGGCTATTAACACAAAATGTGTCTCTCGCAAAGGCAATGCGACTATTTTTAGTGCCATTCATTGGCTTCGTGCAATGCCAGCTTTAGGCTGTTGGCCATGAAAATGTATCTGCATCTACTGCTGCTGCCTGCTGCCTGCCTGCTGCCTTTTGCTGCATCTGTGCATCTGCGGTGCACAGGTGAAAGTATTTAATTATGCGTCTGCCGCGCATGACAAATCGGATGGTGTTGATGAATTGCCAGCCATTGCAATGCAACAAAAATATCCTTGGCTGACAAGCGAATTTTCCCAACGAAAATGGTTAGACAGGAAAGTAAGCGGCACCAAAATTGGGGCCTGGCATTTTCATTGGAAAAATGCGAGGCAAGCCGCCAGCTCGCCTTGTGTGGCAGTGTCAGTGGCAGGGGCACTGACAGTCGCCGTCGCATCGCGATAACAATAGGCAAACATTTATCGATAATGAAAACAAACAAAAGACGGAAAATGATTTCGGTTTGCCTTGCAAATTGCTCTCTCATATGGCAGCCAATTCCCAATTCCAAATGAAACGAGACATCTGCTGCCGGTTTGGGGTGGTTGGGGGGAGGGATCGACTTGCGTGTTTATTTGTTTGCCAAACGTGTTTGTTTCTCCATCTGCCCCACACCCAGCCCCAAGCCCAAGCCCCAGCCACAGCCGCTCCACTTTGCTTACCAATTCCCACTTGTCCGCCAATGAATACTTACTCCCAGGGTCTTGGACAGATGTCACCAACAAAAATTTCACTTTCCATTGCGACAGAAAGAGAGAAACTCTGCTGCTGTGTTGTTCCCTTCATTGGGAGAATTCTAGAATATAATGTTTCTTTGTAACTGGCTTTGAATCACAGTAGCAGCACAACAGATGCAGTGCCTACGCGGCGCATGAGTAATATTTCACAATTTATGTGTATATATAATTGCCGACAGTAGTTATACGATGCCAAGGGTAATGCTTGGATGGCAATTAATGAGAGCAATTAGGTAGCTTATTTTTTTATAATTAAAGCAAGTTTTTCTACTTTTTTTTAAGGTGTATAATTTTGACATTCTTAAGAGATGATCTCAACCTTTTAAGGCCTTGACGCTGCCAATTATTCTTATTATTCTCCCACGTAAATCCAATATATACCTCTTGTGAAATCTCTCTATCTATCTGTGCTTAATGGCACTTGATCCACTCCTATAGGTTGCCGGAATTCATTGATCTTTCTTGGTCTAAGAGCTGTACGCACTTGATTCTGTGAATCTCATTTCTCACGGATAACTTCCGAAGTCTTCCAAAGTGAAAATCCCGAGATGATCCATAGAAAGGAGCTTCTTTTGTTTAGTTGCGCCTCAAAGATTCTCTTGTGTTACAGATTTGATCAGATTCTGCTAGATTATATAGTATGTAAATATATACCAAATCAAAAAATGCAAAAAAAAAATTAATTTAAAAATAAAATAATCAATATAAAAACAAAAATTTCCAATATAAAAAACAATGTATAAATATCAAAAAAACATTAATCAATATACAAAAAAATGAATCAAAATTAAAAAAAAAACACAAAAACCAAATTTACTAAATAAACAAACTAAAATTAAAATACAAAAAAAATTATACTAAAAAATATCTTTTAAATACCAATCATAAATATATATAAAAAATAACAGAAAAAATCCCACCTGAATATTTTAATGAAAATTATTGATAAATCAAATAGTTTTTGTAAATAAATAAATAGTTAAGATGGTTAAATTGTTCCCTATGACTTATGGCATTTCCTTTATTAATCTTCAATCATGACTCACGCATTTCCCCTAAGAAACTTTCCATTGACATTTCTAAAAAGGCTTCTTCGTTCAAACGAGACGTTGTGCAACTTGTCGTATAAGCAATGCAGCGCAGTTGCGTAGCGAAAGAGCGAGCAGGCATTCCTCTAAGAAATAGTTGCAAGTGTATTAGCAAGAACAAGATTCTTTAGAGAGGGGGGAGATGTAGAGTGTAATCGAGAGTCTCGGACACGTGACAGGAGCTGGCTGCAACGTTTTATCGATTTCGATTTCAGGCAAAACTTGTTGCCACTGTGGACCCGTTGCCGGTTGCCTGCCCATGAATCAATTACGCAATTTAATTTTCAGATAATTTCATTTAAGTGAAAACGTTTTACCATCAATCAGGCAGTCAGTCCATCAGTCCATCGCTCTATCGCTCAATCATTCTGTCAAACAGAACTTTGCATCAATATTTTATGCCACAAAAGTTCACTGACTTCTTGGGGTCCTATGGAAAAGCAACAACTTTTGACCCAAATAAAAGAAGAAAAAAAAAAAAAAGCCACTTGGAAAATTGTTGATGCGCAGTGCAAATGGAAGCGACATGAACTGTCATCGTCTGACAGCAGCATCAGCATCAGCCCCTAGCCATAGCTACAGATACATTCAAACATGTATAGTACGACTAGCCATATAATAGTAACAACCATAATAATAATCATAATCATAATGACGACGATGATGCTGATTAGACGATCAGTGTGCGGCGGCGGCTGTTGCTCCGGGACAAATGCCTCTCGTCAGTCGTTCACTAAATGAAATGAAACTCTTTATCGGATTAAATTTATGACAATTTTTACGACTGCAGAGTGGACAATGGTGCTTCAAGAGGGAGGAGGCTTGGACTGGGGATTTGCGGTTTGCGTTTGGGTTTGGTGGCTTTCCATCAAAATTCCTTGCAAGTGGAAAACAGATGGAGACAAAAAAGTTATAGGGGAATGTTTCGACTGTGAGATACCCGGTTAAGCGATAGAAAGTGCTCACTTCGAGTACATTCGAAGTAAGTGTAAAACCCCCTCTGTATTGCTAATTCACGCTGAGAGAGAGAAGAGGAGACTCTCGCGAGGTGCGATAAGAGTCAGACACGGGAAATTGTTTTCTTTATTCTGGCTTTATTAATGATGTTTCGATTATCATGTAGATGTGATAATTCTTCATGATTCTGCGTTTTACATTTTACATAAATCTATAAATACTGAATTTTAATTTATAAAAATCTAAGAATAAAAGAAGAGCGCTCAAAAAAACATACATATTTACAATAAATATACCTAAAAATAATATAGCTTTTGTATAAAATGTTAGAGCAGATAATATCCACTCAGAACTCCCATAATTAAAGTAAAAATCGTTGTCGATTATGATTATGATGCTTTTAGTCAATCGATAGATAAAAACCTATCTATAGCTCTATCAAATAAGAGCCATATATTTCGAATAATTTGAGTACCATTGAGTTTTTTTTTTTTGGCGGAAAAGATATCGTATCCAAGCGTTCATACGTAAAGGATATACAGACGTACATACATACGTTTATGGATAGATCCTTTACAGGAATATAGTACGTAAAAAGAGCTTCCTTTTTCTTGTTACACATATCCACACATGCCCCATATACCCTCCAAAATGTACCCGGGGTACCATACATAAAGACGATGTTGAATTTTAGATTTTCGTTTCTTTTATCGTTTGGGCAACTTCCTTGAAGTTTATGGCGTGTGTTGCATGTTGCCTGTATGCTGTGGCATGCCTCGTGCTGCATGAGGCAGAAACAAAGTGTGGAGCACACGATGCCCCGATGGCTAGATGTTGTATGCCCCACATTATATGTTTGGGGGTGGGGAGGGGCTCTCTGCAGGCCAGCCAGGCCTCGCTGCGTTTTTCATTTCTCCTCTAGAGCCCGCCGCCTGACAGCCAAACAGACGGACAGACGGACAGACGAACTGTGCGTCTATCTGACTGACTGACTGACTGACTGACGGACTGCCTGCTTGTCGTGTGCTCACTCAATTAGCGCTCAGAGGACCGAAACAGAAACAGAAACTACAACTGCCACAATCGCAGTGGCAGTGGCAGTTGCAGGCGGCCCGAGGATTGTGCAAATATTTGGCGAACTGCAAAAATACGCTGCAAATGAAATTGTCTAACAACAGGCCTCCTCGGATATGTTCGAGTTGTTCGAATTAGTAGCTCAACAATTGCTGGGGTGTGCTTCTGCTTCTGCTTTTGCTTCTGTTTGTTGCAATGGAAATGCCAGAGGGCCATAGATATCGAATCAAAATAGCATTAGATTATAAATAAAATAAACGTACAAAATTAAAATAGTTGCAATTGCACTTTAACAGCCGTATATATACATACATACATACATATGTATGTATGTATTTCTTTGCTTCGATGGGTTTTGCTTTCGATTTAGCCGAGCAGTTTGAAAAGAGGCAAATCTACACGAATAAAAGAGAAGCCTATAAAATTACCAAAATGTTGGCAGGCGAAACAGATTGCCCGAAGGCGACAAACAGCCGAAGACAGAAAGAAACAGTCGCAAAGGATGCCGAGAGCCGAGCATGTGGAGACTTCTGCCGTGAAGTGATTCTTGTAAAATACTTGTAATCTCCACACACACATACAAAAATATCAAACATGGACTTGCATTTACGTCTATTTTATGCCTTCAGCGCAGTGCAGTCGCAATTTTCTTATCTCTTTGATCTTAGTTTTGCGTTCGCAATTGCTTCATTCCATTGCTTTCTGTCTCGGTAATTTCTTCTGTCCTTCATCTATCGCTCTGTCCAGCAAAAACAACAACAACCATGTGTGAGCAGGTGAGCTGCATTTTGTTACTGTGTTTGCCGATCGTGTCCGATCGTGTCGGCAAACGTGCCGATTCATTTCAAGGGCATCTCTTTTTTATACTCTTCCAATTCCTACGTTCTATTGCTCGCTCTTTCTCTCACGGCAATTCCTTCTGTCCTTTGTTAATAGCTCTCTCTCAGAAAAAAACCACAATGAGCTTGCTTTGCTCGGTATTGATTGACGCTCTCTCCCTCTCTCAAAGCTCGCTCGCAGTAAATACATATGTACATACACACATATTTACGTGATGCATAGGGAATAAACGAACGGGATTATTTCTTTTTGCTATAAATATTTAACATAACGACTATATTATACCCTTTATTCTGAACTCTTCGACAGCCATAGATATTTATCTGCTCGAATGTAAAGTAATGCATTCTCTTTCTTAATTGTCTTTCTTTTTTATTAATTTCTTGCTCTATTTTAAAGCAGCACGTGCTTCGGCTTATGCTGATCTAGTTACCTGTATTTATTTACATGCCCTTGGCCACTTGAGTTGTTTTTAATAATCTGTTAATAATGGTTCACTTTCGGCGCTTACAGCCCACACACACACACAATCTCCCACTCAGCCCCCGTATGGAGACGCGACACCTGTTCACCTTCCCACCTTTCCATTTGGACAAGTTGCGGTTTTGGTTGCCAATAAATGTTGCCCACATAATAAGCCTGATTCGAGCGTGGGCGTGGCATGCTACTACGATATACTATATATCCCATATATGTACGTAAGATTTGGCATCGCGTGTGCAGACTTTTTAATGGTTGCTCGTCGTGTGTTGGCGTGCTTTGAGCCATTTCTGAGGAGCATTTCTGACTGATTCATTGACCAGATTCCATGACGCTGCACAATGTAAATGAAACAATTTTTCTGTTGTTGTGGTAGCTGTTGCCTTTGTTTAAATATTTCTGTTGTTGTAATTGTTGGTGTAATTATGCGGCTTGAAAAATCGTTGGCAGCCATTAGGCGCACGAGTTGACCATGAACCAGTGACGGTTTTTTTTTTTGTTTTTATTTTTTATTCTCTTTCTCTATATTTAATTGAACTTAATTGTATTCATATAAATTTTACTTTTACTTAACGATTAAAAAGTGAAACAATTTTAAAAGGCAATTTTGAAGCAAATTTAATATTTTTCTAAATCTTGGAATGTGGATATTCTGCCAATGGAAATGCCATGGTTAAAGTTCCTTAAAGCATTCACGAATTAAGGATTTCATTCTGATCGAATTCTGAAGGTTCCGGCATGACCCCCAGAGACCAAAAAGGCAGGGCTGTGCTATATGGGTTCTCACCAAATGCATCGTCAATATCCGCTGGCAATGCAATCAAGCATCAAACGAAAAACAAAACGGTAACGAAAACCAAATTCCATTGATTGACTGACTGACTGACTGGAGTGAATGAATAAGTGATGCAGAGACTGCCAGAGGGATACAGAATGACATAGCGAGCTGCGCTGCTCTGCTCTGCTCTGCTCTGCGTGGGGATGGATCCAATATTCATTCACGCAAGCTGCGCGCTTGGGTGACCGGCAACGCTGCTTCCGCCTGCTGCTGGCTGGGCAGAAAGCTCGTCGAAGCTCGGAGGCAGCAGCGGTGGCTGAATGATAACTGTGCCATGCTGTACAAGAACGAGTACGGGCATACGGCATTATGTCGGGGGCTAAGTGCAAACGTCATAAACTCAATTTCTCTCCCTCTCTATCTCTGTGCAGCCTGCCCTTTAACTGTACATTGCTATGCGTGTATGTGTTGTGTGTGTGTACATTGTTTAGTTACCTTTCGGAAAGACAAAGCAGCACAAAGCACAAAAGCAAAGCAGAGAACACACAAATAAGAACTTTGTTTACAGTCTCGACTTTGGGGATACCCTGGATTTGGAATAATATTCCATGAGTTATATAAATAACGATCTATAGAATATAACAAAAGTCATATAAGCACTTCTTGGTTATGTTGTTCCAGAAATTAAAACAGAAATATACATACATAGAACTCTGCTTTTTTCCATTTTTTTCTTAAGCCTGTCAGAGAAACGATTATACCCTTAATTTCTACAACTAAAGGGTATTCAAAAAAAAGTGATTCATGCGCAACCAAAAACAGAAAGACTGAAAAAGAGTAACAGCAAAAGAGAGTAAGGAGAGAAAAAACTTGTTTACTAAGCCAAGGCACGAGGCAACGGAGCATCACAGATCCGTCGGAGAGCAGGGTGCCGCCGGGAGAAGGAGAGAACGAACCCAACCCAAAAGGTTTCCGCGGCGCAGCTTTACTCCAACTTTCCTTAACCGAACCGAGCCGAACCGATTGGCACCGAACCGAACCGAACACCCATCCTTAATTCCATTGACACGCCCCGTTTATTGGATTGTCAGCCTCTCTTTGCGGTTACCTTCTCCGCGCGACTTTCCAATTGATCCAATTGATAATTGGATTTGCGTTTGCGTTCGCTGATTGGAAAAACGAAGTGGCATCGGCATCGAACGAAAGAAAATGCCTTTCGAAATTGACTCCACCAGGGATCGACCGCCCGCCCCCTGCCTTACACTGATCCAGCCATGAGCTGATTCATTAGCCCCAGTTTCTTGTTGGTCAAGGTTTACGATCGTTGGGTCCAAATGCGTTTACGTTCTTATCTACAGAACAAAACAACGCAACACCTTCCGCAGGTCGATTTCTAATCGTTATCGTTATCAACGGACGCTCGATTTCAATAAGCGAATAATGGGAGGCCAGAAATGTTGCCATATATGGGATTGTAGAGGGTATGAAGAGATATACACTCAGACATATGTATGTATGTATGTATGCGAGCATTGTTTGTGCTGTGGCGCCTTGTACGATCATTAAATTACAGTACAAATACAAATTTGCGATAAGGCAGCGGGCAGGCCAAATGGGAATCGCAATTTGTTTTATATTTGTAAAGCAAGCAATAAATTGTATGGAATTATTTTCCCACTGTTTGGCATTTAATAGAACAAAATAATACTATAATTTAAGTACAATAAAAATACTATATAAACAAAATAAATAATTAGGTCGAATAGAAACAAACATTTTACTCCTTTAAAGTTCTAAAAATATATTTAATACAAATCTGCAACAAAATTACGTACAAAATGTTGCATTTTACTACAGATAGAATATTGATATTTATTAATTATTTATTATTTAAAAAAGTATCCATTAAAGAAATACCAAAGTCTTCCAAAAAAAGTCAACAAAAAAAAAAACTAGACTTTCGCATACAAGAATAATATTACATTTTTATCGCTAATCATAAAAAAATCCACAATTTCGGTACACCAAAAAAAAAAAAAAAAAAATCCAATTAAATTTTTGTAATCATAATAATTCAAAATCAATTTCCAGCCATAACTTCTATCCTCAAGGTGTAATTACAGGCCTGTGGGAGTCATTAGATCAATGAAAGAACCAGTTCAATTCCAGTTGCCAGTCCGCTCCCCAGCATAATGCGAAACGGGGGCAGACACACACACACACACAACAAAAGAATATATCTCAGACCGGCGTCATCTACTGGCAGTATCTAGTGCTACCTGATATATAACATTTCCAGGCATACATATGGCAATGAACCATCAATATTATCCGTGTGTGTGTGTGTGTGTGTTGTGGTACCCCCGACCCGACCCTTGGCCATAAATAACCACCAACTAAACGCATAAACATGTCCGATGTATTATAGTTTTTTGTGTGTGTGTAATTTGTGGGCAGCCTATAGTTCAATAAACTCACCAAAAACAGAAAACCACAACAACAATAAACTAAAATTAAAATTTAACTGCAAAATAATATATATTTGGGGGTTAGTTCTGAACCAGAACCGATGCCATATAGACAGTTTGTACAATTAATGGCAACAAAAACACGGCCGTCCGTCAGAAAGAGTTCTCTTTCGCTGCACAATTAGAAATATGTATAAATAAAAGCCCCTCCTTGCCACACATGCCTCAAGCAATCGACTTTTGTTGAGGCAACTAAAATTAGCATCATGCCTCCCTGCCCCTCCCCTCCCTGTAGAATGAATTTCACACAAATTTTCACAAATTCAAAAGGAAAAGTTTTTCCTTTTATTTAAATTGCTTTTTTCTGGCTTTTTGTTTATTGAATCTGTCTAAGTTTTCACTGATTTTCACAGCTCTTCATTTGTTGTTAGGCTAACCAAGCATGGCCACCGCCGACTGACACACCGTGTGGCATGCCCCCAAAGGCAATCAATTACACAGCAAATTGAAAAACCGAAACTAGAAATTGAAATTGAAACTGTCACAGAAAAAGCAGCAGCAAAAGCAGCAGAAACATCAATTAAAAATAGTCCCTGCCCTGCCATTCGCTGTTTGGGGGCTGCCTTTGGTTTCGATTTCGATTCTTGTTCGATTATTCGATTGGCCCAATAAACTTTGCACTTTTCACGCTGGCCCTGGGCCAATAAACACAGCAGCAGCAGCACCGATCAACTTTTCATTGGGTGTCGTGGCAGCATTTTCTAATTAAAAATGCCTCAGCCATGAGCCATGAGCCCCAAGAGCCCCCCATGAGCCATGGTTATGAGGGGAGCGGAGTAGAGAGACCACGGGGCCAGAAGATTGATGGGACAACTGCAGGTGGGCCACAGAGCAACCACCACTCAAGCTGTCTGTCTGTCTGTCGGGTGTCAGGTGCAGCTAGTGACGTTGGAAAGTGTTTGAGGAATAATTATAGCACCTGGATCCACGAGGAATAGAATGAGGAATAAACCATTTGAGTAGTTTAGACCTACATATGGATGTCCTCTTGCTAGATACGGAATCTGTAACCCGCTTTGAGAACCCCCATATGTGGGCACTCTTTCAGGAGTCCGATCCGTTAAGTGTCTAATGTTCTCCTTATCTTAGTCACCCCGAAATTGATGTTTTCCCCTAGATTGATGATTTCTCATCCCTTTCCAATTAGCATCTTGCTTAACATTATTCATTTACTAAACTTTTATCTAAAAAATGATGACAGAAAGTTCCTGGTAGATCAGAGACGACTCCATGCTTCATTTGAAGATTTTGCTGAGCAGCCTTTGGCTCTGGATATTTCAGTCCAACCTTTTTTCTATTCCTATTTCACATTCGGAGACATTTTTTGGATTGCAAATTAATTTAATTCCCATAAACGAACGGCTACAATCGCTGCAATTGACACGAAAAAAGGGCATACGGCTCAAGCGATGTGGGTAATATTTACTATAAATTAACTACAAAAATTACCGAAATATAAATAATAAATAAATATATAAATTTGTACATTTTATTTTATAATTATCCATAATTATAATTATTTTATCTATTGAAAACCAGTTACTAGATCTTCCTATGGCTGTCGTTCTCACTTTAACCCGAAATCTGATCCAGTCTTTCCCCCAACACACTCAAGATAATAAAGATTGCCACACATTGGGTTTCATTATCTAATCTATAGGCTATGGCCAAAACACCTAGAGAGAGAGAGAGACAGAGAAGCTCTTGTCCATCAGCAATTATCAGTCATTAAATGCGGCACTCTCTTAGTCACCGAAACATGCGCGAATCCACACTAATACACATCGTATCGGTCTTAATACACAATATATAATTATATACATATATAAATAGTATCATTATATGGTTAACAACTCACCTTAGCAAGCAGATTTGTTGGCCGAAAACATTTGTGTTGATTGGAAGGGGGGGAAGGTTAAAAATTATGATTTGTTGAGGATTGCGTTTTTAGTTTGCTGAAAATCGAAAAAGAACGCATGGAAAAAAATGTGTTATATTTTTTGGAAAATATAATTACTAAATATTTGGATTTAAATTTAGGGATCAATAAAATGCGTAATTTTCTTTGGAAAACGAATTTTTGTTGCATAAAATAACTAATAAATTCTCTTAATTCTCGATTAAATAAACATACTGTCCCAATTTAAAGCCCAATCAAATTTCTTGTATATTGTAGTATTTTCTCCAAGTGTATGACTTGATCTTCTGGTTTTTTTTTCAAGGCCAAAAGACGTCATCTTGTGATCTCTGCTCTGACTGTTTTTTCTGTATAATTAGAGAACGTGATTCATGAGGCCAAAAACTAAACTACTCGTTTAGAGAGACCTAACACATCGTATATTGCACGACTATATGGGAAATCACCTTTCTATAAGTAAACACAAAATTTGTTGGGTTATGGCCGGGGTTCCTGCCACGGCCCATCCGGCGACTGTCGAATTTTTCAATAATGATGTGCCAATGACATGAACTCAATTTAGTAAAATATCTATTTATATTGCCTATAATGGACATATCCACCAGTCTGTAGTCTCTCTTCCGATCAGACATTGTCGCCTGTCAGCACTTTGAATTTGCATTCCGTTTGGGTTCCATTGGAACCGTTCTGTTCCGTTCTGTTCGGTTCCATTAATTGGCCTTCGCGTAGACTTCCCCTTCGAAATTTTCAGGGGGGTTGGGGGCCAAATGCAATTTGTTTGGACGGGCTTCAATTGAAAAATTGAAATGAAAACCATTTGATAGCTGTGGGAGTGGGGGATTGCGGGCTGTTTGCATGGTGATTCAAATCAATAGATCGCAAAAAAAAAGTGTTTAGTCAATAAGTTCTTTTTGAACAATAGCAAATGCAAGGGCAAACCGGTTACAGAGGTACAGAGAGATTCACATGAACTTGAACTGTGTAAAAATATTTCAAACTATGCAAAATCATAGCCAGATATATCTCTAAAACAGAAACAAAAAGATTTTATCCACAAAACAGATAGAAAGATGGAGAAACCGAGGTTGGAATTGGAATTATTTCTGGAATATACGTATCCCGAAATATATGTATACTCCCTAGAGCTTAGGGCTGTAAGGAACCGTTTGGTTCATAAATCGTATTCATAAAATTCAAGTAGTCCATCCAATCCACTCCATTCTCGATATATTCCCATTTGATCTTCCCCTTCCAAGTTTCGCTCTCTAACGGGACCCCCTTCCTTCTCTTCATTTTACTCTCCTTCTCACTCCAAGATGTGCTTCCTCCCTTTCCCGCACTCTTTCGTTGGCTATCCTGCACCGATGCGCTCTCTAACGGGATCCATTCCTCCTCTCTCCCGCTAGCTCGTGTCTGATTCACTTTCGCTCTTTCCATTGGACTTTTCTTTATCTTTCTCTCTCGCAAGCAGTCGCTTTAACCCTACAAGTGCCAGGTGAGGCAATCTCTACAATGATCTAACTAAATTAAAAAATACGAATTTAAGCAGTGATTATTAACGCACACTATTTCACAGTCACATGTCACATTTGATTTCAAAGGTATTCCATGACATCATACCTATCCAGAGTCTTTGGATTAGGATTACGGTAACTCAAGAACTCTCCTTCTCCCCATACTTCCTTGGATAATCCCCTCCCCCACACTCCACTTTGGGGGGGATGAAATTGAAAATGGAAAAACTGATGTATAGCTGGAAATATGCACGATCCGGGGACTGTCGAAGCATAACAACTTAATCATATTAAGAGCTTGGAAACCGGTCTACCCTGAGGTCTAGGGCCTCTGCTGAATAAATGATAATTGAATGAGCGGAGTAGTGGCCTCTCTCTCTCTCTCACTCACTCTGACTGGAAAATGTGCATCAATTAAAAATCCAACAACAACACTTCGGGGGAGACGTGGCCTAATCGTTCATGTTTTTTTAGTCAGGTTTACAAATTCTGATTTGTCAGATCAGCGAACTTTCAGCGAGAAATGTGAAAAAATCACAAAAGAAATGAAAAACAAAGGAAAACCGAACCTCAGACCCACTCTTGGGGTGGGGTCACGGTCGTCATCATCATGATGTCTGTCTGTCTATCTGTCAGTCAGTCTGGGTTTTTTAATTAATAATAAAACTCCGTAGACAAGGCTCCCGCACAAAAAGAAAAAAAAAAAAAAGAAACTTCAGACAAAAAACAACAACAACAAGAAAAGAGTCAAATTGTAAACGTGTACATTGAACATTTTGATGATGTTTCTTTTTCAGTTTTCTTTTTTTTTTTTTTTTTTTGATAAATTGTGAAAGTGTTTTTTTTTGCCCAGACGACAGCTAATTGACGCCTTCTTTTGCACCTCTAACCCCCACCACACCCAAAACGGCTTCCCTCCCCCCCATTCACCCACTAGCCATAGAGCACACGTCTGTTTATAAAATGGC
Source organism: Drosophila lowei (assembly GCA_008121275.1). NCBI lineage: Eukaryota > Metazoa > Arthropoda > Insecta > Diptera > Drosophilidae > Drosophila > Drosophila lowei. The sequence continues at coordinate 37,558,209 of CM017777.1, forward strand.
GTCAAAAATGCGATTAATAATGAAGCAAACGCACACACACACAAACACACACTTAAGAGGGAGGTAATGGGGGAAGGGGGCCATAAACACGTGAAAGGCGTGAAAACAATAAGAAAAGAAAGGCCTCATCTCGGGGCTGAAGATTTTGATACTCCAACAGATCTAGCCGATCATTTCATTAGCAAAGTCTTTCAAATATAAAGAATGTTGGCAGCAAACGAAGAAATCCATTGCATGTCGCGTGTTGAATCCCTTAAGTCAAAGATAGGCAAACAAATCCAATATATCTAGGCTTCCGATTTGTAGGTTTTATTGGAATATCGACACAATTATAATCGTCACATCTTCATTATATAGGGTGTTCTGATTTTGATGGGAAAGAGTGTTCTTTCAGCCCGCAGAGTGTATAAACTTTCGGTAAATTTAAAATAAAATACTAGATAAATAGAAACAGAATCAGAATTAATATTAGAAGTACTAGATTCTCCTTTATCCCACTTTTGAGTATTTTAGATTGATTAGGGGTGTGCTACGAATTTGTGTAAAAAAAAACCATAACTTTGGCCGCAAATTTATCTAATTTTTCCGACATTTTATCAGTTGTAGACTTTATGAGACATCATTTGCCTTTTTTAGGGGTTAACAGAGGGGAGAAACATTACCCTAAGACAGGGAACAGAGGGAGCGTAACACTACGCAAAGTCAGGGAACAGAGAGCGAGAGCAAGAGAGAGCCCAAGAGACAGCTGCTCAAATTACAAAGAAATGGTTTTATGGGGTAAAAACACTCGATTTTCAAGTGCTTCCAGGGAAGAGCGGGGTCTCATTTCTTGTACTTTTTTTTTCTCCCCTTACTTGATGGCATTTTGCATTGGGGCAAGGTCAAGGGGAAGAGATCAACAGAGTTTTAGATGGGTTAACCCATGCTTCAGGGCTTAAAAGGATATAAAGGGTAGAAAGAGATATAGATCATTTTGTGTGGTTTCTCTCCTGAGCAAACACTAATCTAATAAAGAAAAACAAGTAATCATATCTATCTGTCACATTTTACATGAATCCAACTTCAGTCCAACATATGCTAATGACCGTTACCACTACCCCCATCGGCCACAACCAAGAGCCAAAGCTAAATGCCATTAACGCCTGCCTTTTGCTTTTGGCCATAAATTTGATCCCCCCCCCTTAAATGGTTAATGAAAATATTTCCCAACAATTTTTCTGCCTAAGCCTACGGCAAACAAGCTGCGAAACAAATGTCGCTTATTGTGGCCCTAATTTGGGGATCACATTTTTGAAGAATAGCCTTCTACAAATGGAATTTCGGTTTATGAAAATTATGGTTTAAAAATAGCAGTGAAATAATTATCTTATCTATGGGTAAAAGCCTATTTGGCCATGGCTATGCAGGCGGCAAAAGCAAAAGTACTTTAGGTGGCATTTTCTTTCCTGCTGCCGCTCCGATCAGATATACAAGATATTTCCACTGACATTATCATTTGCTAGAGTGCTGTGCCAAAGATACGTTCGAGATCTGCAAGTCTTTGTTGCGTGAAGATGTCTGTTGTCTGGGCAATGCCCTCAGAGTTCAATGAATGCCATTTATTATTGTACAATGAGATACCCGAGTACTGATATCGCTTATCAGCGTAGATGAAGGATCGGATTGATCCCTGGACCAGAAGATGATAGTGGATTGTTCCTCTGTTGATAAACAGAGTCTAGACCCAAGAGTACTATTTATTGTAGGGAATTCTTGATAATTCCCTCTGCAAAGACCTCTCCCCTCCGCCCCCTTCGTTTTCTTCCGACTCTCTGTTGCACTTTTCTTTGAAATAATGTCAAGGCTAATGCATCAAATCTTTTGCGACCGCTTTTCGCTAGCTCAACAGCATTTTTCTCTTTTATTTTCTTGGCTTTTCTTTTCGTTTTTGGCAGACTTCAAAACTTGCTCTGTCATTGTCGTCTCCACCGTGTCGACCCCCTTGCAATGATGTCATATGGAGATGGGATTTTTTGGCCCAAAAATATTGCTCCGCTCCAGTTTTCGCCTTGCTTTTGACTTTGTCACGCTTTTCCCAGCCAGCGCTTTTCCGCACTTGACTCCACGGCAGGGCAGGCCAGTACACCCCTCGATCAAGGCTCTCCGCTCTCTCCACTCGAATAATAACTTTGTTTTGTTGTCGTCGTCGCTCAAATTCCACGAGGGCAGGCAGGCAGGCACAAGCACAAGGCGGCCCACAGTTGCTCATCGGCTTAGGCTTTTTCTCTGCTTTTTTTTCTCCTTCCCCCTCTTGGCCTGCCCTGGATTTCCATTTGGTTTTTGTTCTTGTGTGTGTTTTTTTTCAACATGATATTGTGAAAAGTTTTCACACTAATGGCAGCAGGCAGCCGTGAATGCATTTATGTTTTATGGTCTAGTTTTTTTGCCCATCCCATTTCTTTTTCCAATGCTTTTTTGTTGCTGTTTGTTGTTTTGTTGTGTGTGGAGCACCTCTTAGGGGACAGCTTTTTTTCTTATCCATAAATACCATTTATGTGTGAAGGCTGAGGCAGAGCCACAGCCCCGAGAGAGGTGTTGGATGGGTCTCTGGCTGATGGAAGGGAGAAGTAATAAACGAGAGATCCGTTTAATATTTCAGGTAGTTCATGAAAGCAGTTCTCTTTTACACCAGCTGTAAAGTGCTGCAAGCAGTGCTGTTGAGAGGTATATGAGCCAGGCTCTATATTCCAGAACTCCTTGAGAATCCGTAGTTAGCAAGCAGTTCTTTACAGCATCAAAGGCAGACAAATGAATGCTGCAAGCAGTATTCTCTTTAACTCTAGAAATCCTTCTTCTATCTTCTTCTATTGCACCATTCTTTGTTGGTTGACTTTGGTGGGGGACATATCCACATTACGCATTAAAGCAACAAAAAATCATGCAAACATTTAAACTCAAACTCAGAGGAGAATTCTGTACAAAGACAATTTTGTATTGAAGGAAGACATTAACTGCTTGATAACATCTTGAATGGAACCACCTATCAAGTCAGTTTTTTAAGCGTGGAAAGCTTATAATAATAACAAGATTTTTGCATAAAAATCACATTTGATTACATAAAAATATATTATGCAAATCTGCTAAGAATACACTTAAAAATATTTATCATCGGATTTCACTCACCTTTATGATTAACAAATTCAGCTAAAAAACTGTTGTATTTGATTTATTTTTAAAGCGATTTGCAAATTAAAATTTGTTGGAGAAAAAAAAACAGCAGTCGCGTGGAAGAACCACAACAAAAACAAGAAGAGAAGATGAAGATGAGACAAAATTAAAGATAAACTTGTTTACACCAAACCGAATCAAGACAGAGAGCGAGGGAGAGATAGAGAGCGAGAACAGTTAAACGGGATTTGTGGGGGGGACGAAACGCGAACTGAGAGATGGATGCGAACGGGAATCAATAAAACAAACACATAAAACACATGGAAGAAAGTGCGGCGAGGCGAATTCTTGTATTATTATTTTCTTCTTATTCTTCGGTTAATTGCACAAATGGAACGAAGGGGAGGAAGAATGGAAAGTGCGTGTGCAGCCGCAGAGAGAGAGCAAAGAGAGGCAGCAGCCAAATCCTGGCATTAAAAGGAATCACATTTGGTTTTCTTTTCGCTTTTTGACGGAGATATGAATGATAAAATATGCTTCAGCTGCTGCACACACGCAGACCGCCCCCCACCACACTCTCACACACACATTTAAAGTTTCACTATAAATGTTATTAATATATTCCAGACACGCGGCTCCCGGACACAGACAAAATACGAACGAAAAAAATCAACTAAAATAAAGAACACGCGTTGGTCCGTTTTTCGTAGTTGGTCATCAAAATCGTCGGAATCGGCGACAGCCTCCGTACTGTTCGTTTTTATTTAGCACTCGCATTATATAACGACACTTGCATTCAATTCAGATTGCATTTATACACTTCTGCAGAGCGCTGCACTACTCACTTGCACTTGTTTTGATATTTTTCCGAGCAAAATTCGACGAAAATTTCACGTTGTTTCGGGAGCGCGGCGAAAACCAGTATGACCGCGGATTTATGCAGTATGACCCTCAGAAATATAAATATAGCCCACTAAAGCCCCCTCTATTTAAACAGGTGAACAAGTTGAATAAAACCGCGGAAAATAATACTGTTTGTGAATTCTTCTTGCATATTCTTTCCTGTTTCCCTACAAACAAAATTACCACCCCACCATATCTTTCACCTGAACTGATCAAAAGTTGTTCAAGGTTCATCTCTTTCGGTGGAATATTTAAATACCCCCAGGTCTATAATGGGTTAATCGTCTTGTGTTCATGATCGCAAGCTAAATTGATCAATTTTGATATTCGATTTGATATAATTCGCTGGAATTCGCCCCTCAGCCATGCCCACATTATTTTATCCGATTAATGAATCAATTTTTTCCTTAACTGGCTTATTTTAAATACTTGATTTTGTTGGATTTTGCCCAAAACAAGGTTTTATCGAAAAGGGTCAAATAAAAAAAACAGTCGCAATGTTGTCACGTCTTATGTCAAGACTTGTTGCTTATCAACCGGAGTATGGTCCGTTGTGTACCCTATTTCGTTAATATTATATACAAATATACTGTTTTCCAAACTGTTTCAAAACGTATCTAATAATGTTTTTTTCACAGATTCTGATGTTTTTCACATATTACTGCATTTTGATCTGTTTTCTGTATGTAAATCCTGATCCCGATACTCATTTTTGGTCTCTTGAAGACAATAAACTGCAAAATATCGTTGGATAGCTTTAAAACAGAGACTGACTAGTTTCTGCATTATTGGAGCCCTAGATGACAAACACTTTCTCAATTCTATAATATCCTTTTCCCTAGGGTATGCCGAATGTGCCCATGTTGCGGGACATGCTGCTCGTTTCTGGGTTCATGTGTCTAACGTAAAGTGGTTATCGAAAAGTGGCAGCACTATCGATAGTTTGATTAATCTTCGATACTTTTCATTAATTGTCGATAGTTTTTATTATGTCATCGATAGCTATCGAAGAAAAATACAGCACTGTTTGTTGTCAAGCGCCCACCTGGTCGACCATTTAATATTTTGCAAAAATAAACATTCTTTTCCCTAAATTATTACAATGGTGAGTTCGGTCCTGCTATTCCAAATGATCGACTAAACAATCATTTTCAGTTCTCGCTACTGCACAGAGAGGAGAATGCGCATGAGAATTCGCTGTGGAGCTGCACATGGGGCCGCGATCCACTGCCGGCTGCAAAAGATGATGCCGCCACGGAGCCGGAAGAGGAGAATCCCTTCGACTTTGACAAAAAGGAGCCCAAGCCAAAAGAGTTCATTGTTACTGGTGGCCTCGACGATCTGGTAAAAGTGTGGGACATACGCGAGGATAACACACTGAAGCTCCGCCATTCCCTGAAGGGGCATGCCCTGGGCGTCGTCTCTGTTGCCGTCAGTTCCGATGGTCAAAGTGAGTCTTGGATATAAATGTTACAGAGTTAGATTCATTCCGTCCTTTCATAGCCATTGCCAGCAGCTCCCTGGACTCCACGATGTGTTTGTGGGATGCCAGGACTGGCGACAAGAAACATTTGCTGACCTTCGGGCCAGTGGATCTGTGGACAGTGGGCTTCTCGCCGTGCGACAAGTACGTGATATCTGGTCTCAACGATGGCAAGATATCCATGTACAGTGTGGAGACGGGCAAGGCGGAGCAGGTGCTGGATGCCCAGAATGGAAAATACACTTTGAGCATTGCATATGTAGGACGACCAACCATTGACCTCCAGGCCGTAGACTGCTCCATTACACTTCTTCCATTTTGCATTGCAGAGTCCAGATGGCAAATACATTGCCAGCGGAGCCATTGATGGCATCATCACCATCTTTGATGTGGCCGCTGGCAAAGTGGCCCAGACCCTAGAAGGACATGCCATGCCCGTGCGCAGCTTTGTGCTTCTCCCCGAACTCTCAGATGCTGCTAACCGGCTCCGACGATGGTCACATGAAGCTCTACGATGTGTAAGTGGTAGCCACCGAAACAACTGAAGCCCCTTTTGTAACCATCATTCCCTTTGCAGTGCGCACTCGGATGTGGTGGGCACATTGTCGGGCCATGCCTCCTGGGTGTTGTGCGTCTCCTTCTCCGAGGATGGCAAGCGTTTTGCCAGCTCCTCCAGCGATCGGACTGTGAAAGTCTGGGACTCCTCGGAGCGCAAGTGCCTGCACACATTCAACGAGCACAGCGATCAGGTGTGGAGCGTGCGCTACAGCCCCGGCAACGACAAGGTGATTTCCGCTTCCGAGGATAGGTCGCTCAACGTTTACGAATGCCCACCGAACGCCATGGTCTGATTTGTACAATAAATCATAGGATTAAACAACAATTGGGTTCTATTTTGTGGTAGAGGCTAACTATGAACTACTGTCCGAGACACTGGTCTTCTCCTTGAGGAGATTGATCTTCTTCTTGGCCTGCGTCAGCAATGTGTCCTTGTACTTCTGGTCGGGTATGTACACATTGAACGTCTTAAAGTAATGGAGTATGTTCTCTGCAAGTAAGAAAAAAAGGATGAAAGTGGATTCCGCAGACGGGGACTCGTCCATTCTTACCAACATGCGTCTCCTTCAGCTTGTACTCGTCGGCTATTTTCTTGGCTGGCCACAATTCCGGCTCGATCTGATGGTCGTTGATGAACTTGAGGGCCTGCCGCAGGGTACAACGGCCGGTCAGTACGCGATTGGGCTCCTTGTAGCCGTACTCATAGTCATCCGGAGTTTTGCGCTCCAATGGAAGAGGTCGCTGCTCTGTAATGTCCGCTGCCGACTCCGCCGCCTGACGCTCCTGCACGCGTGCAATCTAGGGGAGCATAACATGAGTATTTATCGATCTGTTTAGCGTTTTCTTTAACCCACAAAACGATCCTGTGACGTTACATAAACGTCTTTTAGCCGCGTGTCCAAAGTGGAGTCCTTTAGGTTGAGTTTGTCCACGAACTTGGGATCCACTGGAAGCAAAAATCGGGATTAAACAAAGGCCAAAAGCCCCCGACTATTGTCCGAATAGTATACATTCTAGGGTGCGTTCCATGTCCCTAAGATTGGAATCGAATTTGGGCGCCGGTGTGGGTTTCTCGCGCTCAATGATACGGTGGGCGCGATTCTCGACATTGAAGCGATTCGCCCGGCGGGCAATCATCGAAGCTACCTGTCCCATGCCGGAACACCTATGTTTTAATTAACGATTCACAAAATATTCAAAAATTCGATGAAAGGAAAATTCTGTCCGTAAACATAACCAAAAACAACGAGTGTTGGTAAACTTGCCACGGCTGCTTGAAACAGCTGTTAATGCTCAAGTGCTGCAAAACGCATCGTTTCAACTGTTGCTTTGTAAACAAACTGGGGTCGGCTTTTAAACTTTAGATTTTGTTTATTAAATTGGTACCCGCCATGCTGCCACTGCGATCCGGCTGGAGGCTTGGCAGAAGCGCCGCCTGCTTCAGCAGCAAGGCCAAGCGCGAATTGGTGGCCCGGTACAGCGGCGAGTACCCAGAGAAGCTGCTCAGCAAAAAGCTAAAAACACCCACGCACATGTATGTGGCCAATGCAGAGACGGCACAGAGAATTGGCCAGTACCTGGAACCGCACCTGCAACAGACCAACTGCGACACAGTCCTGGAGCTGAATCCCGGCGCGGGTCACTTCACCCGGCACCTGCTCGACCGGGAGACGCAGTTCCGCAAGATTATTCTCCTCGAGAGCATGGAATACTTCATGCCCCGGCTACATGAGCTGCACACATTGTATCCGGAGCGGGTAAAGGTGCGCCACGGCGACCTGGTCAACCTGTGGAAGCTGGTCTTCATGGACAAGATGGACAATGGGGTGCGGGTAGCAGAGCTGCTACACGACGTGCCCCAGAGGCCCTTCACCGACGGTGAGAAATCAACAGATTCCCGAGGCAACGCAATCACTAACCCATTGCTTGTTTGGATTTAGATATCAACATGATGGTCTTTGGCGCCGTGGGCTCGTATGCGTTCTTCAAGCATCTTATCAACTCGCTCATGTTCCAGACGAGTCTGTACAACCTGGGCCGCTGCGAAATGATCCTAGCGATGCCTCCCCCCATTTACATAGTAACTACAATCAACCACTGCCCACATTCCGATTCGTGGTAATCGAACAATTTATTGCTCCTGCAGCACCTGACCTGCGACAATGAGGTGGGATACCTCATCTACCGCTCCACGACGGTGCTCTTCCAGATACTCTTCGAGCATCGGTTCATTGCCAAGGTGCCGCGGGAGGATTTCCTGCCGCTGCAGGCCGAATATAAGCTCACGAAGAGCAGCAAGCTGGGCAAGGTGCGGTCCGTCAATCCGGAGTACTTGTATCTGGTTAAATTTGTGCCCAGACGCAATCTCCACGAACTGTGCTCGCCCCAGGACCTAGTGGCTCTCTGGTTCTTCATTAAGCAGAACTATGTGAGCCGGCGGAATCGCATAATACCCAATCTCGAGTGAGTAGAAGGCACAAAACCAGCTAGAACCTTCACTGGATGTATTCTCTTTTTGTAGAAAATGGGTGCCCGGCTGTGGGCCAAGGCTGATCATCAATCCGCACGCCTCTGAGCCGATTTCGCCCACATATCCCGATGAGTCGCCGCTGAAGCTGCCGCAGTACACCACACAGAGCACTACGATGAGCACCAGGGACTACTTTCCGGGCATCAACATATACACGCAATTTGGAGACCTCAGGCCCAGCCAGATGCTGACACTGTTCAGACAGTTCCGCCAGTGGCCGGAGTACCAAGAGAGCTCATTCCTGGCCTCCATGGAGAATGCCCTGCTCAAGCTGGAGACGGCCAACGATGAGCAGAGTCTTGAGGATGTTGTTAATCTGCCCGAGGAGGACGACATTGGGGCGGAGGAACTAATAGAAGAGGACCCCGCCAAACCCGATACCGCCAAGAAAGCGAAAGCTGCATAGATTTTGTTGTACATAAAGAATTCTTATTGTTATGGTTTAAATCTCTTTTGAATTTGATTCGACTGGTCTTGACTGCCTAAGTGCATCGTCCCTGGGCAAGGAGTCGGCTTCCGCGGGAGCACTTCTCGGCCAGCTCAATGTGGTAGTCCGGTGGAGCAGCCGCTTCGTCCTGTGAAATGCGCGTCTCCAGCTGGACCGACAGCTTCACGCAGTCCACCATCAGATTAATTGGATTTACGCCCAACACATAGGTGTACTCCTTGAAGGGACAGGGATTGCCCTCGTGCTTGGTGTTGCCGAACTCGTAGCAAGTGTCGCGTATCATGAAATGGCCGTCCGTGTTGCAGGGATTTCTCACGCACTCGGGTATTACCTTCTCTTTGTAGAGGACCAGCATCTGGCCCTGTTCGCACGGGCCCTGCCTGTAGGCGGGATAGCAGGCGTCCGTCTCCGGGTAGTAGAGCGTGGCTAGCAGAGCAGACAGGGGAAGTACCCTTGCATATTATGTCATCGCTCGGAAATGCTGATCGCCTGCCATATGCTCACCTGGCGCACAGTCACAAACCCAATCGAGCGGCTGATCCCCTGGATATAGAAGCTGGTGCCGCGGGCATCGCGCTGGCGAATAGAGCGGCTTGCGACCCTGTTCAAAGAGGGAGCGGGAGAGCAATGATTGATTATCTACAAAAATATAATTATAAAGCTCCTCTGTTTGGTACCCTTTATAGTAGGCAAAAGCAGAAAGGAAAGTATCAACTATCAACAAGTCTTTCAGTTTAAAATCTATCTCAATATAGACGATCGTTGATCGATCAGTTATCAAACATTCCTGGACTTTATGGAACGATCAATTGAAACGGCATTTCTGGGAAGCATTCCCATGCGAATAAAACCAATAAATCATATTGTTCCCATAAAAACCCAGTCTTTACAGGAAAAACTTGATTTTTCATAATGGCTGTTTTTGGCGCCATCTTTCAAGACTCGGATTATAAATTTGGACCCAGGGTATAAGAACTTCGGCATCCCGAAATTGGCTTTCACTTATGTATTTTTGTATTGCCTTATCAAACCAGAGCGGGGACAAAGCTCGTGTTGTCTAGTCTCTCCCGACAGCTTACCGCCAAGTTAACTTTCTTCTTATCAATGTCCGCGTCCTCCACGAAGGCTATCTGCGCCTCGATGCCCATGAGGAACGCCGATAGCGCGCAAAGCAGCAGCAGTCTTGTCTTGATCATTCTCCGTTGATTCTTTGGTTGTTTTTTTTATTTATTGCTATGTAAAACAGGTCGATTGGCAGGCCTTTACAAGATAACAAAAGCAAGCAGAACAAGTCGCGACTTTCCCCTTTTGTGGATCCAACTGGGCGCTAATTTGGCATCGATCTTTTATATATACAATAAGTCGTTGGATCGGAACAGCTGATGCTGTGGGGCCATTGTGGGGACTTCTGAAACGGATTAAGATTTTAATGATTCTCTATAAAACACATAAAATAGTAGAAACGACCATAATATAATTCCAATGATGTATTTTAATTTTACAGGTGATCCCGTTTATTTAATAAAAATTGAATATATGTATTTTTATTCTACCATTTAATGGCAACCCGAAAACAGCTGTTTGGCCAACTGTACAACTAGAGATATGATAAAAGCAATAATGGTCGTATTCCACTACACTTCAAGACCAATCTAGTCTGAAATTTAATTTTTCAAGTATGGAAAATTCTATTCTATCCAGAGAATATATATTTCTCTCGCTCACACTGCATGGTTTTGCCATAAGCATTGTATATTTGGTCTCACTGGAACGCTATAGATATGCTTGAGATTAATCCAAGCTTGAACATAATCAATTTCACGCATCCCCATAATAATTGATTACAAACAGAGTCGTCTTCACGTACTATCGATAACTCCTTTGTCAAAATAAAAAGTAAATAAATAAAAATTACAATTGCAACTAAACTCGAAACTCCAACACCCAAACGGATTAAATGGATGAGGAAGAGACAGCAGGTAGGACGCAACTAAAACGAAGTTCAAAACCAAACTGCAGCCACACTTTATACACATTTTACTGCGCAGAAATCAATGCACAAGAGCAGGAGGTTGCTGGCTCTGTGGGGGAGGCAGCGGCAGGCCCGAGTGGGGCAGAAGTTCAACCGAATGATGATTCCGCGACTGTGGAGAGGGTCATAGATGTATTCGAGGAGACGGCCGAAATGGAAGCGGCCATGATCGAACGCTTCTTTGGACCGTCCGGCGACGCTGAGGAGGATGGGACTCTTCCAGTTCCTGGCCCATCGGCAGATGGCGAAGGCTCCCCAATGCCGGAGGCGAAAGACCCAGTGAGGAAGACATAGTTCTGGACGATGGCACCGAGAGTATTGGCAGTCTCATCCGCCCTGGCAGCGACATGTCCTTGGACAGTCCAAACAGTGAGGGTAAGTGGATGGCTTTCTTCTGATGATCAATTACATTACCCACATCCGCGCAGATGACTCCGATGTGGAGGCCATGCCACGCTGGATGATACCCCAGAATCGCTTGCGTTTCGCCGTGGACATGATGGTGTCGCAGGCTCGCAATCAGGACGGAGGAATCGCTGCGCTTTTGAACAGGGACAACTTCTTGCAGCGCGTCCGCAGCATGGTTTTCAGCCAGGAGAGGCGACGGAGTCGCACCAGCGATGAAGCTCACCCGGATGCTGAAGATGATGAACTGCCGCAGAATCCGCCACCGAGGCCACCCATAGATATCGACATGGAGGAGGGAGTGCATTTCGACACCAATCTGCCGGCAGAGCACTCGTATTTTGGCCCGAATTTGAATCGAGTGCCTGGCGTGAACTACCAGGAGGTGGGCAGCACGCACCACATGCTCATCTTTCTGCACCAGTACATCCTATTTCCCGGCGAGGTGCTGCCCTTTATGATCGACGGCAGCCTCTTCGACGACGATATGCCCGGACTGGATGGTCTGATTTTTGCCGTCGCTTTTCCCCTGATGAAGCCACCCGAAGATAGCAAAAAATTGTATGGAGTGACCTGCCAGATCTATGAGAAGGGCGACAGCGGACGCCACCTGACCTTCTACAAGTCCCGGGCCCTCCAGCGCGTTGTCATCAACTGCAGCGACATCAAGGGGTGAGTGTCGGAATCGGGAGTGCGCTCATGTCTGCAGTCGCTTCTAATCCTTAAGAGTCGTTTCAGCCTGCCCCAGTACATTGCACGGAATCCGACCAACAAGTGCCACAGCAAGGTGAAGATACTACCGGAGTACTTTCTGCCCGAGCCCCTGAAGTGCATCGACATGGGCTCGATGAGTCGCTTCCGGGACATACCCTCCATGCGGGACAAGTATCTTCGCTATCAGATCTCCAACACACCATGGCCGGTCGAGGCCTGCCAGGAGTACGCATACGAGGATATTGTGGAGCGGGCGCGCAAGAAGCTCGAGGTACACAAGATCGACACAATGCCAAAGTGTCCCATACAGATGTCATTCTGGCTGGTGCGCAATCTCCATCTGACCGATAAAATGATGAGCCAAATGTTCCTTACGGATTCGGTGAACCTGCGCCTGCAACTCATTGGCGGTATCCTAAAGGAGGAGACGCTCTTCTATTGCCGCTACTGCAACAGCAGTCTTGCCTACTGCTCAGATCTGTTTGCCATGTCCAAGCATGGCGTGCAGACGCAGTACTGCAATCCTGGTGAGTGTCGTCGTGGTTCATCCATTCCGTTGAAAATCGACTCTAATTTTGGCTTCTGCTCTTGCCAGGGGGCTATATACACGAGACGAACACTGTGTACCGGGTGATATCCCATGCCATTGGCTATAGCGGTGAGCCATCCACCAGATTTAGCTGGTTCCCCGGCTACCAGTGGCACATCATTTTGTGCAAATTCTGTGCCCAGCATGTCGGCTGGGAGTTCAAGGCTGTCGAACCGAATCTGGCCCCCAAGGTGTTCTACGGCCTGGCTGGGTCCAGTGTGCGGATTGGCAAGGCAGGCGACAGTGCCACAGTAAACGGCAACAACTTTGTGGTGCACAACGTGCTGAGGGTCATTTCCGAGGGAATGGAATGAGCAGTGGGAGCATCTTTAATTAGGACTTGTTTCATAAAAACATAATTTTTAAAAATCTGATTGTCTATACAACACATTTAGAGGACTTGAGATCGGTTTATAGACGTTCTACGGGCTTAGGTGCAAACGGAAAGATTGATTTAGTTAAAGTAAATTATATTTAATTGATGTTTAAGATTAAATTAAAACGCTAATCCATCCTAACTGAGTCTTTCTTTTGGTCTTACGCCGCATCCAAGAGTGCCGCGAAAGAGGTGGACAGCTTCTGCAGGAGAGACGGAAAGATTGTATACACGATTCTTTATTGACGTTCGATTTTACCACTCACCGCCTTGCAGTATGGACATAGGCCAAAGGAGACGTCCAGAAAGGTCTTGCCATCCAGCAACGTCTTGAACCATTCCTCCAGGCAGGCGGCATGACACTGTAGGACACAGCGTGGATTGTCGCAGGAGACGATGGGCACCTCGCCACTGTCCAAGCGGTAGACGAAGCAAATGTTGCAGTGCTTCTCCTGTTCCTCCTCCGGCTTGTGTTCCTCGTTCCAGTCGGGCATGGGAAAGTAGCATAGGTCAAAGATGCGCAGCAGATTCTTGTGCATGTCCAGCTCTGGGTCCCAATTGCCCAGGCCATCGCTCAGGACATGCCGCAGACGGGCCACCTCCTCGGTGGGTCCAATGATCTTCAGGGCCATGGAGGCAATGCAGGCGAAGGGATCAACAATGGTCACCTTGAGGTAGACCCGCTCTTTCAACGGGAAAACGCGTGTGTTGTGCTTGGTGGTAATGGGCGATGGCTGCAGCACATGACACAGCTCATCAATGTCCATAAAGTTGTCGTAGAACGTGCGCAGCTCTTCCAACAGCTTCAGAAACAGATTAAGCCCGTCACTGAGCGTTCGGGCGCTCTTGGCCAACATTTCACCCAACATCACGCAGTCGGGTAGACTGTGCTCCAGCAGGCGCATCGTGGGCACCTCCAGCTCCAGATAGTGCTGATCGAAATCAGGAAATTGGCTGAAACGTATCCGAGAGCAGCATTCGTCCATCTGCAAGCGGTACTCCAAGGGCTTGTGCAGAGCCAGGATATCGGCGTATATATTGCTGCGCTGGACGGAATCATTTAAGCTTGAAAATGATTCCTTGGCCGGCAATAGCTTCGGCAGATGCGACAACAAATCCTCCAGCAGCCAATCATCCTTCACCTGCAGGTTGTTGCCGGTGTAGCACTTGTACTCCAGTTGCTCCTGCACATACAACTGAAAGCCCACCAAGGCCGGATGATGCGGCAGATAGAGCTTCAGCCGACGCCAGTTCCCCTGCGGAAATATGGTTTATTGCAAATGATATGTCAATTGGGCGGGAAATGGGGACTTACCTCACTGCACACCACGCCACGGATTATGAGGGCACCGGTTTTGTTTTGCTCCGGGGTTAGACCAGGGTACTTCTCTGCCAGAAACTGTTCCAAATGTGTGTTCTCGCTGTCCATCTTCGTAACAAATATTAACAATTGGGGGGGCCCTCTTGGATTTTAAATTGAATTGTTTTGATCTGAAAAGAACTACACGGTAACTACACATTTGCTACATAATGGGATAAAAAACAGGGTATGGACTAGAGGCAAAACGGGCCACAAATCAAAATCCTCGATTTTGATGTTCGATTAGATATAACTAGCAAAGCAGAACCCTCAGCCCAGCCCACATAGTTTTATCCGATTAATGAATCAATTTTCTACATGATTAGCTTATTTTAAATACATGCTTTTAAACATTTTGTCTAAAAGGTTTTAAAAAAAGGTCAAACAAAAAAATTTTTTTCTTACATATTCCTATTGTTTAATTTTTAGTATTCCGTTGAATAATTCTGGCTAACTAAGACTCTTAGCTCTCTGTAAAACGAAAACAATTTTATCCCATTGAAAAAAAAACGTTTTCTAATAAGATTGGGTAGTTTTTAGTCCTTATATCGCGATAATTTTTTGTCTTCTTTTTTAGGAAGAAGGTCTGGGAAAAACAGACGCAAATGTTTTGTTCATTTGTTTCTGGTATTTTGAAGACTTGTTGCTTTTCAACCGGGTATGGTCCTTTGGAACCCTGTTTCGTTAATTTTTTACAATAAGTGTTTCTGGTGCTTTTGCTATTAGATCTTAACTAATAATGTCTTTTTCACAGATTCTCATGTTTTTGACATTTTACTGCTGTATGATTTGATGTTTTCTGTATATATATTCTGATCACGATACTCATCCTTTAACAGTTTGATGAAATTGATTAAATATACCATTATATACCGATATATCGCAAATATACCTTCAACTCAATTTTGACGTCAAAATATGCCGAAAAGCATATAATATAACATATAGATTCTGATTTGTTTGCCGGCTGTTTGCGCCACATGGCGGCAACTCTGCCCCATAGTTTTGGGCTCTCCCGGGCTTATCAGTCGAATTTACGTTATTTACTGATTTGATTTAGACCTATTTGCTGTTCGTCAGAGCGCAACACCTGCAAGCCCACTCTGTGTTTTCATTTGTAACACCTGCGTGGCTTTCTGGTATCAATCCCCAACGAGTTTGATAAACCCTCTCACCTCATCCAATTGGTCATCGTTTCGGTCAAGCCACATCCTATTTAAACTTCTCCACTCGCCCCAGTAGTTCCATTCCCTCACGGCCATCAACTGCGGGCGCTCGTACCGACACAATCAATCAAAGATTTTCAAAGTGAAAGATTACAGGAAATTCCACAAATCTAAAAATGCTGCGGATCGTTTTGGCTCTGGCATTTCTTGCGGCTGCAGTGAATTCGACGAATGTAAAGCAATGTAAGTTCACATTAAACAAGAAAAAAGGATTTCTTAGATGTAGGAGAATCCAAAAGTGGATTCAAAGATTATTGTTATATATTTATGCCATTTAATCAAGTGAATCACATTCTAGACTTTGGGTTTAGCTGTCCTCAACAATCTAGACGATAACTTCCTACTGCTTTTAAACAAATACTTATATGAGTGAAACTCAAGAGAGTCTCCCATTTTGATACACAAGAACTCAAGAGAAGAGAGTGAGTCCTCTACAGCCCTCGCTTAATGGTAAAACTATTAACTATTTTCCACAAAATATAGCCAACTTTTCTGCTCAGTTAAACAATTTAAATGAATGTAGGTTTTGTCATCTCTTAGTCTGCATCAAGTGAATTACGACCTAGACTTTGGGTTTAGCTGTCCCCAACAATCTAGATGTTGAATTAAAAATATATATACATATATGTAAAAAACTCAGGAATCGTCAAGATACCGCAAAATGAAGCGACTGAAACTCAAGAGAGTACCAGGTGTGATAGCGCTTATCAGAGTCTCTTATCTCTTGGACGTTTTCCACCAAATGTAGCCTACTTTTATGCTCATCTTTCTTACATTATTTCAGGCAAGGATAAACCGTTTCCACTGAGCGTCAGAGTGGAGAATTGCGACGAACCACCGTGTACCGTGTACAAGGGCACCACAGCCATAATGGAAGTACAGTTCCTGGGCAGTAAGTACTTGGCCTGGATAAAACACTGAACATTATGTAAAATGTATCCATTTCCAGCAAGCAACAATATCAGGAACATTACAGCCAAGACAACGGCCAAAGTGTTAGGCATGAATCTGCCCTACGAGCTGCCCGACGAAGTGTCCAATGTGTGCACCAATTTGATGTATGGTGCCATGTGTCCCATCGACAAAGGCGAGGACGTCACTTACCAGTTCAACTTCTATGTGGAGCCCAGTTTCCCGGAGATCACCGCCGATGTCACCGTAACGCTCAACGATGCACAGGGCGAGGCCATCACGTGCTTTATCTGCAGCTGCAAGCTCCGCAAGGGAACGGCGGCAACCCAGGAGGAATACCTCCTGGACTGGCGTGACAACCAAACCGAACTGAAGGCATAGACAGACGGTCGTAGTACGCGACACCACTCGTGGGGCCTGACTGAAATTTACCTACTTCTACTTCGTCAAATAAAGGCAAACCATTCCATTCCCTAAAGATTACAGCCGTTTGTTTACCCTGACTACGTCATGGGTTCCAGTGTACCCGTCGGAATCGTCCGATTAGCACATTTCTTCGATAAGATGAAACACAGTCATCGGTGACGTTGCGGTTTGCACCGAAGAACCAGTAATTTATTTCACTGATTTGACCAGTTGATTGGGCAATAAAAAGCGATTTGATAATCACTTATTGACCGCCAGCTCATAGATCGAATTGGCCATCTGGTCAACAGTTAGCCTCTCCTTATCTGCCACACACTTTTAGCTGGGCTGGGTGCAAATGTACACTTGTCTAAATTTAAGGAAAAATACCCTTTTTTGGATGAAAGATATGTCCAAACTAGAAATACAAGAAACTATGAAATCAATGGTTTTAAATCTTTATCTGTATGTAAAAGTGTGTGTACACATTAATCTTTAATTTTGGGGATTTGTGATTTTTTTATCTTTCGCAGCAAAAGCTTAGTGTGTTTGTGCTTAGTGTTTGTTTCTTTTCAGATCGTGAAATTAGTTAAAAGTTTCTCCAAAGACCTGTTCTTTACTACTTCCTTATAGACTTGTTTTGTTTTTTTGCTAATCTTGACCTATCACTAACTTTTATTCGTTGGCTACTTGGATATGTACGAGAATCGAATGATTTTTACACTAGAAGTCCACTGGGCAGCGCCTTAGCATAGATTCGAATATTAGAGTACTCTAAATATATATATATAAGCCAGAAGAAAACGTTTTCGAACCACATAAAGTATACAATTATATTCTTGTTCAACTTCTCTTCGGAGACTATTAGAGCTAGAGGAATCGGGTTTTGTATAGAGAAAAGTGTTTTTTATCAAGAGATATTGAATTAGTATATGAAGGTTTTAAATTGAACACCAATTTGGCGAAAAATTCTTAATCATTTAATGAAAGAATTCTGAAAGTTTCCCAAAAATTAAACTGATAAATTTATGCTTTGAAAGATCTCAATCTAAATACGTCTTGCCTTTGTTTCAACGATCCACTCTACAATATCTGCTCTAGGAAACTAATCATTAATTTTCGAGAAACTTTTTCCAGTGCATTTTGAATTGAAATGGGAGCTGATAAGCTTGGTAATTCGTCGGTTGTTTTGGGAAATCAGCAGTGATAGCTCGGTACATTTCTCTTCTTCTTGCGGGCTAAAGCCGTTACCGCTACCTGGATACTTTACCCTGGCTGACCAGGTGTGTCGCGGCATCGGGGCTAATCAGGTTTGAGACTTGCGAATTAATATTTGATTCGATTATAGCTTCCCGACCACTTCACTTTACACTTTATTGGCTGTGTGTTCAGATAGCAATGACCAATGGAAAGTTGAGATTATAATCAAAGAACAAGCGAGTGTCCCTTTTTGGTTGGCTGTAGCTTTTGGGGCACATTTTCAATGAAATAAAACACATCGTATACAGAGGTAATGCCAAACACCCCCCATACATAAATACATATATATTTGGGGGGGAGGCTGGGCTTTTAAAATTTTATTAAATATTCATGAGACCTCGCGGGTAAGCAGCTGAGGGGGGATTGATTTGCCAAACGGATTTGCTTTCAGACGCAAATGTACATATATCACAGAATTTAGGGCCAATAAATGAAATAGTATTTTCTCGATTTTCCGACTCTATGTTCAGCTGTTACTGCCATTGCCCTTGACCACCTTGATGTCGCACACGAAGCACGTGGATACATCACCATCCTGATCCACCAGATAGATCTCCACCTTCACCCCAATCTCGGGATACTCGCCAATGGGGAAGGAAAACAAATAGGTGACATCCTCTGTTGGATACAGCGGACAGTAGGCGCCGAACATGAGGTTGGGGCAAACGGCAGCCACTTCCGGCGGCAGCTCGTACGGCACTGTGATGATTCCCAAGGTCGTGGCCTTAACCATGGCCTTCATGCTTGTGATGTACTTGTCCACGGCGAAATCGATCTCGAACAGCTGCGTTGATCCCTTAATAACTTGGCAGGGCGGCGTGATGCATCCACCTACGCGAACCTCCAGAGGAAAGGGCTTATTGCCAGAGCCTGGGAAAAGATTTCAGTTAATTCTCTGAGCATGGAATACATGAGAGACGAGTTAGTGGCACTTACATCGCCTGACTTCTGTGGCTAGATCGCTGGCGGCCTGGACCGTGGCCAATAATCCCAGAGAGATACAAATAAACGCCTTGGCCTGCATGTTTCCTCGTTTGCATTGGTTTCAGCCAACCGTGCGGACATCGTTTTATAGCCGAAGCCGAACGACTTTTGAGTGAAATTTTATGTCGGATTTGGTTTATCTAATCGGTGGGCCTATAGACTCAAATTGGTCGTGTTTGCCCTTCGAAGGTGGCTGCTTTGGCACTCGATCGCATCTTTACCCAATCGTTGACTCTGACTTTGACACCACTTGGCAGGGATTCAAAAATGCATTTGATTTGAAGTGATTTGAGTAGGGAATACCCATTGGGTGACATAAAATATCAAAATGGGACATGAGGCAAGAAGATGATGGCTAGATGTCATCTTAAGGAGAATAAAACGAGGGCCACGCTACGAATCTACGATGCCACAGATTTTCGTCATTTGTGGGGGCGAAAGAGGGCGTGGCAAGCTTGATTCAGTGTGATATCACAGGAGTCTGGATGCAAAATTTCGTTGTGTAGCTTTTATAGTCTCTGAGAACTAGGCGTCAAACAAGACGGATAGACAGACATGGCTCTATCGACTCGGCTATTGATGCTGATCAAGAATATATATACTTTATGGGGTCGGAAAATCTTCCTTCTGTGCGTTACACACATCCATTTTGTGCACAAATCTAATAAATACTCCTATACTCCGTATACTCCTTTTGGGTATCGGGTCTAATTACGCATTTATGCTGTGATGATACGTTTCTAAGCCTTTCGAATACTATTAACCCTACCCAAATACAGATTTTCACTTTCAAAGTACTTGTACTTATACAATAAATACAATATATCCATCCAATATAGCCATCACATTATGTTCACCTCTTGCCTCTCTTCCAGTACTAGACATTCCTATAACCATGGATAGATCTTAAGGCTTTTTGCGGGGACGTAAGTGGTTTCAGTAAGCGTGGTAAAATGTACTAAAAAATAGATCGAAAGGTGTTTCTATAGGTCATAGAATGCCGAAGTCTTCATACATAGTGAATGACATGAGGACATGGTCAGAAGATAGCGGAGCTTCTGCCTGTTATATGGTACATAAATCTGCATAAATCTGAGTACCATATATGTATATCCATATCCATCAGACATCTATAGGTAAACTTTTAAAAACCCTGCCCAATGTACCCCAGACCAGAGTAATGCTAAAAGTCCACCAATCGGTAGTATGACTATCTATATTGTTACATCTATTTCAAGAAATCAACCGAAACGTTGCGAATGGGAAGTGAAATCATCAAATCGGGCAACAGAATTTTATCACTTCATCTTTTACACACAGGGCCAGGAGCAGGAGCAGGGGCAGGGCCAGGGAACAGGGGACAGTGCAAAAATAAATCCTTGAGCACTCCGCAGCCACCACAGGCAGGCAGTCAGGCCACTAAGCCTGTCGATGGCAATGGACAAAAAACCCACAGACATTTCCTTCTCGGCCGAAAGCCACTGACAATGGAACTTCTGCGGCACACAGGAAGGGAAAATGTATAAAAGAAACAGACTAAAAGTAAGCTGGAAAATATAATTCTGCCCATGCCAAAAATTTGCGAAAGGTAAGCGCGAGGTGAGCCTCAAATGTTGTTGATGTTTCGCTTCTGTAGAGGTTGAATGATAGGTCACTGAAATCCTCCAGCAGGGTGCTGCTTCGATCCACCCTTGCGGATTTTCCGCAACCTTTTGGATGGTGGGTGGGTGGCATGTGGCATGTGGACAGCTTCAGCGCAGCATGAGATTTCCTCAAAATGCTTTTGAACTTGCCATCGGTCCTTCGTCCCTCCCCCATATGTCCTCCCTGATCAAGGAACTTTCGCCGCTTCTCACATGTAATTGTTGTGACATTATTTAATATGTCAAAGCAATGGAGAATCCTGCACGACACAACCGAGCGGGTAATGTATCGTCGGGGCTTTCACCTTTCGCCGACAATGGGAACCGCAATATTTGATTAGCATCAGTCAGCCAGAGCAGAGATTTGGTTTCATTGATTTTGATGCCAACCCACACGCTCCGCTCCGATTCTATTTACGGCAGCATCGAAGTAATGCAATTATCCGGGCCGGAAAAATCTGATGCCAGCATACTTTTGCAGGCAAAACATTTCCACTTAGGCCGGTTTCCGTTTGCACTTTTGTGTGCCAAAAATGTGTACCCATTCCCTCCCCTGCCCTCCTTCTGCTTCGCTTTTTGCATATTCCCAAATGTATTGCACGGATATTCGGCTTATCTTTGATGTACCTTTTTTTCTCTCTGAAATAAATACTCGTATCGATAAGGTGAGTGGAAGTTTTAAGAGCGAGCTTTTTTATTGATTTTTCTTTTGAGGAAAAGTATGCAGCTAAAAGTGACAGAAAATTGTTCTGATTGGAAGGGGGTGGTTGGTTGCTTGTTTTAATATTTGAATAGACCCACACCCCAACCCCTACTCCAGCTGCAGCGCCACAGTTCCCAGTTAACTCAATTAATTTGTCAAATCAAGTCCGACATTAAATGCCAGCGCCAAAGCCAAACAATTTGTCACGCCAATCCCGATCCCGTGGCCTTACTCCTGACAGCCAAGCCAGCCTGTGCGGCTACCCATCCCATACCCAGACCCACTCCGCTGTCTGTTCTATTTCAATTTGATATTTGTTTGTACGTAATTCAATACCGAATGACAAACTGGCTGGCTGGCTGGCTGGTGCTTTGTGTCTCAATTAGGCGACAATTTGATTTTCGTGTTGTTAATTTTTCATTAAATTTTCGGAGCCAGAGTTCCAGGGCCGTGTGTTGTCAATTAATAGAGGAATTTCTGAAAGTCACGCCCAATTGCGCAGGAAACCCCAACCTCAACACCAACCCCATCAATCCCATCCCCCTCAACAGGTGCCTGGGATTTGGGGTCAGAGCAACCCTTATGCTCAGGGTGGGGTGGTGTGGGGTGGGGTCTATAGTTGGAACTATTCGAGTGCATTCAGCTGGTTCCGTTTTAACAAGGCAACGTATTTGTTTTGTGGCCACTGACCACTGACCAACTGGCCTTGAGACAATTTTTCCACAGTTTTCCACAATTTCCACCTGCATTGTTAGTCCTTTTCGCTTTGCTGCACCCTTTGATATACTCCGTACTCCTAAATTGAGACTCAGTCGCCTTTTGCCAAATTGTAATTTGCATATGCCGTCATGCGAAAATGGTTTTTATTAAATTTTTCCAGCATGGGATGCTAATTAATTTGCTCGCAGCCCCCTCCACCTGCCCCCTGCTGTGAGTCTGCACTGGCACTGTGTGGCGATGGTCTGGGCTCTGTAATTAAATGAATGCAAAATTCATGTTTCCCGAAATCAAGAGAAACATGCGTTTCAACAAGTTCTACTAGCTGTTGAGTAATTTCTCCCCTTACGTGCTGGCATTTGTGGTCATGTGTCCAGGTCCCCACCTGGCAACACAATTTCACCTGAGAAATGTGACCTCTTCAGGCGAAAAGAAGTTTACTGCATTTGCATAATAATGTACAGGTCGTACCTCTCCAACTCGAACTCTCACTCGCTGGTAAGTACGAAGTATAATTAAAATGTTAGCTTGAAGCCAGGCAATACATAATTTGAGAGCTATGTATGCCCTCTCCTATAATTTCCACTTTCCTGGCCGTGATGTTGATGGGTGCCCAAGTACAAGGCAGAAATTCCAAGTAAAATACTTTGCGATTTCCAGGGAAATGTTAAAGGAACTCGAGTTAGAGGTAGAAGGTTACAAAGTTACTTAAATATAAGTGAAATTAGTTTCAGTATTAAATAAAGTTGTCTGCAGATTCTTTCATGTTTTAGTTAGGGATTAACTGCAATTTTCTAAGAAATGTGAAAGGAATCGGATTAAAAGAGGGGGAGCAGAACTACCAAAATCCACAACTAAAAAACTAAACCTTTTTTAGAGCACTACAAATCAAATGAAAGTTATTCTAGTCATCAGATTGCATTGCATTGCTCAACTTCAATTCAATCCCTTTCAAATGCCACTTATAGATTCACCCCTCAGTTATTTTCAAAATAAACTGTCACGTAAAATATATTAAATCCTCATTAACGCACAAATTAATTACAAAAATGCAAATTAAACAAACTGTTCCGCCAATTGAATGCTCACATCCCCTGGCATGTCCCGCAATTATTTGCCCATTTGATGGATGGATGTACGAGTAGTACGTAAATATTTTGGAAATCAATTGCCGGCTGGCTGGGGCGAAATCGCTTAGCTAATTTGCATATAAAACAGTTGAATTTGTGAACAAAATCTGAAAATATTGATGAAATTTGGGCACAAGGATCTCTCTGGCCTGCTGCTGTCACCCCTTGACTTTCCCTGACTTCCGTGCTGCTCGTCTGGTGCTCTCGTCGAGTCAAGTGGGTGTAAGAAATTGTATAAAACTTGCTACAAATTGGCTATGCATATAAATTGATGTTAATGCGACGCTTTACAGAACGCTGAGGGTTGCTCCAGTCCGGTAGCCCAAGAGTATGCCACAGAAATCGCAGTTCCCGAACGCTAATCTTGTCCTAATCTTGGGTGCCAGTCGGCCGATCCCAGTATATAATTTCCAATCGTTTGCTAATTTGATGCTCGCAATGGGTCCAAGTTGGCCTGCACCTGAAAACAGGTGCTCGTACGCGTTGGCCGATCTTATCAGAGCCCCAAAATAAAGGGGCTTGCACTCGGAAAGTTCGAGTGTACTGGCTACTGTATTATGACCATCGATAATAGTAGCTGTTCTGGCGTGACTGATTTTCTGTCTAATCTTCTGCGATGTTTGTTAGTATGGTAACAGGAGGATTTATAAACAATTCATTTGAATATAGTTACCGATAATGAGTTCCTATTTAAAACTTCTGGCAGCGGCACATGTGCGGGGACACTATATTACCGGGTACATTCAGCACTCTGTTTATCTTCTTTCCAGCTAATGATAATTAGTCTAGCTAAATATTTTCATACTGCTGTATTCTCTCTCTCCCTCTTTTCGCCAACGAATTACCATCTGACAGTTATATCTCGCTCACTCCGCCAGAGGGCGCACACTGAACGAGGAAGAATGTGAAAGAAAGGGAGAGCCCGAGCGCGTGGCAGGGCTGTAATTATGATCCGACCAGACTCCACATTCGGGAATCTATGTAGTAGATCTGATCTTTCACTATGATTCTGAGTTCGGTTTTCTCGCATAAGATCCCAGTGATCAATCTTTCTACCATATGGAAACTAATTATGGAATCATGGAAAAGGTGTTCCCTGCTTCATCACATTTTAAGTGCGATTAAGTCGTAATAAGAGCCATAAAAAGTGTTCAATGTTCCTTAATTCAAACTCAGTGCAAAACGGATAAGATAATGATCCGAGTGCGGGAGAACCAAGCTAGCCATGATTCGGGTATAAATACCCCTCTGATAGCCCAGTCTAGGGAACACAAACCAAAGTGCTTTCACAGAGAACAGAAGCAACCAAAAACCATACAACAATGTCCAACATTCAGAAGTTTTGTCTATGCCTGATGCTGCCCCTGATGTGCACCCTGGTCGCCGCGGATACCCCAATCAGACAATGTAAGTCAATCTGGAGCAGCTCGTAAGATGGAAATAATTAATTATGGACTTGTTAATCATATGTAGGTGCGGATAGCAGCTACCCCCTACCGCTAATGGTGCAGATCGATGAGTGCGATGCCGTGCCCTGCGACTTTTGGAAGGGATCCGAGGCCAAGATCGACATCCAGTTTGTTGCCAGTAAGTGTGACCTCAGTGATAGGCCAAAGTGTACATGCTAATTGGTGGATTTCCCTTCTGATGTACTTATAGCTCGCAATTACATGACGAAGTTGTCCGCCGAAGTGCGTCTCACCTCGCTGGGCGTTACCATACCCTACGATCTGGATGCCAGCCGTGGAAATGTGTGCCAGAATCTCCTGCACGGCGCATACTGTCCTCTGGATGCAGGCGAGGATGTCACCTATGAGTTGCTCCTGCCAGTGAACAGCAATCAGCCCGAGGTGCCCACACGCCTGGAGGTCAGACTCCTTGATGTGGAAAATGACAATAAGGTGGTGTCCTGCTTCCTGACCGATGCGCGCATTAAGAAGCCCAGTTCGGTGTAGAATCGCACTGGATTGTATGTTTAGGACTAAGTTAAGTCGAGACATTGTATCAATGTTTCTGCACTGAGCATCTGTCGATGCCAATTAATAGGCGTAGTTAAGCTGTTGTGGCACTAAGCCCCGACAAACACTATTAGCAGTTATGAATAAATAATTAGAGGAAAATATTATGAATAATAAACATGAACATCTGAGCTAATTACTCCCACATATAGTGTGTGTGTGTGTGTGTGCCGGACTACGACTACGACTACGGCAGCTTAGCCGGACGGACCCCACAGCTCCTGGGGGCGCTATGAATCGGCTTAATTAAATGACGCAGAAAATTACGCAACACCGCAGCGCCGAAGGGGGAAAGTGGGGAAAGTCGTCTCAGCCGACAACTTTTCAGGTGGTGCGTGCGGTTTTTTCCAGCTCCTTTTCATAAAATTGTAAACTTTTCATTGGGCTCTCTTCCATTTACACGCAGGGCCAAAGCTTGAGCACCTATGGCTTCCTTCCTGCCTTCAGCGCTAATTGGCTTTTCAACACTTTGGAGCTTCCGCGACTGGTTCGGTTCGATGATGGGGGTCTAATGAATAAGCTCTGATGGCGGCGCATATCCGTCGGTTAGCTAATTGAGTCGTTGACTAGGTGGTGACATATAACATATAACACATGCTGCTAAGGGCTACAAATTGGGACCTCCGCAGTCACAGTTTTTCAACAAGAACTCTCCATCCAAAGTACAATCTTGTAGGTTCAAGCCCCAGTTAGACTTGGAAATGAAATGCTGGCGTGTTCAGTCAATCGAACCGATCTGATGATGATAACAATTAAGACAAATTGCCAGCGATATATTTAAAAAAAAAAAAAGCCCAACCAATTTATAGATTTGCGTAGTCATGATGTTTACTATGTAACCCTAGGGTTAGTCATTACCAAGCCAAGGATCCTCTGTAGAGCTCATTGCAAAATGGAACTCATTCGGATCGGTTGGGTTTTGGCTTGTGTGTGGTTGCACCTAGCCAACCAAGTTGATGGGGCGGAGAGCTCTTTTCTAGAATTGGAACCAAGTCAAAAGGTATTTAGTTGACTAGAATGGTAAATAAAATGCACCAAATAATCTCAACTTTTTCCCAGAAAGCAATAGTGTCCATCAAGCACATTAAAGTGTTCGGCGAATCGAGCTACATGAAGGCCAAGGCCCACATTCACGAGGATCGCACTCACTTCGACCTGAATGTCCGCTTGACGCGTGAGCTGGGCAGCAACCATCTGGTGATGAATGTCAATGTGCGCGTTCTACCAGATGGGAGGAACAAGTTTGTCCGCTTGTTCGAGCTGAAACGAATCAACTTCTGTAGCTTCCTCAGCGAGTACAATAGCAGCCCGATGCTGCGGTTCTTGTTCAAGAAATCGGTCATACTGAGCGACATCATTGAGTGCCCCATCCGGGTGGGCAACTACTCGATGCTGAATGCCAATGTGGCGGAAAATATCTCGCCGGATGGTTTTCAAAATGGCACATACAAGTTCTTCACGGAAATTGTCGAGGAGAGCGGAGAGATAGCCAAAGTTTTTGCCCTGCAGATCACCTCGATTATACAGATCATAGAGCTAGAAAATGGCGTGTGATTTGTGGTAATCTAATAAATGGCTGACATAAAGCTGCAGTATAGTATGGAGCAGAGACCATGACCATAGCCATGATCATGATCACCCGCTGATCTCCGGTAGTAATTCCCATTGCGCAATGAACCTCATTCAGAACGCATTGTTTTTTTCGCTCTTCCAGTTGATATTCTCCAAAGAAAATGGTTCGAAATCATTGTGGGATGAGGATGATGACTCGAATCAGGTATTTTCGTTGTTCCGTGGATGAACGATCATCTCTCATCGAGCTGCCCTGCCTTTCAGAAACCCATTCTCCGCATCAACCACATCAACGTTTACGGCGAGTCTGGCTATATGAAGGTATTCAGCCGCATCCATAACGATCGCTCCCATTTCGATCTTAATGTGCGGCTCAAACGGGAGCTGGGCAGCAATTTCCTGATCTTCAATTTGAAGGTGCGCGTCAGGCCCGAGGGCGAAACGATCTTCGTCACTCTGCTGCAGATGAAGCGCCTGGACCTGTGCGGCTTCTTTTCCGACTTTTCTGGCAATCCCATGATGCGGTATTTTCTCAAATCGAATATGCAGATGAGCGAAATCATTTCGTGTCCTTTGCGAGTGGGAAACTTCTCGCTGCTGAATGTCAGTGCGTACGATATCTATCCAAGAAGTTTGCAGAACGGCACCTACAAGTTCTTCGTGGAAGTGGTCGAGGGAACTGGCGAGATAGCCAAGGTCTTTGCTCTACAGGTGACCACGGACGTCAGAGTACCATCCCAGAGTGCCCAAGAATAAACTGAAAACCGTAGAGTGTGCGAACAAAGGATATGTAATTACGGGACAGAACACATCCCATCCCCACCCTGGTCCCTGGTCCCTGATCACCCTCCTGGGCCACCCCCCGCTTGCATTGTAAGCGGATTGCCTGCCGATTTTTTCCCTTCGCAATTCGCAATTTTCCGCCTTCAGTTTTTTCCATTGTGCGTCATGCGTCCGACTCGGTCCGACTCGTTCTTGGTGGCATTTTTCCCCCTAAGTACTGAAGCTCGTATTGTATTGAAAATCGCTTAAAGTGCAGAGTCCGATTATGGTGATTATCTCTAGACTATCGAGACTTGCGTGTCTCCGTTTTGAGGTTGTGTGTTTTTGGATTTCCCGCGGGATCCTTGCGGTATTCCGAAGCCATATGTGCTCTTTGTTGGCGTAATTTTCGTATAATTAATAGAAAAACAATATGTTCAATGGCCAATCAATGGGGAAGCCGCCAGTCAGGCAACTATCTTTCATATCATTTTATATAATGGTTGTATTTATCCAGGATAAAAGCTTCTACAGTTGTTGGCCACATAAGCCACTAAAACCCTTTCCAAAGTCAAGACTCTCTCTCTCTTTCTCTCTCTGGATGTAATATGATATTTTAATGGATGTTGAAATATTCCTGCCCCGGTTAATTAAAATCCGTAATGCGGTTTTCAGCCCGTAGACAGTTTTTTATTAAAGGGGTTGGCCCTGGTCCCATGGTCACACCCTCTGATCGGAAATGTCTTTATTCACGCACAATCAAATCACTTTGCCAATTCAATTTGGCGAAAATAATGTAGATATCTTCTGGGGAAGGGCAAATGGAAATCCAAATATGTATTGCCAATCTCATCTCTCTGCAGAGAAAAGAAAATTCCAACAATTTCAAGTAGCTCTTCTGGGGAGTTCTTTCGCCGGGAGGTGGACGGACGACTCACGTGAAGTGCCAATGCCTGCTATCAAGTGTCGCACTTATGTGTGACCTTTGCAAATTCAATTTGTCGCCTTTTTATCTAAAAATATTTTCTATTAGCCTCGTCGAGAGGAGGGAAACTTTTCAATTTCAATTTCATGTGACGGAGAATGGTCAATAGCTTCAGTTTTTTCCGAGGAAATCGAAGCGGGGTTTCGCGATATCTGAGCTGTTGGGACAGTGAATCATTGTGTCTTTACTTTCAACTACGGGTATGTATGGTATTTTTAAAAAAACTAAAGATTATATATATTTAAAAGATTTATAGCTTGAATCAAAATTACTTTAAATTCTGGCGTTCTGATTGGATCTCTTACTACTGCTTCTAGTCAGGCAATCATCAATTTGCGACATTTTTAGAATCTTTTGGCAAGACCCCAACATGCTGTCACATATCCCATATTCATATTAAAATTGAATCAATCAATATCGATTTTGTAAACAGTCAAGGCGACGTAAAATTCAATTTAGAGCCGACTTAAAACGAAATTTAAAATAAAACGAAAAATTTTGTGGGCCCGAGCCGATGGCGGTCGTCCATCTGGCCATTTCTTTTCGAGGCTCAACGGTTCTGGCAATTAAAAAGGCGTTGAGTTGGGCAATTAAACACACGAACCTGCCTCAAAATAATTCACTTAAATAACGCAATGTTGCGTAATTCAGTTTCACAGTTTTGTAATTAAAAGCATTTGCATAAGAATCGCATAGAGCGAATCAGCTCCTAGCCTCAGCCTCGGGCATACTTTCATGCCACTCTAATTAAAACGGGCCCCTCAGTGCTGGTCGGGGCTCCTCTGGCTGGCCTTTCGGCTCGGTCCTGGTCCTGGTCCTGGTGCTGGTCCTCCCTCAAAGGTCATCAACGTCTCCAGCGAGGCGACACAACCCCCTCCCAGCTCCCTTGCAGTCGATTGTAGTTGGGTTTATGGTTTGTCAATAGCGTTTTGTTCTCTGCGTGCCATACAGGAAGTCTTTAAGGTCCTTCCAAGCGCAATTCAATAGGGAACTTCAGTTGGAGGAAAATAAAGTGGTTTGGTGTGTTTAAGGACTATTGTTGAAACATTGTTCATTGGGAAAAATACATCTTTCGTGACCTCAAACATTCCGGAATGTACAATATGCTCTATTTTCTGATCAATGTTTAATGAGCTTTTGGAATTGAATAGATATTGGAGACTTGAAATATTCTTTCAAAACACTTTTGGAAATTATTAGCTAAAAGTTATTTATCCTTACAGGACCTTACAGGGCGCACACATTGCACGAGAGAGAGACAGAAATTGAGTAAGCGCGTGGAAGACGTTGCGTAGCCACTGCAAATTGATTTGTTCTTTCCTACTACAAAAACAATCAGATATGATTCAGATTCGGCAATCTGGTAGATATGGTCATTCTCTATGGTGGAAACGGGCGTTTCGAAATACACTTGTAACAGTGTGATATCCCAGGAGTCTGGATAGTCCCTGAGATCTAGGCGCTCATCGGTAATTTAGTAATTAGTATTTAGCTAGTATATTAGAAAATAGGGGCTAAATGTGAAGTTTTTTTTAGTACTATTGTTGAAATATTTAACATTGGAAAAATGAAAATGTGATATATTCAGGTATATTCGGTATTTATTTATGTATTTATGCTCAAAATGTATCGTCATTATCTGATCAGAATTTAATGAACTATTGATGCCTTTGTAGTGTTCTTTTCTGATAAATATACTATTTACTAAACTACTCATACGTAAAATGGGGAGTATTATGTTTTTTTTTGTACATTAGAGCTTGATAGATTATTGATTGAAAAATATGTATTTACAGCTGGAAATACACTTCAAAAATTCATCACATATAATATCTGTACAAAAAACAAAACAGGCAGTATTGTAGGTACAAACCTTCGCGAAGAATGTTATCTACTCTTGAAATTCCAAGATCATTCTGCTATTTGGACCTTTTTCATAAGTCTTTTCGGTTTACTTAGTAACAACCCAAGAATTTAAGTTTGTATTCATCTTTTTAGATGTAAAATTGTAGACATATATCAACATTCGACATAATGTATAATACCCTCTTCAAGGGTATTGGAACAAGTCAAGCTCCGATGATGATGATGTCGTCGTTCTTTTTTTCTAGGGTATTGATATCGAAATGCTGAAATGTAAATAGTGTAGTAAGTAAATTACTAGCTAGTAAATTTGAAAATAGTTCAGCTCCGATTATAATGATGATGTCGTCCATTTCCATAGTAGTGCCCCAACGATGAGGGTCCCAAGCATTCCGATCCGAGTGCTGACATTTGTTGCTATGATCCTCATTCTCCACGGGTCGGACGGTCTTTTCAAGTACAAAAATATCAAGTGCAAGTGCTACGAGAAATCTTACTGCGAGTTCAAAAAATGCGAACTTAAGGTTCTGGGTCGTGGGATTGTGGGACTCAATATGCATGTACAAGCGAAACAGTTGCCCATCAACAGAGTAAAGGTATGTCCCCGTATGTAAGTTGGTCATGAAAATTTAAGTTGACAGGCCTCGAGTTTCAGTTTCAGGTGACTACGTTCCGACGATTTAATGGCTATCGGCCCTTCTTATACAATGTCACAGTGGATGTCTGCGGCTTCTTACAAAACCCGAAGCGCTATCCGTTCTTCAACATGCTGCACGATGCTATACGAAACTTCAGCAACTTTAACCACAGCTGTCCCTACAATGTATGTAGTGAATCGTGGGAAATTACTTAACTTTAAGACTAATTTTTTGAATCCCCGTGCAGGAGGATATCATTATTGATAGAATGGTGCTTAATGACGAAATGATAAACAGAATACCAGTTCCTAGTGGATTCTATAAGCTATTAATTGTTGTAGCTACCGAAGGAATTTTGCGCGGCGAAGTCGAGGCGTATCTAGAAGCCAATTTGGGATACGATCGCTGAGAGATCAAAGAACAAAAAGCAATATCAGTAAGAAAATACTTTTTTATAGAAGAGGTCTTGATGTTGAAACATTGTTCATAAGGAAAAATACATATTTCGTGACATCAAACATTCCGGAACGCATATGCGTCATTTGCTGATCAATATTTAATTTTTTTTTTTTTTTAATGTACATTTGTATTTGATTGTAAAATAATATCACAGATACAATTTGTTGTTTGCTGTTACTTTTAGAGCAACTTATACAACAGTCACAGGAAAAATTACGATGATTAAAAAAAAAAAAAAACCGCGTGTCAACAAGGTCGAAGAATTTGGAGGGGGATATTATTTGGTTCAATTATCTGTCCTGGTTTCTTTGGTATAGGTCCTCTTAGATCATCTTACTCGGATTCGGCAAGGTTCGGCAATCTGTTGGGCATTTCGACTGGGTGTATTCTTCAAAATTGTGCCTACGCCGGTATCTTGTTCTCGCAATTTTCCACGAAACACATTAGAATTTCAAGCTGAGGTTAAATATCTGCAGCTCTTTTTACGACAGTTGTTGGTAACATCACCAACAAGTGGTACGCCGGGCCGGAAGGCGATGTCTCGGTTACGGATATACCACTCAGCTCCGAGATCCTACGCAGAAATTTACTCTGGAACGTCATCTCTGACCCTTTAAATAAAAACGATTTTTAGTTTTGGGCAATCCCAAAACGGATGGATGCCGTCGAAGAATTTGGCAGGGGATATTATGGCTTTGTATATATATATGGTATAGGTCCTTTGTTTTGGGCAGGTCGAACTGGGTGATGCCGCCTACGTTGCTTGTTCTCAAACAGACACGAACATTTTCTGGCCTCTGAGGTTACCCACCAACCACCAACTTTTAATACGATTCAAAATCCTTGGCAATGTTTGCTACGGATATACCACTCAGCTCCGAGGTCCTGTGCAGAAATTTACTAACGTCATGATCCAAGGTTAGTTTCCCAAGCAATCCTATACACCTGAATGCCGACTTCCAGGCAGGGGCTAGTATGGCTTTGTATATCATGACTTTGTTTTTAAACTGAGCTTGTTGCTTTGTTTAAAAATAGTCAAACATTTTCTGGGCCTGTTAAAGTTGGGCACCACTAAAGGTGCCCACTGCATTTATCAGGGTTTATGGAGATGTTCCATCGGCAGGCCCAGTTTTCAAACAGCTTGAGGTATTGGTGTAGATTGTCTGTGGCATCATAGACACAGCTAGCCCTCGAGAGTACTGCTGTGTCGTCAGCAAATGTTGCCACCTTGAGGGTCTGCCCTGGTTGCCTTCGGACCGTAGAGGGATTAGGCATGTCGTGGGTGAATAAGCAGTACAGTGTCGGCCCAAGCACGCTGCCTTGCGGTACTCCTCCTCCTACTTCTAATGCCTTTCGAGTAATGTTTTCGAATAAATATTCGATACAAATAAATTTCAAAAGCGTGAACGGGTTTGGGGTTATTTAGTAAATTGCTCAGGCGTTAAATGGCTGATATTGAATTTACAGATATTACAGACATAAAATACCCTTTCAAAACATTTATGGAATTAATTATCTAAAAGGTTTCTATCCTTACAGGACCTTACTTTTACCATTTTAGTAAAATCTTCGAGAAATATTCAAAAAAATACATAGATATTTACACTATTAAGCACAAAGGCGAACGTTTGGATTTATTATATTTAAATAAAAACGAAGGGGAACGTTGTGAGTCGCAGTCATCAGGACGGATGGACCGACAGACAGGCTATATCGACTCGGTTATTGATGCTGAGGTAATAGGTATTAAAATCTTTATGGGGTCGTAAAAGCTTCCTTCTGGATGTTACACACATCCACTGTCACCAAAAATCTAATGTACCCCTATACCCATTTTGGTTCTCGGCTATAAAAAACAAATAATTTTCGCTCAACCACATATTTTTGTTAACCGAATCTTCTTTTTTTGGGTATTGAATTCAAAATGACTAAATGTTTTTTATATGGTATAGTCAAGCTCCGATTATAATGGTGATGTCGTCCATTTCCATAGTTGTGCCTCAACGATGAGGGTCCCAAGCATTCCGATCCGAGTGCTGACATTTGTTGCTATGATCCTGATCCTGCACGGGTCGGACGGTCTTTTTAAGTTCAAAAATATCAAGTGCAAGTGCTACGATAAATCTTACTGCGAGTTCACGAAATGCGAACTTAAGGTTCTGGGTCGCGGCATTGTGGGACTCAATATGCATGTACAAGCGAAACAGTTGCCCATCACCAGAGCAAAGGTATGTCCCCGTATATGGGTAAATCCCAATTTTGAACTTTCGAGAGATTATCCTTTCTTTATCGGTCCTGTGTTACCCTGTTAGGCAATGTTGACCATGTTCCGACGATTTAATGGCTTTCGGCCCTTCCTATACAATGTCACAGTGGATGTCTGCGGCTACTTACAAAACCCGAAGCGCTATCCGTTCTTCTACTTGGTGCACGATGCTATACGAAACTTCAGCAACTTTAACCACAGCTGTCCCTACAATGTATGTGGGAGAATCGTGGGAAATTAGTTAACTTTAATATTCTTTTTTTTAATCCCCGAGCAGAATGATATCATTATTGATAGAATGGTGCTTAACGACGAAATGATTAGCAGAATACCCGTTCCTACTGGATTCTACAAGTTATTGATGGTTGTAGCTACCCAAGGAATTTGGCGCGGCGAAGTCGAGACGCATGTAGAAGCCAACTTGGGATTCGATCGCTGAGATATCAAACAACAAAAGGCAATATCATTAAGAAAATCCTTTTTGATAGAGGAGGTCTTAATTTTTATGAACTATTGGTGTTTAACATTGCGAAAACTGTTTATGAACTATTGTTGAAAATATATCATCATTATCTGATCAGAATTTAATGAACCATTGATGCCTTTGCGGTGTTCTTTTCTGATAAATATACTATTTACTAAACTACTCATACGTAAAATGGGGAGTATTATGTTTTTTTTGTAGATTAGAGATTGATAGATTATTGATTGAAAAATGTATATTAACAGCTGGAAATATTACCTTCAAAAATGCAATTTATCATCTGTTCAAAAAACAGGCAGTATAGAAGGTACAAACCTTCGCGAATTTTAGGTACTCTCGACATTCGAAGATCATTCTGCCATTTGGACCTATTTCATAAGTCTTTTTGGAGTCAGGATACAAAATGTCGTTGCTCTAGCTCTTATAGTCTCTGAGAACTAGGTGTTCATAGGGACGGACAGACGGACGGACGGACAGAAAAAAATGACTCAATCGACTCGGCTATTGATGCTGATCAATAATATATATACTTTATGGGGACGGAAGCGCTTCTGGGCGTGACACAGGTCTATTTTCCCGACAAATCTAATATACCCCTATATTCTTTTTGAGTATCGGGTATAAAAATGTAGGAATATATCAACAAATGTGAACGTCATTCGACCTTCATACCCTCTTCAAGGGTATTAAAACAAGTCAAGCTCCGATGATGACAATGATGATGATGATGTCGTCGTCCATTTCCAGAGTTGGTCCCAAGCATTCCGATCCGAGTGTTGACATTTGTTGCTATGATCCTGATCCTCGAAGGTATGTCCCCGCATATGGGTTGGTTTTGCAAATTGAAGTTGACAGGCCTCGAGTTTCAGTTTCAAGTGGCTACGTTCCGACGATTCAATGGTTATCGACCCTATCTGTACAATATCACCGTGGATATCTGCGACTTCTTCAAGCACAAGAAACGCTTTCCGTTCTTCAATATACTGCACGATCCTTTACGAAAGTTCAGCAACTTTAACCACAGCTGCCCCTACAATGTAAGTAAGTGGGGAATCGTTTGCACCCAGTGTACTTTAACATTTCGTTCCTTATTCCCCGTGCAGCACGATATCATCATAAATAGATTGGTGCTGAATGACCAAATGTTGAGTAAACTACCAGAACCTAATGGATTCTACAAGCTATTGATTGTTATAGCTACCGAAGGTATCTGGCGCGGCGAAGTCGAGTTCTTTTTCGAAATCAACTTGGGATACGATCGCTGAGAGATCATAGAACAAAAAGTAATATCATCCTTTTGATCATCTATAGGTCTTGTTATAGGGGCTAAGTGTGAAGGTTTTTTAGGACTATTGTTGAAATATTTAACATTGGGAAAATGGAAATGTGATATATTCAGGTATATTCGGTATTAATTTATGTATTTATGCTCAAAATGTATCCTCATTATCTGATCAGAATTTAATGAACTATTGATGTCTTTTCAGTGTTATTTTTATACAATTTTATATACAATTTACTAAACTACTCATACGTGAAATGGGGAGTATTATATTTTTGTTTGTAGATTAGAGCTTGATAGATTATTGATTGAAAAATATGTATTAACAGCTGGAAATACACTTCAAAACTTCATCACATTTAATATCTGTACAAAAAAAAAAACAGGCAGTATTGTAGGTACAAACCTTCATAAGAATGTTATCTACTCTTGAAATTCAAGATCATTCTGCTATTTGGACCTTTTTCATAAGTCTTTTCGGTTTATTTAGTAACAACCCAAGAATTTAAGTTTGGTTCCGTTTGGCCGTCCGATCCGTTCATCTTTTTTAGTAGTAAAATTTTAGACAAATATATCAACAAATTCGAACGCCATTCGACAGAATGAATAATACTCTCTTCAAGGGTATTGAAACAAGTCAAGCTCCGATGATGATGATGATGATTTCGTCGTTCTTTTTTTTTAGGGTATTGATACCGAAATGCTGAAATGTAAATAGTGTTGTAAGTAAATCACTAGCTCGTAAATTAGAAAATAGTTAAGCTCCAATTATAATGATGATTTCGTCCATTTCCATAGTTGTGCCTCAACGATGAGGGTCCCAAGCATTCCGATCCGAGTGCTGACATTTGTTTCTATGATCCTGATCCTCCACGGGTCGGACGGTCTTTTCAAGTAAAAAATATCAAGTGCAAGTGCTACGAGAAATCTTACTGCGAGTTCAAAAAATGCGAACTTAAGGTTCTGGGTCGTGGCATTGTGGGACTCAATATGCATGTACAAGCGAAACAGTTGCCCATCACCAGAGTAAAGGTATGTCCCCGTATGTAAGTTTGTCATGAAAATTTAAGTTGACAGGCCTCGAGTTTCAGTTTCAGGTGACTACGTTCCGACGATTTAATGGCTATCGGCCCTTCCTATACAATGTCACAGTGGATGTCTGCGGCTTCTTCAAAAA
Source organism: Drosophila lowei (assembly GCA_008121275.1). NCBI lineage: Eukaryota > Metazoa > Arthropoda > Insecta > Diptera > Drosophilidae > Drosophila > Drosophila lowei. Next base: position 37,595,240 of record CM017777.1, read on the forward strand.
CAAGAAACGCTATCCGTTCTTCAACATGGTGCACGATGCTATACAAAACTTCAGCAACTTTAACCACAGCTGTCCCTACAATGTATGTGGGAGAATCGTGGGAAATTACTTAACTTTAAGACTAATTTTGTTGAATCCCCGTGCAGGAGGATATCATTATTGATAGAATGGTGCTTAATGACGAAATGATAAGCAGAATACCACTTCCTAGTGGATTCTATAAGCTATTGATTGTTATAGCTACCGAAGGAATTTTGCGCGGCGAAGTCGAGGCGTATCTAGAAGCCAACTTGGGATACGATCGCTGAGAGATCAAAGAACAAAAACCAATATCAGTAAGAAAATCCTTTTTTATAGAGGAGGTCTTAATGTAGCCTAGGTATAAGTTGTGTTTATGGACTATTGTTGAAACATTTAACATTGGGAAAACTATTTCGTGACATCATATATTCCGGGATATGCGGTGTTTATGGTATTTATCTATATATTATTAGTGCTCAAAATGTATCATCATTATCTGATCAGAATTTAATGAACTATTGATGCCATACTGAAAATGTTCTTTTTTTGATAAGTATACTATTTACTAAACTACTCATACGTAAAATAGGGAGTATTATATTTTTGTTTGTAGATTAGAGCTTGATAGATTATTGATTGAAAAATTTATAGTAGCAGCTGGAAATACCCTTACAAAAATGCATCACATTTAATATCTGTACAAGAAAAAAACGCAGTATTATAAGTACAAACCTTTGCGAAATTCTATCTACATTTGGACCTTTTTGGACCATTTTCATAAGTCTTTTTGGTTTATTTGGTAACAACCCAAGAATTTAAGTTTGGTTAAAATTTGGCATAGTGGTCCGATCCGTATTCATCTCTTTTAGTTGTAAAAATGTAGACATATATCAAAAAATTTGAACGTCATTCGCCAAAATGACTAATACCCTCTTCAAGGGTATTGAAATATGTACCATGTATACATGTATATAATCTAATAGGCTTTTTTTAACAAGTCAAGGTCCGACGATGATGATGATGCCGTCCATTTCTAGACTTGGGCCTCAACGATGAAGGTCCCAAGCATTCCGATCCGAGTGTTGACATTTGTTGCTATGATCCTGATCCTCGACTGTTCGGATGGTCTTTTTAAGTTCAAAAATATCAAGTGCAAGTGCTACGAGAAATCTTATTGCGAGTTCACGAAATGCGAGCTCAAAATTCTGGGTCGAGGCATTGTGGGACTCAATCTGCATGTACAAGCGAAACAGCTGCCCATCACCAGAGTAAAGGTATGTCCCCGTGTATAAGTTGGTCAAATTGAAGAAGTTGACAGGCCTCGAGTTTCAGGCGCAGGTGTCTACGTTCCGACGATATAATGGTTATCGACCCTCGCTGTACAATATCACCGTGGATGTCTGCGGCTTCTTCAAAAACAAGAAACGCTTTCCGTTCTTCTACATGGTGCACGATGGTATACGAAACTTCAGCAACATTAATCACAGCTGCCCCTACAATGTAAGTGTGGAATTGCTTGCACCAAGTGTACTTTAATATTGCGTTCCTTATTCCCCGTGCAGCACGATATCATCATAAATAGAATGGTGCTGAATGACCAAATGTTGAGTAAACTACCTGTACCTAGTGGATTCTACAAGCTATTGATCCAAGTGGCCTCCGAAGGCATCTGGCGCGGCGAAGTCGAGGTCTATCTCGAAGCCAACTTGGGATTCGATCGCTGAGTAATCAAAGAACTAATGTAATATTATTAAGCCCATTTAATTTTAATGAACATTTTTCCGTTCATTAAACACATTCGATCGATGGTGCAAAGAAGCGCATAACTAGGATATTATCTGCACTAGCCTCACTTGCAAATCCGTTGAGCAAACATATCGCAAATCCGTTGCCAAAGATCATCATCATATGAGCCTAATTAAGAGCCCATTACCCAACCCTCGCTATGTAAACAGACACCGCAGACCGCAAGTCAGGCAACCCATGAGGCCAAACGAACCCACCCTCCCCGTTCGAGGCTACGGGGTGGCATGCAACGTGTTGCGGTCGATGGGTAGCAGGGGGATGATGATGCCCTGAATTGTTACGTGTGTAATTCGACACTTGAACATGTTTACAGCAACGACGACAACATGGGCAATTATCCCATGAAATCTTCATGCAAATGAGCGGAAAATGTTTTTCATTCTCGTCAAGAACATTTCCTTAGACAAGTGTCAGGAACAGGAGGCAGGAACAACGGTTGAGCATCTCACAAAGGCCCCAGCTATGCTAATGAGCCCCTGACGAACTGGCAATTAACCGACGGCCAGGGAAAAGCCACAAAGTGTTACCTGTTGACCTCGTTGCTCCAGAAAATCTGTGCAAAGCTAAAAACTTAATGAACCGATCTCTTTTTTTGCTGTCCTTTCCTTACGATGTGGGAATTGTGATGTGGGAAAGAGGGAAGGCTGTGTTTTCGGCTGTGCGGCAGGATATAAAAGTTCATAATTAAATTCCTGTTCTGTTTATTAGTCGGAATTGTGTATGGGCCTGGGCTGTTGCTGGTGTCCCGACGCAACAATTTAATTAAGTTTTTTCTCTAATTAATTGCATTCAGTTGCAGTCGAAGCCAGGGCTGCACAGGGCTGCAGAAATGGGAGCCAGCGAGTGAACCAGAACTTTGGTAGCACTTTATTATGAATCGGTACAGTTTTAAGTTAGTAAAGGCATCCATAAAATATATATTTTTTAACATATGAATATCTTTTTGGTCTTTTTTTTTAGGTGCATTCATTATTATCAATATTCAGTAAAAAAAAACTAGTCTGTTGCATAGACCGTTGAAAAGAAAAATCTATTTTCCAAGCCATCTAATTTCTGGGTTATTTTTTTTACCCTTCTACATTGGGAATATATTGTAAGGCTTCTAGATATCGTAGTACCATGTACTCGTGCAGACTACAGTTTGGAAGTTTTTCCTTTCAAACACGCGAAGCCAGGGCTGCGTGCGTGTACATAAATTGGAGCCAATGAATGAACCGGAGTTTTGGGAACTTTAACCATAATATATTTTTAAATCTGTCTTAATTTGAGTATATTTTTTTTCCAAAGCACTGCAAAAGCACATCCACGGGTATGGACCACGTTGCATCTTAGGACCAAGGGATGGAAACACCAGAGTGATTATTGAAACGCAACGAAGCCGACAAGCCCATTGCAACTGTAAAACTATATTATTTAAAATGTCATGATCTCCAAATAATAATATGCTCCATAATTTTCAATCTTCAATAGCAATGTACTTTCCAGCCCTGGCTAAGACAAACTTCTTCAAGTTGATTTTTTCATAGCTGACGCCATTTTGGAAAACTCAGTCGCAGCGGGGAAGCTACATTAAAATTTCAAAACCACAAAAAAAATCCTTTGGTTCTTAAAATGTCTGAACAAAGATGACCATGATGATGAAGATGATGATGACGATGATGAGAGAGAGGGAGAGAGAGAGAGAGAGAAAGGAACAAAGTACAGGTAGCAAGGCAACAAAAGGCTCAATCACCTGCCCCATAAAGTCCCCATCCAATTGAAGGTGTGGGGCGGTGGGGTTGGGAAAACTCCAATGCACTGCAATGAAATTCTTCATTTTCAATTGAATGACATTCCATTCTGGTTTCTGGTTTTCGGAGGCGTGGCATGGCTTGGCCATCAATGCTCTGCTCTGCTCTTCCCTGCATGCTGCCCTGCTGCCAATAGGCGCTGCCAGAGCAGAGCAACAGATGCCAGCAGCTGGGTAGCCAGCCCCCGCCCCCTCCTCGGCCCCAACAGAGCAGAACGTTCCTTCAGGGGCGTGTCGGCGCATGCGCCCTACGTCTGCGTGGGCGCCTGAGGGTGGGATTGTCAAGCTATGCGAACGGCGGGCGAATCCCAGAGCAGACCGCTCAGGATTCCGCAGCTGTGTGCGAGAGAGAGCCGTCCGGGCCATGGGCATCTCTCCAGGCCAAAAGTGGGTGAGCTGGGTGGCTGACCTCGGTGGGTGGTGGGTGGCGGCTTCCATTGGCTTCTTCGCATTCAAACCCAATTTCAGCGCAGAGCATTGCGACAGGTGACTGCGACACCGCTCCAACCAGCCACGGACACGGACACGGACACGGTGCGGCGTAGCGTCCTCCGTTCAGTTCGTTTCAACGGTTGCCACGAGAAAGTTGCGTGTAACGGTTCATCGAACAGCCTACGGTTAGAGGTCGAAAGGTAATAAGTGCGCAAGGATATTCCAAATATAATACAAGGACCCAGCAGGGAAAAATGTTAGTTTGAAAATACATACATAGTTTCGAGAGTGATTTAAATAGTTTCAGATCATAAGTGGACATAAAATATTCTAAAAAATATAGAAATTTCTCAACCAATGAGACAGAGAGACTCACAATACAGACTAAAGAGTGAATGAATTACAAAATAAATTAAATTAATAAATTGTTACAACATTCAAAATTTTATCAGAAATACCGGTTTAGTGTTGAGGCTATAGAAAATTAATTTTGGAACTGAAAACTGAAACATTAAATGATCTAAATGTGCCTTTTATGATTCGGAAACACTAAATCATTATTCCATTTACAAATTAAAGTTGGAATTAGTTTAGTCTGTCAAAAAGGAATTAGAGTGAGAGTTCTTCTTCGGAAAGATCCCTCAAGCGGACATCTGTCCCAATCTATGTAGGTACTTCCTTCCTTAAATATATTTTTTGGGGCATATATCCCTCTTCGTGTCCATTTCCATTCTAATAAAACTGATACTGCAGTTACTGCAAAAACTTTGTTAGTATTTTATATTTATACTGCCATAAAATATTCTGTGTTCAATTTAAATCATATAAACATACAAACCATATAAGATGATCTTCAAATACATCAATCCTCAAATTTACTAGCTAGGATTCCTTTCACCAATAATTTCATACAAAAATAAAATCATAAACCTGTCATCCAACCAGGAATAGTTTTCTAAAAGAGTTTAGAAATTGAAATGTAATGTCTACTTAAAAAGAAAACACAATTTATGTGGAAGCGGCTATAGTAGGATAGCGTAGCACTTTTTTCTTTTTGTTTTAAAATATTTTTTTATTTAGTAAGCCCATCTAATCCCCCTGTCCCGCTTATTCCATATTTTAAAGTCAACTAAACCCAAGTTAAAAATCTGATCTCATGTTTTAAGAATATTTCATGTCCACTTCTAGTCCGATTCTGTTTAAATCCTTTAAAAGCTATTTAATTAATTTTATTTTCATTTCATATCAATGCATGTTTGTACATGCTCCCAAAAGAGCCTCCACTTTAGGCGCCTTATTGATCTAAAGTACATCTTCTAGAGGTATTCTTCCAATCTCTGTCGAGTGTACTAATATGGTACCAATATTCTAACTCAATAATAAGCATAATAATAACAACCATTCAGCAAGAACGTTTTCTAATATAAATCAGTACAAATACTTATCTGAATATTTAAAGCTTGAATGTAATTATCCTTTTTTCCAGTTAAATCAAGCAAGCAACATTATATTATCCATGGAAAAGGCAAAACGGAAACATTAAATGAAATCTCAAGTGTTTTACTCTGGAAAATAATAGAAAAACCAAGAGCTCGAGGAAAAATGATGAACATGAATCCACTGTCCCATCCCCCTCTGCAGTCTCTGTCACATCCACATCTAAACCAGCACCAGCACCAGCAGCAGCACCAGCTTCAGGCCCAGCCACTGCATCCCAGCCACCCAAACCATTACGGCGAGTCCCAGTCCCGGGCATTACCAGCAATCAACGAGACATTTCCGCAATTTAGCCAGCATCGTCCGGCGATTTCGTTGCTGTCCCCGCTGGATCTGTCGCTGCGTGCAGCGGCCAGCATTGTGCCAATTACACCGCCATCGACGCCCTCACCGCCCCGCAAGCGCCAGAGATTAATGTCCGAGGAGAATTACCTGTGGCGGCCGCACATGGTGAACACACCAGCCCCAGCCCCAGCACCAGCTCCGGCACCAGCCCCAGCCCCGGCTCTGCCTGCAACAGCAACAGCCTCTCATGCTATACTCGGGATGCAGCCAGCCACTAGCTACTTTCATCATCTCCACCATCACCATCATCATCAGCAGCAGCAGCAGCCGCAGCCGCATCAGCAGCAGCCTCATCAGGGGGGAAACTGCTATGGCATGCGCGGCTTTGAGGGGGCGTCGTTGTCCTTTAATAAAAGTAATTTTCACGAGACAAAAAATAACTTTGAGCAAATTCCGGCAAGTCAATCGAGCGTGTCTCGCCCCCTTCCCGTTGCCAGCTCGCCCATCTATGTGGATGATGAGACCATCGTGTTGACCGAGGACGAGGATGAAACAGTTGTCAGTTCCCATGACTACAATGAGGATGCCACGGACACGGAGGAAGTCAACGACGGTGATGATGAGACGGTCCAGGTTCAAGTCAGCGATGAGACCCAAGAACTTGAGGTCGATGCGGGTGCTGGTGTGGTGGGCAGCAGTAACACTAACGCTGACGATGAGGACGATGATGAGGAGGAGGTCTTTGTCGATGTCCTGGGCAGTGACGATGATGAGACTGTGGACCTGCAGAGCCCCGCCTTGAGACTGCAGGCCGAACTTCTCGACCCCAAGGCCCTGAAACGTAATGAACTCCTGTACGAGGACGAGGAGCTGCACAATCAAGCCGTGGATGGCCTGGCCCGATTGTTTGAAAGGGATTTTCAACAGCCAGAGATGGAGGCTGCCAAAGAGGAGCTAGCCGCAGCCCGAGAAGAGCTGCGCATCGAGAAAACCTACACGGATCTGAGTTGCGTTGGAGCTGGGGCCGAGCATCAGCCATCGCCACTGATTGCATCCCTTCCCCCGGCAGCGCCAGCTCCCCCCATGCGGACACACAAGACCGAACGGAAGCGGGCCAAGCTACGCAAACACACGGCCATTGATGAGGAGACCATAAGTCCCGTGTCCGGCACCATCATACGCAAGCTGCGCGACGATGAGGAGCTGGTCGTGCGCAAAGGTGACATTGATCCGGCTTTCAATGTGGTGGAAATCACCGAGGAGGCCAAGGCCATCCTCGCCAGCATCGATAATAAGATTGGCGACTACTTGTGCCAGCTTTGTCGCACCATCTACGACGATGCCTTCATGCTGGCCCAACACCGCTGTCCCCGCATCGTCCACATCGAGTACAAGTGCTCCGAATGCGAGAAGGTTAGTCAGTCCTGCCCTGAGATAGATCTTTCAGATACTAATCTCTCCTTTGCAGGTCTTTAATTGCCCAGCCAATCTAGCATCCCACAGACGCTGGCATAAGCCCAAAGCGGATGCGGCTGCGGCTACGGCTACGGCTGGCAAGAAGCGACAGGGTACCCTGAGCGAATCGACCGACACCACCCAGGGGGCAGACAGAGCCCACGATGAAGCTAGCGATGGCATCTATCCGTGTCATCTATGCGGCAAGACCTTCCGACGGTAAGTTACTTCAGTCTAGACCGAGCTCTGAGCGAAATGAATATAGTATCAGTAAATCAATGGATATATTTCCTTTATTATCTTCCTCCCGATAGCCATGCCTACCTAAAGAAACATCAGGCTTCCCACCAGATGCTGGAGAACCTCAAGAACCTCGACTTCTTTAAGGCCCAACAGCAGCAGCAGCAGCATCAACAGCCTCCACACCCCCTACCGGACCACCCACAATTACAACAGTCGTCGGCGCACGGCCCAGCTACTGCCACAACGTATGGTGCAATGCCACGCCCCCCTCATGGAATACCCATTTATCCCCCGGCCGCATCCAAGAGTTATGTGGGTGGTCAGCGCTTTCCCGGCTTTCCCTTCCAGCCCTTCGATCAACGGCGCTTCTACTCTCTGGGCGAGTTCTATCTGTCGCAGCACTTGGAGCGCTCCTCGGCCTTTCAGTATGTCCAGGCGAATCATCTGAGGCAACTGTCGAATGTGGCCCAAAATCTGCTGCCCCCGATGCCCGTCAAATGACCCAACCACACCACGAACGTACTGCGGCCCGTGCCCCGTATTGCAGCCACCACAGCAGTAAGCCCGACGGTAGCGGCCACGCTGACGAGGCAGAGCCAGGGGGAAGCCCCAGCGGCGCCTCCAGTGGCACCAGCGGCTGGGCATGCCTTCAATTGGGTGGCACCCGCAACGGCAACGGCAGCGGCGGTAGAGTCCGGCGGCAACGTTATTATGTGACTTACAAACCATTAGAAGCATTCAATAAACGATCTCTAGTTAAAGTTTAATATATCACTTAACAAAGAAAAGTCTTTCAATGGTAATGGGTCTCCACAAAAGGATTTCGAGTCATCTGGCTGCGCAAGTCAACTTTTGGGTCAGTTCATTAAACCATTGGCCTTTGGATATGTAGAAAATCAAGAAACTGAAGAGCTAAATCCGGCCAATACAATGTACTCTTAGCCAAGAATGGCATGGGATTTTTCAAGGATTCGTCAGTTGTCGGCCAGATTACGTTGCCATAGAGGGATGCCCCTGTGCATCCAATGTGGCCTTTCCATCAGGTTCTCGAGCAGTCTTAAGTCGCATAAATTCTCTTAGGGTAACAGGCACAAAAAGGCTTACTCCATCCCATATTATAAAGAGACCTCTGTCTTCAAAGAACTCTTTCTGAGAAATCGAAGGCGTCCGCTGATCCCGCAATAAATTGTGTTTTTTCATGGACATTTCTTCGTTTAGCCAATCTTATGAAAAATTGTTTAATTTATCGAATCAAGTTGTGTTAAAAATCGAGATGGAATAGCTCCTAGAACTGCAGTAAACTGAAACATAAATCAGACATAAGTTTGCCACTTTATTCCTTTTGGTACTGACACGCACCCCAGTCAGTGTACAACACTTTCTGATTAACTACCATCTTATCCTTCATGTATCCCGTAGATGCCTCAATTTTCCTTCTCTGGATCTTCAGTCACAAGGAAAAGTTATGAGGTCCTCACCCGCACAGCCACAAAAACCTCTCTGATCCAATATACCCTTGGCGGTAGCGCCGAATTCCATAACAAATATCAATGCGATTTAAAAGGAATTCTCGGTCTAATTGGGCATTGTCTAGCATGTGTTTTTAGTCTTTTTTCTATGCAAAACTTGTCTTTAACAGAATTTAAGGGACTGCAAAACAACAGCAGCAATTAATAAACCTCATAAATTATTAGTGCACTAATTGCACTACAAACTAATGCAAGTACACTGAAGGAAAGCAAGGATTGATCTATATTTTATATGTTTATACATCTCAAAATAATTTATATAATTTAATCTATCTTTAATCATTCTATATTAAGATCTTTCTCTATCCTTTTTATTTCTTCTTCTTTCGACCACTCTCAACGCTTGCCTTATCGCTTCCTCTCAGTGTACTTGCATTGGAAATTCCGTTCAAATTCAAAGTTCAATTGCTGTTTTGAGGGGTCAACAACGTCTCTGTTTTAGTCATTAACTATTTCTCATATGCAAATGGTGTGTGTGTGAGGGGGTGTGTGTGAGAGAATTGATTTGTAAATTTGTCCAAAAGCCGCCGCCTAACGCTGTGGCCCTGGCAAAATACTAATTGTCATTTGGAATTCAAATACCATGCCATTTGTCAGTTTCCACCCCCTGTCGGCCCACTTTTCCGGTTATGAGGTCTCTCTTTCCCAATTAAATTCGCTGAGAGTAGCAAACGGTTTGTTCATTTACCAGTTATGCGAATGCGAAATTGTTTTCCTCAATTACCTGCCATTAACCTGTATTTACGGCACACCCACCCCCCCGTAAAGTGCCCTGTGGACTGTCCATCATTTCGTCGCTTTGAAGTTGCTTTGCATTGACATGTGGCCAGTTTTCCCCCAGCTCGAACTGTCACAATTCTTATTTGAGTCCGCACTGAACTGACAATTGCAGTTGGGTCGTCCTCATTCGGTCGGAGTATCACTTTGATTATCGGTTTGTCTATTCATCAGTTGGGGTCTACGTCCCTCCGACTTGACGGGTCGGGTCTGAGCAAATGCTCACGCAAGTTCCTGTCCACTTTCAATGACAATTTTTCAATCATGCTGTGATTTACCTTGTCAAGCAACCGCCCACGTTGCGTATGCGTAATGTCTGTGTGGGAGTAGGTTTGGGTTACTTCCGGTCTAACTTTTCTGTAACTCCACTATGCGTGAGTCTCGTCTCTCACAGGGGGTGGGGGGTGATTGGGGTTGGGGTGTGGTTGCTGTTCTTTTCTTAAAGGTATTAGCAGTATTATAACATTATTACATCCAAAAATGATAACCACATTTGTTTTTCTATTTAAATTTACTAACATAAACTATTTATTTACAAATCTTAAATTAGCAGAGCCAATTAGCTATTCTGTAAAGTTAGCAGCGCTGAAAAGCTGTTTGCAAAGTTAACAGAGCCGAAAAGCTTTTTCGTGGCGCCATCTATTGTCAGATGCGTGCAGTTGAAGCTACCGTTATGACGTAGGAGTTATTTTTTAAGCTTTCTACATATGTTTGTATTTATTCTCGGAATATTCCGTAAACAAAAGGATCCTACGAATATACGAGAATATATTTCTGCCGAAATTCAGTAAACAAAAATCTATATTTAAATATGGGCATTTCCCGCGAAAGGTCTACCGAGGCCTACACATTAAAAGGCAATAAAAACACATACCCATATACCTTTGCTCCGATGTTATTTTCTACAAATATTGAATCTCAGCTAATTTAACCAATTTAAATATAATTTCATTAACTTTGATCTGTAAACCTATTAAAATAAGCAAAAGTTCAGTTTTTCTGTATATTTATAGACATTTTTCTCTACTATTTTCTTCTATAAGAAAGATGATTCTTGATAAAAGTTTTACCTTAAAGTCTCTCTAACATATTAAACTGTCTAAAAAAAATTTTGGAGAATTTGCAAAATTTTTAACCTTTTTATTAAGTCAAGAAATGTCTGTCCCGTGCAGCATTTCCCGTGCGACAGAGGCTTAAGTTAAATTTAAAAAAAGCCTCAAATCATATTTAATGATGCATAATTGCATCAATCTTTTGCCTGAGTTTGAATTGATTGCCGCGAAAAACACTTAAATTTGTTTCCCGTGCAAATTCCTCGGTTTTTTGCAAAAATATCGGAAAAACGAATAGTTGCCCAAAACCTTAGCACCAATTATAGGGCTAATCAAAAGCTACTTTATAATAGAAAAATATTTAGAAAAACCGTCTTTTATTCCTTTTTACCACTTGCAATGTGTACGACTGTCCCGTTCGACATCTGGGAAATGCCCATATATAAATAAAATGTATTACCGAAGCCAAACACTTTATCGTTTCAATACTATAAAATCGACTACCTTTGAGACAAAAATTGCTATTTATAGTTTATTAAATATCCTTCCTTAAATATTCCGCTGTAAAATTGAAAATTTGTTCGCCAATCCAATCGATATCTATCTGAATTGGATATGCACATCGAAATGTAATTAAAAACGAATGAAGCAGAAAACAGCTGCTGAAATCTGGTGCGGCACAGGATTGGGTGTGCTATCTCGTATCGGATGCATTTGACAAGCGCCTCAGGACACAATTAGCGTCGAGTGGCCATCAAGCTGCAGCAGCCATGCCATCGAGGAGGGGGGAGGATGGCCAAGAAAAGTGGTTTAGTTGGCAACAGCAGTGTCGACGGGAATGACGCATATGGGTCGCTTTGTTTGGCCTTTGCAGGACGAGCATCCAGCTGCTGCAATTGCCAAAGCTACAGCCACAGCCACAGCCGACGCCCACGCCCACACCCACGTCCCACCGAGGCACGAACATATACTACGCCCAAGAGAACACTCCTCTCTTTCCAAAAGAGAGCCTGAGAGAGAGAGAGCTGCAGCACCACAGCCATGGTGCTGACCTTGCCCTCTAAATAGAATTTTTCATCATTTCATTCGAGTGTTGTTTGCATTCCAATGGCGCCTGCTTAAACCGTTTTCCTCGCTCGATTTCCATATGGGTATTGGCAATTTCCGTGACATATTCAAGGAAAGCGAGCCAAGCCATGTATGCGAGGAATCCCAATAAAATTGTAATTAGTCAAGCCAGATGCGAACTACGAAAATATTTCGTATGAAATTTCGCGTAATTTGTTTGTATGCAATAAAACCCAACGCTCGCCATTAAATGCAACGCAGTAGTTTACTTACACACAACTTGATTTTGTACAAACGGCGAATCGGCTTCTATCAAACATTTCACGGGCGTGGGAACATTCTGCGAAAAAAGGGGATCTATAAAGCTGTCTTTGAGGAATGATAGCCTAAAGAGGATGAGTTCCCCTCCAACATTATCCCATTGACAAATTTTAAAAAACTAAATCGGTTTTTAGAGTAAACTTAGACGTTTCATTTTCTAAATTGAATGTATAGATTTTTCTTATGAACTTCGAACCCCTTCTTGCAGTACTTCCCTGCATTTAATTTGGTTTCGAAGCCGAGAAATATTATTACTCAGCTTTTTGTTGATGTGATGTCGATTACCGCATCTGCCTCCGCCGTATTGGGATTGGGGAAGAACAGTGGAAATCCATTACGAGTGTTTTAGTATCGTATCACATATCGAATATGGAATACCCTCCTGAAGTCATCAATGCGCCTCATTGTTCTTAAGGGAATGATAATAAAAAGAGTTGCTTAAAACTAATATAAAAATTGCATGCTGTTGAGTCTGTTTTCCATTTGGAAAGGATGTCCTAATAAATATCTCAAACGAGAGGTTTCTATTTAAGTATTTGTAAGATTTAAAATTATTTTTCATTTATAATTGTATAAGTCTTTAAAGAAAACATGTTTTTGCTTAGACGAGGATACTAATGTTAAATGCTTTTTGGCGAGAAACCTTTTATGTAGATCCAATCAGTACCCGTTCATAGGTTATTATGATAAGAGTTTTGCCAGTTAGCCCCACACATATTGTATTATTTTCTATAATTGGTAATTCTCTACATTTCACGCTTGATTGCATGGCATTTTCATTGCCATTGACGGCAAATTATATAATTCCAGAGGAGGGAAAATTGAGCAGGGGAGACGTTATGGCGTTTCTTGTCTTGCTTCCTCGTGGGTGCAATAACTGATGCAGTGGGATGGAAAATTATGCATTCAAAAGTGTTCCACAGGGACATAGAATTCTTTGCGATTCAGCTGGTAACCTATTGAGTTATTCTTCTTTTGTTCTATATTCGTGGGAATGCATTTTGAGTTTGAGTTTAAACACAATACAAAGTTTAACAAAATTGAAGCTTTTCTTGATTTCGCAAGATTTTGAAATTCCAAAAATATTACGAAATTTGAGACGATTTTTCAATTTGTCATACTGATTAAATCCCGATTGAAACTAGAGAACGAATTAAGATAAGATAATCCGAGACGTATGACTAATAATAATAATCTTATCTATAACCCAGTTTCTTTCAAAGCTGTTTCATCTACTTTTACAATGCTTACGTGAAATAATCTATAAAAAAAAACAAATGGATACTAAATCCTGCTGATGCCAGATGGTTTTATTTTTCTTTGTTTAAGAAATGCAGTCATCTGCGCCATGTATCAGATTCTTTAATTCTCTCTACCTCTTCCGTTCGCTCTTAATAATGTTTGACAAACACGAAGATGTGCCAGAAATGCGAAAAATAGCAGCGATAGCGTGAAAACAAAGGCAAGAAAACGGAACGGAACGGAATGGCATACAGATACTATAAAGCAGAGAAATTGCAGTTTATTGATTGTGTCCATGTATTTGTGCTTTTGCATCTGTATCTGTAGTTGTGTCTGTGTGTGGCTGTACTGAAAACACATACAGTTGACAACTGACGACAGCACATACATACATACATCCATAGTTACTCGTCCACATACGAGCCTGGTCATGTACATAGAGCCCAACACATAGCACACACACACATGCATTTGGTGGCTGGCCTTGAACGTGAATTGCATTTGCGCACAAAAAATAAGAGTAAAACGAAAACTAAACGAAAAACAAGCAAACAACAAGATGCTCACTGAGGAGAAGAGAGTGGCAGGGGGAGGGGAGAAGAAAGAGTGAGAGATAGATAGCCAGGGTGCGAGGGAGAGGGCCAGGGTTTACTAAGCACGACGTCGCTTCGGCAAAGAAATGTGCCAAAGCGAAAAGTTTGAAAGCAGCGCTGCAACTGCACTTCCCGTGCGCTCTCACTCTCCGACTCGCTCTCTCTTTCGCTGTATGTGTTTGGTGCTCTCTCAATGGTGCTCTCTCAATGACGCACACCACACCCTTTGTCCCAACTACAAAATTCAAAGCGTTCTCAAGGTTACTGCATACAGCTCTCCCCTATATACTTATGTATTTTTCTCTACCCCTACGATCTGTGGCTCTATCCCCCACACACTCGCCCAGTGCACTGTTTGTTTGCACATTTCGGGTTTTGGCAGATATGGAAAAGTACCGAAAAGAATTGAATTTTCAATTGCAAGTTCAGGCTGTCAGCCCACTATCTAGTCTATAGTTCTGACACATCGCACCTGATCCCACACTCAGAGAATAAAAAGATCCCTTAATGTCTCTACAGGGGTAAAAAAGATTCTCAGATGTTGGCGCTCACATAAAAAGGAAGAAAAGGAAAATATTTATTGTAAAAATATTGAAAATACTTCTTTAAAACATAATTTATTCCTAAAATATGTACCATACCTTAATGTTAATTAATTAATGTTTTTAAATTATTTTCTGCATACTTTTGGGACAGTTCTGAGAGCAGTTTTATCACAACTTTTATCGCATGGTTTAGTTTTTAGAGGAGACTGATGTGCTATGATTCCTAATTATAAAAGTAAAAATTGTCTATATTTTCTTACATTTTCTGTTTCTTAATCTAAGCAAGCTGATGGCTCGGAAACAGCTCCATTACCCAAAGTCTATCGTGTGTTCATTTGGTCTTCAAGCGGAATCTGCACTGTTCGAGGAAATTTTAAAAATTCTAAGTTGGCAATTAATCGATCAATAAATCTGTAAGCCTTCATATTTTCCAGACAACGTATTTCATGTACAAGAAGTGGGTCAGCTCTTTGGCTGTGCAATTTTCCCAGAGATTTCTGCCTTAATCTTTCTATATACAAATTGTAATTTGAACAGACCTTGGGAAATAGACTATACGTCGCGTTGTAGGAGTACAGGAGACAGCTTTGGGGCCTTGGGGACAGAATTAAGTAAATTTATCAGCCCTTAACTTTCAATTCTTTAATCTGTGCTGACGCAAGACAATGCCAAATGCATCGACAGTAATAGGGTCAACACATACATATATATGTATGTACATATGTACATAAAATCCACCCTGTGGCAGGCCCAAATGTCAAAGTTGAATGCACAATACAAAAGTAGATGGAAATGAAAAGGAAAACTGCAAATGAAATCGAAATGGGAATGGGAATGGGAATGGGAATGGTAATGGTAATGGCAATGGGAACGGGAATGATTTGGCACTTGCTTGCCCGTCGAGTGCAACAGCCAACATATGCTCGCCATTAGCCGTTGGGCCTGGCCGTTGCATAAACTACTCGCCTCTCTGTCCTGCACGCTTTCGCTATTCGTCTCCGTCTCCGTCTCGTTCCCATACTAAGGCGAAACATGAAAGCGAAATTTGTGCCACATATTTCACAAATGTGGACGACTGCAGACAACACGTCGCAGCGCGATGATTCATCCCCATATGTGGAAGCGAGACGACGAAAAAGCCACTGCCGCCGCCAGGGCAAGAGGGAGAAAGAGAGAGAAAGCTTGCCTTGTCGTACGACACCCATATATAGAACCAATGCGGGAGGAGAGGTCGCCCTGCACTACACCTCCACCCCCGCACACTCGACCAGATGCAAGAGCAAAAGCTTTCCGTCTGTCCCTTGCTCTCTGAGTTTCTGTTCGTACCCTGTTCCCGTTCCATTCCAAAGCGTTTCGTACAAGCTCACTCACACACACACGCACACAGGCTTGGAATCCTTGTGTAGCAGCATTATTTCAAGTTCACTGTCAAGGTCACCTACTCTTGTCATGCGCTGCGGCCGCTCACGTGAGAAGGGTAAGGGGCAAATGTTGCAGCAGCAGAAGCAGCAGCAGTGACAGAGCCAGGAACAGCAGGCGTTGCATGTCGTGTCGCCTACCTACACAGTGCTGGCTTAATGTATGTGCTCCTCCTACTCCCCTATACACACAAATTTTGCACTTCCTCGCACTCTCTCCTTCTTTCTCTGTCTCTCTCTCTGGATGTATTGGGAGCTGGGCTTTCGATTCGCCAGCGTTTCAGTGTTTTCCCAAAGTATTGTGTATACAGAATTTATAATAGATATGACTCTCCGCCAAATACTCTGAAAATATATATTTATACATATGTATAGGTTCAATCTCAGAGCAAGTGCAAATGTATGTACACTATGTGTATGTATGGATGTATGGATTCACTATAAATAATACCTATTCTACCGATATGTAAAGACAGTTTATGGCTTCGCAAAAAATGCTAACTGACCCGCACAAAGCTACGCTTTAGCTATTTTGGTATCGCTTGATATTTTTAGCAGCTTTCCTGTGTTATACATAGCGTATACTTAATTTTAATAATCTCACATAATTAAATAACTTTTTTTTTTTCCCGCTTTAACGTTCCAATATTTAAAAAATAAGCCGGTTGGCAAGGGGTTTTACCCCTTATCCCTCATTATAAATAAAAATTATAAAACATTATCTAACTTCAATCTAACTAAATTACATTTGTGATAACTTTTAATTACATTTTGCTTCCCACAGTGATAATAAGATAGAAGTTGCCCGCTTAGCGGGGCAGACAAAGTGGCCGCATACGAGCGAGTGCCACTGTAAATGTGCAATCCCTGTATGTGTGGCAGCTGTATATGTGTGTAGGGGGCTATGTGCTGGCAGCTGTGTTGGTGTGTATCTGTGTATCTTAGCAAAGCGTCGCGATGCGCATGACATAAGATGCGCAGCAGCAGATGGGTAAATTATGAAAGTCCACCGCACACGGCATGCAATAACATCTGTTGCATATAGCCGAGACAAGATATAGAACACACACACACAGGCAAAAAAAAAACGTTTGTATGTGTATACTTATTCATATAAGAATATGTATGTATGTATTTGTAAGTATGTATGTATGTATCTACAATGTACAAAGGCATGCAAACGCTGCAGGCAAGGCATTTAATTAAATTAAACAATTAAACAAACATGGCGGACTATGCGCTCTCTCTCCCTCTCGCTATATACTTGCGCCTCCAAACAAATTCAATTAAGAAATTAAAATCGAATACGAACAGCACAACGTAGAAATCGTTTCACTGAAAAAAGGTAATATAGCGCCAGAGATTGGGAAGGGTCTGGTCAGCCAGTAGAAAATTGCAGCACACGCACATTTGTCAATCGAAATCGCATGTCATATACTATATGTACGTAGACAGTATGTATGTAAGTCTCTGTCATATATAGAAACAAATATCTATATACTAAGGACAGTCAGTGAGCAAGCTAGGTAATGTAATGATTGTTGTTATGTGTTTCAAACGGCAGTTAGTCAATAAATGCGCTAATTATATACAATTCTATGCCCAGTCCCAGTCCCAGTCCCAGCACACGAATACGAACCCGAAAGCCCCATGCCCAACAGATACACACCACACAAACTGCATATACAGTAGTCACTCCACTAAAAACACTTTTAAAAACATTTTCAGAAAACAAGAAACAAAATCGGTTCCTTAGTGATAATGATATGGATCAGAATAGAACTTATCGATGGCAGGATTGTACCGTTCCAATCATGATTTGAGACTACATAGTCCCCATTAGAGCCCAGCATGAACAGGCAACCAAATCGATTCGGTATTCGCTTTATTTGGTCAGTTAGAATCTGCTTTGGAACTGAACGAAACAGGTACTATGTTGTTATACTATGTTGGATCCGAAAATTTCGGTTTTTTTTTTCGCTCTCACTCCCATTGTGTGCTGGACTCACTGTTATTGAAAAGTCGCTTTAGGATCGCCCAATATATTGAAAATGATAACATATCTGAAAATGTGCAATTTGAAAATGCATTTCTATTGGATCAGGATGGTCAAAACTTTTTAGCCATGTTTAAGGGCTAAAATCTGATTTCCTTGTTCGAGTATCCACTGTGTAGGGGCAGTATAGTAACTAAGGCGCGGTCAGGGTAGACTGCACAACTTAAATTGCAAGTACATCATGTCAGCAAAGGGAAAGAAAGAGAGAAGAATGCGAGTGCGAAAGGGGGAGGGATCAGATGAGGCTCTACATTGGTATAGGTCACAAAAGAGAGCGAGAGAGAGAGCTTCCTTCTGGCCCACGCTCACTGCACCCTCTCACCTTCATCGACTTCACTTGCCACTCGCTTTTCTTCATTACATAACATCCTTGAACTTGAGCTCAGCTTCTCTTCCTCTTTTTACGAGTTGTGTCTTTATTTTGTTTTTGAATTTTGACAGTGGGACGGACGCGCCGCGCTCCTTTCTACTCATCTCTAAAGACTGTCTTCTCTCCCACCCCACGCTCTTTTGCTAGCCCTATCTCGCTCTATTCATCTTTCCCCCTCTCTTTCCCGCCTGCAGTGCCAGCCCACACTTGTTCGTTTCATCTCTGTTGTCGTTTCGTAGAGCTTTCGGCTCGTCGCTACAGACAGCCAGCCAGCGGCGGCGACAACGACAGCTCTGCCACTTTCTGCTGGGCTGCGCGTTGGCATTGAAAGTGCGACAAGCGAGCTGCGAACAACGCTCCATTCCCAGCAGCCCAGCCAACACCAACTAACCAACCAACCAACCCCATCTGAAGAATTCGAACAAAAAAAAGCAAAAACAAAACAAAATATATCCCAAACAATCATTTGGTTTGCTAAAAATTGGACACGCAAATGACATCAACAGGGAAATTGAATTCAAAATCAGCCAAATAAATAATTGCGAATTAATTGTGTTCAACTGACAAAAAATAACATGAGAAGTGCCTGTCAAATATGCATGTACAAAATAAGTGGCAGTTAAAAGGAATCTTTTTTAATTAAACAAATTATATCTCGTTCGAAATCTACTTAATTTGAAGTGCATTTATTTGTGTGTTTGCGGAAGAAATACAAATGCAAAACAAAATTCCAACCATGTTGATTACGTGCCCCAAACATGTGAGTTCTGGTTATATAAAGAAAGAAACAACAACAAAGATACGAAATACTTGTACAAATAAGGTAAATGTCAGTGAAAATGAAATGGAAAAGGAAAAAATTGCATCATCAAAGTGGAATGGAATGGAGGGTAACTACACTGCATCTGCTGATCAAAGGTAAGCCTTGGGCACACACAGATTTACGCACGCATATAGAACAATCTAGAAAATGTAAATATTCCAAAATCCCATTATTATCTACATAAATTCGTTGGAAATTAAAGTTTGTTTTGGGAATTCCCTTCACTGGAATTTCTATTTTGCTGAACGCAGATTAGAACATAACATGCGATACATGTAGGCTTACTCAGAAATATGTACATACATATGTATGTACATATATCGAAGCACACACGTGACTGCAAAAATAAATACGTGCATATGTACGAGTACAGGAACAGGACTGGGGCAGCAGTAGCTTTTCTGCGTCTTCGTTTTCCTTTGCAATGGGTTGAGTTTTCGTCTGGTTAGGGACTACGAAACTTAGATAAATCGTAAATTCTCTGCTAGAGAGATTTATCTCTCAGAGTGATATTTCACCGATCTAGTCCCTAGATCTAGGTAGAACGTGCTTATTTTCTGGCAGGATCCGGATCTGGTGGGATCTCACATGTTTTGTGAAATTTTGTTTTGTTTCGGCGCAACAAAAACAGGAATTCAGGAAAAGCAAAAGTCATCACACACCCACACAAACAAACACGTAAACGCAAAGATAAAAGTTTGCAGCTACATATTTCATTTACCAGAAAGGGATGGGAGAGAGGCAATAGAAAAGGAGAGAAGAGAACTCATTTTCGTCAAGAAAAAAGCAGAAACAAATGTGCAACGTATACAGAGGCAAGCATGAGGCAAAAAAAGAACGTGGAGAATGATGAATGAAAGAATGGTAGAGCAAGCAACAGCGATACAGAGAGAGAGACAGAGAGAATGATAGGGAAAAGGAGAGCAAAGCAGAGAGGGAGAGAGAGCCAATTGAAGGCCATCAGGCCGAGCGTCGTCATGTGGTTTGAGTGTAGGCAACATCGGTGTGTGGGGCAGTAGGGCAACCCAAAAGGTGGCAAGCAAAAGCGAAACAGCAACAGGAACAGCGGGATACAGCAAAGGCAGCGCAAAATCAAAGAAGCAGGAACAGGAAAACGTGAAAAAAAACTTGACGAAACTGAAGCAGCGTCGAAAAGAGAGGCAGAGAGAGAGTGAGAGAGCGTCGCTCAAAAGCCAAACTAGAAAGATAGAAACTCTGCCGGCGCGCCGTTAGCGACTGCGTTCACAGCAGAGGACGGCCACAACAGCGCGAGAACTTTCCATGCGGCCTGACAGACATTGCAGCGGCACCTTCAACCGATCGCAGGCCCACAAACACACGACCCTCCATAATACTACATTAAATAATACTACGCGTTTCGTGTTTTTTCTGTGACGCATCAATATCCTGAAGGAGTTCAATACAATACAACCCTCAGTAAACTGAAAACAAAGTGTTTGACAAAGAAAAAAGACTAAAAGCAGGAACGTAACCAACCGGAGAGTAACCGAGAGAAATGTGAGTAAACGAAATTGCGTCGTAGTTAACATTTTTTCGACGGCGTCATCGAACGGCCTGCTCGTTCCCGTTCCCCCGGCTCAACCATCACGAAACATTTTGTTTTGATTGCGGAAAATATAGTCAACAATTTCGAAGAGCAAAGTTGGCAAACACACACACACACATACACATACGGAAGCTCTCTCACCCCACTCACACACCCGCTTACACTCCCCACCCACAATATGGCTCAGGCCATTTTTCTCCCAATCTTTTGTGTTTTTTTGCCCCGGAATTTGCAGAAATATCAAAATTTATTTATAACATAAACAACACACGAATTAAGAAAAAAGCCAACACGAAACAAGCAAAAGAAAACGCGAAAAAGAGCTTATAAACAGTTCCGTTTACTTCAAAACAAAACAAAAAAGTACATTTGGAATTTGGCAAAAGGGAATTATGATTCTCAGGAACTTTGTGCGAAATTCGAATGATGTGTCTGTGTGTGTGTTGCCGTTAAGTTTGGCAGTTTTTCAACTTGTTTATTAGACGGTTCTACACACTTCATCACTCACTCCATCCATGGGTCTGTGCGAGTTGAAATGTTAAGAGCGACACTTAGAACTAATGGCATTTAATGGAAATGGTACATTCGATAGAGGCAAAAATATTGCAGCATAGCATTTTATTCAAGAATTTGTACAAGCTCTCTTCTATGTACATTTAAGATACTTTAAAGTTCCAATGCATTGATTATATCAATCAATGGATTCATCTATTTCTCGATCTATTTACCAATTTATTTCGTCAGCTTATGAGATATTCATTCATTTATGCATATGAATCTTTGTTTATTCATAGAACCGTTCCAACGTTTTGCCAACTTACGAGCTTTACGACCAGTCAGCCCCTTAATTTCCCATTGCCTCACGTGTCAGAGGGAAGATCAAAGCCGCAATATTCATGCTCACACACAGATGTAAATGAATATGCATGACAGAGCATGTGTGTATGCATATGCATCTTTGAATGTGTATTTGTTGCTCAGATTTGCTGCGAGCACACGATCAGCTGAATGTGGTAAACAATTCCGTGAAATTGTAGACTACAATTCACTCAAAAATGCATACCACAAAGTATTGCAATGTAATGCAGTCAATCAAGAGCCGAGCTATACCTGGCAGACCGCAGGGCTTAGATGAAGAAAAACAATAAGATATTTGCCTTTCAGAGGTTATTTTCGCTGGGAATGTGCTAGTGGGATTTTGAAATTCGTTTACGTAAGATTCGCCCCATCTTCACAGAACCCCCACACATCGAGAGAATGAGAATACTCATTACGGAAGCTGGAAAACGGGGTTGGGTTAGGAAAAGTCATCTTCATGGCTAGCTAGTGCTTTAATTACCGAGAGTGGCGTCATCTTTGTGTGTGTGTGTGTGTGTTTATGGGATGGTTGGGTGGCGGTCTATAAATAAGGTTAGAGGAAGCTGATGTGTCCGCCCAGGTGTTCGTTCTATTACGTATGCATCGCGTAAGCTGCACTTCCCAAAATGTCAGTAAAGGTATCGAGGGTATCGAGAGCGAGACAGAGATAGAGAAAGAAACACACACACCTAGGCAAACAGACAAACGCATACACAAGCAAATGGCAAAAATAAAAGCGCTTTCGCTCTGTCGCAGTCAGCGCCAGCGTCGGCGTTAGCATCGCATCGCATCGCGTGCTTTCAGTGTGTCGGCGTCGTCGTGCGCTCTCTGCCGTATCTGTGTGAGTGTGTTTGTGTGTGCCTCTGTGTCTGTGTATCTGTGTTTCAAGTTCAAGGTTAAGATACTAGTTGTACATACAGACCGACCGGCCAGCCAGCCTCTTGCACAAAGCGAAAGAGAGAGCGAGATGGTCGTACGTAGTTGCCATAGTGCTGTGCTGTACCCGCATGTGTGCGTGTGTGTGTGTGTGGAAAACCAGTTTGGCACGTTTCTTTGCGAGAGCGAGATAGCCACACGTTTTCGTTTCGTTTCGTTGCGAGAAGCCAGCAGAAACAGCCGAGCCGCCACCGTCAAACAAAGAGGAAGCAAAAACAGAGACAAAGCCAAAAGCAAAAGCAAAAACAAAAACGAGACCGCGTCAAACATCAAATGAAAACAGTGGGATAGGCTAAGGGGAGGGGGTGCCGGGCAAACATTGCACAAAGAATGTAGTGAGGCCTTCTCTGCTATGGCTATCTCGCTCTGTCAGGCAGATAAAAGCACAAAAGGCAGCAACAAAAAAACGTTCTTGCACCACACGCTTTGCCACACTTATTCGCACTTATTGCCCTCTCTATGCGTTTTGTTTTGCCTTTCAGTTTTATTATCTTTCGCTCACAGACAGACCCACACACGCATACATATCTATCTATCTGTACATATGCAAACATACATACCAGAAGCTTTAATTGAATTGATGTTGATGATTACGCTGAGTGGCGACTGCAATCATTCCCGTGTACGTACCCCCTCACACACCCACCCGCACCCTTACCCTGACCAGTCCAACTACCTGCCAAAGCAAAACGAGAATTTCTGTTGGCCATTTAATTAATCGGCTCCTTGTTCCAAAGTTAATGGAAACAGCAAAAAAAAACATGGATCACCCCACACCTGGTCCCGATCCCCTCGCCCTTAAGCCAACCAAGAAATCCGAAAATCGATGGCACACAAATACTATGCACATGAATAGTCAAAATTAGAATACAGATGTATGCGTATGTAATTCTTTAAAGGGTTTCCTCATTTATTTACAGCAGAGAGCTGTAAATTCTCAGATAACCAATAGAACAACCTACATGTCCATGAAATATTGAATCTGTTAAAAATATTATCCCAAGTTTATTTCATAATAGAATTGCTTCTATTTCTCCTATTGCTTCTGATTTCTGTACTTGAAGCCGTTTGCATACCGCCCTAATTATAATATAGAAAGTGTATTTCAGTAAAAATTTGAAATATTCTGTTCTATTTTGGATTTATATTATGTGTACGTATGTGCATATTTTATGCACTGCTAGAAATATTCCACTGCCAAGTGCTGGCCATGTTTTATGGCCCCATAACACATTAAACTCATTGCCCCCGCATTTTTTTCATACTAGTTCCGAGTTCGTTGCACTAGTCTCAACGACCCGAACGACGTCCGTGTGTAATGCACTGCAATGCACTCGATAAGACCTTGGGAGCGGGTGAATTTCGTGCAAAAATACTAGCAAATGAAATGCGATTTTTCCCGCTGATTTATTCACTAGGGTGATTCACTAAGGCGGAGAACACATATAAAAATATATCTACAATATCTGAGTAGTGAGTAGTTTCAATATATAAACCGTTATAGCATTACAACATGATTTCCATTTAATTTAATTCTTCAATCGCATCGCTCACTAGACCTCTACAATATCGACCATAACTTGGGTTGTGCCACGCCACACGGGACTGCCGACAGTCAGCTGAAGCATGTAAGATCCGGTGGGGAAGGGCGTCTTCTCCAGCATGGCATCATTCAGTACCATATTCGACACAATAATATCATTCTGACAACAAAAACAAATTCATATTTCATTTATTTCGGGTATTCATTGAATTTCGGTACTCACATTGTAGGGGCAGCTATGATTCAGATTAGAGAAACCCGAAATTTGTCTGTGAGCTATGGCAAACCAGGGATAGCGTTTCGAGTGCCGCATAAACTCACAAAAGTCAACTGTAATATTGTAAAGAAATGGCCGGAAGCCATTGAATCTCCGAAAGAGGCTTGCGTTTACCTAGAATTATGAATTCCAATTATAGTTTGCTTCTCGTTTTCGCTATTGATTCACTCACAAGCACTTTCTTCACTGGCAGTTGATGGATCTTAACGTATACGTTGATGGCCACCAGGCCACGTCCAACTACATTCAATTCGCACTGCGTAAACTCACAAAATGCTTTATCATAGCATTTGCACTTGATGTTGGTCGCTTTGAACAGGCCGTGTGTGTTTTGTACAATAAGGATTAAGACCACAACTACTCCAACTCTTCCGAGTATTTTTGGTGAAGTATTCATATTTCTAGCGCTATCTGTTGACTGTTTTCCAGAGTTCTCGTAGAGTGACATTTAATTGATTTTCGAGGCGAAGTAATCACCATCAATGCGGAACCTCATTAATAAAATGGTAGCTACGTAAATCTCTGGTTTTCTCGATTGAATATGTATCTTGCCAAAATCTAACAATGCATTACCATTCATCGCGATCGGATTATAGTTGATGTGGCACTCTTAATGTCGCAATCGCCTCTCGCTCTGTAGCACCGATAGATCCACGCAGAGCCCAAACGGTAGCTGATGTCAGCCATTTGTACACCAGTTGTATTTAAACAAATTTGATTTACGAAAAGTCTGGCTCCCAACTGTGACAAAATGGGGTCAAAGTGTGTATAAGTAGGACTGGGACCGGCAAAAAGCATTGGTTTTTCGAAAGGGAGATCCAAGTTGTGTACAGCAAATATTTGTTTGTGTTAAATATTCTTTTCTTTTCATTTTTCTATTATTTTTAAAATGTTTATCTTTTGTTTTTTTACGGGTGGAGGCGAAGAACCTTCATAAGCTGCAAATGAATGAATACTGTAGATATGAAAACAGAGACAGGGAGAGTTGGGAAGCATGAAATATATATAGGATTATCTACTTCAAGCATATTTACTTACATTAATCCATATTATATACCTACTTGTTTACAATAGTAAAGCATATAAAACTATGAAAGACCCAAGTGACGTCGGAATGGAATCGAGGTTTTCTTTTCGTTAACTTTGTTTAAATAAGGGAATCGTTTAATCAAGAGTCAGAGTCAGCTGTTTAATGATTTTCCCATCCGATTTCTGAGCCACCACTGTGTGGCCGATCGAAATTTTCCTTAAATATACGCCCCCATACAAAACACAAAATTAAAAAATATTTTTTGTAAAAAGCCAGCTCCTGGCAATCGATAATGTTTGCCCGCTTTTGATGCTCAACAAAAATTCTTTTATTTATTTTTAGTTCGGGGCACTGCGTCAGCATGGAAATTTAATTAGCGACAGTTCAGTGCAGCTGAGCGGAGACAGAGGCGGATCTCTGCCAGAACCCAGGCTCAATCACCATTCCCGCATGCGGGATGGAACATTGGAAGGAGAAGGAGGAGCACAAGAAACAACAACAAAATTTTGTTGATTTTTGCATGACGACAGCAAGAAGCAAGCGACGGAAAACAATCGAAGTGCACCACGGACCCACACTGCAACTGGGTTTGCTCGTACGAGTATTTGTGTGTGTGTGTGACAGAGAGAGAGAGAGAGAGAGAGAGCGAGAGCGAGCGGACAAACAAATATGGCGCAGTCATGCGCACTCTCTGAGAAACTTGAACTTGAAAACCGGCAAACCGAGAGAGGGAGAAACAGCCAGAGTGAGAGAGCGAGCAGAGCAGGTATGTATGTATGTGAATGTAATTGATTAAGTCAAACAAAAACAAATGAAAGCAAGGCACCAGCTGAGAGGGAAGACAGAGCGAGAGAGAGCTGGCTGGAGCTTTGCCTCTGCACAGCTTTTGCGTGGGCGACTTAACGACACCGAGCGCTGCTCCGCAGTCAGCGTCGTTGTCGGCGTCGGCGTCGGCATCGCTGTCGACGGCAGCCAACTGTTTGCTTTTTACTGCTGCTCTTGGCCTCCAACTGCTGCCACTGCCACCCGACTGTCGAATACTGTTGCATACTTTCGGGATACGACGGCAGGTGACCAAAACAGTACACCTGTGCGAGCCCACGCCCACGTCCACGCCTCGCCCCCACAGGCATTCAGGCTGCAGCTTCCGGATGCTGGCCGAGTGGCTTCCTTGCTGGCGCACGGGAACGGGCATTCCATTCGGTGACGGGCATGCCTCCGATGAGGTCAGCCACAGTTCCGAGACTAAGTATGCGCCCAGTGCGCCCTTTCGTTCGAGTGAGTGTGACCGTGTCCAAGTTCATTTTAAAGGCGCGTCGCCTAAATACCTGAATCAGGTGTGGAAAATTGATTAGCGAAGCCCGAAAATAAACACCACAAGCAATGCGCCCCGTGTGGCGCGTGTATTTGTGTGTAGGAGGTGGTGGGAGTGTGAGCATAAAATCCGTGTGACGCACGTTTCGGTGGCAAGCATATGGCAATTAGATTTGAATAATTAAGCAGTTGAGTTTTACAGGGAAAAGGCACCCACACACACACACACACACACCCACACATGCAAGCAGAACATTCTCCTTAAACACGCACACATAGAAAGAGACAGAGAGACCATTTGCCTTGCAGTTCTCTCTTTTGGAATGTGCAACCCACTTCCATACATACATATTTCCTGGATTGTTTGGTATTCTTGAGCCTTGACCTTTCCACGCCCGTGCAGCAATCTGCGTAGGCAGCTCATACACAAGGAAAACTACACACACACATCCACTCGCACATATACATTTGTATGTATGTATGTATGTATTATAGGAGTGGGTACATATATAGAACATCCCACAAGTCGGCTGGCAGCTGTTGGAGCCGAGCGCACGGAATAGGTCGGAAACGGACCCAAACAGTGGTCGACCGATGGAAATATTGCAAAAAAATATCCATAATAAAATAAAACAAAATTGAATCGGTTTAAATCGATGAAATATAACATAGAGTGATTAGAGGGTGATTATCGATTAATTTGCCTATTTTTGGTGAGCTTGCAGGTATTGGATTGGCTACCAATAGATTTTAGACAATCTAAAGGATTATATGCATATTTAGTCCTTTAAATGGGCTCGAAAGTCCCAAGTTTTAGTTTCAAGACATTGTGAAATATGAATTACAGATGAAGATCAGCTAGAAATGGTGAAATTCAATGCAATTGCAATTATTGGAAATGCATAAAGTATTGTAGTATAGGAAGTGCCCCTACAAAAACATGAAACAGCTTGGACTGCAGCCACACACACACACATACATCGAGAGGGAGGAGCGAGCGAGCGTGCGAGCGAAATAGTTTGTGTCCGCGCTGAGCTTTTAGCTGAAAGCTCTTCCGTGTCTCGTGTCTCTGTGCAACTGCCGTTGGGATACACCCTGTGCTCGCTTTGAATATGGTGCAAGCAAGTGAACACAGCTGGTGGTATCCAATGGCCGTTCTGCAACAATGCAACATCAGAAAGAACAACAACAGCAACAGCAACAAGAACAACAGAAGCGAGAACAACAACTGCTGCATAATTACAGGGTGAGTCATGCCACAGTTGAATATTTCGTTTATTCTTTTTTTTTTTGTGTTGAAATAACATTTTCTTTCGCAAGTCCAATTTATCAACAGTTTTTCATTTCTTTTACTTTGTTTGATACAACATTTAGTAACGAACTTTGATTTTGCCATACTTAAAATGAAAATTTCCTTAGCCATAAGCTTCAGTTCGATTCATTTAAGCCCCCCCTTAAAAAAAACACCAAAGAAGGGTGAAAAAAAAACAACCGATAAATTGGAATTTGAGTAAAATAATCTTAAGAGTTTAAGCATCGTTTTAGAAAATAATCAGTGAGAGAAAACAAAAATTGCATATGATTCTATTCAGCATTTTCTTGATATCCATTTAAAATATTTCATTTCGTTTCGAATTTGATTTACATTCTCCAGCCATTTGATTTGATTTGACTGCTTTTCCACTCTTAACCCCTCTTATCCCCCCCCTCCCTGCACACACAAACTTGCAGCGCTCATCCATCCATCAGGCGGGGGGAGGTGGGGGTGTGGTGTGGTGTGTGTTGCGGGCATGCAACGCAACGCTCTGAAAACGCCTGAAAACATTAATTATGCCACACACAACACAACACACACAAACACACCAAAAAGCAACCCGTCCGTAGTAATGAGTGAAATTTTCAAAGCAGCGAAATCTCTGGCAGAAACAATTAAAAAGATTTTCATGCTGCAAATTGATTTGGTTTGTTATTTATATTTATCTCTCTTTTCCCCCCTCCCATCGCCCATCCCCCATCCCCCGCTGGCTCGGTTTTCTCCCAATCCAATCGCATGGCGTGGCTGCAACAAATGCTGCAAAATGAAAACCATTTGGTTTGGCATTTTCTATTTTCGTTTCGCTTTGCCTTTTTGGCTCACTGACAATGTTCGGATTGAGGGGTTGGAGGCGGTTTGGGGTGGGTGCCACGGTGTGAATTGGCCATCCACGAGTGGGTTCTGGGTTCTTGGTTCTGGGCTCTGGCTCTGGCTGTGCCAAAGGCAAAGGCATGCTCTGGTGACATTATTTCGACATTTGTTGCAGCCACTTTTGTCACTTTGCATTTCAAATGACCGTCAATTATCCTTTGTCGACACTCTCCTTCTAGTACCGCTGCCCCATCGCTCTATCTCTCTCTGTGCCTACCTCTGGTTGGGTTTCTTTTTTTTTTTTTTTGGCTGTGCTGGCCCCATGAGGTCAAGGAAAACGAAATTGATTTTCTTTCTGCTCGAACACGTTTCTTCTTTGTATAATAGTACATATACAATGTATATTGTGTGCATTTTCTTTTTCACGTTATGCAATCGCTTTGGGTTTTGTCATTGCAATGCGTCCTTTTTTTTCGACACTACTAAAGTGAGATGGAAAAATCAAACAATTGTCACCGGGTCGGGCTTATAGGTAATTATAGCCATCCCATCGACTCGTGTGCATTCTATTCGACGCAGTTTCGTGGCTGTCCCAACCGATGGATGACCTCATGACAAGTTATGATGAATTACTCTGCTCGTTCGCGTATAAAATAATGCCATCAAACTCAATAAAAAAACTAAAAAAACAACTATAACTTACGCAATCGCATGAACTAGGTAACAAGTTCCAGCTAAAAGTTAAAGCTAGTTGCTATTCTTAGAAATGTGAGAGAACAAGATAAAATCAATATCTCATGGAAGAACAAAAGGTTTACATTTTATTTATTCATTTGTGGTTGGGAGATTGCAAGTCTTTTATAAATATTATATTTATTTTATACTCTTACAAAAGGGTAAACTAGAGCTCAGAATTATATATCTTATACGTAGCTGACAGAGGAACTATTTGACAAACATCTGTACATCTTTATAAGAAAAAAATGGATTTATGAAGTAGAAATTCCCCCCAGTTGGCATAGACTCTTCTTATTAATCTACAACTTGGGCAAATTTAATTAAATGAAATATGACAGAGGGTAGGTGTATTTGGGATGTCTATCGGTTGGAAAACCTAATTTTCAAGTCGCGAAATTTTGTAAAATTCTTAGCTCTCGTACTTCAGTGCAGAAATTCTTTAATTTCAATTTATTCCTGTAATTTTAGCGGTCCCAGCGGTCGGTCGCTTTAAATCATTTAACACACAAATGTGTCAGATTAAATTTGTGTCGAAATAATAACAGTAACAGGGGAAACGGGGCAGGGAGGGGGACACTAATCACACGAAAGGCTTCGGGCCATGCATGATGCATGACAAGATTAACAATTGCGATACCAGCTGTGTTGGCTGGTCTGACCTCAAACAAAATAATCGCGGTGGAAAACTGAATTTTCAATTTAAGGTTGACCTTAGAGCAAAATTTGATCGATAATTTCGCATAATTGGGGGCTCTCTCGGAAAAAATAAAAACTGTGACATGCACAAAGAGAGAGAGAGAGAGAGAGAGACCCACACACATATAGAGAAGTACATACAGACACCCCGAGACCTTGAACATTAACGCCCAATGCAAGCTGCAACTGCGACATGAGAGATACTCGTAGGTGTGAGGGAGATGCAGGCACAGGCACAGGCCCACTCGGAGCTTGTGCGAGAGCGATAGATAAAAAGAGAGACAGCGCTACGGTGAGTGAGTGAGTGCAGTGACAAAAGCTTTGCCACTAAAAGCACGCTCTCTCCCTATCTTTCCGTGTCGTGTCGTGTCGCTTCATATGGAATGCCGAGTGGTAGCTTTTGAACGGAACCGAACCGAGCAGCTGACAGTTGAGCTTCAGCATTAGACCAAGTAGTTTGACTTTTTAGTTTTTCGAAACGAAACGCGAAACGAAATGAAAAGTTTGCCGACAAGTGTGCGTGTTCGTGTTCGTGTTCGTGTGCGTGTGCGTGTCCATGTGTCTGTGTGTGTTGCTGTTGCTGTTGTGGCAGCTGCTGCATTTGCAGGCGTTGCAGCGAGAGAAGACCGTACAGAAATAAATTCCGCCCTGCATTTAGTATATTTCACCTTAGAGCGTCTTTGGTCGGCCACACAAACACAGATGCAGACTCGAAAACCCCCTCACACACGCACACACACAAACAAGAAACACACAGCGTCACACAGTCACAAAAAGCGCTGCAAGTTTCTTTCATTCACGTCCGCGTGGCCATCAAAACGGAAAGCATTGTCGGTTCGCGTCGCGCTGCAACGTTCGGCTAAAAGAAAATCGGCCTAAAATTGTAACAGTTTTCCTTTGCAACGAAACGCCAAAAACACGCTGCAGTCGCTGCTGCAGTCGACGCTGGCGCTGTCGCTGCCGCTGCCGCTGGCTGCGGCCGCTGTCGGCTGCTTGCCTGCACCCGGTCAGCGTCAGTGTTCATTTCCCCATCGAGTCGGCCACACACGGGCAGGAGGCGTCCAACTGAGGCGCAGGTGTCCAGCGGCAGGTGTGGACGTACGTAGGACAGAGGCATCCGACAGTCAGTTGTGGATTTCGTTGCGGATTTGGCGGATTCGAGCACGGATTTGGAGGCAGTGGCGGCGTGGCTCCACAGCTGTTTTCTTTCCCCAGTCCATCCACAGTTTTCGTTTTGAGTTTTCCCCCGCAAGTGTTTTCTTTGTGTTTGTTTCCCTTGTTGTGGATTGCATGGGATTGCATAAACAACAGCAACATTTGGGCCTTCGTCTACGTAACATTATTTCAGTTCAATTCGGAACGCTACGGCACGGCACGGCAGGCCAAGGCACATCTGCACTGCAATTGCATTATAATTTGTTGTTTTAGTACTTCCCTGGGGATTATGCAATTGCACACTGGCAACTGCAGCAACAACAACAGCAGCAACAACACAGTTGTTAGAGAGACACCCTGTAATTGCCACGGTACGAAACAATGCCAATGCAATGTGAACAATTTTACGGGACGCACACACTCCGATACAGATACAGATACAGATACAAGTAGCTCTCAAAACACACTAGTGTTGGGCGTCTGGCCTGGCAATTTGTTTAAAACAATCAGCGGCCACTGTGCGGCGGCCTTCCCTCTCTTTCACTCGTTGCAGTCGCACACCGCACGTAGTGTTGCCCTCTCGCTTGCTGAATGTTTTAAATTTAGTTTTTCTGCACTTGCTTGTAACCCAAATTTCGGGCAGTTCTTCGTTTTTCCTTTTTGGTGGCATATCCATTTGAATCTTATATAAGATGCAGGCAACATTTTGCTCAAACAATGTCAGGCAATGGGGTGGCAGAGAAAGGGTTACAGGGTCAGAGAGGGAGAGAGAGAGAGACGACAGAGTACACCTGAAGTTAATTGCACAAAAAGTCGGATTTAATTTCCCAAGTGAAGCGAAATCTTGGCTCAATTAAAGCTCAGCTTTGGCAGGCGGCGGCACCAGATGAAAGGCACAACAGAAATACATACAAGCGATAAAATAACAATTTTAGTATGGAAGAAAGAGAGAGACAGAAAAGACGAGCAGCACTTGCAATTTGAGAGATTCAAAGCAACAAAAACAATCCCCACACACACGCACACAGGCACACACACGTAATCACTTGACCTTGCACGGTTTTTGCAATACAAACAAAATATATATATATATATATGTAGCGCATAGATACAATTCAAGCATGTGTAGAGGTAACAGCCAATTGCAATATTTTCGTGTAAAAATAACGAACAGAATAGAATAGAACAGAACAGAACAGACTTTTATATAAGCCCACACACACACACACTAGGGGCGAACTGCAGCTGTGTGGGTGTGTATCTGTGTGGGTGATGAAATAACTGCAATGCCTCCGCCATGAGGTCGATTTTTGTTGGCTTTTCATACACATACGTATGTATATATAGGGGCAACACACACTCACTTTGATATAGTATGTGTATGGCCGTGCCAGTATGTGGGGGGTGGATGACTGAAAAATGCATTTGACACAGAAAACAGAGCACAGAGCAGCAAACACAAACATATATCGAACAGATAATGTCATAGCCCAGGCAAATGTTGAAGAAATATTGACTCTCCTCCCATGATTGCAGCTATATCTGACATATATTACATGATTCATGGACCCCCCACATGATAGACCGCTGATTGATTTGAGGCACAAGGGGGCACACATTTAGCGAGTCGCAAAACCAGTTTGAAGGCCTTCAACTTCAAGCTACAAAAGCCATAGAAAAAAGTTAGCCAAAGACAACTTTGATACAAGAGAAATCTCCGTAAAAGTGTGTTCCAAACAAAACGAAAACATTTCACACAAATATGTGTATATTTAGCATATCAAATTTGATAGCTATATGCCATTGGACTTTGTAGTCGGCTCTTTTTGTTTAAATTATATATTGTATATAGAACACAGAACTTGGCCCAGGAAATTCAGCTAAATTTGAATTTGGAATTTGAACTTTAACTGATATCAGCCGTAGACAGCGCCAGACAGAGACCATCCGAAGCACGTCGACTGTCATGAACAGATATCGTTATGACATCATTGCCGGCGTCATTTAGTGATGGATCATTAGCTATATACAACAATGTACATATGTACTTAGTCAGCGTTTATTTGAAAGTAGCTTGAATAATCTCTGAAATGTACGAGACGAGTCGTATTTAGTCGTTTTGCTGATAAGCCCTGTCTAGCATTCCTTTAGCTTTTGCTTTTTCTTTTTTGAATGAATCACGTGTTTTAGAAGATTCGTTTGGGTTCCCAGCATTCGAAAGTTTCATAGTGTTTAAATATACATTCGCGCTCTTTAGGTGTCTTTTGTTTCGAAAGTTTGCTGCCAAAAGGCGACCTTCAGCCCGGGCCGCAAGGTCATATGTGGAGGAGATTCCATTGCAGCAGCCTGCAAAACTATTCCAAATGGAGGTCAATCTCGACCTCCTGCAACGCGACTGCTCCTCCTCCGCCCCTTCGTCCTTCACAGCACAGCACAGCAGTTATGTAAAGAAGGAAGTGGGTCAGTGTTATGACCCAGATTCCACCATGTGGGGCGAGGGGAGGGGAATTCCCATCCTCCGCCTCATCCTCAGCCTCAGCCTCATCCTCGGCTGCAGTTTGATTAGTTTGAAATGTGTTTTTTTTGGCACCTTCAATAATTACAGCTGGATGGGCCGCTTCGGGCCGTGTCGCTGCCGGGCTATTGATTTTTGGTCGGGCAAGCCGACGCAGGCTGGTGGCCGTCAGTTATGCGCTGCTGTACTGTATTGTATATATAGTATAGCCAACCTAGATAACTTTGGCATGGCCCAAGAGTGTACGACTATAAGTATCTATCGGATACATAGCCACTGCCTGGCTGCAGTTCGCGAGCTTAGCCAAGGAGCCAAAAATAAAGATTCTTTTTGGCACTGGGCCAATATTGCAATGCACATTTAGCAAGGGATGAAAGAACGAGGGGGTTGGGCGGCTATACTGCAGGGTAAAATGAAAAGTGAAATGTTGCCATGCGAAGTGGAAAGAACAAGAACAAGAACAAGAGCATCTATCTATCTATCTATATCCACATATCTATATATATTTGCCAGAGAGCTCTGACATTTATTAGTTTGCTGCCCCGTAAAACGAAGTCGTGAAGTGCTCTATAAATATGACCAAAATGCACTCGAAATGACAAATTTATGGCCAACTGCATAACTCATCTATTGCCCACCTCTGACCCATCGGCACCCACCTCCTCCTCCACCCTTTCTGTGGCACATTGAATGCACACTTGTGTGTCACTTCGCTTTGCCACTTATTACATCACCAAGAAGGCAAACGGCACGATACGATACGATAGACTTTGCTTAAGGCCTTTACCGATTTGGGTCAACCTGAGCCTGCCAACAAATCTTCACATACATACACGCACACAGCCAACACTTACACTCTTTGATATCAGGTTTTGTCGATGGGTCTTTAGTCCTAGTCGAAGTCACTTTTGTTGTTCTTAGCCAAACAAAAGTTAAAGTTAAAAGTTAGAGGCAGAACATTAAAGATTTAAGTGTGCCAGGGCGTTGACGAGTTCATTCATTACATCCCTTCATAGAGAAGCATATCTCCTGCCTTTCGTTGGTCTTTCCACTCTATCTCTATCTCTTAATCGTTCGGTCTTTCCAAAATATTCTCATTAGCTATCACGCCTTTGGCGCATGACTCAGTTTTTTGGCTGTTGTCTTTAATTTTAGACAAAATCCCCATAAAAACAACCAACAAATACCGCCTTATGCCTCTACAACAGTCGTCATTAGTTAGCTGCGTCAATTGTTGTTATTTATAAATGCTGCTGGAATAATCGTACATTGGAATACATGGAATTTCTCTTTTTTCCAGCTAAACACGAGCATACTTCCATATCGCAGTGGCTGTGCGGCTGTTGCTAAGCGAGAGCCCGCGAAAAATCATTCATAAAATTTGCGAAATATTTTGCCAGTCAGACAGACAGCACAAGGGTTGCCATTCTAAGCGTTTGTTTGTCTCCCTGTCTGGTCTGGCCTGTCTGCAGATAGAGCACGGGTGGAATAGCAAACATTCCGCATTTGGTATTACGTATACGCAGCGTTCTCCATGCGATATGCGTTTCTTCTCTTTATTTTGCGCGTTTCTCAGATGATTGTGCGTGCCCGCGAGCTTTTGCTTCTACATACAGATATAGCTATACAGATATATATATATATGTATATATATATTGTAGATTTGTGTGTGTGTGTGTGTGTCTGTTTAGCAGATAATACGAGTGCCAGAGTCCGCGTGCGTGTTTTGTCACTCGGTCGCGCCGATCATGCGACCTACCAAATTGGTTAACGAGAGGGAAACACGTTCTTCTAATGAACACTTTTCATTGAGTGTATTTGTAGTTTGTTGGAGAGTACGTTGGGAGTTTGGGAATATTCTGTTTCTGCTTCTTTTCTTTACCCCCAAAATCCATTTTCCACCTCTTCGAGTGTCTGTGTCGGTGGCTTGTTTTGCATTTGCAAATACTTTTTTGGCCAAGTCAAACTGTAATTTATCTAAGTAGCGTTATGGGCCACTTCCGGTGACGACAACACTTCTCCGAAACTTTGTTGGCAGTGGCAGCTTTGATGACCCAGATAGTGGAAGTAAACGTGTTGTTGTTTGGGGGGGGGAGGGGCAGATACGTGGGGCACGGGTCGGGGCTTCATAAAGTGCTAATGAAAAATGCTCAGCATTTGCCTAATGAAATTATAACTGAGCCACTAAGTGCGCCATAAAGAGGAGAGAAAAGTGGTGGGGGTATGGGCTGGAGGCAGGAGGTAGGAGGTAGGGGGGCTGATGTTTTGGGGCATTTTAGAAATTTTTCGTGGCATAGAAACCAAAACCAAACACATGGAAACCGCATTTCGTTGCTTTTTATTCAGTTAACGCTTTTTAAGCTCATGAGCGAGCCAGCTTTTCATTTATCGATACACCCCATACACACACCTACACCACTCACACAGCACACAGCACACACTCACGCAGAGGCACACGCACACGCACACAGCGACTGTAATGAACAATAATTTATTTAATTGACCGAGCTCTTGTTCTTTCGAAATTAGAACACACACACAAGCACACACAGAGACACTCAAGCACTCTGTTTGCTGGCACGCGATTAAAAAAACTGAATGGTTTACACATACTCGTATTATGAATTTTTATAAGCAGAAACTTTTCATTGGCTGTCAGTCGTCTTTCCAAAACTTAGTCCACATTTATACACGTATGTGGCATCATTCCCTTCGTTGCCACAGATGACGCACCACGTGTACCCAGCGTGTGTTTCAACAGTATTTTTTGGTTTTTGTTTCTTGTAAATTGCAAAAATTATGTTACTTTTCCCGTCCAACAAATATGGATTTTGTTTTTAATTTGCTGCTTTTCTTTTCTTGTTGTTTGGTTCGCTTTTCGTGTCGTTTCTTTTTGTTTATTTTTTTTTGTTAATTTGAGCCCAATGCCTGCTCAATGTTTGGCCTCGTTTTGGATTTATTTTGCCGCACCCCGAGAGTCGAGTAAAAGGCAGCCATGCAAGTCGAGATCGAAGGCTGCCTTTGGCAGAATACAAAAAACGAATCTTTGCTCCAAATAACATTTGGAACTGTTCGGATGGGCAGGGGATAAATGGTGAATCAAACATGCTGTGGGAGTCTTCCCCGCCCCCCCACATACCGACTGAGTTGCCTGCACTTTGCATCGTGTACATTGTACATATATCAGCCTATAATCGTCTTTCCTATCTTATCTCCTGGTCAGGGCGGGGGAGGGTTCGGTGTGGGGAGCAATTCATGTTTTCCGCATGGATTTAACCGGTGACTGATGGGCCCCCGAACATACTTAGTGGGAAGAAACGACATTTTTTGTGACATACAAATAACTTGTATAACCGATCACCGATGGGCAATCAGCGATCCGCATCGACCCACTTTCCACCAACGGAGGGGCCTTATCGGCTCCGCACCTTGGCACCTGCGATTGCTTATCACTCATTTTCGATGGGGGCTGACATGGGTATGGGTGTTTCCGTTTTGGTGGAGCTGTTGGAGCTGATCGCGCACACAAATCGCTGGTGGTTCATTGCACCTTCTCTCGCCCACATGTTCAGCTTTATTCTGCATGAGTTTCAGTTTTGTTTGGTTACTTCTTTGGTTGACGTTTTCTGTTAGTTCGTGTTCCCTCGTATCCCTTCTTTTTTTTTCTGTTCTGCCAAATCCAGTAACAGCCGCAGGAAAATCCACTGACTGCCAGAGTCGCTGCCACGCCCACGCCCACGCCCAGACTGCCTACGCGACCGCGACGGGCTCAACATACATTTTGATAGTATTCTGTTTTCAGTTCAAAACAAACGATTAAACGATAAACCGATATATGCGATAACGATAAACGATTAACTGAACATGGCAAAAGCTAAAGCAAAAGCAAAAGCATCCTTTGAAGGTTTTGGGTTGCGTGTCAGGAGTGCATTTGCACTGAAACATTCTGAAGCTTGTAAATGCACTATCTGGTACGACATTCCAGAACGTACAATCTTCCCGAATGCAAGACAAATATGCGAATAACAAAATGAAATATGCAATTTTTGTGCTAGTGTGAAACAATTTCTCAAACTGATTTATAATTTACAACTACAACTAAATAAGTTACTCTAAGATTTACACACATAATTGTAAGAGATTTTTATATTCAATAAATAAATGAAATAAAAACGAATTGTCTTCCATGAAGAATCGTACTCCTATATACTTTGTGGTTTTATTTCACTCAAGGGTACTTTCCATTTAGTGAGCAGCCAACAGCGATGGCTCCATATACTAGCCATATATAGCCTTCATCTTCAAGTGGTTTGAACTATGACACATGTAGCTTAGTCAAGCTTTCGATGACCTTGAATACTCCAACTCTTAATTGGAGCAGCTAGCCATAATTAACATAATAACCCCATGGCATGTGGCAACCCACTTGAAATATATATTTAGTCCATTAACCAAAGTTACCTGAGCAGAATTGGATCTTTTAGGGAGAGCATAGATCACAGCATGGAGGGGAAATAGCTTTAACAATCCCCAACTCCCTCCATATAGTATTCCAAACATAATCTCTACTTAACGGCTCGATAACTAAAAGCTAATATTGCATATTTTACAGCGAACGAACACCCAGCGAAAGCTTTCAAAACGCAACGTAGCATAAAAACCAGCATAGAGGGAAATCCCCCGAAACGGCAACCGCCCGCCCGTTCCGTTCCGCTCAGTTCATCGCAAGCTACACCAACACCAGCCAAAAGATGGCGTACCGCAAAAGCTTCGCACCGAAACGAAGCGGGTGAGAGAGGAAAGAGATTTGTTCGGTGTTTATGTTTTGAATATACCCACCACATATACCCTGTTCAGTTTGAATGCCACATCCTAAATGAACGAAATTCGAAAATCGGTTTCACCCAAATCAAATCCAGAAAATTCAATTGGCTATGCGCTTTGGCAGTGTGGTTAGCTGGTTGTGTAGCCAAAATATTGCCTTTGACCATTCACAGCCACTATCTTCACTGCCGCCGCGACAAGCCATAACAACGATAAGCTACATAATCGGGGACTTTCCCGGAAACAAACGGATCTAAATAAATGCTTCACCCAAATGCTGTATGGCATGGCATGGAGATTATTGCGGCGAATTCAACGATGTGTGGATGTGTCGTGTAGCATTAACATAGCACTAGAGATGGGAGCGCTACTCACGGAAGAAGAACACGCACGGAAGCTTATTGAACGTCACAGAACCCATCACGGTCTTACAAAATTCTTTATTTTATCAATACTATACTCGTATATCTATGAAGTGATTACAATTTTGTTTCTTTGTTTTTTGATTGGTTTACGAAACGGCTGCTTGCAGTTCTGTCCAGGATGTTGCATGGAGAAACGCCACAGCCATGTCCAATAAGCGATGGAAACGAAATTCAATCAACATTATCATCCAAGCAGCAGAATATGTTCACGCATTTATAACAAACTTCTCCATTAACTGTAGAGCTAATATGTATATAAAATTGCACAATGTGAGAAGCCAACAAAGCCTTAGAGAACCCCAATTCAGTGCACCCCATGAGGATGTTCCAACGTAGTACTGTTCCGACTTGAACCCTAGTTTCAGTTGGAAACTTCCCCCACATGCAACGAGTGATCCAAAGTAAATGAAGACCTTCGCTAGAATTTCGAATTTGAAAGAAAATTCAGTAAAAGTTCGCTTGGGTTTTGTTTTGATGTTTTTCTTTTTGTGGTTGGTTTTATATATATATAAATTTTAATTTAATAAAATTTACTTGCTATATTTCTATTCTTTATAAGTTCATCCTCATATAAATAATAATTTTAAATCGCACATTTTGTTCTCATTAAATTTATATTATTATGTTTTGTGTTTATGTTTTTTATGCAGTTTTTGTTTGTTTGTTTTACTCGTATTTAATCTGAATTACACAACATTACTTTTATTTAGCATTAGCTTTATCTTTACCTTTATCTGTACCGTTATGTTAACCATCCTTATTCTTCTTCTTCTCCTTCTTCAAATGAATGTTAAAATGTGTTTTGTTTTGTTTTGATTTTCTTACATATTATTGACACTGTTCTTCAAATAAATGGAACTATTCCATTCCGTTCTTCTGTTTTTGCTTCTGGTTTCCGGTTGCTTTTGTTTCTTGTTCTTAGATGGGTTTGCATTCTGGTTTATGTTTTTTTTGCTTTACATTTTGTATGTTTTTCATATTTTATTTTGTTTTGTTGTTGTTTGTTTTCCGTTTGCTTCAACTAATTTCAATTACTTTAGTGGCGCTCCCATTATTATGGTTTGCTCTAAATGTTTACCACTTCATGTTGATGGGATTGGATAGTGTTCAATGTTCGGCGCTGTTTTGTGGTTGTTGTTGCTTGGTGTTTAAATAATTTAAGAGTATTCAATAGAGGACTAAGTTAGTATACGCGTTGTAGGTTTTGGCAACTAAATTATAAGTATACATATTCATAAAACAAAATCAAATTCAATGCAGTTCCCTCCAAATGTTCCTTTGCATGAGCGAGCGCGTGCATGAGAGTATGTACGTATGTATGTATATTCGTGAGTGGCGTGTGTGTTAATAATAATGAATAAATACAACATTATACAAATAAGAGAGGATTTTCCATGTTGTAACGCACAAAAGAAACAATAAAACGCTGCAGAAGCACAACTTGCGCACTCGCCTCCAATTCCCTTTTGTTTGTGGTGGCTTTAGTCTGGAGGATGGCTTTTACACTTGTAAACTAAACAATAATAATACAAAAATAATGATGTTTAAAAAAAATGAAAAAACTGCTGGGCGATTTAGTTGGTCTGTTCGCACGAATTATACACAAAAAACTACAAACTTAAAATAATTACTTAACCAAAACACACACAAAATATTGCAATTATTGTTCTCCTTTTTAATTACAATATTTATGCATACAACTAGAAACGAAACTCTTCAGGTTGACGGGAGGGGCGCTTTAGAAGCGAGGCTCATCTCCGCCGACTTTCATTTTGCAAAAACTACGCTAATTGCCTGAATCAGGGTTTAAGTTTTAGTTACATGATTAAATTTCCTTTTGTCTCGATTCGTTTCGCATGATAATAATTGCTTTTGCATTGGTTTTATATTCGTACATAAATATAATTCATTTTTGTTCATTCATTCATTCATTTTGATTGTTATCGAAGCAAGGTTAACTCTCAATTAAAATTATAAGCCTAGCCATGAATTTTATTTAATAACTCTTTTGTGTATAATTCGAACTGTGTGTGTGTATGTATATGTGAATGAGAGTGGGTGTGGGTGTTAGTATATGCTGTTACAATTATTACATATCTCATGTATATTTAATTTATGATTTCCTTTTTAGTTACTCATTTAGTTTCTCTTCTCGAACATGTTAGTAGCGGATGTTGTTGCCTGTAGATGTTGTTGTTGTTTTGTTTTTCAGTTTATGTTGTTGTTGTTGGTATTGGTGTTGTTGCGGTTGTTCGGTAATGAGAGGGCGACGGCGACTTTTAACGATATAGACATTAATATTTATTCCTCTGCCCTCTGCGCATACAGCCTAGTTTCGAACGTTAATTTACTCGAACGATGCGGCCATTTGTGTTGTTCGTGATTTTCCCTTTCTCCGCCTAGGACGTGCCATTGACCAGACCTTCCTTCTTGATGTTCTCCGTCAGCTGCTGTTGCTGCTGCTGCTGCTGCGGGCCGACTTGCTGATCCGTGTGATTGTTGCTGCGGTTTTTGTTGTTACGGCGCGGTTTCGACTGCTGCTGCAGTGGAGCTATTTGCTGCTGCTGCTGCAATTGCTGCGCTGCCTGTGGCTGCGGTGGTTGTTGCGGCGGCTGCTGCTGCTGTGCCTGTGTGCCCGCCTGCTGTTTGTCGCTATTACGCGATGGATCCTTGGGCTTGCTCGTACCGCTGGCGGTGTTCGCATTACCAATGCTGCTCTGTTTGCTGTTTTCCCCGGCGGCATTCAGCGACGTCTTGCCCGGCTGCGCCGTAGTCTGCTGTGGCAGCTGTTGCGCCTGCTGCTGTTGTGGTTTGATGCTGTTGTTGGCCACCGCACCGTTTGCTGTCAGATCGAAAGGATAAGGCTCCAGGATTACATCATTGAAGGGATTACATCAAGCTTTACTCACTGTTGCTGGGCCCGTTGTTGCTCTTCTGCTTTCTGCGCCTTCTCGAGCTGCCCTCGTACGACGAGTTGCTGTCTGCTGCGGGAAGAAGGGGGAAGAAGATGTGATTTGTGAGCATTTCGACTAGTAATTACGAAATAAACATTGAGATTGAACCATCAATTGGTTAATTGTGTTTCATTTAACCTACCCCTCTCCACACTGCTCACTTCGCGCGTCTCTCGCACCTCCTCGGTGTGATTGTGGTGCTGATAGTCTCTGCCATTCTGCTGCTCGTTGCGTGGCGGCCGGCGATTGATGCCACCGCGACGGTTGTTGCCGGCGCCACGATAGTTGCCAGTGCCGTCACCGGCGCTGCCACCACGATCGTTGTTGTAGCCTCGCTGGTCGCGCTGATGGTCGCCGCGGGAGTTGTAGTCGTCCTCGTCGCGTCGATTGTTGTGATAACGCTGGTTGAGGCCGCCGTTGCCACCAGGACCGCCGCCACCGCGACCACGACCACGACCGCGCTGGCCGCCGCCACCGCCGCGCATAGAGCGCACCGACTCAATATCGCTACTGTAGCCGCGCTCTGAGCGCCTTGAGACGGGGAAGCTTGTTGTGGAGCCCATCGAGGATTCCTGTATGGCTCGCAGCTGCTGATCGATCTCCATTTTCTCCTGACGCAGCTGTTCCACTTCCTGCATTTGGCCAAAACAATGTATGCTCAACAATTGCTTAGCACAAGCATCCATTTCAGACACTCACCTTCAGATGCGACAGATGATACTCCAGCAGCACTTTGGCATTCGCAATGCTCTCCACGGTGCCAATGAACACAAAGGGTACATGCGCCGGCGCACGTGGGATGTTCTGATCCTGCTCGTCATCGCCAGCGATCTGTGTGTGTGTGTGCGTGTGTGTGTGGATCATCGACGAAGGAGGCGTGGGACAGATTAGGTCTGGGGCTCTTTGCTAGCGTACAATACTCACAGCACTCACCTTGATTCGAAACACGCCGCTCTTGTCCACAATCTCTTGAATGATGCGACCATTCTTGCCGATTACCTTGCCCACCAGCTCCCTGGGGACCTGAAAGAACTCCTCGGCATACTCGAGCATGGCGCGCGCGCGCTGCACTGACTCCTCGGTCTCGCCACTGATCTTGAATGTGCAGGACTTCTCCTCCAGCTCGATATTGGTGACGCCGACCAGCGTGCGTGCCGCCTGTATATTCGAGCCATGCGAACCAATGGCCAGCCCCATGAGATCGTCGCGCACTCGGAATTCCTCAACGTAATTCCTGTAACATTTACACAGTTCAGACAGTGAGAAAAACAGATCCAAATGTGTGGTTGCAAGCAGGACCTACCCTCGGCTCATCAGTTTAGTCGTTTCGAGCTGACGGGCAGCTTCTTCAGTCCTTTTCAAGAGCATAACCTGAACGAGAACGCAAAGTGGAATGGATACATTTCAGTGGAAGGTTGGGATGGGGCTGAAGGGAATGCAAGAGCGAGCGAACCTTCTGTGAGAGATTACGAAAATGCATATCCTTGAGCATGCTGGCGCGCTTCTGAGTGTGCTCCCATTTCGAAAG
Source organism: Drosophila lowei (assembly GCA_008121275.1). Taxonomy (NCBI): domain Eukaryota; kingdom Metazoa; phylum Arthropoda; class Insecta; order Diptera; family Drosophilidae; genus Drosophila; species Drosophila lowei. The sequence goes on from CM017777.1 coordinate 37,639,047, forward strand.
GACAATCAGGGCGGTGAGGTCGCGGTTGTAGTTGCAGACGCCGGCATCGATTGTGCGCTGAAACTCCTTGTGTATGCCATCCTTCTGGGCTCTGAAATGGACAAATAGGGCAAATGGCACACTATATTTTCTGCATTTTCTTGGTCCTATCTGAGATGTTTACTCACTCTTCGCGCAACTCTTCGGGAACGGGCAGCGTGAACTGGTAGAACGACTTGGCTGTGATTGGCGGATTTGAGTTTTTGGCGCGCAGTCGACCCAGTTCGCAGATCTCGGTGTAGGGTGTCTCGAAACCAATGTAGGCCACCGCACAGATGTCCGCTTTGAGCATTTTGATGACGGCCACCCACCAGCCGCAGGCCTCGCGCTCATTTGTGCGCGTAAACACCTCCACCTCCATGCCCTCTTCAAAGGTGGGCGCAGCTACCTCAACGGTGTCCTCTGGCGGCAGGCGTACGCTCACAAACGGATACTTCCTCACTTCGGTCACGCTGCAATCGGATCGGTTAATGGATGGGTGAGCGGAAGGAAAGCAAAAGAAAACCTCATTTAATTAAAATGCATTTCCCAAATTATGAAAAGAATCCGCAGACAGGTGTTTGCCAACGCCGGCAGAGACCAGACCAGACCAGACCGAAGGCAGCACGCGGCATCAGCAGCTGCCTTGGCTCTGGCGCTGACGCTGCCACTGGCAGAGGGCCAAGCGAGAGCAAGCAAAAAACCAGCAAAACAGAAGCAACAACTGTGAGAACAAGAACCATTGTGGGGGTGGGTGGCAGTACAGCAGTCTGGCAGTCCGGCAGTCCCGATTCCCGCCACGAGACACAGATCGCAGATCGGAAATGCCACACAGACGACAAACAACAGGACAGGATAGTGGGGTGCACCTAATTTTAGATCCAGCTGCTCTCAGCTCGAACTGAATCTCAGGCGGGAAGATGCGCGATGGAAGATGGACGAGACAACAACGAAATTAAACCCAAAAAATCGAACAACTTTCGTTCCAAAAATGTCACAAGAAATGCAGTGCTTAAAGAACTACAAAAACTATACCTTGCAGAACGATATTTGTATACACTTTCTATAAGAAAGTGTAATGTCTCGCTTTGTAGGAACAAATACAAATTAATCTCAAATTACAATCTAATCTAGAAGACCTTTACTCCAAGTAGAGGTTCTGCTGTGCCTCTGTATTGCTGATTCCAAGCCTATTTCTGTTAGGAACGATGTTGGTTGTCATTTGGAGATCCCTCGCGTTACAAACTGCACGAATGGAGCCTCACAACCAGGTTGGAAATAAATAAATATATATAAATGGTTTCTTTCCGCGGTTAAAAATAGCTTCGCCTTTGACGCTGGCCGAGGCGGCAGCAGCGCCGCTGCTTAGTGGCATTTGTCGCTCGCACTTGACAGTTCTGGCAGAGACGGCCGGCCTGGCCTGCCTTACGCCGCTTGCCTCCTGGCCGTTTGCTCTCTCTCCCTCTCTCTGTGCCACACACTACACAGTTATTGCCTTTGAAAAGCTGTCAGAGTGGGGCGGACAGTGGTGGACAGTCGTGGATCGCGCTGGTCATTCGGTCTGTCTGTCTGTCGTCAGTCAGCAGTTTATCGCCGCCAAGGAGCCTGCAGCAGCGGCGTTTAACAAATTGCGTCAAATTAAACATTTGCCAGACGCCGGGAGGGGCGCGCGTTGTGGCAGGAGCAGGACAGGGCAGCATACTCGTAAATGATGCGTGGCCGGCATCTCTAATTTCTAATTTCGATGCCAAAACGACGACCCTCAGCCTCAGTCGTTGGTTGTTGTTGTTCCTGTTGTTGCTCTGATTGTATTAATTGTTGCAAATTAGTTGGAAAATACATTTCACAAATTTCGCTCAAGCATTCGCACTCGCACTAGCAGTTGGAGTTGTTTTCGACTTTTTACTTACCCATCCACATCCACAAAGATGCCATCATCGGCGACAGCTGTCACATGGCCCTGTTTTTGTTGCATTTGCAGGTGTTGTTGTTGTTGGTTGTTGCATTGACGTAGCCGGGAACGAAGGAAATACAACGAACGTAGACGACACAGGACGGGCGGCACAGGGCAGGGCACGAGGTAGAGCATTGGTAAAACAGAGAGAAAAATGTGTGTCATTAATGTGGCCTATGCCTATGATATTTTTCATTTAGCTATATATAAATGATATTTTTATGATTGGCTGTTTAAAAGGCATTAACAATGCAAGATCGGGAAATTCACTTGCGGATAGGGCGTCGAACATTACGCGCCCTACGACCCATAGTTCATATCTATTGTTGTTACTATCGATATCCGGAAGTTATAAGCTGCAAGAACGCCATGATTTTCCCTGCAGCTGTGATGACGATGATCTTTTTTGTTATCTCGACGCTGCTGAATCATCGCACCGCCAAAAATTGTGAATTTGTTTGTTTACGAATCATCGGATCCAAAGGCAGAAGTATACAAAATATATTTGCGGTAGTGTTTCAGAAGATTTCGAGAAGGAATGCATGTGTACCAAGCCACAATCAATCGAAAATCTCGTGTTTAGAAAGGGAAATTCATCAAATTTGAATCGCGTCAATAGGCAGCGCAGTAACAGCGGTGCCAACGCCGACGCTAACACCCCCACGCTGCGCTGCAAGCAGCGGCGCCTGCGTCACTGTGCACTAGTGTGCGTGGTGAGGCGATGATGTCGAGAGACTCCACTCAACAAATGTTGCAGTTATTTATAGAAATAAAGCTAAAATTCACGAAATTAGAATCTGAGGCACACAGCCGCCATGGGGCAGGGCTCCCGAAAACTCCCTCTCCACACGGGGAACAGGCGACAGGCTGGGCCGAGACTTCTCTCTCCAGGGCGCACATACGCACACACACACTATCCCGCCAACCCCTCTGGCCCGTGGCTCACCTTGTAGTAGGCGCCATTTTCGAGCCGGACTTCCACCAATAGATCTTCCATGCTGCGGCTGCTCCTGATGGTACCACTAGTGAAGCAGTGGTTTGGGTTATTCTGATATCCTGATGTCCTTCCCGACTGCTCCTCCTCCAGCACTTACGCACGGCTTGTCCTAGCCGAATGCAGTTTGCTGTGCTTCCCGTTTCCCGCTCCTTCCTTGTTGTGGCTGTGTGGTGACAGTGACAGTGACAATTACAGTTCTCGATTTCGTTGCAGATGAGTTGATTCTCTTGAGTTTGATTCTCTCCTATAACAATTCCTGGTCCTGGATGCTTCCACTACTTTGTAATCAGTCTTTTCGCTTGCTTCTGCGGAGGTTCCTGGAAATCAAATGCAATTAGCAGAGGAACGCAACAATAAAAACAGATTTGACAGATATTTTGGTTGTATATACATATTGACAGATGCCGCATGATAGAGCGAGCGGCGGCCCAATGGCAATCAAAATGTTTTTGAAGTTATTTTGGGGCCAGCGCCAGAAATTCCTGGCTAAACAAAATGCAGCGACGTCGGCAGCACAGCACGCTTTTGCCGGCAGCGCAGCGGCGGAGTGCTTCCTCTTCCTCTTTGTCTTTCTTTTGTGTGTCTTCCACACCACCTTAAAAAAGCGTGTGCGGCGCGCTCTCCCTCTCACGCACGCACACCACCACAGCGGCAGAGCAGCAGCCGCAGTCGCCACCGCCGAAATGTTTCGCTCCGCTCGCCTTGTACGTTCGTTCACACTGATGAGCACGCTTTTCCAATAAGAATTTCACACACACACGAGCACGCACACACCCCTCCACGGCACATGCCGATTTTACATATCAAATTTACACATAATTCCACTCCAAAACTAGAACTGATACCCTGGGATGGTGGTGTAAATTCTATTTTACTATATTATCACTTCGTTGCGTAGCCGTTTTTCATCTTTCAGCTACTCCCGCTCCCTTTGGCCAACACACATTCATATTCGCCGCAGCCGCAGCCGCTCTGCTGCTTCTACTTCTGCCACCGCCGTCGTCGCCGCTGTGCAAAATTTTTTCGCTTTTTCGGTTCTTGCTAAATTTTCGAAATGGCCAAAGCGCCTGCAATACGACAAATGCTGTAAAGATTTGTTAACTTACGGCTGCCCGGCACTTTTATCCTTTGATTTCGACTGGCAAATCACTTTTAATGTTGCTATAAACTTTTGAAAATAGAAATATAACGCGTGCAGTGCTGCTTCAAATTTTTTTTCGGCTGCGCTGCGTTCTCTTCGTTTTTGCTTTACACGTCTTTCGCAGCGTTTGCATGTGACCGAAACTGAAATTTGAAAAAATACCACACAAAATTAATATTTTCAATGTGACAGAAAACTGAACAAACAAAAATCCCAAAACGAACGATACAATTTATCGCACTAAAATATCGATACATTAAATAGTTTAAATCTGTCATCCGCAGTTAGCAGGCGCAACATCGGTTTGATTTTGAAATCGAACTGGTCTTTTAAATAAAATTAAATGACCCAACAAAAATATGGATCGATTCCTAAGTTACCTAAGCTACATTGTAGGAGCTAAGAATATTTTGCTAGCAGAAATTTCATATCGGTTTCATACGAACATCAACCCTGACTTTACTCGCATATCTGACCCCATAGAGTATATCATGTATTTTATTGATCTGCGATCTTGCTCTGATTGATTTTAACAGGAGTTGCTCGCTTTGCGGCGCTAATTTAACATTTTAATTGAATTGTTCGCTCGTTGCCGATCCCATAAAAATCACATGTTCTCCGTTCTCCGCACTTCAATTGATTTCAATTCGATTTTAATTTGCAAAAATTCCCATCTGGCGCCCACCGATTGACACTTGTTCAACAAAACCCGGACCCGGACCTCTTACACACATTCTCGTTGGCCCTTTGCCGCTTAATGTAATTGTAACGACTATTGAGGTCAATCATTTGCACAATTTGTCACATGGGGGGTTCATTCATGAGCGCCAACCCCCACCCCCAATCCAATCGCGTGACGTTACCGGGCCGTTAGTCGACGCGCTTGTAGAATTTGTTTGCGAGTGTTTCTGTTGCTTTTTTCGCTATTCATAAAATGCATTCACACACCGCGCGGCGCTGATGGTGAATGCCTGATAAAAGTACGGTAGTAAAAGGTGCAGTGCATTGCTGTCTATTTATAACCCCATTATATCTGGGTGGGGACACTGAATATTTGGGATCGGGTCGGAAGAAACACACAAAACGAAAGACCCGCGTTCGAAAACATGCAATCTCGCTATTTGTTTAGCGACTATACATACAATATATCAACAAATTGCAACCATTTCATGGTCATACACTAAATTGGAAAGATTAAATCTTTTAGGGGCTAGATATGGATCTTCAAACATATATCTGCAGATGACAGCTACTGGAACACCCTGTACTCAGGGGCTCTTAAGATCAAACAAACTGCACCGTAAGAGGATTAAAGCAAATCCACTTGGAACGCAAAGCAGAGAAGAGAACAAGAATGTCAGTTTTAAATCTGAGGCTAATCAGCTACTAGGCTGATCATCGGGAGGCGATATGGCATCTATCTAGTTATCGGAGCGGGTTTCTTTTGTGTTTTGGTTTGGATTCCTGAACTGCACATTGGGCTGTGTGAAAAGTTTTAAAACCCTCGGCCCAATCTTGCCAGATCTGTCTTGGGTACCACTAGATCAAATTGTATCCGACAAACCCTGATGTTCGTGTGCGCCTGTCCATTGGGTAATTGAGGTAGTCGTCTGAGCTCTTGATCTAAATTAACTATGACCTCGATGTACATCTATACAGTAATGGAAAAATAATGGAAACATATGTTTTTCGTATTTTTCAAAATTTTCTTCAGTGAATATTTTTTTTTTTACGTTTTATAATTTCGATGGAAAGCGAATAAAGTAATGTAACAAAATATGTATAACAAAACAACAAGATTCAAAAATCTTTATGAACCAAAAATAATTTTTAAATTTTTCAGACTTGGGAAAAAAAATAAAAGCGCACTCAAATTTGTTCACATCTTGTTTAAAAATTGTTAAAATCGAATTATAGAGGCAACCTTAAATAAACTAAAGACAAAAGAAGAAGTACATATAATTTTTTGTGTAACCTTTGAGAAGTGCCATTCTAATTTTAGGGAAAAGCGATGTCACCAGATCGAAGGGTAAGAAATTTTTCCCTTCAGCGCCAATAATGGACACAAACTTTGATTGGAAAACAGAGTTTGCAACGCAGATGAGGCAGCATTCTCGACACCATCGCATAAATATTTTATAGAACAGAATTAACAGACAAGTCGATATACATATGTACAGGCAGCGAAACACTTTGTCCAGCGATAGGGATTAGCAGTTTAATAATCAATGTATGTACATATATGTACATATATGAATATCTTGATCTATGTGCATGAAACTTTCACAGAGATTTCTGCTGCCACCAGAATCCGAACCATTCTATAGTCGTATCATATGGCAGTAAAGTAAAATCTTTGACCCGCCTAAGCTATCGTTATCCCGCCCTTGAAAGCCTCTCCTCCTATGCTTAGAAGTGGACCGCCCTACAGCTACAGGGTATCAAGATCTGTGATTCTGATAGTCATAAATTGCCATTCGCGCTGACAGTAATTACTGTCAAGAGGCGATTTGTTGCGGAAATGCATTCAGATTTTGCCCTCTCACTCACCCAAAGAAACACTCTCACACACACACACCCCACTAATCCGGCTCTCTCTTTCTGTCCTTCTCCTTCGGCAGCTGCCGCCGTTTGACATTGACTTTTGTTCTGCCTTTTGGCACATTAACTGCACTTTAATGACGTCGACTCGACGTCGAAATGGTCAACAAAAGACAGCGACGACAGCAGCTGTGGCTTTGCTTCTCCTTTCCCTTTCTCGCGCACGGCACTGCAATTGCTTTCAACAAGAATTTGTCTGTTCAATTAGCATTTGTCTCTCTGTTCTGTGTGTTCTGTTCTGCTCTGCTCTCTCAAAATGCATATGGGTGCAACAATTGGTCTGCTCAGCACCACACACTTAATTAATATTAATTCTAATTCAAATTCAATTAACATTTCTGTTCAGAAATGTGTCAAAATGATTTGCTTGATCTTGATATTTGTGTGATAAACGTAAACGTTATATCCTGTGCTGCGCTGCGCTTCTCTCTTCATCTCTCTCTGCTTTACATCTGCAGGTGTGTGTGTGTGTGGGTGTGGGTGGGAGAGAGCGTGCGACCTGTGCCGTTTCTTCTCTCGCACTCTCATTTATGTTCTTCTACCGTTTACTGCTGTCAAATCACGCGAATGACGTTAGCTGTAAAAATGTGCCATAAAAGCAAAGACTCCTATGCAATGAATGACACAAAATTGTTTCGATTTGTTTTAAAAATACGCAAATTTTGGCATCAAGATCATTCGGAATTGTCCCCACGAGCACTACCGAATGCTTCAATCAAGAAGACGCTATAAGATCAATGATCTTAGATGCTTGGCAATACCGATCCACCAAACCTCCAAATTGGAAAAAAAAATGTATTACAGGCCCAAAGTCTATTGATTCTACCTATTGCGTCCATTATTGCTCTGAGTAACGGGTATCTTATAGTCGGAATCCCGCCCAGACCCACCATTTTCTACCTGCTTATCAATTAATCAGCTTCTAAACCGCGACGCTGACTCCGTCGTTGACTGCGGCGCTTGCTGCCTGGTTCGGGGATTGCAATTTTCTTCCCTCGCCTAAGCCACTATTGCTGTTTCGCGGTTGTGTGTAAGTTGTTGCTGCAGCTGCTGCTTCGGTGTGAGTTTGGGTTCGTTAAAATCTGCTCCATTTTATTGTCAACTTTTTTCGGGCGAGAGCGGAAAACGGAAAACCGAAAACCCGAAAAAAACAAACTAAATAAAGAGCACACCAACCTGAGTGCCATACGAGTATCGTTGCCATAACTCAATTCAATTCGCTTGCTTTTGGGTGTGTGAGTGCACATGACTATGTCGCATGGGTATGGGTGTGAGTGTGTGTGAGTGTGGGAGAGTGGGTGTATGCCAGTGTGTGTGTGCAGTGCCCGATGCTCGCATCGCTTTTCAGTAATCATTCTGTGCCTGACCGCTGCGGGTTCTGTTCTTGGCCCACCCCGAGGTTCCCAGTTATAAAAGACGCGTGCCGTGCCTCACTTTGATGGAGTTCTCTTCGAGACCGCAAAGGTTCAGTGTCCTGCCTGGCAGTCTCTAAACAAACAAAAATACAAAAAAATATTCCAAGTGAAACTAAAACTGAAAATAGTGTCATTGAAAGAGCATTTAAAGTGATATTACTGCAAAATATTTTACAAAATTAAAGCCGGGAAAATGCATTTCGTTACCTTCTCAATACTAGGTAAATTTCAAATTAAATATCTATTTTAATATCTTGTGTGGATTTACTACGTGTTAAACACCTGTGAGACATTCAAAGGGAATTGAATGGACTCCGACTTCTCACGGGAGTGATTAAACCAACGACTACCTCAAACCCGACTCAAAATCGGAGTTCCAATCGGCTATATGCATTGATTGCATTCTTTAACCTATGGATATCGAAAATGTCACGTCTTTGATCCGACACTAAAATTTCCACATTCGTCCGCACTCAAATTGTAGCTGCTTTTCATGCCGTTTGTTCTGTAATTATTTTGATCATTTGAGTTGATAAGATGCCAGATACTTGTAGTATTTTGTGGTCGTAAATTACAAATGGACTTTCGATGGGTCCCAGACTGGGGGAAGCGCTGATTGCCAGAGGAAGCACATAGAGAGATCTGCTGGGGTGGCGTAGATCAGGGTTCTTATTTGTATTTGTATTTGGTATCGGGCAAAGGGTTTTACTGTTTGTCATGTTCGATTGGGGAACTCCTTACTTACAATAAAATTATGAATCATAATACCCGAAATCAGTCCCCTAATGCCACATAGGTGAATCATCAGCAATAGGCCAGTGACCAAGCCAAGTGTTTATGATTACCACTTTGGGATCGTAAATGGCAAATCAACCGTTTATGCTATAAAATAGCCTACTTAGGAGAAGGGCTCCAATTTGTATATATTAACATTTACCATACATTCAGTTAAGTAACGCCAAAGACTTCTTCTTCTCTGCCTTTCCTGTCTTTATTTGTTCTAATTCAGTTTCCATATTTACTCAAAATCATTGCAACATTTATGTGTCACGTTCCTCATATAAGTCGATAAAACTCAGGGATTTTTCCAAGTGATTAATGCTGCCAATCATTCCAACATGTAATGCCGAGCTTATCAAAAAAACGAAGCCCATGCCATCAAAAACATTCTACTCGAAGCACTCCAGAACACTTCAGAAGAGTAGTGCTTTGGACACGGATCACGCGCCCAAGGAGATATCGGAATAAGAGGCAATCTATTGCGGGGGCCTTTGGAAAAAAAACCCATTTAATTCGCTTAACACCAGATAGCGGCAGAGACACAAACACTCGACGCATCACAGCGGTCATCCCGTGCGATGGGGTCACCGAAAGTCAAATATTTTGTAAATTTATAGCTGGGGGAAAAACTGCTGACCCAATCAAGATAATCAAAAGCTGGGCTATAAAGTACACGAGTAGTTTCAAGAAATCGTCCATCGATAAGATGCTAACTGTAGATTTACCACGTTGATTAGCGAATCGGAAGAGAGAGAAGAATGGGCCAGGGGTCCGCGTCTGAGGGCAATGAATATTAAACGATTAACTGGCAATTAACAACATTCGGTTTATGGATCTCTGCGCTATTCGATTAAGCCTAATCGATCCACTAAAGTCCAATAACCAGGCGCCACTGCCGCGCACTCCCAATCGCCTCCATATATTGTATGTACTCTATGTGTGTAGCGGTTAGCCTCTGATTAGCTGCGATTTCTGCCAAAGATATATGACAGTCATATGTTGGCGTGTGATTAAATGCGATTGATTCTAGCTTCTGGCTTCTGGCACAGTGGTTGTTCGCTCTGATTAGGGCAACCCCTCTTTGTGAATGACGTGGGTCCGAATCAGCTGAACACTCCCTCCCTCCCAGATGGGGCTCCATTCATTCCCATCGACAACCACTGAAGCGTTCTGCTGGGCCTTTCTGGCTTTGTCTGGCCGATCGAAAGTGAAACTGCAATTTACAGTGCGAGAAGATCAGCGAAAAGCATTCGTGATAGCAGCCGCTTCCTACTTAATACTGTATGCTGATGCGACTGAACTTTTGTTTACAAACATCTTTGGCCTGTGCTGGCACTCACTATCTCCGCTATTTGTTTTCAACTCTTTAATCAACTTCCTTTCGCAGTCTTCCCCATGCACTCGCACTCTTCGGGGCCCAAAGTCCGTTAAACCGCCTAATGGATGGAAATTTTTTAGCCCACTCTCACAATCGATCATCCATGCACCAAGCCCTAAAGCAATCAAAACAAATGTTTATGGTTAGCAATCCAGACAAGCGTCAGAATGTTAAGGCAATTCATAAAAACCAAAGTTTGGCCCTCTGATTAGGCATTCTCTGTGATTTATGTGCCCGGCTACAGTCACCAGGCAAGGCAACAGATTAGATTATTTTCTGTATTACATTGGGAAGTTCTTCTTCCAATAAAAGGCGAAGAATTATCCATTCTCTAGCATGAAAATCTCTTTGTTCGGTTTCAAAAGGAGTACCGACATTATATTAATTTATTTATTATAAATTTTATTAGCTGAAAGAGAACCCCAACCAATTCCAATTATCTTCCTTCACATGACCAGCGGTATATCAGAGCTTATCACAGTATTCACACGCCTCCCTAAACGATACAATGACAATAGAATATAAAACCCTGCGCACTCCCGAAATTTTTTATCGGTGGGGAATATATCTTTGATTATAGGGCTCAGTAAAACCTATATAAAATTCAGTCTGGAAAATCACTGAGTGCTCTCAATACGGCAGTGATTTGACAGAAACACACACGAGCAGAACTATCGTCAGAGACAGAGTCTTTATCGCCTCTGCTGAGCTGTGCGAAATCGTTCCAATTATACGAGTATTTTAGCTGACATGGCCGAAATGCGGTTATAAACAGTCGAGACAAGTCAGGGTAATGCCACAGCCACTTGACGACCAGCGGATGACGAACAGCAGCCAGCCAGAGACAGTGCAACATGATGCAGAATTCCGATTCTATTCCAGTCAGTTTCGAGTGAGATATTTTCATTTGACGCTCTCAGCTGTTCGGGGTGTTCGGGCTGTTCGGGGGTGTCTAGGCATTTCCCTTTTCCAATGGCCGTTGTTTGTTTTGTGCTGATTTTCACATGATTATCCGTCATTTGCATTGCCCGTATGCAATTACAGTTTTGTTAACTTTTACACCCCGGGGTCTCAAATTACAGAAACACTATTCCCATTATCAACTATCAAAGTTTTATCCACTCAAATGTAATTGTCCGAGCTTTGCATGTGCAAAAATTTAATTGCCATTTAAGTTGTTGCTCGAGTTTTGTTTTTCATTTTTCCACACGGAAAACACTTCGGAAGCGATCAAGATCCAGTGATTCTTTCAACATTTCCCTTTTGGCGTTTGATCTCTCGGAAAATGCATTAAAAAAATGTTATATAAGCGCATGATACGCGCATTCGGTCTTGTGATCATTTCTTTATTAAAATTCAAAATGAATTTTATTGCTTTATTATCCATCATTCAGTACAAATTCAAGCAGTGTGCCACTCAAATCTCTAACTACACTGTGCCTGCTTACCATGTGCACACGAAAAAATATTAAAAACTCATTAAAGTTCCGCGCAGCAGAGGCCGTACAGAATCGAAAAAATAAAATATTAGGTTCTGTCTAATCGCAAACAAATGGCATAACTTGGAAATCTTTCCCTCTGAACCATTGCGTCACAGGGCGACGGCGACCCAAGAGACCACTCGTATACTATGCATACATCAGCCGATGAACACGTTCCCCGGCAAAAAGTATATTAATATATTTATACTGCCTGGGGGTTTGTATATAGTACTCAACTTTCACAGCTGCCGTTGTCGTTTGTCGCTTGCAGGGAAAACTTGCAAAATTGTCAAACAGAGAGCATAAATTTTCCGAAGATTAGAGACAGAGCATGGCCATAAATTAACCGAGTTGTTTGCGGACTTTTTATTAACCCATTAATGCTGGTTATGTCTCCATAAACACATACACTTGATCACAGATCACATTGGTCCAGAGTTATGCTGATGGGTCAGTGCTTTTTAAATACCCAAATGGATCGTAAAAATTTGCTCGGGCCGCACGCATAAAATTGAGTTGATATTTTGATGTGCAAACGTCAAAATGCTTTTAGCCAACAAAAGAAGGAGAAAGCCGCAGTGGACAAAGAAATGATTTTCGTCCGATTTTTGTACAGGTTAATGAAACATTAATGCCATCGGCAGCAGCAGCAGTTGATTGAAATAAAATAATCGCGTTTATATATAGAATATATGCACAATATGTGGTTGAAATCATAAATTTCACGTGTATTTTTAGCCCCATTCAAGTGCAAGGTGCTGTCGTCTGCTGACGCTGCCAAAAACACTATATAGATTCACCCTCTGACCGTCTCACTGTCGCCCGGTTCCTCTTTTTGCTTTTTACCCGAACTTTTATGGGCCCCAACATCAGACCCAACTGCAGGTTTTAGTGTGTTCGGCCCTGAGCATTCCGAGCGACATTGTCGGTCAAGTTGAAGTTTACACGTTTTGTAAACGATTGCCATTAAAACGTTCCCATTTGCACAGTGCGTATACTTGATATTTAATGTATGTGACAATCTCTCTCGCATTGCAGTTTGCTGCTCTCTGGGACTCAGCTGGGCCAACGGGTGGGGCTATCCGGACTTGGACGACAATCGGGATGCGCGTAAGTAATGCCAATCTGCAGCCATTCAAGTTTATTCGCTAAAATTACTTAATCAACGCCAGAGTGGCCCCCGCTTTTTGTTATTGTACGCGGGAGTAGGTTACTCGGCCCATTTCCATTGTCAAGTGCTTTGCATAGACACATAGAGGAGGTCTATGTATATTTATTCGCATATTCGCATACGGTGGCCATTTGTGTGTGTCCGGGTCGGGTCACTTAACGGGCACGCTCCGGGCTTGAGTCGGAGCTTAGTTAAATTGCGCCAAATTGCTGGGTATGCAAATTGGACAGAGTACGCGTATATCGTGAATGATGATCAATTTAGACCAGTCTGACTTTCAAAATTCTGCGGAAATTCTACCGAATTTCGGGATAGAGTTATTTCCAATTGTATGAAATTTGATTTATGAGCATTTAATTTCTAATGAAAACTGTCGGAAAGTTGAATAATGGAAATGGATTTGCTTTTCGTTGTTTCATTGTTTCATTGAAATTTGGACATTGATGTATTGCTAATTCCTGTCTGTTTCTCTCGTCCATACAGCGTTTCCCGATTGGGGCGGTCTGTGCGATAGTGGCAAGCGACAGAGCCCCATCAATCTGGCGGCCAAGTGGTCCCTCCGAGGCAAGTTCGATACATTGAAGTTCCAGAACTACGGCAACCACCAGAAGAATCTGGAAATGGTCAACAATGGCCATTCAAGTGAGTGGAGTGATTCGAGCACTGAATAGTGCCCTAACAAAAATGAGTTCTTTTATAGTACAAATCGATGATTTTGATAATGTGCTGATGCTGCACGGTGGCGGCTTGGGGCACGAGTACGAGCTGGAGCAGATCCACTTGCACTGGTGGTCGGAGCATACCATCAATAGCGTCCGATACCCTCTGGAAGTGCACATTGTGCACCGCAACAGGCTCTATCCCAACATGACGATAGCGACCAACTTTCCGGACGGCATTGTAGTCCTCGGCGTGCTCTTTCATGTTTCGAATACACCCAATGATGCCATCGCCTCCATCATCAAGAACCTGGAGGACGTGAAGGCCTACAGTCGCGTCAACAAGCCCGTTACGGTGGCCAACTCTCTGGCGGTGGACGATCTGATGCCACAGTCTACGGGGAACTATTACACCTATGCTGGTTCTCTGACCACGCCATCCTGTGCCGAGGCCGTCATCTGGATTGTGTTCACCGAGACGCTTCCCGTCACCCTGGAGCAGGTCGAGCAGTTCAAAGAGATCGAGTACTCAGATGGCAAGCAGTTGCACAACAACTTCAGGAACCTGCAGAACCCTAACAACCGAGCCGTGGTCCTGGTCGAGGCTGATGAGAATCGTTCAGGCGCCGCAGCTGGACGCACGGCATCTCTCGGCCTGATCCTGCTCCTCGGCCTCGGACTGGCGGCCCAGAAGTTCGTCCTGTAGATGCGGGCCGGAGCTGAGCTGAGCTGAGCCGAGCAGAAAGGAGAGAGGAGAGATGAGGAGCAGCCATAGACATACTCGTACCAAAGAATGCACTGAAGCTCTCAGTGTAGCTACAACGAATTTCTTGAGAAGATATCCACGACAGGGAGACGCAGAGACGCAGAGTTAAAATACTCATTAAGTATAATTATAATGCAGAACAAGTCAGCTAGTCAGCTTATGTTAGATTCATCGAGTGCAAAGTTCACGAAAATATATAACAATCGCAACAATCGCAATAAAACCAAAAACATTTTACACACATTCCTTCGATTGGTATTCTCTGAAAGTCGACCACTTGAAAGTGGCCGCCCGCGTGCCGACAGCCTATTTCGCTGAAAGTTCAAATCGATGACCAGTAAACCTTTATGGCCAGGTATCCGAAAATAGACGGTGAGCCAATGTGTTCTTCTGAATATATTATTTTATCACAAGACCCCAGCTGTAGTTTGCTCAGTAATCGTATTTTTACGACCATTGGTCAGTTTGAACCCCCAAAATGGTGCTGGTCAGAGGTGGGTATAAAAAGTGTTATGGCCGAATATAATTCAGAAATCACTGATAAGTGTTTCGTCTGCTGACCAATTGCGTTCCCTGATAACACTAATTGATATTGCAATGATGCAAAATCACACAACAACAAAAGCATCAAGTTTTTATATCAACTTTATGGACTTTATGGCCTATGTCGTCGGTTAAGGCATTTGATTTGGGCTTATGGCTGACCACACTTCATCATTGTTGTTCATTGCGAAATGACACTTGAACGCACTTAATGTGATTGGGGCCTGTGTGTCCGCTGGGCTATTGAGTTATTGATGGGACAGTAATCACTATAAACTGCATGCACAAGCTCTGAAAAGCAATCTTATCTACCCATATATGGGTTCCATTTCCAAAGCAAGGTAAAGGGAGTTGTAAAGTAATCGGGGTGGAAGATTATTTTCAGAGTGTAACACAGGTAATTTAATACTTGAAGAGGATTGCCTCTTCTATAGATTGCCTTTGGTACAAATGGACTTTGTACAATCAGAAAGTAACTAGAACAAATTAAATACAAAGGAAGAAATACAGAGGATAACAGGATATCTAATAGAGCGTTCATTAATTAGCAGAATTTGATAGCTGCAAATGGGAAATATAGAAATATTAAATAAAACATATCAATATCATATCATAACATATCACGATCGATCCCAAGCTGTTTTTGGGGAACACAATAGTGCTTTCATGTAGGTCTAAAAAGTGCTTCGCTAAGAAACTCTATCTTAACATATTTTCGAGGCAAAAGATTAACCCGCGACGCCTTGTAATAATGCAATATAATGGAAGCAATTAATTTTAGTAAATTGTAATCGAAATACTTGTTCAAGTACTTTTAACTAATCGGTGGCAGTGATCAGATTAGGTTTTCCATTTTTCTGTTCTTTTAAAACAAGCACTTCCAACTAATCGGTGACATAGATCAGATTGGGGTATAATCATATTGTTTTCTTTAGAGCAATTTCATTCGTAAACTCAATAGATTGATAGCATTATCACGGGGTGATACGGGTATTTGTTTCGAGCTAGATTTTGTATAGAGTGGGGTAGCCTTTATTCTTAGGTCTTATCCTTTTCAAAAGATCTTTGTTGTTTGTTTAATCTTAGCAAAAAATGTTTACTAATAAAACAATCCATTTCTGTTGCATACTTTTTGGAACAATACATTTTGCTTTTCGATTAATGCTGTATTAGTATTTCAAAATAAACAATATTTAATATTTGAGCTTGACTATGTTCTCATGGGGTTGACAGATTAACAGGAACTTAAGGACAGTCCGTTGAACTTAAAAAGTACAGAACCGAAAAGACTGCCTTGTGGGAACCGGT
The DNA here is from genome assembly GCA_008121275.1 of Drosophila lowei. NCBI lineage: Eukaryota > Metazoa > Arthropoda > Insecta > Diptera > Drosophilidae > Drosophila > Drosophila lowei. The sequence goes on from CM017777.1 coordinate 37,655,259, forward strand.
TGAATCTATTTTATGGCTGGATTGTCCTACCACCCACTGCATCGCCCTGTGACAAAGAATTCAGCGTTTCACAGTAACCTTCACATTTTATTATATCAAGGATAATTAAATGTACTTTCGTAGCACCCAGTTCTTATACTTTTATAGCAGCCAACTGAAGCTTTCATCTGGTTTTAAATAACTGAATAGGAGATACAGATCGTTTGAAAGGCCTGTTTAGCATCAAGGAAGAAAGGACAGCAGTGCAGTATTGATTCTCCAGAGCGGTGTGCCATACATCATTTTTGTTTCCTAAAGCATCCGACGTGGGGCAGCATGTAATTGGTAGCCGGACGTACCCCCCAAAAAATCAAACCCCTTCCCAAAAAACATTTGTAGTACATTTGTTTACCGAGAGATGACGCCACCTTGAAAAATAAATGTAAAAATACATTTCCCAGCCCCCAAATTGTTTCCTTTATTTGAGGCATACTTTGGGGCTTCGGCCAGAATTAATTTTGCGAATTTGGCGTAGAGCTAATTGGAAAGTTTTCTACCATTTTAATAAGCCACTAATGGATTTGTTGAAAACTACCGCCGCTAAAGTCTAAAAATAAAAACATGGCATTAAAAAAAAAATTCGGAAAAATTTTTAGAAAACTTCAACTTTGGCTCAATGCATCTTCAGGTACAGCCATTGTATTGACACGAATAAAAAATCTTGAGAAAGGTAATACAATTCCCTTTTTAATTCAATAATCCAATAATTTTGTTTCTGCACATGTAATAATGAATAAACATGAATGCACATATATCTGTTTTCTACTAAGAGCGCGACTATCTAAGCTAAAGGTACCCCAAAAATGAGTTTCAAAGAAGACGATCATTTGTAGTAAATGAGCACAGCAATAAGAGATAAGAACTGCATATTCAAACCAAAGATTTTGGCTGTATATTGCAAACTCTAAGTATGCGAATGGGATCTACTCATTCGGACCTACAACTTAATTTTTGTCTCGTGCAAAGTGTAAAGTCGCTGTGGCACAGTGTAATTATTTTGGGCCCATGTGCTGGATGTTTATATTATCTAATATTTAGGTTGATCTTTTTGTCTTAAAAATCAAAAGATGACATCACATCAAGTCTTGAAAGTCCTGTCAAAATGTAAAAGCCGGAAAATGAATAAAATGACGTTCCTGGGGATTGTGATGCTAGCATTTCAACTGGCATTTGTGGCAGCGCAAGAGAATTGGCTGGATTTAGAACACTCTACTAAAGGAAAATTTTGTAAGCTGCGAAATCTGTTTCATTTGGTATCCAATTATTCAATGCTATAGCCTGTAGCTCAACATGATTGGCCGGATGTTTGTAGAACTGGCAACAAGCAGAGTCCGATCGAGCTGAACGAGGCATATACCATACCCCGACCATCAAAGCTCCATGTTGTCAACGACTCAATGGAACAGCCCCATCTGGCCCTGCTCTACAACGGCTATGTGGGTGAGTCTAACAACTGAGAATAATTGATCCGTATAATCGGCAGAGAAACCTTCTTCCTAGTTATTATGTACAACTTCACGCACAGGATTCGGCTGAGTGCCCGCAAGGAGTTCAGGGATCTAGGCTATGTTGCCGAGCAGATCCACTTCCATTGCGGGGCCGAGCATTTGCTGGAGCGTGAGCGCCATGACATGGAAGTTCAGATTGTATTCCGCATCGAGTCGGCGGCCAGTCTGAAAGAGGCCCTGAACCAGACGAAGGGTCTGGTTATTGTAAGCATCGTCTTTGCGGTCTCTAATGTTCCCAGCCGGGCCATTGCCGCCATTGTGGATACGCTGCGCGGTCAGCCTATCGTGGATGAGGCCACATGGAGGGTCAATGAAATGAACTCGATATTCCTCATGAGGGAGCTGTACGGTGAAATAGGAGCGTACTATCAGTATCACGGATCCTCGACAGTACCCGGATGCATCGAGAATGTCGAGTGGATTGTCAAGGCCAGGGTGCAGACTTTATCACGGGATCAGGTCGGTATATTCCCTTCCATCATCCATAGGGACATGTGTAACTCTGATGCATTCCACAGATGGACACCTTGTGCAATGTGGGAGAAAGCTCTAGTTTGGCACGGGCCCACATGAGCTATCGACAGCTGCAGAATTCCAATTCGCGACGGGTTTTCTACTTTAAAGAAAGCCACGCAGATAGTATTCGAGTGTACTGGACTAGAGCCCGGTTTATTTACATATTTTTGTACAGCGCAACCATTTTGTATTCTTGAAGAAAAGTTTCATTCAGTTTTTAATAAAGGGTACCCGCGAAAGAAAATTTCAAAATATCCAACATTTAATGATTTAATTACCCAATGGCTTTAATAAGCAGTTAATATCTGTATTTTGGCTTTTAAACTCTCTTTCTGTAAGACGGAAGACGAGGCTTGGATTCGTTTGAAGCATTAATCAAAGGTACACATGTTCATTTGGAATCCCTCCTCCCAAACATCTTTCCGATATCGATCCCCACTCATTTGTCAAAATTTACGCTTGAGCCCATGTTAAAACTGTCAGCTTAAGCCCGGCAAAGACAAAGCCCCGAGTTCGTTCCACATGCCTATAAAGACATATATGCAAAAATATCTGTGAGTGCAAGGTGTCCCATAATTAATTTTGACTCATTTTTAGGCCAATATTCAAAAATGCATTTGTTATTTTGCGGTTGATAGGCCTCGAAGGGCCGTTTAGCGCCCAATCAAATGTGCCACTGATGGACATGGATGCGGATTTGTGGTCGTAGTCGTCAGAGTCAGAGTCAGAGTCGGAGTCGGTTGCTAATGCTATGCATAGAAGCGGACAAAGGCCGCCAATGTCAAAATCTCTCATGGTGTGAATTAATAAATTATTAAAATAGTTTTGTTACGCAAATCATAATTTGTGTCCCGTCAACATTCACTTTTATGCTTTTGGCTAATCTGTGCACCGAGTCTTTTTACTTGTATATTGTATCTCTACCTATTCGATTTGCATAAAATATGCGAACTGCGGCAACGCTTGACACTCATTAATCAGGGCAGGGGTCAACTCTTTTGGTCAGACACACTATTTCGTTTGACTTAATTTTATTTTATATGTATTTTAAAAAGTAAATTTCGTCTAAAAGCGTTGGGCCGATTAATTAATGACAAAGCAATTCCTGGTTTCGCATTACCAGCGGAAATTTATCGTATACTTCTTTGACAGATCTTTGCATCTTTAGTGCCCCTCATCCTCACACTTTCAAATTATTCAAGCCAAAAAAAATTTCCATTTCTCTGCCTTCTGCTGCTTTTCGTCATGGCTCACGAAATTGGCGTGAGAAAGTGAGAAACCAGTTTTGGTCTACGTTTTTGAGTCAGTCAACGGTCAACCCCTATCAGAAATGTGGGCTAACATATCATCGTGAAGGTTGGCTGGCTTTGATTTGTGGGCAGAATTCCCCCCCCCGACTAATGAGATGCACTCCAGCCAGTGCATTCGGTTCTTGCATAAGTTAGTCTGTCCACAAATGAGTGGGTGAAACCACAACTATCTCTTTGAAATCGCCAAAGAAATTGTCATACTTCCTCTGATTTGAAATTGGAAAGGAAATGGGAAGCTCCCTATCTCTCGGCCATCAGTAGACGGGCAGCCAATAAGCTTTATAAGGGAAGCGATTGTCTGGGCTCATTCGATATGCATCTATTTCATTTCTGTCGTTTGTTATGACAACTTATTTCCGTTGGAAGCTGATCGTCCATACCCAATTGTCAGGCTGAACCAATTTCGAGTCGAGATGATGCTTTCAGATTTATTGGCTCACTTACCTTCACTTTTCAGTCAATGGCCACAAATCAAAACCTACGAACCTACGAGCATTTTGTATCAATTTGGCACATTTAGAGATGACAATATATCGCCCAATATCTACGCCCAATCACTTCAAAACAAACACCTAGACCTTGGCCCTCGTCAAACACAGACCAGATGCGAAATACAGTCCCCAAAATATTCAATTTACATTTGATAGTTCCAGTTGCAGACAATGAAGCAAGGCGTAGACAAAAGGGATTTTCGGACAAAAAGCAAGTTTGTAACCTCTTCTCGTAGCTCAATATACACTGTTTAGTATACATACTATATTGAAATGTATCAATTTGGGTCATTAACCTTCACAGAAACAACTTACAGCGAACGACAAACCAAACCAATCCGCTATGGGGGTTTATCTGGAAAAAGGATTCGGGACTTTACAAAATGGTTACGAATCGAAGTTTCTTTTCGGGCAAATGGCTCAGAAATGTCTTATTGTTCACAGTATAAGGGATCCATCATGCTTTTCCCAATACATATTCAGAAAAGAGCCCTTTTCAATGATTTCCACGCCCATTTACTCTTTTGCTCATTATTTGTATATACTTATGTTGTTACTTGTTCCGTTTGAGATTTGATATAGGAACTAATTTTGGGTTTTAAAAATATTGCCACAAATTTGTCATAACTAAGGGAGGATGATACATATTCTAACATGTTCTTAAGATTCGATTAATATTACCAAAATGATCATATTTTTGTTCATGTAGGATCATACATATCTATCTAGTCCCTCCATCTATATTCACCCCAATGACTGATTATGCCTTCCAGTTTCTGTATGAGCAATACCATTGTAAAAATTGCCTCTCGCTCGACCTTTGTTAGGCGTCTCCGACAGCCACACAAAAGCCCCCACTTCTATTTTCATTTCCACTACCACTTGCCACCCATCCAGCCCCCAGATCCAACATCTTCTTTCGCCTCCGTCGCCATGCATAACAAATAACGAATGTTGTTTGTGTTTTATGGCCCAAAACTGTTGCAACTCTTCGGTGCTTCTGCTGGTGCTGCTGCGTCCGCTGCTGTTTCATTATTTGTTTCCGATTATAAACTTGTTATGGCCGCAGAGCCGTATAAAAAGAGTCGGTGCCTCTTGACCCATCATCACAGCCACAGAGACACACGGACCGAGAGCAGCCAACCAGCGTAGACAGCTAACAAGAGCGAGAGACCAAGCCAAGCAGCAGCATGAAGATATTTGTGGTGCGTTTGCCCGTGGATTACCCAAGCGGACACGAAAGGATTACCTAATCTCTCTCTTTCAGACGGTTCTGATGGGCGCCTTGGCGCTGGCACGGGCGGACATCAGTCTCACCCAGGCGGGGTACAACTACCGCATCCAACAGCAGCAGCAGCAGCAGTCGCAGGTGCAGCTGCAGCCTCCAGTTGTGGCCCATCTGCTCAACCAGCAGCTGCAGCAGCAGCAGCATCAGCAGCAGTCGTCACATCCGGTGCTGCCGCCTCTGCCACTGCCCTATCTGCCACCAGCCGGCCAGTACCAGTCCCAGTCCCAGTCCCAGGCGGCCGTTCGTCCCACCTCTGCCTTCGTTCCCAATGCCAGCTGGATTTCCCATCAATTTCCAGACCGCTCCCGTGCAGCAGCATCGTCGCCCCCGGCCACGTGTGAGGATACCCAAGAGGCCGATCGTGACCAAGAACTTCTTCATCCACTCGGCACCCGAGGAGTCCGACGATGAGGTCCAGGACGAGCTCAATCAGCTGGCACAGCAGCCGCGCAACCATTACAATGTGCTGTTTGTCAAGACCCCGGCCCAGACGAACCGTGCCGCCGCCCTCAACCTGGCCAAGACCCTGAAGCAGGAGAAGACAGTCGTCTATGTGCTGGCCAAGAAGACCACCGCCGCTGATCTGCAGGACGCCATCGCCGATGCTCCGCAGCACATCAACAAGCCGGAGGTGTTCTTCATCAAGTACCGCACACCCGAGGAGGCCGTCAATGCTCAGCGCCAGATTCAGTCGCAGTACGACACCCTCGGAGGTAGCTCCACCATCACCGACGAGGGTGTGGCGCCCATCACCTCCGTGGTTGGCTCCCTTGATCCCCCAGAGGAGGACGAAGAGGAGCAGCAGCAGCAACAGCAGCAGCAGGCCGAAGGAAACTTCATCGATAACGGAGCTGGCAATAGCGGTGGCGGATCCATCGGCAATCATTACCTGCCCGCGAACCAGTACTAAGCATTCTTCATTGCTGGCCACATCCAGATCCTAGTTAGTTAGCTGTCATCCCATAGAACTCGCACCCGATGTTGTCTAAGTTTTAAGCAATTGCATATATGTGTAAGTAACTCTCAATCCCATTCCTTGCCAATTGTCACCGAATTGCGTATTAAAAGTTGAGAAATTTATGCGACTGTTTTTTCACTATCGGTTCAGAAAATGCCACAGATATTGTGCTGAATATTGATTCATTTCGATGAGCTTCTTGTTTATTTCTTTACTTTTCTTTAGACGCACTACAAAGCAAAGAACCGTTCTTCGAAATGTGTGTTTTTGGTGCATCGGATGCATCCCTTCGTCGTGGTCCGTATAAAGTCAAAGTAGAAAGAGATTCTCGTGCCCATAAAAGGCTCGCCAGTGGCACAGGGGGTACCGAAGCTACTGAGACCCACTAGTCTTTTGTTGTGCACCAGAAGACCGCCAGTTTCCTTGAGGCAATAATCACTGTCCTTGGGCACGTGCAAGCACAAGTGGCCGGGCTCAATGGGATTCCGAACCTTTTTGTCGAAGTAAGTCAAACAGATCTTGTACGGAATGACCCTGTGATAGACGGCACGCATCTTGTTCTCATCCTGTCCCTTTCGCCATGACCAGCCCGTGTGCATCACCAGCGAATCCCTGGGCAGTGGTGAACCGTTGTAATCTATGGCCTTGACCTGGATGTTGAACTGAATGCTCCTTTCCGTGTAGATCAGTGCTATATCATTCGATTTCTTGGGCTTGTCAAAGTGCGGGTGAACGATCGCGTACTCGATTGAGTAGGAGTTTAGATACCGGCTTACTGCTCCCAGTGTCTGTGTGCCGACGACAATGCGATACGTTTTGAAATCAGCCATGCTCAGGCAGTGAGCTGTCGTTACTACCCAGTCCTTTCCCAGAATGGCTCCACTGCACTTGTGGATCTTCGCTCCATCCTGTATGGACACTTGCCATGGTGACAAATTCCTGGGGGCTACTACGTCCCCAATCTCATCTTGCTCTTCTGAATTGTTCAGGCTTCTCATATGAGCTGTTCTTCCATGGCTGTGATGTCCATGTCGACCTGCCGCCAGGCCGACTAGCAGCAGCCACAGAAAACACAGCCGTGTTTTGCTATCTCCGATCATTTTGAAGGTCCAAATACAACTGAAGTCCATTTACCAAGCAAGTCCAAACCAATTGGCGGAACTAATCCGCATCGAAATGCATCCCAAATGAGTACGAAAAGTGTAAGCTTTGTGTCTCAACAAAAGGTTCCCATTTTCACTTTATTTAAGTTAGAGACAGCAGAAACAGCAGGTAATGTTACGCCATCTGTATCCCTTTTAGCTGCAATGTCTTCTACTCCTCACCACTTTCATTTCCTCCGGATTTCCTTCGGCAGTCTCCGTTTCGGAAAGACTCAGGTGAGTGCGTATGAAGTCATGGTAGTATGCGATGGAGGCATGAGCATCTAATGACGACAAAACAATGGCTAGGCTTAGACCCAATCGAAGAAATTAGTTGCAGACCACACTCACCTGGATATCCCCGGGCACAGGGCATTCCCCAATTTACCAGAGCCACTAGACGGCCATTGTGGACCAGGGGTCCGCCGGAGTCGCCGTGGCAGGCTCCTCGTCCCTTGTCGTTGAACGTGCAGACATGGCCAATGTCCACGCGGGTGCTGTTGTCGTGGGCCGCTCGACACTGCTCGAAGGGCACATACTTGACCTCCAGCATCTGCAGACGCTTAGGCACGTCTCCGCCCAGCGACAGAGTGCCCCAGCCGGTGAGCAGGAGTCGGGAGCCGGGCACCAGTGGCTCGTGGTCCAGCTCCACCGGCTGTGTGGCATTGTCGAACACAATCGACTCGTTCAGGTGCAGCAGGGCAATGTCGTTGCGGTATTTGCGCGGCTCGTAGTTGCAGTGCTCGACGATCCTGTCCGGATAGTAGTACTTCGTTGCATTCTGCTGCAGGTCCTGTGTTCCAGCCAGCACACGGAACGCTGTCGCCTGCTTGCCCCGTGTGCAGTGGGCAGCCGTGATGATCCAGCGCTCATCGATGATGGCCCCGCCGCAGGAGTGCTGTCCACTGGCTGCTCCTTGGAGCGATATCTGATAGGGGGCCACGCCCTCGGATGCTTCCTCGCCACCCACAATCCGAGTGTTTGTGTACTGCGGTGGATACAGCACCTGGCCGGAGACACAGCAGCTGCCAGCGACAATCGTCAGCATATACAGAAAAGGTAACATAATGACAGCTACTGAAGTTGGGGCTCTTTCGGGAAGGCTTCTTATACATATGTAAGCTATGGAGAATGAAAATCCTTTGTAGGCTAGTCACGTTTCGTGCTGGTTTTGGGACATCCCGCTGAGTGATAGGAATGCCCTGCTGAGCTCCAGGCAAGTGCAGAACACAACGCAAACTGCTAAATTTACATAAAAGAAAACTAAGCACTCCTAAAATGATTGAGTTGTAGGTAGGCCTTGTAATTAGTTCTCCAAATTCTCCATGCGCAATCAAAGTGGCTCTTGCAATCTACTTCCCCAAGCATTAGGTGGTACTTCGTTTCGTCATGTGATAGCAAGAGCCTCTTGATACCTGAATTCTTTCGCACATGACTGGGCTGGCGTTTGTTTGTTTGCTGACTTGTCGCAAGGATTGAGTCATTTCTACGAACTATTGGCATATTATGATGTATCAGACTAGCGATTGACTGGACTTATCTGGACAGCTTCGAGTGTGGGGTTTCTTTGCAGATATTCAAAAGTTTGTCATGCCCCAAGGGCGGCACAAAAATAGAAAGTGTTTGTTTAACTTCGAGACGCAATTGCGTTTTTTATTTGTACATAAATTATTTAATGACTACGATATTGGCGTGATAAAATTTACTGGCTACTTTGATCGATTTGCAACCGCCGTTTATATGGCCGATTGGTGTTTTTTGTTTGGAATGGCTTTTGAACCCCTCTGGGGTGACTTTAGCACGCGGTGCCGGCTTCTGTCATCATCTCAGTTATCCAGTCCCGATAGTATGCCACGGATCCGAACACATCCGGGTAGCCGATGGCGCAGGCCTCTCCCCAGTTGACGACGCCCACGAGGGTTCCGCTCTCGTCCACCAGTGGACCGCCGGAGTCGCCGTGGCAGGAGCCTTCTCCGTCCTGGGTGAAGGTGCACAGGTGTCCCTCGCTCAGCCAGTCGACATTGCGAACCTTGGACTCGCAGCTCGAATGTGCGATGTACTTCAGGTCGATCTTCTGCAGATCGGTGACAAAGCGTCCCCAGGTGCGGGTGCTGCCCCATCCAGTCAGGGTGAGCTTGTCCCCGGCTTTGGGGAGGCTGCCCTTGCTGGCCAGCTGGATGGGCTGCGTCAGCGCATTATAGACAATGGGCTTGGCCGTGTGGATTAGTGCGATGTCATTGTGATAGGCGGGCTTGTCGTGACCGCAGTGGACCTTGGCCCCATCCACCAGATACTCGGCGCCGGGCTTGGTGTAGTCATTGCTGCCGGTCACGATCTTCAGGTACTGTGTGGGCCACTCCAGGCAGTGGGCGGCCGTCAGGATCCAGCGGTCGCCGATGATGCTGCCGCCGCACACATGCTCGCCAAAGGTGCTCATGATGGACACCTGGTAGGGGGCGAAACCGGCTGGGGCATCGGTGCCGCCTACAACCCTTGTCTCTGCCTTAACGGTGCCCAGGTGATGGGGCCGCTGTTGGCGACGGACTGCTCCAACCTCTCGCGCCACGCATTGGGAAACGATGATCAACAGGACACTGGTCAATAGAAGGAACTTCATCTTGTGGGTGTATATTTTGGATTTGAACTCTGAATGCTTTTTCTTTATGTTGTGGTAGCTTCAACTTTCGACTGCGGTTTGAAGGCATTTTGGCTCTCCTTTTGCTTTTATAGACTCACCATGCTTTGGCGAAATTCCCTTATCAACCGAGACTTTCTTTGAATACTATCGCGATAAGCGGCCCAGTTCGGGGGAAGCTTTGATAATGACAATTACCATAGCCAATACGCCCTGTGTTACCTGATAAATAGGCATTGGGGAAAACAGCAGCTGGGGGAACTAATTGACAAGCCGCACACGACAAACGACACATTACTCATACGTAACGTGGGCGCACATTGATCGAAGCCCGAGCTCGTTCAGTGATCTGCAGACGTCGGCAGCTGATAATGCCGTAATCGGCGTCGGCTACTAATGGAACTTTACTCCACATTCGGCGGGAACAATTACGAGTAAGAAAAGATTTTTGCCAATCAGGGAGCAGACAGAAGCTGGCATACCCTCAAAGTAAATACAATATCGCTGTGATTTGATCTCAATAGATAGCGGAAGGGTAAACAAAATTAATTATTAATCAATTCATTGAATGAAATACTTTTTTCCACTAAGTAGAGATCTGCGTACTCTATATGTGTACTAATTGGAAATGGGAAACAGTTTAAGAATCTAAATTTTGGTGTATTCATTTAATTAATTAAATTTTTAATTTTTTAATTTGCTTTTGCATTATAAATTAATTGCTTTTGGCAGTTCTTCTGGCATATAAATTTTTGTTTTCCTTCAGCATTCTTTAAATGGTTTTATTGTAAAAAGACATTATTCTGTCCAGTAAAAATGACTTGCTATTTCCACAATTGAAGCCTTTTACCATTTAAAGAACTCCCGAAAGCTTTAGGGTATTTCTCTTGAAAAAGAAAAAAACCCAAGCACATACCAATTCTGACGATTCACTTATCTTCCATGGTTACAACAACTACGGTGATAATCCATCCAGACGTCTGGTCTAGCGATTGTCACGATTAAGATCCGAATTATTGCCAATTTTGTGTCTAAATCATGTATGGTTGCCGTGGTCTTCAGTTTGAAGTAGACTTTGGCCCAATGAAAAGGTTTATTAAGGTGGACAAATCAATTATTTGGAATGAAAGAAAAAGGCAAGGCATGAAATTAAATACTTTGTAAGTACCATCTTAAGAAGAGCCCCGAAGAAAGGTCTGACAATAAACTGGAACATATTTTATTGCTTAGGAAATGCTGCAGCCGTTAATCGTGGACTGCATCCAGCTGTAATAGAAGCTAAGGCGGGCGAAAATATCGGGAAATCCATGGCCGCAGGGCACTCCCCAGTTGCCGACGCCTACGAGGCGGCCCTGGCTGTCGACCAGCGGTCCTCCGGCATCGCCATGACAGGCACCAGCGCCCACCCGTCCGACGGCGCATAGGTGTCCCTGATCCAGATCCTTAGTGCCCCGTAGGTGGCATTGCATTTCTCAGTGGGCACATAGGTCAGATCGACCTGTCGCAACTCCCATTCAAAGTCGCCGCCAGCCGAAGTGCTGCCCCATCCGTACATAGTCAGCTTCTCACCCTCGACCAGATCCTCCAGTGGTGCTACGGTAATGTTCTGTGTAACCTCGTCGTATGCGAACAGCGTCTGGGTCTTGATCAGGGCTATGTCATTGTGATACAGCGGCTGATCGAAGTTGCAGTGGGGAATGATCTCCTCCACAGCATACTCCCAGCCGGCTAGACCCCAATCGTTGTACGTGGTGGTCACAACTTTCACGTTGTTCTTGCGCAGTCCGGCCAAACAACTGGCCGCCGTGACCACATACTGATCGTGAATGATGACACCACCGCAGAAGTGATTTCTAGAGACGGATTGAACAGGCAAAAAGAGATTATGATCTATCAGAAATTTTCAAAGAATCAATTAAATAATTGATCAATCAATCAGTCAAATAATTAGTCAAAAATCAACTCGATCAAAGTGTTAAAAATAAGAAAGAAAAGTGACTTTCATATCGATACATTTTGTGGCAAAATCGTGATAAGGAAATACGATTATAGTTTGATTCGGCAAAGAAAAAAGCCTTGAAATTTAAATATTTAAATAGATTACCTACGAGGGAAATTTTAATAAGAAAGTGTTTTTTTCCACTTACATTTTTACCTTAATATGAAAATATTTTATTTAAATATATTGAATATATATTTAAATGTAAAAATTGAATAATACCTTTAAATTAAATATTTTTATATGTGTATATATATAAATAAATTAAATCTATATATAAAAATTTTAAATTGCAATATGAAATATATTTATTTTATATATGAAATATTCATGTATATATTCATATATAAAAAAGTATATATTTAGATTAAATATGGGCCATATTCAAAGGACTTTTTAATACAATTATGTTTAAATCAAAGTGAATTCTATTTAATTTTACTATGTTTGTATTTAAGAGCCGAATATTTAATTTAAATACGGCTGTTTTTCTTTTTACTGTGCCATATTTTTCTGAGTGTAGATGCATTAAGTAGTAAGTGAAGTTTGGATTTATCAAGGGTCGACCGATTGTTTAATTAAGCTATTAATCTGTGTTTGTAAGAGTTTAGCTACATCTTTAAATCAAGGAATCTAGTTTTTTAAAACAGGTAGATAGAGAGACAGGCTCAACATTAATACTGAATGCTGTGTGGGTTTCTTAATACCGTATAGTGTCTCACAGAATTGTTCACTTAAAGTCGAAGCCTTTTTAAAGCTAATCAAAGCACTACTAGCATACCGTTCCTACTTCAAATTAGAACTTAAATCTTTTATGTACCCGTAGGAGTTCTGCAGCGACACCTGATACGGTGCCGCCTTAACGTCGGACACTTCGCCGCCCACGACACGCGAACTGAACTTATCCGCGGCGGTGGCGCCCGATGCGCCGGTAAAGGCGCGACGCCGGAGCTCTGCCTGTGTGAAGGACACCAGCAGCAGCAGCAGGAGGCAGACTATCGAATAGAGTACTCGGATGCGGCAAGACATGTTGGACAACCAGTAGAAGACTGATTTCAGGCTGGTGTGGATATCAAGCAGCTAGACTTGGATAGTACGATATTCAGTATATGATATGCGATATACGATATACGATATATATGATGGCTGGCGTGATATTAATGAAGAGCCATAAAGCTTGTGCAATCTCAATCATGGGCGACCATAGAAAACCCAGAACTCTGGGCTCGTAAAAATCCCATAATTTTTATTAAATCAGCAATACAACTCAAGAGAACTGATAGGTGATAGGTGACCAATGTCCGGACGGACTAGCTGATGGTGCAGCCGTTCATGGTGGTTCGGAGCCAATCGTGGTAGAAGGCAGTCCGGGCGTAGACATCCTAATGGAAACGTTTCAACAATTAATCAGCTAATAAAGAATAATAGTCACAAAATACTTACTGGATAGCCGAGGCCACAGGGCACGCCCCAATTGCCAATGCCCACTAGACGATTCTGCTCATCGATCAGTGGTCCGCCGGTGTCGCCATGGCATGAACCTTTACCGGCAGCCAACTGCACGCACACATGTCCCAGGTCCACGTCTTCGGTGCCACCCAGCTCAGTGCGGCACTGGTCCACCGGCACATAGGTGCCCGATGCCTCCTGCAGATGCCTCTCGTAGTTGCCACTCGCCGTGGGACTGCCCCAGCCGGCAAAGGTCAGCTTTTCGCCCTCCTGCAGCTCGTCAATGTCGGCTAGGGTGATGCTAGTGGTGTTCTCGTTGAACTCAATGCTATCCGCCATGTGCAGCAGGGCCACGTCGTTGTGGTAGAGCGGCTTGTCGAAGTTGCAATGGACATGGATGCTGTCCACAATGTAGTAAATGGCGTAGATGTCCCACCAGTCCGAGGTGCCTGTGACTGCTATCACATTGCGTGGCCTCAATCCAGCGACGCAACTGGCGGCCGTCAAAATCCAATCTTTGTCGATGATGACGCCACCGCAGATATGATAGCTGTAGACATTCTGCAGAGACACAATCCAGGGCCAGCTTCCCGCCGTGGCTGTCGTGCCCCCGGTCACACGTCCCTCAGGCCCACTCCTCGCCGAAGCCGAAGCCGGATTCGCATCACTTGTTCGATTTCTATTGACCCCATCTAGACCCGGAAGCTGTTCCCCCCGCAAACGCAGGGCTCCAGCTGTCTGAAGGGTCAGAAGAATCAGACCGAGCAGCCCCGTAATTTTCCACAAAGATCTCATTGCTGTGCCGTGCAATCGCAACTGAAACCCCTAGCTTTGGCCACCTCATAATTACAGTTCTAGTTCGACAGGGTTCTTATCGAAGCATGGAAAAGTTGGATAACAGGGTATTTTATGGGACTGCGACTGGGGACAAGAGGAGATAAGTGGTGTTCCTCAGCATTCATAGTGCCTTTCGGCCTGCCTGTGGGCATTGTGAGCCGGTCAGCAAGTTTGGCGAGTGCATTTATACAGGACTGAGATTTGACAGCTCACTGGCCCTCGCCTAGTCATCGCGGAATCGAATCAGTTTATGGGTTTCGGCTCCAATTAGACAATTTCGCCGAATACCGATTAGGTTTTATCCTTAAAGCTGTAAAGATATCGGGGTAGGAGTGCCCATAAAGATTTGGCCAGTGGTCAGTGGAAAGACCCAAGCTGAGCGATAACGCCGGTTTATATGGAATCCATATAAAAACGCCCAGTTGGGTCATACAATTTTCCATTGCTGGTCATTAATTCGTCTGGATCTGTCTCCGTCCGTCGTCTCTGTGCCTCTATTGCGTCGATCATGCCCTGGACTGGACGTTTATCTTTAATTTATCTGCTTCTACTGGGCAGTACCATTGACGTCACATTTTCGAAACGATTGGATCGTAAAATGTCGGACAACCGCATTGTGGGCGGCCATGAAGCTGAGGAGGGAGCGGCTCCTTATCAGGTGTCCATACAAACAGTCTGGAAGACGCACATCTGCGGCGGTGTCATCCTCGACAAGGAATGGATACTCACCGCCGGCCACTGTGCCCTGGACTACGGCATCAATGACATTAGGATTGTGGTGGGAACCAACAACCGCTCGGAGCCCGGACAGATGCTCTATCCGGATAAGGCACTGGTCCACTGCCTCTACGACGTGCCGTACTTGTATAACAACGACATTGGACTGATCCACGTGAACGAATCGATCATCATGAATGATCGCACTCAGATTGTGCAGCTCAGCTCCGAGCAGCCTCCAGTGGGGGCCACAGTAACCCTGACTGGTTGGGGTGCTCCGGAGAACAGTTGGCCGACAGTCGAGCGCCTGCAGACCCTCAACCTGACGATCATCGATCACGAGGAGTGCCGCAAGGCCTGGGACTATCACCAGGGCATCGACATCGGTCACATCTGCACCCTAACACGCGCGGGAGAGGGGGCCTGCTCCGGCGACTCCGGCGGTCCAATCATGTGGGAGGGCAAGCTGGTGGGTCTGGTCAACTGGGGACGACCCTGCGGTGTTGGTCTGCCAGACATGTAAGTGGCTCAATTTTCCATTCTGTTTATCAACTCTCAAATATGTAATTTCTAGGTATGCCAACACGGTTTACTATCAGGATTGGATCCGAAGGACTCCCACGGGATGCAAGAATCGGGTTAACTAGAATAAAGATAAAGACAGAGAATCATCGTGTTAGAAATGTGAAATATACATATTTATTGATAATAATTTTGATAAAATTACTTTTGGGAAGGGAAAACCAAAAGGTAAAGGCTATTCGCTGGTCATACCTGGTTTTAGACGGGGCAATCAATGCTTTTATGGATCTGTTTGTACATAAAACGCTATCAAGACATTAGATATAATCGTTGTGCGATTGTAGATTAAGCTCTGGCGAGGGCTGAGGAATTTCAAACAGGAAATAAATATTGCCCAATTAGATAGTGAGATAATTCGTGGACTGATCGATATCCCATGTTTTAGGTAAATAGTAAGAAAATGCAGGGGATGATATCTTTATCTTTATAATTTCTGAATCTTATATGAATTGCTGGGTACTCGATTGGAATCAGATAAATATTACTACCAATTAATTTAACATGAGTATTTTTTGAATGGTTAATACAATTTAGAGCATTGTGCGGATACTTCAGAGTGATCTAATACTAGAGTATACTCTCTTTATACTTTCTTTATAATGTAGTTGTACTGCCTCCCTGGACATAGGGGCTGGCTGGCCCTGGCCCTATGCCAATGTCCAAGTACTGGCCGGTTCCATTGACGCTGGTGACATTGATAGCCCTGCAACAAAATCATAATCAGGGTAGAGTCTATATCACTTTATGATACTCGTATCTGGTTTATGGTATAGATACAACTTGGAGGAACATCGATTCCGATTTACGATAAAACTCTTACGATATATCCAAGATTTCCTTTCTGTCGAGTATAAAAGCAAAATCACGACCCATGGATACGCTTAATAGGCACGTACAAAGTCAACGAATCATTCACTATGCTGGTTCGCCTGGCATATGCGACGACGATCCTCCTGATCCTGCTCTGTGGATCAACCAGAGCCATTCGACTGGCGCCGCTGAGCGCCAAGCAGCAGGAAAGGTTATCCAAGGGGGCCAGAGCGCCAGAAGGTCGCGTCATAAACGGCTCGGATGCGGAGCCGGGTCTGGCCAAGTACCAGATTTCACTGCAGGGAAGCTATTACTACGATCACATGTGCGGTGGAGCGATCCTCAACGAACGGTGGGTCGTGACGGCGGCCCACTGTGTTTACGGATATAATCCCAGCTACCTGCGGGTGGCCACCGGCACTGTTCGCTGGGCCGAACCCGATGCAAGGTACTTTGTGGAGGAGTACTGGGTGCATTGCAACTACAACTTCCCTGACTACGCCAACGACATTGCCCTGATCAAGCTGAACGACTCGATTGTGTTTAACGAGGTCACACAGCCCATTGCCTTGCCCAAGGAGCCGCTGGCCAATGGCACAGAGCTCCTGCTCACTGGATGGGGCTCTACCGTACTGTGGGGCGACACCCCTGATGTGCTGCAGAAGGCCTCCCTCACGTACGTCGATTATCCCACCTGCCAGCAGATGTTGGACAACAATCCCATGAACGGTCATTGCCACGTGTGCACGCTGACGTCGGGCGGACAGGGCGCCTGCCACGGCGACTCCGGAGGTCCGCTGACAGCCAACGGACAGCTGTACGGCGTGGTTAACTGGGGCTTTCCCTGTGCCCTTGGCGTCCCCGATAGCCATGCCTCCATCTACTACTACTATGACTGGATTCGATCCACGATGAACGGACCCTGCAAGACCTGCCACTGCTATGCCAGCAACTACCCCAGTCTGTGATGAAAATAAAGCCAGTGTCGTGTCGGGTTAATGGTATGATCTTTATTGTACACTAAGTTCTCTAAGCAGTACACTTGGAGTTTCCGCTGATCCTGCGGCGTATCCAGTCGAGGTAGTACCACACATTCGCCTGGACATCGGGCAGGCCGACGCCGCAAGGCCGACCCCAGTTGACCAGGCCCACCAGCTGTCCATCGCTGACCAGTGGTCCGCCCGAGTCGCCGTGACAGGCACCCTCGCCCTCACGGGAGTAGGTGCAGATGTGGCCCACACCCATGCTGCTGGTCTGATTGAAGATCTCCTTACACTCGTCGAGGGGCACAAAGCCCATACTCAGCTTCAGCAGGTTCTCCGCGGAGCTGCCATAGGCCTCCTCCGCGCCCCATCCGGTGAGGACTATCTCATCGCCCTCCCGGACAGGCCGCGTGGGCAGCTTAATGGGCTGGGTCAGCTCGTTAAAGGTGATGTTCTGGGTGAGCTTCACCAGGGCAATGTCGTTGTGCATATAGGGCTGATCGTACATGCAGTGCATGTGGATCTCGGCGGTGTAGTACACCGCCCCGGGCTCGGCCCAGCGATTCGTTCCGGTTATCACGTTCACCAGCTCCGGAACGAATCTCTCCACGCAGTGTCCGGCGGTGATGATCCACTGCTCGTTGAGAATAGCCCCACCGCAGTTGTGGACGCCCACAACGGGCTGCAGAGACACCTGGTAGGGCGCAAATCCTGTCTCTGCCTCCTGGCCGCCCTTAATGCGACTCGAGGGGGCATCCAGGGCTGGTCCTACCAGCCGCTTGGCCTGGCTCTGGCCAGACTGGAGAAGAAGGAATATTAGGCAAGGGTAAAGCAACTTCATCTCGAACGTTTCGCCACGGACTGAACTGAAACCGAAAGGTACTTTCATCACTACAAGTGCTTTATTAATGGGCTTTTCTTATCGAAGAGGTTTTTATCGTTTTCGTTGTATTTTATTGTCACGATAGCCACGTCCTCTAGTGCTGTGTGGTGTCGTAGCCTCCACACTTCGAATTCCCGCTCATGACAGTGCGTATCCAATCGCTGTAGAATAACACATTGGCATGGACATCCTGCGGAAGGCACATAGAGATTAAATTTGGAAAAAGGTTTCTGCAGAACTCTTACCGGATAGCCAATGGCACAGGGCCAGCCCCAGTTGACGAGTCCCACCAGATAGCCATCGCTGACCAAAGGGCCGCCCGAGTCTCCATGGCAGGCGCCCTCGCCCTGCCGCGAGAAGGTGCAGATGTGACCCACATCGCAATCGGGGTCGTTGTTCAAAGCCTCTTTGCACTCGCGATGGGGCACATACTGAAGATAGAGGATCTGCAGATCAATGGGACTGCTGCCCCACAATATGGTGGAGCCCCAGCCAGTGAGAACCACTTCGGCTCCCGGCTGCATGGGGACCTTAGGCAGAGGAATCGGTTGTGTCCGTTCGTTCCACACAATGGATTCGTTCAGCTGCAGCAAAGCGATGTCATTGTGCATCGACGGGTTGTCGTAGTTGCAGTGGATGTGTATGGCCCGGACGAAGTAACGATTTTCCCTGCTAGTGTACTGATTGGTACCGGAGACGACCATCATCAGCTGGGGATCTGCGTACCGGACACAGTGAGCGGCGGTCAGGACCCACTGTTCGGCAATGATCGCACCACCGCAGGCGTGGAAACCGGCTAGACTCTGCAGGGATACCTGGTAGGGAGCAAATCCTTCCGGGGCTGCCTCGCCTCCAATAATGCGCTGATCCTTGAAGAAGTTGCTGGAGTTGCTCTTGATGCGTATACCTGATATGCAGGAAAAGGCGCTGATGGCCACCAGAAGACGTAGAGCCAATGCTGTCATCTTGGGTCTATGCCTGGGCAGCTAATGACAGGTGAAAGTTGTGTTGGAACCTCTTTTTTACCACTTATCGAAGTCAGATAAAAAAATCTGTTTATGGCCACGATTGGTTGAAGCAGAACCTTTGGTCAGGCCACTTTGCTTTACAATATCAATCACAAGCGACGAAGGGTACAACCAATACTTTCTGGCTATCCAACCGCAGTCTTTGCTTGGATATCAGCCATGACGTTACCAAGGTGCCTCGTACTCTACCTATTTGTTGGACTTCTTAATGACACCTTTGGGGCGGGGCAAGACCAGTTCATAGTGGGTGGCCAGAATGCCGCCGAGGGTGATGCTCCGTACCAGATCTCTCTGCAGACCCTGCCGGGCGACAGTCATCTATGTGGTGGAGCCATCGTCTCGGAGCGCTGGATACTCACCGCCGGACACTGCGTGAAGGGTTATCCGGCGGACAGGCTCCAAGTGGCCACTGGGAGCATTCGCTATACGCTGCCCGGAGCTATATACTATCCGGAGTCCATTTATCTGCACTGCAACTACGACAGTCCCAAGTACCACAACGACATCGCTCTGCTGCGGCTGAACGAGAGCATTGTCTACGATGCTCTGACCCAACCTGTGGCTCTGCCCACTGCATCCTTTCCCCAGGGCACATCGCAGCTCCACTTCACCGGCTGGGGGTTACAGTCGGTGGGTGGTAGTCTACCCCTTCAGCTGCAGCGTGTCCAGCAGCAGCACATCCCCAGCCAGGTCTGCTCGACCCTGCTCGCCGCTTACGAGGATGTGGAGCTGGGCGCCTGCCATGTGTGTGGCTATCGCCAGGCGAACATTGGCGCCTGTCATGGCGACTCGGGCGGACCTCTGGTCTACGAGGGAACCTTGGTGGGGATCCTCAACTTCTTTGTACCCTGCGCCCAAGGGGTGCCCGATCTTTTCATGAATATCATATACTACAGGGACTGGATCCGGCAGACCATGAGTGGCAATGGAAAATGTGCGCAGGTCCATAAACAGCAAATTGGCTAAATAAATAAATATTTAAAAAACATTCGATGTGCATTTTTCCTGGATGTAATGGACAAAGTTGGCTCTTGGCCAGACGCCATGGGAGACAGGCAGGCAGGCAGGCAGGCATTCAGACGGACTGGGTCTGAGTCATCCTCCCGCTACTGATTTATGTCCGAGGCGGAGGAAATGTCTACTGGCTGCACGTGTGAGGCTGCGGCTACTCTAATTAGAATCAGGTAGAGAGATAGAGCCCAGACAACAACAATCTCTTAGCAATGCTCTTGTAGTAGGTGTAGGAGAACGCTCAGTGGACGCTGTCAAAAGATGCTGATAGAAATCGCTCACGGGATCTCGCGTAGCGAGTGGCGGGGCGCATGGAAATTCTGAAAATATTTCTTTCGGCGCTCACCATTCAGCAACAACAGAGAAGGGGAAAAACACTCACACATTCAGTTGTGTATCAGTTGTA
Organism: Drosophila lowei; assembly: GCA_008121275.1. Classification (NCBI taxonomy): domain Eukaryota; kingdom Metazoa; phylum Arthropoda; class Insecta; order Diptera; family Drosophilidae; genus Drosophila; species Drosophila lowei. The sequence continues at coordinate 37,675,851 of CM017777.1, forward strand.
TCTTGGCATTTTCGAAAAGATTTTCAGTTGCTGCATTGACTTGGACGTGTACGGTGCGGGTCTCGAGTTCTGTTCTCCTTGGAATACGCGGCGTATACGCAGTGTCCATATAGTGTACTACTCATATGTAGGCGCGTGTGTCGTACTTTTCATATATATATCGTACATTTTCTATATGTAGATATACTCTGATATTGAGCAACAGAAATTTCGCAATTTCTACCAAGTCAATGGAAAATTGGTGGAAAAACAAGTGAAAATGTTAAAGTATGTGAAAGAATGTCTCCAATAAAGGAAATTGCTCGATGAAATATCTATAGCCGAGATATATACCGAAGAAATGTGATGAATAATACCCGCAAGAGATCCAAAGTGTACATATACATACTCGTTTTGAATATATGTATAAATATAATAAATTCCGGACAAGCGAAGCCAAAATATTTCATGTCTGGCTGCTTATGAGAGCATTTTTGTGTGAAATATGGCGTACATTTCTGTGAGAAATTTTCGTGATGGGTGCCCACAGTGCGTTGAAAGCTAGCCTCTCCACTGGACCCGTGTGGAGTGGCGTTAATTGTTTTGGCTGTGAGACCCGCAAATGCATTTGTCTGCCGATAGCCAGATGTTTACCTGGCTTCTGGTCTTATTTTAGCATCGGTCGCACGCTCTGCCGCACCTGAGAAATTTGGAAGGCCAGAAGCGTATTCTTTCGATTTGCTTTATTCTATTTTATACACTGGGATCGTATTTAATAGAAGAAGTATAATTTTTTGGCATCGCGAGGAATTTTACCGCAGGGTCCTCCAAAACTGCCACAAGGGTTGGACGGGGGTGCAGCTGTTGGGGTTGCCGTTGTAGTATAATCTGTCCAGCGATAAGTCGTGGTATCGCCACCGGTGGAGGTCCCGGTACCGGTGGAGGTCCCGCTAGTGGAAACGGTAATGAAGCATCCAGCCATGGCACACAGCAGCAAAAGGACTGTAAAGAACTTCATATTTCTATCTCTCGGTTGAAACTGATATTTTAATAGAGAAATTTCGCGCATTTTATACTTTCCACCTGTGAAAAAGAACCATCAAATATTGACAAAAATGCTTGACACAGCTTGCGAAGTAAATCCGTTAACACCAATAAGAAACAGTTGGGCAAATATTTAATTTGATATCGACTAAATTTGTTAAAATTTGTTAGACACATGGTTGATGTGCTCAAACACGAGCATCGAGCTACTTTGTGGGGTAACTGGGATGGCAGAGAAACAGATGGTTATACGAGCAAACTGATTAACTTCGATTGAACTTTTCATCTAGAAAGACTGAGGATACATACCCATGATGTATATACCCTTTAAGTTAGAGGACAAACGGGCAGTTGGGCATTACGAGATCAATTTGAGATCGGAATTGTGCTCAGGAACGATCAGAATAGCTTGGAAAATTCTAATTTAAGTTGTTTAAGTTCAAGTTGTTTTTTAAAATTCTTGAACACTTTAAACAAAGTCGGATTAGTAAGTAATAGTGCGAAATTTGCATTTTATACCTGATACTCAAAGAGTATAGGGGTATATTCGATTAGGATCAGGATTATAGAGAATTACCATATCTACCAGACTGACGAACCTGCATCAGATCTGATTATTTGTATAGCCAGAATGAACAAATCAATTTGCAGTGGATACGCAACGCCGTCCACACGCCTACTTTTTTCTGTCTCACTCTCACTCACTCTTCGTCGTGCCATGTGTCACACATATTCCCTCTGGCGGAAGGGAGCCATACTGACGGAGCATCGGGTATAAATGCAGAGTCGCGGCCGTAGATGCGACTCACAACGTTCCCGCTCGTTTCAAATAGTTTTCAATATACTATATATTTAGTATTGAATTTATTTTCGGTTAAAGTTGAATTTCGAAGATATATAATTTCTTTGCTTTGCCGGCAAGTTTTTCGCATGGTCCTCCACACGGGGCTTTGGTTGGAGGTGCGGCTTATGTGAAAGTCGGTGTATATGTTCCTCCCCCACCCCCCGGCTTAGGTTGATATAGTCCCTGATCCACTCCCTGTAGTACCGTTACAGTTGGTGAAGTCCCTGTTCAAGTCCCTGTAGTACCGTCACCGGTAGACGATGGACTTGTTTCCGTCCCTGTTCCACTCCCTGTAGTATAGGTATACGTTGGATATGTTCCAGTCCCTGTTCCAGTCCCTGTTGCACTCCCTGAAATAGGGGTACCGGTACTGTGGTAGTATCTAGGGGTAGTGCCCGATACCGTACCCGAACTCGTAACTGAATAGATCGGTTCTGAATTAGCGCCAAACGAGCACCCAGTTATGGCACACAGAAGCAAGACGATCGTAAAAAACTTCATATTTCTATCTTTCGTTTGAAACTGATACTTTGGCAAAGAAAGTTGGCGATTTTACATTTCCCCTCTGAATAAATGTCAAATATTGACACAATATTTAAGCACCTGGTCAAATTTGTATTTTCTATTTATTTAGTCGTATCTAACAACATTGAATTTTTATTTGAATAAAATTATGTACTCGTACATATGGATATATGTATAAGAATAACAGAAAATTTAAGTATCCCGACTGAAATCTGCTTACTTCTACACTTTATCATTATCCCTGTCGCATTTTAAACTACAAGTTCTGGGTATATACAATTTCCTAGTCCTTTTCTGTTTTGTAGCATTTGTGAGGTTCGTACTTCGCTAGAAGCAATCGGAACCCATGATCGGCTGAATGATCGAAAAGAATCATCCAACAGACAAGTTTTAGTCAGAAAAACAGAAACTTTTTACATTTCCTGCTTAATATTTATTTATAAAAGAAGTATAGTTTCTTGGCATTGCGTACAATCTTGCCACAAGGTCCTCCAATTTGATATCCTCCACATGGTCCAGGGGTGACAGCGGCTGGCGATGCAGTGGTTGTATCGGCGACCTGTTCTGTAGTTGTCACACTTGTTCCCGTAGCGGCAAAGGAGTATCCAGCCATGGCACACAGAAGCAAAAGGACTGTAAAGACTGTAAAGAACTTCATCTTTCTATCTTTCGGTTGAAACTGATATTTTGTTAGAGAAATTTATTGATTTTATACTTTTATTTTCTCTTTGAAAGTAAATATTAAAACAATTGCTGGTAACCGTTTGCGTAGATTGACAATTATTTATCTCTGTACTCTGTTATCTAATTATTGTATAATTGTACCATGGAACACTTTGAATATTTCTTTTGTTTAACATTTTTATGGTGAAAGATCCGCTGAGTTGTTGCTAAAGAAATCCATTTATTTTCGGGCGTACAATGTTTTAACAGCAGATACATAAGAAAGCAGAAGATAAAGGGTAAAATTGTACACACGTGATATTATTTGGCGGCAATGGGGCGTATGCGGAACATCAAAATTTTAAAGACCGAAACAGCTGTTGCCACGATCAATTATACATAATAGAAATAATATTTGTTTAAAATAACACACGCGTGGCCACACACGAAACGCTAAATTGAATTTTGGTTATCAAATCATTCAAATTGGTGCAGAAAAATATAGTTAAGATTAGTACAGAGATTCCCCACCCCATATCTTATCCTAGAGCCTAGCAAGTGCGTACCGGATACACTTATACATTTTGATATCTTTTAGTATCGATTGTTTGTTATCTTAAGCTTTTGAGGGCAATCATTCTTTTGCCAGCATTCAAATCACGTAATCAAAATCAAATTTATGATATTTTTGACGTGCTCTCAGCGTTGTGGCTTTTTTTATACCCGATACTCAAAATGAGTATTGGGGTATATTAGATTTGTGGTGAAAATGGATGTGTGTAACGTCCAGAAGGAAGCGTTTCCGACCCCATAAAGTATATATATTCTTGATCAGCATCAATAGCCGAGTCGATTGAGCCATGTCTGTCTGTCCGTCCGTCTGTCCGTCCCCGTATTGTCGCCTAGTGTGCTCAAAGACTATAAGAGCTAGAGCAACGACATTTTGTATCCAGACTTCTGTGATATGTCACTGTTACAAGTATATTTCAAAACTTCGCCCCGCCCACTTGCGCCCCCACAAAGGACGAAAATCTGTGGCATCCACAATTTTAAAGATACGAGAAAATTAAAAACGCAGAATCGTAGAGAATAAATTTATCTTCTAGACTGCAGAATCTGAATTGGATCGCTTCATTATTATAGCCAGAATGAAGAAAACAATTTCATTTTTTCTCGCCCTGTCTCTCTCTAACACACACGTATCATAGCCGGCTTTGCCTATTGCTAAATATGAGTTCCAAGATCTCAGAGACTATAAGAGCTAGAGCAACCAAATTTGGTATCCACACTCCTGTGATATCGGACCTTGACAGATTTGTTTCAAAATTTCGCCCCAAATTTCGTCGTTTAATGAACCCATACTGACTATGTATCTTCAAAATTTCGCCCCACCCCGGTATAAATGTAGAGTTGCGGTCGGAGCAGCAACTCACAACGTTCCCCCTCGTTTTTATCTAGAAACAAGTCTTTCGACCCAAGCAAAATAAAATCAAAGAATTTATGACAGCTGATTGGCCCGGAGCGTCTTAGTCATCTCCTAAGGCAAAACTAGCCACAAGAACATGATGTGATATGTGATACACTGCCAAAGGGTATTATATTTTCTTATATATTATTATTATAGTATTATATTTTAAACGCAATAACTAATAGTATTACTATTATATTTTTGCAAATACATTTCGAGATGTTTTTTTATACCCCATAAGACATCAGCTAACATTCCATCTGCAGCTCAATTTCCTAAGCAGCAGATTTATACGACCTTTTGTTGGTCGTCGAGCGAAAAGGGTATATGAATTTCGGGGTGTCAATTTTTGTTCAAATCGTTAATTTGATTTAGGATTTTGATGCGGTTCGTTTATTTTGCATATTTTCATACATATGTATGTATGTACATATATGCCAAATTATGTTGATGAGTCAGCTGGCGGGGGAACACGGAATGCGCATTGCACTTGTGGCGACCGCGACCGTCAACAACAGCATGGGTCAGGAGGCACTTTCAGTTTTGGCCAACAGCAGACAAAAGACAACGACTAATCGGACGAGTAGGTTCTATGAATAGAACACCAACAAAATCAGCTGCGCGCTGAAAATCACATTCGTGGGGCAACGCGTCGCCAAAAACCTGCCAAACAGAGTCAAGAGTGCAGTCGACGTCCGCGTCGACGTCAAAGTCAACGTCACATGCAATACCAAAAACACAACACAAAGCATAAAGCGAAACAAATATTGAACAAATTATGTATTGAAGATGTTATACAGTCGCGGCCGTTTGCATAGGTACAGGCAATAAACCCAAGGCTAATATTGAGTTTAGAAGGAGTTAAAGGAAAAAAGTATAGGTGCTGTTGGATTCTACCTTCTAACAAATAGGTAGTAAATAAAGGCATAACTTTTGTTCAATAGATTTCAAAAGATCCTTCATCTCTGCACCTATGTACATATATTCGTTGCCCATATGACACATACAATACAAATACCATAATACAAGTTAATTTATTCGAGTATCATAATTGGAATCAATCAAATTATAATAGTTATTATTCCATATCAACAGCCATGGCTTAAACAAAAATATCCCATTCCTCAACCCCTGCTCCTATATTCGTAGCCCCTGCTGTATGATTCTTCTGAGCGAATAATAATAAAGAAATTGAGCAAAAAAGCTGCGCGCGTTTGGCTGCATTAAAACTTTGAGCAAGGAGGCGCAAGCAACTCAGTCGAGTTGAAAATTTGTCGCGACCAGCAGTACACGTTACAACGTCTCGGTGACGACGCCACAGCCCCAGCCCAAGATAACACAACAGAACAGAACAGAATCCAACCGAGTGGAGCCGAGGCGACCTGAACAGAACTGAAGGCAACGCCATCCCAAACGCGCGCAGCTCGTGCAAATTATTTTCAAAAAGGAAAATTCTGAAATTTGTTTACGAAAAAAGAAAAACTCATTAGAGAATTTCTCTCTCACTGTGTGTGTGTGTGGTGTGTGTTTTGTTTGTGAAAAACGTGCTCGACCTGCCGGGCATTGTGTAATTAGCGGGCAATTAAGAGATCATCAGTATTAGCCATCATTCTTCGAAGTATTACACCTTGAGATCATTCAACAAACAATCCACCGTCAGCATGGCGTCCAGAAAAGTGAGTTTGGTTCGGTCCCTCTTCCCCCATTTCTTCTGCATTTTCCCCACACAGATTTCCATTTGGGGGTATACCTATTCGTATAAGCCAAAATGGAGGACATGTGGCTTTCATTACCTTTTCATAAAAACACAAAATATTTGTCAATTTATTTTTAGTCGTAGCGTAGAGACGCAGCAGCCAATTTTGGCTCAGCTGTGCCTGCGGTGTGTAAATGTTGTGTGTAATTTTAGTCCCAAATAAATTCAAATTAATTAAAATGGAAGTGAAAATTTATTTAGCATTTCATTGGGTGCTGATTCACGCCATGCCCCCGCGACAACGAGCCAGCCAGCCAGCCAGCGATGCAAGTGGCGCCTCACGTTCAATAGTCGTCGCAGTTGCAGTCGCAGCCTAGCTACCGCATTTGGTCCGGTCCGAGTTGAACGTATATATATATCCATATTAGGGCATACCCACACTGCATACAATAGGTGAATGGGTGACCGTGTATGGGGGCCCCAAAGTCGCACTCCCTTGTGGAATGCCGTGAAGGATGAGCTTCCAAAAAATCAGATTACGTAGTCCCCAAGCACAGATCTGCCATCGATCAGCGAGCCGGTTCTGCTACTCGATTTTTGACTCATTTGGCTAAAATTAACAATTTCTAACCATATTGAGAAGGTCGTTTGCTGTCAGCCCCATTTGCTTCGCTCATTCACTTGTCTTCGTTCCACTCGTCGCAGTGCATTTGTGTCTGCCTTTCGTTTTTGCATTTGATCAGGCGGATCGCCTCGTTGCCGAGGGCGAGCGGAAACCCATGGGAATCCAAAAGGCATTGCCAAAAGCAATCCGCAAATATGCCAAATATTTACCAGAATTATTTGTTCCTCTTTGGGACTTGGGTGTGTTTATGAATCATGTTTTTTGATCGGACTTAGTATATTTCTTATGATATACATAGCGTCTGTGTGTTTTTTGACAAGGGTCAGTGACAGGACGTTTGAGGGATTGGTTCATATGTGAATCGTTCAATAGAACGAACGCTTATTTACAAATAAAGGAGAAGAAATGAAAAACAGGTTATTGATATATAGAAGTCATATGTTCAACTAAGATTTATTTTTGTAAAAAAAACAAAACATTTAAACTATTAAATTGATCAGCTCTATAAAAGGTTTAACAAGTGCATACTTTGTGGCTTAAAAATTATTTTGTATAAGTTTATTAGCACCTACATACATACACCCAGCGACACAAAAAAGCCGCACTCTGAAATTTCAGGCATGTTTGACTTCTCCAGCATAAGGTATTCCCAAATGTTATCCGATTTCTTTAATTTTTATTTTTTTTGTCGCTTTATCAATTTCAAACAAAAGTTTATACTAATTTTTTTTTTACTTCATAGTCATATACTTAGAAACAAATTATTTTTAAAACCACACGTTTGTAACGCTTTTCGGTCATTTTTACCCAACGGAAGCAAAAATTAAATTAAAATAGAAAAACAACTTTTTACAACCAAAACTAAATTTTTTCCAATAAGTTAATTTTTTTTGCAAACTAGTAACAAATTCAATATAATTCAAACGTTGTTTTTTAAAATTAGTAATTAATTAATATTTTGTGGTTCCAATCTTAGCAATGGGGTAAGGAAAGATCGTGTTAGTAGGATCGGCTTAAAAAGTATGTTAAGATATCATCAGAACTGTAGCAGTGTTTTGCAGATGATATTTCGGCTCGAACTATTCAACGTCGGCCAAAGGAGGTGGCTTTAGTAAAAAGGACACCTGGCAAAAAGCGACTTCTGCGTAGTTAAATGAAGAAATCTCGCTTAAATTGGTCTAACGAAAATTCAAATTGGAGTGAATCTGAGTGGTCACGAATCATACTCTCGGATCAGTCCAAATTTAATCTTATTGTACCCGATGATTCGCGCACAGCTCGCCGCAGAAGAGGAGAACATACATATCTAAATATAAAACTGAATTAAGGGTATGATTAAGGGTGATTATGATTAAGGGCATGCCGAATGTTTTGAAAATTTATTGAATCATAAGCTATTAAGAACAAAATAAGCTCTTTCAATGGCTTAAACAATGCATACTTTGCGGCTCACAGCTTAAACTCAATACGGCATAAATATACTTCTTAATAATTAATATAAAAATACTACAAAATACTGAAAATACCGCGAAATGCAAAGCTCTCACACTGAGCTTGAATTATTTGTTGTCGAAAAAACCTGTTTATGTATGTAAAACCATATGTATAATTCATAATTATATTTAATTCATCGACGCTCTACGGCCCAGGTATTTATCGTTCTTACGTTAAAAGAAAGAGCGCTGCCAACTCGTGCATTTTTACCCAAAAGCAAAACGAAAACAAAATACGAAAGATACGAAGTGGAGAGCAAAGAGGAGAGCAGAAGCAGCAGCAGCAACAACAAAACCGGCTATACAATGTACAACGGAGAGATAGAGAGACGCGAAAATGCCGGTGCGCGAGAAACTCCGTCGGCGATCGTCGCGTCAAAAGCATTTTCGACGCGCAACAGTAACGACGCTGACGACGGTCCCGTCCCAGTCCCAATATCCGTTCACGCGAATTATACAAACGGTGGTCAGACGGCGGCGACACAGGCGACCATATTCCTCAGCCACAGCAACAATAGCCATCATCTCAACAATAGAAAAAACCCGCCAAATTTCCAGACAAACGCGTGTGTCAACGGCAACGGCAGCAGCAACAACCACACAGAGCAGAACGCATCGCAATTTGTGCCAAATTTTAGCAATTTAAATTTTTACGCCCAACAGCCAACGTCAGCACAGAACAACAACAACTACGACGTTTGCCATCAACAGGTGTGTGTTCGTGTCCCCTCTTCATAGCCTGTAAAGTGTTGCGTGTGTGTGTGTCCCTATGTCCTGCGTGTGATCTTTTTCCCCAGTTTCCAACGTACAATGAATATGATATGTGATATGTTTTAAAAAGGATGTTAAATTCCACCGAAAACTCCTGCAAATGTGAAACACTTTACTACCCTGCAAATGAATCCCAAATTTAATAATTGATACAGAAGTGAAATTTCGAACTGGGGTTTTTATATTATTGCGTTAATAAACAAAAAGAAACTTCAAGAATCATTTTGTGGTTCTCTTCCTCACCCCCACAGGTGATGTGTGTGTGTGTGTTTAATCTCTTCTCCAGCATTCCGACGTGTGTTTGTGTGCCTACAATTTGTGTACCTTCAAGAGAGAGTATTAAAAGTTTGGTCATTTATCGTTTAATTGCTGCACTCTGCATTGCGTTTTGTAGCTCCGCGGCCTTTTGCAATTAATGAAAATGTTAATGAACTTCACACGCTGCGCACTCGGCCTGAGCGATCGCCGTCGCCGTGGCCGTGGACGTCGTCGCCACTCCAATTTCCTTTAGTTTCTATCCCGCTTCTTGGCCTGGCCTGGCCAACAAACCAGACAGAGCAGGGGCCTGGCGGGGGTCGGGTGGGCTGTCTGCCAGCCGCTCTCTATTTCTGTTAGTTTTTTGTCCAAAAGTTTCTTCTGTGTGGCACGCGAACTTGCTCTCCTTTTGTGCTCGTTCTTCGTGGGCATTCATTCTTCTCTACTCCACTCCACACTCTACACTCTTTTCGGAGGTTGTTTCGAAACTTTTGGATCGGGGCGTAAAAGATACCTGGGAACTTGTTTCTTCAAACGAAGGTTCCGTTCGCCCGCAGATACGAAATGTTAGTGTTTTCTGAAATCCGAAATACTGAAATATTATGAGAACTTGCAGATAGTGGAACCCAGTTTTATAACTCTAGGGATAAAACGAAATATGGATGTTCTCAGAAATATACATAATTTGAACCATTAACACGTTGTAGTTACTGCAGATAAAAGCTAAACACGATGAAGACTCATAAAAACATTGAAAATAATACTCGTCTCTTGTAAAGTGTTATACATTTGTCGACTCTTCTTCTTCCTCTGCCACTTCGGGTGGGACATGCGTGGAAAGTGGACAAGCAGTCCACTCGACTGTCGAATGCGATAGGAGTTGTTATGCTTGGCGTTCGTAACCTGAAACTGGAACAAGTCTGCGCCACACCTTTTTCGATTCGCTGCGGTATTTGGCTCCAGGAGTGCAGTTGACGGTTCGCCTTATGCATAATTGTCAAGTGATTTTCAACCAACATCCCACGCACACAGCACACGAAACCCCCACCCATTCATAGTAGTACTCGCTGGGACTAACCTGATATCTGACCAATCTGACCAATCGCTAACCCACAGCCAAACGACTATTACCAACAACAGCAGCAGCAGCAGGCGGACCAGTACGAGGAGAACTTCGACGACGACATGGAGGCCGAACGTGATCTTGCCGAGGATGCGCAGTGGAAGAAGATCCAACAGAACACCTTCACACGCTGGGCCAACGAGCATCTGAAGACCATCGATCGGTCGATAAACAATCTGGAAACGGATCTGTCCGATGGCCTGCGGCTGATCGCCCTCCTCGAGGTGCTGTCCCAGAAGCGTTTGCCCAAGTATAACAAACGTCCAACATTCCGCAGCCAGAAATTGGAGAATGTATCGGTGGCCCTGAAATTCCTTCAGGATGAGGGCATCAAAATCGTTAACATTGGTAAGTAGTCAAATTTGTATTCCGACATATCGTGTTGTTTGCATCTGTTCCCAGAATATTCGGATTATCTTTTAGAGTAGAAATGATGGGGTGGGGCCCAAGAGCAATTTGAGATATGGTTTGGGATCTCTAATAGTTTTTAACCACAACAACCAGTGCGGTCATGGATGAGTCAACTAACTGTATAAATTAATAATGCGAATTGAAATTCTTTTCATAGAAAATTGCATAGTTTGCCTTTTCAAAGTGGAGATATTGTACATAGATCCGAAGTTCCAACCAAAGATGCGCCTCGCCAACGCCACAAGAGTGGAGTGGGAGCTGCTTCTCGGATGCTTGCTGCTGCTGCTGCTGCATTCCACACACAGCTCCCCAGTGTGGATGCGGTCTTTTGTATTATTTTGTCGATTCGCTTCCAGACTACAAAACACACACAAAATGATGTCATTGCTGCCTTTTATTCAAAGCGCCAGCTTCAATGCGATTTTACTTTCGTTTCGTTGTACGATTGTACGACTCATATGCATATTTCAAGATTGTGTGCTGGCAATTGGCTATTAGTAGTACCTCAGCTACAGTATGCAACAACCCTGTGTTTGACAGAGCTATACTCGATTTGAGAGCGAGCTTGAAACCATATCAGCGGTCGGAACGTCCTTGCTCCCATCGCTCCCATATTGATGCTCGAATCGAGACGCACAAGCGAAGTCTGAAAAGAGAATGACCAAGAATCATAGAACAACAACATACATGTCGTGTGCATAACGCGGCATATTGATGCTGGAGTTAAGTTGCTCTGATAAAAAGCCCTTCTCTAGCCTCTAGATATGTACCCTTGGACTTCACTTGGACATTGAAAGGGTATTCATCGGTCGATGTAGTAGCAATCGTTATCTTTCTTTCCCTTTTGTTTTATTGTATTTCACACTTTCGGCTATAAATTCGATATGCGAGTATGTATGTACTTTTCCACAAGAGAGCACCAACGAAGCGTGGACAAATGGGAAGGTTAATTTCATTAGATACGAGCGTATACTACGTAAAGTCGTATGTATAGAGCTATCATATTCATAGACCAAGTGCCATTGCAAAATCACGAGCGTGGCAGAATCCCCACTCTCAATGCCAGAAACCTGCTGCATCTGCTAATTTGTATTGATTGAGAGAGAACTACAATGAGATCTACCAGATGTGGCATGTGATATGAGCAGGGTTTTATGAGTCAGTGCCTCAGTCGGTCATCATTGAGTAGAGGCATTCATTCATTCAGCGGATGGACTATTCTCTCGGGTATTACATTTCCAAGCAAGCACATTGTAATGGTGACCCCGTGACGCTTTTGATAAGACTTTTCCACTCAGTTTTTTGTTTGTCCCATCTTCGAGAACACGCCTCCCCGTACACCCGTGCACCCGTGCACTCAGTTGTTCAATTACCAGGCAGACAGACAGACAGACGATCATTCAGTGGCTGCCTACTACTCTACATACATATGTATGTACAAGATAAGCGCTTTGGAGTTACATACACATGTACATTATATTTCAGAAAAAAACGCGTTTGTCAATAATTGACAGCTAGGTAAATAATGTTTACAGAAATGTTTACATACCATACTCTTTTTTTAATTTTTTTTATCAACAAAACGAAATGAGGGTTCGCCTGAGAGACAGTTTCTTAAGCGACTTTTGTGGACTTTAAGCGACTCTCCACCTTAATATTTCTGGCACCACAATCGCATTGGAGGAATTTGTACAGCTAATCAGCATGGTGGTGGGGCACTTTCGCCTCGATAAGGCTGTTCTATATCTATAAACTGCCAAAAAACTTTGACGTTTGCTGCGAATATTGAGGATTTAAATTCGCGAAATACGAGCACTCGTAAATTACGCAAGGCGTTGTATGAATCACTCCCTTATTTAGGTTAGTCATTAACTAGATTTTGCGCAAACACAGGAATTTTAGCCATAAATGGGGTTTGTCACCAAGTCAAATGTTTGCCAAAAAAAAAGCAGATAATGGATGCGTTATTTTGGCGATTATTGTGGCAAAAAGAAATAAAATATTTTACGTAAATAGAGAGTTAATTAATTTAACGAGACGACGGCTGCACCTCTTCCTGTTGTGTGTGTGTGTGTGTGTTTTTCCCGTTGGAACAGTGAAAGCTGCCAAAAGAGAAATTCGACGCTCTTGAGAGGAAAAATTTAGTGGCATTCCTGCTTTTTGGGCTTCCACTGTATCTCTCTAAAATCCCCAATCTAAAGCCACAATTCATTTCCCAGTTTCTTTATTTCTTTATTTTTGTCGTGCTTTTGTGCTGTCAATTGAATTAGCGCGAAATTGTGTGGTCTCCACGCAGCTCCAGCTCCAGCTCCAGGGTTTGTAGATTTCCATCGTACGAGTTTTTTTTCTGCCAAATGTTTGCGCTAAAAGATCTACAGAAACAAAAATAAAGCACTCGGGCAATAAAAAAGCTAAACAAAATAAGCAAATAACAAAAACACAAAAATTAAAAATACGAAACAGGGAGAAAAGAACAAGCCTAATACTCGTGATACGTACGTGAGCGGTGTTGGAGTAGAGATAAAGTCGCTCAGAGCAGAGCGGACTTCCCATGACATCATACAATCCACACACATCTGGGGGACTGAAAATGGGGACTGGAACGAAGTTTTGGAATGTATTGTTGCCAGCGAAGAAAAACTTCAAAGTCTGTCTCAATTTGTCACAGGCAATTGACTGTTATTGATGACGCCATCATTTTCATAGCGAAATCAACACCAAACATCATCCAATATCAGAGATTTTCCAAGGGGGATGAGTCAATCAGTAATATGTCTACAATTTTATTTAATGGAAGCCACCCATTACCCGTTTGACCCAAATTGTGTTGTATTTTGTTGCTTTCGATTGCTTGTTAATTATTTGTTCAAATAAATTTAAAAACTAATTAAGAAATATGTGTGTGTTCTTCTGGAAAGAATAAAGCCAACTCAACTTCTTATCTAGAAAATTCTTGAAAAAGGCAAACAAGAAATGTTGATAAATAAAGCAGAAATTCGGTTGTTAACAAGCTTCCGTTTTGCTCAACACATTTTGATAATTTAGCGTATCTTTAGACCGTATTTGCCTAAAGCCAAACTCTCACGCTTTGGAAATGAATCATAGAGCCTCCGAATATCAGCCTGAATTTCCGTTGAATTTTTGCTGAATTGCTCAGAAATGTTGAATACCTTGTATTGATCAGGCATGCAGTCAGCACGTACTCATCCGGTGATCATAAGTCATTCTGCAACAAGCCGTGACATGACGCCATCGAAACGGAGTTTAGACACGTCACCGATATGGCAGCTAACCCTTGGATTCTGATGCATTCAATGGAAATAGAAATATCAATAGAGGTGATGGAATGGCAAATAAATTTGTGATTAGATTATAAGCGTGATTACTGGCCTGTACGGCTGCAATCTCTCTCTGTGTTTCACTGTCTGGCATGTCTCGGTCATTTATTTAAATTAGCCAGAGAGATTCCGAGAGAGATCGACCGAGAGAGACACCCGACTCAATTAACCCCAAAACAAGTGACAAAACTATAGAGTCAGCGACAGCCGCAGAGAGCCGCAAATGTGGGGCAAGAAAACAAAGCGAACCCACAACCCACATCGAAAAGATCCCCCAAAATGGATCTTGAAGCGGCTTAAAGTGTCAAGAGGGAGTTGCCAAGACAGGCTCCAACTTTCTAAGCAGATTGCAGTTGAAGCTTAGCCTGCCACATGCCACATGCCACATGCTGCCCTGCCTGTTGCCCTGACTCTAATTTAATTAGCCACGCAACAGTTAGACGAAGACTTCCCAGTGTGGATGCGAATGGAAACTGGTTTTCCGTTGCGGAAAATTCTAGACAGACATTGCACTCCGTCTCTGGTTGGGGCTCTGGCTCTGACTGTGGTATGCGCGTGCCGCTCAAAGAACGTGTCTGGCGGCTGTGACCCAGACCAAAGCCGGTTGAATGCTGGCTGTGGCAGAGCCGGGTCTGTGGCCTCTAGAATCTGAGAAGTTGCAGCCTCAGCAGCAGCAGTGGCTGCGCCTGCGCCCCTCTGGAGTCTTGTTTATCTGAATGTTAAATACTTTTCCAATGCAGTCTGCAGCACTTAACATCATAATAATTCTTGGGGCAATCTGCCAAGCATATAAATCATGTCAAGTCATCATTTGGCATGGCCTCGGCCGAGAAGAAGAAGCCGATTGGATACATTGTGGCAGCAGGTTGCTTCGGACTCCGGAGACGGACATGGGCGGGGTGGACATATCCGATTGCCGTGGACTGGGAAAATGACAACAAAATGATGATGGATTGTGGCTTCCAATGGCAGAGGATGCTCCGAATAATTTTCTCCATATATTTCCACTGTAATTGTGGTTTCTCTCAATTCTCTCTCTGGAATATAATCTTTACAAACACCAGATGATATCATGGTACCATTTAAACGAGATCTTATCAGGCCATATCTTCGCTAGAAAGAGATTAATTCGCTTCCAAGAACTGTTTTTGTTCCCATGATTAATGCTGGAGGCGGGGTCTGCATATATGGAAACCCCGAACAGACATTCCACACAGAAGTTTTCTTCACACTTATGCATATGTATGGCTCATTGGAGTTGGAGTTGGAGTTGGGGATGGGATGTCTGCATTCCCTATCGCAGTTATGGAATCTCCTGCCTGCTACGGACATTAGCATATTTCTTAATAATTTACAGCCCATTTTCTTGTTCGCGCTGTCGTGCCAAAAACAAACTTTGGGGTTGACAACCAGTTTGGGTACCACAGAGAGCCACAGAGGCAGCAACCACATCCAGAGTTGGAGTCCCCTTCCCCGAGAGTCTCCGTCTTGGAGATTGGCATGCCAACCGACTGCTGCCTAATTAGCCAAATCATTTCTAGCTATTTATTTATTTATCCATCTTCCATCTGCCGTTTTAATTGTGGCTTTCTTTCGACTCGCCAAATGGAACTGCCAGAGGAGTAGAGTGGAATATGGATGGAATTTGGATGGAATGGCATGGAATGGAGTTGTTGCACTCGCCGTCGGTCAATGCTGAATCTTGCCATTCGATGTAATTTATCATAAATATGTCAACAGGCTGAGCAGGCAGGCATTCAGCTAATTTGTCATTTGTTCAAGGCGTTTTGTTCGTGCGTAAAAGCGTATTTTAAACCTGGTCAACTGTACACATGGCCATGTCTGATAATTTGATGGCTTTTAGGGGCCAGGCCAGCCACCGTTCAAGCAAGCAATCCAGCCGGTTTCCTATGTCCAGCCACAAACACAAACTGAACAAAGACAAGTTGCAAATTTAGCTAAAAAAGCTGTTATTGCTTTTGCTGGTGTCCGTCCCAGTCGCGGAGAGGGTGGGAGAGAGGCGCAGGCGACTGTATCAGCAATCGTTTAACGGCTCGTTGAACAGCACCAAAAAAAACCCAAAGATAAGAGAAGATAAAAATGTTCTGGTACTCGAAAAGCTCTCTAAGAAATTGTACATATGTTGACTATATGATACCCTACAAGTGGGAGAGTATGCAATAATTCATGGGAAATTGGAGCTGTCATCGTTATACAATAAAGATTATATTCGTTTGATAGGAAGAGCCATGGTTATAAATTAGATCAGCGGTATGCAGGGTTTTCGAAGTCACAAGTAGTGCATCAACAAACACAAAAAACATTCCTTATTAACGAGCTTCGGATCGAGGTGCGATGAGCATCTTCATGCATACCGTGTATTTTGTTTTTGCATTCGCGGTTCTAAGCCTCCAGTCTTGAGCCTCCGGTCTCGGCCTGCATTTTGTTTTTGCATTCTCGGGCATTCCCTTTGGCACTTCTCGCTTGTGCTTTTGTGGAAGAATAAATCGCGAAGCAAAGGGGGAACAAATGGGAGCAAGGACCTGCATTAGACTCTTTTAAAAAGTGGCCTCAATGTGTAGAAAATTTTAGATACAATATCTTTTATTCTGGGCCCAGTCTGGACGCAATATTTGGTACACATAGATCGATCTCTACACGAATACAATATGTGCTACCCCTTGTGTGCTACAGAAAAGCTCTATTTGGGGGCAAACATAGGGCAAACAATGTTCCAAATCTAGTAGCAAGTCATTAAAGTACTTGGATTTGTCGTCACTTCTGTTACCAGCGACTGCCAACAGTGTTTTCTGTGGCCTGTGGAAACTTTCCCCGTATGTTGGACATGGCATTCCATTCGATTCGATTCGATGCCATGGTTCAGTGCGTGGCAAATGCATTCGCGAGTGAGGGTCCAAAGAGGGTCCGAGAGTGCGGACTATGATAGGCAATTAGGCCGATTGATGCTTGGGGATGCGATGCCTTTCACTTTGCGGTGTTACGGCTATAAAAAAGAGTCCATTCTTAAGTTGGGCGGCGGTTCAATAAACCCATACGAAAAGGCCCGTTCCGTTCGACTATTTTGAATTGTTTAGCATGACAAAAGAAGTCGGAGCTGCGATGCTTTTTGGCCAAAGAGTGTCTGACCTTAAACTTGGCCAGACAGAAACCGGCCAGACAAGTTGCGTGTGGCGTGCATAAACAGCCCTGAACTTGACCGGCAAAAGAGGAGGAGGAGGCAGTGGTAAAGTGGCTGTAACAGTTAGCGGACATCTTTGTACATAATTGGCAGCTTGTCGAATGGCAACAGGTTTGCAGCAAGCAGCAACCGGCAAGCAGAAACCAGCAACCAGAACGGCAGGCAGCAAAGTGTTGGCATTGACAGATGCCAGCAGCAATTGCAGTGGCAGCCACAGAGGTTGTTAAAGCAATTAATAGATACATTAGGCTTACGATGGCTTTTGAGCACTGTTAACGGTCGCCGTTCGTCCCGTTCTTCCCGTTTATCCGCCATTCAATCCGATTTAACCACTCCACATTGTTTTCCAGACTCCTCGGACATTGTGGACTGCAAGCTGAAACTGATACTGGGCCTGATATGGACGCTCATTCTTCACTACTCTATATCGATGCCCATGTGGGATGGCGAGGATGAGAAGCAGCTGAATGGCTCCGGGCCGACGCCCAAGCAGCGGTAAGTGGAGATCATCCAGTGACTCTATCGCCACTTAATCTCACTCTTGTCGTTCTGTGTGTTGCAGCCTACTGAACTGGATACATGCCAAGATACCCGATTTGCCCATCAATAACTTCACCAATGACTGGACCACTGGCAAGGCGGTGGGCGCTTTGGTTGATGCCTGCGCCCCTGGCCTGTGCCCCGACTGGGAGATGTGGGATTCGAAGGATGCTGTCCAGAATGCATCGGAGGCTATGGGTCTGGCCGATGATTGGTTGAATGTCCGTCAGCTGATCAAGCCCGAGGAGCTGGTCAATCCCAATGTCGATGAGCAGTCCATGATGACGTACTTGTCGCAGTATCCCAACTCCAAGCTGAAGACGGGAGCACCACTGAGGCCCAAGACGAACCCCAACAGGTGAGTGGGGCATGTCTCTAATTGAATATATATCTGTCTCTTGTTGTAATACTCTCTCTCCCTCTCTCTCTCTCTTGTATCTCAAATTGAAGTTGTATTTCCCTTCGGCTTATGCATTTATTCCGATTCTAATCTAATCTCGATTTTCAAACACTCTTCTCTGTCTTTCTTTCTTTCTCTCTCTCTCTCTCTTTCTCCTTTTTTGAGCAACCTTTAATGTATTTTTTGGATATTGTTCTTGTTCTCCCTTCCCTATATATATATATCTGTGTATATATCTACTACTCGTACCTTGTATTTTTATTAAAATGCCTCAAAAAATGCAAAACTCAGCATTCCTCCGCCGCGGTAAGTTTTCGGCATGCCCTCACCACCTCTCTTCTCGTTCCGTTTCGGCCTTCTTCTTTTGGCCCCAACGTTCTTTCTCGTTCCGTTTTTGGTTTTTCATTCGCCGGCTTCCTTTTTTCTGTTTTTTTTTTCTTAATTTTTGCTTTTGATGATTTCTGATTTTGGTTTTGATTTTGATTTAAATGTTCTGCTGGCAGTTTGTCTTAGTTTCGGTTACTTCTGTTGCCGTTGCCGGCTCTGAGCTCTAGCCTTGAGCGATGCGTATCTAATGAATACTTCAACGCTGGCTGACAGGCAGGCTGCCTGCTATCCGCTGACTGCTGCTTTCCTGTTTGTTCTTGTTCTTGCTCTTGTTCGCGCTCTCGCTGGCGGCTTTTGTTGGCTTCAATTAGCGCTCACTAAACGCATACTTCTTGGCCAAAGCGGATATAATTTCAGATTGGATTTGCTGCTCTGTTAACTGAAACCGCCTGGAACGTCCATCACATGTTCTTGATTTGCTTCAATTGCAACGAATTCTAGTAGGCTATATTCACGGTTGCCTAATGTGGCTACTTTTCGCCAAAAAATTGTGTTTTTGTCGGCTTTTTTTGATTGAAATTGACATTCAGGCAATACATGTGAATTCTGATTTTGTGGCAACCGTGGCTTTATCTACATATATTAAAAATCTGTAAAATGGTAAAAATTAAGCTATAAGCTTTAGTTTTTTTAATAATCACGTGGTACCAGATTTAAATTACATTTTTTCGTAGCATTTTATATTTGAACATTAAAATTTCTCTTCTATCGATCGAAATTATCGGAGTTTTTGAAAATCAATCGAAATCGTGTAACCTACATGTAAATATATTTATTACACGACATATTTTAGTTACATACATGTCATGTCGTAAACAATGTACATTCTATTCGACATTTAACATTCTTAGTACCACAAATGACCGCTGTGATCCGTGACGGCGCCACAGCAGGCCATAGAGATTACAAAAATAATTTAAATTTGTTATTTGCTTTATTTTGCTGCTGTTGTTGCTAAAAATAGTTTGTTTTTGTATCCTTTATGGATCCAGCTTGTTGTAAATAGCAGTGTGATTGCCATTGTAATAATGAAGCTAATTAGAGTCGCCGCATGAAAAAAAACCTCTGCTCTGGGTTGTCTGCGAGAATTAAATGTTGTGTCCTTTTTGTATCATAATTGACTGCATAAAGCGTAACGTTCTGCTGTCCTGTCCTCTAACTAATTCTCATCCGTTTCTCCTTTTCACAGAGTGCGTGCCTATGGTCCTGGAATTGAGCCAATTGGTCCTGTGGTTGGTGCTCCAGCCAATTTCACAGTGGAAACCTTCTCCGCTGGCAAGGGTAAGGAATCTCGTGAAACATATGTATACCAACGATCCCTCCACTCACTCTCATATTGTATTCCCACAGGTGCTGTCGACGTGGACATCCAGGGACCCAACGGAGAGATCGAAAAGGCCGATGTGCGTTTCAACAATGACAAGAATCTCACATACACGGTCTCGTACATACCCAAGTCCGAGGGACCGCACAAGGTGACCGTTCAGTTCTCTGGCCGCGACATACCCAAGTCTCCGTTCCCCGTGAAGGTGGAGGGACATGCCGGCGATGCCTCGAAGGTGAAGGTAACTGGCCCCGGCATCCAGCCCACGGGAGTGACCATCAAGAAGCCCACCTTCTTCGACATCCTCGCCAAGGATGCGGGTCGCGGCGTGCCCGAGGTGATCATCATCGATCCGGCCAACCACAAGACCTCGGTGGCGGCCAAGGTGCGCCAGTTGGAGAACGATACTTGGCGCTGCGAATACGTGACGGCCCTGCAGGGCCTGCACTCCATCAATGTGTTCTATGCGGGCACTGCTATCCCGAACAGTCCGTTCCCCGTGAAGGTGGCGCCGCTGTCGGATGCCCGCAAGGTGCGCGCCTCCGGACGCGGCCTCCAGGCCACGGGCGTGCGTGTTGGGGACGATGCCGACTTCAAGATCCACACCGAGGGAGCCGGCGAGGGTGTGCCCGAGGTGCGCGTCATTGGGCCCGGTGGCATGAACCAGAACGTCATGCAGTCAAAGGTCGATGGCAACACCTACGACTGCCACTACTACCCCACCAAGGAGGGGCGCTACGTGATCATGGTGACCTTTGCCGGGCAGGAAGTGCCCAAGTCCCCGTTCGAGGTGAAGGTCGGGCCCAAGAAGGAGTCCTCCATTGTAGCCTATGGGCCGGGACTGAGCAGTGGCGTCATTGGCTATCCGGCCGCCTTTGTGGTGGAGACCAATGGTGAGACGGGCGCCCTCGGATTCACTGTGGCCGGCCCCTCGCAGGCGGAGATCGAGTGCCACGACAATGGCGATGGCTCCGCACTCGTCAAGTATCATCCGACTGCCGTGGGCGAGTATGCCGTCCACATCCTGTGCGACAACGAGGACATACCCAAGTCGCCGTTCATTGCCCAGATCCTGCCACGCACCGACTTCCATCCGGAGCTGGTGAAGGCCTCGGGGCCGGGGCTCGAGAAGAGTGGCGTGACCATCAGCCAGCCGACCAGCTTCGATGTGGACACGAGCCAGGCGGGCAATGCTCCCTTGGACGTTGTCGTGCAGGATGTCTACGGCACAAAATTGCCCGTGCAGTTGGCCAGCAATCCCGATGGCAGCAAAAAGGCCACCTACACGCCCATCTCTGGGGTGCCACACACCGTGGAAGGTGGGTCACAGCTCTACCTCTCTCTCTCGCTCTATGGTTCCTTATTGATGAAATTCCTTTTGGTTTTCCAGTCAACTATGGAGGCGTTTCCACGCCCAACTCCCCGCATCGTGTGTACGTGGGCGTACCCGTGGATGCTGCCAAGGTGCAGGCCTTTGGTCCCTGGCTGCAGCCAGGAGTGCGCCCCAATGTCCCCACCCACTTCAATGTGGATGCCCGGGAGGCAGGTGAGGCCGAGCTGAAGGTGAAGATCATCCACGAGGAGACCAAGATCGAGGTGCCCTGCAGAATCATCGATAACGAGGACAGCACCTACTCGGTGGAGGTTATACCGCCAGCCAAGGGAGCGTATACCACGACCATGACATACGGGGGCCAGCGCGTGCCCCTCGGCCAGAAGGTGGTCGTGGAGCAGACAGTGGATGTGTCCAAGATCAAGGTGGACGGACTCGAGCCCAGTAAGTAGCCATCCCTATTCCCTCTGTCCCTCTTTTCTATATACAAGTGTCCATCGTGAGTGCCTCATGGTCTAAGTCCAAGTCATTTCATTCGTCCCCCACAAAAGCCGCGCCCCTGAACAGTTTGCAGCAGTTCCGCATCATCACCCATGGGCTGCCCAAGGCGGATCTGGCGGTGACCATCACCAGCCCCTCGGGGAATCGTGTCAAGGCCCACATAATACCCACAGCTGAGGGATTTCTGGTAAACTTTACGCCCACCCAACTGGGGAATATCTGCTGAGCATTTGCTTTGGCGGCACACCCATTACGCCGCGTCCATTCCGGCTGCAGTGCCTCACGGGCAGCGATTCCAACAAAGTGCAGGCCTTTGGCCCGGGTCTGGAGCGGGGCATTGTGGGTCAGCCGGCAGAATTCATGATCGATACGCGCGGTGCCGGCCAAGGAGGTCTGGGCGTGACCGTTGAGGGGCCCTGCGAGGCGGCCATAAACTGCCGTGACAATGGTGACGGCACCTGCAATGTGGCCTATCTGCCCACCGAATCCGGGGACTATACCGTCAACATAACGTTTAATGATCGGCACATCAATGGATCGCCATTCCAGCCGATGATTGTGCCCGTGCCGAATCTGAAGAATACAAGAGTGAGCGGCATCGGCATCCAGCCGCATGGTAGGCTATGAAGAGGAGTTCCAGTTGCAGTTCCGAGTGTTGCCGCCGCCAATCTAATCCTCCAATCTAAAGCCTCTACTACCCAGCAATCGCCAAGCCTCGCCTCCGCCCGTTTGCGTTACTGTTGTCCTTCTTGATTGTTCGTTTTCTTTTTTTGTAATAACTAAACGCATTTGATACACTAATTGCATCGTAATCTTGTTGATGTTGTGCCTTGATGTTGGATACCAATACCTCCCACTGTCGCCCCTCGCTAATCCTTAGTTCTGTATTCCGATCAGGTGTCATCATGAATGCCGCCACAGACTTTATGGTGGACATGAGCAAGGTGGGCAGCAACATTGACTCTGGAAAGCTATCCTGCGCCATATTCGATCCCATGGGCCATGTGCTGCCCAGCAAGATCGTCCAGGGACCCACCGACGACATCTTCCGCATCATGTACACGCCCTTCGAGGCTGGTCGCCACACCATTGAGCTGATGTACGACAACATACCAGTGCCGGGCTCCCCCTTCGTGGTGAATGTGAAGAGCGGCTGTGATCCGGCGCGCTGCAAGGCCTACGGCCCGGGCTTGGAGAAGGGTCTGACCAACCAGAAAAACAAGTTCACCGTGGAGACCAAGGGCGCCGGCAACGGTGGCCTGTCGCTGGCCATTGAGGGACCCTCCGAGGCGAAGATGACCTGCACGGACAATCGCGACGGCAGCTGCGATGTGGACTACTTGGCCACCGATCCGGGGGAGTACGACATCACCATTCGATTTGCGGACAAGCACATACCCGGCTCGCCGTTCCGCGTGCTCGTCGAGGAGACAGTCGATCCCAGCAAGGTGAAGGTGTACGGGCCGGGCATCGAGCACGGCCAGGTGCGCGAGAGCGTGCCGACCTTCTTCAATGTGGATGTGGGCGAGGCTGGTCCTGGCCGCATCGCCGTCAAGCTGACCAACTCCGAGGGCATACCCGTTGACAATCTGCGCGTCGAGGACAAGGGCAATTGCATTTACGCGGTCCACTATGTCCCGCCAAAGGCGGGCTCTGTGCTCACGTGCCAGGTGAAGTTCTCCGAGGTGGAGGTGCCATGCAGGTGAGTCCATTATGATCCCTGCTTCGTACCCCATCCCCATCTCAATCTTCCACCTCCATTCAGTCCATTTGTGATGACCGTCTTCCCTAAGTCGGAGGCCACCAAGGTCAAGGTGAAGGGTGTCAATGAGAGGAAGAAGACACCTGCCTCGCTGCCCGCCGAATTCGAGATCGACACAAAGCAGGCCGGCCAGGCGGACATCAATGTGGCCATCAAGAATCCCAAGGGCAAGCCCATGCAGCCACGCCTGGAGGAGGTGGCCACTGGCACCTATGTGGTGTCGTTTGTGCCCGACGAATGCGGCACTTATCAGTGCAGCATCAAGTACGGCGACAAGGAGATCGAGGGCTCGCCCTTCAAACTCGAAGCATTCCCCACCGGCGAGGCCAAGAAGTGCAAGCTGGTGGAGCAGGCGCCCAAGATACAGCCCTCGGGCAGTCAGTCGCACCTGAAGGTGGATGCACGTGAGGCCGGCAATGGGGCCGTCACCTGTAAGATCACCAACAAGGAGGGCAGGTAAGCAGAATCCCCACCCCCCTCCACGAGCCTAAGTACTTTAATACATTCGATTCGATTATATGCATTTAGCGAAATCGTGGGCATTGATGTGGTCGAGAAGGATGGCTTCTTCGATATACTGTACGCCCTGAACGATCCCGGGGACTACGACATCAATGTGAAGTTCGGCGGCAAAGACATACCCAACGGCAGCTTCTCCATCAAGGTAGCCTGAACATCAAAACATCATTTAAAACACTCTAAAACCAGACACAGTCAAAGCCAAGGCCAGATCTAGTCAGAGCTGGGAACTGTTGAAAATTAGCAATTATTATAAAGTTTATCTATATCGTCGAATCGTTTCTCTAGTCACATATACTCGTAGATCTATAGATGCAATACATCATCAATGTATACATAATGTCCTAGTCATTGTTTTGTGTTTGTGTGTTCGTGCATCACCCGCCCCACACCACACCCCCAAGCAAATTGTTTGGATATATATTTGTTAAAAATTCCTTCAAACAGAAAGAAAAGAAAAAACACGCAAACAATTTTTACATACGATTAAGAGAGCTCAAGCTCAGGCACAAAGAGGAAAACAAAGAGTACGATTTAAGTGCAACATTGTAAAACATGACAACAACAAATAAAAAAAAAAACAAACAAAAAAAAAAACCTAAACAAAATAGTAGAATACAAAATTTAAACAAAAACAAATTTCAAAAAAGAAATCTCTTCGCAAAGAAATTCTAAAATTAATTGCATGAAAATTATTTCGTTCTCAAAATTATTTCTGCTATGCTAAATTGCAAATTGCGCTTTGTTTTACATATTATGCATTTAATGAACAAATTATTCAATTCAATTGTTTAATGCTTCTTTTGTTTGTCAGCCAGCCAGCCCTTAGTCTATGTAAGTTGTTTGTGTGTGACTGATTGATTGACTGACTGATTGACTGTGTAATTGTATTTTGTTATTGACTCGAACGCACTTAACACGAGAAAAAAGGCAAAAGCCAAAAACAAAACAGTTCCAGCCAAAAATACTGAATACTCGTAGAACCACTCGCTTGAGCACCACATATTTTGCCAAAAAGTATTAATTAATCTTTGAATAATTGCTAATTTAACAACAATTTTCCTAACCCCACTTGCAGCATATACTTTGCACTTGCTTAAAAAATTGTATCTTTCAGCGTGGGAGGGGAATGGGAAACGGGCAACGGGGAGCGGGAAACGGGGATTGTAAGTATGTAGAGTGTCGAGTCCATTCACGTGTCGCTCATGTTGACAGGTTGTGAAATGAAACCTCATAAATACTTAGCCAGAATCATGGGACCCGACAGGCCCCAACAACAATGCACATCATTGGGGATAAGATTGAAAGAGTCGGCCAGAGTCGGGCCGACAATTTCGGGCATATTGCCCAAAATGAAATACATTTTCTGTGGTCGAGTGCTCGATTTGTGAAGCCAAAGATTAATTGAGTTGTCTGTTGTTTTCGCACAAAATTTATGTTTAACAGATATGCACAATTAGCCGGCTGTAAAATTAATTTTGTCCACATTTTTCCCACTTCGTTAAGGGAGAGACTTTGCTGCCGTCCATTTCTGACAGCAGCAACTTCATTATCTACGTGATCCGACACAGGCCACACCGTACCCAAATGCTATTTATGGCACTTCTCCCCTCAAGACATATCGAAGTTGAATGAAAGCAGACAAGCTCTTTCTAAACATTAGAAATAGAACATAAATTAACACGTTGTTTTGGCAAAAAAAAAGAAACATTAATTGAATTAAGAAATCCGCACGGATGTTAAGTTACTCTCAGCCAACAACCAAATGAGGGGAGTCCATTCCAATGGAGGAATTTCGAAATTACATTTAGAATTTATGTATATAAAATATATACAAAATATAACACACGCGTAGCCAGAGGATTGGCAAAGAGGGGAACATTTACCATTCAAAAAAAGAGTAATCTTGGACTCCATCACATACTCGTAGGGAATCATAATGGATATTCTGGCAAAAACAGTGTAGTTTAGGCAAGATTAAGAACGAAAGGATCCCCTGATATCTGTCATTTCCTTCCGCTCCCAAAAGGTTTCAAAAGTCTACCATTTTTGGAACCAATATTTTAGATGTAGCGTATAGCCGAAAATTGAAAAACATCAACACTTGGCAGATGAAATTACCCCAACAAACACGCTTCCGTCTACGCCACTGTTGTTTATAGAGGATCCAAATGGTTTGGAGGGAGGGGCCATGATGACAACCCATTCTGATTCAGCATGTTCCGTGTGGCTGTTCTTTTCGCAGGTTGCAACAAAATCACGTATACGCCACGCCGTATTGCACGGCGAGTGCATATGAAAATGAATTTGTGCTGCGGCCAACACACAAAATTCGCAAGTAATTAAAATAAGAAAACGAAATTATAATGAAAATGGCGCAAAGTGGGACTGTGCTGATTTCTGATGCCATAAAGACGGGGCAAGAAGAAGACGAGACTAGTCAAGACGGGCAGTGCCACTAGTAGTGCCACCAGCTAGCCGATCCACCGATTGTTAGTCAGAGATTGTCCTGTATTCGTCGTCGACGTGTGATCGTTCCGCAGCGGCAACTGGAAGGTGCAGAAATCGGTGCAAAAGATTTCGATTTGATTGTGGCTGCAGCATCTAGGGGGCATCTAGGGATATTCCACATGCGTGTGTGTGTGCCACATACTCGTACGAGTAGATACTATGCGGATAGAGGAAAATACTATACGCAGAAGACGAAGGAACAACTGTCGCCGCCCGCTGGCGATTCGATTCGATTCGATTTTCCTTGCTGGTCTATTGATTGGCCATGCATTGGCGTACTTTCTTATTAATAGCCCAAATATTTTATAGCGATTTGTATCTTTGACTTTTTCCGATTTGGCCACGGATACCAGGCCAGCACGAAATGATTTCGATATACAAATACTCATATGTACATACACAAATATATAAGTATGTATGTGTTGGCATTCGTTATTGAGTGCTTATGTAACAGCTGCAATTGGGGAAATTCTTTTGCACAATCGTGTCCGCATCAATCAATTCCACTTCCTCTCCAATTATTGAGTGCCAGGATTGTATTGTGTTCCATAGTTTCACACTTTCAAGTTTTCCTATATCAATCAGTGGCCCCGAGTCTTAATAATAAGCAGACCAGATGCGGCAGTTCCTCAACATTTGTTCACATCTCTTCACAAGACAAGTGCAAAGTATGCCAGTATGATGGGCTCTCCAAAGTAGCCCCGATCCAGCCGAGTGCCAACTAATCAACTTTCGGCTGTTCGACTGTTCGGCTGGGAGCGTGTGTTGTTTTATTTTTTCTGGATTTTCCCCAGTGAAACATTTTTGTGCCTTCCTAATTTTCAATTTTAAATATTTTCATTGACCTCAGGCTGTCGAAAGCATCGAGGAATATTCGCACAGCGAATACATCGAGGAGCACACAACCAAAGTGGTTCAGAAAACAACTCAGGTAAGGGGATCAACAAAACGTAAAATAACTGTTAATTTAAATTTATGTTTAACTTTCAAAAAATTATACAAAAATCTTTTTTTATGAAAATAACAAAAATAATGAACATGTAGAATAGAGAATATATTTTTGAAGAATATTTTTATGAAGTGTTCGACGAATACATAGGTTATTCATTTAAAAAATTATATTATTTGTATTTGAAACTAAAAAAAAATGATTTAAAAACAAAACTTCTTTGTCGCGTGTTTAAGGTTTTTTATATAATTTTTTTTAACAAAATTGTAGAAATTTTTGTCCTTTTGGTTTGAAATATTTATAAAAAACATTTTATAAAGGACTTACATGAATATTGCTTTTCTGATAAATGAAAATATTTTAAAATTTTAAAAAACATAAACACAAAATATAAATTAATTAGGCTATATTTATAACTAGTTAAAACAATTTAAAATTGTGCTTTTCAAAGTCAACTGCTATTATTTCAAACACAACGAAAAGGTGAAAGGAGTATTTTAAGAAATAATAGGGATATTTTTAAAAAAATTTTCAAATCTATTTCTTTATTAAAAAAATTCTTTCCAGAGCGAACTTGTCAACGGAAAATCCGAGACCTCCTACCGAAGTGTTGCCTTTGAGAAATTGCCACTACCCACAACAGGCGGCAACGTCACAGGTGCGTACAGTCCCCATTTCCCCAAACACAAAAAAAAAACTGTAGACTTGGGTGTAGAGTCGAATAAGAAACATAAAAAAACAAGATCAAATCGTGAGAAAAGTTAATTGTTTGTGAAAGGCGCACAAGAAACGCACAAGCATGGCGACGTATTTAATGAAACTAGAATCTACTCGTAAAGCAGTTTATTTGTTTAATCTAAAAAACATTTATGCGCCATTAAAGCGGGCTGCTCCTATCTTTAATAATTGCAAAATGTAGCTCACCAAAAAACTGAATGGGGACGGGGACGGACGGTTATTGTCAGACCAAAATTTTTGGGATCAGCCAAGGTGTCGTAAATCTCTGAAATTTATACACAGAAATATACATAAATACCTGAATATATCTGTGCATTTTCAACCGAAATGTTGTGTTCGAGGCGGCGCCGCATTTAGATGAGACACAATGGACAAGTGGCAACGCACCCCGGACAGAGGCCAGAATGGATGACGGGTCGGGCCGTAGACGGCTAACGGACTGACTGACTGTCTGACTGACTGACGGGTTATCAGGGTAAACGTTGACAGGCGACAACTTAATTAGACAATGCGCCTGTGGCGACATTTTGGGGGGTCCTGCTCTCATATTTTGGCTGCAATTTGTGCATGCAATACTTTCACTTGATTTCTTGGTGGGGCTTTCTTTTGTTTTCCATTCCGCGGCGTTCATTGACTGGGGCCGCACACTCGTGACTCGTGGAACAATAATTGGGTATTTAACATGCATATCATATATGTATGGCCGGTAATTACCTAAATTTATTTGGCCATGTTTGGGGCTGAGGAGCGATTTACGGGTTGCAAAGTGTCCGACCACAATTTAATGAACATTTTCCGAATGATTAATGTGCGATTTCCACTCTCTGGCTGCAAATCAATGAACAGAATTCTGCTGTTTATACTCTGCACTGAGTAGCGTAGACATTTGTTCGATTTTTCACGCTTCCGTGCAATATTCAAACATTTTCGTCGCATGGCTAGGCCAAATGGACGGACCTGAGGCACTCGGAGGAGAGACTGGCTCCTGTTGGCCTGGCCGAGACATCATCATTAAGATCAGAAGGCGCGCCACGTTTCATTTGGTGGCACTCGGATCTATGATCTTCTCAATGGATCTGAGTCAAGTGTCCGCCCAGCATACTCGTAGTTGTGGGAGGAGCTGTGGCGCTGCACTGCGATGCGTTGCGGTGTGGCTTTGGTCTTGGTTTTGGTTCGGTGTCGCGCTCCATTTGCTTTGAAGATGGTTTATTGTAAATGATTCGTTTTGGCCAAACGACATAGATTTGTTGCGCATTTGTTGCATTGATTTTTCACTGCCCCGTCAAACGAAGGGGGCACAAACTATATATATTATGATATAGCTATAGACAAACAAAAATAATATGCTGGTGGGACGTTAGAGAAAGTTGGAAGTTCTTGTTGGTGAAGTTCATAGTACAAGACACAAGATAAGTTATTTTTTAAAAATATTTTTCTACATCTCTAGAATTTATTCCTGGTAACAATTTCCATTCGAGCTGATGTCTTTATAGATCTTCATTTGGGCACAGCTATTATAAAGGCTTACTAACATTACAAAAAGAATACTTCGTAATGAGGACTAATATTGTAATTGCAATTGTGGACTAACCGCAAGGTTGGGATTCATCTTTACGATTATAATCTTCTTTACGACACATAATATCTATATTAATGCTTAGCAATCGACTCATTCATACCTCTGGCACGCTTCCGAGGTGTGGGTCTTCCCTTAAGAGCTCTGAACAGGTAACTCTTAGTTTTCTGAGAATTATTATTACCTTAGGAACGCTGACTTTGTGCTTGGAGAAAAGCTAGATGAAAAGTTTTTACTTACCTTTTGCTTGCCTATCAAAAACAAAATTAATTTCCACTTAAATATTGGCATTTTCTCATGTACATTTGGATTTGTCATGAATCGATCGATCTGTGTGATTCATAGAAGAGATCCCAGATCCCATTCGATTGCTTGAGAGTAGTGTCGCATTTATTAAGGCACACGATTCACAATCTCAATGGCAGCAAATTGAAATCCAATTGCCAGAATTCATTGCATAAGTACATTTTAGGGGGAAAAAGCGCGTTGTAGATACAATATTTTGCAACCTAGCAACTCTGGGGACATCGATTAAAATGACATAATACAGATATAGACATAGATATATGTGGGTATAGATATAGTATGTAGTAGCGAAATGATTAACACATTTTTGGCATACCAGCGCAGACTGTATTTGTGTTCTATCGGTTTAATGGTCGAATCTGTGCTTTCACGCCAATAAAATAAAGTATAGAATTATCTATATGTTTCTTCGTTTTATTTTTAAATATTATCCCCGTCTCTTTAATGGTAAAATATTAATAAATTCTCTGTCATTTTTGCTGCAATAAGTAATAAATTTGTGACTGCCCTGACGATCATTCTACGCACACATGGAATCTCAATCTCCCCGCCGAAGAATCTCTGAATCTCAATCTATGTGTAATATGCTTTTGACCCGAAGTCCGATTTGCACCTTTCGTTGTTCGAAAAATTCGAAATGGCAACTGTTTGAATCTCATACCAATACCAATATGCGGCTTATGTTATTGCCAGTATATAGACATTATATACATACATACCAGAGACACACTCACACAGTGACATCCTCTTGGTGGGGAATCAAAGATTCGGACCGCACAGCAAATATTTCCAATTTTCAATCTTTTTATCTTTTATATGCCGTTCATTGGCTCGGGGCTAGCCTTATGGCACGGGGATATGATGGCGGCCATACTTTCGAGAATCCACCACTGTATCTGAGAGTGTATGTGTGCTGCTGCTGCTGCTGCTGCTGCTGCGCTGCTTCTGGCCCACAGCGGCAGACGCATCTTTGTGGGTAGGAGCCGATGTGATTTTATATTTTGGCCTTAATTTCGATTTGGAACTGTCGATGCTCACTCGAAATCGGGACGTGGAGACGCGTGGACCTAGAAGCCGTCGCTCGCAATTAACAAAATAAAACGTTCGCAAACAAATGACATACAAAAATACATCAAATAATTAAGCAAGAATAATTCAAGTGCATTGCAATCGATTACTACCGGTTAAGGACCCTCTTCTCCTCTCAATCTCTCTTTCTCTCTCTCTCTGTCTATCCCGGCCAGTGCAGGACATTCAGCCAAAAGACATTTACATTTACAGAGAGCCATTAAGATTTTACAATAATTAAGAATTATATAACCAATTCGTAGTTCGTTTTGCCAAAGTGTGAGTGTCCGATCTGTACCATTTGAAATTCCCATTTTGAGTGTCCTCTGTTCTGGTCAGCAAGGACATGCGTGTGGCACAGAGTGACGAGACTGTGACACTGTGCCACATTGATTCCTTTTTGTTGAGTTTGAGTTTCGAGTATTGAGGCATATCCTTGCTGCTGGACCTAGACCCGCCTGGACCAGAGTAAAAACAAGCAGTTCTTTCGTTGTTAAATTAAATTGTTCTAAATTTTAAGTGTCTTTATTTCAATATAAAACATCGAACGTGCGTGCGACTATCGATTATCGATTGTCGATTTTGTGTGTGTTTTCCCAATTAAAACTGTACAAAAATTAATCGAATTACGGAAAAATGCACTTCAGTTGGTTGTCGGAGAAAGCAGCAGCGCCGCTAGCCACCTGGGCAGACCACTCATACTTCTTCCGACCGCAATACTACAAAGTGACCGTCTCCGAGTTCGATCATCCGGAACGGATACACGTGTACATCAATGAGACGAGCATACCGCAGAACGAAGGCATAAATGGTTGTGATTTTTTGCCATTGAATTTCAAATCAGCGTTTTCAATTATAACACATCAAGGTAAATCCCCCGAACAGACAAAAGACAACAATTACATTACCGATACTCTGTGTGGACATTGATGTGCAGCAGAGCTTCAATCTCAATCAAATCCGTGTGGCAAAATCTGGAAGCACCGAGAGAGACCTTTTATTCTTGATAGTTTGCCAAACGAAATGACGTCCATAGTGCCATAATGTCACACATGCAATCCTGACTAAAGCCCAAAGAATGTTTCATTTGTGTTAATGACAAAACTGACACCAAATTTGCATTCAGATTTTCAATTCAATTGAAATCAAGCGCCAGGCAGTCAGGCCCCACACGAACAGAGCGTCGTCCGGCTGCCAGTGCAAAGAAATTTGAATTATTACCCAAAAGTCCCCCGAGTGTATGTCTGTGTTTGTGTCCCCATCTAGGCACCCAACCCAAGGCAATCCAAGCCATTTGTCTGCAAATTATTTTCTATGATTTATTATCAGAAAATGCAACAAAGCGTAAAATTCGTTTGGCTCTCGCTCATGCAATTTCTCTCGTTCTACTCGTATGACAGCATACACTGTACAACACTGTACTCGTTCATAGTAAAATGAATAAAGGTTTTTGATTCCCGCAACTTTGAGGGTACAGTGCAAAGGGAAAGATACTTTGGCGGAGACATTTGTCAGGCGGCCCTCAAGAGAAAGGACATCATCTGTCGTTTGCTTTTATAGCCGGATATGTACGATTTATAAAGTTTTTGTATTCACTCAAAGATCATCTGAATAAGGCGGATGTTCTTCCTCACTTGTCAACTTTTTAGTCTCAATATTTTAGATATATTCCCGTTTCCTACTAGGAAGTCCGTTTATTGCACATAAGTACTGTAACACTGACTACTGAAAGTAGGCTCGCATTTACTAGTACAGAGGATATATTTTCTACAGTACAGTTCACAAAATAAATAGTGAGATGAGTAACGCCCAACCATACATTTCTATGGTACACGATTTTTTCAGCGTGGCTTTTGAAAGTAGAGGTTAGACTCTTACCATGTATTTTTATTGTCTTTGGTATATTCAAAGGATTTACTAAACGATGCACTATTTCCTTCCTCTTCTTTGCTGGCTAGTGTATAAATTTGTATTTTTCTTTTACTTTTCGCAAATGGCAAAGTTTCGTTGAGATATCGAAATCACACTTGTGCGAGTATCCACTCCCGCTAGACCCTTCGCATGCCTGGGCCTGCCCAGAGCGGCCTGAGAGTCATTAAATCTTTCATTTGTATTGCCAGCGTCCATTAGATGCCAAAGATGCCTGCCCCCCTCATCTCTGTCTCCGTCTGCGTCCCAGTCTGCGTCCCAGTCGTTTCTCATGCTTCAATGGGCGGCGCTGGCAGGTGATATTGGCCCGAGAGGCGGGTGCCGGAGGTCGGAGATCGGCGACCGACGGACAGCAGCAAATGTTCAAACATAAATAATCCAAATTTTCTTTTTTCAAGAGGATATACACATACACACACAGAACTGGGGACATAGTGTTCTTGGCAGCCACTTTTTAATTCGTTCAATTTCTTGCGCATTTTTTATGAAGAGTTCTCTTCTCTCTGGTTTCCATCAAATGCCCGCACTCGACACAATATTTTATCGTTAATTTGCAAGAAATTCTATTAGAACATGTTGTTCGAGTTGCTTTTTAGAATTTTACATGTCATTAAAGCCAAGAATTCGAACAGCTGAAAGCGGCTGTTTATGAAGTGAATAATGGTTTTATAGACAGGGTAGGGTGCATCAGCAGATACGTATCTGTCCTACAAAAGATGTAAGATCATCTCTAATAATGTAAATTATGTACCCTTAAATGCTTCATTAAATGGTATGCCTGCCTTTTGTCAGCGCATAAGTTGGCTATATATTTCGCCATCCTTCATTGCAGAGACGCGTTTATACGAATTCCCTGCTGGCAGACCCCCATTGTTTTTGAGATTTTTGCTTGTTTTCCCCGTTGATAAGTTTATTTTGAAAAGTATCTTGGCCTAAATATTGGACTGGGCACGCGACACTCCTCTGATTTATCTCTGTTTACTACCGCCTTTGTTTTGTTTGGACTCGTCGCCGTCCTACTCGTCATGTGTGGCATGTGGCGGCTAGCCGAAGATATGTATGTGCGAGTATAATCATTAATTCTGGATGGATCAGATCAGGGCAATTTAGTTTATACAAAAGTGGCAAGTGGAAGGCTTAGCAACTGCTTGAAATGTACATACATAATATATTTATGATGATTTCGACATCGTATTTTCCGAAACTAAATGTCCGTTTAATAAATTTCAAATTTATGCTAATGATCTTATGAACTGCCAAGCATATGACATGTCTGTCTATAATTAACTGAAAATTGAATACTTTCGGCATAAATTATTTGATAATAAATTGATACGCTTATCTAAGGAGCAGGCTAGGATGATTCAAATGGTTCTATACCATCCACGAGTGTGACTTCATTTATTTTGTTTATCCCTCTATGGGAATTGGTTGATTTTTTTGTCAACATCTTCATCCAATCCCCGCCCATTGTTGTACATAAGAGATGATATTTTGACAGACGGAAAAACTCATGGGAATACTGTGTATATGAATATTTCCTGCTGCATATCCTATAAATACGCAAACCGAGTTTTTATAAAAAGATCCAAATTTAAATAGAATTTTTGGGCACGTGCTCCATTAGGTTTGTCTCCAGCATATGTGGCCAGATATTGGACCCATAAATAGTATAACTTTATGCATTTTGTGTGGCATATACAGGAAGAGGGAGCGGAGATCTACCTACATATGTATAGCCCAACTATGTATGTATATAGAACCAATAGAGAGGCGTAAAGTGTGTGTCCTATATTTGACCTCCAAGAGATTCGGGAACGATGTTGTTGTCGCTCTGCGCGCCTGACGGCGTGGGAAAGTATAAATGCCATTGTAGGCGTTGTGGGAAATTTCTTTGGAAAGCCACAAGATTACTGGCCCCTCAGTCGATGCAAAGCATTCGTTCAGTGGAGAAGTGAATTTTTACCACGGGCTGCCCCAAAATACCAAGGATATTCGCCAAAGGATACTCAGCCATCCTCCAAACAACCCAATAGGCAATACATTCGTGGGCGATAAAGTATGTGCTAATTGAATGAAATATATTCGAATACAAATAAAAATACGAAAGAATTTATTAGTTATACGATCCTGTTCGACCAAAAAAATTTTCAAAATCTATGGAATCTTTGGCAGAAACATTTGGTGCAATTAATTTACTTTTCCGTGCGACATCTTCGATCTTTAGATCTGTGTTCTGTGTGTGTTCTGTATGTGGTGTGGAGACCGAAAATAGATTCCGTGGAATAAAAAATGGCACGCAAATTAGAACATAAAAACGAAATTATGATTTCTTCCAACTTGTGGCCCCCACTCGCCCACGCAGACTACTATCCGAAAAGATACTATCTGTTTTCGGTGACATCATTTTGCGTTTATAAACACATCCAAATAGAGGGTGTTTCCATAGTCCCTGGGGGTGTGCACTGTACTTTTCCAGTGAGCAGTTGCTGATCTTCCGTGTGCCTTCTACTTGCAGCTGAAGTCAAAATGCCAAGCGGTAAGGTAGACAAACCCGTTATCCAGGACAACCGTGATGGAACCGTCTCGGTGAAGTACGACCCCCGCGAAGAGGGCTCCCACGAGCTGGTCGTCAAATACAATGGAGAGCCCGTCCAAGGTAAGTGAATCGGTGCCACATGAATGTGCGTTTGCTGATGTTTGGGGTTTTGTTGTCTGTTCTGGCAGGTTCTCCCTTCAAATTCCACGTCGATTCGATCACCTCTGGCTATGTGACGGCTTACGGACCAGGCCTGACCCACGGCATCACTGGCGAACCCGCCAACTTCACCATCTCGACCAAGGGAGCCAGCGCCGGTGGCCTGACCATGGCCGTCGAGGGACCCAGCAAGGCAGTTGTAAGTTCGCGATCCTTGTGCGATGGCTATATAGAGATAGAGGCTATATCGAGTGGATTCTATTTTGCAGATCAACTACCATGACAACAAAGACGGCACTGTATCGGTGCAATACCTGCCCACAGCGCCGGGCGAGTACCAGGTGTCGGTTCGCTTCGGCGACAGGCATATCAAGGGATCCCCGTATTTTGCCAAGATCACCGGCGAGGGTCGCAAGCGTAACCAGATCTCGGTGGGCTCTTGCTCGGAGGTGACCATGCCCGGCGACATCACCGACGATGATCTGCGCGCCCTGAACGCCTCCATACAGGCGCCCAGCGGCCTGGAGGAGCCGTGCTTCCTCAAGCGCATGCCCACCGGCAACATTGGCATTTCGTTCACACCCCGCGAGACCGGCGAGCATCTGGTCTCGGTGAAGCGCATGGGCAAGCACATCAGCAACTCGCCCTTCAAGGTCACTGTCTGTGAGCGCGAGGTGGGAGACGCCAAGAAGGTCAAAGTGAGCGGAGCCGGGCTCAAGGAGGGCCAAACGCACGCGGACAACATCTTCTCGGTGGACACCCGCAACGCCGGCTTCGGCGGTCTCTCCGTCTCGATCGAGGGTCCCAGCAAGGCCGAGATCCAGTGCACGGACAAGGACGATGGCACCCTAAACATCTCGTACAAGCCCACCGAACCAGGCTACTATATTGTCAATCTGAAGTTCGCCGATCATCACGTGGAGGGTTCACCCTTCACCGTCAAGGTGGCCGGCGAGGGCAGCAACCGGAAGCGTGAGAAGATCCAGCGGGAGCGCGACGCCGTGCCCATCACCGAGATCGGCAGCCAGTGCAAGCTGACGTTCAAGATGCCCGGCATCACCTCGTTCGATCTGGCCGCCTGCGTCACCTCGCCCAGCAACGTCACCGAGGATGCCGAGATCCAGGAGATCGAGGATGGCCTCTACTCGGTGCACTTTGTGCCCAAGGAACTGGGCGTGCACACCGTCTCGGTGCGCTACTCCGAGATGCACATACCCGGCTCCCCCTTCCAGTTCACTGTCGGTCCCCTGCGCGACTCTGGCAGCCATTTGGTGAAGGCCGGCGGCTCCGGCCTGGAGCGCGGCGTCGTCGGGGAGGCAGCCGAGTTCAATGTGTGGACCCGTGAGGCGGGCGGTGGCTCTCTGGCCATCTCCGTGGAGGGTCCCAGCAAGGCAGACATCGAGTTCAAGGATCGCAAGGACGGCAGCTGCGATGTCTCGTACAAGGTCACCGAGCCGGGAGAGTACCGTGTTGGGCTTAAGTTCAACGATCGCCACATACCCGACTCACCCTTCAAGGTGTACGTCTCTCCGGATGCGGGTGATGCCCACAAGCTGGAGGTGCAGCAGTTCCCGCAGGGCAACATCCAGGCGGATGCCCCCTACCAGTTTATGGTGCGCAAGAACGGAGCCAAGGGCGATTTGGATGCCAGAATTGTGGCGCCATCGGGCACCGACGACGATTGCTTCATCCAGGCGATCGACAGCGAGATGACCTCGGTGCGCTTTTATCCACGCGAGAACGGTATCCACGCCATCCACGTCAAGTTCAATGGCGTCCACATACCCGACTCCCCCTTCAGAATCAAGGTCGGCAAGAATGTCGCTGACCCAGCCGCTGTCCATGCCACCGGCAATGGCCTGGAAGAGGTCAAGACTGGACACAAGGCCGATTTCATCATTAACACCTGCAATGCCGGCGTTGGCACGCTCCACGTCTCCATCGATGGCCCCTCCAAGGTGGCAATGGACTGCACAGAGGTCGAGGAGGGCTACAAGGTCCGCTACACTCCCCTGCTGCCCGGCGAGCACTACATCACGGTCAAATACAACAACGTGCATATTGTTGGATCACCTTTCAAGGTGGATGCCGTTGGCGACAAGCTGGCCGATGAGGGGGCCCAGGAGACGTCGACCGTCATCCTCGAGACTGTGCAGAAGGTGGCCAAGGGCGGCAAGAACACCGGCGTCCATCTGCCCAACTTCAAGTCCGATGCCAGCAAGGTGGTGCCCAAGGGCATGGGCCTGAACAGGGCCTACATTGGCAAGCAGAATCAGTTCAGCATCTGTGCCACCGATGCGGGTAAGTGATTTATTCAGTCAGTCCATTCAGTCAGTCATCCTGGACACTAACCAACCTTCTCTAGGCAACAACATCTTGTATGTCGGCATGTACGGACCGAAGGGACCCTGCGAGGAGTTCCACGTCAAGCATGCTGGCCACAACAACTACAATGTGCAGTATCTGGTGCGCGATCGCGGTCAGTATGTGCTGCTGATCAAATGGGGCGAGGAGCATATACCCGGCTCCCCATTCCAGATCGATGTCTAGATCTAGCCAGGCGGCATATATGTATGTTTAGGATATATGCCTCTCCGTGTATCGTGTTTGTGGGCGCTTCATTATGTACCGCATCCGCATGTTCCAGGGTCAAAATTCGTGTGTGTTTTTATTCTTGTTTTCATCATATGTAATTTCTCTTTGTTTAATTTTAATTTCTTGGCTTTATCGCTCTACTTATATTAGGTAAGTTTTTTTGTTATTTGTATATACATGAAAGAAGCAGCTTCTGTTTTTTTTTCGTTTTTGTTTCGACTCGAGAAGGTAAAACGCGCCATTTTTCACCTTATAAATCTTACCTTAAATTTTATTTTACTTGTTTATGTTTTCTTGTGAATACATCGACTAAGCAATAAGCAAAGCTCAATACAGATTGATTTAATAAAACTACTCGCAAATACATAAATGAGAAAAGGAAATGGATATTCAGACACATTTTTTGGGCACACAAGAAGTTACAGTACTACTATTGCAATGCGAATAAATCTCTTAAACAATTATTTAATACTTAAGAAAACATTTATGATGGATTATTATGATTATGACGTATTATGTTTTTTATTATCACCTATCGACATGTAATTTACGTGAA
Organism: Drosophila lowei; assembly: GCA_008121275.1. Taxonomy (NCBI): domain Eukaryota; kingdom Metazoa; phylum Arthropoda; class Insecta; order Diptera; family Drosophilidae; genus Drosophila; species Drosophila lowei. Next base: position 37,714,977 of record CM017777.1, read on the forward strand.
ATAAATCAAACAAAATCTACAAATAATTTTAAAAGATTCACTTTCTTAATGGATGTTTTGAAAACACCCCCAAATACGAACTAAAGAACAATTGTTACAAACAAATGATTAAGGTAAAGGTATAGGGAAACTTATATTTAAAACTGGCGCATCAATCCTCTGTGGGATTCCCCAGAACGCTGTACACTTCCCCATATCGCTGAATGTGCTCAAAGACATCCTCTTCGCTGGAACATGAGGAACTGGAGGTGTGTAACTCATGCACCAGAGTGTGGGCAGAGTCCGGGCTGGCACTCAGAGCGGCCGCCAGCTTGGGAGTAGGGCGATAATAAACCGAGTGGCGGCTGTCGAAGCTTCGACTGCCAATGTGGTACTTGAGATACTTTTTGGCCCGCCGCTCTCCAATGATCCGCCCAAGGTCCAGCTCGGTGAGGTTAAACTTGCCCGTTCCGGATGAGGAGCTGCTGTGCAGCAGTATGCCCCTCTTGGTGATTTTAAGCGGCGGCGGCTTTGCCTCTTTTGTCTCACAGCTGGTTGTGGATGTCACCACAGTGCAGTCAGCCTCACCGCCCGCTTCGTTTGTTCCCGCCGCTTCGGAGTTCTCCGTTGATGAATTAATTACAATAATTGTGTCAACTTTTGTCTTCTGCTCTGAGCTGCTCACGTCAGAGCGCTTTTAACTCTCGGTTTGTTGGAAAGAGCCCGAGTACAGGCCGTATCATTGACCAGGGCGGTGGAGTTGCAGGCCACGCTGTTATTGTGGAAAAGAGACTGCGATGGAGACTGCTTTTGCTGATCTGTCTTTTGTGGTTTCGCCTTGGTCTTTTGGTCTGGTCGGCGCTTCAACTGCTCCTTTCTATATGTTTCCTTTGACAAGGCCAGGACGTGCTTCATCTCCTCATCCATGTCATTTAATGTCGTCGTATTTTGGCCATTTCTCTTCTGTTTTATCATACTCAGAGGGAAGTTATCTTCATCAGAGTTGCTGGCACTGGCTGGTTCGGCATTCTTTGGCACGGAACATCGCTTTAGTTTTAGAATTGGTGTCTTTAGCGGCTGTTCATTAGATGTAAATTGGGAATCAGGCGAATGAACCACTTCCTCGCTGATTCGAGGCAGACTTAAAGCAGACTTTGAATTGTCTTTCTTCTTGGCAGCAGATTTGGGTCTCAATCGCTTTTCCTTGGGCGTTTTTACGATTTTCTTAGCTCCTTCAGAGACGGAAATCGCTGTACCATTTGTGCAAGGCTCATTATTGGGGACAATTTCTTCTGGGATATCTGTGGCTTTTGTTGAGAGGACGGCTGGCCTCTTCTTTTTTAATTCATCTTCCGAAGAAACGATCTTGATCCTGCCAATGTCAGGCGTCACTCCTTTCACAGACTTTGCTACATCTTCGTCTTCGCTGATTGGAGGCAAACTCTTTGACTTGCCGGACAATATAGCTTTCTTCTTCGGCGCCTTTTTTGCAGAAGCCATCATTGGTTGTTTTGATGTTTCCACTGCTTTTTTATTTTCGGCCACTTTTTTCTCCTTTCCCTCCGAAAAACTCATTAAACGGCTTCTACCTAAGGATTCGTTTTCATCCGAAGAATCGCTTGCTACCGTCTCAAGTTTGGGGGGAAGCTTACTGATAGCCTGTCTTTCGTTTTCAAAATTGTTGGTCTTGGACTCGATTTCGTTGATTGGAGGCAAATTCGTTGACTTGATTGATGAAATGGCTTTCTTCTTGGGAGTCTTTTGCACAGATGAGATTGCTGGAGCATGTGTGCTCCTTCCTTCCGCGTCAGTCAATGGTTTTATGCGCTCCATTCGCTCGTCTTCATCGGAAGTGTCGCTGGCAATCAAATGTGTGTGGTGAGTCCCCTGACGCCTTGGAGTATAGGACGCTACCTTTTGTATCAATCTATGCGGGGATTGACCCTTGCCACGGTCACGACACTTGGAGCGAACTGTGGTCTGTGGTGTTTTCCTTAGCGTGAAATGTTTCTGCATGCTGTTCAGACGATGGCTGCACTTGGTGGGCGTCTCTGTGAGTACGGGACTGTTGGAGTTCTCCACAACCCATTCCTCCGTTGAGCTGTTGGCAATGTGCAACACGTTGGAGCACAATCGGTCACTGTTGCAGCAGCTGCACTCGTTTTCCATGAGGCGTGGACGCAGGTCCTCCTGGAAGCTATGTTGACGGCGGATGCGTTGCATGGATCGTGATGATGCTGATTGGTGATGATATTCGCGCTGGCCGCGATATGAGCAGTATTCATACGCGCTTCTGGTCAGCACACGTCTTAAGCACGATCTGCAATCGCATCCGTTTAAGGTGGTATCCTCGTCCTCGCTCGAGGCCGAACAAAAGAACGATAAATCGGCGCGACGCTTGCGTAGAAGCTTGTGGCGCGAGTGATGGTTGCGGCCGCTGCTGGTGCTATGGGAGAAGTGCCTGGAACTGCTGGCAAGGTAGGCCAGTTTCCGCTCCCTCTCACGACGGCGATGTAGCAAAGCCTGCATGTGATGGCGGTGCTCCTGTTCATCGTCGTAGGCGTACTTGGCACGCAGCTCGTCGCGCTTGCGCGAATGTGTGCGATACATTTTGATTGTGGTCATGTTACTCACCTTGGAGAGGGGTGTACTACGCTGGCGACTCTGCATTATATAGCGGGCCGTGTCGATGGAGTGCAGCGACTCGTTGTCGCTGGGATCGGAATGGGAACGGTCATGCCTTAAGTCGTACCTTTGGGAGCTTTCCTCCTGACACAGACTATTGTTGCGGCGCATCCATTGGCCCACGTGTTTTTCGATCTTTTGCGCATCGAAGGTGTCCAGTATTTTGTCCAGCCCGGCCGCCTTCCACTTGCGCTTGTGCTCCTGGACAATGGGCATCGTTTGGTTCAGAATTTCCTCCATTTCGGCCGTTTTCTCTTTGTTCTCCCCCGCGCACAGAAAGATCGTCAGCTCCGCCTTGCTCATCGCTATCGTTGTATTTATGTTTCCCATGTCCAAGTCCTCCTCCAATAGATCATCTTCGGCCGCCTCCTCATCCTCCTGCACATCGGGGTCTGTTTCCTCGCCTTTATACAGTTGCTCAATGTTGCTCAAGTCCACTTCTTCGCCGTCGCCGATTTCCTCGCAGCACTACAAAGAAATTGCTTAGCATTCGGAGTACCATTGGGACTGCAAAACAGAAGCCTCACCTTCATCATGTTGGCCCAGCTTTTGGACCGCTCGTAGGCCAGTGTCTCCAAGGTTTCCTCGTTGAAAAGTGCATGCGACATGTTTGCATGGGCAGCGTTCCTCTAGTTTCTTATTAATTTAAAAAAATACGCTACAAAATCAAAAAGATGCGCTTGAAGTAAAAAATGGCTATCAGTCAGTGTGACCGCGGATTTATCGTTAAAATATACGGTCCGACCCTCAGAAATATACCGAAACTACGTCACAACTTTCAAAATCTACCGTAAATATACTGGCGAATTATTTGTATTCAAGTTGCATCACATTCCTCGTTTTGGATATTCCGTGGAATATAACTAGCTAGCTAAGACCCCTCGTCTAAACTGATAATTTTATCCGATTATAACATCAATTTCCTACAAGACTGGTTAACTTTAAGTTCTCATCTTTATTGGTTTGTTTATGAAATAAGGTTTAAGAAAAACCGGTCAACAAAAATGTCCACTAAATTAATTTCCTTACATGGTAACTACGCGCTAACTACACATTTGCTACATATTAACTACATTTTCATGTAATTATCAAAGGCGACACCTGAAGGGGAAATGTGTACGTTTCAAAAAATTTTGCCCGTTTTTTTTCATATAAGCCCCATGGAAGCGCCAGTGTGAAAAACCTTCGTTATCCACTTTTTGACATGCCTTTTTTTCCGACATTTTTGAAAAAATTGAGATTTTGATGGCAAACGATCAGGAATCCGATTCTGATCACGAATTAGTGTTCGATGTGGCCTGTTACATGGCTCTAAGTGGCATTTCTACACGGTTTCTACATTGGTGCATTGGACAAGAGGGTGAGTCCATAACGCGTCTTAAAATATACTGGAAAATACTAGAAAATACTATGAAAAGTATAAAAATTGCGAGGTGTGTGAGCTAGAAGTGGTGGCAAGAAAATAAGGTATACGGTCCGACCCTTAGAAATATACCAAAATATACCGTCTTATTTTAAAAATATACCGTAAATATACTGACGTATTCAAGTTCTCTTATACATATTCCTCGATTTTGATATTCCGTGGAATATTACTAGCTATATAGAACATTTAGCCATGCCCACATAATTTTATACGATTGGTGAATCTATTTCCTACTTGATTGGCCTATTCTAAATACTTGCTTTTATTGGATTTCTATATACCGTTGAAAATGAAATTTAATAGATTGATGAAATTGAAAAAATATACCATTATATACCGATATACCGTCGGTTCAATTTTGACCTCAGAAAATACCGAAAACGGTCACCCTGATACAGGCTGACCCTCCGAAATATACCGTCTCATATTCAAAATATACCGATTAAAATTAGAAAGTTTTGAAATCCAGTATATAATAACAGGAACAGTGCTGCCAGACATATCAAGTCTGAGGTGGCTTGGCGGGAGTTTTGAATAGTTTTTTCTGTCGTTTTTATTTTGAAGTTATATATGTTTTATATTAGATTAATATTGCAGATAAACAAACGAAATACATATTGTATGCTTAAATAACTGTTCAATTGAAATACATATACATATCTCCTGCTGATGCTGATCTGATGCTCCATTGGCCACTAAATGTCGGAATACAATACATGTCTATTTCTGGTGTTTTTCATCTTTCTCTTCTTTTGTTGTTTTCTGTTCGTGTCGGGTTGGTTGTGTTAATAATTTTATATATATATATATAGGTTGGTTGTTTGGAATTGGTTGGCCAGGCCGTTGGACGGCCCCTACTTGCGGTTGCGTATGGCGCGGTCCATGATATTGTTAATGCGCGTCTCCGAGTAGCCCGGCACGAGCATATGGATAAGCTCCTTCATAAACAGATCACTCACTCCCGGGCTGGACCGTTCGGCCAGCTCGAACACCGACTTGAGGTCCCCGATGTCGCTGCCGACGCCCATGTTCTTGCTGGTGCTGCCGCCAGAGTACTTCCTCTGGATGTCGCTCAGTACGGGGAAGAGGAAGTTGTTCAGACAGGCACTGTTCGTGTGGATTATGCGCTGGCCGGTTGGCGGCTGTTTCACATGATTGGAAGAGGGATGTTCGTCGTTGATGTTGTTGCTGTTATTGCTGCTGCCGCTGCTGGCGTTTGTTGCATGGAATGATTCACGTTGGCTGCTGCGACGCTGCTGCTGCTGTTGTTGTTGTTGTTGTTGCTGCTGCTGCTGCTGCTGATGTTGGTGGTGCTGCTGCTGTTGATGGTGTTGATGCTGCTGCTCGACAGCAGCCATGGGCAGTCCCAGAGAGGCACGACGCTCCTCCACCTGATCCAAGGGAGCCGCGGAACGCGACTGACGCAACTCTGGCTTGGAGCTGGCCCGCTTCTGGATTAGTTCGTTGGCCGAGGAGGAAGTGGTCACGCCCGATGCCGTCACTCCAGCAGAGCTCGATGGCGGAGCATTAAGCATAGTGGTGGTCGTGGCATGTTTGTTGCTCAAGTTATTGTTGTTGTTGTGGCTGCTGTGGCTGTGATTGTGGTTCGCCTGGGGCGCCAAGGCGGACACTGTGGCCGCCGACGCTTCGTTGGAGTTGGATGTAGAAATGACGGAGACCGAGGAGACGACGGAATTGTTACCGGCCGGGGATTGTGTGGTCTGCATCAGCTTCTGCATGGTCAGCTCGTGCTCCTGCAGCTGGAAGCTGTTGACGCCCGCTCGCGGTGCACTATTGATGTGCAGTCCCTTGACGGTCATGATCCAGGGCTCGTCCTGGCTGCTGCCGCCCTGCTTGGCATCCGAGTCCGAGTCGGAGTTCTCGGACTCCGTCTCGCTCTCGTCGCCCTTAGAGACCTTCCACTTCTTGAAGCGATCGATCAGATCGATCAGGTAAGCGTTCTTCTTGGCCTTTTTGATAAATGGATACTTGAGCAACTCCTTGGCCGTTGGTCGGTTCTCCGGGTCCTTGTTGAGGCAGGCCTCGACAAAGTCCTTGAACGACTTAGTGTAGTTGCCAGTCAGCTGGGGCGGATTGTTCTTGGGTATGAGGAAGAGGACGCGCATCGGATGCAGCTCAGAGTTGGGCGGTTCGCCTTTGGCCAGCTCAATCGCAGTGATTCCAAGCGACCAGATGTCGGCCTTCGAATCGTACTGCGATTGCTTAATCACCTCGGGGGCCATCCAGAAGGGCGTGCCCACGAAGGTGTTCCTCTTCGAGGTGGTGTTTGTCAGCTGGCCAGCCACTCCGAAGTCAGCCAGCTTCACGTCCCCCTGCTCGCTCAATAGAACATTGGCTGCCTTGATATCTCGATGCAGCTTTCTCTCCGAGTGCAAGTAGTCGAGACCCTTGAGGACCTCCCTCAGTATGATCCCGATGTGCATCTCCTCGAAGGAGCCAGCCTTCATCAGATCCAAGGCGGAGCCGCCACCCAGGTACTCCATGATGATCCATAGCTTGGTGCCCTTCAGAAAGGACCCATAGTACTTCGTCACGTAGGGCGAGTCGCACTGCGACAACACCATGATCTCCTGCTGGATGTCGTCGATCTCATCCTCGGCCTCCTCCAAATCGATTATCTTTATGGCCACCACCTGCTGGGTGCGATTGTCGATGCCTTTGAAGACCTCACCGAACGAGCCCTTGCCTATGCGCTCCTGTTTTGTGAAAATTAGCTCCGGATCGACTTTCTCTGTCCAGGACATGGTTACGCTTGCGTTCGTCGCCTTTCGTGGACCTTCAGGGCTGGGGCTGACAGCGATTTTGATTGGCGCTGCTTTTGGGGCACTTGACAAATAATTTTTTCGTTTTAATCCAAGATTTTCTACTTAGTGATGAGTAAACAGTGATAAAATGACAGTGACAGCGATATCGATATCGACCCTCAGAAATATACCAAAATATACCGTCTCAATTTTAAAATATACCGTAAATATACTGACGAACTCAAGTTCTATTATACATATTCCCCGTTTTTGATATTCCGTCGAATATTACTAGATAGATAGAACATTTAGCCATGCCCACATAGTTTTATACGATTGATGAACCTATTTTCTAATTGACTGGCTTATTCCAAATACTTGCTTTTGTTAGATTTAGTCTAAATAAAGGTAAAAACATCAAATTTGCAATCATCGATTTCATAGATGTTTGTATGTACATTGCAGACAACGATGTTTTTCAAAAACATCGATGTTTTTAGATAAAATTTAATTTTTTGATCGGCCGGTCAGTAGTTACAACGGTTCAGGGGTCTTAATATTCTCTGGGAGCTCATGGATTTTCCTGTTCTGTTTGGCTTCCGCCTTCGCTGCTTCTTACCTCTTGATCCATTTTCGACACACTTGGAAAGGGGCAAACAAAGAAAAAGGCACATATACTGTAGTGTAATTATATTTTCTTCTTATTTATTTTAACTGATCTGATGAAAATGGATTCTTATGTTAATGTTAATTTTCGATGTTGGTACCGTTGAGGGTTTTTTTATTTTTTCGTTGTTGTTGTGTTACAATGTTATACAATTTTGCGTATTGTGCTTTACCAGAACACCAATCTGGTTTTTTTTCCTCGGGAAATAATGTTATTATATTCTGTAACAGTTGTCGTGACTTTCAAATTTCGTTTAACGAAAGAATCCATTATTCATTTGCGGAGAGTAATTCTCTCGCTAATTGTCAAAGGAGCTTTGCTCTTAATTTTGTTCAGCAAAGTCTTGCTTCCGGCTCCAATGAGGATTCCATAGATGTTAATTATAAGCGTCGGCTCAACTGTTGAGACTCTTTGTCTTGGCGTCACTTTCCTATTCCAATTGCCGGGTTCCATTATTGAACTTTCAGATTCGAGCCGGGATTCTGGTGGTGGTGATGCCTTTATGTGTGTATTCCTGACAGGAGTCGTAGGAGTGCGAGGCGGCATTGGCGGTGTTTTAGGCCGTTCTGCCGGTTTTGGCGGTGCACCTGTGGAGATTGAGGTTGTTTCTGATGTAGTTTTCGTGGCCACCTCCCCTCCTCTCCTCATTTTTATAGCCGGTAGGGTAAAGTAAGCGCAACGGTAAGGCTGAGCAACAGGTGAATAGTGACGACAATTTACACTATAGTTGCACAGAGCACGGACATCCGACTTTTTCACTTTTTGTTCCCCCATAAACGCAATTATCCCCTCTAAAAACAACAAGGAACACCAATATTTATAGTTATAGTAATTATAGTCGCGTTACAGAGTTTAAGGCCATTAAAAAGTATATTATTTTATCCAATATCGATAGTACAAGTATCGATACAAAAAATATCGCCTATCGGTCCATCCGTTTTTCTTGCGCAAACACACACACTTTCAAAAGGGGCCGCCAGCTATTTGCAACTGCTATTTTGCATAAATAAGCAACTCAACTCTCTTCACAACTGCGAAAAGACCTTGTTACCTGCCTCCTTACCTGCTTCTTATTGGTGCCGTTACCATAACGGAGTGAGTGTTCTTCAATAATTAATTTAATATCTAACTTTTGGCACGCCACCGCACCAATACAACAAAACATTGTCCCGTTAACGGCTGTTTCTGGACACATATGTGCCCCGTCCCGTTTATTTGTGTTTTTTTTATATTGTGATCCCTGGGATATTGGTGTATATCTGTGCGGTAGCTAGCTCTTCCTCTAGCTCGCACCCATCGTACTCGAAGCGATGTCACTCGAAGAAGACGTGATTGGCGTCCTTCTCCATACATTAAGCTCGACATCTTTGTCGCTTTGGACTACACTGGGACACCATACAGCAGCTGGGAAGAAACGACGCTGGTGATCAATTTTCTCTTTTCTTTTTCTTAGCTTGGTTCCTGGTATTCAGCACGATTCGCGATAGTACACAGCCTTTGTATAGGCGTACTCCATATGCTCCCAGTATATACTGCCTGGTGTCCAACATAACCCCTAGGTACTTCAGCGCCCTTTCCGATGTGATTTCGTGGCCGCCGACCAATACTCGAGCTGCCTCCACCTTCTTCCTGTTGCTGATCAGAACAGCATTGGTTTTGTAAGCTGCAAGCTAAAGTCCCGCTATGGCGGCACACGTCTTCACGGCGCGGATTACCCCGTTTGCCGCCGCTTCCGCCGTTCCAAGGTCCTTGGCCACCACTTCGATGCCCACGTCATGGATCGTCGTGTCCTCATTGCCATTTTTAGTCCAACATGTTTTTTTATCTTTTTAAAATGTTTAGTAAGTGAGTCAAGGTGCCGACGGAGCGTAGATTGCTCAGTTAACGGATCTTTTGCTCCGAAAGCTTGCTAAAAGAGACGCACTATTAATTCTATTTATTTACTATTTTTTCAGTATATCAGTTGAACATAAAAATACAAATTTAATTTCCTGAGAACATTTTTCTTTAAGTCCCGCTGTAAAAAACATATATTTGTTATATTATAATGCACGCACTAATTTAAAAATATTAGCTGCCAGGATTGCTAAATGATTTAAGGAGCAAAATTGCTCAAAACTTATTGGCCTCTGTGCTACGCCAAGAGCACTATCGTGCTGCATGATCTTCAATATATTAGAAGTACTTTCGATAAGTAATGTACCTTTTCGAGTTTTTGTCTTTAGCAAAACAAACATTAGATCGTTTACTATCGTTTTATATTAAATTTACCGGATTTTCTTATCAGATCCTGCTATTTCAATTCTTTTAAATCCGTTGCTTCAGCACTATGTCTTACTGTAGCCTCGAACAGATTGTGTTTTCCTTCAACGCGGTAAAACCGTTGAACCATTCCCTTGGAGAGATTAAAAGAGCCATTCGGCATATCGAGCCAGGGCACGTCGAAGAGCTCAAACGTGGAAAAATAGACCTACTTTCGAACCTTACAGTTTTTACAGGTCAGCCTCATCTTACTCATTACTCATTACTCATCTTCGATGAGTGCCACATCCCATTGTTTTCGACCGTATCACCCTCACGCTGGAAAGTGCTAGCAATAGCTGGCTTCAAAATGGACAGGACTAGCTTCCGTTTCATTTACTTGCGTGTGGTGCCCATAGCTCAAGCACTTCCGATTGATGGTCCGTTCCAAACTGGGCTTAAAAAATAAACGCGGCGTCCGTCCTGCAAAGGACTGTGGATATGGGCCTATCAGACAACCTAATGGCTATTGTCTGCGATGGTTGCCCATTCCAATGGGCTAGCCGTTTCAAATGCCAATTGGCATTTTCAAGCTTTATGGGATTTCACCCATCTGGATAAGATTTTTTACGACAACACAAAAGCGCCCTTCTTCGATGATATTCTGAGAAAAATATACAATTCGAGCTTCACGCCAACGAATTGGAGGGACGTCTTTGATAATTTTCCAAATTATCACCCCATAGTCCCCGAGGAATATCATCAATATTATCATCACCAGAGCTATTCAACATCAAAAAGATGGTTGAAAAATATTTTTCGTTTCCGCGCGCAACCCCATTGAAGCTTAAGGAAGTAAATTCCAATAAGCTCGAAGCAATGGGTTTCATTATTAAAAGGCTTGTGGCGGACATTGTAAATTATGCATCCCACATTAGCCAGCCTAATGAACTTCAAGAGGATGCTTTCTATTATATAGCCCGGTTAGTCGGGGCTCTTGCTATATTAACTGAAGAAACCGCGTAGAATATCTCCTATTTTAAAATTTTTCCTTCCCTGCAATTTGCTAGAGTACATAGGAACAGCCCAGGATGGTCCTCCGGCCCCGAAATGCTGTAATTGCCCAATCCTGTGCAACAAATAAAAATAAATATACATAAATAATAATATAATGTTCTTATTGGGGCGGGTCAAGGCCCTCAGGGTAGGGCTATGAAGGAAAAGAGAAGACCGCGAGACTGTACATAACTGTAAACAGCTTGTTGGTCAGAGCCATAGCTGCTCGACTTTAACTGTAAATGCGAAGAAGGTGGGAAGCACAGAATAACCGTGGAACAGCGGTGTCAACGTCTTAGCCCACTTAAGCCCCCTCTATTTAAATAGTTCAACTACTTGAGGAAAATGTCGAAAAATATTAACGATTGTAAATTCTTCTTGTAGATTCATGCCATCTTTTATCTGAACTTAAAAATAAATACGCTAACTTTCATCTGAACTGCGCTATGATTATTAAATTTTTCATTCTTTTCGGTGGAATATTGAAATACCCCCTTGGCTTATAATAGGTTAATCGTTCTCCGTCAAGGATTGAAAACCATATTGCTCAATTTTGATATTCCGTCGAACATTACTAGCTAGATAGATCTCTCAGCCCTGCCCACATAGTTTTATCCGATTGATGAATCAATTTTCTATGTGACCGGCTAATTCTAAGTACTCCTTTTTTTGAATTTTTTTTAAAAATAAGGGTTAAACAAAAAAGTTCAAAGTATAAACCCTAGCAAGCTAGTGTGTAGTGTTGGGTTTCGTTCAATTTACTGATTAAGTTCGTTCGCGAACTGATTCGTTCTCTCAGATCGTTTGAAATCAGCTGTTTGACGCACGCTTTCCAGCACTTATCACTTGGATAAACTTAGATATATTTGGTGAATTTCCAAGTTTTTTCTGCATTAAATCGCCCTCCGATGAATGGAAGTGGGGCCAAAAAAGGAGTCAAAGAACAGTGAACAATGTCTGAGGGGCATCTATAGCTACTGCGCACCGTATATCAATAAGCAGTCCGCGAAGACGTCACGAGAGAAACCCGCGCTGAAATAATGTTATATCTCCGCCGCTTGTTCAGCCAGGAGCTGAGTCCTGCCGCTCAAACGGATTTCCTGGGCTGCCTGCAACAGGCACCGCACCTGCTAACCAATGGCTTTGCCGGATCCTCCGCCCTGGAGAGTCTTTCCTGGTTACACAATCTGGCGCCCTGCTTCCCGCTGCGAGGCGACCAGATCCATGTGATACACGAGCCCCAGCACTTCTACGATACCCTGGTCCAGCGAATTGCCAAGGCAAAGAAGCGCATCGTGTTGGCCAGCCTCTACCTGGGCACGGGCCAGCTGGAGAGTGCCTTTGTCCAGACGTTGCGTCACAGCCTGCAGTCGCAGTCGTCGCTGCGTCTGAACGTGCTATTGGATTTCACACGCGGTACACGTGGCGATCTCAATTCCAAGACCATGCTAATGCCGCTGGTTCGCGAATTCAAAGAGCAGGTCCAACTGTCCCTTTACCACACGCCAGATCTTCGGGGGATGACCAAGCGACTGGCGCCACCGCGCTGGAACGAGCTCCTGGGCCTGCAGCACATGAAGGTCTACCTGTTCGACGATGCGGTCATCATATCCGGGGCCAATCTTTCGAATGACTATTTCACCAACCGACAAGACCGCTACATCCTAATCGAAGATAAGCCCTTGGCGGACTTTTATGCGCAGCTCATTGGGCGGGTGCAGGAGTTCAGCCTGGCCGTGAGCCCAGACGCCACAGAGGGGCTGCATCCCAACTGGCGCATCCTTCCCTACGAGGGCACCAAGCAGGAGTTCATTCAGCTGGCCAGGAAGCGGATATCGGACTTTGTCCAGGAGACATATAAGCGACAAAGTCAGGTCAGGGATCTGCAGACGCGGGCGGACACCTGGGTGTTCCCGCTGCTCGAGATGGGTCAGATTGGCATTCATCACGACAGTGTGGTGACCAAGCGTCTGCTCTCCAGCTGCATTGCCGGCTCCCGCCTCAAACTGGCCACCGGCTACTTCAACCTGACGCAGGAATACATGGACACCATCACGCACAAGTGCCTCGCGCAGTGCAGCATTCTCATGGCCCATCCAAACGTAAGCGAGACTTTTATTTTGAGGTGTTTCCTTCTTAAAATCGTTTTCCACAGGCAAATGGCTTCCAGGGCGCTAAGGGCCCTGCCGGCGGAATTCCGGCTGCATACACCCTGATAGCAAAGAGCTTCTACGAGAGTTTGGTGCGTCGGAAGCAGAATCATCGCGTCAACTTCTTCGAATACGAGAAGCCCGGCTGGACGTACCACGCCAAGGGCCTGTGGTACTACCTGCCCGAGGCGCGTCTACCAAATCTAACGCTTATCGGCTCCTCAAACTTCGGCGAGCGTTCGGTCAATCGCGATCTGGAGACCCAGGTGTGCCTGGTGACGACCAACACGGATCTGAGCCAGCGCCTGCAGGCCGAGGCGGATCGCCTCTATGATCTGTCTCAGACGGCGGAGCGGGAGATTGTGAGGCGGGCAGTGCCCCGTTGGGTGCAGGCCGTCGTACGCATATTCAGGAACTTTTTCTAGACTTTTCAATTTGTTAGTTAAATTGGTTTTTGTTAAGGCCCCGCCCCCAGCGTACTAGTTACTATAGTGTTTAAATCGTGTTTAAATATTGCCTTGGCATGCATGTGTGTGTGTGTGTGTGTGTGGTTGATACTGCTGTAAATTGTTAGTTTTGTACACAGTTTAGAAGTTGTTAAACAATAAATTGGATTTTGAAAGGAATATTTTAGTGCGCCCAATCAATCTAAAACTGTAACTGTAGTGCTGGTTAGCAATATCGAAAATTCGAACTTGACTGCGAAAACAGTTTGAAGAGACTTATGTGCGTTTGTGTGCGTAGACAGCAGGAAAAACATGTGAAAACCGTGCAGACTCCAACTTAAAAGCCTCTTCAACGAGCCTCGCCTCTTTTAACCAGGAATGTTTTGAGCGCAGTCCGTATTGTTAAATAATAACGTGGATTTTTAAAGGAATATTTGCGCCACATCGATTTCAAACTGAACAGTGTTGGCTACCGCTAGGGACACAGCTGTTTCGAATTTATGTATGTGTGTGGAGCCGCGCCGCTCCAAGAGAGCTCCAAAGCCTCTTCTCTTCACTGATTACTGTATTTTTTTGGCCAGGTAAGACGCGTCACCTGGTTGCGGGTCGTGTTCGGGAACAAATTGTAACGATTTCAAAGCTGAGACCCATTTTGGTTTCGTTATGAACGCCACTCGTATGCGTAGCCGCATTTGTGTGTTTGTTTGCCGTGAAAGTTAAATTAAAATAAATCTGATTATCATCCGGCTAAAGCAGTCACAGCAACTGTAAAAACAACAGCAGAAGAAGCAGCAGCAGCGCGTGCTACCAGTGCTTGTGTGTGTGCATATGCATATGTATGCATATATGTGTGTGAAGATTTCTAAGAATAACAAAAGCAGCAACAACAAACACTGCAAAAATGTCAAACAATCCTCGAAGAGTGCGCACAATTGATTACGTCGCCCTCCAGAGTCTGCAGCTGCAAACGACAACGACGCCGGCTAGAAATAATGAAGATGATGAAGATGATGAAGATGGTGCAGAAACCACTACCACTACCAGCCCACCGCCGGTGCCCCCAATGCGGTTACGACGCGAGCACAGCGTGGATGAGGATGTTGCAAGGTAAGCGTAAGCAACCGGCAGTAGTGGAATTTTTCAGGGTTTTCCAAGCGAACAAGAAATGTTATGTACGTTGTGGCAGCAGCAGCAGCAGCTTTAGTGTCTGTTTCTGTCGCTCCATTCCTCTCTCCTTGTCCTGCTCTCTCGCTCTCAATTGTAAGCGCATTTCACCAGTTTTTTAATTGTTAAAACGTAAACAACGTGTTCTGCCGCCGCTCAACGAACCCCAGTCGACTTTTAACAAATTGCAAGACAGCCATAAAATATTAAAAAAAAATCAAAAATTGTGCATTTTGCTGGAAATTGAATACCTTGTCTTGTTCTTGTTCTTGGCCGGAGGGAGCGGCGCAATTACAATTATGCACACCACACACACTCTTCTGCCCCGTGATCTGCTTACTGCTTTTCTGTGTGTGCTTATGTGTGTGAGCATTTATCATAACCACCCTATTCGAGGGGGAGTTGAGTCTTCCAAGACATTTGCTGATAACGCCGCTGGCTTTTGCCTGATAAGACAACGCACACATACACACAAAAGCACATATCTATGGCACACTCTTGTTACCTTTTTTTCGCTTTTTGTGTGTACGCTAGGTGCTTATTCATAATTTGTTTAAATTTGATTTGATTTTTCCGGTAAGCAGGAGAGGGTGAGACATGGCATTCACAGGAAAATTGTGTTCTTTTTCTGTCGCATGTCTCTACGCAGTTAGCGGGAAAATCACGCCAAACATAAATTTGGATTTTTTGGCTGGCACCTGCTCGCTCGCGTTGCGTTGCGTTGCGTTGCTCCTCCCCGCCCAGCAAAAGGTGCTGCGTCTCTGCCGTCTTCTATCTCCGTCTTGTTCTTCTTCACCTCGCATACCAGTTTGTTGTGGGGAGAGAGGGAGACACGAGACGACGACGACTGACTACCAGTTAAAACGCGTTTAATACGTGCGCTTGCACATTCTGCTTTGTAACCTCTTTCGTTATAGCGTCGGGCCGTCCGGCCGTCGGGCAATTCTGTTTTGAAATCAAATTCGCTTTCTTCTCAAGTTACCCGGAGTTTTGTTTTGTCTCTTGCCCGAATGAATGGAATTCCAATGCCCGAAGGTCTTTCCTAACTGTTGTTGGACACTTGGCCAAAAGAGCGAGATCTCTGTCTCTCTCTCTCTCTCTCTCTCTCTCTCTCTCTCCAAAAAGAGCCACGCTCTTGCCACATTCGTACTTGAACTTGCAACTCGCACACTTCTGTGGGTAATCGGCGGGCATGCCCGGTGATACCATCAGTTGGTTTGATAAGCATAACTACGTCGTCGTCGTACATAACAGAAAACATTTCCGCATGCCCCGCACACTCACACGTGCCGTAATTTTTGGTTTTGAATAGTGTGTTTCTCAAAATTCTGTTTATTCCAGACAGTGGTAGTGATCGTTTTATTGGCTCTAATATAATAGAGGAGAAAAATAACATGAACGAAATACTACTATCGGCAGCCGAAGCTTTTGATACCCTTGCTGATCGATCGTTTCTTGTAGTGATATGTGAAATGTTTTAGTCAGAATATTCTTGCTAAAATGTTGAATATTCTTGTCGAAAATTACCAGCATACAATTGATTTGATATTATGTATGAGCCCTGGCCTTCTTCGAACATATGATCGTTACAAAAGTAAACTGAACCATAGGAAGGGCCCCCTCAATACCGGTTGCATGCCAGTTGCAACGACAGACAGTGATGGGTGAGGGGGAAATTGATCCATTACTCATGGCGATCGCTTCCTGCCGTCTTTTTATGCCTCATGAATGATGCCCCCAGTGCGTATGTATAACGAAAGGGTGTTATATATCAAGAATACGCCCTGGTAGTCACGTGACGTAGCGGAATGGGAATGCCTATAACTCGAAGACACTTGATTGAACCGATTGGAATTGATTTTCCCTTCGATTTGTGGCACGCAGGCAGCCTTCCAGCTGGAGAATACTGAGAGAAGCGCTACCCCATACACCGCCCGCCTTCCACCACCCACTGTGTGTGTGTGGGGGTAAACAAAGCTAATTAAGTAACGAGCGCGTACATAATAAAATTCAATAAATTAATATTAAATGTTCGCCAGCAGGCGCGAAGTCAATTACAAACCAGAAAACAAACGAATGGCAAACAGATCAGATCGGCAGCCGCTCTCTCTCTCTCTCTCTCTCTCTATCTCGCTGACTCTTGATTTGCATGGCTAACCACCCACTAAACTACTCTCACACTCTCTCCAACACTCTCTTGGGCAGATGGTGCCGATGGAGCGCTCGCGCTTTTAGTTTGCCGCCGTTTGCACTCGGCACTCAGCAGCAGTCGTTCGAGACGCGACGCCATCGTCGGCAGTACACGCGATATACACCATAGACTCGACCGCCGCGTACTCTATATAGTATATATCGGTATATCGACGAGAGACGACTCAACTCGATGGGGTAAATTCTTGTTAAAAGTGCTAATAAATTGACTGCCTGCCGCCGCGCAGCAATTCGCTTTGCACGACGAATGTCGGCACGGATTTCCATCGCGCGTTATGAAATCCCGGCGCCCAAAGGAAGAAAAGAGGCGTGTGAACTATGGCCTTTTTGCATGCGCTGATAAAAAGTAAACAATAAAACTACAGATAGTGCATACATATATGTAACAGAAATCGCATTAAGAGTCGGATTCCCCCCGCCCACAAAGTCCAGTCATCGTTCGCTCGCGTCTAAAGTTCGCCACTCTCCGGAGTCCCTCCCTCTCTGTAATTTTTATTTACTTTTCGATTGTGCTTTTTATTGTTTTTATTTTTTTACACATTGTCACAGTCGTCAGTCGGCCGTGTACACCGTGTAGAGTGGAGCCGAGCCGTACAATTAGATGTACATAAATTTTAGGGGGACAGAGTACTATTCAAAAGTAATAGCCAGTCTGGGAGCCAGCCAGCCCTCAGCTACCCCCCCCAGTGATAGCGTAACCTCTGCGCGAAAGAGTACGACCGTCTCTCGTTTCGTTGCGATTCGGTGATCGTTCGTGAAGTTTGAGAGCAATTGTGCTGTTGAAACTGTAGGCCGTAAAGCCAGCTTTATACGCCAAAAATGCGTCGAAAAAAGTAAGTAAAAGTACGATTTTCAAACTGAAATCATGAAATAGGCTGATGAAAGAACGTGGTGCGATGTGGAGCGATGACAATTAGAGGAATAATTGCCAGCCGATGAAATAAATCAAACCTGCCCTCAAATTAAACCACAATCATGGGCGTGACAAGCGGCTGTCTGCAGCCCCGTGCGATAAGATAAACGCATTTGCATGGGGATGGACAAGGATCCAGTCGATTTATCCAACTCATCGGAGATTAGGCTGCGTGCGACACCTGCTTCTGGTCCCAATTAGCGGCCAATTAGGGCAAGCCCTTGGCTTTAGATAGTCAGTGTTAGTCAAACACTAAATCTCTGCCTCTCCTTTGCCTCTCACCATCTTGCAGAGTGGAGTACCGTGTCAAACAGGCGCCCTCGCGGCCACAGCAAATGTCCAATGCCCGCATCGGGGCTCTCGAGGAGGACATGGCATCCGAGGATGAGCTGGCCGCCCACTATGCGGATTTAGGCACAACACCGCCCCGCACAAGGCTCAAGATCAAGAATCGAGACTGGGAGCGCAAGCAGAAGGTGTCCAATGTTGCGGCGTAAGTAAATGCCCAGATCAGATCGTCTTATTCCCGTTCCCGTTCCCATTTCATCATCCTCATATCTATGGCGAATGTGTGTTGTATATGTCGCATACTCAAGGCAGTCGTTGAACACTTGTTCATATTTCAAATAATTCTGAATAATTGGATGTCTCTAGTTGTTGTAATCTTCGAGATCCAATACAGACGGACTGTGAGTCCACACCACATTCAAATTTGTGTGGGATGTGACATCCCACATTCCTCGTTCCGTTCGATTATGGGAAATTCGTTGCTGTCAACAAGTGTGGTCCTATTGGAACAGCGGCAATATCACATTACCCAACAGATACCCTTGTTGCCTACAAATTCTGGGCACAGATATCAGGGCTACTTGTATCTGTTCCATCTACTGTTGGGATCGTTGGTGTTTCGAGGCCGATAAGGGTTTGCGTCCGGGCTATGTGTGCACGGGCTTGGATTGGGCCCTAGTGTCGAAAGCAGCCACTCAAATCGACCTTCCATATGCTTCCATATGCCGCACTCTCGATGTATCTGGGTGTGTGCATCCACTTACAAAATGATCATTGTCATCATTTTGGAAAACCACATGGAACTCTCTTTCTAATGACTAATTGATATTCGTTTAGTTCCCCAGATCTGCCTGCCAGCGTGGGCGGGACGCCCAAGAAGGGAATGTCGCGGATGGCTCGATCCCGGGTCCTGCGCCGCAACACTATGGACTGTGCCCTGCTCAACGAGATGTTCGTAAACGAGGAGAACAAGCGGACGGACAAGCGCCTGCAGTCGCTGCTGCGCGACTCGGAGCGGGAGATGAAGAACTCGCTAGCCACAACGGCCGTGGCGCCGCCTCGGGGCAGCAGCTTCCATGAGAGCGCCTATCCCCTGGAGTCGCTGGACAAGATAATGCCACTCAGCTCAGACGCGATGCCGGCGCCACTACCGCTGCGCATTGCCTCCAAGGTGGTGGAGAGCTGCAATCGGTATCGTTGCGTGTCCTCGCGACCCATTGGCTATCGCTCGTCGGCGCCGCCGCTGGCCTTTGCCGCCCAGCTGCCGGCAGGTCTTCTGAGCGGCGGCCAAGGGAAGCAGCAGTCGGTTGGTATCGGTAAGCGGAAGGACTTCCACGAGACGTTTGCCAACCTGATCAAGCTGGGAAGTGTGGACCGACCGGATGCCAAGCCGTCGCAGGAGGAGCACACCTGGCAGACGGAGCTAAAGGATCTCATATGGCTGGAGCTGCAGGCCTGGCAGGCCGATCGCACCGTTGAGCAGCAGGACAAGTATCTCTTCGAGTCCCGCCAGGGCGTCTCCGATCTGCTCTCCCAAATCATCAGCTACAAATTCCAGCCGCGGTATCGCCGTGAGCCGAGCCTGATTAGCCTGGACAGTGGGATTCATTCCGAGAGCAATTCCAATGCTAGCTGTAAGCTGGAATATATTTTATATAGTTCGTAAAATCATCTCCCTAATCCCTTGCAGCTCCATTGCCCAGCAAACTGTGCCAGGGATGCATGTCGCTGTACTGCAAGGACTGCATGGAACATCAGGAGCTGGCGCTGCGCGAAGTGGAGGCTATGCTGTCGCGCCTGGAGGCCGCCGAAGCCCTATATCCCTCTTCGCAGGCCATGGGCGCACTGCATCCCATATACAAGTCGCAGAGCTTTGTGGGGCGCATCAAGTCCATGTGCCTGTGGTACAACATTACCAAGCAGAACAAACTGAAGCTCAGTATTTTGGGCATGATTTTGGCCAGGTGAGAGATAGCGCTAATGGATAATAGATGATCACAATATTCATGCAAATATACCCATTTGTAGGCTACAGGATGAAAAGTTTTCATGGCCAGTGCAAACATCGTGTCAAGCTGCCTCTGACAGCGGTAACTCATCCGCCTCTGGTGTGGATAACGATGATTCGGCGGTCAATTCGATGGACTCCGCCAAGCCGCCCAGTTGTTCAGCTCCGCGCAAGAGTTGCCGCAACGGAAGCGTCACATCCAGTCATAAGGTTCAGTTTATGCTCAACGATGCCGCTCATGTCCCCGGCGAGACGTCTAGCAGTAATGAGTACGTGAATGGGTTTCCAAAATGTCATATAGTATCTGTAATCTCCCTTTCATGTCCCTTTCAGATCCACCTCCACTGAGGTCAGCCAGTTGTCTAGCGAGTGCCCGCATGGCCATGGATTTCGCAAGGGATCCATGCATGACATCAACATATTCAGCGTTGAGCCCCTGGGGACATGCAGCAACGATGGCAGCGGTGGCGATGGCTCCTCGGCCTTGTATCGAAAGTTCATCGAGAATGTCCTGAAGAGTCGCGGATTGGCCAAATCGCTGGCATTCCTCCACAAGCTGCACAATGTGGCCCTTTACAAGGCGCACATTGCACTGGAGAAGCCTGGGGCCGAGGACTTTGACTTTGAGCTGGATGCGGAGGCGATTGAGGAGGATGTGCCGCGGCTAGATCCGCAGATAAGTCGCGAACAGGTGGTCGAGCTGCGGACATACGGATACTGGAGCGAGGAGGCGCAGTCGATTAATCTACCCTCATACATTCCCACCTTTGTGTTCCTGAGCGGCATTCCGCTGCAGTTCATGCACGAGTTTCTTCGCATGCGCCTGGAGACGCGTCCCGTCCGGCCGAATCCCCTCAGCCTGGGGCAGCTGATGAAGGAGCTGCGCGAGGGCCTAACGCTGGCACTAACGCATCGGGAGCGCTATCAGCGGCACATTACGACGGCTCTCGTTGAAAACGAGGCGGAACTGGGTAGCTACATTAACATCCTCAATCAGTACGATGCCACGGTGCGCAAGACCTTTGAGCTGTATCTCGACTACATAGATCAGCTGGTGCTGGTGGCCGTGCCGGAGACGAACCAGAAGTCGGTGCTCGAGAAGGAGTGGATGTTCACGAAGCTGATCAGTCCGATGATCACGGGCATGCACACCCTTGCCTCGCAGAAGTTCTGCGGCATCATTAGCAAGCTGTTGCGCAGCATCTCGGAGAGGCTGGTGAAGCGCTCCGTGGAGTTGGACAAGAAGATCGAGGGCACCGCCGACAACGATGACAACGAGGAGCTCAAGTGGCAGCTGCTGACCATCTGCCGGGAGACGCAGTCGCTGCTCACCGTCGAGCGGGAGCGGTCCATTAAGGTGCTCTTCTTTGCCAAGACGTTCTGCCGCGACGTTGAGACCACGGACTTCCATCGGGAGCACTATGAGCACGATGTGGCCAACCAGCAGCACGATTTCATCTGCTCGGGTGTGAAGGCGGCCTTCAAGCTGCTGCAGCAGGATGTGCTCGATGTCCGCAACAAGCTGACCGAGATTATCGAGGGCGTCCAAACTCGCTGCTGTCTGAGCAACATGCGCGACCTGGACGAGCAGGATCGGCAGGCGGTGCTGTCGCGCACCCGGGAGATCCTCCATCAGGGCTACAAGTTCGGCTTTGAGTACCACAAGGATGTGATCAGGCTGTTCGAGCAGCGCATCATGGACCAGAAGGACAGTGGAGCGCACACGGTAGACCTGGCCCTGGGCATCATTGCCTACGCCAAGATGTGGATGCATTTTGTGATGGAGCGATGCGAACGGGGGCGTGGTATGCGGCCGCGTTGGGCCTCCCAGGGTTTGGAGTTCCTGATTCTTGCCTGCGATCCGCAGATCACTCAGCACCTGGACGAGCATCAGTTCGAGGAGCTGAAGCAGCAAATGGATCGCTGCATTTCGCATGTAATTGGCATTACCTCGGAGCCGGAGAAGGTGGCCCGCAAGAAGGCATCGCCACGCACTCGCAAGACCTCATCGCCGGCCACCTCCCGTTCGCGAACGCCCACCCGCACTCCGATGTCGGCTGGCGTTGTGCTCAATCCTAATACGCCACCGCTGCAGTCGCCGCCATACAACAAACTGCTGCATCCGCAGTTCAGCCTCAAAGAGGACATGCTGCAATCATCCAACGCGTACAGTTCTGTGGACAGTGCCGACTATGTGGATACGCCATGCCGGAGCAGTCCCAATGGCGAGCTGCGGCTCCTGGTGCCCCAGACGCCGCCCACACCGGCCTCACCGGGAGGCACACCGCTGGCGCTGCGGCAGGAGCGGGTGCGCGATGCTGTCAATCGGCTGGACCTGGATCTGGAGGAGCAGCTGCGCGAGCGCCGACTGATTGGCCAGGTCAAGGCCCTAAACTCGTGCGACAAGGTACACATCCGTGCGCGCAGCGTCCACTTCCGCTGGCATCGCGGCATCAAGATCGGTCAGGGACGATTCGGCAAGGTCTACACAGCGGTCAACAACAACACGGGCGAGCTGATGGCCATGAAGGAGATCGCCATACAGCCGGGCGAGACACGGGCCCTCAAGAACGTGGCCGAGGAGCTAAAGATCCTCGAGGGGATCAAGCACAAAAATCTGGTGCGCTACTACGGCATCGAAGTGCATCGCGAGGAGCTTCTCATTTTCATGGAGCTCTGCTCCGAGGGCACCCTGGAGTCTCTGGTGGAGATGACCGCTGGTCTTCCGGAGGCCGTGGCACGCCGCTTCACCGCCCAGCTCCTCTCGGGCGTCTCCGAGTTGCACAAGCACGGCATTGTGCATCGCGACATCAAGACGGCCAACATTTTCCTTGTCGATGGCAGCAACAGTCTCAAGCTGGGCGACTTTGGTTCCGCGGTCAAGATTCAGGCACACACCACCGTTCCCGGCGAACTGCAGGGCTATGTGGGCACTCAGGCCTATATGGCCCCAGAGGTGTTTACCAAGACGAACAGCGATGGCCATGGCCGAGCCGCCGATATCTGGTCCGTGGGCTGTGTTGTTGTGGAGATGGCCTCGGGCAAGGTAAGCGCTTCCACCGTAGTACTTGTAGATAAGCAGAGGTTTTATGTATTGCTCATTTCACAATGTTTCGTAACCCATGCGCGTCTCCATTCCGATATTCAGTCTTTTACCAGAAGAAAGATTTTCTGCTTTAGCGGCCCTTAGAACGATCGAATCTACAACTTCTTTACGAATCAAAATCAAGCATTTACATACAGAGGAAAGATCGGTTTAGACTTTAGAAGTTGTAGGTAAATGGGTACATATTTCCTAAATTCGATCATAAATTATCATATATGTAGATCCAATTTAAGCGGCAAACAGATAGCTTTGGTTTCTTTTCATATATACACATACATATATTTTATCATTTAATAATTATATTTTTTTTGTATTTAATGCTCGTTTAGCGTCCGTGGGCACAATTTGATTCCAATTTCCAAATCATGTTCAAAGTGGGCATGGGAGAGAAGCCCCAGGCGCCGGAGAGCCTTTCGCAGGAGGGACATGACTTTGTCGATCATTGCCTGCAGCATGATCCCAAGCAGCGTCTGACGGCCATGGAGCTGCTAGAGCATAATTTCTGCAAGGTTAGTAGTGCCACGAATCACATGAATCAAAATCAATCCATTAATTGTGTGTTCTATCTACCTCCTACAGTATGGACGGGACGAGTGCAGCAGCGAACAGCTGCAGATGCAGGTGCGTGGCTCCTTTCGCCGCAACGTGGCAACCAGCTAATCGTGGCCGGGTGCTTACAATATGGTAGAACGGAAACCTTTTGGTTTTTATCTTGGCCTACCCCTACATATAGTATGAGGCATATGTAAACGGGTGTGCACTTTGTGTAGTGTTTAATTTATGAGAATGTCGATTAACTTAATGGCTGCGCCTAGTTGTATGTTGGACAATAAATATCCCAATTTAGTGAAAAGCCAGACATACCGTATCCCAGTTCATTTTAATCTAAGCCAAAACTAAGCAACTAAACTTGCAATTCAATTTTTAATTCAAATATCATCAGATATTGTATCAATAAATTGGATATGTGGTGGAGACCTGGGGAGTGGGTTGTGTAGGTGCTGCGGTTGGTGGTCCGGGGAAGCCTGTGGCTGCTCCGCCATCTGCGGGAGGTCCATTTGGAGGCGTTGGATCCGGCAGAGCAAGGGTGGGTACGGTCTGGGCCGTAGTCCAGGGGGTGCACAGCAGGAAGATGCAAATGCTCAGCAGCAGATACAGGACTGCAAAGGATTAACAATGCTGGATAGTTCCACGGCTATTTATTGTCGATATAATCGTACTTACATTTCATGGTGATGGCGTGACAAAGACTGTTGGCTTGGCGCTTCCTTCCAGGGGCTTTTATGTCCGAAAAAAAGGTGATGATTTATTAATTAAATTCCAAAGTTAATCTATGTGCCATTGGGCTTATCGAAACTCGTACTTGGATATGAAATACTGGCTAACATCGCCGTATAATAATATATTTTCGTATAGAAAGACAATCGCTGAAGGCGATTTATCTGTTCTTGGAAATAAATACTCGCAAGTATATGGATATGACGCAGAATTCATCTGCATAAATGTTAAAAATATCAACAAATATATAGGAGTACGAAAACTCTCAGTATTTACCCAGTGTACACCCCAGTGTCAGTAGTTCTTATCAAATTGTAGGTCAGGAATAATGAATGCGCTTGATTGGTAATGCATTTTATTTAGTTTTCATTTTTGGTGATTAATTTTTGCATACAATATACATCGAATCAAGATCAAGTCAAACTTAACAACAAACAGTAACGTAACATATAGATAGATAGGTTGGATAGTCAGGATAGATACATATTTGAGCTGGTAGATATGTGGCGATAGTTCAGTTAACAGTTTATAATTAAAACGATAATCAAACATACAATACAATATATAGCAATATAGCAACAATGAACACAGCAACTATTTTGATATACATATACTATAGGTAGTATCTGGTTGTCCTCTAACAGTTTTCCATATAATTTCTCATGTAAATAACATACGTATATATATATATGTATTTTTGTTGTTGTTGTATAGAATATTGATTGATAGAGATCGGTAATCACTACCAAAACACACGTGTCACTAACATTTCGAACAGACAAACATATATATCCTATATAGTATCTAATTTCGACTTCCTTCTTTCTTCCTTCTCCCCCGTTTCCGACCCGTACTGGGGCGTATGTAAATTTATTGATATGTATTGTTACGTCTCAAGTCTATACGCGTACAATGATTCTCTCTAAGTTCCTCTACGTTCGTATTTCGTATTTCTCAGATATGTATGTATATATGTTCCTCCAAAAAGCCTTTAGTTACGGGTATAGTATACCATTTTGCTCTCTAAAACATCAATATATATATATATCTCTAGATATGTGTATATACGATTAATAATAATTGTTTCAAACGAACAACAAACAACGAAACTTTCAGTAACAAGCATAGAGATACAATAGCCATGTAATTTGGTTTTGTTGGTTTAGTATTTTGTTGATAACTCCGAAAGAACACAACGCGTAACGAAAGTATTGCATACTTGTGGGCGGCATGGCCAAACTGCTTAGATAGCTGGTTATGGGTACAGTAAACAAGAGGTTAAGCTCGGCTAATTTAGTTTTAGATAATGTCCACTAATTCATATTTACGATTACAATACGATTACATATATTGCATAATTAACACACTCAGATAACAGCGTTAACGATTTTTCGCGCATAAAATTGCTCTAAAACATTTAATTGACTAGAGTGGCTCTATGACCATCTACGAGGAGTACTTTTGTCGGTAAACGTAGGGACATGGGGGTATGTAAAGCAATGGGTTTCAGTTTGTAGCAATATGATATCATGATTGACATTAGTTTTCGATTTCGTTCGGACCCAACCCGCTCGTTGGGTGGGTTCGCTTGGTGGTGCTTGGTCACAAATGAAACGCCAGGGCGGTCGCGGTCGCGGACGTCAGATAACCACAGATTTACATTTAGTTTCATTTGCTAATTTGCTAAGGTACATTTACTGATATGTTATGTTTTATTCGTGTGGATCACTTCCGATCCCTTCAATTCTGCAGCAGATCCCGCATTATGTCCAGGGAGTCCTGCAGCGACTTGGCATACCGGGAGGCACTCGTGTCCTCGCACGAGTAGAAGGCTGACACACAGAAGACAATCTGCTCGGGCTGCGGATTGTAGGAGCAGCCGTAGCCACGAGGCGTCACGGGCCCATAGCCCATAAAGCTGTCCGTGCTGCAGGCAACCTGTTGACGAGGACGAGGCGCATTAACATCAGAGGAACACGGGACACAAGAGGGGACAAGCCATGGCCTGGGCTCGACTAGCTGATACGTACTTGTGCAGCAGGGGAGTGCTATGCTGTGCTGTGCTGTGGTGTGGTGTGGTGCAAGAATTTATTAAGTGGTGCAAACAGAGGTGAGAGAGTGAAAGGTGCGGGTGCGGTTAGGTGGCAGGACCTGGCTGCAAGTTACTACCTGACTGGTGGAGAGCAAGAAGCACTGCGAGATCTTGTAGGACTCGTCCGTGAACAGCTCGTGCAGTTCGCCAGTGACCTCCACACTGGCCTCCCGCAGTCCCAGCAGGGGTATGTCGATGCCGCTGCCCAAGATGTTCTTGACCATCACCTCCGTCTGACGGGCCACGGCGCAGCGGAAAAGCTCACGCAGATGATCCTTCTGTAATTTAGAGCGATGAGATAGATATCCTCGTTGAATGCTGGAATGAATGAGGGATACCCACACTGTAAATGCTAAACGTGACCTTGCGGGACTCTTCCTCATCCTCGCGATCGCTCTCTAGCGTCACATTGGCGCCTTCCCCCTGGCACATGGCCTTGGCCCATTCCAGGGCCTCCGTACTGGCCGCTCGAATGCAGTCCACACGTCCCTGGCAACCACATAGAAAGATAGCAAATAATTACGATATTCCGATCATTAGTCATACGCCAATACCATCACAAATAAGTGAGCAAGAGACTCAAAAGACGAAAAATAGACTCATTGAAAAATAGTTAACCAGGGAGCAAGATTTGCCTCTTCTTTTTCGTGATAGTACTCAATAAAAGTGGGTAATACTCACGTGCAAGAATCGCCTGGTGGATGCACTCTCATAGGTGGCCACCAGACGGCCATAGAGCTTGTAGTGCGCCAACTGCAGGGCCAGCTGGATGTACACATCCGGACTGACCTGACACGACTTGATGAATGTCTTGCCATAGCCCCGATACCGGTAGACATAAAAGTCCAGATCATCGATGGCCTTGTCCACGCTCTTGGCGGCCTGGCCGAATCGCAGCTGGAGCTGCGGCCCATCCACATGCCACTCGAGACGTTCTGGCGGCGGCAGATGGTGCTGCGGCAGGCCGTTGTCCTCGGCCGGATGGTCGACAATGTTCTTGTAGATCTTCTCCAGCAACTGCACCACGGCAATGCCCTCGGATGTGGAGTGCTCGTAGCAGAGGCCCCAGGTGCCGTCGGTGCAGATGATGAGCTGCGTAGAAAGGAACTAATGTTATCCATTCGAGGAAGGAGTACCAAGAAGCTCACCTGCATGGTCTTGTCAAACCAACGATTGCCCGAGTTGTAGTCACTGCCACCGCCGTGGATCATCTCGTGGGCCATGTTGGTCTCGTCGCGATCCCCGGCCTTGTGCATGGTGGGCGTGGCTCCGCTGAAGCCGCGTGCATTGAAGTTGCCGCCCAGCGGCTCGTCCAGGCACAGCACCACCTGGGCCGTCTCAATGAGCTCCAGATTCCGCTGATTGTGCTCGTCCGCCTGCAAAGCCTCGCGATCCCGAGCCCAACGTGTCCTCGGCTCGGCAGTCAGCAGGCCAACGGGCACGGGCTTCGCCGGCAGACAGGGGGCATCGCTCAGAACGTAGAGGATCTGGGAGGCGATCTCGCTCTCGGACAGCTTACCGCGATCGGAGGCCTGCAGCACCACGCAGTACATTTGATTGCGGCAAATGACAACCACATGGCGATCCTCGTCGGTGGTTCTCTCGCGCGACGGCAGGTACTGGGAGTCCCGCTCAACGCCGGGCCGGCGACAGGAGCCCAGCAGACGATAGTACTGGGCCATGCAGAGCGGTTGGTTCTTCTCCCGCGAGGCGGTCCGCTCCAGTGGCAACTCGCCGCTGTCCAGCATTTCCTTGTGGGACAGAATCCCGTCAAGCAGACGGGCAGCAAAGTGGGCCACGTCGTGGACGGTCTTGAAGCGGCGCGGCGGGAACACCATGCCAGGATTCGAGTTGATCGGCAAGGGTATGCGCACATTCATGTACATGTCATTGAGCCAGTAGTAGTAGGCCTGCCATGGGCGAAATGGATGGAAATATAGTGTTACATGAAAACCATATTATTGGAGCCATTTCCGTTCCATGTTCGACACAAATTCAATTAGGCCCCAAAATCGGGCTAGCTCTGGGTGGGGCTTAATGATGCGAGACGCTCGATGCGATGCGTTGCGATGCGATGCTGGGGCATACTTTTATCAGACCTGAATCAGACCTTATCAGACATTCCGCGAAGAGATCGATAGATCACTGATACGCATCGAGATGCGGAGCACTATAAATAATGGCATCTGGTCCGATCAGAAATCAGTACCAGTACCAGAGCTCCCCTCATCATTCACGGATAACCAACGGACCACCCACCACAACACCCAGCCACAACATGAAAGGTAGGACTCGTCCCGTCGCCCTCTAGAACATCTAAGAAAACATTCCCGACTCCATTCCTTGCAGTATTTGCCCTTACTCTGCTCTGCCTGGCAGCCGTTGCCCAGGCCCATGTCAGCTACAAGCTGCAGTGCGCCCGCGGCGAGATCGGCATCCGCTGGCCCAGCTACCACAGCAACTCCGAGTACTATGTGTGCCAGGGCGTCTACGGCAGCCAGCTGACCATCCACTGCCCGGCCGGCGAGGTCTTCAGCTTCGTGCTGCAGCAGTGCGCCTCTCCCTCCCACTATGTCCCAGCCCCGCCAATCAATATCCTGCCCACTGCAGCCCCCATCACAATGACCGTCGTGGAGGATGCTCCTCCAGTGATCGCTCACAACCAATTCGAGCACCATGAGTTCGCCGGACACCATGAGCACCACGAGCACAACGAGCTCCACGAGCTCCACGAGCACCACGAGCACCACGAACACAAGCCCCAGCCCGAGGAGGAGGTTGTGATTCACCCAATTCCCCCGACCCCAGCCCCCGAGCCACCAGTTGTGGAGTCCGCCGTCAAGCCACCTTCCGCCCCTATCCCCAACAAAGGCGTTAAGAAGCCGGTCGTCCCAGTGCCCGCCAAGAAGACCACTTCCGCCAAGAAGCCAGTGGCTCCCATCCCATCCAAGACCGCCAAGAAGCCCACACCACCCAGCAAGGCCCAGAAGAAGCCAGCAACTGCCTAAGAGCCCCATCCGGATCGCCAGTTCAATGTCCATCGTTAAAGCAAGCGGAGTTCCATTCACAACTCAAAATAGCAATATAAACTAACTAAATATCTATCCACCTGCAACCGGCAAAAAGGCAAATTTTCTTTGGAAATGGGGAAAGAAATCGGGAATCGAGTCAACAAAGTTGTACCTTATCGGGGAAGAGAGTCGAGTCAACATTTTAATTGATTGCGATTTCTTGTCATTTTCGGAATGCTTGTTTCCCGATAGGCCCACAGCTGACATTTGTTTCCGATAATGTAAAATGAAAAAGGCATCAGCTAGGAACAAGCTGTCAAAGCCGACATGCTCCCAAGTGGAACGGAACGAACCTCTAATTGGGTTACCAAATTACCAATACTGAATGTCACCATGTGGGAGGGAGGCTGTAGGGCGGAGGCTGGGCCAGGCATCAGGAATCTGTCACTCAAGCATTTAAACTACAATCTAAACATCCGCGGAGAGCACAAAGTGATTCCCAGTGTGGAACGATTCTGCTATCTGCGTGCCGTTCTGCGTGCCGTGCCAAAGATAAAGTGGCAAGAATTTCAATTCGGCAGAAAAGCCATGAAGTCATTGCCATTGCGCAGGCCAGCCCCACTCCGCTCCCAGAATACTCGTAGATGATCTTCCGCAGTCATGCTAATTGTCATGGCCACTAGCATTCCTGCAAAGCAGGGGGTCGGAGTCAGACCCGAGTAGTTTCCGCCATTCGTTATCTTCGTTCAGGTGTGGAAGATTACCAAAACTTACAAAGAGCGAGAGGGAGAGAGAGAGAATCGAGCGGTCTAAGGCGCATTTCAGTTCAATTGTTTCGTTCGAGGCGTTTGGCGTTTGGCATTTCTGATTTTAATTTCGCACCCTGCCTGACAAGACATGAATTAATCTAGAAGCGGGCTGATTAAAAATGTCTAACATGCCCGATACGACGGCATAAAAAGGCTTTGCCACCGGCTGGGAATGCATCAGTGATCAGTTAGCCGAGTTAAGAGCGAGTCGGTCGAACCCCAACCAGCAGCAATATGAAAACCGGTAAGCCCTCGCCTCAGGTGCCTCAGCCTCAACAGGATACAGGATTCCCGAACATCCCAACCATTGACTAAACTATACATCCATTCATCTCCATTTCCCCAAAGTGATCTTCGTGCTGGCCGCCATTGTGGCCGTCAATGCCCAGAGTACGTGTGTCAGGACGCCCGTGTACACCGAGACGATCGATCCTGTCGTCTGCCCGAAAACCGGTATAAAGCTGCCCAACTACGAGAATGCCCAGACCTACTACCAATGTGGCAACGTGGGAACCAATGGCACGCTGACCAACTGCACCACCGGAAACTACTTCAGCTACGTGATGCAGACCTGCGGACCCTGCGAGTCGTATTTGCCCTCCACTGTTTGCTCTGCTCTGCCTTTCAATGCCACATGCGTGCCCATTGGGTCCGCCACAACAGCACCACCAGCCACCACTGCCGCACCGACAGTCACCACTGCCGCACCGACAGTCACCACTGCCGCACCGACAGTCAGCACTGCCGCACCGTCAGTCAGCACTGCCGCACCAAACAGCACCGCCAGCACTGCCGCACCAACAACCCAGACACCCAGCACCACCACAGCTTTTCCACAGCCACCCACCGATGCACCAGACTCGACCACGGCCGGTGGCAGTGGCGATGGCACACCTTCGGGCACCACCATTTTCATTCCCCAGCCTCCCTCCCCCGGTGAGAGCAATGTCCCTACTCCGGTTACGCCCGTGCCCACTGCCCCGAACATTGATGTCACTCCCCCAATCGCCGCTGACGCCCCCGTTGACACTTAAAAAAAAACAATCGTTCAGTACTTCCGCATTTCGGCATTTCCGCATTTCCGCATTTCTGCATGTATGTACTGATATTCCCTGAATAAAGTGTTCGCAGAACAATGAGCCAAACACAATCCCGATTACCGAGCAAATCTTACCCAGTTGTCCTCGACCTCGCGCTTGTCCAGCAGATACTGATGCAGTCGTCCGCCCAGGGCCTGCGGTGCCGTGAACTGCCTGATCAGCTCCTTGGTGTGCTCCAGCTGCGCCGGCGTCGTGATGGGCTCCAGGGCGCGCACATAGTCGGCCATCGTTTCCTCCAGTGGTGGGACGGGTATCTTGGGTAGAGTCTG
This sequence comes from Drosophila lowei, assembly GCA_008121275.1. Lineage (NCBI taxonomy): Eukaryota > Metazoa > Arthropoda > Insecta > Diptera > Drosophilidae > Drosophila > Drosophila lowei. The sequence goes on from CM017777.1 coordinate 37,746,641, forward strand.
CAATGGATAAGGTAAAGGGTTCACAATTGGTAAAGTTAAGGGTGTCCTTGCCTGCAAAAATTTCATTTCATTTCATGTCATCTCAAGCACTTGGCGAGCTGGGTATTCGTTTTGCCCATTTCCCTTATATTCCTCATTTGTATGCATGACATTACCGAGCTCCAAATAGAAAGTTACCAGCTCCTGCCAGCTCCTGCCAGCTCCTGGCAGCTCCTGCCAGCGGCAGCACAGAAACTTTATCCCCGAGGGAACTAAATTTCAAATCACACAAAAAGAAGGGAAAGAAATGGCATTGGCACGAATCTGGCATTGTCCGCCCCCGGTCCTTGAGTGCTTGAAATTTCTTTCTTTTCATTCACCCCTGGACTCCCTCGGTGATCTTAATTGAGAGTTCTGCTCTTGAAATTCCCCAGTCACTGGGGGGCACAGCCCTGCATTCCAATCGATTTCCATGAATCTGTTGCAGCTCATTCGGGTTCTCAAATGGGGAAACTTACGAGCACGAATATTTCAACCTTGGGTTTGTTCTAGCTGGTGTGGAAAACACAATTTGCCACTTAACAAAAAAAAGTCGAAACGTCGAAACGTTGAAGAAGTGTCAGCGTGTCGTTGACTTTCCGGGCTTCCCCGAGCTCAGTTTTCAAAGGTAGCGATAGGAACTCCTGGTCCTGCTCCTGCTCCATCGTATACCCTGCATATCCTGTCACTCGCTTTTGTCAGCCTGTCCTGTCCCCCCTTTGCTTTGCCGCTTTACAATCTCTATTTTTTGGGGGTTGCTGCGGCTGCTGTGCTTTTTGTCAGGTGAGTGTGAGGGGGCTAGGGCTAGGGTTGGGGCTGGCAGGTTTGTTTGCCCAAGTTGTGGGCTGAGAGGAGGGCTCGCAGGTTGGTTGCCAGGCTGCCGGGTTGCCGTTGCCTTCCCCCGGACTGGTGCCGTACAAAGGCGCTTGTTATTTGCATTTGTAATTATAACAAACAGGATTAGTCTGTCTGTCTGCACTGCGCTGCGTTGCGTGTGTATCTGTGTGTATGTGTGTTCTGTTCGAGTTTGTCTTTGAATTATTCAAGTAACGGGACTAGCGGGTATGTTCAGCCTTTGGGCAAATATTTGAGCCAGTCCCTTCCGGCTGCAGCAACAAAAAGAAGGAAATTGGAATTTGTTTAATCAATTTTACTCACGTCAGGGAATCCAAATTCGTCTACGGACTCGGCCGTGGAGAGCCATTTCTTGGGAATCGACAGAATCGAGTCTTTCCATCCTAGAAAAACAGAGAAAAAAAACACGAGTCGATTGTTGATTAAGCGATTGTTGAACAACAAATTTAATTGTTGTGTAATTTCATTGTTCAGTGGGTAAGTGAGGGTGTCACACAGTAAACCGATACGATATCGAAAGCTAGTTAATCACTGTCACAAATCTCAAGTGTCTGCGCCGCCGTTTAGCTGGTTATATCCCAAAAAATGCCATGCTATCATCGTCCATGAATGACAGCCCGCCGAAGACCAAGAAGACGTATGGCCTATGCGTCACCATTGAGATTGGAGCCGAGAAATTCCACAAAACTGGGGGCTTTTTTGGGAGCCAGACAACCCTTGGTTTAGTTTCTCTCTATCTTAAGTTCAAATTACTCTAACCTTGATTGCCCCACATCAACTCAACAACATGCCATCCGAATACGGACACACACACACTCGGGATTCAGACAAATTCGTGCAAGTTTGCCATTTATTGTCTTGGCCAGGCTTCCGCTAACGAAATGCAATAAAACTGGGCAGAGGAAACTGAAAACTCTTGAGCTTAAACCCTCGTCCATTTCCTTTCAGCCGTCCGTCTTGATTTCCCCCCATAAAACTTTCGACTGTCATTGATGTAACTCAACTGTATAAGCACTTCCGGTTGCCATTCCCCCACCCCCATCCCTTTCCCGAATAGCGTGTAGAAAATTTCCGGCATTAGTTCTCATGGCCCCGAGTGAGGCTGCGGCGCGATTTACGAGTGTTGTCACTGTCATTGTATCTCCAGACAATTTTCAACATACAATCAGCAAATAAAAAAGAAGAGAATTAGATACCGAGTACTTTATTCAAAACCTAATCTAAGATCTAAGATAGGTGTATTTTCTTCTCATTTTTACCTATGAAGATTGCTTAAATATCTGAAGTCTGAAACGCTTCCGTTTTCCAACATACCCTGGCTCTCTACTGCGTATAAAAATCTAATCAAAAATGGTCGTCACTTGAGAGGGGAAGCCAGTGAGTACATATGTACATATATCGAGCACTTGACCGCTTTGAAGCACTTCCTTTCTGAGTGGAATAACATTGTCAGTCAGCTCGCACCCACCTTTTGAAGGCACCACAACGACAATCATAATGTTATTAATAAAAGTTGTTCTATAACAATATCGGGATGAAAGGAAAACGAGTGGAATGGCCATCCTCTCCTACTCCAACTGGGGTTAGCGGTGGCACGCGTCGCCCCCACAACGATGTCAAATTTAATGCAATTTATTATCCTTTTTTCATTATCTCGCTAAAGATGCCCCAACCAGGCCAACCAGCCCAACCAGCCCAACCAGGCCAACTAGCTGGCGGAGGTAATCACACAATGGAGTCACGTGGCAGCAATTTGAGCGTCCGCTCGCTCCATTGTTGCCTGTGCTGGAAAGAACACCAGCACCAACCACAAACCAGCCGAAGCAGAGCCGCCACATCATACCCATCTGCAAATTGTAATAAATTGTATTAGGAAGCGGCGTAGAGGAATTCAAATTAAGTAATTAAAGCTCTGGTTTGGGGACATCTTTGGGGTTGGTTGCCCTTCGGGATCTGGCTAATATTTTCCTCTTAATAGAGCGAATATCAATTACTCAAAAAGAGAACAACTTCCAAGAAAGTTGGACTTTTTTGTATGCTGTCTCTCGAAGCATAAATATAAATTCTAATTACAAAGTTTTTGGCCCGCTCAGGGCGAAAGATGACAGGATTTCCATCCATCCAGGCTAAATAAATATGAATTGCTGTCGACGGTTGGATGTTCCGGTGTACTCAACGGCCGTTGCCGTTTTTTTCGATGCCATTACCTGAACCGTCAGCACGAGTCCTGGCCTGGGTGTGTCTTGCTGCTGGCTCTGACAGGCTGCAATTTAAAACATTTTCCATTAGGATTTCGCGGCTGCAGGCCAAGAGGCTCCCAGCGGGGAGCGTCACCTTCAATTATATGCATTGGCAGAGACACTTTTCCAATTGATTGATTGATGGCCGGGATTTCTGATTAGACCGACAGGCAGCTAATCAGATATTCATGCACCATTACAAAGGCAGACGGAGCCCAGTTCCGGATCCACCCCCAGGCAGGCATCGTTCCCCTTTTTCTGTCAGCTTCAATTTGTTCGATTCTGTCAGGTTTTTGTGCCAAATCATGATTCGATTCGGACTGGGCCATAGCTTTGCGGAAGCAGATCGATACATTATGATTACGGGCCAATGGAGAGATGGGGAATACTTATTCACACATTACCATTCACAAAGCGGGGGCTTACTTCCAACACGCCTCTTCTTTAAATGCCGCTCCAATAAAACGCGTCAGTAAACCGAGCGGCTCATTATTAAGCTGCAAAAATCACGCTCGAAATCATAGCATTCCGCCCATACCCGCACCCATACCTCCATCCACATCCACATCCACGATTCCCATTCCATTTCTCCTGCGCCTCGACAGGCAACTGCTGCCGCCTGTCAGACAATGCGATAAAAATGTAATCCCAATGAAAAATAATGTTTCTGCTGGCATGATTCCAATTTAGCAACAGTCCACCCCAAGACCGTAGCTCATTAGAACGTAGCCGGGAATGGCATAGCATGGGATGGCATGGGATGGCAGCTGCTAACCGAAGCAAATGAAGGAGAAGAATTTAAAAAGGCAAAACAAATCCGTACCCAAACGGAGTACGGAGTGAGGCCGGAGGAGGCCGGAGTGAGGGACGGTGACGCGACACGTTCCGACTACATAAAACACCAGCGGAACAAGCTGTGACCCCAACCGCAGTATTGGTGCTGGGGCTGGTACCAGTCCGGGGTCCCCTGGATGCTGGAGAGGGTCATAACATTGTCGAAGCAGGCCATGAATGAATGGATGAATGAATGAGTTTTTCCTCCTTTGTTCGGTTTGGCTGCTCGTAAAGGGCTTTATTCCCTTCAAGGGTGGCTGTCCTGTCCGCCGCTGTCGCCCTCCGCACGCACATCACAATTGAGCCGTAAATCCTTTACGGTCTTAGCGGCTGTGCTGTTGTTGCCCGTACTTCGTTGCGCTTTTGTGGCCTGTCTTCGCTTGGCTTTATTTTCCGTTTCTGTTCGGAAAATGCCTGGCATACTTTTGTGCGCCAAACTCAAATTAACTGCCGCATTGAGGCATTGAAGATTTTTGTAATTGTTCGAATTGAAACAAGCGGAAAGCGCAAATTGCTAACGTATTGTGGCTGAAACAATTGTGGCCGGAATTGGGAGCAGGACTGCTACTGCGACTGCGACTGCTGCCACTGGCACTCATTGACTTGGTGCCCTGTTTGCGGCTTTGCTTCCAGTTTCACGTAACTTTTCCAAGAGATATGCACACACACATCGGAACACCTCTGGTTGTGGCTGTGGTTTCTGGTTTATCCTGAAGGCACATCCTCCCCCAGAGAAGAAAGAAACTTTTTGCCTGCCCGCCTGCCCAGCCTCCTCCTGTACGCTGTTCGTGACGCAGCCCAAAGTTGCTAATGGAAATTGCAAACATAAAATCATTTTCCACACGAATCTTTGGCCCCAGGGCACGCACACAATATCCCAGTCCCCGGGAACTGCAAAGTAACCCCCATAAACAGGGGAAGAATCGTGCTAAAGTTTTCGCTCCACCTTTACTCGAATCGATGTATGTACAATGTGCTCGATTTTTATCCGACTTGAAAGGTACCTCCCTGCCTCGACTGGACATGCTCATCTCCGTGCCTTTCATTAGCTAATTAATTGCATTAATTGCTAATAGATCGGATGCTGTAATAGCTGTCAGTTTGCGTCTCTGTCGCCATTGAAAGACACTTTTTCCATGGTTAACAATTATATTTCAATAGTACATGTTTGTTTTTTGTTGGAGTGTGTGTGTGTGTGTGTGTTGGTGTGTGTGTCGCTCTGTAATTATTCAATATCGTTCCTTTATAGCTCTTGCCAGTGCTTATACATTCGGTTATAGTTGCTGTTGGCTGTTGGTTGTTGGTTCAATTCACAATTCATAACATTTGTCTTGGGCCAGAAGCACTCGCCCAGAAATTTGAAATTCTCATTGAATGCAGTTCAAATACGGTCATAAATTCATAGGCCAATGTCGAATGTGTGAATGGTTTCTGTACTTTTATTTGGTAAGAAATATCCTTGAATTGTCCAGCAAAAGTGAAACCAGTTTAAGTCAAATTCGTACTTTTCAGACATGTATATGACTGGTGGTTGGATATCCACTGAACCGCCGTACTTCGAGGATATTTTGAGGGTCGGCAGGCCGAACCAGTTCCTGTTTTCTATACCATTCTGTATACATTTGATTATAGAGGAGATTTCGGGGGTATTCTTTGAAAATATTGTATGCTCTAGCTATTTATTCGATCATTGATTCGCTTTCGTTTTGATATGCATAGCATTTAGTTTTCATTTTCATTTTGGGGGATAGTTAAGGTCTGTCGATATTCATCTGATACAAACATAATTACGTATAGAATATAGATGGATAGACTTGGAAATTGAACAGCAACGTTACAGATTACAGAACTGGGATTTTCGGATACTTGTTAGAGTTAGAGTAAGAGTTCTTTTGTTTCTGCTTACTAATCTGGTATAATTTGTTGTTTCCACTGTTTATAATAATAATTATTGTTGTTTAATATATAACAGAAACGTCTATAACATTAGCCGAAACGAAACTCCAAAGACTTTCCTATAATTTCGCTTATAAAAGTCGTATAAGTATACGATTATGTACGAGTATGGTATGTACTTGAAACACCTTGACTTTGACTTTGACTCTGACCAAAAATTACATTCGAAACTAACGATATGTCTTATATACAATACGAAACTGAACTGTGGGTCTTTGTCTTTGCGTACAAACTCATTCCATTTCTTCTAGGGGATGGGGATACATTAAAATTTTCTAAACTTTCACACAACACATAGAAACTGTCGAGAGGCATTTGTTATACATTTACGAAAAAATATAAATTATGTTTCTGTGCTACGAACTGATTTTGCTGCCCAAAGAATATACCTATATCGTATAGTAATTTCTTTTTTTTAGATATTTAATTTTAGTTTCTCGTTAATTATTAATAGCGCACAGTTGTGTTATGTTTATTTATATAATTCATATAATTTATATAATGCCATTGAACATTTAACATTTGTAATACGCAGAGTATAACTTCATCGTTTCTTGTATTCCTTTTCATATAATCATATACTAATTTATCATACATATTTATTAATTTATACTCGTATTTATATTTATATTCATATGCTTGCAACACATTTAGTGGATGCACTCCTGACGCACTTACTCTTTCTGTAAGTTATTACACATTTTCCGGCACTATCGACCCTAACCCAGGGTTGACTACTGGGTTGACTACACTATGATGCGATGGTTATAATTAGCTTGTAGAAATATTTGTAAACCCAAGTTGGAAGATTCTTCATATACATTATGCCCTCTGCCACTGCCTGGCATCTATCCATTGCAATCCAGCCACGTACACATGAGAAGTTCAGAACAGTAGAAAATAAATATTCGAATCTATCGAAGGAAATTTTGAAAGTGAATTGAATACATGGTCATGGCTCCGATGGATGCTTTAGATGATTTTCCAGGCATCTTTCAGAAATATTGCTTTTGGGTTTTACATTTATGTTTATGGTAAATATTTGTGTGGTTACTCGCATTTAAAATTCTATTGTTAGCTACTTAAACAAACATTCTATTGATAATATGGTACATAATTCTATATTCTTTATCGACTATTTTAATTACTGGTTTCTATTCTTCATATATAAATATGTTAATTTGCTTTAGCTCTCTATTCCTCACCTCTTCCTTTGTCCTTCCTTTTAATTGATACTTTTGATGGGAGATTTTTTCATGAGTTTAATTCATTTTATAGTTAAGAGTATTTCTACAGTTTCTGTAAATATGTAGAACTGTGTATATATTTGAATTGTGTGTTAGTTTTTTTTCTGTAAAATAATTAAAATTGTGAAAATCTTTTGACTGAATTTGGAACAAAAAGCTTTAAAATATAATAAGTAAATCCAAATTAATCGAAATTCGCATATAAAAAATATATATAGCATAAGTATATTTCAGATCTTTAAGAAAAATGATCACTTCCTTAACTAAAGAATTAAAAATCGAATATAAAATATATTTTAATGTTCCAATTTTTATTAAAAAATACAAAATTAACAAAATGGTAATACTTATGAACTACATGAGAAATATAGGGATATGATAGATAAAATGATATAACAGAATACCAAGACATAAAAAAAAGATTTCCATATCCAAATTAGATCTTCTTCATTCCCAATATTTCTAGAACAAAACTCGTAGATCCTTGAAAATCAGTGCATTTCACGTGTATACGAGTACTTCTATATGCTATATCCTATGTAGGCAAGCTGCTTTAACCAATTGCTCTTGTAATTCATAAGATACATATGTATGTATATATTTTCTGATAGCTGTTCCAAAATGGCCGTTCCACTGATATGCTCACCGATATAGAAAGTCTGAGATATACATACGTAATTTTAATTGCTGACTAGAACACATCTGAGAAATGTACATAACAATCATATGCTGAAATCCATATACGTATGCATAGTTGTATGTATATAAAAGATCAGTTTGCTTATCGATATATATATATATATATATGTATATAGATTCCACTAAAAGGTGTATAATATAGGGACAGTAAACTGCCTTCAAAAAAGTGGTGCCATCGAAATGAATCAAATATTTTGTACGAGTACTACTATATGCATACAATAATCGTTTATCTTTAGGTTTAGCTTTTCGTTTAACTTTATCTTATAGACAAGGTACACACATTTATGCTATGCTATAGATGATCTACTATGGCGGCAGAGTCCCAGTCCCCTGATCGGAGCAACAGGAACCAGCGCATTGCCCATAGAGTCATTAAGCAAATAATAATTGATTGGTAGGTAACTATGAAACTTTGAATAATTTCAAATTGATTTCTTCGGTTTCGGGTTTCGAATTTCTGGTTTCGAATTTCTGGTTTTTGTATAAGCTATGTACAGTCTATGTACGACCTAAAAGTAGGGGGTGTATGTCATCGATATGATAAGATATATATGTATAGACTAGTAGCAATAAGTAATATCACTTTTGGTAATTTTAACAGGCGAGCCATCGAGACTCTGATATGTATCGTTACCTTGGTTGTGTCTTATGTTGCGAAAACACTAAACTCAAATTCACGTCCCTCTTCTTCTGGTTTAAATCGGAAATAATATGGTTTGTCTGGTCACGAAGCCACTCTCGGACCCAGGTCCGCCACAATGACAACCGAAAGAGTTCCTTTGTTCAGCGGCGGGGGTAGGATTTCGATTTTTGTGCATCTTGTGATATGTCTGCGATATGGATGCCATTGCCTGTAGGACGGCGGCACTTGGGTGAGAGTGGTCCGGGTCCAGCTAAGCCGCTTACGACTACATTGTATACAATATATGTATGTGTATATATGTATATGTATATGTATCTGTGTGTATATAATATCTGATATATGTATGTTTTTGATATATGGGGAGGCCGAGGCCTGCTCCCACCATTAATATACCTAACTAAGACTGACTTTGGTTTCTCTAGCTTCTCACTGACTGATAGACACGAAAACGGCTGCTTGAGTACTGAGTATAGGGCATAGGCGTCCCGATCGGGCCGGGCCGCTCTATATAGCTGCTATATATGCTGCTATACGAGTATGTAGTTGTTTCAACTTCGTGTATGATACAAAACGTTGGTGCTGTGTGCATGGCATTAACTAGCTGCTGTATTAACTATCTGCATGTCATGCTTGTTATAGTGTACGTACCACTTGCCTATTGTATGTCTGTGTATATAGAATTATATATATACTATATGTATACACATATAGCAGGTTCAACAAATAAACAAACGAATAACGAACGAACTGTGCAAACACTGCGAACAGAGATGTACAAATGAAAACATTAATTAGATCTAGGCTTTGTCTCAGACAACAGTTTAAAATCCTTGTCTGAAGGGATTCGCCGGTGCGCCTGGACCTCTGCTCTGCGACTGCTGCTGTTGTTGCTGCTGCTGTTGCTGTTGCTGCTGCTGGAAGGGATTGGCCACTCGTGGCTGTCCCTGCTGGGAGTAGCTGCCGCCCTGCTCCTGGTATCCCGGCTGGTAGCCCTGATCCTGCTGATAGCCGCCCGCCTGCTGGTATCCCTGCTGCTGCTGGTACTCGTACTGCTGATCGTCCAGATTGGTCTCCTGCTCCTGCTGGTACTGCTGGCCATACTCGAGGTGGTTCTTGACTTCGCCCTCGACTGGCTTCTGGTCGTGCATGACGTAGGTCTGGTACTCCTTGTTGGGCGGATCCTGCATCAGGATGTTGGCCTCGTTCTCGAAGGGCTTGAAGTCGTAGATGTTGCGCAGCTTGCGTAGTACGGGCACATAGGCCAAATTCGAGAAGGCGATCATGAAGTTGAGCGCAGTGAATCCAATGGCCTCCACCACGCCGCCGGCGATGATCGGGCCAACGGCGTAGGCGATCGAGTATGAGATGTCCGCGATCGCGTAAATGCTGCCGTATACGGACACGTAGCGGACGTCCACCAGGTAGCCGAGCGTCGGCAGCAGGGCAGTGTCGATGAGCGCGATGCCGAAGCAGATGACGCAGATGGGCAGCATCAGCATCTTGTAGCCGGTGCAGAAGGGTATGATGAAGCAGGAGAAGCCCTCGAGCGCCAATCCGATGGCAGCCATCAGCCACTGGTGTTGTGGATACTTGCGGGCCATCTTCACCGTGATTATCACGCCCAGGACGTGCGGAAAGAAGGCGGGCAGCCAGACCATGCCGATCTTCCAGTTGTCTGTGGTCATCGTATCCTCCATCCACAGCGAGATGGTGGGCTCCAGGAAGGCCAGGGCCACATTCGACATGGTTAGTGCTCCGGCACACACAGCAATGTAGGGATCCATGAGGAGACGCCAGATGGGAATTACCTGATCCTGGACCTCCTTGCTCTGTCTAATCTGCTCCTTCAGGGGCTTCATCACTAGCAGCAGCATCACGCCGTCGAGGGCGCAGACGAAGGCCAGGATCAGGAAAGGGACTTCTTTCCCGGCAAACTGGTACAGTGCTCCGCCGAAGGGTGGTGCCACCAGGCAGCCAAAGCTAATGAACGCCAGGGCAATGCCCAGCGCCTGCGATCTCTCGTTCTCTTCGGTAAAGCGATCGGCGATCATGGCCAAGCCCGCTGTGTCCGCGAATGCCGAGCCGGCGCCCTGCAACGAGCGCGCGAAGAACAGGACGCTGTAGCTGCTGCCGCAGGCGAAGACGGCCGTCGAGAAGAACATGATGGTGAGGCCAATCATCATGGGCAGGTCGTAGCCGATCTTATCGATGAGGCCACCTGAGAACGGATTGACCATCAGCTGAACGATGGCCTTGGAGGCGAACAGTAGGCCCGTGGCCGAGTCCTGGCCATGGTGATCGTGGTGCACGGGTATGATCATGCCCGTTACATTGTCCCGCAGCGGAGGTGGCGTCGGGCCCTCGTCGAAGTGGCTGATCTCGCGCAGATAGTCGGGTATGATGGGCACAATCACCATGTAGAGCATGTTGTCCAGCAGCAGGGCTATGGACACGATCACCAGAATAAGGCGGCGCTGGTTCACCGGCTCCTGGATCTTCTCCCACACGATCTCCTTCACCTCGCGCACCTCCAGGTTGATTACAGGTATTTGGAATGAGGCCATATTGTTAGCTGCTCTTACTTAATCTCTCAGGTGTATTATGAGCTCTTCTCCTTCTCTCGTTCTGCTTCCTGCTTCCTGGTTCCTGTTTGCTGTTGTGTTTTGTACTCAGAAGTTACCGTCTCTCTCTCTCTGCTGCACTCTCTTACTGCTTTCTCTGCTTTAATGCTGCTGTTTGTGGGGCTCGTGGCCTGTCAAATTCATGGTCACAGCCGGAAATTGCTTAGCACTGGCTACAAATATGGCTGCTTCCGTTTCCGCTTTGCTAATTGCCCTCCCTTTTGCTCTTGCTTTTGTTTATGCTTTTGCTTATGCTTTGAGGTGGTTTATAGTTGTTGTAGTTGTTGCTGTTGCTGTTGCTGTGGTGTTTTACATGTTTTCGTGTGGTTGTTGGAGTTGTAGTTGTAGTTGTAGTTGTACGAGTTGTGGGCATGCCAGTGAACAACCTTTAACGACACAGAAACAAGATTTCGTTAGTCTTTTCTTTCATTAATTAATGAATAATCCGTCTCTTCTAATCCTCGCGATCACTCGCTCGCTCTCATCCTCCCGCTAACTAGGATTCAGTTGGTTAGTATTTTTATTTTTAGTAATTCGATTGCTTTTATGATTGAAATGTTGTTTCTGTGTTGCAAAAGGCTGCCTGCTGGTGAACAGAAATTGTATTGTTAGGATTAGTTCGTAGCATGGGCGCGCACAGCATTCGATTCGGATTCGGATTCGGTTTTACATAAGATTAGTTTTTTTTCTTTTCGAGTAACAGACATTTCAATCATAAAACAAATACCGAAAAAAGTAAGTACATTCTACAATTAAGTCATTGAATATGCCGCCGTAGAGCAATGATTATCCAGCAATTATTTTAATTGGATTTTGCGGCAAATTCGCTTCAAATGTGGCCATTCATTCAAATGGTCTTGCTATGGTGGAGTCTGTCCCCAGCCCAACTGGAGTGGAACGGAGTGGATTGAAGTGGACTGGAGTAGAGTAGAGTGGAGGACCCTTACGGCCACGTGGTTGTACTCATTGAACCCCGAAGCCCGAAGCTGAAGCCTACGCTCTGCTGTAATTATAATTATTGCTTTTCCACACAAAAAGGTCGTACACTCGACCCGCACGCAAGGCCCAGAACTTGAACTGCAGGAAAGAAGAAAACAAAACCCCACACAGGATCCAGTTTTTTCCACGAAAAGTGTGTGTTTTCATCATTTGCGATTCACTCTTTTAAAGATTCTTCCTGTATAGTGTATGGTGCGTGTTGGCTATCAATGCTGATCCAATTTCAACATTTATCTACCTTGTATCGCTCTGGTCGGACCAGCCACCCCCAATCGGAAAACATGAAAATGCGACGTGTGCAGGGTATAAATATGACTACCTCTCCAGCCATCCAGCCATCCATCTCCCCCTGCCCCCTACCCGTGGCAGAGCCGCCCCCTCATCGGGCTTTGGTGTATGCGAGACGTAACAAAAACATTTCGTTTTATCATTAAATTTTCATGACCACGTTCGTGTATATGCGCCCGTGCCCCCAGCCGCCTCATCAGCCTTGAGTCCTGCCTTGATCGAGGGCGGATGTACACCCCACATGCACATATATACTAACATGTAGACACTAACAGCCCCCGTGATGTCCGTGAGTCAATTATGTTCTGTGGCTGTGTGTGTGCTAGAGTTTTTTTGCCAGAGACTTTAATTTTTGAGCTTCCCCTAACTACCATAATGGGACTGGGGGAGGCCTGTGAGCACTGTGGGGCCTGGGCCAGGTGGGGTGGCCGCCGCACTTGACCCTGTGGGAGGGGGTGGCTAGCGCTAGCGAGCTTTTATCTGAACCAGGGGTTGTTCAACAGCAGCTCGTCTGCAGCGGCTCGAGTCAAGTGCAGAAACGTGTGCCTACATGTTGATTGTAGCAACACACCGTTCAAAATACTCGTATCTAAAGGAAAGGAAATGCCGTGCAACATTACGGGTCTAAGCACACACGCAGCATAATTTGTATTCACGCTTTTATAATTTTATTGATTTTTCCGCACTGTCTGGCAAAGGGCCTCGTGCGGACAGCTGACGAATTTCCCAGCATTGAGTTTTGGCTCTCCTCGTACTGTGGCCCCCACACTGTGGCTGTGGCACTATTTGGTTTCCTTTTCATGTTATGCGGCAACCCCAGGAGCAGGAGCAGCTTCCGACTGGCTCAATTAGTCGGCAGAGCATTCATATTTTATGCAGCTTCCACCGCAGTAAATTATGGCAGGGCATGAGGGAAGGCGAAGGCAGGCAACTTTAGTTTCTGCTCTATGCCGCATTATTAATGTACCGCCTGGGACTCGACCTGCTTCGGGCTGCAGGTGCTTCCACCGGAGACGACTGTCTCCACATGAAATATTCAGTTCAGGCAGCTTTAAGATGAGCGATGAGCATATCTCTGACGACTTTGAATGGCTGCCTGAATGGAAATTCAATCTACTGCTGCGGCCAGACAACAAAGTGCACTTTCGCCAGCTCCAAAATGGGATTTTCCGACAGCAAAATAGAGTAAAGGAAATTCTCAGCATTCAGAGGCTTAGAGTTTCACCCACTTCATCGCCAAGATGATCCTCGACTTTTGCCGCTTTCTGTTCCCGCTGCCATGGGAACATTCGCAGCCTGCTGCCGCCATACACATTCTCCCCAGGAAGACCCCAACAACCGCGCTCGGGCTGTTTGCTTTCCCAGCGGAAAAGGGGAATGAAATTACATTCAATTTTTTGTGCTGTTTCTGCCTGGCTTCTCTGCGGGGGCGTGGATGGTGTGGTGGGTGTGCCGCCGTCGTCTGTCTGACGAGGTAATCAGCGTAAAATAAAATTTCATTTTCCTGAAGGGTAAGACATAAAAAATGCGATACAATATAGCAAAAGTTCTGGTCCCGACCTGGCCCGGCCCGGCCCGCCCCAGCCCGGCCTGTTTGCATTCACAATGAGATGGCAGGAAAAATGACAGACATTTTTGGGAGCTTTGCCAGGGCAACAGATATTCCATTTTATGTATATCATTAAAATTAATAATCTAGAGAAATTTCCTCTGCTGATTTTTGAGGGGATAGTGAGGTGTGGGTGCCGGGAGTGGGGTGGTGCTTGCTTAAATAAACAGCAAATAAAATATATCATAATATTTACGGTAAGCCGCATTTCTCACGCTGCCTGCCACTTGACAAAAGGCAGTGGAAAATCCTCACAAGTGTTCTACCTCCCCAACCCCCTAGATAGCAACCCAAACCCTCCTTTGACGGGGCTTGTAAAACTCCCCGCAAGTGTTGTAAGCTGCTTTGTTCAAGTGGCGGCCTTGCGAAGGGTTGATGCGGCAAAGTTCTGTTATATCTGGGTCTGGGTCTGGTTCTGGTCTGAGGAGGGGTCCCATTCGACAGTGTGATACAAGAGTTTACCAGACCATTCTCTTCTGTTCGATTCTATCTCAACCTTTGCTGCTCTCTGGCTGTATGGGTGGTTCGCTGAGGCGTGTGCGCATATTTGTGGTACCCTCACAGTCCCACAACCCAATTGTAAGTATCTAATGAACTGTGGCCAGCTAATGAGGCGCCACCTCACCTTGTGCCTGCCACTCCGGATCGATTTACTTGCAGCCTTAGCCCCCTTTTCGACTGCCAAGTGTTTTCTTGGTGACATTTCTGTTTCAAGTTTAATTGTCTTGTCTTGTATCGATTGCCTTTGTACTGGGTTAACTGAACCAGCCAGGCCAGGGGCTAGCGCATTTTTAATTGCAAAAGTTTCGAAAACGGAAAATGGAAAACGGAAAAGACCATTTTAAGGTCCACAAAAACGCTCTCCGGTAAAGACAAAATGTGTCCGTGTCCGCAACCCTCTTCAGAGGACGGCTCCTTGCCTTTATTGTTGCTCTGGCCGATGCTGATGTGCTTTTATCAACTCCCAGCGGACCAGCAGCCACTTAGCCCGAGGATCCATTTCAAAACTTCCTCTTATACTGGTATTCATGGAAATACAGAGGAGAAAACAAAAGGCAGCGCTGAGGCGCCATTTTGGGTTCCGTTGCGCTGATGGTGGCTCTGATGGGGACCATGGGGCGTATGAGCATCGTGGCACTCTTCGTGGGGATGCCTATAAATCAAAACATTAACTGGGCGGTTCCGGGTGGAGCCCGGACCCCAAAACTACGCACAATGGGAGTTGTCTACAATAAAGGGAGTGACTCTCAAAATGTTCTTTTCTCTCCGAGTGCGAGTGCGTGTCTAATGTGCGTGTCTTTTGCACACATGTGCACTTTTGCTCGACCTCGACAAAGGCCCCCCTAACGTGGTCAGCTTCTAGCCTCGGATTACAAATTGATTTGCACATAAATTACTTGGACCTGGAGCATTTATGGCTCTTTGTATGTACCGAGGAAATAAATTACCTTTATGTTCCGACTAAGACATTTCCCATTCGACAGTTAATTCTCTTTGGGGTCCACAAGTTTTGGCCATGCACATACAGTATATATAGTTTTTGATTAATAGTAGAGCCTGTCCTGTCCTGTCCAGTCCCTCTATCAAATTGCTAATTTCAAGCATCGAATAAGTTGAGTGCAGAAAATCCAGAATCTAGAAAATGTAACCATTTGTAGCCGTGCAAATGCGGAGCAATCAACAACACCATCAGCGCCCGGTTTACGACTTTTGATGTCGCTACTCCTGCTCCCTGTTCCGTGTCCTACCCTGCCTGTGGAATCGCCCCCCTTTCTGCTTCTGATGGCTCAATGTTCGCAACCCTCGAGAAGCAGGCCTGTTCGGGGTCCTGGCCCGGCTACGGCTACGGCTCCGGGTCCCAGGTCCCGGGCACACTTTTATCAGACAGCATCAAGACAAATGCGTTACTTGTTTCTCGTTTAGCTTATTACGAGCTACCTTCCTGCCAGCCTTTGTTTCTGGCGTTTCCATCCCCTCAGGCGGTGGCTGGGTCTGGGTCTGGGGCTGAATCTGGATCTGAGGCTGTGGTGGATGGGGGGCTGGGATGATGGGAGGATGTGGAAGTGGTTGGTGCGCCCCCTTTGTTTTGACATGAAACCGCTATGAACACATCAGCGCTACAAACGCGTCTACAAGGCAAACAATCTAATGACAACGGCGCTCTCTTGTTTGTATTCGTGTCGTGGCTGCCTATGTTTGTGTGTGAAATTTATATTTATTGCCTTCATTATGCAGCAGCCGCACTACCAGGCAAAATTTCTTCTCTGTGGCAGGTGGCTGGCGCATGGTCGGTGGCTGGCTGATGGTGCCTTCACATTGATGAACCCGAACTAGACCCGAGCCAAGGCGAGAGTTGTAATGATTTAATGGGACAACCGACACAAATTTGATTAGTCTGCGCAATCTAATAACGAAATCTGCTTGCGTTTCTTGCCTAATTGTTTGTCAATTGCTGGCCGCAAGAAAGTTTGACACCATCTGCAGCCAGCACAGAGATCGTTAAGTCATTTGTGCCTTGTCCACAGCTATTGATGGGTTCAAGAGGGCCTAATAGTGCAGAAAGTATGCGAAATGGTTTTGGCAAAGAAATGATTACTTAAAGGAGTATATTCTGGTGTCTTCCCTAGAATTTGAAACATCCTGAACTTGCAGTATTATATAAACTACGAAAATTACGGAATTTAAGAGAACTAATCTTCTTTTTTTAATATTCTTCAACTTCGGTGTCACACGTTAAACACTTCAACAATCCCTTAAGTTCTTCCGTATCATTGTCATAAATTTAGTTATTTTGACAAAAACCTGTATACATTATCCCCAAGTGTTTCATCAGCTTTAAATGAACTATTATATAAAGTATGACAATGAAATTGTACGAGATATTGAGGTAAGAAAAGTCATCCGATTCCGTGGTTAGTTCTTGATTTAAAATGAGAGAAAGTTCCTCATGAAGGAGCTAATATTCTATCCGAAATGTACCCAATTCTTCTGCCAACTCAAACCAAAACTAATTATAAATTCTACTTAAAACTAAGAACATTCTGATCGACTTTCTATTCAATTCCAAGTGAGTTTTTCGCTAGATTTGGCTTTCTATTGGCCATGGCACCTGGTTTGCCCTCGTTCGTGTTACATAAGAAGGCGCTCTAGCAGCTCACGAGGTAGACAGCCTAACGGTGACTGTTCCATTCCAGTTTGTTCCGTTGCGTTTCGTCCATTCAGTGAAAAGCGAACCTACGAGAGTCTCATTTTTGGGCCATAAATAAAATGTGTCTACCCTGTGAAATGTGGCAAGTGTCGAGGCCCCCACACCCGGACACACAGACACATACACATACACCTTGTACAGTATATACAAATGTGATATACTATATATATAGATATAGGTATATCAAAGGACAGCGCTGGGGGGGGGGAGGAAGGAGGCTTTTGACTATAACGATGACGAGCACGAGCACGAGGACGAAACTCTTTGCACAGAACTGCTATTCTGCTGTAGTGTTTGCTGGCGAGATGTTGTTTAATTTTAATTATATGCATTTTTAGAGGCGTCACGTTATGTAAGCACTCGAAATAAATGACAGAGGCACTCGCCGTGGGGCAGGGAAGGGGGCTGGAGGGTAGTGGCTTACCTGTGTCGCTCGGTGTGATATTGCTAAGGCGATGGGTGAGGAAACCGCGCAAATTGGAGACAACTCGCTGGGGCGAGTTGGGCCCACTGCCAATGGAGAAGCTACGCAATTTGGAGAACAGGGCGGCAGACTCCGCGCCACTGCCCGCGGCGCTGCTGTTGCCCTCGTTGGACGCCACGTTCGCTCCGTGCACTGGGATCCTTTTTCAAAGGGGGTTTTTCAGAGCCTTTTCAAGCGCGCGCGACTTTCTTCCAAGGAATCTTGGGCCGACTTTTCGTTTGTCGCGCTGTTATGTAAAACGAGGGAAACGCTCGCGCCAAACCACACACCGAACACACTGACACTCTACCCGTTCACCGTTACCACACCGTGCGGCGGGGGGGAGACACACAACAAGAAGCAAAAATCTCTCTGGCAGCACCACCAAAGGACAACGACAGACAGACAACGACTACGAGGCAGCAACGTGCGTTGTATCGTCCGGGCAGGAGCAAAGGTAACTTCTGTCTGGCACTGGCACTGGTTCTGCCGCTGCTGCTGCTGCTGCTCGGCTCTGCTTTGCTGCTCTGCTCGGCTCTGCTGCTGCTCTCTGCATACACCGTTATTTTGTCGGTATTCAGCCTGGAATGTCTGAGGCGTCTCTGTCCGCTGCCCCTGGCCCGCAGAACGTGAGCTTTCCACGGCGCAGGATACGACGCATGCGCCTCCAAGGGGCAGTCAACCAATTGGCTGAGCTCTGGCGGAGCTGCCTCCGCGGACTGCCCGCCGCGCCTGTGTTCCCATGCACATTACTCTCGCCCAGTTGAGCACATTTGAATACATTTGTATTCGCGCAAAGCGAGGAAAATCAATTTCTCTCAAACATTCGTACCTGTCTGTCCACTCTCCTCAGCTCTGGCTCAGGTTTTCCTCAGTTCTTTTCTTGTATTTCCTTTTCTTTTCTTTACTGGACCCATGCGTGTTCTGGGCTTCAGTTAATCGTAGCATACATTTTGGGGCTTATGTAAGGCAGGTGTGGGTGTGTGTGGGAGTTGGTTGATTTTCTTCTTTGGCCCAAAAGAAATCACAAAAATACACACTCACAAACACAATGTAATTATTTTACAACAACAAGCCAGTACTGTCAGGACGATTTCTTTGTTAATTCCAGCAATTGCCCAAACAATAAACAGCAATTTCTCTTCTGACAGTCTCTATACTTAGATACACATGTATTTACAAGTATCTCTCAAGTGCCTCGAACAAAGGACTCGGACTCGGACTCAGACTCGGAACTCGGACTTGGACTTCTGATTAATATCTGGCGAGGACTGCAATGCAGAGGCGGTGTCCCAGCCTTTTGTTATATTTTTGGCAACACCAGCAACGCAACGGTCACACAATTTGCCAATTTCATTGTCATTTATCATCTGACAGGCACTTTCTGCAATTTATCAAGACTTAACTTGTGCTCCCCGGCTCAAAGGCCACGCATTTACGCCGAGATGAGACTTTTGTTCGCCATAAGACAGCGAATATAATATTCATTGGCAGATGAAAAAATTACAAATGTATTCAGTCCCTTCATTCAGTTTGCTGTTTTCTCGCACCTTTTTTGTCTCCTGCCAAACTTTTCTGTTGCTTTTTCTACATCTCTGCTGTCTTTTGTCGCCAACTCTTTTCTCTCTATTGCTTATGTTTCATGTTTTATGCGGAAAACTTTTTCAAAAGTGGTTTGTAATTTATTCACTGCCTTGGGAAGTTTCTGTAGGTGATTGGGGCGGTTGGCATTCAGTGGGACAGAAAGGATACTGTTTAAAGTTAAAGCCAAGAAGCTAGTTATACATTTATGTATCTGACTTTGAGAGATATATATTGATAAAGATAAAACTACTATTCTGCACACAATAAATATTATTTGTCAATGTTAATGGTGATCTATGGGGCAGAGATTCATAAGATGCATATTTGTATTCATTTGTTTAACTTAGAGCTTTAACTGGACTCGTACTCGTTCTCCATTGATTGATTTATCCAGTTCTTTATTTCCATTCAGGATGTACTGTGACTGTACTGAATATCCATGGATTCGCTTTGAGTGCCACCAATTTCCCACTGCAAATGAGGCTAGCACCTAAGCTGGAAGTCATGTCAAGGTTATAGCAGTTTTATTGATTGATTATTGAACGGAAGTGCATAGAAATGACTCCCTCGACGGCCTTAAAAAGATTCTTCATTCAAAGTTCGCCTCTCCTTTTAAAAGTTTTCTTCTCTTGGAGGAATTGCTCCTAAGAACCTTTAAAATCCAGCCACGTATAAGCAATTACGTGTGTAAAATTCTTGCTAAAACTAGTATTTTTTCTTTTCTGGTGCTTTTTTGAGGTAACTTTTGATGCAGTGCCACAGCAGCAGCAGCAGCGATCGATATGAGCCTCGACAGCGGAAAGTTGTAGAAGTCTGCTCCTCTCCGGTTCTCCTTCTCCTTCTCAAAGGTAAATCAAGGTGTGCCCTGGCCCCGGAGTGTGCGTGTCGTGGGTTGTGGGTGTGGGTGTGGGTGTGGGCGTGGGTGGGTGTGCCTGCTGCGGATGTTTGCGAGGCGGCTTAAATATAAAAACACTATATGGTGAGGCCAAATTATATAGCACAGCCATCATCAGCGTCGCCGTTTCTGTGTCTCAGGCACAGGCTCTGCCTCTGGCTGAGTCGGGCCAACGTACTTTGGGTTACCCAAAGTGGTTGAAAACAAGGTTGTTACTGGCCCGCGGCGCGGTACATGGTACGCACCACCCACCCACCCGCCCATCCGGCAGGCCCAGGCAGGCAGGTCGGCCAGACCCAGAAAAATGTCTACAGGGCACGCAAGGCAAACGAGCTAAAAAGAAATGGCAAGAAGAAAGGCAAGACCCGTCAAGGGCCCACAATAGACCAAACAAAGCCAACTTTTTCACAGGTACACAAAATAACACCAAGAACTGAAACAACGAGAAATGGTCAGAGGTGGATGGTCTATATATAGAAAAATTGCGACTTTGTATCCGTAGTCGATTTGCACAGCACTCAAACTTAATTCAATTTTAATTTACAGCTAATTGTTTGACCCCGAGAGATGTCCCGTCATTTGTCATGGCTTGGACTGGGACGGGGACTGGGATTAATTAATGTTCCGCGGGCCAAGTGGAGCAGCAGACAATTGAAATGTGACACCGAGAGGTGACTGAAAGTCAGCGGAAAATGCTAGTCCCAAGATGCTTCGCTCCGGGCAATCGAAACTGTCAACTCAGAGTGGAATAACGCTGGGCGGTTTTGGGAAGAGACTTCAAAGCGATACTTGGCCCAATTATGAACCCCTAACCGATCCCAGTCCAACTTGAAACCAGAACAACATTTTCCGTGCCCTAATATTTATTTTCAATTAGGAATTCGCTCATCCCCGGGAAAGTGGTATAATGCCGGGCATACTCGCACTTGTAATGTGTACGCCTTTGGCCAATTAGAGGATGGGGTTAGACTGGCATCTGCTTGGATGTAAACGAGCCACCACCACCACCAGCACCAGCAGTGGACCCACTCCCACTATCCAACCACCACCGCTTCCACCAACAGCAAGAGGAAGAACAAAAACAGAAACAAAAACAACACTTACACAAGAAGGAAAGGCTTTCGAGGGGCGAGACTCTAGATACCCTTGCACGTCACATTACATGGTTCTTATGGCAGCTATAAGTCCAGAGGAAAGAGCTCTGAGAATCGAATATTTCCACCGAGAGTGGACATTTTTGAGAGAAGATATTTTCACTTACATTTTACCATTAATATGAAAATATTTGATTTAAATATATTTCATATTTATATTAGATATTTTTGTATTTAGTTTGAATATATTTCCTACAAATTTAATATATTTTTAATATATTTATGTTCAAATGTTCACTGTCAGTTTTCTCTGAGTGTAAGGAATGGGATTTATCAACTATCGGTGCAATGTATTTAATACACCGATCTCTGGAAGCACAAAAGATTACAGATAAAAAGATATAGCTTCATCTCGGATGCAAACGTCTCGTAAAAATCGGAATACTCTTTGTAAGGGTTTCAGAACCACACTTGTAAAATATCACGCTGCGCCTTAGGGTCTGGGTTTGGCCAAGGTAAGCCGCCTTCGTCTTCATTCCACTCCCCGCCGTGCACCAACCCACACCCGCACCCACACCCTCTCCAGGCCACCCTCCCCTCGTTGTATTCTATCGATTTTTATACCGTTAGCATGTCTGCTGGATCTACGTGGATACGTGTCTGGGGATATGTGTGGATTTTTGTGTATTTTTGAATATCTACATATCTTCCCCGGAAAAGTGTCTGTGGGTGGGGCGCGCTATCAGGAGTCGGGGATCGGGGGTATAGCAGTTTATTCGTAATAAGAGCTAACTGTAAATGGTTTAAATCTTGCAGGACCACGCCACGCATATGCACACGAGCATATTCGCCCTGGCCTAATTGGATTGCTCCAACCGCAGCGCACGGAACATCCTCTGCCAGAGCCAGTAACCCATCCTGCCGTGTCCTGCCCATATTCCATATCCCCTGTCTACTGTCTCCCGTCTCCTGTCAGAGGTGGTTTAAATTTATATTTACCTTAAAATATTTCCACTGCTGGCGTCTGCTGGCTTGATGGCTTCATATTGCCGTAGATCCTTTCAGTGTCTGCTGATATTGACAGCCTGATAGACAGCAGGATACCTGCCAGGGCTGCCGCCTCTGCTGTGGGTTGGGCTCGGATTTTGTTGTGGTCCGTGGCTGTTGGTGCTGTCATTGCCAGTGTCTGGATTTTGTCTCTAGCTGGGGCGGCAGCTCCCCCGGGGCGCAACATTTGATGGCAGCCACATCCACATCCACAAACGAGAGCCAACAATCTCCCGCTGCGACAAAGTTCATTCTAGACTCGACTCTGAACGGTGTCAAAAACTGTTGCCAACAGAAAAACAACTCATGATAGGTATTCAAAAATTGTTTATGTCTTCGGAGATTCTTCAGGTGAGACAACAGTCGAAATCTAAGCTATTCTTTAAGGATAAAACCCAGTGAAATGGATGGAATTTGAAATCTATCTTAATATTGAAACAAAAAAGAGTGATTGATGTTGAAGTTGAATGAAAGAGAATTGTGATTGACAGATGGTAAATGCTTTAATAGCAACATTGAACTAAATCAAATATTAATGGAGACGGAGATTGTTTTCTGATATGATTTACAAGATATGTCGAGAGGTCGGGCAGAGAGCTGTCGGTCTCTGAATATTTTATGTGTGGAAAACAACAGGAAGATACTCCTGTACAAAGAAAGTATATGCTTTTATTAATGGATAATAAATACTTTACTGGCAGGAAGTTCCCGGCAAAATGAGTAATCAATCCATTCCGAATAAATCTCATACTGACTGAATCACACACATAGTATATAGCCTTTAATACAACCCTTAATTTCGCCATATCCATATCGATCTGAAACCAATTGCAACCTTCATTAATAATACATTGAGCTGAAATCTGTTTCATTCGCATGCATATTTTCCATCCGTTTCCATCTGTTTGCCATAATTGCATAAGCCCTCGGGAGGTCCTAATTACTTGTACTAATAGTTGCAATTGATTGGGTTCTTTGTGCGGTCAACGAAATGGCTCTGAATGAAGCAGAAGCAGGCAGCAGGCAGCTAGCAGCAGGATGGGTAACACGAGCTGCAGCCTCGTTAGGGCAAAAGGGCAAAGGTAACGAGTTGGGGTCAGAGTCAGCCAACGCAATTCAATCAGCGAATGGGATGGTCGATTTTTCAGTGTTGAGTTACCAGTCAATTATGCTGGACCCGTTTTCATTCAGAGAGGCGAACGGAACCAATGCTGGTCATGTAAAACAAATTATGGGGAAAATGGCACCGAGTGCACATTTTATGCGGATGGCAATCAAATCCAATGGGAACTGCGCCGGCAGAATAATATCAATAACATTAAAATTAAGTCCAATCTTTGCGCAGGAAAAATCGCACAAGCAATCGAATGAGAGTGGGGAGTCCATCGGTAGGTGTTCAGAGCGAGAAAGAGAGGAGATGGTGCCTGGCAACGGAAGTGGGCGGGAAAGAGGCAGGAACAGCGAAAATCTATTGAGGAATTGACTTCAAAGTGTGCGTGTGCGAGTGCCCGTGCCTGTGTGGGGGTATGTGTGCTCTGTGTGGGTGTGTGTGGCACGAGTGGTGGAATTCCAAAGGCGCCCGCAGGAGCAGCCATCATCAAAATGGCTGCCGAAAGTGTTGAAGTGTGTAAGCGAGCCAAAAGAAACTAACAATGGCCGACATCAAAGAAAGAGGAGATCAGCCGATTCCCCAAAAGTATAAGTGCTGCCCAAGCGATCAATAATCCTCGTTCGAGAATCCTTTGAGCCGGATTCGAGGACAAAGTCTACGAAAATTAATTGCGAAAATGTTGGAGACACGCACAAACAGGCACACTCCCGCATGTGACTGTACTGTGTGTCTGTGAGACAACAGCAATGTCAACGGAACAAACACTTCTGTGTGCGTGCTCTGCACCGCCTCTCCTGCCCCATCACTATCGCCGCTGTTTTAGTCGCTGTCAAATCGGGGAGAATGCAACTTTTGACATTTCGATGACCTTAACTAAGTTAGCTACAAAACGCCCTGCAACACCAACAACAACAACGACAAGGCGAGCACTTGCAGTTAATTTCTCTCCCCCTCTCTCCCAGTTTTCTTCAGCGGTAGGTAACCTAAATTCCTATTACTGTGTGCTGTTCCATTTCTCAATCGTTTGCTGGAACATGTTCCATTTGCCGTTTCGGTTTCCTTCTCCATCTTTCATTCCTTATTGACTTTGTCATTTGCTTTTGCTTTTTCATTCTTTCATTCAAACATGGCCGCGTGGGTGTGGCCTTGTTACCCACACATTGACACACACACACATACACCAATAGCCTCCCACACACACACATACAGGGGCAAGGAGACGACTGGATGTGGCTCCGGCTCTGGTAGGCGGAGCTCGCTCTCCGGCGCTCGTCAAAATTCCTTTGCCTTGCAGAATGAACCGTGGCTCTCCAGCGGCTCTCTAAGAGACACATCTGTGCCTTCCAGCTGTTCATCAGCTGTTCAACTTGGCTGGAACTCAGGGGTAGCAGGCCGTGGTGAAAGCTTTCCAAGAGGGGTCGAAGCAGTTGGCCTGCAATTTCTGCTTCTTTTTCTTTTTTGTTGAGTCAATAAAAAGTGGCTGCAATTTGTTCAGGATTTGTCGGTGGGGGACTACTTGAGTGTAGTGTGGCATAACGGGATAGTGGGCGGTTATGGCTGGGAAATGGGAAATGGTATGGCAAACAATGTTCTAATTGTTTTTTCCGAAAAAGAGAACTGTACGAGTATCATGTTGGATTATTCAAGAGCTTGGGCAAGGTCTTTGTCTTGATGTATCTTATTCAATTAGCAGCCGCCAGACCTGAACAGACCTCACTCACACGAAGGACACTTCCACAATAATCAGCTCAGAATCATCGAAAATAAGCTGCCACATTTCATTGCCCCCACTTGAAAGGAATCAAATTTTAATGCATATAAATTGCGTATACTAAACGCGGGGAAGATTCTGAAATATTAATGGGCCGCCCAACCAAAAAAGGAATCCTCTAATTTCCACCCACATTCACATCCCCATCTGGCAGGCCAGGGTAGCCGGCCTCAGGTGAGAACTGACAGGTGAGATGCGATGCGGCTTTGATACTTCAGCTCCAGCTCCAGCGGCATTTATTATTATTCCTGATGTGGGTACCCGAGCCCACGCCACGCTGACTCTCTCTCTGACGTCAGCAATGGACTTGAACTCAAAAATCTGCAAATTGGACCCGCTTCAGCAGCGAACTTTGACCCATGCTAAAGCTGATTCTCAGGCACTGAAATATAATTTGTTAGATCGCTGGCGGACTTTTTCGAGCCGTGTCGCTTTGAATTTATTTGTCAGCCTGACGAAAGGTCATTACGATTTTGTTTCTTGCACCGTTCTCAGTCCGTCCGTCCCCGTCCCCGTTCTGTCTATACGTCTGTTCCCATGGTAAATTCATCATTTTTGCGACATGTCAATTTGTCATTTACCTGGCCTGACAGGCCGTATATATCTGCTATATACTCGTGTGTGTATAAAGGGGATACATATGTTTTCTTATCAGTCAAATCAGTGAAGCCATCAATCAAAGAGAGGCGGGGCGGCATTGTGGCTTAACAGATGGATTGAGATAGATTGGGATAGATACACGCAATTAGGCGAAGACTGGCATCGCAAAAATGTAGGAAGACAACAAAAATTTGCACTTAGATGAAGCAAAAACTAAGTGGACTAGAAAATATCTTAAGTCACAAGCCTATATATTTTTCTATTCCCTTGGATATCCAGATATGATTAAAACAGGATGGGTACTCGTATATCATATAGCCCAGAAACTAATGATAGAAATCTGATGAAAAAAGCATTTAAAATCACATAATATTCCTTGGGTTTTGATCTCTTTCTGTTCAAATGTTAAGAATCTTAATTATCTCCCACTTTTTGATGATTAATACACAATCGAAATGTTCTTCACGAGTAAGTGTTTCCATTAAAACGTTTTGGCATTTATGTGTTTATTCATTATTAAAAAAAAGAGTGAAAAACGATGTGGTTCAATGTCAGAGCTTGATAAATGTCGTCTGATAAATGGCGCTTGGCTTATTTACACAACTGGTTAAGATATATGGAAATGATCATAAATATATAATGGGGGAATAATTATGGCTCTCTATGTAGTTGTAGTTGTAGTTGTAGTTGTCATTGTCATAGTCGCTGTAATTGCTGGCCAAGTGCCCGCCAATTGCTGATGCAGCTCCTCAACTTAACCCAGAAATACGAGTACGAGTACGAGTACGAGAGTACGAGTGTACTAGATGAGCCTCTAGCAGCTGCTGATAAACCCACAACATCCACAGCGAAACGAACTCAAATTGTGGTATACGACTATTGGCAAATGAAGCGAACGATGGGACTGCCTGCAAGTGCTTTGTTTTTATGCTCCGATAGCGGGTTGCCATTACCATTACCATTGTCATTGCCATTAGCTGGGAGTCGTGGTGGTAGGGGGTCGGTCTTTATCTCTATGCAGATAGTGGAACTTCCTTGCCTTGTCAAGGCCGTGTTAACTTTCTTCAACGCTGCAAGGCAGCCGAGGATGGGGTGATGTGAGGCGAGTACCAGCACCATCTAAAATTCATTATGTGATGCCATCGATGGTTGCCACTTCAGCTGCCCGCGGGGCACCTACAACGAGCTCACGACCTCTTCAGCCCCGCCGGTGCCGTGCGACCAATGGCTGTGTGTTTGCATTGCGGCAATGATTTCTTACTAAATTTATTGAAGTACTTTTCACTTTTAATGTGAACGCTGCTGCTCTTTTCGGGGCCTTCGCTTTGATATTTATGACTTTTACTTGTAAAACCCCAAAAAAAAGGTGAAGAGAAATAAATACATTTCCAAGCTCCCCCCAATTTATAGTTTGTTAAGCTCCAAATTGGAGCACTGGAGTGCGAGTCTGCCTCAGTCTCTTGTCTGCCTGCCTGTCTGTCCGTCTGTCCATCTGTGGCTCGTATAAGTATAACTATTTTTTTGGTTTTTATTTTTGAGATTTTGAATGAGCGTAGAGGCAGAGCAGTCACAATACCAGTTGATTGATTGTAGTAGCAGGCAGCCGGCAGCGGCAGCTGTGGCAGCGACAGCGGCAACAGCTTTTGATTGGCAATCGAAGGTGTTAGATAACATTACAAGCGCAACAGACACGCACTGCCTAATTATCGTTTATCAGACATACATATATCATATGACGACGAGTCATGGTCTGGCCTGGTCTGGTCTGGCCTGGCCTGGGAAGTCGACCTACGAGTAGTATGTGCCTGGCCCATGGGAATCGCTGACAGCCTCCTCACTTAATTAAAAGTTCTGCTTCATTGAGCTGTGGTCCATGTTCGGCCTCGTCTCCCATTTCGGGTCAGGTTCAGGTTCAGGTTCACGTTCAGGCAGAGCCGAAAGTTAGAACATATAATTAATTTACTTATGCGAGTCTCTCTCTGATGTTCAATAACCTCCCCAGCCCAGACCTCCATAAAATCCAATCAAAACTTGGCGGAAATAAGAAAGAAACGGACGTTCTCTCCTCTGGCCAGGCTAAGGACCAAAGTTGAGTCGTTGTGTCTCTTTATTTAGTGTACGGCTCAAGCCACTTCCACTCCTCCCACACAACGCATCCCTGCTGGGGCTCCATGAAGGCATAGTTGTCCGGGCACTGGATGTAGTCGGCCTTCTCCTGTCCTTCGGGGCACACCCAGTAGTGGGTGGGGTCAGAGATGTCGCGGAATTTGCGAGCATGATCCTCAACGATGCTGCAGTCCGGTTCGGCGTAGATATCCTGACCTCTGTAGGCCGTGCTGAGGGCCAGGAAGAGGCCCAGAAGCAGGCAGCATAAAAGCGTGCCTGGAAGGGAGTTGGGAATGAAAAATCTTGTGCATTTGCAAGATCTGTTTAGGAATCTCACCCTTGTACATGATGTGAGTGCTCGACGATGGCAATGTTGCAATCGAAGGCTGTGGAATGGCATATTTATAGGGTTCAAATGATTGCAAATGTTCTGCTTTGTTTTAGGGGGGACTCTTCTTATCGCTCTTCCCGTGACATTTGTTTCCCGTCTTCGGAGGCACAAGCAAAATCACTTAGTCCAAATGAGTTTCGACTTATTTTTAGCCAGCGATTCGATGTCACGGCTCGCCCTCACGCCGCCGCATTTGTGCAATCATAACTAGCCGCATTTCTGTTGGCCACATTAATTGGATTTGGGCCGAGACCGTGTCCGTATCGACTTAATCGATAATTAGCCGCTGCCTGCACTGCTGCGTTGCCTTCACATCATCTTGGTCAAAATAAAATAATCAGCGGCTAAAAGCAGCGTCATCTCGGCTGTTGTATCTCCTGGGCCCATCGTTAGCTACTGCCGGGGCACCCTGCTGATTGGCAACACTCACTGCACCGCCTCCCCCCTCCTCCAGCTGGTATCTGCGCCATCTCCAAGCCATCACGGCTTGCTACTTCAACGCGGAAACTGTAATTACACTTTAAAACATTTTGTAAGCGATTTTCAGGGTTTTTGTTTTCGTCAAACTTTTGCTACTAAACGGTTTTTGTTTTTCGTTTCGTTTCGTTTCTTTCTATAGTTTTTTTGCTTTGCATTTCGTGATATTTGTTGTTGTCTTTTAAAATTTGCTGGCTTTTTGGCTACGCCACAAGTATTTATGTTGGTCAAGTGGCCTGGCCTGGCCTGGCGCCCAAAAATGCTTGAGGCAACCGGACAAAAAGCCACAAAGAAACAAACAGCTCAAATAAATGTAAAATACTTTGCAAAATGACAAAACACAAAAAGAAATGCTGAGACAAAAAAACACAAAACAAACAAAAGCGCCAAAGAGGTGGTCAGCAACTAATTAATGAATGGGCCGATAGACCTAAATGTTGCCCAATTTAAACGGATTCAGATTTCGGCATTTGTTTATGAATTATGGAATTATGGGACACATCCGATCCGATTATGGATTCGGCTTGGATGCGCAGCAACTGAAGTTACGCTCGAAAAACTGTCAATTAATAGGCATTCGGATGAGTCAACCAATTATCATTATTATTATCATTATGATGATGGTGGAGAAGGTGTCGCGTGGTGTGCCAAATTATGAAGTAGTATTTTGAGCATGTTCCCATCAATTAGAGAACAGCATTCGACTGCAGTTAGTTCTAAATTTAGATTCAGGCACAAAAGTTTCAATTTATTTAATATCTTTTAACTTCCTCCCCTCCGTACACCTGGGACAATCATTTGGCAGTTTGTCTTTCTTATCGTGACATCGAGATGCTGGTTTCCGATCTGCTCTCTTGGGTACATCACTCCTGTGTGGATGGGTATATTGTATTTCTGAAAACGAATGCAACAGGTGGAAGAAGTAAGTTTGATAAAATATTTATATAAGCATTGGTTTCCACAATTTAATCCGGAATGATTTGACTTTCAGATAAATTATTTCCTACTACTAAACGAGGGGTATCCTATAGTCCTGTACTATATACTTATGTGTGGGTATGTGTGCCTTCTTTTCTCTTCAGATCTCTACTGCTACCTACCATCTACTCCGCCTCTGTGCGACTCTGCCGCGACGTTCTGTTCGATTCCCCAGATAATAATCAACGGATGTGCGCGTGTGTCAAAATGTCAATACTTTTGTTATTCTTTTGCTGCCCCCCAATCCTATAAAAGTGTCGTTTGGAGAGTGGGGAGCTCACAGTTGCTTCTTTCTACGGAGAAACTTTCGTTGTTTTTACTGCTAACAAAATGAATTCTGGTGGGTATGGATGTGGAGTCAGTCTCCAATGGCGTTTCTTCATATATTGACCATATCGATTTTTCTATGGACTGCAGTCTTTGCTGCTCTTTGCGCCGTCATCTTGGCCGCCATGCTGGTGGGTGGCGCCAATGCCGACGCCGGACGTTCGGCCTGCAAGGATGAGTCCGAGCTGGGACAGACCTATACGCACCACTTCGATGCCGCCAAGTACTGGCTGTGCGAGACTCTGGGCGTGCCCGCCACCGAGGTGGACTGTCCCTCTGGTCTGGCGTACATGCATCTGCTCAAGGAGTGCATTCCCTGGGCCAGCTATATCTGGAAGAAGCCAGAGATGCCGCCAACAGTTGCCTAAGAATAAACGCCATACCAGAAAGATTTTGATATACTGCAATATTTTTTATTTTTATTAGTAATATTTTAGCTTTGTAAGCCAGCTTTTGTTCTTGAAAGATTTATTTGGCTTGGATCTATTCTATTTTTTATATTTATTTACTGCAATTTGATATGATTTCTGGTTTGAATAGGGTCGCAGTCGCATTCTATCCCAAAACGGAGGAAGATTTACCATTTAAGGGGATCTATTTCTCCCTACCGAGTATCAATATCCCCAAAAGGATTTTGCTATCCGTATTTATGGTAGTTTTTGGAATATTTTGAGTTTTTAGTAGTACCTCAAATTTGTGGCTACATTTTCTAAACACTGTGAAAAAATGGCTCGCAGTGCGTTTGTGTGCGTAGACAGCAGGCCGATTACTGTTAAACACGTGTACGTGGGCAGCAGAGCACTTTCCTAGGCACAGAAGATAGGGCCTGACCGATCGCTGGTTTGGAGGATCAGGAGACCAAAAGAAATCCGAATATGGCTTCGCAAAGGACCCGAGGGTTGTTGGTCTGCAACATAACCTAACTTAAACTATTCCACATATTTATTCAGGAAAAACACACATACATACATACATGTGTATGTAAGTACCGCTGACAGATGTTGCCACTGAACTTGACAGCTGCGGCAACCCCCGCGGTCCAATTTCGTCTTTATCAATGCAAAAACAAAAGACATTCGCCAACAATAAAAGGCAACCGCAAAAAGCTTCCCCGCTGGCTGTTGGTTTTTGGTTTTTGTTTTTGGCTTTTGCTTTGATGATTCGCTCAGCGGCAGATGCGCAACGCTGGCAGCGACGCCGCCGCGCATGCGTCGGAGCTCTAGGCGGGCACTTGTTGCTGTTGCTGTTGCTGGTTCGCTTTTGGAGAGTGAGTGCATTTGAAGAGTTACATAAAGTACCAAAACGGAGAAAAAAAATAGCTCTAGCTCTAGCTCTACCTCTGCTGCTGCTGCTGATGGTGCTCTGCCAGCGTCTTCTTCGCATTGTGTTTGGGATTGCTGGGAGCTTTTTGGTTTTCGTGTGTTTTTGGCTTTTTGTGGCTTTGCGCGGTTATGATTTTGTATAAAAGTGCATGCTGCGCATCAGACATCAGTATAGTTCGCATTTGTCCATCGGTGGAGCATCACAACTCCAAGTTCAGTTCAGTTTCCGCACCCCCATATCACAGAAGCTGCTGGTGCTCACAGAACGGTTAGTGTCCGCCAAAGGACCATCTCCCATTGGGAGTCTTTGTGTCCGATTCTTGCATAAGAAGCATTGGCGTGGCATGGCATGGCATGGCACGGCAATGTCCAATTGGTATTTCTATTACCAAACCACTCCGAACGGGTCAAAGTAGTCGTCAATTAGCTTCGAGCTTCGAAAAACAATTAAAATTCTTGCGGCAACAACGGCAGGCGGAGGAGTAACACGAGTCGGGCCCGTGCCAGCAAGCCATCACAAACAATAACGCAAAGTGCAGAAAGCCAAACAAAACGAAAACCAAACCAAACCGAACCGAACCGAACCGAATCCGGGTGTTCGAGTGTTCGAGTGTGTGTGCGGGAGTGCGAGTGAGTGTGGCCACAAGAAGGAGAGACAATAATTGGCACCAGTAGCTGCTGGAAAGCAAAGGAAACGAAAGGAAAATATGTGTCACTCACTTGCTGCACACATGCCCCATGCCCCGCCGTAAGAGGAGTGGGAGTAATGCCACAGAGAAGTCATCCAAGACAGTTGGCAATTTCTCACTGTTTGCGATTTTGCAATGTCATAAAAATCTATGACACTGGGCCCCCCACCCCCACCCCTCCCGCTACTGCTACTGCAACAGCGGATGATCACGCCCCCGCAGCGCCTTGGGCCCTTATCTGCTGGCTTTTGTTCAATTCTGCCACAAATTGAAAGGGAAAGGGAAATGGATAGGAAGAAAGAAAAGTTTCACTTTGTGCTTTGAATGGGATTTGCCAGTAATGCAGAGACGTGGGAGCTGGCTGGCTGGTCATAAAACTGAGTCGGCTCACGATCTTCGGCTTCTGGGCATTTGGCCAAAACCTAATTAAATGCGAATATTTCAATGCCAGGCGACACGCTCCGGCAGTTGGCCAGTTCTTGGCATTGGCCTGCCGCCTGCCAGGCCAAAACAAGATTGATGGCCGATTGAAGCCTCTGTGCCTATGCCTTTGTGGCCCCCACATTTCTCGGTCAGCTAGTCGGTAATGTGGCAAAAAACTTATGCAACATTAACGCAATTTATCTATACAATTTATTTCTTGCTTTCCTCAACCTTCCATCTCTCCTTCCATCTCCATCTCGTTGCAGCTTGAATAATTCGCATTCGAAACGCGTCCACAACAGCAGCAGAAGAAGCAGCATCAGCCATGCGATTGGTAAGCAGAGTAGAGCAGAGACAGAGCAGCGCCAGCGCCAGCGCCAGAGCCAGAGGCAGAGCATCGACCGAAGCGGCACAAAAAACTAATTTCCTCGTTTTTGTTGCAGCTATTTGGTGTCATCGCCGTCGTCGTCGTCGCCCTGTTGCACGATGCAGCAGCCGCGAAACGTGAGGCGCCGCTGAACAACGGTTACCTGCCACCGTCATCGTCCTCGCCCCAGAGGCCGTCCTCCAAGTACGGAGCACCGCCGCCCAGCTCCTATCTGCCCCCAGCCTCTGGCCCAGCCCCCTCCTTCAATGCTGGTCCATCCAGCAGCTATGGCGCTCCCCCTCAAAGCAGTTCGTCGGGTGGTCCATATCCGGCATCAGCCCCCCGCCCCTCTAGCTCCTATGGAGCTCCACCCCAGCGACCATCCTCCAGCTACGGGGCACCGCCCAGTCGCCCCAGCCAATCGTACGGACCTCCACCGCAGGCCAAGAAGCATCATCATCGTCGTCCGTCTTCCAGCTACGGCGCTCCTCGACCAGCACCCCCCTCTTCTTCCTATGGAGCTCCCCCTTCCAAATCTTATGGCGCACCCCCGCAGCCATCTTCGTCTTATGGAGCTCCTGCACCCCCTTCCAAATCTTATGGCGCACCCTCGCAGCCATCATCATCTTATGGAGCTCCTGCACCCCCTCATCGTCCTATGGTGCCCCCGCTCCTCCATCCTCAAAGTATGGACCTCCCAAGTCTTCGCCGTCATCCAGCTACGGAGCACCGAGACCAGCACCACCTTCCTCTTCTTATGGAGCACCTGCACCTCCATCCAAATCTTATGGTGCCCCCCCGCAGCCATCATCATCTTATGGAGCTCCTGCACCACCCTCCAAATCGTATGGCGCACCCGCGCAGCCATCATCATCTTATGGAGCTCCTGCACCACCCTCATCTTCCTATGGCGCACCCGCGCAGCCATCATCATCTTACGGAGCACCTGCACCACCATCCAAATCCTATGGTGCACCCCCGCAGCCATCATCATCTTATGGAGCTCCTGCACCACCCTCATCATCCTATGGAGCACCCGCGCAGCCATCATCATCTTACGGAGCACCTGCACCACCATCCAAATCTTATGGTGCCCCCCCGCAGCCATCATCATCTTATGGAGCTCCTGCACCACCCTCATCATCCTATGGACCCGCACCCATCTTATGGAGCTCCTGCGCAGCCAGCCATCATCATCTTACGGAGCACCTGCACCACCATCCAAATCGTATGGTGCACCCCCGCAGCCATCATCATCTTATGGAGCTCCTGCACCACCCTCATCATCCTATGGCGCACCCGCGAAGCCTTCCTCGAGCTACAATGCGCCAAGTGTGAGCAGCTTCGTTCCACTGCCATCGGCGCCCTCGACCAACTATGGTGCTCCATCGAAGACCCAGACACTGGGAAGCAGTGGATACACTTCGGGACCAGCCGCATCTTATGAGGCGCCAGCGGCACCTCCCTCGTCGTCGTACGGTGCTCCATCGGTCTCAGCGCCCTCGTCCAGCTATGGAGCTCCCAGCGCCGGATCCAGTTCTGGCAGCTTTTCCTCGGCTCCTTCTTCGTCCTACGGTGCCCCAAGTAAGGGCTCTGGCAGTGGTGGATCTTACCAATCGGCGCCCTCCAGCTCTTACTCTGCCCCAAGCCCGAGCGCTAACAGTGGAGGATCGTATCCTTCCGCTCCCTCGTCATCGTACTCCGCCCCAAGTCCTAGTGCCAACAGTGGAGGATCGTACCCTTCCGCACCATCCAGCTCGTACGGTGCTCCCAGCGCGAGCTCGAATAGTGGAGGACCCTATCCGGCTGCCCCATCCTCTTCGTACTCCGCACCCAGCAGCAGCTCGAACAGTGGTGGACCCTACCCAGCGGCTCCCTCATCATCGTACTCCGCACCAAGTCCCAGTGCCAACAGTGGAGGATCGTATCCTTCCGCTCCCTCGTCATCGTATTCCGCACCAAGTCCTAGTGCCAACAGTGCTGGACCCTACCCAGCGGCTCCCTCGTCATCGTATTCCGCACCAAGTCCTAGTGCCAACAGCGGAGGATCTTACCCATCGGCACCGTCCAGCTCGTACGGTGCTCCCAGCGCGAGCTCGGATAGTGGAGGACCCTATCCGGCTGCCCCATCCTCTTCGTACTCCGCACCCAGCAGCAGTTCGAGCAGTGGTGGCCCTTACCCTGCTGCCCCATCCAACTCGTACTCGGCGCCTGCTGCTCCTCCCTCATCTTCTTATGGTGCCCCAGCCACAGGACCCTCATCTTCGTACAGTGCTCCCTCCTCGTCATACGGTGCTCCCTCGTCGGGATCTAGCTCTGGATCTGGATCTTCTTTTTCGACAGCTCCTGCATTCGGCTCTTCTTCGTCCGCCTCGGGAAGCGGTGGCTATCCCTCGGCTCCGTCCTCCTCCTATAGCGCTCCGCCCAGCTCGTATGGAGCTCCTTCTACTGGTGGCGACTCTGCTCTGGACTTTCCCAGCGGTCCCTCGTCCAGCTACAGCTCTGCACCTGCCAGCGGATCGTCCAGCTCTGGTTCGTACCCCAGTGCACCGTCGTCCTCGTACGGGGCACCCGCACAGGACTCCGGCTACAACTACTCCGGTCCCAGCCAAGTGCCCGAGACCATCCAGCAGGGCTACAGCTCCGACGGCGGCTACACCTACCGCAAGAAGAAGTGAGCGGTGGTGAAGCACTGCATCGCATCCGCCAAGTGCCTTCGAATACTCGAATCGAACCCATCATCAACCCGTCATTGATTTCATCTCTAATGCGTCGCCATTTGTTTCTTATCTGTAAATTATTCCCCAAATGACGCACAATCCGTCCGTCCATTCTTCTTGAACTCTTCTCCCATTGAACTCTAGCCGTAATTCATTGTATCATTAGATATATGTAACAAAATGTTTGTTGAATAAACACGTTGAAGATCAGTTCGAGATGTGCTGCAATCTGGGGGCAATCAGTTCTGGCCGATCGCTTGGCTTCACATTCGCGCGTTATCCACGACATCAGCGACATTTGTGAAATTCTTCGGCTCGTCTAATTGGCATGTGAGAAGAGAAAAAGACCCCCAAGCGGCCAGCCAAAGCCAAATGACAGTTGAAGGTTCGGATCGGCTAACAATGCAAATGCAAAAATCTTCGAAAATACCGGATATACTCGTACAGCTGCCACAACATCAGCCACATCCACTGAGACGGCAGCGAACATCCACCAACATGACAGCCGTGCCACTGAAGCCGCTGCAGCCAGCTATTAGAGGGCAACTCTCGAGCGACACAAGTTATGGGCTTATGATGGAGAGTGCTCAGATTAGAGATTCGTATCTAATTGGGATTACAGCTTAATTACAGCTACAACAGCAGGCCGCATCATTAGCATGCTAATTGCGAGTACCAGTAGTGTTGATGGAGATGGTGGCAGCCTGGAGGATTCTGCGGCTTTGGCACTTTAGCTATCCGATTTTCTTCTAAATAATATAAGTTTACTGTCGCATCGTTGCCTCATGCCTGCAGATCTTCTTGGGGTCTCTGCAGTGCATGGGACCAAGATCCCCGAACTGCATTGTTGGGGACCGTCACCGTCACCGCTCTGCACTTTAACTTTGGGCTGTGAAATTTCCACTCGCGATAATATAATCCCATTGTCTGGGGGATTGTCACTTGGCGGCTTTTGTTGGCCCGTAATGTGTGTGTTTATTACACAAGCCAAAAGTCAGTTAAATAAGTACTGAGAAATAGAATAAATAACTAGACAAAGTTTTGCATTTGCATCAACAGAGAAACCATTTTAATATGTATATATGTATATATAATTTTTATTTTTATTTATTAAATACTTTTGTTTCATTTCGATTTTGTATGCCATTTTGCTATGCTTAAAACATTGATATGTATTACGTTTGGTTTAGTTTTCATCGTAATCTTCCCTTCTCGTGATAGGTTCTTCCCCTTCTTCTTCTCTTTTGGTTAACATAATGCCACTAAAAGTTATTTGGAACCAGTAGATTCCGTATAGTAACAGTAACGTAAATCCTTTCAACTAATTGCACAACAAATTTGATAGGTTTTTGTTTAGTTTATTTTGATGCGAGCCCAAGCGAGGGATGGCCATCGCAGGATCGTCTCGTTTAATGCATAAATTATTTGGTGGTTTTAGTTTTGGTTGATGGTAACATTACAAACAATTCAAGTAACTTGATTATATACAAAGTGGATTAAACTGCTCGAAAGAACTCTTAAAGGAAATCAAAATACATTCATAGGAGTATATTCATATATAGTTTTTGTCGGAATTTAGTTTAAGAGTTCTGGTTAAAACGGATTCGATTTGATTTGAACTTTATCGAAATGTACACACTCAGATCTGAAGTAAGAGATAATAACAATAACAACGAACAGATTTGGTATGATATATCGTATATATATTCCTAGATGGTTCAAACACTTCTCAGTTCCGCTTATGTAAACGTTAAAAAACATTTATGACCCCAATACAACAAACATATATGAGGCTCAATCAAAAAGCAGTCAACATTCATTACACTTAAGTGAGTTCAATACGGGTATACGGGTATACGGGTTTAACACTGTCTCCAGTTAGGTTTGCATATTAGCTTAGTTGAGTTGAGTTTTTTGGTAAGATTTTTAGTTTTGTTTAGTTTAGTTCTTCTTGCCAACGGGACGTAACTTTAACAAACGAGCCATTTGAGAATGACAAAAAAGAGGAACCAACATCCACATCTCTCTCGATTATACATAAATATCTGAAAAAAAAACCCACCTCCTAGTAATCGTTATTATGGTTATTTGGGGTTCCGATTTCGATTTCGAATTAGACTTTGGTTCAGATTTAGGTTCAGATTCAGGTTCAGGTTCATTATTTTGGGTCTTAGGCAGCGTGTGTACGTAGACTAGAATTCCTTTCGCAGGTGTCTCGTTTTGGTTATAACTTTCTAAATTCAGTGTCTGTCTTTCTATATATCGTATGTATATTTATATGTAGGTATGTATATATGGTTGTATGTATAGGTATATTTTTAGGTACTACGACGCAACATTTTACATATGTCTGTACTGTACGAGTATGTTCTGCAATACTATATGTACGAGTATATGTACTTCTTCTGTGGTTTTAGCTCTTTGAGAGCAGCTAAAATTCATTCGTCTATATATGTAACTCAATATGCCCCTCAAGATGCCCTCACTTACACAACTATTTTGTTGTTTACATACAATACATGGTATGGTAGGGTATCTCGATATCTCCTATATAGCTTACAAAACAACAGTTACACAAATGATATGTACTTTTTGCTATAATATATTACTAGTTCCGCCTTTATTTTGATATGTTTCGTTTGCGTTTATTTGTGGATAGTTTGCTTTGCTTTGTTCTTTGTTTTGTTCTTTGTTCGTTCTGGAAGGACACATGATTCACATTATATGCATCTGTAAAGTACGAGTTTATGCGCAGGTCCTCCGATATGCTAATGGGGGAATGCCGATTCGTATTGCTATTCGTAGGCCTAACTTTGCAGCCACTTTTCATCGATAAATAGTGTGTGGATGCTCTTTGTATTTCCTAGATTTGAATGCAATTCTCTCCAATGGAAAATGCATTTGATATGTATTGAGTTCATCGATTTCTGAATCAGATATTCAGTTGATCGATTTCCGCATTTCGGATTTCATTTTCGACATTTATACATAAGTACTATAAACTTTCACGACTAGCAACATAAAAGTCAACAACAACAGAAATCAAGTTCGAAATCCATAGAATATTACGCTTTAAGCTTGTAGAAACCTATACATAATTGATATACGAGATAAATTGGCTAAATTATATGTAAATTTTACAATCAGCTTTCTGCACTTTATACCCTGAGCACTTGTGTGTTTAACGTACGTTTCAAAATACTTTCTGTACCCCACTCCACTCCATTCCATCCCATCCCATCCCATCCCTAACAAGCGCAACTCAAAATCGAAAAACTCAATGGATAAAACGGTAGCATACTTGCAGGCTCAACCTCGACACTCCACATCGACATCCACATCTGCTGGGACTACGACTACTCCACTCAGAAGGCCGTATTGTCCTGCTCTGGCGTGGGTATGGCCATGCCGGACTGGCCCAACTGTCCGCCACCGCTGCCAGTGGCCGTGTCCAGCATCTTCTTCACCTGCGCCTGTGCCGTCTGCTGGTTCATGCGTCGCGCCTCCGCCACAGGTAGATCGTCGTCGGACTCCAAGGCAGGATTGATGCGTCCGTTACGCTCGTCCTTGCCCGCCATAGTGGCAGCGCCATAGGAACGTGCCAGGGGGCCAGCCATCACCGACAGCTGCTCTCCGGACTCCGACGGATCGCCCACGCGCTGCACATCCTCGGGAATGTTGACCACGCAACGGAAATAGTCGTAGCTAGGCGGCAACTTTCCAGACTCGAACATCATTCTGGGGAGGGGTTGGGGAGAGAAAGGAGGGGTTACCGATACCAAAATTAATACCAAAACCCAATGACACGACGAATAATTATCTCGAATTCCACTTACTTGGTCCACCAGGAGACGAAGACGAGGGTTATTAGGCTGAGCAACATGGCCATTGTGCGGAAGGGGAACATCTGCTCCTGCGTGTCCTCATCGTAGCCGGGATATTTGATGAGGGCGGGTAGTCCCAGTATGGCCTCGCCACCCGACAGCCGGATTAGCAGTGCCACAATGTAGGCGGCCAGGCTGCCGTACGTGTTGCAGTGCTTCTTGAAGTGCACCACCATCAGAAGCTGGGGGAACAGGATGACGTAGACCAGATCCGAGCACATGGACCTACCAGGAGCAGAGCAGGGAACACGGACGGGTTGAGGGAGGATAGGATACTTAAGTAGATGAGATGCCAATCAGGCTGAATTATGTACAATTGGACATACCACAAGCCGTATATGGAGGGAATTGTCAGGGCCATAATGGTGGCCAGAATGCCAACCACAATGATGGACACGCGCATTACCCAAATGATTTCCATCTCGGAAGCCTTCTGACGGAAAATCAATCGGTAAACGTTGCGTGCAAACATCGAGGCGGCCGACAGCACGGACGAGTCGGCGGATGACATGACAGCGGCGGAGACGGCGCCCAGCCCGAAGAAGGACACAAAGTCGGGTGTCAGATACTGCAGCACCATGGGCAGTATCATGCTTGTCTCATCCACGGTCAGGGGATAGGGACCCTTGTAATCCGTTTCGTTCCAAGCTGTGGAAGGTACGAAAACGTCAGTCAGTGTCAAGTTCTGATCTCACTAAAAACTCACGTGTGGCCTTGGCTATGGCACCAATCAGGACAGGCGGAATGGCCATCAGAATGCATCCGGCAGCAGCCACGTAGGACAGGAGCTGAGCCCGTCCAGCCGTCTTGCTGGAGAGCACACGCTGGAAGTACACCTGCCAGGGAATGCCCCCAAAACCAGTAGCAACCCGTAGTCTATGTACAACCAGTGCTTTTTTGGCTCCACATGCCCTATCCAGTCCACCTGCAGGTCGCTGAGGCTGCCCACATGCTCGTTGGTCCAGGCAAAGGGGATGCACATCCACAGGCCGATGAAAATGCAGAACAACTGTATCACATCCGTGTAGGCCACGGAATACAGGCCGCCGAAGAGTGTGTAGAAAATGGCAATGCAGGAGGACAGAATGACCGAGGTACGATGATCCATGTCAATGATCACCGACAAAGTGGCGCCCAAGGCGGCCAATATGCCAGCTGCCCAGAACACCTCACCGCAGAGGGCGGGCAAGAAGAGCAGGCCACCCATGCGCTCCCCAAACGAGTCCTGCAGAGGATCCAGCATGGTGATGTAGCCCTGCTTGCGCATGGGATTGGCAAAGAAGATGCCACCTATGGATGAAAGCGGGTAAAAAGCAGCATCAGCAAACGCCTCAAGGGAACTTCGTTTAAAAAGCATTCTATTCAATAATGGGAAAGTGGGAAAATGGGAAAACTCACCGAAAACCAAGCTGAGAGCATAGCCAAAGGGCGCCTGGCACCAGACCAGACCCGATGTGTAGATGGCCTCGGCCGTGCCATTGATATAGCCGCCACCCACCCAGGTGGCAGTCATGGTGAAGATGCCAACGAACAGGCCAATGGAGCGTCCAGCCAGCATCACCTCCTCCTCGGAATCGTTGCCCGCCTGCTTTTTGCGACCGGCCCAAATGCCCACCACCAGGATGAGGGCGTAGAAGAGCACAATGCTCACGACGCCCGCCACATTAATCATCCTTGGTTATCGACCGAGTCCTTGGCTTGGATATGGAAATAAAATCGGGCTTCTCTACTCCCACTGCTTGTGGAAACTAATGACCTCCAAATGGAGTCGACCTTTAGCTGCAATGTGATACGCGTTCGCGGTGGGGTGGCGGAGAGAGCAGAAAAGTAATGTTCATGAGCATAATTGTGAATACTGTTGCATGCCTCGGGGCGGGGGGCAGGTGTCCGCCCGCTTTTCAATTAACTGGCCCCAGCACGCAGCATTAAATATTAAGCCATTGCATTGGCCATGGCCATCGCTGGTATGGTGGCGACCTTTGTTTACAAGGATAGTCAGGGTTTCCGTAATAGGACCCCCGCATACTCCTACTGTGACAGGGCTGTGTCCTTGCTAATGGCGCGCAATTAACTTGCAGTTGCAGTGTTTCTGCCACTGCTTCGATATTATTTATAGGGGGAGGTGCACGCACCAGAGCTGGATACGTAACCGACAGTGATACCCGTAGGTCCCAATTAGCCTAAATCATTGCCATAAAAACACGCCGCGCTGACGAATGGAGAGTCAAGGCAAGTACGTCATAGACGGGGAGCATTCGGAGCCCAGCACCACCCCATCACCCACGTCGTTGGGTTCATTCACAAAAATTAACAAAGCACTGGGCGCAGAGCGCAGCACTTGGAAAGAGCCCGAGACGGACAGAGGGAGAGAGAGGGAAACCCCCCCTGGGAACGACGACACGACGCGACACGTGCTCTCTGCGCATGTCCCAGCGCATTTGTGGGCAATCGACTCACCTTTACTGTGTTATATGTACGTACGCCAAGTTCAAAAGCAGACGCCACTTTGTGCGCCCAGCGTGGCCGAAAGAATCTGAAGCTCTGAAGCGTCGTCTGGAGCGCGCGCCAATCAAATGCGCCTCAACTTATGCAACATTTCCTGCCCGAACGAGTGCGCGGTTTGGAGTCCTCTCTGGAGTCCCCCGTCTTTGTCTAAGCAGATCACAGATCACAAGAGTCTACGTCTACACTAATTAGATAGGAATCAACGTGAAGTCTGGCCAGGAATACGTTTTAGGAATCGCACACCACAGACACACACACACACTTTATGTGAGGCAG
The DNA here is from genome assembly GCA_008121275.1 of Drosophila lowei. Lineage (NCBI taxonomy): Eukaryota > Metazoa > Arthropoda > Insecta > Diptera > Drosophilidae > Drosophila > Drosophila lowei. The sequence continues at coordinate 37,788,891 of CM017777.1, forward strand.
CAGTCGCCCCAACGAAGGGACGTCTTCTGAGACGGACTGTTACGAGTCTTAAAGTGTAACCCGCACATGTGCTCCGGCTGTTAGGAATCCACGTGATGGCCGCATTAAAGCACTGCTCCTATTTCGGGCTCTACACCTGAGAAGTTATATAAATAATTCCGTTTGAATGCGCGCACAAACTATACTACACACGAGCCCCAAGATACGTGGGAGCGGTGCCGTCGCTGGTGGCGATGCCGTGAAGGAATGGCTTGTGGTCGGATTCGATTTCCCATACAAATTGAACTTCAAGGTGGGCGAAACCAGATCGATGAGAGCTAATTAATATTGTGCCTACGCTAAATCAATTCGGTTTTGATAAAAGTTCGAAAAGTACATAGGTCCGGCTATTGGTCTATGGCTATGGGTCTGAGAAACTGAAGAGGTATTTCACGCTCAGCCGTTCCTCCGTGCTGACGGTTAGAGTGACAAAATTATAACTGAATTGGAAGTTCAAGTACTGGAGTCTCGGCCACGACGATGGCCCGAAGCTCAAGTTTGTCGTCGGGGCCCCGAATGTCGGGTTCATTTTGTGTATGTGCGCAGGAATTTTCATTGGATTCTTTGGGTGAACGTTTTCGTGGAAACCACCACTTGACTGAAAGCCAGCAGGGGTAGCAGTAGTACCTTATCAGCGCCAGCGAAGGGGAACATCCCCAGCAGTGGAAGTGTGTTGAAAAGCTCCCAAGGGTTGGTGGAGTTGGAAGAGTGTGCTGCCCCGCGCGTGGGAGTATTATGTAGATGATTAAAACCATCGCTCTGTTTAGTTGCCAATTGGCATTTCCAGACAGGGTCACAACATTTATATCAATAAGCTGTTAAACATTACAATACCTACGAGTAGTCTAAAAGAATGCTTACATAGACGATGTACTTATTTCTAAGAGCTACTGAAACTTTTTAGTAGCCGAATTTCTCATTCAAATGTGTGATGCCGTCGCCACTTTGGTTGGTTGGTGGCACCCACTTGGCGTACTTTTCGGTATCCTCATGCTCGACCAGCTCATTCATGTCCATGTCCACGTCCTGACGTTGCTTGTTGTTGCGCTGTCGCGGTGCGCGTTGGCGTCGCTTCTTCTGTGCAGCTGCATCTTCTGCACTTTCCTCCTGAGTAGTGGCTGTTAAGAGTACTGATGTCATCAATCGCTTCTGTCAGTGGAAAAGCCAGGAAAAAGTTCCGTAGGAAAAGTGGCAACTTCGGATAGAACTGCTGTTGACAAAAAGTTGTATTCTTGTTGTACGACTTCCTCCGCAGAGGTTGTTGGTTTGGTCGCTGCTTGTGGCGCTGCCACTGCCGCTTCGGCGGTTGGCTTGCTTTCCGGTAGATTCTCATTTTGTAAAGACGATGGCTTTGCAACAGTTTCCATTTCCTTCGCCAGTTTTGCTTGCTTTCCCTTCACCTCTTCCTCTTCGATTTCCTCTTCATCCGGGGCAAATGCATTCGATTGCACCGTAGCCCGTGAGCTGGGCAATGCTGTGACCACTTTGAATTTGCTGAACTGATTCCTCTTGCCAATCATGGGCAGCTGCTTTTTAGCCCCGTTGTTGCCTTCCTGTGCCGCCGATGTGATGGTGGCTGTTGCACTGCTTGTAGTGTAGGGCAAGCATGCTGGCTTTGCTATTTGGATGAGGCGTTGCACCTTCTGTTGCTCCCCTTTGATGCGTTGCAGCTCCAGCTAGAGAAAAGAAGGAGAGGGTCAGTCAAGCAAACATCAATTGTAATTTCTTTTTACTAACCCGAAGCTTTTTGATCTCCGTTTTGTCCACATGCCATATATCCACGCTGAGACTGTTCATAAAATTGTCTAGATCGTAGCTGGCACTCAGTTGCTTGGTGGCCTCTTCCTTGGCTCGTTTTTCCTTCAGCTGGTAAGTGGCGATCTCGAACTCCACCTTGCCCAACTCTGACAGGAGATCTGTTTGCTGTTTTAGCTGTCAAAGAAAGGCAACAGAGCAATAAGTATATTTTCTTCAGAATCATCTTCATTTGACTTACCAAATCATCATATGTGAGGGGGCCATTGGAGCCCGCGGTTGCCTTGCGCTGCTTCTTACGGGCGACATCCCCAGTGCGATCCCAGAACTCATCCTCGTCATCAGAGTCTCCAGCCTTTAAAATCTTGCGCTTTTGTGCCTCTTGGTTGGCCTGTCGCAGCACGCCATGTCTGTCCAGAGTGCGACATGCCTCCAGGGCGCACTGCACCACGCAATCCTTCTTGCGTCCTTTGTGGTTGACTTCTATCATAATCGGCCTGCCATTGAAATCGTCCAGGGGCAGCTCCACTCGACAGACAAACGATCCCTGCGATAACTCGTCGCACTTGTATTCCAGATTTATACCCTCACGCTCGAAGAATCCTCGCAGTGTCTTCTTGGGATCGTCGAAGAAGAGGTCATCGTTGTTGAAGCTGGCAAATGGGTTATGTGTGAGATCGGTTTCCTCGTCGGCATCCTCTCCCATTCCCCAGCTGACGCCATCGTTCCGTTCGCGTTCCTGCTCCTCCACGATTTTGCGCTGTTTCTCGGCCGCAGCGGCAGCCACCTCCCGTTCACGCTTCTCCCGCAGCTCGCTAATGGACAATTCCGACTCTGGCTCCGCATCTGCGTTGGGTCCTTGCAGTATGTAGATACGCGAGCTACCGCCCAGTTTGAGCATGTGTCCCACACGCATACGTATATATACCTTGGACGGCACGCGCTGTTTGTTGAGGTATGTGCCATGGGTGCTGTCGAGGTCATAGATGTACCAACCCTCGGGCCTGTCGTTCTTTGCTGGCTTTTCGGAATGATGCTCCTCGTCCTCGTAGTGGTGGTCGTGAGAAGGCTTCGGTTTGTACTGCAGCACGGCGTGGAAGCGAGAAATTGTGGGATGCGCGGCGGACACATCATTCTCGGGCAGCCGCCCAAATGTCCAAATAGCCTGTTGCTGCAACTGCCTCACCTCGTCAATGATCTGGCCCGACTTGAGCACCTCAAATTTGTAAGTTTGATCGGCCGGTGGAGGTGCAGACCATCGGGGCACCTTGTACGGACAAATTGCTGGTATTATATTTCTTGAATTGGCCGGCTCCTCGGTGGTTTCGATCTGCAGCCATAGTGGATTCTCTACCACAGTGGGTTTGTATTTCGGTAATGGAGCGGGCACCTTAAACTCGTCCATTTTTGCAATTAATGCAAAATATGGTATACTTTGGGAGGTAAACAACTACCTGGATTTTCTTCTGCACAGCTGATTTCTGTTGCACCTACACACATTGCAGAAAGTTGGCAGGGTCGGGAGTGAAAATTCATATGTATTCATTCCAATGCAGAACATCGATATATAGTTTCTGGTATTCGATGTTTTATTTGTACAAAATGTCCATCACTACTAAATTTGATTTTTACTTGAAATTACCTTCAATAATGTTGATAGGCTATTATTTGGCTGCAAGAGCCCATGCAGTGTTGTTCTGATAAAAGGAATGGATCTCAATAACAAAATATTAAACTTTTTCGATGTAGTCGAGTCACTGAATTTCTTGCACCTCTGCTGCAATCGATATTTATCTCACCACTAATTTGCAATATTTGGCATTTTACAGCACCGTCGCAATTGAATCCGTCGCGGTGTTTTTTTTTTTTTGATTCTGTTATTTATTTATTTATTAGCTTAACTTAATAATTTTATAGTATAGTTATTTATAAAAGTAAGGATAAAGCTTTAATGGCGTTCTCGCAATCACTGGACATCGACGAGAGCGCCTTGCGGGAGCTAGAACATTTGGTTGTTGCGCCGCCAGCAGAAGCAGCAGCCAAGGGGCCGAAATGCAACTCCAGCCGGGAAAATTATTCCGATTATTTTCAGGACGAATTTTCGTTTGTAATCAATCAGGAAGAAAGGAAGCAGGAAAATGCCGACATCTCGTCTGTTTTCGAAGCGCAGGTGTGCACAGAAGACGTCTGCTCGGAGAGGAATGAAGAAGCTGAGGAGCCGCCCAATCTGGATGAGAGCAGCTTCCTCTGTCCCGTAAGGGATGAGGAGTCCTCCAAACAGTTGGAGGTGGATCTCTTGCGTAGTCGTACGACGGCCAAGGCAGTCCCGGACGTGTCCCGTACTCCAAAGTCAAGGGAAACTACAATGATAACCCAGAATCTTAGCAAAATGTCACCCAACCAGCTTCTGGTCTCGCAGACCCAACCAAACGCGAGTATCTGCCAGGCAGTGAATGTACCTGTGGACGTGGAAGCACTCAAGTCGCTCTCAGCCTGGAATCTGCCACACAGTATCCTGGCCGAGTACAAGAGGAAGGGCGTTGTCCAAATGTTCGACTGGCAGGCCGAGTGCCTCAGCAAGCCTCGCGTTGTCTTTGAGCATTGCAATCTGGTCTATTCGGCGCCCACATCGGCAGGCAAGACGCTTGTTAGTGAAATACTTCTCCTGAAATCGGTCCTGGAGCGGGGCAAGAAGGTTCTCGTCATACTGCCCTTCATCTCGGTGGTGCGCGAGAAGACATTCTACCTGCAGGATCTTCTGACGCCCGCGGGCCATAGGGTGGAAGGCTTCTTTGGGGGCTACACACCACCCGGTGGCTTCGACAGCATAGACGTCGCGATTTGCACGATAGAAAAGGCCAATTCCATAGTCAACAAGCTGCTGGAGCAGGGAAAGTTGGATGTAATCGGCACTGTGGTGGTCGATGAGGTACATCTCATATCGGAAAAGGGTCGCGGCTACATACTGGAGCTCTTGCTGGCCAAGATTCTGTACATGTCCCGCAAGAATGCCCTCCAGATCCAAGTGATCACCATGTCGGCTACCCTGGCGAATGTGGAACTCCTGCGCCGTTGGCTGGATGCCGAGCTGTACATCACAAACTATCGCCCAGTGGCACTGCGGGAGATGATAAAAGTGGGCACCAAAATCTATGACCATCAGCTGGAATTTCAGCGCGATATCGCCCAGCAGTCGGAAGTGCCATGCTTGACCAACGATTCGGATCATGTGGCCCAGCTGTGCATCGAAACTCTGCTCGAGGGCTGTTCCGTAATTGTATTTTGCCCATCGAGGGACTGGTGCGAGAGCCTTGCGGTGCAGCTTGCCATAGCCATTCATGGTCTCATCAAATCCGGCACTGAACTGAGCCGACGCCTTCGCTCTAATCTCAATCCAGAGGCCATTGAAGATGTGAAGCAGCAGCTGCGGGATATTCCCACAGGTTGGTTTGTTTGTTTGTCTTTATATATGGAGAACATGTACTAATCTTCTGTTTCCAGGACTCGATAGTACCATGTCCAAGGCCGTTACCTACGCCTGCGCGTTCCACCATGCCGGGCTTACCACAGAAGAGCGCGACATTGTCGAGGCCTGCTTCAAGGCTGGAGCCCTGAAAGTTCTCGTGGCCACAAGCACTCTTAGTTCGGGGGTCAATCTGCCGGCGCGTCGCGTCATCATTCGCTCCCCCCTCTTTGGAAAGAACCAGATGAGTTCCCTCACATATCGCCAGATGATCGGCAGAGCTGGACGCACGGGAAAAGATACGCTGGGCGAGTCCATACTAATTTGCACGGAATCCAATCAAAGGGTGGGTCGTGATCTTGTCCAGGCGCAGCTACAGCCCATTTCTTCTTGCCTGGAAATGGATGAAAGTGTATGTATCGATTTTTCTGAGAGAGCAGCCACGAAAATTCACGAATTTCCCATTGCAGACGCATCTAAAAAGAGCACTCCTGGAAGTGATTTCTTCTGGTGTGGCCAGCACGAGGCAGGAAATTGATAGCTTCGTCAACTGCACTCTACTGAGTGCTGAGAAGGCCATGGCCAAGCTGTCCGAAGAGCAGCAGCAGCAGCAGGGTGGCGAGGACTGCGGCTCGCATTTCATCGACGATGTCCTGGACTTTCTCATTGACTACGAGTTCATTCGCCATCAAGTGGACGAGGAGGCGGGAACAGCGAACTATGTGGGCACTCACCTAGGGGCCGCCTGCTTAGCATCTTCCATGCCGCCCGGCGATGGCCTCATTCTCTTCGCAGAGCTTCAGAAAGCGCGTCGCACCTTTGTGCTGGACACAGATCTGCATGCTGTGTACCTAGTGACGCCCTATTCAGTGTGCTACCAGCTGCAGGATCTAGACTGGCTGCTCTACCTCGACATGTGGGAGAAGCTGAGCCCAGCCATGAAGAGAGTGGGGGAGCTGGTTGGCGTCAAGGAGGCCTTCCTAATAAGGGCCATGCGGGGCCAAAGCAAGCTCGACTACAAGCAGATGCAGATACACAAGCGGTGGGGCAGATAGATATTCGTTTTTGAGAGCCAATTAACTAACCATATTCAATATTCATGCAGCTTCTACACGGCTCTGGCCCTGAAAGAGCTGATCAACGAGACGCCCATTAATGTGGTGGCCCACAAGTTCAAGTGCAATCGCGGCGTACTGCAGGGACTGCAGCAAATTTCCTCAACCTTTGCCGGCATTGTGACGGCCTTTTGCAAATCTTTGAAGTGGTCCACCATCGCCCTGATTGTGGAACAGTTCAAGGACAGACTGTTTTTCGGCATTCATATTGATCTCATTGATCTGATGCAGCTGCCAGATCTGTCACAGAAACGAGCCCGTGCCATCTATGATGCTGGCTTCACCACCGTGGTAGAATTGGCGGGTGCCGATGCCCTGGTCCTCGAGAAAGTCCTTTACAACTCTCTCAGCTTTGACTCGGCCAAGCAGCACGACCACGAAAATGCCCACGAGGCAGCCAAGCGTAATATGGTTAGGAATATCTTCATCACCGGCAAGGCGGGCATGACCGTGGCTGAGGCTGCCAAGTTGCTGATTGATCAGGCGCAAAAATATATGCAGCATAAGATCGGTGTGGGCAGCATTAAGTGGAACCAAAATCAAATAGAGAGCGGAGTATTGCCCAAGTCAGCCGATAGTGGCATGAATGTCGAGTTACACATGTCATTGGAGGATGAGCAATCGCAGCAAATGCGCCAATCAAAACGGAAGTCGACAGATAAAGAAGGGACTATAACGCCACCGAAAATCACGAAGATCGATACCACGGGAGACGTTATCGCTGTTAAAAACATACCACAAAAACCGGCAGGCTACCAAGACAAAAAGATAAATAATCCATCAGGAAATACTTCGAAGAACACAGATTACATTAAGGAAATGGCTCAGAGTGTACCAGTTGCTTCCCATTGGTCTACTCCAAAGAATACACAAAAAACGAATAATATTAACCAGGGAGTTCCCCCTGAGAACCCCGTTCAAAAAAAAGACAATCAATCAGCAAATACTCTGATGATGATGCGTCAGCAAAAGGCCGTGGATTTACCAGCCTCTAATTGGAATACTCAAAAAAATACACAAATAACTAACAATGCCTCAAAGGGAGTGAGTCCTTCAGTACTGAAAGAGAACTTGAATCGTGTACCCCCCAAAAAAGTGCAGAACGCGGAGAAGTCAGAGGAAAAAACCTCGTGTCCCAGTAAGGTATCAGAAAAACTTTCTGAGAACCCCCTGCAAAAGGTAGAACATCGATCAGTAAATACGCGGATGATGACACGTCGGAGTACAGTACATCACATTGAGCAAAAAGCAGTAGATCTACCAGTCGCCTCTAATTTGAACACTGCAAGGAATACACAAGTAACTAACAACATCTCAAAGAGAGTGAGTTCTGAGCGACTGAAAGAAACACTGTCAGACCAGAACCCCGTGCAAAAGATAGACAATCGATCAGTTAATACGCCGAAGATAACACGACGGAAGACAGTAGATTACACTGACGAAAAGGAGAATAGGTTTTCTTCTCCCAGGTTTGATGAGGAAAAGCCCAGCACAAGCAAGGTCATTCGCGAAGAGCTACAGAAAAAACAAATTGCGGAGAACCGTCGGATTGCAGTTATGAAGTTAAACCAGAGACGAGGTCAAATGGACACAAAGGATGCATCTGCAGAAACGTCCACTGTGGCTGGGAAGACTCAAACTCCAAGAAGCAGAAGTTATCCACGAGTAAATAGAAATTATGCTACTCAAATGGAGTCTGAACGAAAGCCCTCTGCAAAAGTATCTACCATAGAGCAGGATATCTTTAGTGGCGACGATTCGTTTTTGCTGAGCACAGGGGTGACTGCTGCTCTAACCGCCGCTGAGAGTAAACAAACTGTTCCTACGTCGAACTCGGAGGCGGATGAGATACCCAGCTCGCAACCGAGGACGGAGGAAGGGACGAATACCCATCCGACGACACCGCATACCTCCAGGTTCATGCGTAGCTACCAGATTCTGCGCTCGCAGCGCCTGCAAAGCCCAAGATCATCGCCAAGTTCCACTGGGACCGCATCCTGTTCAGCGGAGCACGCAGGGCTCTGGATCATTGTTCACGCCCTGCGAAACTGCCAAAGACTCGGTATCGAAGAACACATCAAATGGGACCTCCTGTACGGAACTCCCCGAAATGTCCAATGCTGCTGGGATGGACTCGAATGAAGCCTCTTCTATTAAACTATCCGATATGTCCGCGGAAAACTCTTTGATGAAGCATCCCCTTCAGCTGAACTCTTCGCACGTCATGAGCTACTCCACGACGGATGACACGGCGCTCAGTTTCGACAGAATTGAAATAATCGACATGTGCGCCAATCGACAGTTGTTTCAAATGGCTCTCAAGGAACTACTGGCTGCCTCGCGTTGTGGATTTAGTGTGGGCCTTGAATCGCAGGCGGGAAAGGCGAAGCCTCTGATCGGAGCCAACCTGCTGATCAACCAGTTGGCTGCGGCGGAGCAGCGTGAAGCAGCTGCCGGCAAACAGGCCCTCTTCCAGGTCGATGATAGCAGCTTCATAGCAGGCTTGTCTTTTTGCCTGGCCGACAATGTTGTCTATTATATGTGCATGCAGGAGGAGGAGGGCCAGCAAATCCCCACCAGGCTCAAGGTGCAGGAGCTGTGCAAGTTGATGAATCGCCCAGAACTCACCCTGCTAATGCACGACGCGAAGGAACAGCTGAAAGCGCTGCTTCATGGCGTCCCTCAGTTACACAACATCGGCATTAAGGTAGAGGATCCCAAGGTGGGCAACTGGCTGTTGGAGCCGGACAAGACATTCTCCTTTAAAAATATGGTAACTGCCGGCAACACAAGATTCGCGTCCGCCTATTAATATTTCTGTTTCTAGTGCCAACAGTTCGCTCCCGAGTGCACAGCGCTGGCCAATCTCTGTGGAAGCGGACGCGGATACAGCAGCCATGGGCTTGATAGCTCCAGCGCCATCCTGCCCAAATTGCGTGCCTCTATAGAGGCCTGTGTTACCGTGCACATACTCAAAGGACAGATCGAGAATCTAGAGAGAATCGGTCAGCTGCTAAAGATCTTCAGAGGCGAGTGCAATTGTCAACATAATGTATTTTTTGTTTTATTTATTTTTTATTTGTTGTTTTACAGAGGTGGAAATGCCTATTCAAATCGTACTCTGCAGAATGGAGTGCGTCGGCTTTCCGGCCAAGCACCAACGGATGGGTAGACTCATAAAGCACATGCTGGATACCTTGAATAAGGTGGAGATCAAGATCTATAAAATGCATGGCTCGCAATTCAATTTGGGCTCCACGCAGGCCGTTGCCAATGTGCTGGGACTTCACAGGAAGCCACACGGTCGCGTGAGCACTTCGCGTCAAGTACTGGAGAAACTGGGCTCGCCCATATCCGAGCTAATACTAAGCCATCGAAAGCTGAACATGCAAATAGTCAAGGGTATGCAGCCACTAATTAAATGCTGCAAAGCGAATAGGATCCATGGCCACAGCATAACGCACACAGCCACGGGACGAATATCCATGAGTGAGCCCAATCTTCAGAATGTGGCCAAGGATTTTGACATTCAAATGGGACCGGATTCGGTTCGTATTTCTTGTCGATCAGTATTCAAGTCCATAGACGAGAAGCGCTGTCTGCTATCGGCGGACTTCTGTCAGCTGGAGATGCGCATATTGGCGCATTTGTCGCAGGACAAGGCTCTGGTGTCTGTGTTGAATTCCCCGCAGGACCTGTTTACGGCCATTGCTGCCCACTGGAACCATATTCCCGAGGCGGAAGTAACCGAACAAATGCGCAGTGGCACCAAACAGATTTGCTATGGAATCGTATATGGCATGGGCATGCGGAGCTTGGGCGATGCTCTTCAATGCACAGAGTCGGAGGCGCAATTGATATGTGAACAGTTCCACCAGGCCTATCCAGGCATCAGAGCATATACGGAGAAAGTCGTGAAGTTTGCCAGAAAAATGGGCTACGTGGAGACCATAACGGGTCGGAGGCGTTATTTAGACCACATCAATAGTGGCGAAAAAATCTAATAAGTAATAGAGACATTGATTCCATTGATTAAGTTCAGTTAAATTGTAACAATTAATTTTTCTGTTCACCCCCATTTAGAACAAGCCGAACGACAGGCCGTAAATACAACCATCCAAGGCTCTGCAGCCGACATTGCCAAAAGAGCAATTTTGGATATGGATAAGAACATCTGTCGGTATTGGAAGAAGCTCGGTGTCGAGGAGAATTCCATCCAACTGGTTCTCCATATCCACGACGAGCTGGTCTATGAGGTACCCGAAGCCAAGGCCAAGAGGATTGCCAAATTCCTGGGTCTGACCATGGAGAGCATTGGCAAAGGGAAGCTGACCGTGCCGCTGAAGGTAAAGATTAAAATGGGTGAAAGTTGGGGCGAAATGCATGAAATTCGCGTATAGCTGCTAAATACGGTAATAAAATGGTTGTGATTATTTATTTTTACAATTTGTAAATAATTTTATATTTTCCGTTGTTATTGGCCACCTTCCTTATCGTGCCATTCCGTCCAGGATCCGGCATACGCTTTGGCACTGCAATTATTTTGAGACGCATAAGAATTTACATAGACCTGTACATAAATTCTGAAACTTACTTGGAAAAGCCCAGAGTGCGGGCCAAATTGGTAGCCCGAGCAGCGCGCCCTCCTGCTTTGCATGAAAAGATTATGACCGCATCAACCGACGGTTTCTTGCGGCCGTAGGACTTTGTGAAAGCATCATCTGGCAAATTCAGGGCCCTCTCCAGCTCGGGCACTATGAATCAAACAAAGGTGTGTCCATTATAGTAAGTCCCCTACTAATCTTTGGACTAGCTACTCACGAGGTATATTAATGCTGCCCGGCAAGACACCTGTCTCCTCCAACTCGGACTTGTTGCGCACATCAAACAGATACTTATCCGGATGATTTGGAGCATCCTTTACTTCCTCGTAGGTGGCCATAACAGGTCAGATAATTTGATGAACAAAATTTAAAATCAAACCCAAAATGCAAGCTTATCTTGTCAAAGGTTCGCCGATTAATTTCAAGCTATAACTATCGATTACAAACAAATGCAGTCGTTTTCAGTGGGACTTTATTTGTTATAAAAAAATGCTTGGATATTGTTAATATGCCGTGGGTTCCACCGTAGTGTATGGGTGTACGCGCATTATCACACTCTGCATGTATAGGTTTTATGTTTGCTGGCATTTGTAAATTTTTTAATTTTTGGTTTTTGTTCTCACATACCCTTTACTTTAGCATGTTTAATGTGTATAGGCAAATAATTTCCATTTAATTTATATATTTGTACATAATATAGTCGCATAAACACAAGCACGGGGCCTCGATGCCGTGCGCCCCTCGTGACCATTCATTTAGATAGTAAATAAAAAGTTTTTCCACTGAATAAAACTATTGAAAAATCATCCTTGCAAAGAATCGGGGAAATATGACTGGCTGGGGTTTTTTCAGTTCTTACCAAAGAATCAAGGATATTTTTCCAATTACAGGAAATAACAGAGAAAAAATTATATATATGACTGGACTTAATCTGATCAAGGATCACAGAAAACCCGCCAGACGAACGCCAGAGCCGAAAACCCTGGCATCTAGTTCAGAAAGTTCGTTTGCGACACGTTCGGTGTATAAACTGGCGCATCTATGTATACTGTATGGTTAGTTGTTCAGATCAAGACTAATAAAGTACTTATGCTGAGCATGATTGTTTTATTTAGAGTATGGTTATTCTACAACCATTTGCATATATATAGATAGGTATATATATTCGCCTTTTCTTAATGAGAAACTCGCAGGCTTAGCCTGGTCCAAACAAGGCCATAAGTTCTTCAGGATCCACACTGTCTAATTGCTTAAAATGCATTAGCTTGTTGTACACAAGGGTCAAGCGATCGGCATTGTGGGAGACAGAGACAGAAATTAATTTTTTAAGAGCCTGGAAATATTAAATTGTTGAGGCAAGAAAGTAAAATAAATTGTATGATCACGAAAACTCACCTCAAAAGTCAGACCGATAAGTGAGCTATTCGAGAACAAAGTGTTAAAAGCCATATATGTAGCACCGTAGACCTGGACTTCGTCAACATTTAAATGTCCCAGTAATTTTATCACTTTCGCTGTATGCTTCGTGGCGCCCTCTACAATGGTTTCTTCAGTAACCCCAAAAAGAGATGGACACTCTGGGTCGACCATATAGATGTTAGAATCATTCAAAAATGTAAAGCAGAGTGTAAATATGAAATAAAGGTCCTGACGATTTATGCCAGATGGATTTGCTTTAATTTGAAACCTTGATATGCTCATGGAATGTTCCTCATTAAGACTGAGGGTGTACGTCTTGCCTGTCTCCGAATTAAACTCACCAATACTGGCAATAGCTCTTTTTAAGTCAGTATTAAACAAAAATGGTATCAATTGGGGAATAACAAATCCATTTTGTACAACTGGATGGCGTACATTTGCTTTCAGCCGGTACAGCGTTTCCCCGTTTGAGAATTCGGCTGCTTCATTCGGAGTAATCTTGAATGGCATTTTCAGACGAAGCATAACCTGATGCCCAGGGCGATTGATGCCTAAGAAATGTGTTAAAACGTACATTATGCATGTACGGATGTGATCGAAAAGAATGAAAAGCTTACATGTTTCCTTCAAATTCATTAGGGACCCTTGGAAAACAGAGTTTATACCGTGGAACGCTTGAGATAATTTCTGCACAATCTCCTCCACATCCTCGAAATACAATTCCTTGCGTGCTGGTACTTTTTCTATTAATTGGTCAAAAGCTTCGTTGAATTTAAGCAACATATTGAAAATTTTGCTTTTTCTTTCTTCTTTGGGGATTTGCAAATTAGGAATGGGCTTTTGACTGATAGTTTTCATCAAGTCGAGCTGCCAGATCAGGTAACAATCGTAATTGTAAATTTATCATCATGAAAATGATCGATTTGAAATATGTTAATTGTATATCTCTAGAATGTTTAATATTCTGCTTGTTTATTTATTTATGGCATTAGAGATGAGAGACAAAAAGCAAAATTAGTGTTAGGCAAGCCAAATTGAAAGCCAATATCTAGCTCGCTCTCACTGCATGCTACATCATATTTCTCTCGCTCACACTGCCTGTTTCCCCCCATAACGTTTTTATATCTGGTCTAACTGCCTTAACTTTAAGTTTAGTGGAGTAACACCACAACAAAAGTCATGGAATAATCGTGATAGTATTTTAAATGATTTATTAAGAATTGTTGATTAGAAATATGCTATTTTTATACCTGTAAGATGTCTAATATTCTGCTCTTTTATTTATTTATCACAAAATATTATTAACCATTGAACCACGAACCGAACTACTTATTCTTGGGTGGAACTACCACATACCCGGTACTCAAAGAGTACAGGGGTATATTAAATTCGTGTATATGCATGTAACAGCCATGAGAAAGCGTTTCAGACCCCATAAAATATATATAGCATGGCCTGGCATCAAAGCTACTCCAACATTTATTCCCGCCTCATTCCGCTTCCACAAATAGGGAAAATTCTCTGGTATTTATCATTTTGAAGATGCAAGAAAAACAAAACGCAGAACCATAAGGAATTATCTTCTCAATTTGATTCGATTGTTTTCTAAGTTTTACCGAGAATTGTTTTACTGCATAGGAAAAGTGTTGGGATTGAGGTATGCAATAACTTAAAAACGAGCATATTAAAAATTATTCATTTTATTTAATTTTTTTACAATTTATCAATCAGTTTTAATTTAACATTTAATATAATTCAAGAATTTACTAAATTAAATAAATTTAGTTTGCTAAATAATTTAATTTAATAAACAAATATTTAAATTGCACAACATTCTTCATTCCTATTGGAGAGGAGATGAGTGGGGGAGCATTTCCAAAACATAAATTAGATTGCAAATTATTGGCCCACATTCTAGAATTGTATATTTCTATATAAAATATGTTCATTGTATATCAAAAGTGGTTCAGTTGCAAAATTAGAAAACCTTCCAAGCTGCTGCACAATCGATATTTAACCTAAATATTGATTACACGTTAACTTCATGCCTTTTTATTGGCATTGAACAATTCTATTCTTCACTTCATTATATTTTCCTTAAGTCAACAACGACATGGTGTTGGGGGCAGATACACACAGTTCTCTTGTATAATTCTACTACAGTCGATTCTTCAAAAATATGCATGTGATGTAGGCATTGCTTAAATTCTGTGAATCTATGATTGATATATTTTTTATTTTGTTTCTTTTGCAATGCTTGCATTGACATTTGTTTGTGTGTGTGTTTTTAATACCCAGCAGTTGACGCAGTTGTATGCGAGTACGAGTACGAGTATAGTACATATAAAAAGGCAGAAATCGAACAGAGTGCATGCATCTTGGGAGTTGGCCGGCCGGCCGTCGATTGTGTTCGATTGATTTGCGTGTGTGTGTGTACGGTACGTGTGTTTTATATTACAGGGTGTGTATTTAGGCATAACGCTTCGACGGTGGTACTAAGTGTTCCGGCAATACTGTGGGTAGCTCACAGCCTTCCAGCTTGACATTGATTAAGTGCAAAGCCAGCGCAAATTCCTCAGAGTCCAGGAAGCCATCCCCATCGACATCGGACAGTTTCCAGATTTTACTAAGCACCGAGTTGGGCAGTTTCGATTTGATTAGCTCTTGCTTGGCAGCTGTAATTGAAGAAAGGACACAATTAGAAAACATCCGAAAGGATTGGCACTCGAGTCTACTTACTTGCACCGGATATTTTTCCATCGACCGGATTAAGACCGTCGAAGATGGTGTCTGTGCGTGATTTATCCTTGTTGCAAATCCATTCGTGTTCTCCGTAGCCAGCATCTATGCCCTCGCCCTTCATGTAGCCGAATGGTGAGACGTGGTCGTCGATGACACCCTCGAAGGCACCACCTGCAATACAAAGAAAAGTTTATTTCAGTTCGGTCTTGTTCTATCCAAGTCTGGGGAGGAGGGACTGGCTACATAAATTTGCACTAATTAAGCAAGTAGTCTAAGCTGATCGGTGCGTCGCCGTGCACACACTCGTACATTCAATTTGAAGCAATTAAAACCTTCAGATCGTTTTGGCTTCAATTGAGGTCCGACTGACCGACTTAAGAACGTACTTTGCCTACCTACATTAACAGCAAACAATTGCCCCTGAATGCTGCATTCAGAGGACCAATTGAGATTGCATGCAGTGCATGCGGCCAAGTGGCATTTCATTGCATTATTTGAAGTTGCCACTTTTGATCTTTTGCTCAATTTATTTGCGGCGTCTTGTTGTCAGACACTGGAATTAAGAAGGCTGCTGGCCCCAAGATCTACAACTAGGTGTGTGCTTACATCCATGTCTGTCCCTACCTCTGCCTCTGTCTCTGGATTTGCCTCTGGCTCTTCTTTTGCCTTCTGCTCTGAACCTGCCTCAGGGTCTGCATTTGGCTCCTTCTCTGGTTCTGTCTCTGGCTCTGTCTCTGGCTCTGATTGTGGCTCGGCTGCTGGCTCGATCTCTTTATCGTTCTCGACATGGCCCACCCTACTAGTACAACTGCTGAATAACCGGTGCTGCTGCTGGCGCAGGTTCTGCAGCCAGCGATCAAAGCGATCCGCAAACAGTGCTCTCTGGGAGCTGGGGCTCAGGATATTATCGGGCTCGTCAGCCAGATCGAAATCCTCGTCTGAGTCCACTTTTTGGTATGCAAGAAAGAGAGAAAGAACGTTGACAGAGCAGGGAACGAACATTTTCAAAGGGTTCAATGGAAGATCTCCGCGATGATCTCCCCAGTGCGACAGTGGGTGACAAAGCAGGGCGTATACAGTCGGCTAGGGACATGGAAAAACCAACTCAAAACCACAAAAAATTAGTGTGCCAATGGCGAAAACGAAAAAGAACAAACGAACGAAAGCAAGCGAACAACTTATTTCTGCAAGATCGTGTCATGAGAGAGTGTGTGTGTGTGTGTGTGTGTGTATAAACTATTTAGCGACATATTGCTAAACATGTGATGCCCCCCCGCCCTCATAGGCAGAGGTGTAAGCAGGTGTTGGGGCGAATGACTCAAATTAAAGACGAACCCCTATCGACATAGGAACTTGATCAGTTTTGCTAAATAAGTGAATGATTACTATTCTATGGGTGGACAGAAACTATCAGCAAACACTGACGTTTGCTTCTTTATCGCTCTTTCTTGTTTGCTGTGTAATTGAAATACTTGTGCCCAAAAACAAAGCAACGGAAATGCACAGAAAATCGAACAATACATTAAATGAGAGAGAGCCACAGATACACACACACACATACAAAAGTACGAGTCTCTGTACGAAGACATTTATTTAGAAATAAATTAGAGTTCATGCGTTCTTGACTTTGATGTCGTGCTGTTTGATCGTGATTCGTTTTATCAAGGCATTCTTGGCTCCCTTTGGCAACGCGATGCCTTCGTCTCTGGGTGTAATAATACACAAGGAGTTCATTCACACTCTGCGAGTGAATGTTTATGTGAATCTGCATGTGAATGTGCGAGTGCTTGCGTGTGTGTGTGTGGGGGAACAACATTAGTAATTTCGATGACAGAGAGGGCAGAAGGCAATCGATGAGAGAGAATGACACATTCACAGTTCACATTCAGCCTGAAATCAGAAATAATGATCCCATGACATCAGTTGATCATTTTTGGACTTTCTTTGGCATTCGCATAGATTCCATCACAAGGTCATCAGAAATGCGCTAATAGTTGAATTAAATCGCCACTCACCCACTCAAGTGGCCCCCAGACCCAGGCAAACAGAAAAGATCAGCCCCAACGGATCCGCGCCTACACACTTGCAGATCTCAGTTTCGCCACAGACAATGGCCATATTATTGTGGAATAACTCTCGGGTAAATGCTTTCTTCCTGCACTTAGTTGTAGTTCGTTTGCTATGCAAGCGCCTCCGCCCGAGCTTCTTTCTCTCTGTCGCTCTGTGGATTAGACAGAGGATGATCCACTTAATGCCACACGCCCCAAGTCAGCTTTCGGAGAGTGGCCAATTGATACGCGGCCTCAGGTTGCCAACGCCATCAAAAGTACATAAATACATACATATGTACATAGGCAGATATGTACATCTGGCACTAACCGGTTCGGCTTTCCAGGGAGCTGGAACTGGGAGCGGGTCTGGGTGTGGGTCTCGATCTGGGGGTTTGTTTGAGCAGCTTGACGCACTGGGACTTAATGCAGCAGACAATCATTTCTATAAGACCCTATCATCTCCTAAAAGGCAGGCTGTATTCCGCATTATAATAAGTACTTTTCTATTTTAATTGCTTTGCCTTTTAAGCAATTAATTATTATCGAATCTCCTTCCTATTTAGTTGCATATAAAAGTAATCAACTTAGACAAAAGGAAACATTGAGGTAGCCTAATAATTTGTGGTTTTATTTTCGTATATATATGTACATGTTGCCGCTTTGCCAGTTCACTGTCCCATAAATATTACTTAATTTCATACGATTAGCCCCGTATTTGCTTAACAGATAAACGGAAATTAGAGCAGACATGGCTACAACAGTTTTTCAGTTTTCTAAGGTGGCTAGAACCCGGCAGCGCTGATAAGAGAAAAACGATGATGGCATGCTGACTGGGCCTTACATTGATTTTTATCTAACAGAAGACTGTTTATACTGTTGTGTCTATATGTATCTACCTTTGTAGGTATAACAGTGCCTGGCAACGCGATAAGGTTGGGAGAAACAAACCACTTTCCGACTGGCCTACTGGCCTCACTAACGCATTCATGGGGGGAACACGAACAGGTGCTCTCTAACCAGCTGTGGAAAGTGTAATTAGGCCTTGAACTCTACGCCTGAACTGTTTGTAACTGTTGGCTGTTGGCTGCTGCCCCACACCCTACACACACACCAAAGTTCACAGGTCGAAAGTAAACCGGTCGCTAGCTCGCTTGCTTGCTTCAAATGGAATTACCTTTCAATAAAATATTAGATTGCTCATGTGTATAATAGAATTATAGCCGCCTCTTTAGTACGCAGGCCAAGGCGTCTGGTTTCTGATTAAAACATTGCTCCTCTTCATCTCTTTCTATCTTTCTCTCTTTCACCCGTTTAGTTTGTGCTTTTGCTGGGCGTTTTAGTTCGAGTTTAAGTTCGAATGGGGAATGGGAATGCGTGGTCATAGGCGTCATGGTTGCCTGGATGCGTCTGGCTGCTGTTGCTGCTGCCATCAGATCTGATACAAACACTGGGGCGCTCTCTCAAGTGTAAAATATTTATCATGCTCGAACTGTACGCCTAGTTTTCGGATGAGTCATGCACCGCCCGCCAGTCGGACTCCAATTAGAACCAACAACAGCCTTGCGCTACCACCGAGAGCTCTCGCTCTATCCATCGATATTTTCCAATGCTTACATCATGTGGCAGCCAGTAGGTTGCTCTGTTATCAATAAAAGGAACAAGGGGAAAGGAAATGACGAAAGCGGCGGCCTGTTTTGATAATTATTGGGCGTATGCCACGCCCCATATGCACGCAGTACTCCTCGCCTAGTTTCAAGTCATCAAATAAATGCTTATCGCTTTGCACTATTTCAGCAAGATATGATGGGGAATACTACTACGTGTCTCTGTGCACTTTTTGCTTCCCCCCAACTCGGTGGCACTGGGGGGATAGAGGGTTTCGTTCTATTTAACTTTGCACAGAGAAAAAAAAAAGTGCGTGAGTGTCACCTAAACGCGAAAACAGTGTCTATGCTGCTTATCAGTTTCTGGGGAAGGCGCTTATCGCTTTGTTTATATAGTCGACACGGACACATTTATTCGTATATGAATATAAAAAAAACGTATATATGTATATATAGACGTATGCGAGACATTGCATAACCGCACAAAACAGAAATAGGAAGCTGCGATGTGGATGTGGGCCAGGGAAAACTCTCGGAAGATGAACATACTCGTACATATGAAAGTGAGTGATCAAATGCCCATTTTTGGGAGGCTTTCCTCGACTGATGTTGATGTTTCCATCAGATACAGCTTTAACTCTCAGTGTCTCTTTCTCTCTTTTCTATCTCTAAAGTATCTCTGTATCTGTCTCTCTGCCAACAAAACTTGTTTTCCATTGCAATTCGGCATACTATTTGCTAACTGGGTTAACTTGGGGTATTTCTTTCTGTCTCTACAACATTCGCGCACGCGCAATCTCTTTCCTTATGGGAAAGGAAAAACACCAGTGAAATTCTTGTGGAAATCTCACGACATTTACATATTTTCTAAGAAACATGCGAGTATATCCCATACATCGCAGGAAAAGGAAAGGGGGCAACCCCCAGAGAGAGTGCGATAATTACAGCGTGACGAATGTGATAAAGTGGAGGCTAAATGAGGGCTGTGCTGTACTTTGCTCGAACTGCAAATTATCGGGAATCGGGAATCCGGGAATGGATGACTGGGGCACTTACCCTTAACGATCGGTTCGTTGACGAGCGTCATCTCCTCCTGGGGTATCATTTCCATTAGTCGCGCTATGTCCTTGGCCAGCATGTTGTCGACAATGTCCAGGAGATGGGGCTTCAGTGAATGGAACTTGGTAAAGTCCTGATGCTGAAGGACATCCTGCATTTTCTTAATGTCTGGGAAATCGCCGGGCGATATCGAATGTTCGCGCTGAATGCGATCGTAGACCTGGCCCAGGTTCTTGATCAGATCCTTCTTCTTGCTGTCCTTGCCGAACACCGAGGGCATGTCCTTCCGCAGTTCGGCAATGATGAAGGCGTGCACCTTGGCCAGGCGCGCCCTCTTGATCAGATCGTTCAGCTTGCGCAGGGCAGCGTTGCGGGGCAGGGATTGCAGGTCGCGGAAGAGATCCTGTTCCTCATCCTCGAACAGCCGTCGGTTGGAATCAAACCGCAGCGGCTGGTCCCAGAACGAGCCAATGTAGACGCGGGCCACCTCCGGCGTCTGCAGCACTTTCCCCAGGGACCACATGAGCGCTCCATAGACCCGCATCAGCTGCTGGTGATCGATCATGTCCGCCTTGTTGAGGATGATGCGAATCTTGTCGTCGTGACCCTTAAGGGCCTCGATCGAGCGCCGGAACTCGTCGGAGATGTCCAGTTTGTGGGCATCGAACAGCAGGATGATCCGATCGACGCGCTCCGCGAACCACTCCAGCACCCCCGTGAAGTCGTAGCCTCGGTCGATGCGCTGCTTCTCGCCGGACAAGATGCCGGGCGTGTCCACAATGGAGATGGCATTCAGCACCGGCGAGGCAACGCTGGAGCACTGGAAACGATTGAGGAACGCATTGCCGTACTTGGAGAGTGGACGGAACTGTTTCTTGGGATCCACCACCAGGGCATTGCCGGGTATAACGCCCTCCTTGTCGTCGTACATCACGGCAATGAAGCGATCTGTGGTGGGCTCTGGACCAATCCGAATACCGGGAAAGTCTCGCTCCAACAGGTATCGAATGAAGGTCGTCTTGCCCGTGGAGTACTGCCCCACCAGCAGTATCATTGGCTTCGCATCGAAGTCCGGATCCTCCAGCTTGGGCGAGTGGAAGTCATGGAACTGGTAGTGCTCCTCCAGGGGCAGCAGCTTGCTCCGATAGATCTTTTTCAGCTCACCAATCACATTTTCCACCACCTCCTGGTTTTTCTGCTCGCGCTTCAGAAAACTGAACATTTTGTTGCACAGAAATAACAATTAGTAACTAATAATATAATGCGGGGTCGCGCGCACAGATAGGATCCAGGGGTTGGCCACGACACGACGAGAGTACGTGTAATATTTACGCGAATATTTTTTATATATTTGTATGTACACTATTTTTATGTGCGCTGGACGAGGGGCTGGCTGGCCTGGCTGCTGGCGGCTATGATTCACGGGCGCGTACGTATTATTTTTGGACTCAAAATGTGTAAATTAGTGATGCAACAATTGGCAATTTCTGGCCACGTTCGATACTATCGATGTTTTTCTAGTGGCGGACCACAAATTACTGATGCGAAATCTATCGCTATTATCGTATGTATGGATAGGAATAACTGGCTATTATGGCTATATATGTTTTTCCACTATCAGCCATGTTGCGAAGCTATATGTGATTGTCCCACCAGCCAACGTAACCACGATATTTAAAGTAATTCTAGATATACAGAAATCCCCGCCTTAAAAAGAAGCTATCGCAGTCTATCTTTGAAAACATCGATAAGCATTGAAGTACATCACTAACA
This sequence comes from Drosophila lowei, assembly GCA_008121275.1. Lineage (NCBI taxonomy): Eukaryota > Metazoa > Arthropoda > Insecta > Diptera > Drosophilidae > Drosophila > Drosophila lowei. Next base: position 37,810,515 of record CM017777.1, read on the forward strand.
TACACTTCATACAACCAATATATCGCAAACGAATTTGCTGCAGACGGTCCCAGGGTCTTCGCTTGAGCGCTTGAAACTATTTTTTTGGGTGGAGACACGTTCAAGACGTATTCTGCTAGGTATTAGGATTTCTGTCCGCTAAAACTAAAAATTCGTGTTCCGCTTTTGATTCTGCACACGTATTCCCACATTCTGCGGGTATAGGTTTTGGGATTGCTGGCATTTGTGGACTATTTTATTTTCGCTTACTGTGAATTGAATTTTGAAATTAGATCGAAAATCCTTTTTGAGAATTTCAGCAGTTATTTTGTAATTAAATTAATACAAATTAAAAATTAATTAAATGTGAATGCAGAGAATATAACTAAGAACCTGGGACCGTCCGCAGCAAATTCGTTTGTATAGTTAGTGTTAGTGGGTATATCTTTTCCGCATGTTCTAATTATGTTAGGTAGGGACAATTAAGGAAGAGAGCGCGTATTTAAAATTCTTGTGCTCACCCATCTCCTGATTCAAGGCGTGACATCGGAAGAGCCGCCCTTTAAGATCTTTTAATATTATACAAATAATGACTAATATCCAAAACGACTTGATCTTTAAAATATGCGGAATCCCAAAAACTCAGAGAATTTCAATGATACAAAATATAGTTATTTATAAAGTGGCAAGTATGACAATTTGAAAGTAAGCCTACGCAGATTTAAAGTAATTTATGGTTTAAAAACCTCAACATCGTCTTTGCTTTGCAGAGGTATTGCCGCGTCAAGACCGAAATTCATCTTCATAACGTCACAGAACACGGAGAAGAATATGAAGGCATCTACAAAATAGTTGAGGGTGAAGCCAATAGATCGATCCCTCGAATTGTGAATACTGATAAGGGATTGAATGACTAGCAAAATTCCAGCCGCCACCTGCGTGTAAAGGTAAAGAAGTTTGATATATACATATCTGTCAATACATTTATTTATTTACTTATAAATCTTAAAGAGTACATGGTTAGAATATGTTACAAGTAAATCGTTGGATATTTCTTAGTTCTAAGGTGTCTTTGCATGCGGTTCGAGGAGTCTAAGGGGCTGTGACGAGTACTCAATGCCGAAACCCGAAATAATTACATTCAGAACGGATATCACAAAAATCACCACCAATATGATATCGTTCAAGATGACCGCCGCCGTCTGATCTTTTTGCCGATTGATGTTGAGACCGCCGATGGCTACAAACAGAATTCCAACCAATAGCTGTCAAAAATGGATATTGAGATTGTTAAAAATAAAGCTTTTTTCTATCAATCTAAAGATGTTTATTGGCCCCTTTAATTCACGTTATTCAGAAGATCGCCTTGCGGCGGGGGCAGACGACTATCAAAGGCCGAGATAAAGAGATTTAGCATCGTTGTGAAAAACGCAAATGCAGTGCGAACATGATTAATAACATTGGCCGATTGGTGAAACTCTGGCTGGTCGAGTCGGCAGTCCCTCAACAAACTCAGCGACAAGCTTAGGACACCCGACAGTATCTAAGGACATGTGAAGAACGAGGCCGTTACTACCCCATGCCAAGGAGGAAAAGCGACAACTCACCTGCATCACGATCGACAAACTGATGAGAATCAGCATCAGCTTGTAAAACTGATGCTGTTCCCCGACCTGGAGGATGTACTTCAACTGGGAGGCATTGGCAGTCAGCAATGCTATATCCAGCATGCCCTGGGCGATCGTCTTCTTCGTCGCATACCGATTGGCATCCATGGCTTTCATCTAAAATTATGAAAAGTTTACTACAATTACAACCATAAGCGTATAAACTACTAAATGTGTAACATAAAGGATAGATAGATACATTGTCGAAGAACGATACCATTTTGTCAAGGCAAGTGCTGTATTCAGACTGACGACTGATTCTGGTAGATCGATTCAATAGTTATACGTTATCTTTGCAATTTCTGGCGAGTCTTGTGCTGTGCTGATAACAGAGAACATCAAACATCATCTACTCAAAATAATTAACCAAAAGGGGGACAACATTGGGAGCAAGGATGATTTTCTTCGAACTCAAAAGAAAAACGTTAGCTTAAAGTTAGTTCTGAATTACCTGCCAGGCATACTTTACGGATTTCTGCAAAGGAAAAAGGCATACTACAAATTACACACAAATGATTGTTTTATATATGATGTACCAAGGATAAGATCTATCATTGGTGTTTAAATTAGAAAATCAATATGGGAAAACAAACAGCAGACGGAAGTTGGAAAACTTTTTCGCACAGTTTGTCAGTATGTTCAGAATTTAAGGTGCATGAGGCAAACGAGTCGCGTACATTATACATCATATTTAATTGCAACACGAATGGCAACAGTCGGAACAAAGACAAAAACAACAGCAACAGCAGAATAGAATGACAATTACTATGGCAGGGAATTCCAATGGAGATGGGGCTCATTCCAAGCCTCAAACAGACACAAATTTATAAATTATTAATGAACAGGAACATGTGGAAGATCAAGGCCAAGTGTGTGAGAGATTTATGCGTAATAGCAACGGAATATTTGTAGACTTACCTCAGTTTCGTTGACCCGCTCATCCCCAGCCACAACCTGAGCCATTCTGATTTTTTATTTGGTTTCGCTTTCAAATTGCCTTTTGTTGTTCTTCGGTCACACAACGTTGCACTTTTGTCGGGTGTACACTTGATTTAACAAAGCTCAAAATTCATTTCAATTCAAGCTGTTTGGGGTTTCATTTCATTGTCTTCTCTAATTGTGGAAACCTGAAGCGTCGTTGTCGTGGAGACGGCTGGCGACACAACCAAACGATTAAACAACTGAAAGCCAACTGAAATGATTCCCAGCTAAGAGAGTGCCCGCCGCGAAGCCACTGGAGCACGCGAGCTCTCTTTGCTCGCGGTAGCGAGAGAGCGTTTCTGCCTCGATTTGGCTTGGCGCGCGGGGACATGACAAATTGCAGGAGCTCAGTGCCGTAAAATGGGATTTATTGATTTATTTTTAGTGAGCCGTTATCCAACGATCTTTCGAAACAATCAAGGGAGGGCCAATCGGTAATCGGTAATGGATAGCTGGAGGATTTTTATAAATTTTAGTACTTTATTTTCTAGGCTGAGAAGCAGTTTCAATAAATAGCATTTTAAATACTTTGCGCCCTTTTATGCGTAAGACATACACACACAATTTGCTTCGAATCTCTGGGGGTACGGGTTACGGGTACTTGATGTTAGCTGACGCATGGGTTTTGATATCGATTTTAATAAGCCTTTCACACACAGCGTTTAAGTCAATAAACACACTAAAAAGTCTTTCTATGCACGGCCCGGTGGCCCTCTTCCTCGTATTCCCGCTTCGATATCCACATTTTCTTGAAGGTATCAAGCGATGCCAGAATCGAGCCGCCCATCCATGTGGAGTAGAGTCGCTCTTGCGGGGCGGCAATCTAATGAACGAAAGGTATGTCAACACCAGTCATTTTGCATGTCAATTGAATATAGTTACCCTGATCTTCAGATCCTTGGCTGAATGCTTTCTCAGTTCAGACAGCAGCCGATCGCCGAATCCCTTGAATAGAGTTGAACCACCCGAGAGCACAATGTTCTGGTAGAGCATTTTCCTGAGATCCATATCCGACTTTTCAATGGAGTACATTAGAACGTCGTGTATGCCCTCGCACTCTTCGCCCAGCAGGTCCGGACGGAAGAGCACCTCTGGGGCCCGGAAGCGTGCGGGTCCGATCTCAAAGGTCTTGCCATCGGGCAGTTTGTAGGCAAACTTTTCCGTCTCCACAGTTTCTTCCTTCTGCGGGTTGGTGGCCAAGTAGCAGACCTTCTCCTTGATCGAACGCACAATCTCAAACTCGGCGGTTGACCGAAAGTTGAAGCCCTCCCGGCGTATGAGTGTCTTCAGGTACCGCGTCACATCCCGACCGGCAATGTCCACACGCATAATACTGTGTGGCATGGCGAATCCCTCATAGATGGGAACCGCATGCGTCACACCGTCACCGGAGTCCAGCACGACGCCAGTTACTCTTCCAGTGGCATACAGACTGAGGACAGCCTGCATTGACACAAACAGCGCAGGAGCATTGATGCTTTCAAAGAAGAATTCGGCAGTCTTTTCACGGTTGCGGCGTGGATTTAGTGGAGCCTCTGTGAGCAGTACTGGATGATCTTCCGTGAAGGTGGCTAGTTGTTCCTAAAAGAATGGATGTGAAGCTTAGCTTGGTATGCCAAAGCGACCGACTTGAGTGGATCTTACTTTGCTATAAATGTAACTCCATATTCGCTCCATATCGTTCCAGTCCGTCACAATACCGTGCTCCATGGGATACCGTATGCTGAGCAGACCGCGATGCTCCTCCGCCTTGGGACCAACAAATATGTCTCCCTCCAGGGCACCAGCCATTACCCGAATATGCTTGGGTCTGCCAATGCTACGGGAAGACACAAATCAATAAGTTTTTCTCTTTTGTATCGTTCGGACTGCACTTTTGTTTTGTACTCACTAATTGGGGAACCTGCATTTTGGAATGTGCTCACCAGCAAAGCCGGCTTTGATAACACCGGAGCCCTGGAAACAGATATATGTTTATTAAATTGAGTCAGTTCTAAAGTCAACGTTCACAATCAACTATAAATTTCAAGTTCTTTATTAATTTTTTTATTGTTTCTTGGAAGTTGCCATGTTTTCCGGAGTTCCATTAGTAGACATGTGGAATGTGTCGAAAAGTTGCCAGAAAGCACGCGACGAGTCAGTGCGTGCATTCGCTGCCATGAATCAAAAACTGTCGATTATAAACTACCAGGATCTGTATGGGGTGGACTCATTCTACTTGGAGTGCCAGAAATACAGGGACTATTACCGGGACCCCTATAACAAATTGATACGTCCAAAGATCTTCACATCCAAGGGAAGACGCGGTGTCAAAACTGATTTAACGACCATGCCGATCACATGGGTACAGGATGATAGTAGGCCGCAGATGTTTCCCATTGAATATGGCACGGAAATGAGTTTGGGCAAGGGCTCCCAAATGGTGGGGCGCAACAACAGATTCACTGCCACGTCCTTCGAACGATAAAGCAGCCGACACATACACACAAATTTGTAAGAACACATGCATGCAGACAATCAGTGGAGTCAAAGGATAATGACGAAGGTGAAATCAAAATTGTAGTTGTTCAAATAAAACAAAATCCAATGTTGTCCAAATATGTTTCTCGCATTAGTCATGGTTTCCACCTGAATACGGCTTGAAAAAGCTTACTGACAAAGGGACGGGCAGTAGGTGATGTCACTGTTGGTTTGTAAACCGCAGGAAATTGCAAGTACGGCGGCCCTAGGTTCTACGATTTATGTGCTACTGTCAACTTACGTTATCTATGACGACGGGCTGGTTTACTACGACATCATAAGGCTCCATTTTGTGCGTTTATAAAAATTTGCAAAATTTTCTAATAAATAGAGTTAGTTGCAGATATTTGTGGTCGAACGATAGGTTGGTTATCGTTATCGAACAGCCCTGTCAAGCAGGGTAGAAAATATTTTAAAGAATATTTGTCACTGTTACGCACTGTTATCTCTAGTAGATATTTTCATCGAGATAACTAAAATTGAGAATTAATCAAAGCATAAATGGCTAAGCACAAGAAATGTATTCTATTACTTTATGCAGCATATAAAAACTGCTACAGGTAGTATTTTTACTTTTGTGTGACACCTATTTATTTTTGTCCCCTCCCAGTGACCCATTCACTGGAGCGATATTTTGCACCCATCTCTAGTATTATTGTTGTTTCATATTATTAATGCAATGTCTGCGTCAAATTTAGATAAAAAACCGGATGTAAAGCCGCCTCCTGGGCTGAAGGCCATCATAGATCACCTCTTCCAGGTGTATCCCGACCAGCCTAATCCCCTGCAGGTGACCACGCTGCTGAAGTACTGGTTGGGAGGTCAAGATCCGCTGGACTACATCAGTATGTACAACAACAAAGGAGATGCAGAGAAGAATGTCCCTCCGCATTGGCACTACATCAGCTTCGGTCTGAGCGACCTGCACGGCGACGAGCGTGTCCATCTGCAGGAGGAGCAGTCGCATCGGTCGGGGATGGGATTTGAGCTGACGTTCCGGCTGGCAAAGACGGAGGCTGAGCTGCAACAGGAACAGGAGTGTCCGGAGAAGCCCCTTCGGCCACCAACATGGCCAGCCAATCTGCTCCAGGCCATTGGCCGGTACTGTTTCCAAACTGGCAACGGCTTGTGTTTTGGCGACAACATTCCCTGGCGCAAGAGTCTGGATGGCAGCGAAAACTCCATGCTGCAGAGTCTGCTGGTCGCACAGGATCCTCAGCTGGGCTGCATCGAAACACCGTTTGGCACCGTTGACTTTTGTCAGATTGTTGGCGTCTTTGAGCACGAGCTGGAGCAAGCTTCGCGCTGGAACGGGCGCGGGGTTTTGAATTTCCTGCGCGAGGATATCCAGACAGGTGGCGAGTGGCTGGTTACAAACATGGAACGAACGATGAGTGTGTTTGAGCTGTTCCCCGAGACGTTGATCAATCTGCAAGACGACCTCGAGAAGCAGGGCTCCGACTTGGCAGGAATTAATGCAGATTTCACTTTTAAGGAAACGAAGCCGACCATAGTCAAGCAGGAGGTCGATTTCCAGTCCCTCAGCGAACGGTGTGCCACCGAGGAGAACAACCGCCCGATGACGGAGTCGCAAATGAAGCGGGAGGAACCAAGCTTTCCCCAGTCGATGTCCCTCAGCAGCAATTCCCTGCACAAGTCCTGTCCCCTTGACTATCAGCCCCAGGCACCGGACTGCATTTCTCTGGATGGCATCGAAATAACCTTGGCCCCAACTGTGGCCAAGTACTTGCTGCTGGCCATCAAGGACCGCATACGGCACGGCCGGCACTTCACCTTCAAGGCGCAGCATCTGGCCCTGACTCTGGTAGCGGAGACGGTAACAGGAGCCGCTGTCAACGTCCATGAGCCATACGGCGTCTTGGGCTATTGGATTCAGGTGCTTATACCAAATGATCTCGTGCCGCGCATGATGGATGACTTCCGCAATGCAAATCTGGATGAGAACACCGAGCTGACACAACGCCTGCAGTTCGACTGGCCCGACAAGAACCTGAGGCTGATTCTGGACCAACCGGAGTCCATTCTTCCCATAGCCACAGGAGTCTCAGCCTCAGCTTCAGTCACAGCCATGTCCCTTGATGCAGTTCCACAGAGCATGTGAAACCGGCGAGCTATTAGGAGTTAGTATTATTATCATAAATTAATTGAAACAAATCTTCTTCCACTAACACGTAAGTTTTATATTGTACATTTGTGTCTAATACATGCGGCCTTTGCTCCCAGCCGGAGTCCAGTCAAAATATATTCATATACTCGTACCCGAAGCGACTGTTGTACGTGCTTTTGATGCAGCTACAGCGCCGGCGCTGGCGCCAGCGCCAGGAGGGAACATAACAATTCGCCGGATGAGTCAGTTGGGGTCAACTTGTTGAGCGCCTGTGAAGAGGCATCGGACGCCGGGTTTTCTTTTGACGGCAACGGATATGCCCACTTTAGAGTTGCCGAAGTCAACGTCACCTCCCAATTGACGGCACTGCGCAGTGGCCTCAGTGGTCCACCCGAGATGCTTCAGTTTCTAATTCTGGGAATTGATCAATTAGAGGCCTTTTTCGATTCCGTTGCGTCCAAATTGAATAGACACCGGTGGTCCGTCGATCATGTGATTTGTCTGCCACTGGGATGGCTTCTTCTGGCTTCTGGGCCAGCCCAAAATTATACACCCGACATTCTATCTATCTATCACTCAAAACCAGACCAGAGCTGATGGGAGCTGGGAACTGGTGGAGCTTTTAGCGCCCGTTTGTTTTTGTGCCCATCTTCGTCGGTTGCCTAGGTGAAATTTGTTTACCCCAGAGAACGCGCCGAAGTGTCGTGAACATTTTTGCAACCAGCTCGTGGAAAATAATTCAATTTTTCTTCATTCCGCTGCCGACAACGCAAGCGGTCGGTTGTGTGGTTCGCTCGCTGATTGGTCTCTCTGTCTCTGTCTCTGTCCCGACACACGACACCACTTCGGCCAGTGGCAGGCGGTTTGAGTGCGCGCTTTCCTTAGTGTCTCCGCCGGAATCTTGAAGTGGATCTTACGTTTGGAGCAAATCCGGGCTAACATGTACGTAGAGATGCCTCCGCAGGGTTTGTCTGTCCTGGCGCTCTCCTGCTCTGGCAGTTGCATAATGGCAAAAGTGACGTGACCTTCGTTTTCGGTTGTGACGCCCCCTTGGGTGGCCTGCCGGCCCGCCGGTGCGTCGTATATTCAAGCAGACACGTGCACGATAGTACGAATTTCTTTGATAGTCGAGCACCAATGTGGTTTTATTATTCTGCCGAGCAGTTTGCATTACATTGAATTTTCGCTTTTCGGCAGTTTTTTTCGGCTGCCTGCCCCACTGTGATGGGGGGAAAGAAATGTTCGAGTATACGGCGAACCGTAAACTTGCACTGTCCCCGGCGTGCACTATGCAAGGGCATGCATATGCATATCTTTAGAATGCGGCAAATTGAGTAATTCTGTTATCGCATGTAATGCAATCTAAATTTCGTTCAACCCAAAGAATGTGATATAGTGCTGCTGTCCAGATATTAGGCGTTGCAAAATTAAAATTATATATACACTCGTCATCGAGAAGAACCCACGTAAAACGTAAAATTATCATTTATATATAAGACTACATATTTCAAAGATTCTACTATCTTGATTCAGGCTTGATTGTTGTTTATTTAAATAATATTTAGGTATTAGGTAAAAAAGGATATATCCTTGGTAGCTCCATTTTCCTCACGAAAGGTGAACTCCTGTGCGACTGCAGGTTCCAAAATGATCCATAATTATACTTTTGATAGATTTCTATATCCTTTCGCTACCCATCTTTAGATCGTACATATAGATACTTTCTTTGTCTGCTCATTTAGTTGGATTCAGGAACTGTTGGCAATGCAAATTGTAATTCCCTGAGCGGTCGGGACTGGCAAACAAAGATAAACGTGTCCAAATATTTGGCTAGCCAGTTCCCTCAGTCTGTGATAATTTCATGTAAATGGGGGCGGCGCTGGGAGCAATAGCATTTCGGCAGTTGACTGTCAACAGCATAAATATTTTGGGTGCAATGCAATGACTGATTAAGATGCACATTTTACGTACTCCCAGCATACTTGACACGCGTACACTTAACCACCCACTTGAACGTATTTGCAGTCAGCTAACAGCCCACAGCCAACAGGAAGAGAAAGACACGCAGCCATGGCAGAGAACGAACCGCTGAACGAGACACAGAAGCAGGTGAATGGTCGCATCCTGCCCAGCAACGGACACATATCACCGGCATCCAGCAATGGCCAGGTGCATGCCAATGGCAAGAGCCTGGTCAAGACGCCGTCCCAGGCGAATGGGAACGGGACGGCCAACGGCACACACATCGAGGCGCCCTGTTGTCGAGACATACACGGCAAGGAGCCGCCGGATGGCGGTGCTCGGGCCTGGCTCGTCATGGTCAGTGCCTTCCTCTGCAACGGCATCATCTTCGGTTTCATCAACACCTATGGCGTGCTACACTCGCTGCTAAGCGACCGCCTCACGGCATTGGGTGACCCGGAGGCCTCCAGTAAAGCGGGTGAGTCCGAGTCTCATGGGGGTGTGGTGCGGATGGGTCTTGGGCTAGGCCCCAAGACAGACCTAGCAATTTGCGGACGTAATCCCTTCACTCCAAGACAGATGGCCCAGCGGCAAATTGATTCTGAATTTATGACAAATTTCTGGCGTTGATTGTAATTATGCAGAAGGAGAGCGCAAATGAGATTAGATGGGAACTGGACAGTTGTTTTTCAAACCATTATCTGCTATATTGTCAGCCTACATATATTGTACTAAATGTATATAATGTGAAATATATTTTGTATGGCTTTGATAGCACCCTGAGGGGTCTTCGGCTTTGATTTTTATTATTCAAGCAACCAAAAATGTATTCATATATTGCTCAGCCTTGGAAGTATTTGATTTGCTTTGAGAATAATATTTCTATAGGTATTTATTCAGAGCTGCTCAAGACATAGAATCTCTGATAGATTTGAAAATGAGATTGTGGTAATATAGGATTATATTTATAGGTAGATAATTAATGTGGGGTTGCCATTTTTACAATTAAATAAGAAATGGGAAATGTGCCACAAAACAAAGAAAAATGTTTGAAGTTTGGTTGGATTATCCTAAGAACATCGTTCTTGTGGCAGATATTTGCAGTAATCATCCGATCTTGGGAACTCCGCCTTATAAACATTCATAGAAAAGATGGATCGCTGCACACTGATCAAGACACGTGTAGAACGTGTGCACTCGTTGTATTTGGAGCCATCACATATCCCCAGCAAGCATGCTTTTCCGACCTGATACGAGTACCTATGATATTTATCATTTCCGAATCTAACGGACTTTTCGATGGCTGTGCAAACTTTACCCCCAAACGCACATCGTGGCGGCTGCTGTTGTTGCTATTGTTGCTGTTTTTGCTGGGTTCAATAAAACGTTGTAGTACGTAGTAGGAATGACGATATAGGAATCCAAAGTGCCGACATCAAGTGAATTAAATTGCTAAAAGTTGATTGGATCACAAAGCATTATTCAACACCCGGCGTCGGCCAGGGCGAGGGCGATGTCAAGTCTGTTGGAGTCGGCTAGAGTTGAGTTGCTCCAAGTAAAGGGAATAATTTTGCGTGTCAAACAGACACCCACAAAGGTATGGTTAAAACCAGCTGGGCCTGGGCATGGGCCTGGGCCTAAAGCGTCAGTGCGCATGTTTGGATTGGCGGAATGTCGAGCAGAGTTCAAATCGGTTATGAGTGTTTGTCAAGGTTTGCTGGCGGCCTGCATTACGCATACGCAGCGTGGAGCTCATTCATTGGGGGCACGAACGCCGGACCGCTTTGAAGAGGCGCAGCGCCTGGCAGATGCCCGAAAGCAGAAGGCAAAAGCCGCAAACAAAGACGGCAAACGGCATGCAGCCAAGAGTGGCAAGAGCGTGCACCCGCCACTGACCCAGTTACTTGGTCCGCTGGCGCTGCTGGCGCTGCCGCTGCCGTCGAAGCCCAGCAAGTGCTTGACTGCTTGACAGCGATCCTCCTCAGCCATGGGGCCTGAGCTCCCAGCAGATGCAGTAGCAGAAGCAGCGGCTGACTGGCTTTAGTTCCGCAATATGATTAAAACTTGACGTAATCCGAACCTGAGCCGTCCACGGCTCTGCGAGGAGGTGTTGTGCCATATTTTGCGACTTTTATCGCTTTTCAGTCTCGGTCCACTACCACTGCCAATCCCTCAGTTTCTATTCGTCAATTAATTGTCAGTCTATTGTCAATTATACACTTCTATGGGCACATTACAATCACTTAACTGTAGCTTATCTATGTGTATCAGAGACCATTCGCAAAGGTCAAGATCAATCATTCAATTATCCATACAAATCATTGGCCAGATCCGATGCAAGTCCGTTGCATATTGCGTCAGATAATGCATGAGAAATGGGTTGCTAGCTGTCGTCCCCATTGAATATGAGGCGTCCTAAAAATACACAGATTTATTTTGGCTAGTCCTCCCCTTTCCCATACTCAGACAATCGCTAGACGCCGGCCGCCAGAGATCGCATGTAATCTCTTCCGACTCGGTTTCTTTTTTAGATTTTTGGCTTCTGTTCAAGAAGGCATTCGCTGGGCTATTATCTAATAATTCTCTACGCAGCTCTCTCTCTCTCTCTCCCACTCTCACTGGCTGTCAGACACAATGCCATTGACTACCGGCGGGGAGCTGGGGGTGGCATGCAACGAACAGCGCCAACGCCATCGCCATCGCCTGTGGCATTGACATTGACTGTTGCCTTTGTCGAGATACGAGTAGCTTCCACTCGACTGGGCGGGTGGCAGATTGTTTCTACTCACAGTGAATACTTGGTTATACGCATAAGAGCTAGAGCAACGACATTTTGTATCCAGACTTCTGTGATATGTCACTGTTACAACTATAATTCAAAACATCGCCCCGCCCACTTCCGCCCCCACAAAGGACGAAAATCTGTGGTATCCACAATTTTAAAGATACGAAAAACCAAAAACGCAGAATAGTAGAGAATGACCATATCTTCTAGACTGCAGAATCTGAATCAGATCGTATTATTATTATAGCCAGAATGAAGAAAACAATTTCATTTTTTCTCGCCCTGTCTCTCTCTAACACACACGTATCATAGCCGGCTTTGCCTATTGCTAAATATGAGTTCCAAGATCTCAGAGACTATAAGAGCTAGAGCAACCAAATTTGGTATCCACACTCCTGTGATATCGGACCTTGACGAGTTGTTATTAAAATTTCGTCTCACCCCCTTCCGCCCCCGCAAAGGACGAAAATCTGGAGCATCCACAGATCTCAGAGACTATTAGACCTGACTGTCGAGCTCTCACTGCTACAAAACCTTTTTGTAATTTTTCACTGCAGAACTCACTGTTGATAGCTCACTGCTACAAAATTTCGCCCCACCCCCTTCCGCAGCCATAAACAACGAAAATCTGTGGCAACCACAATTTCGAAGATAGGAGAAAATTAAAAACGCACAATCATAGAGAATGACCATATCTACCAGATTGCCGAATCTTGCCGAATCCGAATCAGATCCGATTATTATTATAGCCAAAAGTAAAAAATCAATTTGCAGTGGCTACGCAGCGCCCGTCGACACGTTCTAACTGATTTTCTGTATCTCTCGCACGCACTCTTTGTCGTTAAATGAACCCATACTAACTATGTATCGGGTATAAATGTAGAGTTGCGGTCGCAGCAGCAACTCACAACGTTCCCCCCTCGTTTATACTGGGTTTACTAAAGAAACTCTGAAGCAGTTATAGAATCACATTTGTTAAAGAGAAGAATACACACAAACCATCGGATTGAAATATAACTTTCTATCGAGCGTGCACTGTAAGAATTATTATATTTATGTAGAAGTAAGCCGCATGCGTCAGCCTTGCGTTTCTGTTTTCTGTGGTATTGGTGTCATATCGAATGATCAATAAATATTTATAAATCCTCCAAAGTAGGTGAAATTCTATTATAGATTCTAATAATATTGTTCTCAAAGACACTGCAATTTATGCTATGCTTATAAGAATATTTCTATGAACTTCAGAACTATATAAATAATTTGTATTTTCATGTTTTAAACCTTTAACAATAGAACATAATGATTATTTTATATTCGAAATTCACCGGAACTAGAGATAAGCTTTTCGCTTACGTAGCACGCGTGTGGCAAATAGATTTTCAGTTGAGTCTAACATAAGTCTTATAGTCTTATAAATTGAACTGGCGATAAGAAATTTCCTTGAACTTCAACTTGAACTTCTGGTATTCCTTTGAATTATACTTACTATATGGTTAGTATATCATAGAATCAGTAGTACTACAAGTATGTTGGGAATCATAAACTATTTCGTGCTGTGAGCTTTATGCGGCTCCGTCCGGTTGGACTTTGGGACAATGGGCACTCGTTCGGCTGATGATGATGATGACAATTGCTCATCGGCGCAGTGGGGCTTCGGCCGGCTGTGACGGATTATCTCAACATTAGATCGGCTGTGGATGAGAAGCGAACAAAGAATTAACCTGATTCTGTCAATTGAATATCAATTTGAGCGGCCAAAGTAGAACAAACGAAAGTGTTTACTCGATGCCCACAATTAGATTGGATTTCCCACTTGTGCTCGCAGAGTTCAGCGGAAAATTATTGACGAGCGGACAAAAATTTAAATCTGATTTCCCATCCCATACGACCAGACGGCCCAAGAGGCCTACAGCCTCCGATTCCCACCAAGTGTGACGCGATCGAGTTACCCGCCATCCATTCATCCACCTGGAAGCTGAAAGCAAAAACGTGGAATCGTAGCTGACTGCCAGACATGTTACAACCCAGCTCGTTTCACAATTAACCGCAAGTGCGTGAGATTCGATTTGTCAGACGAAAGTGGTCTGTCTCAGCCAAACCGACAGTTGGTCAACAAAGCATTTGCATCCCACTTTAGCCAAAGCGACAGATCAGAATGATTATCTTACTTGAGAAAGCTAGGAAACACTTTGGGATTATCTGTGAATGAAATATACCCGATCCATCAGGGATATACATAGTTGTATCTTCTTATAGAATGTCCTGTCACACTTCGATTCTTTATTTCAGCTCTCGTTGGCTCCCTAGCCATTGGCACCACATTCCTCTTTTCCACAGTCGCCGGCTGTCTGACGGACAAGATCGGGCTCCGGCTGACCACCTTCGCTGGCGGAGTTCTCTCGGCCGGGGGCCTGTTGCTGTCCTCGTTCTTTACCGAGAACATCAGTGCCCTGTACTTCAGCTATGGGATCATGTTTGGTCTTGGCGCGGCCCTGGCCTACACACCCACTCTTGCCATACTGGGGCACTACTTCAAGCGGTACCTGGGCAAGGTGAGCGGGTTCGTGACTGCGGGCTCCAGCGTCTTCACTGTGATACTGCCGCCCTGCCTGGACAGTCTTCTGGGCGGCTACGGCCTGGAGGCCACCCTGAGGGTGAGTGGTTCGGACCAGAGTTTTCTCTCAGTGAACTTGAGCACTTTAAAAATTCCACATTCTACATTCCAGATTATGAGTCTCATGTCCGCCTTCATAATTGTGTGTTCCTTCGTGTACAAGCCGCTGCATCCGCCGCCGGATCCGCCCAAAAAGAAGCCAGGACGGTCGCGCATCAACCTCTTCCTGCGCTCCATTGTCAACGTGGAGATCTGGAAGCGCAAGCGTTTCGTTATCTGGGCTCTCTGCGTACCGCTGGCCCTGTTCGGATACTTTGTGCCCTACGTCCATATGATGCAGTTCGTGAAGACGACGTTTCCGGGCGAGGATGTCAACCTGCCGGTCATGTGCATTGGCATCACGTCCGGCATTGGACGCCTGATCTTCGGCATCATTGCCGACATGCCCGGTGTAAATCGCATGTATCTGCAGCAGCTGTCGCTGGTGTCCATTGGCGTCGTGACTCTGCTGCTGCCTTTAACCAACTCATATGTGGTCCTTGTCTCTTTCACCCTGGTTATGGGCCTCTTCGATGGCTGCTTCATCTCCCTGCTGGGTCCGATTGCCTATGAGATTTGTGGACCCTCTGGTGCCACACAGGCGATTGGCTTCCTCCTGGGACTGAGCTCTATTCCCCTTACCGTAGGGCCACCAGTGGCCGGTATGATCTTCGACGGCACGGGATCGTACACGGTACCATTTGTACTGGCTGGACTGCCACCGTTGGTGGGCTCCTCGCTGCTGTTCCTCATCAAGTGCGTGAAGGACGACAGTAACGCAGCCAGTCAGCTTCGAGCTGTGGCACTGCCCAACGGGGACATTGAGATTGCCAGCAATGGAAATCATCTATCGGCTGGTGAGAGCATATTATAATCGGAGGAGTATATACATATATATTTACCCCCGCAATCTATTCAACAGGCAACAAATCCAGCGCTCCTCTCATGGGTGCGGCGGCCACAAACGGCGTTAATGGAGTACCAGCGACGGCCCTCAGCAACGGACATGGACATGTGGACAACGGAACTGGTTTGTACTCTGCTTCACTTTGCCTTCCCAGCGACGACTTCGGTCAGCGCCGGCCTAGTATTACTGCTCGCTCTGCCTTGGGCTCAGCCCCAGCCCAGACCCCGGCTTTCGATCATCCCTGTAGCTCGATTTATACTAACCCGGGCTCTCCTCTGCCCAGCTGCTCGCACACGGTCCTTCTTGGCCCTGGGTCGAGCATGTCCAAGCCATTGACAGACGGGACCGATACCAAAAAGCGTCGCTATACCTATTCCGTCTATTAACCCGACCGTCCTCCCACACCAATTCATATGCATATACATAGTTATTGACTGGTAGATGTTCTCTCACTCGTATTTGTTTACTGTGCTTACACTATTCCATAGGGTAATAGAGTTATTTTGTATTCGAATAGCATGACTAAGACACGCTTCCATCCATTTGCCACATCCGCACACCCATCCAATCCCATCCCATCCCATAGCCACCTGTAGTTGAGTTATTTGCTTTCCAATGCTTTATAGATCTTAAGCCTCATCGACCCAGTTATTCTGTAAATAAAATGCTTTACGTAAATAACCAATTCTTTGAATCCGAACTGTAGAGAAGCCATCGCATGGAGCTTGCACTGCATTCACTGTATTCAGTAAAGATAAATTACATTCAACTGTATTGTCCTGTGAATCTTTCAGAGAAACTCACCGTTACCGACGGATCGGCGTCGTAGAGAGAGTCGCTGTTGTCGTCCACTAACTCAAAATTCCACAAAACTTTCGAAAAACTTTTGAAAAGTTCTGCCATTTTACAGCTGCAGTCGCCTCATCGGAGACAGTGCTCAGCCAGCGCAAAAATCGATGGTGTTCATTTTGTATACACCCTACACACAACACACATCATATCGGTGGAGAGACTTGTGCACTATATATGTATGTACATATATGTACAGATTCTCGTATCCTTCATACGTGCATACTATATTTAGGCTAAGGCAATTCGCAATCCAAATAAAACTAATCTACTAATTTTTAAATAAATGATACATAGAAAGACTTGTCTTCATTATCTAGGGGCTCCTCAATAAGCTAAAACTAAAACTAAAACTATGTATAGCCTAAAATCAGATGGAAATTGGAGATTGATCGCCAAGGCTTTTCCCCAATTATATGTCCGGCTCATTGACATGCACTAGGAGTCCCAAGAGCAGATCAGAAAAATGTAATTAAATCAATTAAAAAGATGTTTGCTGAGCGGGATATATACCTATAAAATATTCCGGTCCCCCAAAAGAAACAGCAAACAAAAGCGAAACACAAATTTTTAGTCGTTCGCGACATATTCGTTGTATACACATATCTACTGTATGGTTAGTGACAGAAGAAATGTCATCTACATGATTTCTACATCGAACCTAAAAGCAACTAGGTGGCAACACTGTTCTGTTCATAGATGGCGGCACAGTGCCGTGTAAAATTCATGTAAGACCCGTATAGATATATTCTTGATCTGCATCCACAATCCGGAACGAATTTTGCAAAATATAGTGAAGCAGAAGTGGACTCCAACAATTGTAAATCAATATAATCTCATCGAACTGTAGTGTTTACTCAAATATTTCTTAGCAAGTGTACATTTTTATTGTTCTTCTAGCCAGAATATCTCCGTTTTATATCCCCGTTTTCAGATGCATAAGTGCTATAATGATGATTATCTAGAGGTTTCGAAGTTAATATGTATGTTTTTATAGAGCCATTGAGTTTAGTCAATTATGGAAATGTTGCTTCCGTTTTATCCAGTCTGTTAAAGCCGCTCAATCCAACATGCGTCCTTTTTAACGGCAGATATTCGTTTACTATTGAAATATAAAATTACAACAAACGTACATACAAATTGTTTAATATCATACATAATTAGTTCCATTAAATATACATAGTTAAGGGTAGATCCGTTCCGTGCTGCTGTTGCTACTGTGCCATAGACAAGCACATACGTTATTTAAGTAGAGACAAAATCACAAGCAATTTTCTTGAAATTTAATACTACAATTAGGAAAATCATGTGAAATCATGTTTGCGTTTTCATATCTTCACTTATTTTTGTGTAAGTGTGCTTTTTCGTTTTTGGCAAATTAGATGCGAATGAAAGCGTTCATAATCAGTAATTTACAAATTAGGCTAATCGCTGAGCGGAGCTGTCGCTGTCGATGCCGGCTATGTGGGCTATGTGGGCGGTTGTTGCATGTGGGGCAGCATTAGTTGTGAGGGTGGTGCTGGGACTGGTGCTGCTGCTGGAGAAGCAAGAGGAGGTTGCTGGTACAGCAACTTGCCATCCGAGTACCGCATCAGAGTCATCAGCTTAAGCATCCGAAGGTCCTCCTTGTTCTTGTCCTTATCCTTTTCCGAGCCGATGCTGCTTGCCGTCTGCTGGGCGCTCGGCAAAAGGCGGTGTTGATGTGGGTGCTGCTGGTGGTGGTGGTGGTGGTGGGGTCGCAGGGGATCTGCTGACTGGTCGGGTCTTTAAAATACTCAAGTCATTAACATTCTCTAAAAAGCTTTTGTTCGCTGACAATTGTTTCGTGATCTGCACATCCTTTTTCAGCTCCTCCATGTCGCGCTTGAGCTTGGCGCGTCGATTTTGGAACCAAGTGATCACCTGTTGAAGAGATCCAGTCATCAGTTCCGATCATATTTAACTGCATTACATACTCACCTGGGCATTAGAGAGACCCAGTCCGCCCGCTATCTCATCGCGATCCGCTGGCGAAAGATATTTTTGGTACAGGAATCGCTTTTCCAGCTCAAAGATCTGTTGATTGGTGAAGGCGGTGCGGGACTTGCGTTTCTTCTTTGGATTGGAGCGTGTTGCAAAGATGTTCAGCGTTGAGGGATCTGCAATGGATCAACATTAACATCAGCATCAGAATGAGTTCAAAAAGGTGTGATGAGGACTGTGATGGCATCGTAAATTACGAGTATTCAGCTATCAGTCAACTTTTTATGTGCTTCACACAGCTGATCATAAAACTGTTGCTGGAGACTGCGGCTTTATGGGGCTTTTGGCTCTTCTCGCATTCGTTTAACCTTATCCACAGACCTAACCATCGTTGTGTTGCCTAGTTTTAATGATCGCCTTTTATAATCTCTACGCATTCGTTGGCACTTTCGATTCAATCAGTGAAAAGCCTGTACCGTGCTCGTGGTTGAAACAATTTCAAAACACAATTCGATGGAATTCATAATAGACAATAAACAATAACAAATCTGTGGTCATAAAAACCCGGGGGTTGGGATTCTCTAGCCAGATATATGTACATTTGTATAGTATACTTTGCCGACGCCTTTTATTGGCCCGGCCGAGTTGAATGATTTCCTCTGTGAGGGCGAGAGATGTTTTTGTAAGCGATTCGATTGGGGCTCTCGGTTTGGATTTTGATTGCCGGTATTTGTTTTTGGCATGTTTAAAGGTAATACGTCCGCTGATTGATGTTTTGGAAAGTATTCCGCGGCGGAAATCGCCTCAACTCGGTTGAACCCGAGACCCAATCCCATTAGAAATTGTTTATTTATCGCGCGGCAATTCAATTCTGCGCCTTTCGGTGGGGTTTTTATGAATGCTCAATATTTATACGCGGGGCGAATGATCTCTCAGCTTAAGTATCAACGGAAATGGTTGTTCATTCTCGTATAAAGATGGGGATGGGCATGAGGATGAGAATGAGGGAAGGAAGTCAGTCGGACGATGGCCATGGCAGCTGCTCCTTGTATAACCCATGCAGAGTCAAACAGGAGACAGCAGTAACTTTGTTGCTGTTAAACATGTCCGACAATTAACAATTAAGACGCCCAAATTTGGTCCTTGTGTCTGGCAAGGACACTCCGACCCCTGGGAGGGGTTGTTTCCTTCCCTCCTGGTTTGTGTGGCCCTGCGGTTGAAGTCGAAGTCCAACCCAGAGCCATTTTGACACTACCCTGATGTGTTTATTGTGAAGTTTAGATTATCTGCAGTTGTGTACACGCCCCTTTCCAGTAGTAGTACTTCAGGGTCTTAGGGTTGTACAGCTCTAGGGCCAGGAAGCAGGCCACGCATATTTCCTTCCCCTACGAATGGAGCCGGAATATGAATGGGTCCTCCAAAGGGTCAATTGAATGGGATGTGCGTGAGTTGTGTCATCATTTTTAGCTTATATGTTGAACCCCCTTTTGAAATTTCAAGTTAATAAAGCAATGAAGGATACGTATAGCATATTTGTAGGGTTCCTAAATGGAAATGTGCATTAAACGTTCAATGTTTAAATTGTTAATTATATTTTGAGGGTCTCTCTTGGATAAATGTATTTCCCAAGTGAAATAATAAACCTGGTTGCAACATTTTTTCTTAGTCTTACATTCCCCAAATGCTGATCGTTATCCGAACCCAACGGATCAATCGATTTCTTTAATTAAACCGTTTAAATGAGTCGGAAATCCAATCTATATTGACCACACATTGGCCAGGGCATACAGGCCCGCCTCTAATTAAAAGCCAAGGCATACCTTGTCGGTGCCCGATCCTAGTTTAGTGGGTGTGCTTTTGGCCATTTTCTCAGCTTTATTAATTATGAGAGTTCCACTCAGGGGCTGGACCAGGTCGGACATGGGGCTAATAGCTTAACCCACATGCAGTGGCAGTGGCAGCTGCCGTTGAGACACTAACAAGTCCGAGTGGCAGGCATCCAGATGGAATTGAATAGGGATACGTTTGCCGAAAGAATTACGACCCGAGCACCCACAAAACAAGCCAACAAACAATGTCATCAGCATAACTAATCACGATGACAGGCGGCAGGAGTTGACGGTGACACCAGCCAGCCAGCCAGTCCAACCACCGAGCGACAGCCAGCACAATGGTGTCCAGCGGAGCCATGGAGCTGCGGATGTCTGGCTGAGGTGAGCATATATTGTGCCGGCCTGGCAGCGTTGCTAATTGAGACACAAACAAAATGACGTATTGTCCTTACATAAGTAGGTTGGGCTGGGGCTGGGGCTGGGCTTGCTCTTGCCTCTAATATAAAGAACTTTGCACTCAAAGAAATATGATTTGCGGAGGGAATTCGATGAGGCTATCTAGGAATATCACTAAAGACATTCCACAGGAGTTTTGTACAGATTTTGTATAGAAGTTTTTAAGTAGTTGAGTTGAATCCTTATCGAATATTAAGGAACATTTCCGTCGAGCAATCCAGCATAAATTCTCTTTGCATTTAGAAATATTTAGCTTCTCCCAGCGTAACTAAGAGTATGATTAGTGAATCAGTTATTAGGCCAATTGTGAGCACATCCGGTGGTTTTTGTCAGTGTATTGGTGCGACACGATATGGCGTGCCTTATCGCCGGCTGATCTGAGGCCCAGACTGGTAGCAGTGCGCATGGCTAATGGTGTGGCTGGTAATTAGGCAAATTAGCTGGACTCCCCTGCTACTGGGAGGCCCATAAATTAGCAGCAATTAATTAAATGCCCTCTGCTTAATGCTGGAGCACACAGCCCGCTCGTCCTCCTGGTCAATCTCGGTGCCCATCATCGATCTCTATTGGAAATCGAGCTGCTTAGAAACCACAAAGTGCTTTGCTTGGCCCAGAGCAATTATGTTAATTAAGTCGAACGCGGAGAGCGAGAAAACGATTCAATTAAAGCCAACTCCAAATCAATCAGCCGGGATCAGCCAGCGGGCCAATGGAGCAGCGCAGTGGTTGTGGTAATGGCTAATGCCCAGGCCCTAAGCCCCTCGAGTGCAGGCATAAAAGGGAGAATAAGAGCCATAAGAACGTCATAATAAAAGCCAGCTGAGATCAAGATCTTGAGATACTGTGTCTGCTGCCACCGAGCCACCGCTGGTAGCCACCGAGATGCGTATCGCTCGGATAATGCTAATGCTAATGCCCAGAAAATATTTTAACACAAGGTGCCTGCTGTTCACACGCTCTTCAAATGCCGCACATCGCATTGGATCTCATCGGAGTCTTTGAAAGACGAGAGCGAGCCGTGGGTACGAGTAGGTAGCCACCAGATCCAGACCAGACGGACCAGTGCCAGTCCAGGCCAGGAGCATGACATGTGGAATGTGATTTGGGGTGCCTCGAACGGAAGACTCAATTAGAAGTTTGGACGGACTTTCGTGGGGATTTATGAGCACCAGGAATTTCACATTCACATATCCAAAGCTTCAACTGGAGTTGGGACTGGGACTGGGAACAGGGCTGGCTAAATACCTGCCAATAGCTTTATAAGTTTGCCGCCACCACAAAATTATGACAAACCGCTGCTGCCGACAAAGAACAACTCTCGACCTTCGAATGCAAAAGAGTCCCTGTCCCCAGAGGGGAAGATTTTTGGCCATAAGCGCTAATTACATGCCCCTTGAGTCCCTGCCCTGGGACCGGGAGTGGGTTCGGGGGAAGACCACAAATTGCGTTGTCCAGAAGCTCGAAAGCGTAATCAAAAACTAATTTTAATCCTGTTTGGGGCCACAGCCACGCTGATGAGGATCAGATTAAGGCGGCTCGGCGCACTCACTCCCTCGCCGAAAAGCCAGAACCGAAATGAAAACGAAAATGGAGAGACAGAGACAGAGAGAGAGAGAGAGAGACAGACCCTCGGTGATCCGATCCGATCGGATCAGATCTTTTTAGCGGTAGGTCCAAGTTAATTTATTCTAAATGGCTTTTTGAAATCCCCGCAACAACACGAGAAATTTACTTATGACGTTGGCAGAGACAGAGACAGAGGCCGATACAGATACAGATACAGAGATGCTTCCCAAAAAACGTAACCACAAAATTCCAGCATAGTCCGGCTCGAATCGAGATGATGATTCAGACCGGATCAAAGTCGATGGCGGGCCTGGACCTGGGCCCGGACCCTGCATATTTTTCTCACTTTGGCGTGTCTGCGTGTTGTTAGCAATGAAATTGATGAGTTCGAGCAGGTTATAAAACCCGATACCTTTTGGCTACCTTTGTTTGCTGCCTCTTTTATTATTATTATTGCTCGCTGCGCTGCCCTGTTTGCTGTTTGCTGTTGCTGGAGCTACGGAAAGCCGAAATACAATAACACAAATTAATACAAGAAGATGAGACAAATTTAGCCGCCGACAAAGTGATCTCTGCTCTGCTCTGCTCTGCCCGGCTGCCTTGAGAAAGAGATTCCCATCCCCATTGCCTGAGTGCGAAGGGGCGGGGGCGCAGCTCTCCATAACGAGAAAGTTATAAATTTTGGTATTTTCTTTTCGATATGGATTCTGGAGCTCAGTCGACTGGTGGGGTCTTCTCTTCGGCTCCGGCTCCGGCTTCAGCTCGGTGACTGTCATTGTTGGCTGCTTGTTTACACGCTCGTAATGCGTCCAATAACTTTTTGTATTTTGTTGTCATTTGTACCGCCCCGGAGTTGGGATGCTGCTGCCTGGCTGGGATCCCCCCAGGTAGCTGCTCTGCGACAGAGTGGAGTTATTTTAATCTCAAAATGGAAGTTACTTTGGGAGATGCTGAAGTGGAAATTTTGGGACTTAATGAAATAATAACCCGGGAGAAGATTATCTTAAAGTAGGCGACTAGGCATGCGAGTACTCGTGTTGCTTGTATGGGATTTGCTTCTCCTACAGACATCAATTGCTCAGGGCATAAAGAACTTTCTCTGGTGCTGATCTACTCCATATTTCTCCGTCCCTTATCGTGTCCCTTTCCCCATGCGGCGGCCTCAGGTGGAAACCTTAAACATTTAGCGAATTGCCTGTACAAAACGCCACTGCCACTGCCCAGCGTAAATGTTCCGTTCATGTTGGCCCGCAGCTATTTTGATTGCGGCATTACATCTTGTAAACATTTAACATGGCCAATAATTTCGGAGAGCCTGGGCAATTTGCGGAGCCGAAGAACATGTCAACGGCCCCGGGGCTGTAATCAGATATGTTGTCGTAGCCATCCCATTGCGGGCTAATTTCTTCATACAAGTATACGCATGCAGGAACTGGTCGATCGATGCCTGTGTCGGCGGCGACTTTCTTCTTCGATTTGGGAACAGCCCCCTGACATGCGTCCGGTGTGGACGCCAGAAGCCAGGCTCGGACGAGCATAAAGGGGGTAAATCAACAAACCGTTTGCGCACGATGCTCACTCACTTTAGATGGGCCCAAAAAAAGATTCAGATTCAGATGCCGATGTGGATGAAGTTCATTAGCGTTTCGGCTAGCGACTAACGACTAGCGACTTTCACATGTAATTACACGTGAACTCTTCGGCCGACCCTCGACGGTATATTTTGATTGATTTTAATGGATGGCAAATCAATTGCAACTCCGACGCAGCGCAACAAAGCGCCGAAAACGTGGTCATCCTTAATTCAATAATGAATACGTAAAGGCCCAAGCAGGGCCGAGTTCAGCCATGCTGTGGCCACACACCGATCCTCCCCCCCTCCCATCCTGCCCAGCAGAATCTCCCCAATCCTGGGCAACCGACACATGATTCACGATCGGCTGGTCCGTTGCGCATGCGCCGCTTTGCGCTACGCAAAAGCCGAGCTGAGAAAAAAAGAACGCAATGTCCGCGCGGCGGCATCGGGACAAAGCGTCGGCGCTCTTTGATCAACACATATAAAATACTATGGCCACGCCCTTTAAAAGGTAGATTAAACGAGATGGCGCTCGGGCAGTGGGCAAACGTATACTTAAACTTAACGTAACGTAAAGAGCAATGAAGTCAGTCAGTGTAAGAGTCCAACGAGCCCCAAGACGAGGATGCAGACACCCCGATGGGGCCCAGAGACGGAAATGGAGAGGCAGACAGAGAGGTTTTGGAGGCACAGTCTTCGCTGCAGACTGTAGACGGTAGACGACTGGGATGTCTGCAAGAGGCACGTTTCGGCTGCCTCCCGAGGCGCACTGGGTCTGGTCTGCAGTTTTTGAGGGGACAGTAGAACAAGTCCTATTTTTTTAATATTTTGGGCTAAGATTAGCTGACAAACAAAAACTTGTATTCCCTTGAGTAGTGCACTTATGTGTATATCTATATACGTTCTAGTTTCAAGGCGAACATTGGTGGATTTTTCTACCGGACATAAAGATATTATGGGATCCTAAATGTGGGGTATTAATGATCAGGATTTATTACTTTTATTTTGTAATATCACTAGGGGACAAGCCCCTTGCGAACTCGCTTCGTTCGTGCGCCTACCCCCGGCTCACTCGCTTCACACGCTCGTGCCGATATGAGTAAAATATCGGGCCACGACGAAGGTCCCAAATTTGCTTACATAATAGAGAGAAATGCAAGTTAAAGCTATTTCATTTTTGTTTGAAAGGATTTCGTATCCCTTGGACTTCCCTACTGGCTTTGCCAGACCTTGTCCCACTGTACGGCCATCGTTTGGTCTGTGCGAAAGAATAAAAATTACCAGACATTGCAATTTGGACGGTGAGCAGCCGATGAAGCCGCTCAGGCCTCCCTCCTCCTCTGATTGCAATGCACTTGGCACTGCCCTCCCCTGCTGGACTCTACTACATCATTTTTATGTTTGCATGCCCTTTAAGCTCTCCGAATCTGGTCCGGACCTGGCGGTGGGGCCTGGGCCTGCACTGGGCCTGGCCCTGGATGGGCGGCAGCATTTGGCGGCGTTGTTAAGTGAAAATCTGAGTTTGCAATCGCTAACATCAGCTAACAATGGTCATCATCATTAAAAGGCGATCAAAGGCGGCGGTTCTGAGGCTGGTCGGGGTCCTGTGCACTGATTGAGTGACCTTCCCCAACTCCAACTCCATTTCCAGCTCCATATCCATCTCTACTACTGCAATGTAGGCCAAACGGAGGCTGGACCGGGCTGCGGGATGAGTTAGCTGGCTTAATGTCTTTATAAGTAGCATGTATTCTATGTTAGTGGGGGATGGGGATGGGGATGGGGATGGGTATGGGTATGGCATGGTCAAGAAATATGCGCTGTAATCAAAACCGTTTAAAAAACTACACACTAATTGAGTTAGAAGTTCGTGGGGACTTTGAACTTGCCGGCTGATCAAAGGCACCGCCGCATTATTGGTGGCACAACAAAGAGCGTTGACAACAGCGTGTACGGTATGTATGTAAAGCCAACAATGCCCCAAGCAGCAGCTAGATGAATGGATAGGTACGACTGATGCTGATGCGATGCTGAGGCTGATGATGATGATGATCATCTTCGTGGTGATTGGATCGCTGAGCAGCGGGCCGCTGAAATTGCCCCAGAGACATCGTACGATAGTTTTGACAACTCAGCGAAACCGAAGCGGCGCACCACGACGGCACACCAGAAAGCCCCGAGAAGCGGCTTATTAATGAGCACACACACACCATAAAAAAGAATTAGTTAAAAATCAAATCAATATTTGATGGGTTTATATAAATATGAATATCTTATGGAAATATACTCGCATGCATCGTATCAGAAGTGTTGAAAACGTTTTGTTCAGAATGGTATAAAAATGTAGACCAATTTATATGCAGATATTTTTAATATCTTTGTTGCGACTACACCACCCAGAGGAAATTTAGATTTAAGTATTTATGCCATTTTATTTGCACCCAGAGCGGAAATATTAAAAGGGAAATTAATATGAAAATATTTGATCAAAATATATTTCATGTTTAATATAAATATATTTCTATATTTAAATTAAATATTTTTATAATTTTACTATGCCACTATTCCCTTAGTGTAACAGCATATAAAATTAGGTTCTTGTAACGTCGTGTAAAGTATTATTTTTTACCATTTTTGTAATGGCTATGTTGTGAAAATTTCGAAAGAAAGATGCCTTTGCACTCGGCGTTTACGAGGCAGTCAATAAGGATATTCAGTTATTCCTAACTATAATGCATGATTCCTTTAAATGATATCACATATTTTTCATTTAAATTTCTCTCAGTGGATGTGCCTGCTAAGAATTACACTAACCATACTCGTATAGCTGATATTATGACAAGCTGTCATAAATTACAAATTAATGTAATAAGGCAAGGGCAGGGACTCTTAGTTGAAGTCAGAGCAAGAACCAGGATCCTCGGGGTTGCCCTCATTCAATGACTTCCTCAACATCAGATCTGAGACCAGAACAGGACCAGGACCAGGACCAGGGGCAATCAGCAATCTAAGGCGCTGCAGGTAGCTGCAGTGGTCTCAGGGTCGTGCGATCGATCGTGGCGATCTCGATCTCGGATTCGATCTCGATGCTCATCGATTGTCTGTGGCTATGGTTCTGGGTCGGTCGGTCGATGGTCGGTGTATCTTCAGGTGCCAGCATTGCCACCGCATTGACTTGCCTACCTTACACCTCGGAGAAGCGAAGATCAAAGACGGCGGTGCCGACTTAATAACATAAATTAATCTTCTCATTGTTGGGCCCAGGGAAAAAGAGGCCATACAGTGATAGAGACAGAGAGAGAGAGAGAGAGAGAGAGACGGAGGGTGCACATGCGTGCCAAAAACTGTTGCAAGAACAACACGCTATGCTAATCCGTCCGTGCCTAACCAGGCTCTGTTAACGCAAGAACCTAAAACGGCATTTAATTCGGACTTGGCTCCGATTTGATTTCATTCATTATTTTGACCAACGATAGAGCGGGGCTTTGGAATAGGCCTGCCTCGAGCAGAGCAAATCAGTTGCCAAAGATGATGTTGGTGTTGTTGTTCCTAACATGAGATCAAAGTAAACACGCCGCCGGCTAATACGGCCGAAAGGAGACGGCAGACCGCGCTGGTTATAGAGGGGGAGAAGATGACGGAGTCGTAGTCGGAGACGGAGCCGGAGACGTGGCAAATATGTAGACGACGATTTTGATCGAGCGACGATGACGACGAAAAGCAAGGCAGCCACGGCATTAAGTATTTGAAATGACTTTCCGGCAAGCGGCATGGGCATGGGCATGGCCATATGAGTGGAAAATGAAACGAGCGCAGCAAATTAGCTAATCAACGCCCATTAGTAGTAAGGTATTGGAATTTATGATAAATTTCCGTTAATGCTCACGCTGCCCAGCCTTACTATATAACCAGCAAGATTGCGGCACGAGGAGAACTCACAATTCAGAACAAGTTAATTTGCAGAGGATACGTTCCCGTTCCCGTTCCCGTTCCCGATTCTGGAACCGAATCGAACCCCCATCTGGGGGCTGTGATAAAGCAGGCATCTTTATAACGCTGCGCACGCAGCAGGACGACAAACAAGTGCATCTCTCATCGTCTGGGCTTCGTTGTGTCTGTATGTAGGTATGTATGTTAATAATACATAATTTTCTTGTAAAACAACAAGCCGCTGCGCATCGTTATCGTTATCGTTATCATTATAGTGCATTTTTATGTGCGCATTCATGTTGACTGCCAGTTTTGTTGGAAAAGGCGTTGGCCCGGTACGACTACGATGCGACCCGCTTGCAGTTACCAGTCGGCACTTGGCAGTCGGCAGCTTGTAGTGGCTGGATCGGGGCGACAACGACAACGACAATATCGTTTTATTTATGTTTATCGATATAGCCGACCAGATAAGCAGCTTTATGCAGCAGCAGCCAAAGGAAATAGTATAGAGGTGCGCTCGTAGGTTTTGTTTTTAGTGAGAGCCGTAAAATGAAAGTTCAGTGCCGGTTGCCGCTGTTTTTGTGAAGGTGGAAAAAAGTCGTTTGGTTTCCCCGTCGAGTGCCCAGTGGTGCCAAAAGGTGATGCCAAATGGAATTGCCCGAAGGCATTGGATACAGATACACTTTGAATTAGCAAATGGGTTAATTATAAGCCAGCAAATAAGTGAAAGGCATAATGAAACGTATAAGGATATAGGAGCTAACCAAGAAATGGTTTTTCATTCAATAGAAAATTGGGAAATCTGTGACTGAAAATCCAGAATGTTGAGGTACATGTATGAACGAGTATTACACCGCCTAATCAACATTAATGTGAATTGAATTCGCGATTTTGTTCCTCCTCCAATAACCGTTTCTTGCATCCTCCATTGGGCTGGGGCCCGAGAACGGGTTCTGTTTTATGAGCGATCCGGGCCATTAGCCGTAACAAGCGACCATTTGCATGGCGCTTTCGATGTGCGTTCGTGCTACGGGGGCCGTAAAAACATTTTGCATGTTGCACCAAAAAACTAGCCACGGTTGGGTTAGGTGTATAATTACTGCGACAGGCCGTTGGCATGACAAATAAACTGCGAGCGAGACCATAAATTAAAGTATCAGAATGCGTGTGCATGGCGGGGGGACGGGGTGGAGGTTCATTTGATGAGGCACGCAGAGCGTCAAGAGTGAGGAATGGAGAACGGGATTGAAAATGTTCGGACGGGGGCGGCGGCGGTGGCGGCGGCGGAGTCAACGGTTGCGGCTTAACGGCAATGGCCACCTGACGACAAGTCTGAGCCAATTGTTAAGCCGTTGATATATGCCTGCCTGCAATTGTATGTGTATGTGTGTGTGTATCTGCGAGCTAGTGAGTATGGAAGTGTGCGTGTTGCTGTGGTAGTTGATGCAACTTTCTGGTTGCTGTGGGCGTGTCACACATTTTGACTTCGTAATTGCAAGGCTCTCCGTACAAAAAAAGTTAATAAATTAACAATAAACAATGTGCACATGAAACGTAAAGGAAATTTCATACACCCTGGGACTTTTCGAAAAATAGAATACATAATAATACATAATAATAATATAACTAAGGAATACATAGAAATTTTGGATTAGATTAACCATAGAACAAATTCTGAGAAGGCTTCGTATGAAATATAGATATAGATTTATAACGTTTTTCAGGCTTAAAACCTTTACAAAACGTACATTATCTTAGTGGCATCTTAGCTTAAGTATTCCTATTCGCATGTTCGGAATCTCACGCACGTTCCCATGTAAATTGGCATCCAATTCGTTGGCCCACTCCATCTACCACAAAGGAAAGAGCATGCGAGCAATAGTTGGCTCCTTTCAATGTTATTTCATATGTGATCGCAGCTGTGGCGACGTCGCAAACAATGCACAGATTTATTTAATTACTGGCGACACACACACACATGATGCTGAAACGTGCAACACGTTCAGACAGACAGGCAGTGGCACAGTTATAATACACAATTTACGCACAAATATGTAAAAAAGCGACGACGCCGAATGCGTCGCTCTTGGAATTTATTTAATTAAATCTACGCCCCGTCGGCAGCCGTCTTGGCTTGCTGTGGCACAGCCCCTCTACACCAGAGGTGCATAAATTCAGCATTTTATGGATTGGCGCAGTGGCAGCCGCAGGCGCAGTCCGCTCAAGCATCCATTACGCATACGCCGCGTTGAGCGGCTTTGTGCCGTGCCCCCAAAAAGCGCAGAAAACTCAGCTAGAAATTATGTCCGATGACAATTTCGTTGGCGTTTACAAATGTGCATGCACCCATGGGGGGAATGAAGGCAAGAGGACTCACTGCCAGCGGTCATTGTCGGACGAAGGGGTTGCGAAATGTTCCAATTGAATAGGCATAAAACTGCTGTCATTCTGGCATCTGAGTAGGATGTGAATGGCACTCGTTCAGAGAATGAGAATGGGTCTAGTTTAAAGCATATCTGATAGTGTGGTCACGAAATGTCCGTCAACACAGATTAACAGACCAGAAGAGAGACGTTTGCGAATTTGTGGAACAATTTTCGGATAGGATGAGAGCATAAATAGACTATTCGCGGATACTCGCTAGTGTATACGGTAATATAGTGTATAGTATATGCAGATCGTACATTGAATTTCATAGAGAATAAAAGGATCTTGCCGATATTCGATACTCAGAGGATGAGGGTGGGTGAATCGAACAAGTAATTAATAATAGAGCTATTCTGTAGGGGGTTTATCTGGCTGGATACTCAAAGAAGTCTTACAATTATACAATATTTTCTATGTACTATATGTACATATGTATATACATAAGAATTTTATATAATCTTTTTACCAACAAAAGATATTTCATAGGGTGTTAAACAGAATGAAACAAACACACTTTATTTATTCAGAGAATGAATAAAGAAGTATTTATTATCTTTATCTTCTCCAAAGGAAAGAGTATACATATGTTTGTATGTCTTTGTGTATTAATCATGGCGTAGCAGTAGCAAAATGTTAGCTGCTGTCCAGGTAGGTAGGTGGGTAGGGTATTTCGAAGGTGTTCACCGCTTACGCAAGTCCCACGCCTCGCTGCTAAAAGAGAATTTATGAAGAATTCATGTTATTTCCGACGTATTTCACATCCAACCATGAATACATTCATTCAAGTCGATTCGATACACTCACATACATATGTACAAATGTGCATTCATATGTATGTGAGTGTGTGTCAAAACTTGTTACGTGGGTCGACTATTTTTGGACAATTTACGGCGTGTGGCACCTTCGAATTGGGTTACCAATTGATTTCATGTTACCGATCATGTGTCGTACCTTTCACGCATATATGAAGCAGCGCTGATCATTTATGAAGCAGTGCTGAAAGGAATAGCCCCACTAGACTATAGGGCTAATGCTGAAGAAGAAGCAAAGGAATTGTGGGCTCCTTTGTTGGCCAGCTGCCTTCTGCCTCCGCACTCTTAAGTGGCCTGGCCTTTGTCCGCGACCATCAACAACAGTCCGAGCAGCAGCAGCAGCAGCAGCAGCAACAACTACGACTACGTACAGACATTGCAGTGTAGCCGGCTCGGGGCCTGGGGCCTGGGGCATGTTCCATGGGACTGTTGACTGGGCCAACAAAGGCGCATAGTTAAGCATAATTTAATAGATACGCGGCTGGGGCTTTGCAATCTCTTTATGGTTGACACTATTGTCTAGGCCAGGCTTGTCTGTGGGCCTGTCATAAGGTGATGAATGCATTATTATTATTGTTATTGTTGCTGCCGTGGCCCGTACTTTGTTGGGCTTTTGTTGAAAAGCGTTAATTGAGTGTTGCGAATGTGCAACGGCAATTGAAATTGTTTATGACTTGCAGTTGCCTGCCATTGCCGTTGCCGTCGGCCGTTGCCGTCTGCCGTTGCCGTCTGCCTGCCGTTGCTCAGGTTCAATAATGTAATGCGATTGGGACTGCAACTGCAACTACGGCTAATGTACTTCCAAACAAAACTGGCACTTGGCTAATCAGCGGGGATATCTAACGGGGATATACGAGTATGTATCCTAGGCACCGCCAAAGGATACCGCTGCTGCCTGGCAGCCCGTGTACTTGACAAAAACACTTCAGGCTTCCATTTGTGAGACTGCCTGTAATTAGGCTTTATTAAGATGCAATTTTCATTACGGGAATGGACTGGAGGCCGAGATCTACGAGATCTACGCGATCCGAGATCCACTTGAACTCAAACTGGCTGGCGAGCACTTGACGGCGACGGCGACGCCGGCCTTAGAAAATTTTCGTTTCTTTCTGATATTTAGTGGATTTTAATTGCCGTAATTAGCGAGAACTGGGAGCTGGAAAGATATTCAAGTGCATTCTGAAGTGACGTCTCCTTCTCCTTCTGCTTCTGCTTCTGCGGCTGTTGATTCTTCTGGCAGTTGTGTCTTCTGTCTTCTGTCCTCCGGCGGCCTCTGGGTACCAATATGGCCGCCAAGACGGAAGCAATCGGTTGGCCCAGGCAGCGGCAGCGTTCGAAAGATACGCAATAAATTAACACCAAACCGAATAATGAAAAGTGCCGATCCATATCGGGTGCACATGTTTTGTGTGAGCAGCAGCCAGCAGCCAGCAGCCAGATAGAATCGATCCAGTCAGGATACTGGCACATTAAAATCAATTAAAGAGCCAGACATTGATGGACATGGCCAGGGAGTGGATCTGGATCTGGATCTGCAACTGTAGATGGAGCTGGAGCTGGAACTGGCACGGAATCCTCTGATTCCGATCTCCGTTTGGCATCTTAATGAGCCCGCCCGTGTCTGTTTGCCAGTTGATCGTTTAGTGCGAGTATGTCATAAACATTTATGGCCATTTAAATGCTGACTGGTAATTTGAAAAGGTGTTGGCCTGGCTCTTACACCTTAATGGGTTTACATTAGCTTTGCAATGAGCTGTTACAACTTACATATACTTAGATACTTGAAATGCAAAGAGTATCGTCTTTTCGGCTTAGACTTCGAGTGCAAATGCAATTGCAAGTGCAGTTGAACTTGACTGGTTGACAGTCAATTAATTAATCGAAAAACTGCCGAAATTCCGTGGCTGTCAGCCAGTCAGGCAGACATGTCCGTGAAATGATAAACTCCCCAAACCAAACCCAAACCGAACCCAAAAAACCGTCGCCTCGGCCGATCCCCGAGTGCCACTTGAGCAACCCTTGTGCACCTTCCTTGGATTTTTTGTTGTTTTTGGCCTTTTGTTAGTTGGCCAGTTGGCCCCCCTGGCATTTATGTTTAACACTTTAATTGTGATTACAAGCTGCAATCAAACTGCAAAAACCAAACCGAAAAAAGAGTAAAAATAAAAGTAAAAATTAAAAAGGTGGGTTCGAGGCTTTGACTGACTGACTAACTGACTGGCACCCCAGCCAGCGGCGGCACTGTGGCTCTGGCCATGGCTCAGACTTTGGCTTATGCATGTTTAAGCAGTACCAGCAACAGCAACAACCACAGCTACAACAAGAAAGCGCGTCATGTCGCTGGCTTTATTAAATTACTTGTCAAAAGTGCATACACGAGCTGTGAGCCTGAGCCTCGAAGGAGGAAGGAGGCGTTCCAATGTCGGCGGACATGAAACAGCCCCTGCACACACAGATACACCACCTCATCTGCATACACCAACACAGCCGTACAGCTAGCCCATCGTACAACGTACAACGCCTTTCGTTGGCATAACGAGGCTTGTCACAACAATTCTGCACTGCAAAACGAAAAGGAAAAGGAAAACAGCTGAAAACGAAAAGAAATGCAATGCAATGAAAAAGAAAATCAATTATTATGTGCATTTGCCTTTTCCTTTCGTTGGGCCCCCCTCTCTCTCTCGCTGATTGCCTTCACCCACTGCCACTGCCACAGCCCCAGCCAGGGGGATTAATTAATCTTGTCAACGATTGCAAGTCATTTGCCGTGGCAACAGCAGCAGGCAGCAGCAAAACATCTCAAATAGTCAAATTAATTTACTTCACACTTTAATAAACGATTATACAAATACACAGATGCACAGCCACACAGAGGGCTCTGAGATGAGGTCGTATCTTGGGGTTGTTGCTCGATGGAAGGTGTTAAATGTTTTGTTGACATTGCCAACGGCAGAAGCAACAGCAGCAGCAGCAACACCATTTCCCATTCTTATGCGGGAAACGATTCGGGGGTAAGAAGGAAAAACATTTTTCACAGCTTCCCTCGATTTTAGCGTGAAGTTTGTCGTTCGCTCCCTGCTCCCTGCTCCCTGCTTTATTGCGGTGACTGTTTGGTGGTTGTTGGTTCTTAGTCGAGTTGCGTGTAAACAGCAACATCCACAACAATCACAAGAACAGCAACAGCAACAACAAAAACAACAACCAACAAATGTTCTTCCAAATCACTGAATTCCCCATTCCTGCCCCGAATTTGTTATGCCTTTCCTATGCTATGTATTTGGATAAACTCTGGAATATGTTCCACTGAATGGGTGAATATGTTCTTTGATGTATGTATGTACAATGACAGTGCGGGGGGAGTGACGAATGGGGGCAGGAGGGCGTGAAAATGACTTACTACACTAATTAGAGTAAGTCAATCGTCGGGAAGGAAATGATTTTATGGCAATAGATTCGTTTTTATTCGAGAAACTTAAAATTGGAGTTGAAAGGCTAGAGGAATGAATGAATAAACACAGATCTGATGGACTTCATTCATGGCTATAGTTGAATGTATTGAATGAGTAGAAATTTTGATAATAGAACGCAGTACATTGAGGAGAATAAGTCGATTTGTTTGATAGAATATTTGAGCTAAGGAAATACACATATTTTTCACTTATTCTTTTCCGTCCAGTCTGTACACAACAAAAGCCATAAAATGCTTTTACATTAATATCCCTTTAAATATCTTCTGTCTATCAAGAACCCAATCTCATCAAGATCGCCAACACTCAATATTTTTAACATCAGACAGACATTAACAATTAGCTATGCTTCAATTTGGAACATCTTTCGTTGGAATCGGGAAATGGAGCAGAGCAACCTGATGACGAGCCAGAACGAATCCCCTTTTGCATCACAATGCATCAAACGATACTTGCAGATCGTCAAAGTGCGGCGAAGTGCAGACACATGGACACGAGATGGACGTGGAAGAGTCGGCGGCACCTGTCGGCGCAGCGAATGGCCAAAAAGAAGAGCACCTTGCCAGCGCTGGAGCTGGGGTAGAGACCTGGCTGAGACCTGGATATCGGGACACTGTGTCTGCCTCTGGGTTGCTCTCGCCTTGCATTAATGTCGCCTGATCCGTAGCTGTGAATAATTTCCCCATCCGCTGGGATGGGCACTTGCACTGGGCACTCCCCTGGCAACCTGCAATCCCCGATCCATCCGCTCCATCCGCTCCATCCTGTCCGCGCTGCCTGCTCGTTTGTTCGGCATCGCTGCTAATGATTTGAATGCTTTAATTTATGCTGGCTTTTCAACATTTATCATCAAAAGACTCCTCTGGCCTCTGAAGGTAGCATATAAATATGATTTGTCGCTGTGCATTTTCATAGATACGCGATTACCATACATAGATACCACTGCCGCTTCCCTCTTCTACCTTTTCCCCCTACCTTCCGTCGGAGATTGTCTGAGATCGCTGCTGGCCAACACCTAGCCGGGAGAACGGGTTTTGCCAGTCAAGGCGCCAGCTGACCCATATAATTCTGCACACTGCGCCCCACCCGATAACGACCCGGGCAGCAGGAAAAGCTGCCAGCGAGAAAATGCGTTTTCCACCGCTCTCCCCACTTGACTCCGGCCGTGGCCCCAACCTCGTCGCATTCCTGTGGCAGTAGTCCGCTGGGCTGTCTGTGAACGCATCAATCTCGCGTACTGCATTTCCTGGCTGTCTCTGGCAATGGCAATCGCCTCGCCTCGCCTTCCCTCGGCTCGTCTGTCCAGTCCCAGTCCGGGTCTGGTGCTGGGGCTGGCCCCTCGGGGTCACGCGGGGAGTGCTCTTTGGGGGCATGGGCCAGGCAGAAAATGCGTTTTTAAATGGCTTTTTATGCGTGGCGCGGGCTTTTGATGTTCGACACATGCCGAAAATTCACAGCTCTGGCGGTCCCCGGCTCTGCTCGGGCCAGTGATTAATGTTTAGCAGAAACGCGAATACAAATGAGAATGCGAATGCGCTTTTGAGAACTTTGACAAGGTCCTGACTCGGCCAGGGTCTTCCCCTTTTTTTTACCAAAAACATTTGCTTGGCTTCCTTTTTGTGGTTGGACTCGTTTGAGCCTTAGTTTGGGCCTCCCATATGGCCCTGATAAAGTTATTACCAAAATTCATGTAGTTCTCACACACTCTCTGGAGCGGCGACTCTCTCGGTGTCGCTCTGGTGCTTCTCTCCATTGCTAATTCTCTCATTTGCTGTCTCTTGTGCAACTGTCGATGCTTGATTTTCGCTTGTCTTTATGATCGGCTTGCTGGCTTTGATCTTGACGCCGCTACCTCGTCCCGCTACCAGTTCCCTGCTCCCTGCTCCTGGCCAAGTCAAGTCCCCCCTCTGATGGAGTCGCGGGCAATGGGAAGAAGAGAAGAAAAATGCAACTCGAGCTCAATTAGTGCTCATCAAAAGCGTGCAGGTAACACCTTCAGTGCGTTGCTTTTGCACACCTCTTCTCCAAGTATCTGTATCTGTATCTGTATCTTTGTCTGTTTCTTTGTCTGTATTCGTGGCAAAGCTGTCTGTGTGTCTGTGTGTGTTTGTGCCAGTGTTGGCCTTTTAGCAAGGCGTCACTTGTTGTTCTTGTTCTTTTGCCTTGACTCCAACCGGACCGAGAGGTATGCAATTTGCTCCGAGGGTCCCCAGTGATGGACCACCCGTGCTTATACTCTCGTTGTGTGCAGCCCTCGGGGCTCCCTCTCCGGCTCCGTCTACGGCTCCGTTCAGTGAAAGCAAATCAGGCAGTTATCCATTTTTGAAAGCTAACCGAAAACTGCCGCCACGCCACGCAAGTCTCATTTTTTTTCTGTTTATGTTTTTGTAGTTTTCCCGAGAGCTCATATTAATGCTAATGCTTTATGGATAGTCGGCACGCAAACTGAACTCAACTCAACTCAACTCATATTTCTCTGCCACTTTTACTATGGCAAATTATAATTTTTAATAAATTATTTGAGGCGCAACCGTTAATTAGAGAATTTATGCGAGCGCCGGGCTTGTCAACTTGTTTCGGCTGTCCCAGAACCCCCGCTTCGAGGCATTTTCGCAATATTTCATTCATATTTTATGCTTTATGCGCCCTGCCACCCTGCCAAACTGCCGGCCTGCCCCACACGAAACCCCCATAGATGCCGCAGATGCCGCGAGAACCGTTTGTGCCCCAAGTCATTTTCTCGATTTTATTGAGGCAAACGAGTCTCGCTATATAGTATTTAATCGGTACACTCGTATGCTCATATCTATATGAATATTCTTGAGCATTCGCGCTTTTTTAATGTCATTAGCGAATGAAACGCTGTGCTGTGCTGTGCTGTGCAACTATTAATCATTTGAAATGAACTTTTATTTTACACTTCGGCGGGATTTCTTTTTGTGTGCTTGATTTATGTTTTAGTCAGACTTCGCTGAGTGTTGATCTATTGAATGATTTTCCTGGGAAGCATTTAAAATGAATGAAAATGCAACTGCCAAAGAAAAACTTGTAAGTATATATTACTCAAGAATTGTGATGAGTTTTCTAGTAGGGATTACACAGAAAGAAACATTATTACGCTCTTGAAGAGGGTATTTACGATAACTTTGATATAAACTGATCCTTCAGTTCGCATCTGTTCGGATAGGATATATGTGTAGTGATATAAACAGCCATGGGAATAATCGATCTTCAGGGAACCCAAAGTTTCAATTTGTTGTACTTAAAAGTAGTTTGTTTTATCAATCATTAATCAGAAACATATCCAAAGCAAACCGATAATTACTCGTATCTTTGCCCTTTATAATCAACACAATCTATACACAATTCAGTGTAGAACATTTTCAATTATCCAAACAGCTGTGTGTTGAGGCGTTCGTGATTTCAGATAGTACACACCAATTCCATTTGTCTTATCAGCGGATTAGATTTTTAATACCCGACGAGATCTCTGGGCAAATATTTAAGCAACAATCACTGGCCAAGTGGTCACTAATGTGACAGATAGAATCTACTCGTATCTGGTGCACCAGATACTATATACGTAGAGGCGTGGCCGAATCATGGCACGCTATTTGAAATGCCGTGTCAGGCGGAAGGCAAAAGGCAAAAGGCCATCACCACCAACCAAAGAAATTCGATGTATATTAGATATGCGATGTTTATGGACCGGTTATGGATCGCTTGATTTGGCGTGACTGCAAATTGCCTTCTAACAACAGATTTCTGTGGGGTTCCATTTGCATGGTAGTTAGCACACGACCAGCTATATATTTCCCATTCCAATTTCCAATTATAATTATAATTTATGCCTAATCTCGCATTTATTTACAGTTTTGACTTTGTAACCCCCCCATTCCAAATTAAGTATACGTCTAGTTGAACTAATTAGTTTGGACTCTATGGCGTTTTCTTTGGCACCCGGATCGGCCAGACCAGACCAGACCAGACCAGACCACGCCCCAGCCCGCGACCCCGGACCCGCATGTTGTAAAATGTTTACACTGCTATCTGTCAAATCAACTGTCAACCCAAAGAGCCAGCCATCATCATTGTATCCGTTGTACAAGTAGTTGTTGCTGTATCTCTCTCTTTGTCTATGAACGTGTTCGAGTATGTGTGTGCCTGTGTGGTGCGTTTTGTGGTTCACGCTCCGATGGGCCCCAGTCTTTGGCTGCCATTGCCGCTGCCTTTTGTCAAGTGGGAAAAGTTTCAGTAATTAAATTGTAATTAGGGATGCATCCGCCGCCTTTCCTGCTACTTTGTGCCGTTTGTGCGTTCAATAATGCGACTGTCTCTGCCAATTGTCTTGGCGTTTCATCAGCCAGCAGCAGCAGCAGCAGCAGAAGCGGCAGCCCGTGCTGATCACCATCCTTAGGTCTATGGCCATGCCTCTGCCTCCCTTTCGGCCCATTACAATTATATTGGTACCCTTCGAAGGGGGCTCTCAACAGTGCTACGACACTTGCAGCTCCAAGCAGCTGTGTGTACATTGGTTCATCACTAAAAGATACTTCTTTACATATTCGAATAATCCATGAAACAGTGCGAGACACATAAAATGGTAACCACTCTCTTCCTTCCTCAATCACGATGCAGACTTTGTAGTCTGGTATGCTCAAAAAAAAGAGTGTACCTCATTCGGATCTGCAGATACGTGCTGTGTCTTTTGCCCCACAGTTGCACTATGTAATTGACGAGACCTAACGACAGGTCCATTGTTCAAATGGATACAACTTTTCAGCCATTTTCATTGTAATTATTTTGTACGAGTATATGCCTGGCAATGCCTTTGCCGTATCTTCTGGCAATCGTCATGAGGCCTGAGCAGAGCAGAGCAGAGCAGAGCAGAGAGTGTGTTGGGGACGGTGAAGCACCAAGGAATGGGGTTGGGTTGTCGTTGCTCCTAATTACCAGACGGAAGTGCCTCAGATCATTCCCTCAACGGTCCAGGTCGGGACGGGCCGGCTACGGCTTTTGATCAATATCGCAATTTGCAATTGCGAAAGAATGGGCGACACAGAGGATCTTCCCCAGACCGGATGCCTGCGATGTCTTGGGAAAATATATTTTCGCAAACTGTGGCGCTTAAGTGCTGCATCTCTGTGCGATAATCATAATCATCTCTGGCTGGGAGTGTGCACTCAATGCCGGTAG
This sequence comes from Drosophila lowei, assembly GCA_008121275.1. NCBI lineage: Eukaryota > Metazoa > Arthropoda > Insecta > Diptera > Drosophilidae > Drosophila > Drosophila lowei. The sequence goes on from CM017777.1 coordinate 37,850,170, forward strand.
CAGTTGATCAACCGATCAACCGATCAGCTGATTAGACGGCTGCCTCTGCTCTGTGGCAATGGCAATCCAGAGCGGGGCACGAACCAATTGCCTGTTGTACGTGCGGCGCGTAAATTCAATTTCAGTAGCGACCCACGAAGCTCGCTTCGAGATGGGGCTGCCTGCTGATGGATGGTCTGAGTAGATGGATGGATGGATGGGTCCGCGGCTTAACGAGAAATCAACGCCGCTAAGCAAATTATGCCGAACGATACGCATGCGCCAGAGCCATCATGGCTCTGGCACTGGCTCTGGGAAAGGCAATCGCAATCAAAGAGGATGCCGAGATGGCCAGCCAGCCAGGCAGTGCGGTAATGCCTGAAATTGATTTAGCCACCTCGGCCGGCCTGACCTTACTACTGTTTTTACGCCTTAAGCAGAATCTCATCAAGACGTAATGACAACAATTGATCAATCGCTGGCCAGGCTAATGGTTATGATGGAATAGGCATTGGGGTCTGTCCGTACCGTACAGGAGGGGCTCTTGTTTATATTAAAATGTAATGTAATTTGTCTGCGGTTGCATCAGCCAGGCAGGCAGTCAGGCACTCACTCACCTTGCTCCTCGTCAAAGTTTTTGGTGGACAGCTGGAACAACGCGTCCAGTGGAGTGTCTGCCCCAGCTTCAGGCTTCTTCTGCCCCATGTCGGGGGTCCCCTCTGGCGGCGACGGCTTCTCCTTGGGGCTGCAACAGTCGGTACTGCCATTGCTGCTGCTGGAGCGATGGGAGCGCTCCGAGCTGCCATCCTCGGACGGTATTATGGCGGGATTCATGCTCATTTGGCGGAGGAGCTGGGCCTGGGCCTGGAAGTGCTCCTGCAGCTGGCGCTGGTAGTCCCAGGCGAGGCGCTGCTCGTAGCTGTGGAGCAGGGCGGGCGAAAGGAACGGATGGAGTCCGCCTGGAGCGGGGCAATGGATCAGCTGGCCAGCAGCCGGCGCCTGGAGACGCTCATGGATGAGGACCACTGGAGCGGCCGCATGGGCAGGAGCGGGAACAGGAGCGGGGCAAGACGTAGCAGCCCCCACTGGATTGGGCGTGGCTGGCTTCCGATCCTGATCATCATCTGCCCGTCCCAGTATGTCCGCAATGGAGAAGCTCTTGATGCGGATCCCCCCTTCGCCGGGCTGACTGGCCTTGAGGCGACCGTTCTGGAGGGGTGTGGGACTGCGCTGGAGTCGCAGGCGCTTCATGTTAAGGGCCCGCATCGTAGAGGCTGGCGGGGGTGGGCTAGGCGATCCCACGGAGATCTCGGACATGGCCGGACTACTGCAGCAGCGCGGGGAGGTCATTCCGTCGGGGCTCGGAGTGCGTTGGGGCATCGTTCAGGTTCTGTTTGGATCCGCTTTGGGCGGGGGCGTTTAGCACATTTTCCGATCTTCTGTTCACTGTTTGGAGGCGGCCGAAAACGCGTCGGCAAAAACGCGCAGAGTTGTGGCGGCGAGCGGCAGCAACACACGAAACACGGCACAACGTGCAACACAAACACCAACAACGAAAATGGCTCGTGGCCGGCCGGGCTGGGCTCTCTGTGGCTGTCGTTAGTTGCTCTCTTCTGGCCACACACTCGCTCCCTCCCTCTCGCGCTGTCTGTCTCTCGCTCTCCCGACCGGTTTTTGGGGGCCCAAACTTGTTTGTCCTGCTCGCTCGATGACGTCACGGTCGCAGCTGCGCCTTTCTGGCCCAGAGGGAGGCGTGCCAGAGAGCCAGAGAGTCCACAAAAGAGAACGCACGCGGACCAATCAAAGCCCACGTACCCCGCCCTCGACGCGACGCTGTCAACGTGCGAACGTCATCAATTTGTACAATTTGACATGCGCTCGCGCTCAGTCAGCACTCTCTCTCGCTCTCTTTCTTTGCTCTCTGGCTCTGTCTCTTTCTTACTCGGTTTCCAAGCGGCTGGCTGCGTTAATTATCGTAATTGCCGACGTTGACGCTGACGCTGGCCCTCTTTTGGGCCCAATTCAGCCGCCTGGCTGTTAGCCCACTCAATTGTCATCAATAATGATGTCTAGTTCAGAGTCAGAGTCGGAGTCGGAGTCGGAGTCTAGTACCGTTGGTTGTCTCTCCTCATCCTCAGCCTATCCATTTGTGCCGCTGATGAATTCGCTGAAAAAAAAGAAACGTCTTTAAATTCAAGTTTCCCCCTGTCCCTGCTCCTCTCCCTCCATCCTGGTGGCACACATTTTCGTTTCCCCACCCCAGACCCAATCCCTCCACACCATACCATACCATACCGCTCCCAGAGTGCAACAGCAAATTGATTGCAACTCTGCTCCGCTTGCAACATCATGTCCGTTCCCCACTTCATTTGTTTGTCAGTGTCAGTTTTTTATTCAATTTCGCTTCGCCGTTTGTCCTCGTTTTCTTTTCTTTTTCTCGCTTTTCCTGCATTTTGCATGCAAGTGTCTATTTAACTGCAATGCGCCCTTTGTCGATGGACGGGAGGACGGCAGAACGGGTGGACGGGCAGGGTGCTGGGGGCAGGCTAAGTGAAATGATGTAACTGCTCAACCGTAATCGATAGTCGGTTCCCCTGCCTTACCCTCTCGAAAAACGGGGCATAATTGTTTATTTTGAACATTTCGAGGCTTTGGATCACCGAAATTCTATGTAATACAGCATGTTTCTGGATATCTATTGAAAAAAAGAGAAAAAAAAATAAATAAGAAACTTAACTTAAACTTAATTTAAGAATGATTATAATATTAATTGAATTTATAGCAGAATTTAATTACAAAAGTCTTCTCCCTTTTCAAAATATTAAATTATGGTTTTAGTATTGTATATTTTTCGGGTTTCAAAGACTGGCTTTGAATAGTTATAACTTATAAGAAAATATCTTTGGATTCGAACAACATCAGAGGCAACATCTGTTCTGGTCCGTGTTTCTTCTTTCACTAATTACTACTATAACCAGATTAAATCCATAGTTTATGTTATCTAGAACTGATAAAAGGAATCCTCACATACCCGTATCCCCGATTGTTCCCTATCTATTTTCCCTTTCAATGTCGTTTGGAATTTGCATAGTAGTTCCCGTTAGTTTTTGGCTTTTTGCTTGCCACCGATTCTGTTGCAAGATGGCCGCGATATTGTGCTTGATTAATGCCTCTGCACTTGACACTTGATGGACTCTTGACTGACTCGAATGTGGCTCGGTTTTTGCTCGCTCTGAATTGAATGCCTCCTTTAGCAGTCGTGTTCACATTCGTATTCAAAATCAATTATAAAATGACTCTTAATTGGGCGCCTCAATAGACGCGACACGCCCTGTCAATCATAATTAGCTTGTGCCCCTAGCCCAAGCCATCCACTCGATACCCATTCCCATACTCACTCCCGTACCCGTTCTTCCTGTTCATATTCACATTCACACTGACACTCATATTCGTATTCATATCCACTCGAAGCATTCGACACGCCTCTAATTCTGCAAACTCATAAGCCAAATATATCAGGCCTCTCCCTCTGTGCGGTTATATCCTTTCATTAGTCCGCCCAAGATGGCGATCGGCCGTAGTCTCTGTTCATTAAAACCTCATAAATAGCTAAAGTGTTTATTGTTGCAAACATTCGAATATGTGTATACAATTCACTGAGAGCCACACATCTGCATCTGGCAGGCAGGCCCAATTCCCCCGGGGTCGTCTGGGCTCCTGCCCAGAGAGAGAGGGCTCTTCAGTGCCCAGGCCCTCGTATTTGAGTACATTGTCATTGTGGCGGGATCGGAGGAGGGAGGAGGGAGGAAGCCAGAGCTGGGAGTCAGTTGGTAATAAAGTCATTGCTGTTGTTGTCAAATTTGTCACGCCCCTTCGGCGGGTACGAGGTGGCTGCTGGCGATGCATTAATGTCGCCTTTTGTTTTGCTGATGCTCCGAAACCCCGTACCCGAACCCGGGCCTGAACCCGATGTTCATGTTCCTGTTCCTGTTGCCGTTGAGGATGAGGATGGTGATGGTGATGATGATGAAGTTGTGCCAGGCAGTTGTCAACTATCAACGCCGAATGAATCCTGGGATCAGGGACTGTGGCTGCCCTGCCATCCGAATGCGAACCGAAATGCACGCCATTTAAAGTCAGCTTGCAGCGATCCTGCTGCCACAACTTCAACTGCAACTGCAACCTCAACGTCAACCTCAGCACGAACCTCAGCTGCACCCAAAAACGAATCTGTGACGAATCCGCTTATGACTGCGGGCTGATGCTGATGCTGTTGCTGTTGCTGAGTCGGTGTGGCAGAGCGATCCGATCCCCGCCTGGATCCCACACCTCATCATCATCCAGGCATCAGGCATCTTCGACACTTGGGACAGCTGTCAACATTTGGCCAACTCATTATGCAGATTTCGACCACAAAGACGGCTCGAAAATGTCTCAGACAATTTGCTAAACGAACACTTTTTGTCACACGGATCCGATCGCATCGAATCGGATCCATTTATTAAGACCAGCTCGGTTCGGAGATCGCTCAACTTAAGGGTTCTCTTGCCGAGAAGCCGCAAGACCGAAAATGACACCAACACCAACCAACAGACAACTTTGGGCTACCGCATACAAAATTATGGTCTCAAACGAAATACCTCAGCGTTTATCCACAAGATACACAAAAGTGCCGCGCCTTGGGGCAAGATATCGTACAGCCTGGACCCGCGGTCGGAGTCGGACTCGGACTCGCAGTCGAAGTCGAAGCAGTGGCAATTTGTATATCTTTGTGATAAATCAAAACATTATCAATAATAAAATCGGTAGCCGTTTGCCACTTGGAAGCGTTTGGGGCGAATTTTGTCGGCTTTTTGTTGTGGTCAGAGTCGGAGACGGTGCCGGTGCCGGAGAAAACCAAAACCGAAAATCCCAAAAGCATTTTTGAGTGCTAGTGCTCGTGTGTAATTTGTATGCTAATTCAGTATCGAGTTGAATGTCTGATGAAGCTTAATGTCAGCCAAACGAAGATCGAGAAACACAGAGGCGGAAAGAGTCGGACGTGGGGGGAGACTAGTGCGGGGAGTCCAACTAAAGTGACACCCATTAACACTTTTCACTTTGTAGGAGCTGTGAATCTTTCGCTTTTCACAATTTCTGACGAGACCCAGCGTTCCCTTATCGATGATATAGCGGTACAGCAACTGTAACTGGCGTCAACGCATTGCCATCAAACGAATTAAGTGGCCGCTGGCCACAGTCAGAGCCAGAGCCAGAGCACCAACAACAATACCATCGAACTTTGTCCGCGATCGAGTCCGGCAAAATCCAACGATGTTGATGGACACTGAACCTCACGCTGGAGGCGCCTACGTGTGTGTTCTGTACGAGATGGGGCTAAGTGGCTGATTGGTCTTGGATGGGATGCGATGCGATGGGATGGTATATGGCGGTTCTTTGTGTGTGATCTTATCGTGATAAAAATTAACCGCTACCAGATTGGGGATTACCATATCAGTTCCAAAAGCTGATACTCGCTTAAATTTATGCGCCGCAAGGAGAACCAATGGAATGGGAATGGAAAAATTTGTGGGAGGACTTTGAATTTAGTTTAAGAGTAGCAAACAAGAATTCAGTTATATAAATTGGTGTTATTCAAGAATTCTGGATGTCTTATTATTATAACAGTGTACAAAAGTTCTTGAGTTTTCTCTCTTTAAAACATTACCATCATCATAGTTAAAAGAGACCACCATTGAGACGTTTTAGGGACATATTTTTCGTAGAACTTGGTCAGGGCTTCTCTTTAAAGAAGATATGTAGTATATCGTACAAAGGTTTTGGGTTCGAAGTCGAATTCTACACATTGTTCAAGTTCTGCTAAGAGTTTTGAATATTAGAGTTTTTAGAAATGGTGCAATAATAGCTATAAGCAGAAAAAATGTTTTTGGATAATATGAATGAATATCGAATATATCTATCACGAGGTTTGGTTATAAAAAACTTCTTACCAATATTGTAAGATTTTAGAAAAATAAATGAAATATTTTGTACATCCTTTTTTGGAGTAAATGCTAACTTTCATTATAATTGTATCACCCCAGTTTTGTTTTCATGTTACTTGTATAAACATCAAAGATACTTTTTATCTTTTAGGTCCAACTTCTTGAAAGAAAATGTTAATGTTGCTTCTCATAATTTACAACTTCATTAACGTTTCATGGGAGATCAACGCAAGGAAACATAAAATTTCATTCATGAATCAGAAAGTGAATGTCCATAGTATTGTGTTTATTTTCTTGTTTTTGGATTCTTTGATCGAAATATGCCGCATCACGATCAACATCTCTGGATGAATGAAACAGAAATCAGTAGACATAAAGCAATAACAAATTGCTCTCAGTGCGCCTCGCTCGTCCATGGGTACTCTTTTCTGCTGTATCATTTCCATTTGGTGTTATCCTGTGGCCCAAAACGTGCCACAGTTGCGGAGTCCCCGAGCGGCAGTCGAGGTCCCCGGCCCGAGGTGTCGGCTGTAAGCTAATTGGAAGCGTGTTCAAAGGTGCCGCCAACAAATTAAGTATGAGTTACCAATTTAGCTTTTATATCTCTATCGCATACACATAAACACACACACACACACACACAAACATATTCGTGCAGAGCCGCAGCAAAGTAGCATAGATACACACGCACACGAATGCATTGGCCAGGAACCGAGATGCGGATGTTGCGAGTAGTAGTTGTGCCTCTTGGGGGGCGACACGATCCGTAAGAGAGAAGAGCTTATCTGGGTTTCGCTCTGCCTCTCTCTTAACTGGTTTGTTCCCTCTCACAACTAAGTTGTAAAATTGCAGTCCTTTGATTGCATTTGTGTGCCAAGCTGAATTGTTTGCATTTATCATAATCAGCAGTGGGATGGAACGGGACGGGAAAGGGGCAGCGGAGTCGTTTGTAACCGCCGCGAGGGCAACTTTTCATCTTTTGGCAACGCGGCGCCAGTTAAAGTCGAACTGGAAGTCCAACATTGACTCCATCTCCGTCTACGGATCCGACTGCGACTGGGACTTGATGTAGGTCGAGTGCTGAGCTCTGTGTGTGAGAGCAGCCAGCACTTGATCGTGTGATCTGTCCTCCTCTGACGAGGGAAATGTTGAGTAATTGCTGACAATATGGCTGAGCAAGGAAGACAGAACATTTAGTTGGGGAACTGGAACGGGAACGGTCACCCCAGACAAGGGTGAGGGCGCTCCAGACATCGAAAACTTTGCGAAATGGCTGGACTGCTGTTTTAATGTTTTTCTTTGATGGATTGCAACTTGCACTTTTCTAAATTTAACAACTATTCTCCATCTACATTTTGTGCTTATATGCCCCAGAAATGATCCATATCATATACATAAGAAGACAATTATATTGGGAGTAGAAAACTTTGGAGCGAACAAAGAAAATCGAAACCAAACAGTTGGTTGGTTGATAAGGCACTCAAGAAACGAATATGTTTAAAAAAAACTCTTTGGCGATGAGCAAAAGTCCAAAAATCAAAACAAATTACGTATTCGGTCTTGTTTAAAATTCAAAAACAAACACATTTAAATGTACTATATGTATGTTAATTTAGTCATGATTTCTCTTTCTAAGATGGTACTTTTGCCCAGAAGTATCTACCATCTAAATACTCAATTAATTCTATTAGCAGGCCGCTTCTCAAACTTACAAAAGAACATTATTACCACAAGAAACAACATTATGAGGAGAGCATCTGGCCTCATTAAAGCCGGGTAGAGGTAGAGGTAGAGGTAAAGGCTCATGAGGCACTTCCACTCATCGTGCGGTAGGTTCATTAGTCATTTTTAGTTGATTCGATTAATGGGTTTCGACATTTACGCATTTCTGTTTGTTTTCACGGAAGTGCTGAGAGATTTTCCCATAATTAGAGCCGCTGTCGCAGTTTACCCCGATTTGCCGGGCGAATTTTCTCAGCTACTAAAACCTAATGCCACCGGTAATGGCTCCAGTAATTTGTGCCTCCATCCCAGATGGTGTGTGATACCCGCACTGGAGTACAACTTAATTTCAATTAAATGGCTGTTCAGGTCTTTTACTTTCGCCGCAGCCCTTTCAAAGGGCTACCTATTAATAACACCCAAGACCCACGGCCCAGGGCCCAGGGCCCAGGGCTGAGGAACTGAACTAGATTTGGGGTTTTTCGGGAGAGTGTCTTTTAAGTTTCTTTATCGCGGCACATGCGTTGCATTGTCACACATTTGGAAATGAAAATAAATTGCTTTTAACTAAGTTTTCGGATCTGGATGTACGATCTGCATCTCATGCATATGCAAGAGGTTTTTCCCGGCTACTTTACGAACTGTGAGAGGCAATCGAGCGAGCGGCTTGGACCAGTTCTTCCAATCGGTCGGCATCATTAGCAGCGGAATTGATAGCTTGATTATTCAAATGATTAACAAACGATCAGCTTGGACACAGCGGAGTTCGTTGAGATCGTTTGGGGATCGTTGGGGAGAGCGAGATTGATGGCGCACTTCAGTTTAGGAGGGCTCGCAGGTCATCCTCAGTCCCCAGCTCCAGCTCCAGCCTCAGCCTCAGCTCGGGAGTGAAAAATGTATGCGCCGATGGCGATGCTGGCTACCTTTGAACTCCGCCGCAAACGGTAGCGGGAGCAGCTCGCTCCGGCGCGCTCCCCGCCGGCCGTTCCAGTTGGGAATTTATGAAAATGATTGCCTCGAAAATTAATAAATATCGAAATAATTTCCGTAGATTTCATATGCAAATTGGCGCCGTGCACAAATCTGCAAAGCTTTAGACACTTGAAGCCGGGTTTCGGCTCCAGCTTCGGTCCGACTCGTTTTCGATTGTGGCATGTGATTAAATTAATAATTAATTTGTTTTAATTTATGAATAACGGTTGTAAATAATCATTAATAAAAATTAAAAAAGATTTCTTTTATTTTAAGGCACCGACTGCGGGCTCGGATTCTGATTCGGATTCCAGCTCAAACGGAGACGCAGATCCAACAAAATACGTAGCAACATCATTAAGATCAGTCGCCGCAGAATATTCAAATTCAAAATCTCAGAGTCTCAATTCTGAATTCTGAATTGAACTCACCGACAAAAGCCGGCCGAATGGTAGCTCTCGTTCCGACTCGATCATTGTTTGCTTAAATATGTTCAAATTTATTGACAACAATTTGTGGTCTTTTGTGCTTCTCTTTTTGTGCCTCTGTGTTTGCTGAAATTATTAATTGGAGTAAAACAGATTTGGCCTTTCAACGCTAATTGGGCTGGCTATTGCTACCAGTGGACGAGTATGGAGATATTTGAATACCGAGATCGGAGAAATTTGAAATGCTCTTTGGCCAACAGATTGGTGGCTCTGAAAAGAGCCGTTTGGGTGTGTGTGTGTGTTCTATCGATGTGATGATGAGCTCTGGCTCAGTGCTGAGCCTGGTCCTGGTCCGGGTTCGGGCTTTGGCGTATTCGCTGGCCAACAGGTGACCTTGGTCCTGGCTGAGTTACTCTTTGTCTCTCTCAGTTGTTGGCTGGCCTTACACATTGCCTTTGCCCTTTGTATTGGCCTCGGAAGAACTTCAGGATGTCCTTGCGCTTCCTGGGGCCTAAGCCCAGTGCTGGGTCGGGGAACTCTTCCCGACTCTCTCGCACTCGACTCAAAATTAAACAAAATACTCGACTCCTCGTTGCTCACTTTCTGTACCATTTATCAGGTTGCATATGCGGTTCTATGCGCACCAGGCCGCGCCTTCATTTGGGTGGTGCACCGCCCAGCGACGAGGCAGCCGATCCGGGCACTTGAACCGTCACCATTCCCGCAGCGGCGGCAGCAGCCGCCAGTCCAACCATATCCGCCTCATGCATGGGCTTCTTCTTGAGGATGCTCAGATCGTTGACGTTCTCCAGGAAGGACTTGTGTGCGGAGAAGACCTTTACGCTGTCAAAGTCCTTTTTCAGCTCCTCGATGTCGCGCTTCTGCTTGGCGCGCCGGTTCTGGAACCAGGTGATCACCTGGGCATTGGACAGGCCCAGCGAGGCAGCGATCTCATCCCGATCGGCGGGCGACAGATACTTCTGGTAGAGGAAGCGCTTTTCCAGCTCGAAGATCTGGTGGTTGGTGAAGGCAGTGCGGGACTTGCGTTTCTTCTTCGGCTGCGGCCTGTTCGAGAATATGTCCAAGTGGGACTTGTCTGCAATTGATAAAGAGAGAGAAAGATGGTTAGTTCAAGTCCGCTTAAAGGTGGCTGTGGATAAGACTGAACGGTTGGCATTTGCCAAACCGGTTGCTCATGCTAACAAGCGGCTTTTGCCTTGAGTTTTAATTGCCGGACAGGACGGGACGGGATGGGAAGGGCAGGGCAGGGAAAGCCGTAATTTAAATGCCAAACGATTGATACATTTTAATAATGCAATTGGAATTGCAATTGCCATTCCTATTCCGATTCCGATTGCGCTTTCCCAGACACCTCTCCGAGCTGCCCAGTTCCCGGCCACTGGCCAGAGTGTATAATTTCGAGTTGATTGATTGCGCGAGTTGTGGGCGTTCATTGAGTGAGCGGATCTAATGACTCCCCGGCCTTATGCAATCTTTGGAGCGCTCATTTGTCTCGTTTGCCGTGTGATTTATAATAATTATTGACACCTACAAATCAGTTTTAAGTGGCACAGTGCAACTAGCCGGGCTTGATTAATGAGCCACTGTCCTATACTTATAGTGCACTGCGTTATCTGATCGAAGCTTGCATAACATTTCCTGGTACAGAGACAAAGTCTCCAGGAGCGGCCCCAATCAAAGCCCCTCATCGACATCGCACGAGGCGATCATCAGCATAAATATTTATTTATTGAATATTGGCCAACCGGTTCGACATCCGATAGTTTCACACCCATTCCGATTGCTTGTCAAACAAACTAGATCAACATTAAAAACTAATTAAATGCCCGCCAGCGCCAGCCAGACTCGAATGAATACCACATGAATACCCGTATGAGTGTGTCTGGGTATTCGAAATGCAAACGCATACATAATTTGGCCATTCGTTATCTTGAGCGCGTTTTGTAACCCAAAACCCATTAGGCACTTGACTGCCTGCAGGCCTCTCTCCTCCACTCTGCACTCTGCACTCTCTCTGGATCTTTCTCTTTCTTTTCCCTGTATTTGTTTTTTATCAGAGACTCATTAAGTAATTTCCATGACTTATCTTTGCAGTCGAAGTCGAAAGAGAAATGAGCAGGCCACTTGGGTATCCTGTCCCTCTCAGGTGTCCACTTACAGGGCTCACTCGTAAATCGTTCCCTTAGTTAAGGGGAGGTTTGTTTTGGTCACATTTGTCAGGGTTCCGTGCCCAATATGTTCAAATATGGTTATGCTCGGGCTGGAAATCCGATCGGTTTCCTTGGAACCTACGGCAACAGTTGGCCTCTGGGATTTTATGTATTCATTTGGCGCTAGTACTGGGAATTCCAGTTGGGCTAAGGTTAAACCCTAGGCGACAAGTTGTCTGGCAGGTCAAGGGTCATTACATTTTGATTCAGAGAGAAGTCGGAGGAACTATCTTTAGAGAGTGCCAAAGATATTAATGTGTCCTCCCCATATTTATGGGATTTCCGTTGCAACTGCCGCGCATCTGCCTCTCTGGGTCTCGATTAGACCCAGACAACCTCCTCCTCCTCCTCTTTGTGCGGTGCTGATTGACTAACGACGACTCAAAGCTACATATCTTCGTTCATCGTAAATATTTCGTCTTTGGGTTATACAATATTTGATAAACAGTAATATTTGTATATTGTCCACTTAAGCACAGCCTTATACAACAACCGGGTGTCTCCGCTAATCGCTCTTTTTGTATTTTAAAACATGTTTACGACCGGGGCTCCAGCTGGGGCCAGAGTTTGTCGGCCATTAGTTTTGAGTAGCAACAAATGGAAACGGCATGTTAATTGTTCGATGAGGAATAGCAACAAAATACTCGAACCCGGCAAGACTCGATTAGGTAATGCACACGGGCACATGGGCACGGGGGCACACTTGGCCCACCCCCCTCCTCCTGGAAAATTGTTGCTAATCGCTGCAGAATCGACACGAATACACAAATTTACTTACGAGTACTAATGCGAACTGTTGGAACTATTAAACAGTAATTGCCATGAAATCACTGGCTCGCCAGAGGGTGCCAAGGGGGTGGAGACAGTACTAAAACGCCCACTAAATGCACTCGGATGAGTGTCAAACTTGAACTGTGACTTAATCTGCTGCGTTTCCATAGAACAGGCAGTAAATAGATTGTGCCAGAAAGTTCCTTTACAGAAATAATCTATATCTTTAACTTGTTCCATTTCCAAATAATTCGAAAAGAGAAGCTCCCACCGTAATTTGTTTCTGTCTGTGGCGCATGCTGCCAATTAATTAAAAGCCCAAAAATCGAATCGGTTAGGAAATTTACATATCAAAAGACCCCACTCAGATCGATTGACTGGAGAAGCTCGAGGAGCGGGAAGGGAACAGATCTGTTGGCCGTTTATTTCAATTAAACGAAATACGAACACGAATTTGCTGCTTGATAAATGGCAAACATCAAGCAGTAATAAGCTAAATATGTACATATTCAACTTCAGCCTCTGGAATTTCGATATTTGCATTCGAGAACAAATTGAAGGCTTTTATTCTAATTAAGAATCGCATAAATTCATTTAGGAAATTGAGACATTTGTCAATCGCAGCGGACAGACAGAACCTACATATGGCAGATGTGGATGAAAGATGGTTTTGTGAGGGAAACCTACCTTGAGATTCGTCGAAATCCTTGGTGGTCATCTGGAAGAGAGCGTCCAGGGGCGTGCCATTGGCCTTGGCCTTGGCAGCGGCAGCAGCGACTGCGGCAGCGTTTCCTCCACTGGACGCACTGGGTCCACCGCTGCTCTGTGACGGACTGGAGGCACTCGCCGATCCGGCCGAATGGTGGCGCTCTCGTTCAGCCGTCACCTGGGCTGACGACTGCGGGCTGTGGCTGTGGCGGGCAGCAGCGGCGGCAGCAGCAGCGGCCGAGTCCCGGGAAATCTCCGGAGAACAGCAATCGCTGGCCGCGGAGCTGGAGCGGTCCGAGCCGCTCTCCGAGGGAATGATGTCCATGCCCATGTGGCGCAGCAGCTGGGCCTGGGCGTTGAAGTGCTCCTGCAGCTGTCGGTGGTAGTCCAGGGCCAGGCGCTGCTCGTAGTGGAGCAGGGCTGAGGGGATGAAGGGGCGCACAGGCATGGGGCCCAGCAGGTGATCCCAGGGGCGGACAATCTGGCCTCCGGGCAGGAGCATGGCGGCTGCCGCGTGATGTGCCTCCAAGGGCTCGGTGCGGGGCTGGAGGAGACCAGTGGATGACCTATTGGCGGGTGGGGCCAGCAGTGTGGCAGCCGGCGGTGGCGACACCGAGTCCGAGCGCTGTTTTTGCGAGTGCCCCAAAATGTCGGCAATGGAAAAGCTCTTGACGCCCTCGATGGAGGCCTTGGTGGTGGTCTGTGGCTGGGGCTCGGTGGCAGCGGGTGCCTGAGCCAGGGCTGGTGGACTGGGCGTGTGTTCCCGCGGCTCCGACGAGGAGGAGGACATGCGCAAACGCTTCAGCGGCTGAAAGTAGTCCTCCGGCAGACTGCCGACGGCCCCGCGTGTGAGTCCGGCGGCAGCAGCGGCTGCGGCGGCCGCATGATGCTGCATCAGGAACTGTTGCTGCTGGAGCAAGTCGATGGTGCTGGCACGCGGATGGTGCAGCTGGTGGGCATGCGGATGAGGTTGGTGCTGGTGCTGGAGCTGCGTGGGCAGCGGGCTGGGAGCTCCTCCGACAGAGATCTCCGATTCGGCGGGGCTGGCCGGACGCATGGTTGGAGGACAGAGCATTTAAGCTACGGTCTGGCGGGTATTACTTGTCACTTTGCTATCGCTCAAAGCACTAAACTGTGTCTCCTTCTTGCAGGTGCCAGAAGCGACGTTGCACTGATTCGATTGCTTCACTTTGCGTTTGGTTTCTTAATAAATTCGTGTACTCATCTGACGAACACGGACGTATCTGTATCTCTCAAGTCTCTGAGTGTCAGGCGGTAAGCGATAGACGATTAACGAGAGAACGACGACGACGCTGATCCAATAGGAGGACCTCTCAACTCGACGTTCGAAATAGATTTGAAGATTGGTTCGCTAACTAGACACGTCGATATTTCTTCAGTTCTTTTGCTGCCCGCCGTCGCGTCGCTCTCCGCTCCGCACTAACACGCGCTCTCTCTCTCTGTGTCTCTGTCTCTCTCGCTGTGTGTGTCTGTCTCTCTCTGTTACTCAGAGTCTGCTTAACATCTCTGGCTCTCTCGTCTCCTCGTCGCTTCGTTTCGTGTCTCGTTTGTCGGTGGTTAAACAACCCAGCCCGGCTCGGCAATCAAATCATAACTGCACAACAAGCGGCAGCGTCGACGTCGTTTCTCTCTCTCTCCTTCTCTGTCTTTCTGTCTCTGCGAGAGAACCAGTTTTCCATCTTGCTCGTGGGTTAGAGAGAGTCGGGTAGAATGATTCGCTATCTCCCTCTGGCCGGCCTGTTCACCACCAATCGGCTACAGCAACAAAAAAATAGCAATGGTGGCGTATACGTAACGGTAATTATGGCGTTCATCATGCGGCTGGCGTGCAAGCGAGACGGCAATAGCGACGCTCCTCAGCTTGTAACGAGACTGTATTTAGTATTTTAGTCGCTGCAAAGTTTTCACAATCAACTCCAAAGCCCAGCGACTGAGACCGTGGCAGAGGCAAAGAGCTCCCCTGCCTCATCTCCACCATTCCCCCAACCCCCCACCCCGCTTAGGCATAATGACGATGACCCGCACCCAGACCAGCAACAGAACCGTGCCGTGCCCCTAGAGGCAGCCCGCGTTTAATTGTCAAGCGTTTGCAATTAATTTGCTGCAAGAAAAGCGAACCATTAATTTGGGAGACAGACGAAACCCCGAAAAAAGAGAAACAATATCGTGAGTAGGGGAAGTAATAAAAAATGTGCATAAATTCGAAGACATTTGAAAACTAATTTGGATCCGAGTCGGAAAGCGAAGCCAGTCAGTCTCGGATGGATGCATATGGATGGAGTTACAGTGGATATTGGTTAAGTGCAGCCTTACTTAATTGATACAAATTGCTTTGACTTTGTTTGTTACTGCTGATTGTTCAGTTAGAGCGATAATGAAATTATTATAGTTGTATTTTTGGTGGAAATTGTATGTGTTGTGGTTAATGTTCAAGAAAAGAAATGGTACTACTCCGAGCCGACGGCTTTTCCCGCAGTTACCTTTTTAGATATGTATTTTTGTCGTTCCAATGCGAAAGTTTATCCATTTATAGTAAGGTTGAGAGACCCTTGTCTCTCGGGAAATATAGTTATTTATATATGTTTAATACACATTGTGTATACATGGCCTAAAGGGCTTGTTGCTCGGGCTATAACCATTCATTATACTGTCTAATCTCATCTTAGGCTACAATTTCGTAAATATGTCAATAAATAAATAAATATTGTGAGTGCATAGAGTTTGAACATAGATGTACATGTACATATATTTCTCTATATGCAAGATTTTATTGTTAATAATTATAATTCATTTAAAACTGCTGGCATTATTTTTAACCATTATTATTGCTTTAAAAAGGATATGTACTACATGTTTTATATGTTCTACACATCAATGAAAATTTAAAACTATTATTAATGATATTATGAGAAGTAAACTATCTATTTTTGGTCAAATATATAGAACTATCTCCTATTTTTGACGAATTACTATTCTCATTTTACATCCAAAGAAGAAAATGATAAAGAACGACGTTTAAACACACACAATTGTCCCTTAGCATCCATTTACAATTTATTTATAGACTTGTCTTCCATTTATGTACTTTTATAATCCAAAATAAAAGCAAAAAATATTATCTGAAGAGCTACTAGAAGATTCAACAAAATTTAACATCCTTTTTGTTTTCTAGTACTACTCTGATCCGTTTCGCAGGACATTGTGCAGCAGTTGAGTTTAAGCCAATTTGCAATTGTCCACACATTTTAGCCAACTTGAAATGCTGACACGTATAAGCCCAACAAACATCTCCAAATCCTTTTAATTGAAACAAATGTGAATTGTTGCAACAATCAGCCGAGAACAAAGACCCCAGCAGAAGCAGCAGCAGAAGCAGCAGGGGCGGGGGCAGAGACGGCAGCACAAAAGGCGTCAAGGCGTCTGAAGACAAAGGGCAAAGGTCTATTAACGAAAAAAAAAAACTAAAATCGAAGCCAATTGCCGTCGCAGCAGGATGCTAAACGAGAAAGGAATCGACGGCGGCGACCACCGCAGGCTCAGCGCTCGACTTTAGCCACAGTGGGTCCATGGCCCGGCTGGGATCGGATCGGATCGGACCGACCCGGGTGCTGTTCCGTGTCCCAAACTGCCGGATCCCCGGCATCAGGCAGCTACCTGGCTATTGATAAGGACTAATCACACAAATATTTGAGCATTTGGTTTGTGATTGAGTTTCGCCGCAGTGCAGTGGAATAGAGCGGCGCGTTTGATTCCCAGTTTAGCGCTTCTGTATTTTTTATAATTCTAATTTCTTCTGTATATCTCGCTCTTTGTTCTCGGCGGCTATTAGTGTATCTATTAGATACACACGCATGATGCGTGGGAAAAGCCGCGGTGTTAATTATGCCCCGTCGACCAGGTCCTTGAGTCGAAGAATCCTTCAAAGGGAAAGTCAATTTACACCTGTGCCCCCTCAGCCCCAGGGGCTCGCCTCGGCCTCGGTCTCGGTCCCTATGCTGTGTGTGTGGCTTCATTCACACGCTGATAAACTGGGGCCCCTCTTTCATCGGTGAAAGTGCAAGGAAAGGGTTCATTAATATTCAAATGCCGGGCGACGACGATTTCATTGATTTATCGGGGCAGCTGCCAGACAACAGCGGCGGTGCAGCTGATACTCCCGGAAATGCTAAATTTTCTGTAATTTAGATGGTCGCTCCTATCGTCAGATACCGCCTAAATAATCGCTCCAAAGCCATTTTATCTTGAGTTGGTATTAAGCGCCGGCTAAGCCACTCGGGAAGCCACGATCCCGCCCACATTCCGATTTGTTGGGCACTAGAGATGTGTGAGAGGCATAATACGATTGTTACCGATAGTTTTAAATCATTTTATAAGTTATATAGAGCACTCTATGAATCGACTGTTTCACAGCTTTCTTAAATACACCAGAATAAACTATTGATATTTTTAGAAATTAATGGAAATTATATGAAAATATAAAAATACATCCTTAAACTATATACATCCATATGGGATATACCGCCCCAAGAGTTTGGCTTAGAGTGAGAATATTTGGACACGATTTTAGTCGAGGGGTTCTGTTAGTCCAAAATTCATCAACAGATGCTACTATTTTTTTCACATTACCTTCATCGCGTCGTGCCACCATCCATAGCAGACGCCCAAGTCTTTTAAACTATTCCTTTAGGCAGTGCAACCGGTGTCATAAAACTTCCCGGCAACAACAATAACTTGACTATAATTGTCAATTAGCAAGCTTTCAACAGCAGCCCCGACCCGTAGTCACAGCTTCCATATATATGTACGTATGTATCTGTTTGTGCATTTTCTGGCTGCTGTGATTTCCAGCCGCGAGCAATTTGCATATGCCACGGAGGGAGTCGCTTTCGGTTCACATTTACAGCTGGCGACCGACCCACGCAGCATTGACACATGCCCGTCACTGCCACTTGATGTTGTGCGGCAAGGCAGATAGAAGCTTGTGGCGCAGATTGGAATGGATTGCCTGCCGCTTGGTAGCATATCGAAAATCGTATTACTACCGATAGCTAGACGATAATTATGGACTGACACGCCTTTTCGTTTCCCCGCTTGATTTGGGTGTGTTCGTTTGACCCAAAATGGGTGGAATGCACGAGGAGATATCATAGTTTGATTGGAGTTGGCTTAGAAAGGAGTTGGGAAAATATCACTTGGACTGGGATATTGGACTAATTTCAGAATTTATAAAGAACTTAAATGGAAACAGACTATGTATCTAATATATTCGTAATATAGTCTATGTTGAAGTAATTTAAAAATTGATGGCATATTATTTTATTCATGTAAATATAACCCCATTAACTGAATCGACTGAAATTTCCGTTACCAATTCAGCAAATGTTTGACAATATAGCTTAAATCTTGATCAACCAAGTTTTAGTCATTAGTTCGGTGTTCAGTCCATTGTCTGCAGATACATTTGTATCCCTGACCAGAGAATCAAAGAGAAAGTCCTACGACACAAGCGTTTTGTGTCGAAAAATGGAAAAAATTCGGAAAAGAAAACTCATCAAAGAGAAAAGTAGTTAGGGCCAAAGACACAAAAGACACTTGAGCTAGGGCGACCATTAAACATTGCCAATTTCACAGTAATCATCAGCATGGCCAAGAAAGCCCCCGGACGAACAAAAGGTGGCCCAGAGGAAAAAGTAGCAAAGCGAACTAAGCCGTTTAGGGGCCACCCACAAAGAGAGCGCTGCCGACCAGAGAGTCGGGTCGCACGGAGTCGAGTGGTGTCGCACAGTCAAAGACCAGGGCTCTCGGCCTGCTTTCGGGCCAAGCGTGCTAAGGCAAGGTAAGGCCTCCGCGGCTGCGGCTGCGGCTGCGGGGCACGCTAATCAAGCCGGCTAAAAACTAAAAGCTAAAAGCTAAAAGCCAAAAACTAACAGCGAGACAACAAATCAAACGCTCGATGGAAAGCACAAAAACGGAAAACAATGAACAAGCGCATGCTAATTAAAGCGATGCTCAAATTGAAATGTTTAACTTTTTCATCTTCGTTTCTATTTTCGGGTCTTGTGCTTTTCGTTGTCTACAGTTTTTGGGTTTTTTTTCGGTTTTCTTGGGCCAAGCGAACCGCAGCAGAGCAGTTCAATCCGGGCCGACAGCCATACACTGGGGAAAATGATTATTTATTTATTTTAGAATGGAAACTAGTACTAGTACTTGCAGGATGCTGCAGGCTTTGATCGCAATGTTGAATGAAATATTACCTGTAACTGGTACTACCACTGGGATACCCTTGAATACCCCTCCCAAAGTGCCCTCTAATAGAATATCCTAACCAGATAATGGTCTAGGAATCTCTCAGAGAACTCTTTAATTCTTTCAGTGTAGTGTCGAGTCTCCACACGTGAGTGACGTGCCACACGGCGTATGCGCACTCTCTGCCGCTGTGTCAACATGGGCCCCATGCTCCATCACACGTTCCGCTCCCCGGACTCCCCGAACAGCCTGCGGCACTCTCGTATTTACATGGGCTAGAGAACTGTTTGGATACTTTTTCGACTGAATGCCGCACACAAATATTTGTGCGTTGGCTTCTTAATTGAGTTAATAGAGTTGGACGAGAGTGCGCGTGGCCGGCGTTGATTTTGACCGACGTGTGATAATTACAACGCTGCCCCAGCTGCGGCGGCTTTGATGAGGCTGTCGATGCTGCTGCTGCTGCTGCCTCTAAAGCTGAAGCTGCAGTCTGGTGGATGGTGGATGGTCCAAGGTGGCGGCGGCCCCTTTGTCTTTGACTCTTGCGTTGGCCGTGCTCAAACAAACGGTTCAGTGGTTCATTTGGACTGCACTTTTTTCGGGGGCTCGCTTGTTTAAATATTGAGACTTGTGTTTAACATAATTAATGCGAGTGGAAATTACAGTAGCTCTCTCGCCCGGTATCGGGACCACTACCACTTCACCACTGACACTGACTCACTTCTCTGAGAAGAGGAAATAATGTTCTTTCTTCAGCCACTCCAATGTAATGAACATTTGCATGCAAAAAAGAAGTAATTATATGACCGCGGCTGGCCATTGAAGATGAGGCTATACTTTCGTTGGGTATATACCCTTCATGAAGGAGTTGGAAGAGTCTTCAGCTGTGATGTGATCATGTTTGAAATCCCATTTAACAACTGACGCTTGATTTCTGATCTGAATGTCTTGAAATTCTACTTCAGATACACCAGCAAGAGTATTCCCAGGCCATTGTCTGGTTTACATTGCTGCCATTGTTGCTAAAAAGCCCTAAGAGACCTCCACAATTACAGCAAAGAGAGAAGGGAGGGCCTCGGAAAGAGCCGGCGCACGTATGAATATCAAATCAACTACATTGCAGTTAAAAAGCACATTTCAAACACCTTTGAGGTGCATTCGCTCGTTTGGTGGTCCACGACGCCCCGAAGAGCATTAAGGGGCGAGCGGGCTGAGGGCGAGGCTGGGGCTGGGGCTGAGGGCCAGCACTGGGGACCACATTGCTTGATTGCCGTGCGCCTCTCTCGAGATGACGTTGCATTTGCGATGCTGCCCGGCGATGAAGATCGGCTCAGAGCCAAAGTCGGGAGAGGTAGGCAGGAAGCGAGGAAAGGTTTTTTCATCTGGTTTTTGTTCTCCTCTTTTTTTGCGAGCCCATATGTGGAAGCACCGATGCCTGTGCCCCTCTAAGAGGAGGGGAGACCAGAACAGAGCCGCCGAACTGGCTTCAGGTCTGGCCCCATCATGATGAGACGCGACGATGATGATGCTGAGCCCGAGATGCTGCGGCTGTGGCGCGTTCTGGTTCTCGTTGCACGAGGAAGCCGATGCAACAAAGAACTTGCAAGCTGGAATCTATTGCTTGCTCCACACCAAGCTGCCTCTCTCTGCGACTCTCTGGTGTCTGTGTCGGTGTCTGTTGTTGTGTGGAGCTGAGCGCCATCTCGTTTAATGCCTTTAAGGCGTGACCATAGTATTTTATAATATGAACTGATCAAAGGATGCCGACACGTTTCAACTGAGCCGCCAAAGCCGGGACGACTCCAGATTTGCGCGCTTCGTTCTTGGCAAAAAGGTTGTGCTGTGGCTGGGGTCGCGGTGCGGAGAGCAGCAGAACAGCAGAACAGCGGAGACAGCGTCCAGCAGAAGGCGACTGCAACAATAACAAATTGACCAAATCGATTTGTTGGCATCGCTATCGCTGGGCTCTCTTTGGTGGCAGCGGAGCGGCTTTTTCTGGCCGGTTGCTGGCTTTTCCTCTTGTGGCCTTTCCATTTTCATTTAATTCTATTGCTCATTAGATGCATGAGTGTGAAAATGGCGAGTGCCTGACACAGCCACACCGGAAGCGGCCAGAAAGTTCGTCTGTCTTTGGTGGGTTGGGTTCTTGGCGCATGCGAAATGAGTGGACACTTTCGGGGGAGTGCTACCCGCTGCTACCCACTCGGCTGTGCCTGAATTTATGACATTTTAATGCAAACAAATTAAATGGTGGCACTCGAGTGGAAATCAGGGCAGGCAGAGCTTCTTTTGCCGAAAAGGGTTCTCCGGCAGACGCGTTTCGAATGCGGCGTATACGTGATATTGCCAATTGGGGTGGTGGCGGCCCGACTTGGTCTGCTCTGCTCTGGTTTGGTCCGGTCCGGCCTGGTCGGGCATCATCGTCATTCACTTCACAGACAATGCCGATGTCACACTTAATTGAAAACTCATTAGAGCCTCGAGGCAGGAGCGGCTCGAGTGGTCTGCGGGCAGGAGACAATACGAGGCAGGGGCAATACTGGGGCAGCGAAAAGCCAAACTGATTGCCAGCGTGAAATCGCCAGCAAATGCAGCTGGGCGATAGAAATCTGCAGTCCATATTTATGACTCTATTAAATTCATGAGTGTACCGTCGGAGGGGTGAGTTTTCCCTGAAACCCCTGCACCGTTTACCGTTCATCAGTCGTCGATTGAGGGCTCGACATGGATTTGATTGTCAGCGTGGCCAAAGCGGTGCCTGAGAATGAGGAATTCTGCTGAAATTAATAAACAATGCACATCGCACATTTCCATTGAGGGCATTGCCAATGCCACTAAATCTGCAGTTCCATGTCACACCAGAAGACACTCCCAATTGGGCTCAATTACGGGGCACAAGGGAGCGGAACCACTCGGAATATAATTATTAATTAGAGGCAGGAACTTCAGGGAGGAACAAGGGTGAATAAAATATACCATAAATATTTATGTCAAAATTATACATACATAAAAATCATTGAGAGGTGCATTATGTTCTTGAAAATAAATCTTTTTAATACATCAGATGGATTACGTTTGTTATAAAAGTCACTGGGTTAATCTACTTAGACTCTAAATAAAAAATATAATTTTAGTGTATAAAAGTCCTTATTTTAATCCACTTTTGAATACTTCATACAGCAATTAATACCATTTTTTTTTTTAGATTTTTTGATGGTCTGAAGAGCAACTATAAATTTTCGACCATGTAACATTCCTCTTCCCTTTGCTGATTTTCATTATTACCCTTTCAATCCGAATGCCCATGCAATTTGTCTTTCCGCTTTCCTTCCACTTATGCACCGCATTTGCATTTTCAGCTTCCTTTGCTCCACTTGTTGGTGCTGGTTTCTGTAGCGGAAAAATATCACTCTGGCTCTAGCACTGGCCAAAGACACAACCACCCACCCTCCCTCATCATCATGGCGGTGGTGGTGCTCTGTCTATGTTCGCCCAGTCTGACTGGGTTGCCATGCTCTTTGCATTTATTAATTGCCTGACATGTCCATTAATTTAAATCAATGATATTTTTTCGCGCTCAAGTGCATGAAAACCTGAAGTGCTGCACCACCGCCCTCGCGGGGGGCACTTTTCCGACTCCGTCCTTCTTCTACATTCCCGTCGCGCCGCCTTGCAGCAATTAACATAATTTTACGCAAATTGCAGCATAAATCTCCTCTTCGTTTTTATTTAGTGCCATTCGTTCATTTCAGGCAATTAAATGTGAACGAAATTAAATGTTCGGCATTGAGTTGGCAAGCCAGTCCAGTACAGGGCACACCAGCTAAAAGGGAAGAACTCATAGTCCTTGATTAATTTACTTCTACATCCTTTAAAAAGGTTGTGTGCGAATGCAGAGTGCGTTTATGTGTAATTCGCAGAAAAATAATAAAATAAAATTCATTAGACAATCCTTGGAGAATTTTGATATTATTTTTTTCGATATTATTATTGGTTTTTCTATTGGTCAACTTTTCCTTTATTTCACTGCCTCCCGTAGCCTCACAAATTGACTTATCTTTCGCATCCAGCGAATAGTTGATGACTTATTCGCGATATATCATTGCAATTTATCTGTTGTCATGGCAGCAACAATAGCATCACAGCCAAATTTAATGCATATATACATATAGATATTTTATTCAGCTAATAAACTGTGATTAGTGCCATGTGGCCAGCCATTGGTCTGTTGCCACTAATTTTGATCGTTATTTGGAATTTATTATGGCCCGTTTGCTGTCGGCATCTGTATCTTCTAAACTAAATAATTAATTAATTTGATTAGTGAGATATAAGAGAACCGAGTGGATATTGTATATCTTGGCTTAATTTATTTTAATTTAATTTAAAATTCCGCTCTCGAAAGATGTTCCATGAATATTCATTGCCATCAGCGCAATAATTTATCTGCGTAAACATTTTAATTTACAGCCAACTTTTGGCTTTTGCGATTAATTTTTGATGATTAGTTGGTTATTTATTTGCTCGCCCAGCATCGGACATGATCTTGATGTATGACCTGCTTTTGCCAAGCAGATGCGAAACGGAGGGCGATCAATCAATGGGGCAGCACTGCTTATCGATAATCTGTGGTTGAATGAGACCATTCGATCATGATGTGGCAGGTCTCTGTGCCTCTCTGTGTGCACGTGTGTGGCCTTGCGATTGATTCCCATCAACGGCTGTCCCGGAACAAATTCACAAATTAAGATTTTTGTGTGCTTTAATTAGCAGACCCATTCCTCGGCCAGGGGCTCCTATTCCTCCTATTCTATGACGATTCCCCAGACCCAATCTGAGTCCCCTTTCTGGGAAGTGTTGCTCACAGGTCAGGGTCTTCAAAAGCGCCGTCGCCGTAGTCGCCTTTATATTTCCACGAAAATTCCGTTTCTTAATGAAAATATTGTACATAAAACAGAAACAACCGCCACAGCCACCGCTGGAAATCAATGCAAACAATACCATGCGATGGCATAGCAGATCGAAGATCTAAGAATGCCTCCTAACTAGCTACCGTTTAATTTTTATTACGCCCCAAAGAGGTGAGTGTGAAATCGTCGGCGTTTTTACGATTCCCATTCCCATTCGCCCTTGTGGATTCCGATTGTGAATCCCTTTGATTCTCTTCGCTGCCTCGATCTCCTCCTCCTCATCGACTATCCTGTTTGACGTTTCCATTCACACGCCTTTGACAAGTGCCCAATCCCAGCCCACGGATTGACCTGACCTGGACTTGGACCTGGCACTGGCACTGGTCAAGGAGCTCCATATCTATGTAGGAAAGTGTTCATTTCTTGTGGCCATAAAATATCTCGAGGGATCTTGACTTTTGCCTATTTTGACGTTTATAAATATCCAACAATTTGTTGTTCTTTCAGGTCCCTGTCCCTCTGACGTAATGCTGATGGAGAAAGGTTTCCGTTTTTGTGTGGGAACAGAACATGTGTCGCTCTCGGGATCTTCAGGTTCCTCCGCTTTGATTGCTTTATTTGTTGTTTTAGGCTAGCGAGAAGGGCGAGATTTTGGAGAGGCGAGGGCGTTGCAAGTGTGTTTTGATTGTGTTGCATTGTACGACTGGTAGTTGTAGTTATGTAATTACTTTTGAATTTTCCACGCTTCTTTGGTGGCACTTGCACGGGAGTCAGAGTCAGAGTCAGAATCACCGACTGCAGCCGTCAGTCAGGATGTTCCTCATTTTCGCCACTCGGCGGCGGCTATCAAAGTCAGGAAGTAAGTACTCGCACGAATGGAACTGGGAATCGGTTTTCAGTTAGTTGATTGAGTGTGTGTGTTGGTCGTTTCCCTTTTCCCCTTTTTCAGACACTGATCACAGGCTGGTTTTAATGTTTAACGCGAATTTATTTAGCAGATATACATACGTATTTGTCTGCTTGTCGGCGATGCGTGTCGGGGGCCCATCCAGACAGACGAGATGTGTCTTTGATGTGCCCCTGTCCCTGTATGGGCTTTGACAGTTATGCTAATGATACTTGGGGGATTTGGGGCTTCAGAGTTATTGCCCCGAATGACTGACTTTAATTTGACAGAATTTTGCATGTCACTTTGTCGCATTTCACATGCGAAACACACTCATGTCCATGCATGCATATATGTATATCCACCAAAATCGAGTCGGTCGTGGCTTGGCGGCGTCTTGAAACGCCACTCATTTTGCCACTTCCGCTGGCGTCCTCCGTTCGAGGCCTGCAGAATGTCATGGGAATGTGAAAAATATCACATTTGGTGGCTGCCTCTGCCTCTGCTCTGCCCTGTCTCTCTGGGTTTGTCTCTGCGCTGCCATACCGAGATCCACAAGAGGAAGAGCTTTTTTCTCAGTTTTATTTGTTCGTTTCTTGGCTGGACGGACTACTGCTTGTGCCACACAGCATTGGCATGTCATTTGGACGATGCCGGGCGACTACCTGCCAATTACCCAGCCATATCATTCTAGCCCCGACCAGGCCCAAAGCCACAGACACAGCCACAGCCACAGCCAGGGCGACCACCAAGCTAGCCGCGTCTAACAGCCAAAGCGCGCTTTGATCTTCCGCCGTCTGGCCAATGGCCAGGCAATGTGATTAAGCCTGCTTTGCGGCCCTCACCGATACACTCACATTCTACTCACACTCCGAATGGCACTCTCACTCACACATGGACCCCATTGGGGCTCGTTACCTCCACTCAGATGTTGCAGCTTCGTTGCCAGAGTCTCAGAGCAGAGCCTGTTTTCGCTCGTTATTCTCCACTTTGTACGCCTGTCTGCTCATTTATCAAAGCTGGCCGAGACTGAGTCGAAGTTGGAGCCACAGACGGAGTCGGAATCCAAGTTGGAGCCTATGTCGTAGTGCGTGTCTCTCTCTCTCTGTTTTGGGGTCCATTGGATGCGTTAAGCGGCTCATATCTGCGCCTCGGTCTCATTTGGCTTTGAAGTTCAGCGCAGCGGCCTGATTGGCCAACGTCTTTTAACTGACTTCCACTTGGGCAGCATTTCCAGCTTCAACTCCAGCCTCAGAGCCAGAGCAGAGCCAGAGCCAGAGCACAGCTTCAACTTCATCTTCTTCGTCGGCTGCTGGTTCATTAGAAAAATGACGGCTTTGTCTTTTTTATGGCTTACTTTAACGCTTCGGAGCTGCTGAGCTGATCTGATGTTGCTGTTGCTGTGGCTGTTGGTAGTTGTTCTTGTTGGCTTAACTCATTTGGCCGCCAGGCCTTTTACCCATTAGCCGTAATGGCTACATTGCCACCTGTGTTGCCACACACACACACACACACACACAAATAAGAGCGGGTTGAGTGGCCCTTGGATTGCTGCATACCTTGGGGCGTCTTCCAGTTGACTCCATTTGGTTGTGCCCCATCATTTTGTCGCATTGCACATTACTATTGATGTTTGCTAATCTTTCGGTTTCTTTCAATTTGTCCACAACTTTTGCCATGGGAAATGTGTCTCTAACCAAATCTTGGGAAAGTTTTGTTTCGCTTCGTTTCGTTTTGCTTTTCTTTTCCACGCGATTAGGGCAATAGCTCTGGACCCGCTGTGGGAACTCGCAGCTTCCGCAATGGCAAATTCAGACTAATCATGCCAATAATTTATTGTCACTCCAGGCCAAAGCCAAAAGCTGCGCAACGAATCCAGCTTAATATATCCATCCCCACCCAAAGGCCTTCCCCAATGCCACCCCAAAGAACTTCCTCGAACAACCCTCGAGTAACCCCCAGAGTAAATAAAAGTCAGAGAGTCAACAAATCGAAGGCGATGATACATGCGAGTGAGCAAAAACTAATGGATTGATTTATGTGTTATCACCTGGAGTGAAGAAATTTATTATGGCCCAGGCAATAAATCACGACGACACTTCTGTGTGTGGGCGGGAGATAGAAAGCAGCGATGAAAGTTTGCTGAAATTGAAAAGGGATAAGAATTCGCCACACTCTAGTGCGGGGGGGAGCTCCGACCCGGAGTCGGGGTCGGGTCGGTCTGCGTTTTGAGTAATTAATGGCCCCCCCCCCAGCGGTATTTTTGCGATGCGACAATAAAAATATGTTTCCCGATTTGTTTATCTTTGCCTTTTGGGGTCATGGATACTGTTCGCTCCCTCTGTGTGGGTCTAGGAAAATTAATTGCTATCATTAACATAGAAAAGTCGGGGTGTTTAGTCCGCAATCCAGTCAGGATGTAAACGAAAAGTAATTTGAGATTTTATTGCTTCCGCGTTGAAAGCAGTTGAATGATTTTATTCCTTTTGGGATCCGGATTTGGTCTCCCAACTAATGGAGATTAATTTTTGGGGCGTGATTCGGGGGTAGGCAGATGTGAGCCGCTAGAGAGGGATGGACCCTGATAGGGCATAGATGGATCTGGAAGGAAGAGATTCGAGCAGACAGAGCCTGATAGGGCATGGATGGATCTGAGTAGAATGACTGGGCAGGGGCTGGGCCATGGACAGGGGCAGGGGCAGCAATTAACACAGTGACGCCACATTTTTCGCTCCGCTCATCGATTGTTGTAGGGAAACGTGTAAATTAGCTTAAAATTTCAACAGCAAATACTGCAACGCCCTCGAGTGGGAATGGAAATGGGATTGGGTTTGGGAGCAGGGAATAAGGCAGATCCATATCGATATTAAGAATGCAACGATTCTGAATCCCGTTCTCATGAAATTTGAGTGCGGGATTTTAACACAATTATAAATCTCTTCGGCGTATTAACGCCTAATTGTGGCCGGGCTAAGCGGCACCTGTGTGAGTCGGCACTGATCAAAGATAGGACGAGCTAAAGGACGAATCTCTCCTTTCCACTCCGCTCCCTCTCTGCGATTCTTCACGCTCAGCCGAGTGTAGGTGTGAAAGGCATTGACCAAGACTAAAGGGCTCTGTGCTCTCTGCTCAGTGCCTGGGCTCGGTCTCTCGAGCACCGGGTCCATTAGCCACCAACGCCGAACAAGGCTGTAGGATGAAGGATGAAGGATGGTTTCGTATGCAAGGACCTACCTTGCGCTAACTACGTGTGCATAATGCGAGCCTTCAGCCTTTTGTGCCGATCTGTGGATTATCACACGCTTTGTAATGAGTTTTCCCGACTCTGACACCGACCCAGACCTGCTGGCAAACCTGTGCCAATTCCTATTCCAATTCCAGCTCCCTTTGTGCAGGACATTTGTTACGCATCCCGAGACAAAGGAGCTTCACACCAGACACCAGAGTCCAAGGATTGTGCTGCATTTGTAAGGCGTCATTAACCCACGCGCTGACGCAGGAGAGCATCAACAAACCAGGGAAAAACAACAGCCATGTCAGAGAAAGAAGAAAAAGTATATTAAAGTAAATCGAATTAAGTGGACTGCCATTCAATTTGTGCCCTGGGCCATAATCGGTGCATCGGCATGGCTGGATACGGATGGATATGGATGGATATGGATGGAGGCTTTGTTCTCCGCTGTCCACTGTCTTCGATTGGATTGGATGGGATTTGATCTGTTTGAAAAATTGAATTTTAATTTGCCACACAAGACGTTCGTTGCCAAGTTGAGAACCCGCCTAAAAGGTTTCCACTCTCAGCCATTTTCGATAAGCGTGATGGGCGTCCAATTCGAAAATTAATTTAGTTGATGGTTTCCCATTCTCAGTCGCAGTCTCATTCTCTCCAGATCAGGGGCGGACTGCGTGTGGCGATGCACTAGATCCAGTGGGCGCTACATCGGGCAGCTACTATTTCAGATAGCTAAATGAGTGGAGGGGCTTTGGATCCAAATTAGACCATTGTCCAAATGCATTTAGGCCTGGAGAAATTAGAGGGGTTCGATAAGACCAGAACGCTCAACTCAATTAATACGAGTGTGTGTATGTGATTGGTATAATCAAAGAATTAATTCAATTTGAAGAGATAGCTTAAATGGAAACTTGATTTGGTTCGGGCTGGAAGCTTAATCTCTAGATCTAAGCATAAGGTTAGAGAGGTGTTCGAAAACACAAATTAAAGACCACCAAGAAGGGTAAGGGTTAAAGGAATTGAAAAGGATTGTTTTTTTTTTCTCAAAAATTCATTTTGAATTTTCACTTCCTTGTTCGATTTCCGAAAATCCAAAATTAGAGTTCCAATTTTACGAAAAGTTCCTTAAAGACAAGCCAAATTCTTTGTGCCACTCTTGAGCCGTTGCAACATCGAACATGTTGCATCGGAGCAATATCTTCCGTCAGCAGCCACAGCAAAGCAGCGTACTCTCTCACTCTCTCTCTCTCTTTCTCTCTCTCTGTGTGTGAGTCTCTCGCTGCCTTCAGCTGCCTCTCTCGTCGTGTGTTGCAGGCGTGTCTTACTTGCCACTTACAACAGTGACGTCACTGTGGCAGGCAGCCAATCAGCGCAGGCCAGAGCGAGGCGCTTGCGCACGGGCTATACACAGAGGAGAGCAGAACATTTAGCCAAATTAATTGCAGGATAATAACTTACGTCCTGACACGGCCACCGCCCAGGCCCGATTCCCAGCCACGTAATTGGTTTTTTTTCCACGTTAGCTTCGTTTCTTCCCTTTTTTGCTGTTTTTTAGCCCGAGCCAGGGAGTCACCCACTACCGCCTCCACGTCAGACAGCCACCTTCCTTCCTGGCCAGAAACACAAACAGAACCCAGAAACCGAAGAGCCGAAATTCGGGCGGCCATCATGAAGGAGCCGAAGGAGAGCGAGCGGTATCTTGATGCCATCTGCATTTCATTTCAATTGTAATTGGACGTAATTCAATTTTAAAATAATTGTTGCCATAATTTCAGTGTAATTTTCTGTTGTTTCCGTGGCAGCGCGCGCTGCCTTTGCCGTGTGCCAATTCCGTCTGCCCCTCATCGACTCATAAATAAATTAATGAAGTCAGTTCACATGGGAGACGAGACGAATGTCATTGCAACATTTCGACGGTCTTTCCCCATTTCAATATCAATATCAGAAAGTGAAGTGGAGTGGAGAAAGAGCAAAGGTATAATTTGGGGCCAGAAATTACATATACTCCGTATGCGAGCCAGACATAAATTTACTTAACTCATAATGTCATATTATTAATGATAATGGTTTGCCGTTTGTTGGGCTTTCAGCTTTTAGCTGATCGAGCAAACCCATCAGCTCTCCCCGGGGGCCTGGTGTGGAGAGGCAGAGGCCGAAGCCGAAGCCCCACAGTCGAGGCTCATTGTCTAATTAATTAGGCCCGGCTCTCAGACAGTCACAAATTAATTAACGCCGCCAACGAACAAGTACAGAAGCATTGTAATCCATTAGGCTTTATGACTTGACTGGCGGCTGGCTATTGGATTCAAAAAAAGTCTTTCGGCTTGACATTGTCTCAATGCTACACTGAGAAAAGTATTTTCGTCACTCTTTAATTCAATTTAACTTCTGACTTAAAATCTATTTCGGTCGGACTCGACATTTATTATACATAAATATTATTAATAATAATTTTTATTTTATTTCTGCATTGCTTAAAGATACCACTACTTCTTGTGGTAAAATCAGTGCTAGATTTTCGCATTCCCAACTGCACCTGGACACTCAAGGACGCATACCTACATATTTTTTATATCACGTGCAATTTCTCTCAGTGCCAGAGCTTACATTCGTCTTTCGGAACGGGACGAAACAAGCATTCTCTATTCATAATTGAAAAAGTAACGTTCCACTACCGTTTGACAGACAAATGTCTGTGGCGAGTATGGCTTTGGATTGGAGCGTCTACGTCTACTAATTGCCGGCCAGTTAATGGCGCAATTTGATTTTCAAATAGCGGCTCGGGCTGGGGCTCGGGCTGGGGCTCGGGCTGTGGCTCGGGCTCCGGATCCGGCCAGCCATCATCAATGACAGCTTTTGTCAGCAGCTTTTCAATTGAGCGGACAGTCGGTCTGCTCCTCCAGATTCGGGTATGGGGATGCTGTTTTGTGTTCTGGTTTTGGGTTCGAGAGAAATCTGCCTGAGAGGGAGATGCGGTCGAAGAGTTTAACACGAATGAAATTCCTCAATTAAGGCTAATTGTAGACCGACCACAAATTCCCCTTCTCTGCAGCTCTGCCAGCTCCAGCAGCTCCATTCGATTCCATTCCGAGCTGGGGAGAGTACGTGTCGATAATAATATTTCAAACTAATTGCGTCTACAATTTCAAAGTGCGGCCGATCGACATCGACGTCGACATCGATCGGTAGCCGCAGAAGTGACATGCAGCTGACAGCTGAGTTATGATGAAGGGCTACTCCAGCACCAGCTCCAACTCCATCCCCAACTCTCCTGCTCCAGCTCCAGCTCCACTTTGATATCGGGCTACTTAAACCCAAATTTGGGGTTATGTGCGATTTTGCAGCCGGCGGCCATGTTTTGGGACAGAAGTGCGTATAAATTTGCTGCGAAGCTTTCACCGAGACAACAAGACAGATCCCCAACAAGGCCACTTCCACTCCAACGTTCTCTATCAACGAGAGAACCCAAACATGAGAGAGGAACGCAGGCCAGAGAACAACGCATCGCTCGGATCGCATCGGATAGCAGTGGGGCGACCATATACGACCAAAGTGAGGCATAATTACCACCTTTAAGAAGATGATGGTGGTTTTTCGCGAGCTTTGATCTTTGCCGCGGCCAAGGCAAGTCCGCGAGCCGCCGAGAGTCTTCAAGAGTGCCAGAGACCACAGTGACGGCCACGAAGACGACGGCGATGCCCAGGCAAGCGTCGGTAGTGGCCAGTACCCAATCCATCTATCGATTTTTAACGCGAGGCTGACGTTAATGGGATCCCGGCACTGGGATTGGAACTGCTAGCCCTCAAGCCAGCCTTGTCTATAATGAGAATGCAATTGGCTTTGGCTGGGGCTGTGGCTGTGGCTGCCATGACCAGCCACAGTGCGGGCCATACAAATAGGACAACAAGCCAACGACAGAATGCACCCCTGTGTGCTAGTTCTATGCAATTTTCGTATGCATTGCAATTACGCGCATGCGTCATGCGGAGACGCTTCTCGTGCCCCCCTCCCTGGCATATTGGCCACTGTCTTGCATGCAATTATGGCATACTCTTATTTTTCAAGCCAAAAGGCTGCAATTAAACTTTCGCGCTGTTTTGTCCGATGATGGCCTTGCCATAAAATGCGTCGTTTTCTCTAATTAATGGGGAGAAACTCGAGTGTGTGGGTGGCAAATGACTGCAAAGCTCCTCAATAAGCTTATGTTTCTACTGCACCTATGTATATGTGTGAACATTTCTCGTTAGATCCAGGAGTCAACATTTCCCTTGTTGCAGCAACCCCAGCAGATCCATTACAATATACATATACTCATATATACATATACTCATATACATATAGATCTATTCCATTCCACCGAAAAGTAGCAAATGATCTAGTTTCTATTCTTCGAGTCAATGTTGCCAAGAAGTTCTGAATAAATAATAGGTATAGCTTTTACCTTGAATCGCCCTTGAATTTTAAAACAGCCAATGTTATTTGTATTAGAAATTCCGAAGGTTGCATAGATTAGAATTCTAATATAAATTCAGGTGTTGCTCAAAGTATATCAGATATACTGAAATTGCTTAGCTCTTATGAGTCAGCTTTCATCAGCAGTTTTCTTCCAATGATCGGTGTTGCACAAAAAGAGTATATTAGGTATATTAGACTTGTGGTGACAGTGGATGTGTGTAATGCCTAGAAGGAAGAGTTTCCGACCCCATAAAGTATATATATTCTTGATCTGCATCAATATCCGAGTCGATATAGCCATGTCTGTCTGTCTGTCTTCATAGAGCAACCAAATGTTGTATCCAGACTCCTGGGATATCACATTGTTACAAGTGTAAGTATTTCAAAAATTTCACGCCGCCCCTTCCATCTGTAACATGCACAATATTGAAGATACGAAAAAAATAAAAATACAGAACTATAGAAAATGACCAAATATTGCAGATTGCCGAATCTGGATCAGATCGGATTATTATTAAAGCCAGAAGGAACAAATGAACCCACGCGCTTACTCATTCCCTCGCTTTCACACACTCTTCCTGCTGCAGTGTGCGCACTCTGGCGGAGGGTAGCCACACTGACTGAGTGTAAGGTATAAATGTAGAGTCGCGGCCCTAGCTGCGACGGGTTTTCTGGTTTCCAGGCATACTAGTGGAGTTGTTTCAAAACTCACCCAAATTTGTATTAGATCGATTTAATCGAAATGCAAATGCAATTGCGCATATTTTAATAGAATGAGTATAAGAGGGAGTGTGCCACAGGCCCCCAAATAAAATTTGAACCGCACAGTCTGAACATGCCGCCAAACAGCGAAGTGATCGAATTTGGGCCCAAGGTTTCCGGCACCACGGGCGTACTCTACGAAATGGATGCGGAGCCAGAAGGTACCGCCAAGGATCTGAGCACTCTGAAGACGACGGACGGACGGAAGCTGGAGCTCGTGTGGATCAATATAGTGCTGTTTATCTATGTGCACACGGCCTCTCTGTACGGGATCTGGCTTCTGGTCACCGCCATAAAGTGGCAGACGTTCGTGTTTAGCGTGATTCTTTTTATTTTCTCCACCGTGGGCATCTCGGGGGGTGCACATCGGCTGTGGGCGCATCGCACTTTTAAGGCGAACCTGCCGCTGAGTCTGATTTTTCTCTTCCTCAATACGTTGGCCTTCCAGGACGCCGTGTATTACTGGGCGCGCGACCATCGCCTGCACCACAAATACTCGGAGACGGATGCCGATCCGTACAACTCGAGGCGAGGCTGGTTCTTCTCCCACATCGGCTGGCTGTGCTGCAAGAAGCACCCCAACGTGACGGCGAAGGGTAAGTTGATCGATCTGTCCGATCTGCGGCGGGACCCTCTGGTGATGTTCCAGAAGAAGCACTACCTGATCCTGATGCCCATCTGCTGCTTCCTCCTCCCCACGTTGGTGCCCGTGTACTTCTGGGGCGAATCCCTCAACGTTGCTTGGCATGTGCCGGCGCTTCTGCGCTGGTGTCTGGTACTCAACGGCGTCTGGCTGCTCAATAGCTCTGCCCACTTGTACGGAAAACGCCCCTACGACCAGTCCATCAGCCCCACTAACGAGGGCTTTCTTATCTGGTTGCGAATGGGCGAGGGCTACCACAACTATCACCACGTCTTCCCCTGGGATTACAAGAGCGCCGAGATGGGACACTTTTCACAAGACCTGACCACCAACTTCATAAGGATGTTTGCCCGTCTGGGCTGGGCGTACGACTTAAAGTGCGTCTCCTTGGACATGGTGCAGAAGCGCGTGCTACGAACTGGCGATGGCACCCATCCTGTCTGGGGCTGGGGCGACAAAGACCATCCACAGGAGGATATCGATAACACGACCATTACCCACAAGAAGAAAATTAAGTGAACTGAAATATATTTACGATATTATGTTATGAAATTACCACATATTTTTATTTGAAATGCCAAACATTTTAGTCTAAGCAAAAAAGATTAGCCTTGAGGCAAGGGGCACGGACATGTGTAAGCCAATACAATATCCATTCCTTATAGAACCAGCGATTAGAATAAGAAATAATATTACAATACTCGTAAAAAATTTCTATACTACACTTAGTTATCCATCCGTCCGGATTCTCATGTCCTTATATCCATATATTATTTGTACATAATGTTAGATCTTGGATAGTCCAGGGGATATTCTTGGCTATCTTTAGGAACAAACAATGTTTTCCCACTTTAACTTGTTTTTCTAACGAGAAGTGATTTGATACGTTGTGAGTCGCAGCTTCAGCCGCGACTCTACATTTCCACTCCGGCAGAGGGCTTACACTGCACGAAGAAGAGTGCGTGAAAGAGAGAGATTTGTTCATTCTGGCTATAATATTAATCAGATCCAATCCAGATTCATTAATCTGGTGGACATGGTCATTCTCTCCACAAGTCTGCGGATTAGTTGTCTGTGGATGTGTGGGCAGAAGGGGGCGGGTCGCAATTTGGAAATATTTACACATAAAGTGTGACATCATAGGAGTCTGGATACAAAATTTGGTTGCTCTAGCTCTTATAGTCCAGACCGACATGGCTATATCGACTCGGCTATTGATGCTGATCAAGAATATATGTACTTTATGTGGTCGGAAACGCTTTCTTCTGGCTGTTACATACATCCACTTTCAAACATTTGACCAATACCCTCTTCCATGGTATAGATATATAGCATATGTATTTTGTTTTGGGAGTCCAAATTCCTAGAATCCCATCAGTACCTTGTTGTTGCCTTGTTGCTTGCATACGAATTTTTGGTGACCTTTTAAATTTAAATAAGATCGAATCGATCACCCCACAAAATTCACGTATGTTCATTTCTATTCAGTTCGATTTATATTCAGTTGAAGACCAGCAGTTCTCAGTTCAGGTTCCATTTCCATATCCCGTCTAATCCGTGGGCAGCAATTAACTTTTGCTAGGCCAAGTGCTACACTTCATCTTCAGTCACGGCACGTTCATAAATCACTTTACTTTCTAATTTCGCCAGGTCGGAGAGGCAACGCAACAAAAGAGTCTGTACATGGTAATAAATGTTGAAAATTTCAAGTTCATTAAGTTGTGCTAATAAAAATAAAGTCACTTGACTACATCAAATCGCATTGGACACGCGCACTTGTACCGAAATCCGGATTCCATCTCCCACCCCTCATCCCGGGCCATTCGGGAGCAACCCTCTGGGGCGGACGTCAAAACTTACAACTGCGAAAGTTTAGTTACGCATGCCACAGAGCGGGGCAACTACACGCACCAGCAGCACCACCAACACCCCCAGCAGAACGCACAACACCACCGCAGGATAATGAATGCAGGTGCAAATGGGAAGCGGAAATACGTCACGCTTTTTATGCCCGCACCCGTACCCGGAGGTGGAATCAACTTGGATGACTATGGTGGCTTGATGACTATGAAGAATTTTCAATTTCAAGAGGATGAGCTGGGTTTGGGGCTGGGGCTGGGGCTGGACGAGTGCGAGACCAGTTAGGCAATCATGTGCATGTCATTTGAGGTGAGGTGTCATAATGTTCATGTGTCCTGGCCCTGGGCCTGCCTCTGGTCCGGGCGTTTTATGATGCCGCCGTTGGCCGCTGGCCTCTGGTCCCTGCCCAGAAGGGGAGTGTCATTTAATGGACATTTCCAAGTGAATGGACACACATTCATTTCAATTTGTCAATCTCCCAGTCTCTGTTCCACTTCGACATCCTCTGCCTCTCTTTCTCGCTCACTCTGTGTTGTTTTTGGTCCCTCCATGGGCGGGTCATGGGTGGGGTCTATGGCAGTGTTTTAATTCCGCTAAATGGCCCAGCATTGTCATATAAAATATGCATGACAGACTTTCTCAATTTCACAATAAACAAACGAAGTACTGTACTTCAATGTAAAGCTCTCTCTCTCTCTCTGTCTCTGTCTCTGTACTCCTCCATATCTTTCTCTTTCTCTCTCCACAGACGAGTATATAGCTCTTTCATACCCTCGCTGATTGATGTTGTCTTCGATATCAATGTGGATCGATCCAATCGCTGCTGTAGGTCGCTTTGGGGCATTAATGTTGAATGTTGATCTTGCTGCGCCATAATTTAAGCGAATTACCTATGAAAGAAAATCAACGTTCTTTCTCTCTCTCTTCTCTTCTTTTCTGTTCTTCTTTCTACCAGTTTTAGGAGTGATGTGTCAGCAAAAGTTGTGGTATCTATACATAAGTCTTATTTGTATCGATAATTGCAATTAGAATGAACGCCAGACGAAATCAGGGCCACACCTGGAGAACGATTTGCCCCAGCCGCCTTCTTTGTGGCATAATGTCTCAATATTTCTCAATTATGCGCCACGCATATAATTTGTTGTTGTTATTCGCGCCACAATCAACGTGCGCATCGATCGCGACCACAGCAGCAGCAGCAGCAGCAGCAGGAGAAGGAGCCCCAGCAGCAGCAGCAACAGATGGTCGTCCAGAGAGTCGGGTCCAAT
Organism: Drosophila lowei; assembly: GCA_008121275.1. Taxonomy (NCBI): domain Eukaryota; kingdom Metazoa; phylum Arthropoda; class Insecta; order Diptera; family Drosophilidae; genus Drosophila; species Drosophila lowei. The sequence goes on from CM017777.1 coordinate 37,887,248, forward strand.
CGTACAAATAACTCCATCGTTGACTCCAATCAACTTTCGGGCTGCAGAGTCGCCATCCACACAGAGCCGCCGCGCCGTCCAACTGGGAGGTCTCTGCCTCGGAGCCAAGCGTTTCCATCTTGCAACGGCTGGAGATCGTGCGCCGAATGCACCGCTTCACATTATTAGATGCGGATTACCACTTTGGTGCAAAGATCAAATCACTTTGTGGCCGCACAGCACAGCTACAGCACAGCTTTGCTGTAGGTAGACGACCACAAGGTGGATGCCGCATGCTGCCTGCTGCATGCTGGATGCAGACCACGGGGTGGTCGGGGGAGTGCCGACCTGGTGGCGTCAGCTTGAGGTGGCTCCAATCACGTTTTAGCTGTGTGCTGTGCTTTTTTTTCGCGCGCTTCTTGCCTTTTACGATTTGTTTGATTTGGCCAAATGAATTGCGCCGTTTCAATTTTGAATTACGATACGATGGCGATGGGTGGGGACCCGATCATGGCATGATCCAGCTCCAGGTCTCACGCTGGTACCACAATTGCGATTGAAATGTCATTTGTCAAAATAAATTTAACGGCCTTTCAAGCCGCCGCCGCAACGCCCTCTCCCACAACCGCACCCCAGACAGAGCCGATCCGATCCGAACCGAACCGATCGGTGGTGATCTTCTGCCAATGGTTGTGTGGCACAATGGCGTGCGTGTTCAACACGTGTGCTAATCTCATCAAAACAACCGACCAGGTAGGCCAGTCCAAGTCCCAGTCCGAGCCACTAAATGCAACAAATCAACCTTCAATCAAGACAACCGCACAGCACACCGCATACCAGCACCAGCACCAGCACCAGCACCAGCGAGCGTTGTTCGGGGCGTTGTTCGGCGATCCTTGTGCGGCATCATCAAACTGACATAAATCTTTAATGGAATTCATTCATTATGGGGCCACAAAGAAGCCAAAGAGCTCGGATCACTTTCGAATTGGCAACAATGGACCTGGAGGCCCTCTTCTGGGCCATCTTCCTCTTGTCGTTGCCAACGTTCGTTCTTGTTGTTGTTCTTATGTCCTTGCGGGCATTGTAAATTCTCTTTTGTATTTGAGGAGTCCCTGGACCCGGGATTCGGTTGCGTCTAAAGGTTGCAATTATACTGGATATACGTATTACCGCATGTGGAGCGGCGAAAAGGAAAAGGTGATCCTGGCCCTTTGTTGCGTTTGGCAGTTATAAAGCGAGGCGCTAAAGGATAACACCTTCTTAACACCTCCAGGCACATTGTTTGTGTTCTGCTGCGGTAAATTTAAAGGAAACTGTGCCAAAAAAGCATTCAAAAGTCATTGATGGAAAGGATCGACAGAAAACAATGATGAATCGGTAGGATCTACAGAATTCCGATCAGTAAGGATCGATAGAAATGGGTTTATTTATGTATGGCTTTATTTTATTTATATATCCTTTCTCTATATTCAATTCAATGGAACTTGGGTGGCGGATTTATAAAACAGCAAAGGGATTATTGAATATTAAATGGGGTTCACATGGCTGTTGGGGTCACCAAATGTCGCTCAGTAGAACTTCCAACAGCTATGTAGGGGTCACCAAGTTCGTTTTTTCCGCATTGGAAGAAGACTACTTTATCCTGATTGGCCAGACACTATCAGCCCCTCTCGAAACCGAAACTACCGCATCGGCGGGGGTCAATCCTTTCCCATGTGCATTACTCATTACTATCATCGACTTCCTACCCATCCTATGGCTTGCCACACAGTACGTCGGAAACACCCCCAGACGTAATTAAGCCGTTGCCTTCAATCGCCGATCGGGGAGCGCTGATCTGGCCCAAAGTCGAAGTCTGGCCTGCCCCTCCTCTAATCCTGAGCCTGTGATGGTTGTTGTGATTTCGAGGCGTGAAATAAATTGATAATTTGGGCTTTATTGGATTCCCCTGTATGGCATACCACAGCGGGGCCGAGCATACATATGTCTGGTGCATGTTTCGTTGCGCTGCTGTAGGTCTCCATTTCTCCTCCATCTCCGATCCGTCCTCGGCTCTCCATTCCATGCCATCCTACAATCCTACCCATCCCATACGATCCCAACGATCTTAGCCCGTTCCGTCCCATCCTTCATCTGCTTGTGGGCAATTAATCTGGGCGAGCGTGCGCGCTCCATGGCGGCGGCAGACCAAGGTGCTGGCAAGGATTAAATCGATTTTATGTAGCCGCAGCTCGGTCATGATTTTCGTTTGTTCTCAAATTATGAATTCGTGTGGCCTGGGCTGGGGACTTTTGGGCCCAAGTCGGAAACATCTTTAGCAGAACGCTTATGAAAATTACAACGCTTCGGGCCCCCGATAGCTCCACAGAACGGTAGCCACCAGCAACCAGCAACCCATCCACCATCCGGCGAGGCGACCAACAAACCAATCGAAACCCACAGCAGCCGCAACAGTTTAGCGCTTTTTGTTTTCTGCTGTTGGTTTATGGCTCCCAAATGTTGTTTATTGATGGGCACAACGACTAAGCGGATCTATATGCGCATAAATTGCCTCAGCCCAGCCGACTGGAGACTCTTAAAAATCAATAAATTCCCAGTCAAATTTTGAGTTGGAGAGTGCGTTTCCGTTCCTAAAAACTCACGTTAAAATGTCATAAACAACTTTGTCATAATTTTGGTAATTAAAATTGGCCGCCCGCAAGCGAGGCTCAGTATAGATTGGAACATTTAGGGATGGGTTCGTGATAACATATTATTTTGGCAGCTTGAATATCATTATTCTACAATTTGTTTCATTTAAATGGACACTATTATATCCAGATTTAAAAAAACGATTGCATCCTTGAGGTACCCGCAACTCCAATCATCTTTCGAGCAATTTTTGTATGAACTCACGCGCACATCTCTTCTCGAAATGGTTGAGCCCCTGGATCTGATTTATCTCACCGCCACGAGGTGTGACTGTGACTTTGTTGTGTGGTTTTATGGGGGCCTCCGCTGGGCTACTTACTTACAGTGGGTCGGTGGTCGATGGTCGGTGGTAGATGGTCGGGAGTGGTTTATAGGGCCTTAATGACGGCTTTTACAGTTAATTGAATTACTTCTGAAAAGTGTACTTTTATGGTCGATTGATGAGTAAGAGTAAAGGCCAGAGGCGAGCTTTTGATTTAGCATATCTCCCCTTTTTATATTTATTTATGGCCGAGGCGCAAATGTTTCGCCGGAATAAGCAGCGATTGTTTAGCATCTGTGACGAACGCCGCTCAAGTCATGCTTAGAGGTTTAGCCGCGACGCTTCAGATTAGCACATCCTTCAACTGGTACCAGTTTATCTAAACCTATATAATTGCCGATTCTGTGGCTCTCTAATTAATGCCAATCAAAGACACCACGACAATGATGACGATGATGCCACTGGTGCCGTTTCAAAGGCATGACAGTTGTTGGATCGGATCGGATCGGATCGGCTGGCCCAAATGGTTCCAGCTCAAAGTCCAAGTCGTGGACGAGTCGGAGACGGAACCACAAGTCAGGAGATTAACTCATTTTGAGCGGTTAGCCAACAACAGTTGGCCGGGGCAGAGCCGAATAGAAAGCGGCTGCATTAGGAGTACAAACAATTTAAAAACCATTTGGCAAAACAATTTTCTAATGACGCTCATATGTTGCCCGTGCATTTTCGTTGCGGTTTCTGGCAACGGCAATTTACCCTGGCAACGGGCAATTAGACCAATGAAATCCTTTATCAAAACAATGGCCAGGCACACAAAGGGTTCGTTCTTCTCTCATCCCCATCCCGATCCCCCCCATGCATGAAGAAAAGATGGAAAGGAAGACTGATAGAAAGGGCGCACTAATAGATACAATGCCTAATAGATATGTTTTACAATGCCAGAGCGGAGCGGAGCGTGCTCAATGGCCATCAGACTCTGGCACTCAAACAAACAATAAAAAATTTATTAAAGAAAGGCAGGGAAAATTACACAACGAACAAATTAAAAAACAGACAAAAACTGAAACACTGCCGCACAATGAAGCAGAGGCAAAGAAAGTGGCATGTCATATGGCCGGCCGGTGGAACACCCAGAAGCAGAAGCCACCAACCCAGAAGCGATGAAGAAAACCCAGAAACCGAGCCCAGAAATTGAAATATCGCTCGGCAGCGGCCCGGGGGTAATGTATCAATTTGGTTTCGGGCTTGATTGGTGCGCTTAGGGCTCGATGGCAACGGAATCATTTAGGAAATTGATATGGCTTTGGTTAAATATAGCCGTTCTTGGTCCCCTGCCACACTGCCACGTTGCCATACTGCCACACCGCACGCCAACAACGATTATAAACAAATTTCCGCTTTTGACGCGCGCTCGCACTCTCTCCGTGCGACTCCGACTCCGACTCCGTGCCACAAAAGTATCCGCTGGACGGGGAGGTGCGGTGCGGTGCGGTGATGACCTGAGAAAGTCCAGAAATGGACTGCTCAAAAACGAATTTGTGCAATTAACGCCAGCAGCCCAACCGACATGAAATATGAATTTATATAGAAAAACACTCGTTCCCGGCGCGTGTACAAATTATTAATTATACGCCACGTTGGGTCCATGCCAACGCCCTGCCAATAAGAGGCGACCACACAGAAGAAGCCCCATTTGGCGCCCATTTTGTTTGGATGTAAATGCTCACTTGCTGTTTCGTGTACTTCAATAATCGTAGGGCATATACGGAAAAGGAAAGAGACTCTAGCACTAGGAGGGAGCTCTTAGGTTCAACTTTGACTTCGAAGAGCTTTCATTAATACCATTATTCCCAACAATATTAAGGGCTGATTGCGAGCCTATTATACTATGCTTACACAAACGAAAGCTATTTGCGTTTAATTAGATTTTAATATAGGCAGTACTCGTACTCGCCGGGCAAGAGTAATGCTTGTAAATGATCTTTACATAATGAGTTGCCTATGCGATTACATCATCATTAGAGGTCGAGGAAACTTTGCATACGAGTAATTACTCGGCATATGCCAAGGCATCGTTTAGGAGCTCCCCACAAAGCCCCACCACACACACGATTATGTGTGTGTGTGTGTGTAACATGAGTCAGACCCACTCCCCCGGACCTCACAAAGCCACGTGCCGCACCCAGCGGAAATTCAAGAGTCAGCATGTGGCATGCCGCAAATTGCAAATTAAAACAAATAAGGCAGCAGCCAGAAACTGAACCAACTTAATGATAGGAGTACGATTCGAGTCGAATGGAATCGAATCGATACAAGGCAACCAATCAATATGGCGGATATCAAGTAATTCAGGGCATATCCGAGAGAGTGAGAGGCGGTTGGGCTGCGCTGCTGGTCGGTCGCTTTAAGCCTATTTAAGCCATTTTCCCTTTCGAGTGTTAGGCCATCCTCCACCAGCCCTGCCCAAAGGGGTGGCTCCGTGCAGTACGAGACCCTTCCAGCCTGGGGTCGTTGGATTTTTCCATTAGTGTCCAGTCAGGCGATTGATGCGATGATGGGACTGTGAGGCGCTCCTGACGCCATTATGTACTGCGTTTTGTTGCCGGGCCCGGGGCCAGGGCCAGAACCTGACTGGCATATAAATAACCAACGAAAGGAAACGAAATATTTTCGGTTTCCGTATTTGGCAAACAACCACAAACACAGATAAAGTTAAACTCATTTAACGGTGTGCGAAATTGTAAATGTTTATGTTCTCGCTGCTAACGTGTCCCTGGACTTGGATGGTGGCAAGGGATGCTACCAGAAATAGGCCACAGTGGAAACGGTAGGTGAACTTTTAAAGGAGTGTTGCCTTTTAATAATTCATTTATTGGATATTAGGTTTTAAATCCCCTATTCAAAATTAGATAAATTTTCAACACCTAATAGATTTGGCTATCTTATCGGGATAGGGGGGGTATGAACCGTCGCGGGAGTGTTTATGTGTTTTTAAAGTCCTCGAGAATCGAGGTGTTTTTAGCATAGGACAGTAGTTTCTGTGGCGCCCTCTTGGAGGCATCTTTTCCTCCTTGCCAGTTGTAGATGAGATGTACCAGGTTTTCGATGACCCCAGGTTCATCACATTTCCTACAGTCTCGGTTGCGGTTGGTGATGCCTAACTTTGTTGCATGCACTACTGTGTAATAGTCTTATATGAAATTTCTTTTCTTAAATATTATAACATTTAAAAAAAACATTCTATAATGATCTATTTACCCTTCCAGCAGCTCAAAAAATGTAGGTTTAGTCCCACTGTCCTTGGACCACCACCATACCTTCGTCTCCCTTCGCCATGTTGGTTCCACTGTTGTTGCCACTCTTATTATTGTAATCGTCATAGTCATTGTTTTGTTGGTGTTAGTGCTGTGGTTGTTGCTGGTATGGGGCGCTGTGCTGTGCTGTTGTTATCCTTACGCTTCACAACACTTAATGCGGATAAATGGTCTGACAATTACGTTTATGTCAACAATAAAAATTAAATTAAATCGCTTTTCATAGCGATCCCCAATCCCAATCCCGAACCCGCCAGAGCCGCACACAGTTTGGCTGCTGCCCTTCAGTGCCACCCTGGCAGATGTTGCAAATAGATTGAGGTGACGCTGCCACAGACACAAACCAATCAGAACGAGCTGGTGGGCTGCTGGGCTGCTGGGCTGCTGGCTGCGTGAAAGCGGGTGGTGTGAAAGGGGGAGTGGTGGTGGGACTATGAAAAATCAGTCGACGTGTGAAGAGTGTCATGCCGCCATGCAAACTGTCAAGCGGCATGTCAGGCAAGTGTCAGCGTTTGGCGGGGGCCCGTTCAGGGCGAGGCGCGACTTCAAAGTGGTCCCGTCCCGGCTCTCGCCTGGGCTCCTGCTGCCACATCTGCCCCCCTCCCCCGCCCGCTTCTAGGACCCGTCCTGTGGCGGGGCCCAACTGCGCGGAGAACGCACAACATGCGTGACAATTTAATGAGCACTCTCTGGCAGCGCTGCGAGGCAATGTTTTAATCAAAATTGCGCATAATGGATTTTGATTTTATTAAATGCGACTTAAATGAGTTGGGACACAGTCGATGTCGCAGGCGGTGTACAGGCGGAGTGGGGCAGTGGCATCAGCAGGGAGGAGGGAGCCAAGAGCTGGGGCAAGGGGAAGGAGCCTGTGGATGAGGCAGACTAATTAAGCAGACTGCACACTGCAACGGCCGCGGCGGCCATGCCACATCAGCAACAGCGCCGGCCGTGTTTATGGGGGTCGGGGGTGTGTGTTACTTGAGGCTGGGCCAAGAGGTGTGTGTATGTGTGTGTGTGTGTGTGTGCCAAGGGGGCCCTGGCGATTTGCTTGAGATCCACTCGGCGCTAATTGCGTTTATATCCTTCAGTTAATGGCACTTAATTAACAACTGTGCCGCGGCACTGAGGCGTAGGCAAAACATGCCAAGGAAAATGTGCCAAGGAAAGCGCTGCACATTAGCTGATTGGAAAAGGAAACCACACGAATTATATATTCAAAGGAAATTTGGGGAGATTTATTGCAGTTTTCAAGAGTTTTATTAAAGATCAAACAAAAATTCGCTTGGCTTTTGGGTACTCAGATAGAACGGGGTCTAATGAATGGCGGGTTTCTGGATCAATTTATATATTTATGTATTTAAGCATTCAATAAACATATAATAATCTTGTATACCCAACAGAAACAGAAAATCTTCTGGGCATATAATATCCCTATTGGGATGCGTAATTCCTATCACCATCTTTCCAATAACCATATCTAGATGTTCTTTATTTATTAAACGTGCCACATCTTTAATGATACTAAATACACATACTTTAAGATGTGGTTTTCATCTTATTTATGATCCTGAATTAAGACAATAAAATGATTTACTTGAAGCTAAAAAGCATTTAGTAGAATCCCATCGCACATTATTACCAAGTCAAACACGTTCTCCGCTTCACCGGTGTTGTACACATTGAAATGTTCTTGAAATACTATCCAAAAATATCTGGAATCTTCTAGACAGCTCCCAGTTTGTAGCAGTGTAATTTGGTATATACCCACATACATATGTATCTCTCTCGTTCAGCCTCCATTTCAGCTAATCTTTTTCCATATTTGGTCAACGCTAACCAAAGTGAAATTTATGCCAGTTAAATGCGCCAAACAAAACCACTCAGCATCCCTCGGAGTGCTCCAAAATGACAGTCCAATTAGCAGTGTTAAGCACTACACATACATATATATATATATATAGGAGCTATAGCCGTACATGTGTATATCTCATATCCATATCTGGGCCGGATGTCATGAATCGCCCCCAAAGCAGCACATCGGTCAATGCGTGTATTTTTGAATATGCATGAATTTTAAGTGCCACCAACGCCAAAAACAGATCGGCAGATCAGATGTGAGATCGGTTCGGATACAGGGCGATTCCCAGGCCCCCAGCCAAGCAGAAAGCCTGTGGATGTCACGCCCCCGTCTGGGGCTCCGTCAAAGACTCCTCATTGCACGCACCACTGCCGAATTCTTAGGAATTATACGAAACGTTAAGTTTTATTAAGCAGACATCAATTATTTTAAATAAAACTCGAATAAATAACCCAACAAAGGCAGGCAGCCACATTTTCAGTCTTTGTTCGCTGGATCGCTGGATACGATTTTATACGGGGTACAGTTGGCGCCAACTGTCATTCAGTCATTGGGTTATGATTTCTAGTTACCTCAAATATTGTTGACGCATATTAATGTTAATTGGCAGCTGTCTGTGGCTGGAGATGGAGCCGTCGTACAGTCGTCGCCTGTTGCTAGGGATCAAGTATGACTATTGTTTCCGCTTAATTGTTTAGCTTGATTATGGCCAGGCTGCTAATGAAACTCATATGAGAGCATAAAAACAAGTGACTGGCCGAGTTGGACGGAGATGGAGACCGTAGCCTTTGCCACTAATTGAGGAATGCTGTCTCGGGCCCCGGTCTGGGCAGGGGTCTGATTGATTGGGGCGTGATTTGCGCAATGCTAAAATGGGTTCAAGTGGGTTTTAACTAATTTTGATTAGCGGCTTTTTGTGGATGCGGCGGGGACACGATATATTTTTGAAATGTGCTAATTAAAGTCATATATGTCGGACTATTAATATTAATGCAAATATATCTGCGGTGTGATCTACTGCTGCGATATCGAAATTACCATAAACATAATGTGCTAATTGGTGAAACTTTAAACAAATTAATTTGCGCAGTCGCCACAAAAATAGAGTCCAACTAATTAGTCAGCCAGCCATTAGGCCAACACCAAAACAAAGCCAATGGCAAAGCAAAACAGAGACAGAGCCAGAGCCAGGCTTAAGCTAATTGATTTATTTTCGTGTTTGTCTTTCCCAACCAAAATGGTCGACTCGTCTCGTCTCAACCTCAAGCTTGTGGCAGCTGACTCAACTTTCTGTTCCTCGACTATCACGAGCATTACGAGGCTCGGGGCTCGAAGCTGGAAGCTGGTTTGGCATCCAGCACATGACAAACCCACTTGATAATTATGATGGCTTCTATATACACATGATCGAATTAGCACTTTGATTTAGTCTCGCCTTACGTTAACATGACTACAGAACCAAGAAAAATGCAATTAAGACAATCAACGGCAGAATGAAGAACGGGCCCCGAGTGAGTTATAACCGGGCTAATGATGCACTCAGAGAAAAGTAGTGCGAAAGGAATTGAAATAGGATATATCATCTTTAATCTGGCTTAGAATTTATTTCAGAAATCATAAACTGTACTACCTATAAGTGGATTGTGTAATTTCTAAGATTCCTTCAAGTGAATAATTTTCACTGTTTTTCCAAGACTGCTACAATCATTTCCTGAATGGGTTTTCTCACAGTGACCTGCAACATGGCGGCGCCTGCTCGGGGAATAAACAAATTTCCAGCAAAGCCTTTAAAGCCGCGCTTTCGAGCCAAGGCAATGGCCGCCCTGCACACCAGTCGACTGACCAATCAAAGCGGCCAATTTCCAGTTTGCCACTTGCTTTGCCCGCTAGCCAAGTTAGTAGTGGGTTTTCGAATCCAGACTGGAATTGTAGTACCTTTTCCTGGGAAGGATTGTTCAACCATAGACCTGTGTTTGTGTGGAACAAAATTGCAAAATTTGCATAAACACACACAGAGTAGAGTAGTGGAAGTGGCACGACGACCGACGACCGTCGACCGACATCGCCTGACACATTATGTCATTATTATATCGTTGCAACGTGTAATTGGAGGAAAAGTTTTGCCGCCAAATGACAAATGCATGCGCCAAAACGGACGAGAAAACATCAAAAAGCCGCCGTCAAGCTTATGAATTACAAATAACCAGGCGACCAGGCAATGAAATGGTCCCAGGTGGGCGTGGCAGCCGCATCTGCATACACTCCGGCCAGAGCCAGGCCAAAAGGAGCCGCTCCAGCGGGAGAGAGGTTCCACTGGGAGAAAGAATCAATGTACGAAATGGAATGGAAATCAAGCATAACCTTGGATTGGCGGTGATAAAACTTATAACTGGTATCTGGAAACTGGAAGAAAGCGAGATTATGATTATTTATTCAGTTCATTATGGCCTAATTAAGATAACGCGGCCAAAAACATTCCCATTCCATTCTAAAATCTTCCAGCAAACCCGTTTGAATTGCTATCTACTCGTAAATATTCCATTAATATTTATCTACTACGATATTATCATTTGATACTCGTAGCTTATTTTATGGCCACAAGATTGGGGCATACGTACTCGCACATTTCTGGCAGTGTCTGGCATCCGTCATGGACGCTCGTCTCGTTCTCATTGCGGCTTCAGGGAAATGCATTTAGCCAACTAATGCGCCAATTTAAATGCAGCAACAGCAAACAGACAAAATATTTAACTTAAATGGCAGTTGAAGTTGAATTGGAAATGAAAATGGAATTGGAATTGGCATCGGCATCGGCACTGGGGATGGAAATGGGAATGGGAATGGAGTTGGATCGCATTGCTGGGCTCGCTTTTTGTTTAGCAGCGTATGTAATTTGGAAAATGAGATACTTTTGTGAGTTGCCAGGGCTATAATTAATACGAATACAAATGCAGCACCAGCACCACCGACACCGACACCACCGACACCAGGAACAGCCACATTTGCTGGCACAATTTCAAATATGGCGGCGGCAACGTCAACGCTGTCATTATATTTATCTTTTATTATTGTTACCACTTTGTTGCTCTGTTGGCTGCCATTGTGGTTGTGGGTGGATGTGGGTGTGGGTGCGGGTCTGGGGGAGCAGTGCGGTGGTGGCGGCTGTTCGCTGTTGGCTCTTGAATTAATTGCATTTCACACGGCTTTTGGATTCGGCATTTTGGTATTTTGCATGAAAATTAATTGCTGTTATTATTTATGTGATTTTTCAAAATGCCATTAGTTGTTGGCCAACAAACAGCGAGTGTTTTGCGTTGTGCAAGCCAATGTCTAGCATTAAATAAACCGAAACTAAGAGAACCTCATTTGCTCGATTGGCATCAGGCTACAATTTCTGTGTCATTGCCCGTGTATGGTAGGTCCCATTATTATTTTGTTTAATGGCTAAATTATTCGAATGTAAATTAGGCAGATGGAGGTGTCATGATATGATTGTTGTTTTATATGAGTATTAAGTTTCGACGATGCCTGTTTGGAGCCACAAGTTCGAAAGTATAACTCAAAATGAACAGATTATATCCGTGAGAAAACTCATTAACTGAATTGCAAGCATATGCATGTACATATGTATGTATGTAATTTTTGTAATTCCCACCAATGGTCCATAGGTGCTATCCATAAAGTCCATTTGCTGATCCTCGCCCTGTTCCCTGTTCCGCCCTGTTTTTTCTGGATTTAATTTTGAAGAAAATAGTTCTGTTTAGAAATATAAAACAATGTGGAGCAAAAATGGGGTTGAATGTAACGTCATAATAATAATAAGTCGATTTTGGTCGACTTATCGAACCTGCTACGACACTATCGCACTTGGTGTGGTTACATCTCTGTCTCTCTTCCCACCAACGAAGTTCCATCCGCTAAACCTCCGTTACTCCGCCAGTGCAAATATTTACTTCATTCTGGCTATAACAATGATTCGTTATAAACGATTTCCCAATATTAATATAACCCCTTCAATTAATTTCCACTTAAAATAAAATCGAACGGTTCAGAGAGCCATAATGCACATATACGAGTATGTATGTATTTATTGAATGTGTTGTGTAGTGGGCAATTTGGAAGTAACAAGTTGGTAAGAATAAATCAATAAAACAGTAAGTAGATTATGGCTTTATGGGGATTAAAATAAGTTTACCATCTTCGCCGCAGGTTAAGCTATAATCTTTCAATACCAGGCGTAAACGTTTCAAAAAGATCTTCTTTTCCAGAAACAGGCACTTGAAACAGAACGAAATTTCCAGTGCAAGAACGAGGAAGAAGACGACTGGACTGCACATGATCTTCATTGGCAGAGAACTATGGCTGTTGGGCTTTCCCCACAAGTAGAAGGCACAAAGAACGATGCAGGCAACTGCACCGGCAAAGATGAGACTCCAGCTCTGTAGACTCGGTTTCTGGTTAGAAACTATTTCTCTCCAACACCAAAACAAAGCCAATGGCAAAACAAAACAGAGACAGAGCCAGAGCCAGGCTTAAGCTAATTGATTTATTTTCATTGTTTGTCTTTCCCAACCAAAATGGTCGACTCGTCTCGTCCCAACCTCAAAGCTTGTGACAGCTGACTCAACTTTCTGTTCCTCGACTATCACGAGCATTACGAGGCTCGAAGCTGGAAGCTGGAAGCTGGTTTGGCATCCAGCACATGACAAACCCAATTTTGATAATTATGATGGCTTCTATATACACATGATCGAATTAGCACTTTGATTTAGTCTCGCCTTACGTTAACATGACTACAGAACCAAGCAAAATGCAATTAAGACAATCAACGGCAGAATGAAGAACGGGCCCCGAGTGAGTTACAACCGGGCTAATGATGCACTCAGAGAAAAGTAGTGCGAAAGGAATTGAAATAGGGATATATCATCATTAATCTGGCGATATTCTGCTTTAGAATTTATTTCAGAATTCATAAATTGTACTGTCTATAAGTGGATTGTGCAATTTCTAAGATTCCTTCAAGTGAATCATTTTCACTGTTTTTCCAAGACTGCTACAATCATTTCCTGAATGGGTTTTCTCACAGTGACCTGCAACATGGCGGCGCCTGCTCGGGGAATAAACAAATTTCCAGCAAAGCCTTTAAAGCCGCGCTTTCGAGCCAAGGCAATGGCCGCCCTGCACACCAGTCGACTGACCAATCAAAGCGGCCAATTTCCAGTTTGCCACTTGCTTTGCCCGCTGGCCAAGTTAGTAGTGGGCTTTTGAATCCAGACTGGAATTGTAGTACCTTTTCCTGGGAAGGATTGTTCAACCATAGACCTGTGTTTGTGTCGAACAAAATTGCAAAATTTGCATAAACACACACAGAGTAGAGTAGTGGAAGTGGCACGACGACCGTCGACCGACATCGCCTGACACATTATGTCATTATTATATCGTTGCAACGTGTAATTGGAGGAAAAGTTTTGCCGCCAAATGACAAATGCATGCGCCAAAACGGACGAGAAAACATCAAAAAGCCGCCGTCAAGCTTATGAATTACAAATAACCAGGCGACCAGGCAATGAAATGGTCCCAGGTGGGCGTGGCAACCGCATCTGCATACACTCCGGCCAGAGCCAGGCCAAAAGGAGCCGCTCCAGCGGGAGAGAGGTTCCACTGGGAGAAAGAATCAATGTACGAAATGGAATGGCAAACAAGCATAACCTTGGATTGGCGGTGATAAAACTTATAACTGGAATCTGGAAACTGGAAGAAAGCGAGATTATGATTATTTATTCAGTTCATTATAGCCTAATTAAGATAACGCGGCCAAAAACATTCCCATTCCATTCTAAAATCTTCCAGCAAACCCGTTTGAATTGCTATCTACTCGTAAATATTCCATTAATATTTATCTACTACGATATTATCATTTGATACTCGTAGCTTATTTTATGGCCACAAGATTGGGGCATACGTACTCGCACATTTCTGGCAGTGTCTGGCATCCGTCATGGATGCTCGTCTCGTTCTCATTGCGGCTTCAGGGAAATGCATTTAGCCAACTAATGCGCCAATTTAAATGCAGCAACAGCAAACAGACAAAATATTTAACTTAAATGGCAGTTGAAGTTGAATTGGAAATGAAAAGGGAATTGGAATTGGCATCGGCATCGGCATCGGCACTGGGGGATGGAAATGGGAATGGGAATTGGAATGGAGTTGGATCGCATTGCTGGGCTCGCTTTTTGTTTAGCAGCGTATGTAATTTGGAAAAATGAGATACTTTTGTGAGTTGCCAGGGCTATAATTAATACGAATACAAATGCAGCACCAGCACCACCGACACCGACACCACCGACACCAGGAACAGCCACATTTGCTGGCACAATTTCAAATATGGCGGCGGCAACGTCAACGCTGTCATTATATTTATCTTTATTATTGTTACCACTTTGTTGCTCTGTTGGCTGCCATTGTGGTTGTGGGTGGATGTGGGTGTGGGTGCGGGTCTGGGGGAGCAGTGCGGTGGTGGCGGCTGTTCGCTGTTGGCTCTTGAATTAATTGCATTTCACACGGCTTTGGATTCGGCATTTTGGTATTTTGCATGAAAATTAATTGCTGTTATTATTTATGTGATTTTTCAAAATGCCATTAGTTGTTGGCCAACAGCGAGTGTTTCGCGTTGTGCAAGCCAATGTCTAGCATTAAATAAACCGAAACTAAGAGAACCTCATTTGCTCGATTGGCATCAGGCTACAATTTCTGTGTCATTGCCCGTGTATGGTAGGTCCCATTATTATTTTGTTTAATGGCTAAATTATTCGAATGTAAATTAGGCAGATGGAGGTGTCATGATATGATTGTTGTTTTATATGAGTATTAAGTTTCGACGATGCCTGTTTGGAGCCACAAGTTCGAAAGTATAACTCAAAATGAACAGATTATATCCGTGAGAAAACTCATTAACTGAATTGCAAGCATATGCATGTACATATGTATGTATGTAGTTTTTGTTATTCCCACCAATGGTCCATAGGTGCTATCCATAAAGTCCATTTGCTGATCCTCGCCCTGTTCCCTGTTCCGCCCTGTTTTTTCTGGATTTAATTTTGAAGAAAATAGTTCTGTTTAGAGATATAAAACAATGTGGAGCAAAAATGGGGTTGAATGTAACGTCATAATAATAATAAGTCGATTTTGGTCGACTTATCGAACCTGCTACGACACTATCGCACTTGGTGTGGTTACATCTCTGTCTCTCTTCCCACCAACGAAGTTCCATCCGCTAAACCTCCGTTACTCCGCCATTGCAAATATTTACTTCATTCTGGCTATAACAATGATTCGTTATGAACGATTTCCCAATATTAATATAACCCCTTCAATTAATTTCCACTTAAAATAAAATCAAACGGTTTAGAGAGCCATAATGCACATATACGAGTATGTATGTATTTATTGAATGTGTTGTGTAGTGGGCAATTTGGAAGTAACAAGTTGGTAAGAATAAATCAATAAAACAGTAAGTAGATTATGGCTTTATGGGGATTAAAATAAGTTTACCATCTTCGCCGCAGGTTAAGCTATAATCTTTCAATACCAGGCGTAAACGTTTCAAAAAGATCTTCTTTTCCAGAAACAGGCACTTGAAACAGAACGAAATTTCCAGTGCAAGAACGAGGAAGAAGACGACTGGACTGCACATGATCTTCATTGGCAGAGAACTATGGCTGTTGGGCTTTCCCCACAAGTAGAAGGCACAAAGAACGATGCAGGCAACTGCACCGGCAAAGATGAGACTCCAGCTCTGTAGACTCGGTTTCTGGTTAGAAACTATTTCTCTCAAGCGACGGTCGAAGGACCTTAGATCTCTAAAGCGTGGCTCTTCCATTGTGGAACGCAACTGAAAGATAGATTCAGTTGAATATTTATTTATTTATTTATTTTTGAAATTTTAAAATATATACTTAATCTCAAAAGAACGTATGTATTTTGCACTACGTAGAGTTTTTGAACGATCCGGTAATTTTTATGGCAGTGATATAGTGATCCGATTTCAACCAGATCTGTGTGCCCTCTATAAAACCATATGCCTACTATATTTACATAACAACAAATGTCAGATGTAGTGGTTTAATTTGTCCGATTTCGACTGAAAGACTCTCTGCGAAAGTTCGTTGATGCCAACAATTTACCGGCCAAGTATAAACAGACCCCCTAAGTTGCTCTTTCTTCAGTCTGCAAATCTATTAAAAGCCATTATCAAGTTTCCCTTTTGTGTGGCCATGTAAATTGCACAGTATTAAGCATATCGCGACCTTTTCTTTGGTCGCTGCTAAATACACATGACACAACTAGCCCATAACGATGATGACGTTGATGGGCAAACTTATCGATTCGGCTTGTTTGCACTGAAAGGCCCCTTCTCAGAGTGTAATTACATTGGCGATGCACCAAACAGAGCATCGAAGTGTCACGCGACTGTCGCCTAACGTTGGCTCTACAGACTGCTGGCTGCTTAGAGGGCCGGCATTAATAAGCAGCCCATACGAAAATTCAACAAAAAAGAGTCAAGTCACAATTACGTGCCGGACTGCACCGACGATACGGGCGGGATCGGGAGGGCTGGGGTATACGCGGCCACTGCCGTTTAATGACCAACGAACGCCTTCTCATTAAACGCTAAATTGCTCAGGCACATGACACGAATTTAAGAGAGACACGCTGACAAAAAACAGCACAAAGAAACACCTAAATTTACTAAATATTGTTACCAAGTGCAACAACAATGTAGGCACGTTGCACGTTGCATGCAACACCCAACTATGCCATTTAAGCGCAGAATGTTAACGAACAAACAAAGTCGATGCTGGGATCTGGGCAACGTGAAAGGAAAAGGAGGCGGGTATGCCCAGAGTTTCGTTAGCTGATTTAAAATAGCGCATTGCATGCAAGGAGTATGCACAGAGAGAAATGATCATGGGCAAACAAGGCTGAGTTTAGTCAGTTTACCTTGGAAAAGCTTGAGCAACGATATGTCATGAAAGACTTAGAATGGTAGTTTGTTTAGGTACCCATTTTACGCTCTGTAACTTTTAACAATAGACAGTATCGGCAGATAATTGACCTTAAAATAGGTCCGTTTAGCCCTTTAGTTTAACTAAATTCATGCATTTTTATTATTGAATCGTTTTCTTATCATCAGAACTGTCTATAAACTTTCAACATGATTCCTCTTGTTCAATTTAAACTAAATTTTGTATTCCGACATGAATTTTTCGTAGTGCATTTACAATATAAACCTATTGGTCTAAGATTATAATGAAGCATAGCCCGCAGGCAATTTTGGTGGAAAAAACTCTAGACCCTAGACATAGTAGGGCCAAAAGGAGGAGCCGGACAGGGAAGGGAGCTCCGACGCTTGCAAAAATCAGGCTAATAGACGCTTGACGTTTTGACGTTTACTGCACCGCCCGTCAGCTCTATCATTAGGCATTGGGAATACATACATAGCTCTGGAGGGAGGGGAGGACTGCGCGGTACGGGGGAGTATGACAACATGCAATATGCTGATTTCAGTTTTGCATGTCAGGCTAGTACGGACTGGCGTTGGCTGCAACAAACGAAGCCGTCAACTCCGGAGCAACGACGTTGTGTGCCAGGTAATTGCCACACAGCAAGCAACAGCAACGATGCCACTAACAACGACTTGTAACTCGTAGTTAGCCGGAGTAATATGCTAAATTAATTGGACGATATGAAGTGCGTGATATTGACTGCTAATTAAGCAAGTTATAGTCAAGTTAGTGGCGCCAGAGCACGCGCAAGCGATTCCTGAGAGAGTTTTAAAACGCGAGTGAAGTGCGTTTTGAAGGCAGCTGCCTGCTCGGCCACACCCCCGCAAATAGACGGCGGCTTTTCATTCATTGAACCTTTCGATCGGGAGGATCGGCAGGGCTCTGCCTCCCAGCAGGTAACTCGGTAGCAGGCCTTTCTAGGAAGGACAACGGCAGACCCTGGTGCATTCGGGGATAAATTGCATATAATTATGCAACGTCCACAGTTTTTGGAAGTTCACACCCTACCCGCCGCTGCCACAGCCACTGGCACAACCACTGCCACTGCCACTGCGCGCTCTCCAAGCATATCCTGTTGGCCGTGTCCAATTTCCAGTTAGCTGTCTCCCTCTTACCATTAAAGCTGTCGGCCAATTTGATGCCCTGGACGCCATTAGAGTCGATAGCCATCAAGAGATGGCCATCCACTCGTTCGCATGGCATCCAGCACTTAGAAGCGCTCTCCGGCCGAGCAACTTGAGCCCTCGATTAGGCCATGACAACAGGTGCGGCACGTACGCGGGTATGCAAAAGGATTGGCCAAAGGATAATCGATTTGAGCATCGACATCGATGCGATGCGATGCGTCGCGGCGCCTGCAGCTGCCCCTAATCTGATGAAGGGTTATTCATGTATGTTCTTGGCTATTGCCTTTATAATGAAATTGTGTTGACCAATTTGTTATTTAATTTGGACGATTCACCCTGGCTGGCCGCATCCTTTGTTTGGCCTGTGAAAGTGTGAAGTGTTCGTGGCTCGGAATGGGGCGTGTCCTGATGAGCCTTGGAGCAGGTGCCAGCTCAGAGCCAGCTCCACTAACGGCTTGCAGACACGAGAAAACCAAACTTTTCCCCGCAATTTGGCCAATTTGAGCTAACTTAAATGCGAATCAGTGGCGGTTTCTTTTTTTTCTGGGCACTCCTTGACCTGGCTGGGTCCGTGCGGTGGTGGTGGTAGTGGTGGCTAATAAAACAAAATGTTTTATTGCCCAGCAACAGAACAGCAGAAAGCGATAGCCCACAAACAAATATGGCAGCCACATAATTGGCAGCCATTTTGAGCTGCATTTCAGTTCATTTCTTTCTTTGTCTCGCTTTTTGTTTGTTTGTCTGTTTCTCTGTCTGTCTGCCAGCTCGACACGCGCCGCTAAGCTCGACCTGGAAACCGGTAGAATGCCACTGCAACTGCAATTCCCAGTGCCACAGACAATTGAAATGCTGAAATGTTGATTACAAACTGGCGCAGCTGTCACCAGTCCAGTCCATTGGTAACCAGCACTTCAAATCCAAGCCCATTTCCGCCCGGCGATGCGTTCCGCAGGTTCCCTCTCAGCACTTAGGTTTAATAAGTGCTAATGGGTTGCGTTGCACAAACCAGAGGCGCAGCCGTAACTCCATCTTTCTCAAGACCAAGACAACCGCAATACTACAGTACTTGAAGCCAGTACCTTCAGTACCTAGTATTCTTCAATAATATTATTTTAGCAGAGAATAGATCGGGGAGTATATTTCTTCTGTAAGTTGTTGGGATTTCAGAGCATGCCAGTCCATTTCATGTTCCTGTATTCCCCAGAGAAATCAGCACTCATCTCTTTCAAAAAAACCCTTTTCGTAAATGGTTCCTTCTTGGGCTGTGGCCCTTCTGGCCTGTCAATGACGGCCGCTTCCGCTGGCGTTCGCAACTTTGTGTGAAAAGTGCTCGTTACGCTGCCAACCGCAAATAACTTGGGACTGGCGACTTGGCAGATTGCACCAAAAAGGCTATTGGTCTGGCTGCAACCGCAAACTTGGCCGATCAGCATCAATGCCTCATAACTCATGACATTTATGTTGGCCATGTCAGTCCGAGTCAGCCAGTCGCAGAGATCATCTCTGACTCAACAAATCTGCATATTCGAGTAGGTTGGATATACGTACTATGTATACCCACACTGCACGAGTATGTACATATGTATATGCTTGTAGATATCTGGTCATTAGGCTCATTAGTGAGGAAGCCAATTAATAAACAAAAATAAATAATTGCACAATTCATTTGGTAATTAGACATGGCTCATAAAGCTGAATTAGGCAAAAGGCATAATGCCGATGGCCTAGAGATATCACAGAGAAAGCACACGACCATGTACTATATGTAGTGTACATGAGACAGAGAAAAAGGCAGAGACACAGACAGAGACAGAGAACTTCATGCAAATGAAATGAAATTGACTAGAGAGACAGCAAATTGAGTGTGTCTATAAGGTACGGGTACTCGTGTGTACTTATTTCTGTCTCTGCCCCATCCACAACCACAACCGCGGCCCCGCCCAATCTCTCCATACTCAGACAATCGTGTTGTCGTATACCATATCCATACATTTCTGATGTGGACAATTCATTTGTCACACTAAATTTGTTTCAATTCATTTGCTCGAAATGACAAATAATGCGATATAATTACATTTCTTTTCCGTGCGTTTGCCATCGCCTGGCCTGGGCCCAACGCTTCAGTCCCGCTTCCGCTCGCCCAACGCTCATTAGGCTCTTGGTGGAGATTTTTAAATGAGATTGTTACTATTTATGTACGTTTTTCCATCAAACTTACGCATGTGTGCGATGCGAGCTTACTCTAATTATCATCTCCCCCCATCAGCAGTAGCAGCAGGGCAGGGTAGGCATTTTCTTTAGCGAATCAGATCTTGGCATGTTCTCGTGGTTGATTTCCAGGGTGACATGCTGTGGGGCGGATTCGTTGCCCATATCCATTTTAATCAAGAAATGAAGCAGAGCCTTGAATGTGTTGTTTTAAATATACGCTGACTGAGTGACTCCTACAGTCTGAATCTTGTTATATCACCATAGAGATTTATGGTGAAAGTGGATGAGTTTAATGCCTAGAAGGAAGAGTCTCCGACCCCATAAAGTACACATATTCTTGATCAGCATCAATAGTCGAGTCAATATAGCCATGTCTGTCTGTCCGTCCGTCTTGTTTGAAGCCAAGTCCTCAGAGACTATAACAGCTAGAGCAACCAATTTTTGTACCCATTCAATAATTGGCTGCTCAGTGGCGCCATGTTTGAAATTCCCGCTGTGGCCGTTTATGGAACTCTGCATTTTTTCTGTTCTTAAAAGAACTTTTTGAACCAGTTAAAGAACTGCTTGCGCAATCTATCGATACTAGAGCTGAAAAACCATCGAATGTCGATAATTTAAAAACGGAACTTCCTGCCTTTCATCAATCTATTAAATTTCATTTTCAACGTTATATAAAAATCCAATAAATGCAATTATTTAAATTAAGCCAATCAAGTAGAAATTTGATTCATTGATCGGATAAAACTATGTGGGCATGGCTAAATGTTCTATATAGCTGGTAATATTCGACGGAAGATCAAAAACGAAGAATATTTCGAGTATTTTTCGGTATTTTTCGGTATATTTTAAAGTGTGAAAATTACATGAAAATTTCATTTGCAAAAGGAAGAAGAAGACGCATTCATATAAATTCACACCAAATTCACACAAATTCATTGCAAAAGGAAGAAGAAGAGCAGACCCCGGACGGGGGTGGGGAAGGAACAGCTGTTCGTCTGAAAACGGAATCTGGACACCGGCGTTTTTCAGGGGATTCACAGCGTCTGGTGCGATGTGGAAAGACCGTGGGGAACGTGCGAGAGCCGTGGGGAATGGGGCCTGCTCCACCTCTGCCTGTACCGGCCCCGCGAACCCCATGCGTCGTGCCTGCCGCCTTCCTGCTGTTCTCGCGTCGGTCCGATGCGGAGGCTCGTCTCATCGAGATCACCCGCTTGGATGGCGGCCGGCGCGTGCTCTTGTGGAAGGGGGTGGGAGGAGCCGCGTTCCCTGGTCCTCGAGCCGCGTCGCGGGTACATGTACTGGTTGGGATCGCCTCGGACTTCATACGCCGTGCCACAATGGACGGATCCGGAGCTGCAAAACCATCGTAGCGGGAGCCAATTATGCGGCCGGACTCACATTCGACCAATAATAGACGAGACGCGCCTCTACTGGGCCACCCAGTCGCGGCCAGCGAAGATAGAGAGCGCCGACAGGATGGTAAGAAGCACCCGATACTGGTTTGCAGCGACACCGATGAGCCGTACGCGGTTTCCCTGTATCAGGACTACGTGTACTGGAGCGACTGAAACATTGGGGACATTGAGCGGGTGCACAAGACGGGCGAGAACCGCAGCCTCGTCCATTCGGGCATGATGACATTACATCACCCTCGCTGCTGGTGTTCAACGACAAGCGACAGGGGGAGGCGAATGCGTGCAAGATCAACAACGGGGCTGCTCCACCTGTGCCTGGCCCAGCCCGGCAGACGGGGGCATGACCTGTGCCTGCCCCACCACTACCAGCTGGGCCAAGGACGGAGTCTCCCGCATCCCACCCAAGAACTACATCATCTTCAGCCAGAGGAACTTCGGCCGACTGCTGCCAACACGACAGACTGGCTTGAATGTGCGCTGCCAGTGTGCGGCAAGAATATCCGCGCCGTGGACTATGATCCGATCTCGCATTACATTTACTGGGTAAAGGAGGATTAGCAGAAGCTGAGCGCGGTGTCCCTAATATCCTTAATCCTTCTTTTCCAGATCGAAGGCAGGAGTCATTGGGATCAAGCGTTCTCTGGCAAATGGCAAAGGTGAGCCTCTTGGCCAACCCGGACAGCCGTTCGACATTGCAATCGACATCATTGGGCGGCTGCTCTTCTGGACCTGCTCCTACTCCCACAGCATTAACGTGAATCTCTTTCCGATTCGCCCGCAAAATTGTATTCCTAAAACTTTGCCTCTTTCAGCTTCCTGGGCGAATCCGTAGGCGTCATCGATACCGGGACTCGAAAAGCCTCGCAACATTGCCGTGCATGCCATGGTTGCTCTTCTGACAGATGTCAGCAGCCATCAGGCCATCATTCGGGTCCAGTCAGAAGGGCAATGAGCGTGTGGAGCTGGCCTACAAGCTGGAAGGAGTCACGGCGCTGGCCCCTGGACCAACAGTCGATATGATCTACTATGCCCATGGCAATCGATGGACAGAACAAAAGCAAAGAATATGGGGATCCTCTGGACGTAGTACGCAATCTCCTGTTCCCTCTACAGGAAAACCTTTGCTTCCATGCATCCCGCAGGTGAACAACATTGCCGCCTAGGGGATTTGTGTACTGGACGACAAGACCGGACTGAATGGGATCACTGTCAACGGAGAGGCGTCGTTCCAGACAATTGAAATGCTGAAATGTTGATTACAAACTGGCGCAGTTCACCGACATCCAGTCCGTTGGTAACCAGCATTGCGAAGGTGCGGCCATTTCGCCCGGCGATGCGTTCCAGGTTCATCTCAGCACTTAGGTTTAATAGCGGGTGTGACACGCCAGAGGCGCAGACGTCTCCATCTTGCCCCATTCATCTGCAATACTACAGGAGGACAAAGCCAGAACTACCTAGTATCCGGCCAGATAATTTTAGCAGTGGCGGGGAGTATATTTCTTTTCTGTAAGTTGTTGGGACTTTATCCATGCCAGTCCATTTCATGTTCCGAAAGCATTGCCCAGAGAAATCAGTCTCAGCTGACAGTCAACCGAAATGGTTCAGACAAGACTCTGATCTGCGATGGTACCACCTGTGACGCAACTGTGACAATGTCCAATGATGAGCCGACCTGCAAAATAACTTGGGACTGGCGAACTGTGCCGATTGCACCAAAAAGGCTTTGACTGATGCAACCTTTTTCATGGCGGCGCATGGCCGTGCCTCATGACATTTATGTTGGCCACAGTCCGAGCCAAAAAGATCAGCTCACTCAACAAATGGCTCCATCCAAGAAATGTATACCCAACCACGAGTATGTACATTTGTACATGCAACGATATTCTAGCTAGGCGGATTAAGAGGAAGCCAAAAAGACTCAAAAATAAATAATTGCGCAATTCATTTGGTAATTAGACATGGCTCATAAAGCGAATTAGGCAAAGGCATAATGCCGATGGCCTAGAGATGATCCCAGAGAAAGCAACGACCATGTACTCATGTAGTGTACATGAGACAGAGAAAGGCAGAGACACCGACAGAGACAGAGAACTTCATGCAAATGAAATGAAATTGACTACAGAGACAGGCTAATTCTCGACCATTGACAGATTGGGTACTTATTTCTTTCTCCCCATCCACCTTCTACGCCTTTGCAAAATACGTCGGATGTCGTAACCATATCCAAACAAATAAACACGGAAGAAGTCACACCCGATTTTGTTTAAAAAGGCATTTGCATCGAAATGACAAATAATGCGATATAATTACATTTTATTTTCCGTGCGTTTGCCTGCTTTTATGGCGAAGTCCCGTCATCTCGCCCAACGCTAATGAAACAGCTTTGGTCAAGATTTTAAATGAGATTGTTACTATTTATGTCCGTTTTTCCAGTCAAACTTACGCATCGGATGCGATGCGAGCTACGTCGGATTATCATCTCCCCCATCAGCAGGTAGCAGCAGGGCAGGGTAGGCAAGTGTGTTAGCGAATCAGATCTTGCATGTTCTCGTGGTTGATTTCCAGGGTGACATGATATGGGGCGGATTATATTGCCCATATCCATTTTTAACAAGAAAAGACGAAATTGAATTCGTTGTTTTAAATATACGCTGACTGTGTCCCCACAGTCTGAATCTTCAGATTCCTGCCGTTGAGCTTTATCTTGAAAGTGGCTGAGTTTAATGCCAGAAGGAAGAGTCTCCGCCCCAGTACATATATTCAACCACGTCAATAGTCGAGTCAATATAGCCATGTCCCCATGTCTGTCCGTCTTGTTTGACGCCCCTTCGGCAATCACCGTCACCGCTATGAGCAACCAATTTTGTATCCATTAAAATAATTCCTGCTCAGTGGCGCCATTTTGCCAGGAATACATCTGCTCGCTTGTTCAGGCCTCCTGCTAAAAGAACTTTTGAACCAGTTAAAGAACACCGTCCATCACCCATCGCCAAGAGCTATTCCATCGAATGTCGATAAATTTAAAACGGAACTTCCCTGCCTTTCCCAGCCCATTAAATTTCATTTTGTAAATTATTTAAAACTGATGAAAGCAACCTTTAATGTCTGAAATCGTGGAAACAGATTCACCAATCAGACCAAGGCGGGCAACTAACATTCTATATCCGCATAATCGACGGAACAAGTTGTCCGAGGAAAGAAGTCGTGGTTTTGAATCGGTAATGGACACCGATTGACAACAGTGAGTTGAATCCATACACCCAACCCGGCAACATTAATTTGTAAACCGTGTTTTGAGTCCCAGTCAATACATGACTTTAAACAGTAAAATTGGTTAATCATGTAGAAAATTGAACAAGGGGTATAAAAAAAACATACGAACATGGGCAAAGCTGAGAGAAATCGTATATTCCGTAATATTTATTCCAAGATATTTTTAAATCCAATCATTCACTTTTAAATAATGTATATTTGGCGCTCCATACACAAACATGGGATTTGGGATTCCATGCACAATGCCTCAAAACATTTTGCATACCCTGGGGAAATGGATGTTATAGAACTGAGAGATTGTTTGTCATTTCCAGGCTCCAAAGAAGGCAAAAACAAATTTAGTTCCCCCTTTTTTATATTTCAACTATATTTGAAGCTTATTTTTTCTTGCAGAGACCAAGAATAGGTATCAGGATCGAGATATATTTATACAAGATACCTATAATAAACATGATTTTGTCTAAAAAATGTTAACTTGAGAAAAGGTCCTATTAGTTACGTTTATCTTCATATCATATTTATACTTTCATATAAAATTAACAAAATAGGGTATGCAAAGGCCTATACTAGGGCTTACACGCAACATAGCGACTGTTTTTTTGTTGAACTATTTTTTTTTTAGCCTTGTTTTAGTCAAAATACAATAAAAGCAAAGACTAAAAAGTAGCCAATCTTGTAGAAAATTTATTCATCAATCGGCTAAAATTACATTTTTACGGCTGAGGGTCTTATTTAGCTAGTGATGGTAAGCCGAATTTCAAAATCGAGGAATATAATTGACGATCGTGGACCGGGAACGATTAACCCATTGTAGACCAGTGGGCATTTAAATACACTCCACGATATTGGTGAAACTTTAAGAATTTTCAAGCAGTTCAGGTGAAAGCAGTTCAGGTGAAAGCAGTTCACCTTCCTTTTTTTTGTAAAGAAAGACAAAAGATGGATATAAAAGGAACATATACAAACAGTAGTATTTTCCGCGGTTTTACTCAAATTATTTACCTCCCTAAATAAAGGGGGGCTTCAGTGGGTTAAGGTGAACTGCTGTGTCCATCTCTCTTGTCCTTTTGTTATTTTTTTTAAATAATAAAATAAAAAAAAACAATTAATTAATGATGTCATGGATGTAGATTGGAACGATGATGACGACTTGGTGGCTGCCTTGGAGATCCATGAACTGCTGGAGAGCAACGTAATGTCGCATAAGTTATAACGCGATCAGCCAGAGATTAATCACAATTTCCGTACATTCAGCAGGATCAATCTGGATCTAAGACCGAGGAACCTCCAATCCATGCAGAGGATGAGTGCCACGGCTTCGACATGGCCACCGGCCACAATTGGATCTATCCGAACAATCTTCCCCTGCGATCGTATCAGCAAAACATCGTCCAGTCGGCACTCTATAAAAACACATTGGTGGTTCTACCGACGGGTCTGGGGAAGACCTTCATCGCAGCCGTGGTTATGTACAACTTCTATCGATGGTATCCTCAGGGCAAGATCATCTTCATGGCCCCAACGCGGCCACTCGTCGCGCAGCAGATTGCCGCCTGTCAGAAGATCATGCCCTTCCCGGCTTCCGACACCGTGCAGCTGACGGGTATGTTGAGCAACGTCACAATATAGTGTGCAGAGAGTAAGGAAGTGTCTTTGGTTTCATCAGGACAACTGCCGCGTCCGAAGCGTGCTCAACTGTGGGCCAGCAAGCGCGTTTTCTTCGCCACACCACAGGTGGTGCACTCCGATATGCTGGAGACGGACGACGGAGCTTATTTTCCATTTGCCGCCATAAAGCTCCTGGTGGTGGATGAGGCGCATCGGGCCAAGGGCCGCTACGCCTTCACCCAAGTGGCCGATTGCATGATGGCCCACAATCGGAACTTCCGCATGCTAGCCTTGTCCGCTACGCCAGGACGAACGATGGAGGACGTGGCCACTGTCTGCCAGAACCTGTACATTGCCAATCTTCAAGTTCGCTGGGACAACTCAATTGATGTCCAGCCCTACATACACAGGCGCATTATACGGACGATTGTGGTGTCCCTCAAGGATAGGATAAAGGAGACGCGCGAGCGTTTGCTTCAGATTATCGAACCGTATCTGCGACAGCTCATTGCTGCGGACGTTCTGAAGGGGACCAAGGGCAACATCAGCAAGAACAATTTGCTCTACGATCAGAAGACGTTCAACGAACGCTCGGCCAAAGGGCAGCGACATCCAGAGCACAACATCATTGCTGGAAACTTTGCCATGTGCATTAGTCTGTATCACTCCCTGGAGCTGATGGAGCGGCACGGACTGCGTGTGTTCGTGAATAACTTCGATGCGGATGAGGAGGGGCGTGAAAAGTTTGTCCTGGCCCGAGACGGAGACCTAAGAAATTTGGTGGATCAGGTGCGTCTGAATTTGGGTGCTAATCCCCTAGATTTCACCACGCATACTATGACGAATGGTGAAGTGCCTGCAATGCCTGCAGATCTGGACTTTGGCCATGCCAAGTATGAACAACTGCGTCTGGTGCTTGTCGAGCACTTTGCGGTAAGACAGTTTCTTAAATCGACGATCTCTAGATGACCCACTCATGGATTACCTTTCACATGTTTCAGTCGAATGCCGATTCCCGTGCCATTGTATTCTGCGAGTACCGTGAGTCTGTGATGCTGATTCATCGACTACTCCTGCAGCATAGACCGCTGCTGCGTGCCCGGTGCTTTGTTGGACAAGGAAGCACCGCGGGAGCTAGCTATGCCCTGACGCAGAAGCAGCAGATCCAGATCATGGCTGATTTTCGAAGCGGCACCAGCAACGTCCTCGTGGCCACCTCTATTGGCGAGGAGGGCATTGATGTGGGCGAAGTGGAAATGATTGTATGCTTCGACATTTGCAGTTCGAATCCCACGCGTTTCGTGCAACGCATAGGTCGAACCGGAAGGAAGAAGAACGGTGAGGTTGTGATGCTTGTCACCGAAGGACGAGAGCACCAAGTCCTCAAGGATGTGCTGGCTAACAAGGATCAGACAAACAAGAAACTGCTCAACTCATCCGTGGTGCGAATGTCGCTATATGCAAACAATCCCCGAATGGTGCCATCTCAGTTTCAGCCCAAGTGCGAAGAGAAGCACATGGAAGCAGCTGCCGTTGAGGAAAAGCCGAAACTGAAACCCTCCGCAAAGGCAAGGGAACCGAAAAAACGAAAAGAGACGAATGTAACCCTCCATAAGTTCTTTAAGCAAAGTAGCCATCCTTCGGAGAGTCAGGGAATACTTCAGGGACTCCAACCTTATCAGATGAGTGAAGCCTCCCAGCAGATGATCCAGGGACAAGCGTCTCGGAGCAGTGTAAACGTTAAAAACTTTCTTCTGGACACCCAGGCAACATCCACATTGAGCAACAGTCAGGAGGATATTCAACGCCTGCGAAAGCTAACACGTCTTCTGCAATCGAGCAAGCCGATTATCACAGCCTCCCAAGACCTTATCAGCCATCTGCAAGACAAGGAACTGCCCCGACCGCTGAAGCTCCATCTACTGCGAAGTAATCCTATCTTCGTACAGGAAACCCATTCAAAGATGGTACTTCAAAACCAGATGAACATTCCCGAGGAACGTTTGAATAGCAGGCAGCAACGAACCAGAAATAGCCACAAGCTGCTTTTGGAAATATGCGATGGGTCCGAGAAACTAGAGGAACTTTTACAGTCGGAGCCATCTCTGGCAGAGATTACCCTCAAAGATCTGGAGAGTCCACTGGATGAGGAGACAGAAAGAGCATTTAGAGCCACCTGTGATAGGATCTTCGACGGCCTAGATGAGCAAGGCCTGAATTCAGACAATTTTGAGCTGAAGCAGCAGCTCCTGGAGAAGCTGGAGTTGCGAAATCTGGAGGCGACAGTTCACGAGCAACTGGGTGGCGATGAAGTCACCTGGTCGGAAGATGAATGGGAGCAAAAGGTTGAAACAGAATGCAATTCCATGTATCAAAGCCAATGGCTGGACTTTGCCGCCACAGAAGCGGTGCCGCATAGATCAACGCCACTTAGAGTAAAGTCGGAGAGCCGACTAAAGTCCGAAGCAATCCAGGAAGAAGACGAGTGCGACTCACGAGTAGAGGCAAGCGATCTGGGGGATAACTTGGGTCGATTAAATTGCTTGATGAGTGAGACGGCCCCAGGTCTGAAGACTGAAGCAATTGTGAGTCTCCCTCCAGAAGCGGAAGTTTTGCAGAAGCCACTCAAAGTCCACCGCCAGATCTGGAAACGGAAGCAAACGTAAAGCTAAACCCACATGTGATCCCATTATTAAGCGTGACGCCCGCTATAAAAGCAGTAGTTACTGTGGAAGAAACTCCAGATGACTTGGGAATCGATTTGAATGATTTCCTAGAACCAATGGCTGAGGAGGCGGTGCTGATGAGCCAGCAGAAGCGGGACACGCTCTTGCCAAGTGATGCTATGAAAGAGAATATACCTGATGTATTCCAATCCTGCTCTACTCCACGTAATGTTTCACCAGACATCTTTGATTGCGACTCTGTGTCACCATGCAAGCCCCAAGCCAAAAGTCTAGCCGCCAAATTAGCGGCCAAAACCACCTCAACTGCCGCAATTGTTCTCACTCCCCCCTCAAAAGCTCTGAATCTTCCGGATGCCCTCCAGTCGCCAGAACATCGAAAGCGGACGACTCCGCGTGTCCCAGATAAGTCACCCAGCATTTTCGATCTGTACCTGAATCGTATGCGAGGGTGCGGGCGTATGGCCAAAGCGGCCGAGTCCCTGCATCGGATGACTTCAATGAATGCATCTACATCAAAAACTCGTACAGTGGTCAATGAAGAGGATTCGCCTATCATACGGAGACCATCGAAGCGAAAGATCATTATCAGTTCCGATGAAGAAGAACAACAGAAATCAATCCAGCCGGTGCCGGACACCCAGGCTGATTACGATTCCGATGAGGGTGAACAAATTCCTGCCACACAAATGGTATTTAATCTCACACTTCTTACAATACTATAATTAATATAAAACTCCTCTTTCTTTAATGCCTTTCAGCCGGAAACACCAAGTCCCCCGGCCAGGCCACGCCAGAAACGCCGTAAATTTAACTCCTTCATTGTCGATGAAGCAGAGAAAAGCGGATCTGATCACGAAGAGGAGGCAGAGCACACCATTGGCGCGTATCTAAAGGATTCTGTGATAGTTTCCAGCGATGATGAGGACCACAATGACACCACTGATCACGCCATGTACCTGCAGGCTATCAGGTAAGTAAAGAATACTTTGACGTGATTACGTTTTATATAATATAACTTTTGCAGGAGTCCCGTTCAACGTCCTGGTGCCTTTAAGATTCCCGCTCGCCGTGTATATCGCGATGAGTCCCTCATCTTCTCACAGGCTGTCGAGGCAGAAGCCTCCCAGTATATGCCCTCTTCCTTTGTTGTTGCCGATGACAGCTTGACACACGAGAAGCATGATGTTTCCGAGTGCCCGCTGGAGCGGGCCGAACGTATTCTAAAAGAGCGACGTAGACAGCGTCGCCTTGGAGTCGATCTGCCACCAGCTCCTTCCAACAAGCGTCGACGTGTGCACACAATAGCCAGTTCCAGCGATGATGATGATGATGTGGTCTTTTTAAATTGAAGATCAGTACAGTTCAAATCACATCCCAAGATATGCGATATTCAGTGTAATGTGTATTCGGGCCATACATGTGTTCAAGTTCAAAGTAATTGTAAGTTAGCAAATAGTTTACTGTAAATCAAAGACAAGATTAGGGTTAAAGACTTTCCTGAAAATTTGATCGTTTTTACTTTGTTTGATAGTTTATGTTAATTGTATGTGTGTGTTCCATTCAAATTGCTTCAAATTATTATTTAAATTATATTATCGTCATTCGATCGTGTCATAAAACGCAAAAGGCAATTTACAAAGTTGTCGACATATAAATTGTAGTTGTACTTGATGATGGCCGTGCCAATGACCTCGGCCGGGTTGGGGGGGTAAGCGTCGCGACATTGTTAGACTCTCCAGCCGGAGCCCTTTTTATACCCGATACTCAAAATGAGTATTGGGGTATATTAGATTTGTGGTAAAAGTGGATGTGTGTAACGTCCAGAAGGAAGCGTTTCCGACCCCATAAAGTATATATATTCTTGATCAGCATCAATAGCCGAGTCGATTGAGCCATGTCTGTCTGTCCGTCCGTCCGTCCGTCCGTCCGTCCGTCTGTCCGTCCCTATTAGCGCCTAGTGCTCAAAGACTATAAGAGCTAGAGCAACGACATTTTGTATCCAGACTTCTGTAATATGTCACTGTTACAAGTATATTTCAAAACATCGCCCTGCCCACTTCCGCCCCCACAAAGGACGAAAATCTGTGGCATCCACAATTTTAAAGATACGAGAAAATCAAAAACGCAAAATCGTAGAGAATGACCATATCTTCTAGACTGCAGAATCTGAAGCAGATCGTATCATTATTATAGCCAGAATGAAGAAAACAATTTCATTTTTCTCGCCCTGTCTCTCTCTAACACACACGTATCATAGCCGGCTTTGCCCCATTGCTGAATATGAGTTCCTAGATCTCAGAGACTATAAAAGCTAGAGCAACCAAATTTGGTATCCACACTCCTGTGATATCGGACCTTGACGAGTTGTTATTAAAATTTCGCCTCACCCCCTTCCGCCCCCGCAAAGGACGAAAATCTGGAGCATCCACAGATCTCAGAGACTATTAGACCTGACTGTCGAGCTCTCACTGCTACAAAACTATTTGTAATTTTTCACCGCAGAACCTCACTGTTACAAGTGTATTTCTTTTGCTCAGAGAGCTCACTGCTACAAGTGTGTTTCAAAATTTCGCCCCACCCCTTCCGCAGCCTTAAACAACGAAAATCTGTGGCAAAACCACAATTTCGAAGATAGGAGAAAATTAAAAACGCACAATCATAGAGAATGGCCATATCTACCAGATTGCCGAATCTTGCCTAATCCGAATCAGATCGGATTATTATTATAGGCTAAAAGCGCCCGTCGACACGTTCTGGCTGAAATAATTTGCAGTATCGGCTAAAATGTAGCGCCCGTCGAGGCACATAGCCGAACTGGATGCGGCTGCTTTGTTCATGCCACCAGTGCTTCGAATCGTCTAGCAGCAGATAGCGCTCGTTCTTGAGCTCCACACAGAAATGGAAATAATTACAGTTAGTACCCAACGGAATATTCATTTAATTCGCTTTAAATTTGAATTTGATTGCGCGCGAAGAATACGTTCCCACTGAAATTATTACATTATGTACATGGTAACTACACAGCCACAACTACACGAGCCAAAAAGTAGAAGTCTACATTATTTTTACACGGATTCGACATATACATCTACATTCACAAATATGAAATTTCTACATGCATTTTACCTGTATTCTTCATGCCAGATGGCGACACAAAAAAAATTTGAACAGCATTCTTTAGCATCATACAAATTACACACTGTTCAACACTGTTCCACGTTGTGCATTACTGAAATGTGACAGTTTGGTTTTTGAATAATTCACCAAAAAAAGATGAACCACATGCATGTGCATACATATATGAATATCGTACCTTCTTAATCTGCCCTTAAGCATTGCCGACCCAAGTTACCGGAACCGCATAGTAACTTTCAAATGCAGGCTTAATTAAGGCCAAGTTGGTTGTAAAATATGTCCGTTAAGAGAATCCAATTACTTGATTTCGTGTTATCCATAAAAACGAACGTACAGTGACGGTAAAGCATATTCAAATTCCCCGCATGGGGTTTCTACCAACATTTTTCCACTGCAGTGTGCGGCATAATCAATAATTTTTAATTTAACAACAATCGTTTCAGCGTAATAACCATTATTATATTTTCAACAATAACAGGCACAACAGCAATAGCAAAAGCAACAACGAAAACTCAATTCAATTTTAATGGAGTTGCAATAAAACAGAAAAAGCGAAAAAAATTGATATAGCCATGCGGCCATAAGCCAGGCCCGGGGACTGGGACCGGGCCGCGGACCGAAGCCAGAGCCAGAGCCAGAGCCGCAGCCAACCAGACGGAAAAGCGAACCAGTCAGGCAGTACAGTACAATTTTGCAATTGCAATAAAATAATTTAAAATCGTTTTCATCAACATCAGCTCAAAGAGTTTTTGTTGCCAGTCTGCCAGTCGAAATGCAAAAATGATTTTGCGGCAATCAGCAATTCCTGGCCTGGCCCGATGCTGAGGCTGAGGCTGAGCTGAGCTGATGATGACGTTGACTTGTTGATGATCAAAATGATGGATGGCTATTTGAAATTGAATCGCTGTGAATGTGAATGCGATTTCCATGCCATTCCCCTGTGACTGTGTCTCTTTCTCTCTCTCTCTCTCTCTTGGGCTGACTTGGCCATCATTTTCATAGTGGCCATCGCCATTGCCAAGCCAGAGTCCAAGCCAATTGCAGGTTCAGCTGGCTGGGATCTGGCCCGAGTCTTTACGGTCCCGACGATTTCCTTAATACGAAACGTGCTTGCCTGATGCGCCGTGTCCAATTTTGTAGTTCGTTCTTTGTAGGGTATGCTAAATCGCACTCAAATCCGTTCTCAGAGTTTCACTTTGGGTTTGGTTTGGACTTAACTCTGTGTTTGGGCTTTTATAAATGGTCCGCCTATCGTTTTAGTCGAATTGCGGTTAAATTGTCTTGCGAAACAAAACCAATTCCAATTTCAAACAAAACGTTTTGCGAAAATTACGCAGAGGTGTACTCCGGACGTGCTGTTGCAACACGTTTAAGTTGGAGATGAAAGAACTGCAGTCAATGGTCTGCAATCGATGGAGAACTCATCGGAAGTGTTTTTACTGATTGGCATTCTGTAGATCGCGGTTCAAGGAAATGATCATCGAGAATGATTTACGAGCATAATAAAGAGCAGTTTCCAGAGCCGGGGAGGGACCATTGCCCGGCCATATGTTTGATTCCTTCTCAATGACAAATCGATTTCAAATTGATCCGCTGGCTCTTTGGTAACACAATGGAAACGCCCACCAACGAGGGTCTTGTCGAAACCGTCTCACTGTGCGATCGTTCTCTATCATATCTCTTGACAAATTGATATTGTCTAAGCCATTTTCGATATGCATATTTATGTTTTCGATATGTTTTGGTTGCTTGACTCACGACTTTGTTGCCTGGCTTTATCGCTTTATAATTTTTCTTGGCTTTCATTCCCAGGTCCCCGGCTTGGCGTCTTGTCAACACACTCACTTAGAGACAAAGGGCGGTGTAATGGGTCTGGGTCTGGGCGTGGACGTGGCGGCCATCGCCAGCCGAGCGCATCCACATCCGGCCTGTAGTTCTTTGTTGCCGGGCTGATAAGTTTCTTGATGCCCCGTTGACTTGTCTTGTCATATTATCATGTTGGCATGTCAAAAGTGCTAGGCAATTATGGCTGTCTCTCTCTCTTCTAGATGTGGGGCTGTGTGGGCTTCGATTCATAGTCACATATATTTATGAGGTTTTATGGACGCTGTCTTTGATTAATGTATGACAGGCTAGCGCTGGCCATATGAATATTAAACTTTGCTGGCTTGCCGCTTTCCCATTTAGAGGCGACATCAATTAGCCGCTGGCCAAGCTCGCGTATAAATACATTAACACAAATCGTCGAGCATTCGGAGTGCCTTCCTCTCTGGTCCGTCTCCGTCTCTCTTATCGCCGCTTGTAAATGTCTCAACTATTTGTTAAATGCTAAAGCGACATGGTCATAATGGAAATGACAACTTAACAGCGTCGTCGAAGCCGACGACGGACGACAACAGCAAGGCGAGGAGGACGAGGAGGACGACAGCCCCGATAGGAATGGCAAAAATGTTAAAAGGCTCGGTCAAGTGGCTACAGTCCCAGTCCTCGCCAGTCCTCGCCAGACCTCACCAGGTCTTTCCGTGATAACTGTATTGAGAGTGTCATTAACATTTTGATTTGGTTGCCTGGCATCGGACTCCGGCTGGGTCCAGGCTTGGCTCTGGACCTGGCTCTGGGCTCAACTTCAACTCTATTATGAGCTCCGACTGCATTTCGCTGGCTACTTATCGGCACTTGAGACATGCACATCATTTGTTAAATAAAGTAGAGTCAGAGTCCGTCCACTCTCCACTCTCCAAGGTGCCACCGGCCCCCCCTTCGAGTGTGCGAGGCAATTAATCAGGGCGATGTTTTTGCATGCAAAATGAAAACACCTTTTTAAGGCATCTCGGGAACAACAGCAACAGCCTCCGCAACAAGAACAACCGCAACGATGTCATCAATCAGGCGACAAGGAGAGGCTGGGGCTCCTGGGGGGTGGCATCGGACTGGATCCGTGTGGCGCTTTCGTTTCGAGTGTGGTGTGGGTGCAGGGCAAAATTAAAAAGCGTCAATTTGTCACACGTGGTCAGCTTTAGACTTCGGATCATTCCCCGTTCTCATCCTCGTCCTCGCCTCGTTTTCGTCATTAACAACGGTTTTGTGGTTGAGTTTTTAATTGCCACCGCGTTCGAGCTGTGCTTCAGTTTCAGATTTGGACTCGGATTGGGATTGGGATTCGGTTTGGGTTTTGGAGTGCGATTCCGAGTTACCAAGCTGGCACACTTTTATGGCATCAGCGATCCATTAAGTGAGCAATTGGACGGCGATGACAACGTAGTAGGAGCGTGGGTGTAATGGAGGCTGGCCAATGAGAGTGCCTTGCTGGTTGAGAAACTGATGAGGAGCGTGGGGGTGGTGGTGGTGGTGGTGCTGGTGATGCTACGACGACAACTTACGCTTGCACATACATCAGGCTTTGTCACTCGGCCCTGATTGCCGGGGCTTTCGCTTGATTTGTGTGAATGATTTGCCGTTGACCATGGCCTGATGCCTGTTTGGTGTTGGACGGACCTAATGGCACTTTACTTTATGGCTGTCTGTCGGTATTGCGGGAGGAAGCGTGAGGGAATCACATTTCCCATGTGCGGATGTCTCATAACTAGTACGGTTACATGTCCATAAATATTTAATATGATGATCATTTTATTAGGAAACTAATTTTGTATCTTATTTTATGTTTGTATAATATCTTTTTAATTTGTATATTATACATTATTAATTAATTCTAAATTTGACAGTCCATGATAGCCCCATTCATAAGCCAAAAAATAACCGAATAATCATTAGTAAGGATTGCTTTAAGGATATCCTTTACAAATGTTAAACTCACCTTCACTTCAATGCTTCTCCGAGCATTTTACTACTCCTTTCATTCCAACGCCGACTCCAGCCGGACACTCTCCGAGGCAATGTTCATCATTCTTCCGCTAATGACAGGGCCGCCATTTTGAAATATTCAAGAGGCTGGTAGAGCTCTGCTCTGAAGCTGTTCTATCACCATTAGTTGGAGTCCCACTCGCTGTGCTGTTCGTGTTGCTGTTGGGGCTGGTGTGGTACGAGTACTCCCACTTGGCAGAGCTTTGGGGCTTTCGGGCCGGCCGGAGGAGCAAACAAGTTTCATTTGTCAGTTGGCCAGGGCAATTTTCCGACCCTGGATGAGGCTGGCCCGCTGGATGCATTTTCAAGCCAACACCTGGACCCGCCTGCCTTCCCGGCTGACACCAGCATGAGGCCATTTGAAATTAATGAACTGTGATTCACAGTCCTCTCTCTCTCTCTCTCTCTATCTCCATCTCTCTGCTTTCTCTTGGGCTTGAGATCCCGCTTCCGGTGCCTTCCATGCCCAAGCTTTTTTTTCATTTTCACTAAAGTGCATTTCACATGATGGACGAGACACAGGCCCATCTCCAGGCACCCCAGAGCGACCTCCTGCTCCTGGCTGCCATTTTTAATTGTTTTGGGAACAAGCGGGCCAGCAGAAACAAACATTTTCATTTGTTATTCTCGGGAAAAACTGTACAAAAAAATTAATGGCAAATGCTAATTTGTGTGCCCGATTTGAAAAATGAATTTCGATTTCGATTTGAGCTTCAGTTGCACGCTCATTTATAATTTCGCCATGAGTCATTTTTCACTCATGTCTCTAGCGATTTCTGCGTATGTTGGAGAGTGTATTTCCCAAATTAAATATTAAACGCCTCGACCCGAAACTTGTTAATGATTTGCTTTAAGAAATAAACACATTTTAATTAACATTTAAAATACGTTTTAAGCAAAAAGCTTTTAAGAAACGGCGCCATAACAATAATCATAACAAAATCACAAAACAAAGTCGCTCACAGATCGATGCATCAAAATATGAGAGGGGCACGGAGAACACTCGGGGGAATCTCGACCTCAAGATATAAATTTAATTGTGCACTGCGAAAAATATAACTCTGTATCTTAATTGATATTCTGCAGACCCTCTGTAAGTCTTTTTCCAAAGTCTTCCCATCCCTTGTCACCTCAATCATACCGAAAATAAACTGAAAACACAGCAAAGCCGTTTAAATTGTTTTGAAATCATTGTATTTTCTTCGAGTGCAGCTTCGGGCCCAGCTCCAGCTCCAGCTCCAGCTCGTTCATTAACAAGCGCGTCAAAGTGATAAGAGTGCGAGAGTGAGCAGTAAGCTGAGGCGCAGGCAGAGGGGCTCGGTAGAGAAACAGGTCACAATGCTAATTGATTGCAGCGAAGTCGTCGTCAACGTGGGCCATACCAATAAAATTATTGAAGCCACCGCCAGGAGAGACGCATTTCTCGAGTCGTTTTCGGAGAGTCGATAAGCAAATTGCATCCCAAAATGTGACCCGGGCCAAAAGATCGAATATGACTCATCCACAGTACGGGTATATGGTCGGGAGTATAAACGAACATCAGGTAGGAGAGGCTCAGGGGAACAATAAAAATATCCAAGTCGTTGTCTAATGCTCTAAGGGCCTGAGCGGTCTGTCGGATCTCAACGATCTGGTCGCTGTCTCTAGAAATTAAGCAATTAACTTGGGTAGTTGAGATAAGTACGTGCTATACGGAGAGAAAGGGGCCGGGGACGGGGGACGGGGAAGACGGGGAAAGGTGTCGTTTTAATATTTGTAACCCGATCGAGACGATTAAAATGCATTTAGCCAATTTGTATATGCAAATAAAATTCCGAACGGGTTGTAGAAATTCCGATTCGAGATCAGAGACCGGCAAGAAACTTTTACGATCCGCTTTTGAATGCCACTCAAATGTTATAATTTGCTTTCAAAATATCTAATGCCTGTCCGTCTTTAACTGTTTACTCGTTTTATGGAGGCCTAGTCTTAAAAGGCTTAAACGAAAGCTTGACTTGAGGTTTGTTTCGTATTGTTTTGTTTATTTTTTATGACCGTATCTTATTTAATTATTTTTATGTGCCAAAGAGGCACTAAAATGTTGAATTTCGTTTCCCGAATAAGTTAAAAGAGTTGTTATACAAATTAGTTCAATGTGCTAAAATTATATAAAATACATTGGCGGAAAAGCGTTCGACTGATATTTAAATTTTTAGCACTGATATGCCCTATAAGGGAATATGTAACAAAAAACCAAGGGAATTTCAACAGCTTATAAAATCAGTTAAACTTTCATATTTTTATTGCAGCCAAATCTATTGTTGTGGAAAAAAGGTAAAAATTTCTATTCATTCTTTTTTAAACAGAGTACAAATTTCTTTTCATAAATCTAAAAGGTTTTGGATCTTAAGTATTCATGGATTATGCTCTGATCTGCTGTATTTTATGTGTATGTATGTCTGTTTTCAATTAGATATAGAGACAGATATTTTTAATATTGTCGAAGAAAGATCTCAAAGATTGATCCAAAGTTTATGATAGCTTAGCAAATGAATCACTCTACATACCTACCTCTTAACCCTTAGGGATTCGAACAAAACACTGGAAACACTCGTATATCTAAACAATTACCCTCTGTGTACGAAAATTGGGCAATTTGCCATCGAATTTATGACCCACATATCATACTCCTCCCAATCCCAATCCCAACCCCAAACATTTCAGTTCCCACTCCGATTCCCTCTGCGCCAAAAAGCCACTTGAAACAATAAAAATCATGACTCCCCCATTGCAGAGACTGCAGAGTAGGAAAGAATGATCCATAAATTTGAAGGCTAATCGCACACACTCCCGGCGAGCTGTGCGGAAATTGTTTGTAATCATACGAAAATTGCCTACAAATGAACTGCTTAACGGCGTGTCGCCCATTCAGACAATCAGAATCCCCCCACACACAACCGCACCCCCATCCCCCAGCCCCCGCGGAAAACCCATTTAACCCGGCCCCGAAAATTGTGCCAAATTTGCGTTTGCGGCAGAAATCCCCGACTGGCATTGCGCGGGGGCATATTTAATTTATAAAACAGCTAAAACGGCACCCACCAAATTGGCCAAGAGACCACGGCTCTGGCGAGGGAGTGGTGGGTGGAGCAAAATAGTGGAGTGGAGGGGCTCGGGCCCTGCTTTGCCGAGTCTTCCGGCAACAATGCGTGAAAAGAATCGGTAACTTATTAAAAATGCCCATAGACATGCAACATACATGAGCCTAAGTACACCCAAGAATATGTATATGGCTACATTAGCGTGCTCAAGACTGGGTGTGTGGCAGCATAAAAATCAGTAGCTCCTTGTGGCAGCGATGGGAGTGGGTGCGAAATTAATTAGAAACACCCTTCAGGCTGTGTTCTGTTCCCGGCTCTACTGGGGAATTTACGAAATGGAAGTTCCCAATCAAAGGCCATGTTTAATTGAACTTGGCCATCGAATTGAATCGGGGATGAAGACTTTACAGATCCCAGGGGGTTCCAGACTATTTATGGATTCCATATTTGCAATATTCTATTGTTCTAATGTCTAGAAAGTTTTAATTAATTAAATATTGAAGTAATAGATTTGTTGAATCCATATCCATTAGAATCCATTGGATATTACACGCATAGAAAATTCGGATTATTAAGAAGGAAATTTTAAATTAATCATAGCATATAATATTATCGATTTAGAGTAGTATTTTTTATCTCTAAACCCAATTTTTAAAGTGGGAGTTCATACAATTTTATTGTCTAGACAAATTATTTAGCCCCAATCTACAATAAAAATACATTTCACTCATTTTAAAACGTACATATTTTTTTAGGCGGTCTGAAGTGATAGAACCTAAATGAACACAATATATACTTTTAAATACTCTTTTAAATTTCCGGTAGATTTTTGTTAAATATCTAATTAAATCACTTCGTAATTTAACTTTTGAACTAAATTACATATATGACTCCTCATCTAATTTGGAGAAATTAAAAAGATCCTTAACATTGTTTGTTTGGTATGAAACTTTGAAACTGTTTAAGTGAATCAATTTTTTTCATATATAAAATATAGGCGATAGGAATTTATGATTCCAGCTTCATTTCAGCCAAGTAAATTAGGATAGAACTAGGTGTTTTAGATAATATTTCTATCCAAAAAGTATCATTTTTTTTATATTCCACTGTGATTTCAATACCACCAAACAAGATATCAAAGTGGCTGTCTTTTCAACTTTGATTTGAAAAAATAAGCAGAGGGGAAAATGTGGTTTGGCTCGCCTCGCAGAGCACTCTCCAAACAAAGGTCAAACGCGTCTTAGAACTCCAGACCCACAGCACAGGCAATGGAAGCGAAGGAGAGTCCTGGCCACAAGTCTGTTCAATAATTGATGCGTTAATTTATCGCTTAGTAAATTGTGTGGCCAATTGACTCACAAAAACACACGCATAGACCCGATCCCAGCCATTTTGGGGCAGCCTGGCCCCTTAATCGAAGTCATCTGTGGACAGATGGAGCGAATTTCGAAAAACAATCACGACGGCCTTGGTCTAGGAACTCTCGGAGTTTGATTTTACCGAGGAAAGCGCTCCCTCCATGTGTTGAGGGAAATCACTTAAATGAGAGCTAACCCCACCCACCCACAGGCACTCAGACATACATATACTCCTATGGCATTTGTAGAAGTTTCACTGTATTTCTTGGCATGTGTGCATTTGAGAGAGATTCGCATAAAGGTAAAACTGTCACCAATAATAGCCAAGCCCTGACCGCACATAAAATCCTTGCTGCGACATCCTGAGAGAGAGAGAAAGAGAGATGGGGAAATAGGGAGTGGGACAGAGCCATAATCAGTATTGGCATTTTAAGTGACACTTGCGCTGCCTTCCGCTCAGCCATCGCACTGTCATGCCCCCCACACACACACACACACACCAACCCAATTCGCGTCATGCGCCGCCATTTGTATATGAGCCAAATAAAAATGCATATCTAATGAGGAGCTGGCAACGCTGCAGCAGTCAGTCCGGCAGGAAGTCGAACAGGAGCAGGATCGGAAGCTGGAGAACAGGAGGAGATATTATTCGGAGGCACTTGCCCAAAACTTTGCTCTTGAATATTCCATGAAGTTGCCAATAAAGTCAAGTGGCAAGTCCTGGAAGCGTTGCTGGAGGTAGGACCACACACACACACACAATGCCTCAGTGCTTAAGGCATGCACCAGCTACAGTGCATACTCGTACACTTGAAAAAACTCAACGAATTTGAATAGGAATTTTGGGGAATTTCTAAGAATAACATTGCATTAATCAGACTCAGTTCGGATCGGTGGTATTTATAGATTTATGGAGCATCTATTTGGGTTATATTCATATTCATTCTTTGATTCTTTCAGTGTTCTTTGGAGATACACTTAAGCTGAGTTTTGTTTGCCTGTGTGCCTGCCATCCAGCTGCAGTGCTCTGCTGCATACTAATTTCCATCCACCCTGCCCCTGCCACTGCCACTGCCACTGCCACAGCCACCACCAGAGCCAGTGGCAGTGCCAGTTGCCAGGTACCACCCCCTCTGCCATCCCCATCCTCAGCCAGCCCCCAGTCCATGCATTGTGGTGGTCTTGGCATCATTCCGTATTCATACCAAGCACCAATTTCTTGTTGCTGTTGTTCTTGCTGCAGTTATTGTTGTTGCCTGCTATTAAGTGAAATAAAGGTAAAAATGCAATAAAAATGTTGGCCGCCTCTCGTTTTGCATTAAAATTGCATTACAATTGCCATGGATGGAGGCAATGTTGTTGCTTTTATTATGGCAATTGTTCGGCGTTGTTGTTGCTGTTCAAATGAAATCCAATTAGCCAACTACAAGGCCTACCTACAACCAGCAGCAGGAGCAGCAGCAGCAGCAGCAGCAGCAATGCCAATGCGAAGAGAGTACGACGCTTCGTGACTGTTCCAGAGTCCTTTCCAGAGACGTGCGTCTATCCGTGAGTATCTGTGTGTATGTGTATCTCTGTGTGCGGGCAATTGAATATGCAGTAATTGCTTGTTGCCTTTCTTCATTTTTGGCCATGATTTTTTCGTGTCTGACACAGAAACATTGTCGGTTAAGTGCAAAAATTAATATTTGCAGCCGTTAGGCATAGGATCCGACCAGGTTAAAGTGGTTCCAATACTCAAATGTACACCAAAGTATTTGAGATGAAAATCTGAGTCTTAGCCTAGAAGATTAAGTGGAATCCGAAGACGGATTTTAATGCATAAAACTCTATTAAACTTTTTTTATTTTAAGAGCAGGTTAAGCACTCATTGTTCAGAGTTTTCTGTAGTTATAATAAACCTACAAGAAATTGTTCGGTAATCTAAGCTGTTATTTTAATATACTAATCTACTAATCATCAAAAAAAGATCACCACTTATTTTCTCTTCACGTGAAAGGTTTGGTTTGAAAGGTTTTTTGAGATTTTGTTTATCTGAAGTCCCAATACTAGACGAGTAGTCCACAAGCCTAGACACTGGTGAAACGTAGATACAATTTTACTTTAGAAATGCTTTCTTCTTGCAGTGTAGAATGAGCATATTGCCACACATATGCTTACTTAACCAAAGTAATCTACCAGTAAAGAGTTTCCAACTAGTTAGTCCCACTCTCCAGCTCAAGCTTTAGCTCTCTAGCCGCAGAATTTTCGTTCTTTGTTGTGGAAATCTGCTTTGGAAGGTGCGGAAGGCCTCCTATTCCACTTGCAACTAATGAAGAAAGACTTCTTTGCCGCATCCCCTGGCCACATGCACATTCCAGGGCTTCTTGGACAACACCTGACTCCTGATTCCGATGGCTCGTGCCCAAATCGCCAATGAAAACTGTCAATTAACCCACAAGGTTAACTCGGGAAAATGCCAACGTTGCATACGCCAGCAGAAGAGGCTGCCACAAGCCAATTTTCATTTGCATGGCTGCTGGCAAATGGATTGGATTCGTGTGGCTTGTGATCGGACTCAGGTTGAGGCTTTCTTATCGCAATCACCGCCTGCCAAATTCCAGGCGATAGCTGGGACTAGCAGGAACACTTTGCGCTAATAAAGATCTCAGAGCAGACATTAGACCAGGCTGCTAAGGAAGCCGAGTAGAGGCATAGCATCCCCGGCCCCCTCTGGCAGCCAAGAACCCGCTGCTTTGTGAACTCAAGCTGACAGAACGCTATTTCCAATTGTGCTATTAATCTGCCACATTTGCGCTTCTCCAGCCAGATCCAGAGCCAGGCCAGGGAGCCAGAGCCAGAGCCAGCCAGCCAGCTCCCTCGCACTTGAAAGCGAGCGCCGTGCCGCGGAAACGAGACGACAGCCAAGTTGTGAGAGGGAAAGAGAGACAGATGGAGATGGAGGCGGGTGAGTGGGGAGGGCTTGGAAACGCTTGGCTAACCCGAAAATAGAAACAATCAAA
Organism: Drosophila lowei; assembly: GCA_008121275.1. Lineage (NCBI taxonomy): Eukaryota > Metazoa > Arthropoda > Insecta > Diptera > Drosophilidae > Drosophila > Drosophila lowei. The sequence goes on from CM017777.1 coordinate 37,931,177, forward strand.
ATAAAAATACATTCTCTTCATGCTCTCGTCTAATAAAAAACCCCAAAAGCAAAACGTTTTCCATTTAAAATGTCGTCGCAAACGCCAAGCGGCGAGCTCCACAGCTCCCCACTCTGTTGGGGCAGCAGCCAATGGCGGCTGGGCAGCACCACGCCCCCAGTCAAAGCCATCGGAGCAAAACCTGTTTCGATGGAGCGAGCCAGCGAGGCGCATGCGCGAGACAGAAGATGGGCGGAGCGGACCAACCACAGCAACCACCGACCGGCGCAGAATGACGGTGCCGGGAGGCACAAGTGCGGGCTGCGGGGGTTGCTGCTGGTGGCAGGGTATTATGGTAGGTTAGGTTCAAACAAGGTGGCAAACAGGCTCGTTAACCGAAAGAGGAAGGAAGTCGACCGACGCCGCCGTCGACGTAAACGTATACGTCGCTGCCCTCACAGCAGGGAACTGGTTTGACTTGTTCCGGGCGGGGTGAATGTGAATCTCGCTCCTACTCCTGCCGCTGGCCAACAAGCAACAGCAGCAGCAGCAGCGGAACAGCAGAACAGCAGAACACCAGCAGCAGCAGCAGAGGCCGCACCGCGCAGAGGCAATCCTCGTCCGTCGGCACATTTTGATTGCATTTATGAAAAGCGTTTTCGCCCGCCAGCACGCGCCCGCTCCCAGCAGTCCGCAGTCCGCAGTTCGCAGTTCGAGGTTCACAGTTCGCAGTCCACGGCAGCGCTTCAATTTGTCGAGTCGAGTCGAGTCGCGATCGAATGCGAAATACGCCGTAAACTCAATCAATCCGAAATTAATTGAACATTTTCCGTGTATCGTTCAATAACTAATAGTCCACACAAAAAGTGTGAAAAACAAACAGATCTGTTGACTGTTGTTGACTTTGAGGAGGTGGAAGTGAAAGCCCGTTGAGCACTCGCGGAATTACAGCAAATTGGCGCCACTTGTTGTCAGCAGCATGTCCAGCCACGAGGAGGATGACCATGAGCATGAGCACGAGCACGGCGACGATGTCGAGGAGCAGGAGATACATGTGGACGTTGACTCCGATTCGCGGATGTCATGCGGCAGCGGCTCCGATGTGGATATGGATAATGGCAGCTGTTACGATGAGTCGGAGACGCCATTGAGGTAAGGATTGGATTGAGGATCGAAAAAGGAACCAGTCACTAGTTTGTGACTAGAAGAAACATCCGTAGGCTAAGCATTAAGCAGGAATATTTATCGTGTTCCATTTATAGGCATAAATATAAATAAATATAATTGGGCCGTGGTCATGGGGTTCAAATCAACGGTCTGTCAGGTCGGTTGATGGGGTGGACTGTGTTTACCTATTTATTTGGAAGATTCACTTTGATTAGAAATATAGAATAAACACCGGAACCGGTAAATTAAGAGACAATTGTCATAAATTCGCCTATTTTGTTCGATTTCAGCAATTAAAAATAGCCAAATGGAATATTTTTAGAATTTCGAACTTCGTACTTGATTCATTCAGACTTGGGTATTTATTTCCATCATAAAACTTCTATCAAAAATGCATAACGCACTAAAAATGTAAATAATCCAGGTACTACCCGATACAGTTTCATTGGATTATTTCCGTAAACACGGTCATAGTCATTTCAAGTCAGTGAAAGGTCATTTGTGTACATATTTTCATAGCTCCCCTCCCACTGTTTTATAGTCCACTGGCATTTATAGTCATACATAATGTCCCAAAAGCCGATTTTCGATTCAAATTCTCCGGCTGAGCGCAATTAAAATTGTTGGATAGACAGACCCTGACGAAAATCTTCATTGTCCAGCCCAGCTCTAGAGAAAGACCAACAAAAGAGCCTAACAAGCTGCCAGAATATCGAACCGGCCGTGATAACTGCTCTCATTCATATTGTTAGAGGCTGGGACTTCGGCATGAAGAACGGCGTGAACAAACCTCTTAAACGCTAATGAATTGACCATACAATGCCACCAGAAGAATGGAACCCGAAATTTCCCATAAAGCCACAGTAAAAACCAAAGAAACTCCCTGAATTTACATAGCGCCCGGATAGACAGACCTTCGCTGGTCTGGCAGCAGGTAATGGGTATTGGGCCATTGACTATGGGGGATTGGGGATCGCCGGAGACGATAAAACGCACATTAGTAAGGCGCCAAAAACGCGCTCTGATAAGAGACTCCAAATGGACCTAAACGGGTTCGGATACGAGTTCGATCTTGGGCTCGGTGGCTGGACAAAAACTCTGTCGTTTGTCCGATTAACATTTTAATAGAGCGTGCCATAGAAATGCCATAAAACCCGCGTTCCAGGGAATCTAGAGCACCGGAGGGAGACAACAAGTTTTGGCCAAACCAAAAAGTGTATCCATAACTTGGAAAGTGTTTTTGTATTTGTCTGGCAATTCCAGATCATTGTTCCGATCCCAGCCCTGAGGCCAGTCGGAGAGCGCGCGGAGTCAACAAATGGGTTTTATTTTTGATTTATAAATTAAATGCTGTGCGTGACTTGTTTTTAGTGCGTCAGTCGATGGCATCCGATGATTTATAGAATCGTATTAAAGGCCTCTAACGGCCGTCAGCATTTGCATAATTACTTAATTTTGTACAACATTGCGTATACGCGGTGTGTCCGTCCGGCTTGGCAACATGGTTTCATGATTTCTGCATCTGTCTCACGGGCCGCCGTGTCTTATCCGCTCGCGTGGGCAATGGAATTGGGAACTGGTATTCATGTTGTGTCTGTTGGGTCTGCTGGGTCTGTGGGTCTGTGTCTGCAGCATTAATTATTACCAATGTTCTCATGCTTTTCCCCTATCAGGCGACACTTTTTAATGAGCCCGCACCTCTCTGCCTTTCTCTATCCCTCTCTGCAGCGAGTCGTTGCAGTCGGAGCAGACGCGATCTTCGTCCAGCGAGAACCTTCCCTTCAGCATATCACGCCTGCTATCCAAGCCCTTCGAGACGAACAACAACCACAGTCTCAGCCTCAGTCACAGCCACCAGCACAGCAGCAGCCCCGGCTCCAGCAGCAACAATAACAACAACAACAACAATCACGGGGAAAAGGGCGAGGAGAAGGAGCTACTCCATGTGGAGGACCACGAACTGGCGGCCTACAAGCTAGCCACCAGCATCGCCAACTCCACGTACGGAAGTGCCGCGGCCCTCTACTCATATCCACATCTGTATCCATCGGCAGCGGCAGCCGCCGCCGGCCATGTGCTGCGTGTGCCGCCCCAGAGGACGCCCCTAACGTGGGCCCTGCCACCGCTGCACCATGCGGCGTTGGCCCATCAGGCGGTCAAGGATCGACTGGCAGGTGAGGAGTTGCCCCCATGCGGTGCTGGGTCATGTTTTGATTTCCCTCTAATGATGGCAGTGTCCAACCGGTAGCAATCGCTACTGTTCCCCGCATGCATATACATATACACAGGTACATATGTATGTACTTGCAGACTCACACAGATACCCGCCCATACACGTGGACAGTAATAAGCGCGATCAGAGAAGTCTTTTAAGCCAACATGCCTATCGGCATGTCATTGCAGACCCAGGGCAACACGATCACCATCCCGATCCCGATCCCGAACTCAATACCTCATCCCAATACCCCACACACACACACGTCCACAGATGGACCTACCTCTCCGGGATCCTAAAGTATAAAAACATGTTTGCCTTCAAATGTGCAATCGCAGCTTAAGTTAAAAACTTAACGCTGAGCCACCGCCCAGAAGCGACAGAGGAATGGGGCTCGTTCGCATTTGCATACGCATCTGGATCTGGAGCTGTAGCAGCAGATGTATCTGTATCTGTAGCTGTATCTGCATCTGTATCTGTATCTGTGGGGCTTCCTTTTGCATCCCTTTTGTTAATTTGTTTACATTATGAGCTTCACTTGTAGCTACAAGCGGCTGGCACAGCGCGAGCCTTTTGAAATAATGAGACGGCGTTGATTTTATTACGCCTCAGTAGCTCCCTGATCCTACTGCCTTTTTCGGGAGAGTTCGGGAGAGTAGAGGGACTTGTTCTGGTCATGTGTGTGTGTGTGTGTGTACCCTGGCTATAACTCATAATATTTTGGGCTGTTTTTGGCCATGTGGAAAAGCTACTTAGCTGGAATGCCGCGCCAATCTGATGGCCAGAACCTGAGCAGGGCTTTTATGGCCAACATCCGCCCAGTGTTCTGGTTTGTTCTTTCTTCTTTTTTTTTTTTTTTTAGTTATTTTAATGAGCTGGTTTACATGACTTTTTAATTTCGCGCTGCGCCCGAAAAGGAATTAATTACGCATTGGGCGGTCGCAGGGCTCAGCGAGTGAGTTCTCCCTGTCCCCGGCTTATTTATCGCCAAATGCCGCACTTCACATTTGAGTCCAACTGACATGGTCAGCTTTTAATTAGCCAGAGAGCTCCGAATGCCAGAATGGCCAAAGGAATATACATATGCATATGCATATGGAACGAAGAGGCATGGGATGGGGGGGGTATCGGTCGGCTAGTCAACCTGAGGCACACTTATGAGGCCGCCGGGTGATCCAAGTCTCGTTTCAGTTCGTTTTGTCAACATCTTCGTTGTCTCCCGTCCGCATCTCGCGGGTCTCTTCGACGTCTGTGCCTTGTTGCGTTTATTGTGTCGCTGCCTGGTGGCCGATAAGCTGGCGCCTTGGCTTTTTTCATTAACAAGACAAACGAGCGTTCGTCCAGTGGCTGGCCGACCCTTTGCCACTTTGCCACTTTGCCCCCCTCCTCGGCCAGCACTCTTAGCGCCATATGATTAATAACCATTGCATGTTAATTTCTGTTATATTTTTATTTTTGGAAACGACGTCGCAGCAGGCGCCAATTACTTTTCGGGTATGCTCGTACTTAATGCAGTTTCACGACAAACCTAATCCGGATGGGGGCTGGGGCCCTCTGCGGGTCACGATGTTTGGCGACACGAATGCCAACTAATACATGATTCAATTGGAGCTAAATTGGTAGATTTACATGGCAACAAGATTATTGTTTATCCGGTGAAGTTTTATTAGTAATTTCTAGATATTTCCAGGTTGTGTGGAAATTTCCTAAACAGCGAAAAAAGTTCTGACTTTTAAGAGAACGTTAAGGAATATTAAATACTTAAATATTTATACAATTGTTTTGCAATTAGTCTATTTAAATTTGAATAAAATTGAGCTATGTTAGGAGTAACCCTTAAATTACTCTCAATTCTATTCAATCCTCCTTCAAAATAGCTCCTTTTTCCGGAGAATTTTCTTGTTTCTTGGCGGCGATGGTTGGGAAACAGCTTCTTCTTGTTTTTTTGTAATTTAAAAAGGTTAGTTTGATCAAATTGTAGCCCTATTCAGAGCTCTGGTTCTCGATAGTTTCTCCAGCGTTTGTACATTGCTCCTTGCCGCATCAGGCACACATTTCTTCTTAGAACGATAGCCACTTTCAGTCGTTATCCAAATCACTTGCTGGCAAAGGTTAAAGTGTAGCAGCTTCCAAAGGATGATCAAGGGGCGGAGTCGAGCCCGTTCTGCCACAGGCCGGCATCAATAATGCATGCTAAAAGCTTTTTGCATTATTTTACGTATTTCTGCCAAGGCGCCCTGTCCTGGCCCACACACAGGATACGGGCACAGAATATGTGTATCTTTAAGATACGCGTATGGGCTTGAGCCAAAACATCATAAATTTACAGGGCGGAGCAGGAGGCTGCCGGTATAGCCATAAAATTATGCTTATGCGGCTTTTCCGCCTTATCCCACCAGTATGTTGGGGAAAATCATGGAGAAGCTGCTTATGTGGTGCGATAAATGGCTTTTTATTGAAATTGATATTGCTTGAAATATTCAAATGATTGCCACCCCCAAACCGACCGCTGCCCCAAAATCCATGGGAAATTTATACCCAAGATGCTCAGAGAAAAAGGGTTCCGTTCCCGAGAAAAGTTGCAATAACAAACATGATTTGTCAGCTTAACACCCGCCATACATTCGCTGGCATTTGATGGCTTCTGACAGCCCCACCACCGCCATTTTCTTACACAACTTCGATGAGGGTTCGGCGGCTTCGGGTTTCGGCTCTGGTAACATCCAAAAGGCGATACATATTTGAGAGGTTTTCATAATGTAAAAAGCCAGTCCCAAGCTGTAAATCATTGAACATTTACGCTCTGTTAAATTAGTTTCGTAACTGTAGGCCTTTTTTCTGGTTTTTAGGGTGTATGTTCTCAGATATATGGGAATTGCATCTGAAGAATCATTCAAATGGAGAACTTATCCTTGTTAATAAAGTTTTCATAGTCGAAATCTATATTCAAAATCAACCTTTAATAATTTATTGTTTTAAAGCAGTCTCTAATTTTAGAAACCTCTCATATAATTGTTGAATTAATACACGTATTCATAAATTCACACAACTTTCTAGATCTTTTTGGAGAATTTTATTTGATTGATTGATTAATTAATCTTCAACGTTATCATCTTCAATGGATTTGCTCAGTGGAAGAGAAATATTTCATTCCCGAATAAATTTCGTATTTTTGCGCAAACTTTGAAGACGATTTCTAACATTTCAAATGGCTTCTGGCCAACAAATTTCGCCTGCCTGACTTCTCGCATGACCTCAGCAACGGCCAACAAGCCGGTTTCCAAATTGTCGTTGCTGCTGCTGCTGCTGCTGCCGTTAGTGGTGCTGTATCGGCGACAACATTGCCGACCGACTGCGGGATCGTTTTAATATTTTGTTGAGCTCTGCGCCAGTCTTATCGCACCCAATAAACAACAAAACACACACACGCCAAGGCGACTGGCAGGAATTTTAAAAGGTTCAGCGCCAGTGCATGCCTGGCCACCGTTTCAGGCCCAGACTCGTACTCGGATTGGGTTTGGGACTCTGCTCCGATCCATACCATATCCAGACCCAGACCCAGACCCAGACCCAGACAGTGGGTCACTTACGCATCCTACGAGAGACTACGCGACTTTATGACTAAGCGTCGGCTTTGAATGAAAATTGATGTCGCGTGCGTTGTCTACAAGACGCTTCGTCTGGCCCTATGATAAGGGTTCATCCTCTTCTACTCGTATATGTACATTGTATGTATCCTCCTGCCTCGGTCAGTGGCAATTAGGCGCTTAGCGGCCGAGTCAGTGACTCCTAGGGGCTGCGGCGTCTAAATTGATTTCACAGCAGGAAGGGCGGCAGGTAGAGGCAGCGCTAAGTACAGGTGCCGCCGCTTATTTCCGGAAGCAAATTTCGGAAACTGGCACTTATCTAGTGCTAGGAGGGAATTTATGGTTTGCTAATTGCGCGCCAGGACACACACCGCACAGAGGGAGATCTAGAGATACCCCGTACTCGCACAGAAAGTGAAACCGAACTGCTATTAAGTGCTTATATTGTATCCCTTGCTTCCATTACAGCTGCCTTCCCCATTGCCCGACGGATTGGACATCCCTACCAGAATCGCACGCCGCCAAAGCGGAAAAAGCCACGCACATCCTTCACGCGCATCCAGGTGGCCGAGCTGGAGAAGCGCTTCCACAAGCAAAAGTATCTGGCCTCCGCGGAGCGAGCCGCCCTGGCGCGCGGCCTCAAGATGACCGATGCTCAGGTGAAGACGTGGTTCCAGAATCGACGCACCAAATGGAGGTGAGTTACGTTCCACTCGGCTCTGTTCCTGCCAGCCCCCTGCTAGGAAAGCGGCAAGAGCGGCAGCAGAAAATCAATAGCCCTCCCCCCATTCCCATTTTCCCACTTTAGAAGTGCTGACAGCTTGACACTTACCCTACCCTGAGTATCCTTCCCCTGTTTTGCTGTTTTTTACGGGCCTTTTTAAACTATAATATGCACAAAAGGCTTTTGTTTAAAGGGAATAATAACAGAAACAGATCTGAGAGCATCGACTCAGGGATGCTCTAACAACAACCCATTTAAAATTAGATTTTGTATGAAGAATCACACGAAATCTTACTGGTTTGAAATAATAAACTGAAGAAAAATAATCTGAAATTTCTCGAGTATTTCCAATACTACTATACTCGGTTTTGGGCAGTGCTTAAATGTACTAGAACCAAATTCAGATAAGGTCTTACGAACAATGTTTTATTTGTGGGTATACCCCAACTAGAAAAGAGGAATACAAAGCGTGATGTACACGAACGGGGAGTAAATGGCTCATTCAATATGCATGAGCACATTAAATGAAAAACTCGCAGCTCCAATGATGGGGAGCTTACGTGTACATACTTAGGGGGGTTGCCTGTGGGGGTTAGCTGCATTTTGTAGCCACAAAGAGCCACTTTTGTTGAACAAGCTAAATGGCACCTTTTGCCATTAACCGTTTCTAAATAACCAAGTGCATAAATACATGTTGTAGGCACACAGTAAGGCTTGAAAGAGTTGAAGTCATACAAGTAGAAGGTTATTTCTGCTAACCAAAGATTAAAGTCATAGAATTCAGGAAGTTATTCATCAGCTCAGAAAAAGATCTAAAGAACATTCTCAACTATTTTCAGGTAAAATTATTGAAATTATTGAAACAAATTCAAGTTCTAAGTTCCGCATTCTGTTTTTGTTGCCTGAACATATGAAAAGCTTAATTATTTACTCCTTAATAAGAGCAAATCCTTCAAATTTAAATAGATTTCAATGTGAAATTGATGCCAAGTAAAATGGTATCCAAGTATTTCAAAATAAATCATACAAAAGTGATGGAAAGCAATTAGCATTTTGAATAATGTGGATCACAACTAAAACTTTTCGTACAAACAAATGTGGCCGGGAAATGATAATTTATTTGGAATAAATAGTCCCCCCATCAACTCCCGTTCTACGCAGGGCCCGCACATGACTCTAATTTAATGGGGCATTGATGCGTTGAGGGCGCTTGCGTGTCCCTAATTGTTTTCTATTTTATTATTGCCAACTATGTATTCAAATATGAAATAATGTGAGCTGGGCGCGTCCATATTCATATGCCATTACCGACGATCATAATGCTGATGGCAAATGGCGGCTAAATGGGCAAAGTTTGAAACTTTTCTCAGGCCGACAACGGGAACGGAACGGGGAGAATGGAGTCGCGTTTAAGACGCGTTAATTGCCGCTTAGCAGGCTCAGACTTCGGCTCTCTCCCCCCCCAGTGCCCGTCGCCCTCTCGCAGTCCTCTGTTGGCTTATCAGCCATTTTGGGCCTATTCCCGCTCGTAAAAATTAATGATGTAAAACGCAATTTTGTTAACGGCAACTGCCTCGGCCGGGCTCAGCCAGGCCGCTCGCTGCCACGGCTCGTTTGTGGTTAAGTGAAATGGCAATGGCACATTATACAAGCGCCATGATTACGACTCAGCATAACTCGTAAATATCAGGTATGTATATATGGATAATGTGCTCACATAATTGCCTTAATGCACACTGCGCTGCATTTGCAAGTTATTTGAATAATTAGCCCTGTCCCACATGGCGTATGGGCAATGCGCGTTAAGCAATATATAAAGATACCCCAGAGCTGTTTCTTCCTAATAAATTGCAACTTGTTTCTGCCTCATTACGGGAACTTTCCTCCGCCATTCGAGTGCTATCGAATCTCCTTCGAATGACTCAATTGACAAGTAAGAATACGAAGCGCAGCAACAACCAGAGCTCGGCATAAATAATTAATAACAAATGGCGCGAGCAAATGAATGAATTCTTGTTGCCTGTCAGTGTCTGACAATGTGTTTAGCAAAGAGAAAAAAGAAAAAAAGAAACAATCAGTACAGACACAGACACAGTAACAGAAACAGAAACAAAGCAGATGGAGAGAAGAAAAATTGTCTGTCATTTGCAGCATATTTCCTGGCCCTGGCGCTGGCGCTGGCGCTGGTACCCTTGTGACTCCCTGTGGGGGCGGAAACAAATGGCCAAGTCTAACTGTTGTCTGGCTTCCGGTGGAGCCATTTTTAGCCTCCTCCTGCAGACTCTCTGGGTACATAATTCAATTAGTTGCCGGTCCATAAATCAACTCTCTGCCGCTAAACCCTTTTTAATTACAAGCTCGTACATCATCAGAGGCCAGATCCCCCAAGTTTTCTACTTTCTAGTAAATCTTGGAAGAGAAGAGTCACTTTATATTAATTGCCTGGCATATGCACAACTTTCCTGCTGAAAGCTCGACTAATTAAAAATTTACACACATGCCAGAAGGAACAACTTTTGACCGCAGAAGCGAAAAATCAATTTGACTGAAAGCAAAGTTTTTGCGGCAACAGCCGAAAAATCAAGTAAAATTAATTACTCGAGCGACGGCCATTTGTAAATTAACTTGGAATCCGGTTGGTCCCCGTTGGCACGTGTCCTGCTTCGCAGAACCCCGAAGGGTCGCTGGGAAAATCTTCAAGCTTGCGGCGAGCAGGCCCCCGGGGACCGGGCCACCAGCTCCTTGGCCAGTCAATTAATGGTCTGGCTAAATTGTTATGTCTTGAAAGATAATTACCGCAGGACCTTTTTGGGGCCAGCAGGCTCTCGGCTTTCGGCTTTCGGCTCTGGCTCTCCTCGAAACTTGTCCCCCAATTTGCCGACGTCGTTTGCGTGTAGTGTGTGAAATGATTTTAATTACCAGGACACGGACGGGCCCTCGAGCAGCAGCTGGCTGACAGTTTAGTGGCTTGCTGAGAGAGGATGGGATGGATGGGACACTGAAATTTATGTGCCCAGCTTTAATAAACATTTTAGCTTAATGCCCGGCCATTATTTATCTCGGATAGCAACAAAAACTTTCCACATCAACGCGATGGCGCCAAGAGACCAACATTTAACATTTGTAAAGCGTTTGTTACATTTTCCAGGTCCGTGACTGAGGCCGGAGATAAATTACAATCGTGTATCGTGGCTGCCTCCGACTCGTGCCACTGCCTTTGGCTCTGGCCCCGTCTCTGTCTCTGTCCCCGTCTCTGCCCCAAAGAGCAGCACACAGAGCCACTTTCGTTTGCCGTTTGGCTGTTTGGCTGTTTTGGAGTTTTTAATCAATTTTCGTTGAATTTTTTATGCGGTAGCTGTTAAAAATGCTGCCCGATAAAGCTCCCCAAGTAGAGAAGCAGAGAAGGTGAAAAAGTAAAAGCGAAACGCTGCTCTGCACATAATAACTCACTTCGGGCTACAACTGACAATTGAATTGTTGTGCCAGCAGATAACAGACTTCAGGCGGGAATGGGATAACCTTACCGGAATGAGTTATAGCCAGTTATAGAAGCCATCTTTGGGCTGCTTCATTACACAAGTGTCTCTGCACACACACGGGCTTTTGTGGGACCAAAACTTTGCACTAAATGCCCGGACTAATGCATTTTTAATGGGCTCGCATGCGAGCTATGAAGTTATAGTTTGAACGATGACATTGCTGATGAAAACCGTAATGAAAGCATATTAAACAATAATTATGATATGTGTGTGCCGGCATAGTTGTGGTTATAACGAAGGTACGGACTCCTGCCGCTTGTCTATTTAGCTGGCAACATAAGAACTTCATTAGCTCATGAAATATTCAAGATGGCGCATTTGTCGGACAGAGCAACCCCTGGTCGGGCTGTCTTTGTGTGTGTGTGTGTGTGTGTGAGTTTATGAGGGTGGGTGGTTCACTGGTGGTGGTAATTTGAACTCCATGGCCACAATTAGAGCAAAATGCTGCGCAAACGCGGACCTGGCGATGGGCAGGGGTAAGCTCTGGACAAATGCATCTGCAATGCATTTTCTCCACTGAATAATTCATCAGCTGGCAGGGCACTGGCACGGACGGTGTGTCCGAGCCAAATCTCTTTTAAGCACAAAACATTTAAAATGCAATTTTACGCAGTCCGCACTTGGCCCGAAATTAATTTTCCACAAAAACAAGTGCCGTCCATGGCTGATTGGACCCGTGTCGGTCGGTGGCAGTCAGCATATTTGATTTGATTAGTTTTAAATGGTCTTAATAGGCCGCCCACATAATGACTTGATGAGCTTCTGTCACACCGCCCCCCACCGCCTGTACTCTCACAGTATGTCATTCGAAATGGAGTTCTGGCAAATTGGTTTTCCATAATGAATATGTACATTACGCGATGCCCATTCGCAGATAGAGCAAATATGTCATCAATACGGTCATCAACCGTATCGATTAAACGGCCATAGATGTCGTAAGGCTATGGTCTATTGGGGAGATTGTGCACACGAAAAGAATAGAATAACTATCCCAAAAATATATATATTTTGGCAACCTGTTTTTAAATATAATATTTCAAGGCATAAAGAATAAATATAATAGAAAATCTTTTAAAGACTCTTACACAATGAAAGATACTGGCAAAAATGGTCAATCCCATGAGTTTTTCTCTAGATAGTCTTTATACAGAACCATCATCTTTTAGTTGCTTGGTAAACAGTTTTTCCAGAACTTATTTTAGTATCTCATTATCCCGTATTTCCCTTAAATTACCTGCTATATCTGAAAATTGATGGAATATAACTAACTGAAGCTTTATTCTCTTACCATTTTAGACGCCAGACGGCCGAAGAACGCGAGGCCGAGCGGCAGGCCGCCAATCGCCTGATGCTTTCCCTGCAGGCAGAGGCCATTAGCAAGGGCTTCGCCCCACCGTCGGCTCCTCTGAGCTCCCAGGGCGGCGTTAATGGAGCGCCCCTGGCAGCGTTGCACGGCCTGCAGCCCTGGGCAGAGGCTTCGCATGCGGCGGGCTGCTAATCGTTGCCCGGATCGAGTGGCGATGACAGAAGGTTTATTTGTGATACATTTCGCTCTGTACATAGTTCGATAGAGGCGGCGACGGCGGCGGCAGCGGCGTCGGAGAACGGACAGTGATCGGGTCGCTCGAGTGGGCGCAGGCTGTTCCCACTGTAAATAGGAGTGGTTCTCCCATCTGTAAATACCTAGCTTTATTCTCTAGAGACGCTTACTTATCAAGCTCCATGCGGGGAGGTGGAAAAGGAGGAGGAGCCCGGTCTACGCCTTAAGTTTGGGTAGACTATCAATTTTCAGTTTCGTGTTTCGTAGTGCAGCATTTAGAGCCTTCCTTCCCTTAGTTATTGTTCGACAGTTTAACCGAAGGCAAATCGCATCTCAAAAATGTCGCAGTGAGCTTCAGAGCCACGCTTAGTAATAATACGCCGTATATATAGCAAATATATATACGCATATATATAAATATATGTACTGTAATTGTAGTGTCTATCTGTAGACTTAAGTCAAATGGCATTACCTAGTATTATAAATTATAAACGCCTAAAATATGTACGATCATTGAAAATTAAACAAGAAAATGAATGAAAATAAACACATTACAAAAATCAAAGAATACAATACAAATCTTGGAACATTCTTTTTATCTGATTAGAGATCTTTAAAGTCAAGTTGTTTTTCAGGCAAAAATATATACAAGTTTCAAGGATCTGAAAGATGTAAAAACTCTACGCTTGAGGCACAAAAGAGGACACAGAATATCCAACTAATTTTAGTTTTCGTTAAAACTAAACAATGAAAAGATATCTACATGTACGAGTAATCTATAGTCCTATAATGAAGAAGTTTTGAAGAGCTGTCACATAGGGATTGGGCCAAAATGCCCTTAATTTATCGACATATTTTGTTTAAAATACTTCGTAGTATATGAACCCGCAATACGCATTTTTATTATTATTGATTAGATGAACGATCTTGGCTTTTGATAGGTATAAATTATCAAAGTAATATGGTTTAAGGGACATCTAATAAAACGCATTCCATAATACAATTAATCAGCAAGCGAGTGTCAAGGCTTTTCTAAAATTTGAGACAAGTCATTCCCTCTTTTGGACTGTTCGAAAACTATGCCTATATTTTCTGAAAAGTCTATAGAAAGAGATCCAAGATTCACAGTACAAAACAGGATATTTCTGAGCGTATTAAAATAGCTGAATTACTGTAGATATATTTTGAAATATAATCCCATTCAGCATCTTATTCGTGTCCACTTTAAAACAAGGTGGAACTCAGGACAGGGTTTACTTACAGGTTACTTGATGTGCCTCCTCCTGAGTAAACAAGGACAAACCCTGATAAACTCCCCTAAACCAGCTAAATCGGTTAATGGGGGAAGTTTTCTATATCCACAATGTTTTCGGTTGAGTTCCGTAGTTAAACGGCAGAGTTTCAACCCTCAAATAGTACAAAACCCCGCCACATAAAGATGATTTATAGACAGGTATTGACAGCCACAGCGAGTATTGATCGGGTACACCAATTTGTATAGGAACCTGCAGTTTAACCGGATATATTTGGACGTGCTAATGATTCGGCCACCAAAAAGAAATCAGCCATATGCTGGGCCCACGAAAAACTAACAACAATTAGTAATCGGGGAATATCCTGGGGCCTTTCATTATAAATATATTACGTGTTTTTTGCGTTGGAAGCAAAACAAACAGACGCCGCTCCGTTGGATCAGGTAGCCCTATACTTAGGGCTGGATCGGGCCATGGCCAGGCCGCCTCTAAAGTGTTGGCCGCTGTCACATTAGCGCTGAGGTCGGTTTGGGCCCTGCGTGGTACTCCTACAAGTTGGCCGGTGGTCGCCTGTGCGGAAGTAAACCATTTTCGGGTCCAAAGAGTTGAAAGACGGCGCCCGAACAAAGTTGCAGACGCCAGGCGATCAAATGCTGTTTATATGGACTTCGGCAGAGACACCTTTTTAATTTGCCATTTGCCGCTGTTTGAGACTGTGGGGACTCGGATCTGGGCTACTTGGAAATTCGCATAAATTGCGTTTAATTGGACAATTTTTGGTTTATTTCTTTGTGGCCAGCGGCCAAGGAAAGAAGGAACAGCATTTTGTTTGTAATGAGGATGCCCCTTAAACCCTGCCTCAGCCTTGGCCCCTTCGATTGTTTGGCATTGCATGTGGGGTTGACTCTAATTGGCTGATGCTGCCGCTGCCGCTGCCGCTGCCGCTGCCGAAGACCGGCCTCAGCCGACCGGTGGAGGCCAGGTTTGATTGATTATTGAGCAAACTTGCGGACAGGCTCTTGGCCGGAGACCGACCGACCAGCAATCTATTTGTGTCCACTTAGTGTAATACAACATGAAACGACTTCGGCACTGGAAATGGCAACGGAAACGGGGTCGCCTGCCAACAATTGGGCCATGGCACACGTTCGACTTCGGGCTCGGATCTGAGAGCGCAAGTGCAGCAAAAGTTTTCGGCCAGAAATCCCCCCAAAAAGAAAAACCCAGTTCGAAGTGACCAGAGGGTGGAAGGTCGGACGACGGAGCGGAGAACGGAGAACGGAGGAGTCCGTGTGTCAGTCAAAAAAGTGGATATGAAAAATACAAATGAACAGCCATGCGGTTGGTCAACAAGACAGGCGCCAGAGATACTACGGATAGACGGAGGCTGGACTCTGAGTGAAGCCTCTTGGTCCATGGCTGCACATGTACATGTCAATTTGGATTATGGCAAGATTGAAAAGGATTTAAGCCAGGCCAAGTGGATGGTCGGGAACAGACAGAGACAGGGACAGTATGGCCCCGTTATGGAGCGAGCCGAGCAGGACCACAAAGCTAAGCACATTTTTCAAATTAGTTTTCCATCTTGTCAGCCATGGCAGCAATTTTCGAGTTAAGGCCACAAAAGAGTTGGCCCTAACAAGTTGGACAGTTGGCTGTCAGTCAGCCAGCCAGCCAGTCAGTCACTGAGTGAACAGTGAATAGATGCACTGTGCACACAGTGACAGCAGATAATTAGCGGCCATCATGGGGAAATTTAAATTAAATATGAGTCGCTATCTCCAACTATAAAACCCTGGCCAGGGGCTCTGTCCCCTAATTATGGTTCCTCCCCGGCTCGGACTGTCAACCTGCACATGTCAGTCATAAAAACGTCATAAAGAAAGCCATTCTAACTAGCGTACGAGCATGTCTACCCCCTGTCTAAGCGCTTATACGAGTATGCATAAAAAAGCCACAGAAAGCAGCCAGCCATTGTTCTTGCTCTGGCGGGGTAACAAAGGCGGCCAACTGTCATTAGCCGTCTCTCTCTTCCACTCACAGTCTTTCTTTCACATGTACATACAGTATATGGCTATTAAAAATGCTGTATACCAGCTCGCCGCTAAATGAGTTTAAAAATGGAGTAAATGGAGTGCGCTAATCACTCTACTGCGCCTCCACCTCCACTGAACCTCCCTAACCGAGGAGGGCGGTCGTTGTAGCATACGATATACCGTTTGCTATACGGTATCGGGGTATCGGGGGTATCCAGACAGCTAACAGCACTCTAATGGCAGCCCCTCAGCTCATTTGCGCTGAAAAGTAATCATTAAACTTGTCATTAGCCCCGTCCGGTCTGCAGTCTGTTGTCCAGAATTGTGGCTTTTCCAAGGGCTTATCGATCGATTAGTTGTGAATAATGGCTGTTGCCATTTTTGAATAGTTCAAATAAGCACCAGCCATTAGTGCAATGCCCAGAAGTTGCAACGCCAATACTTAATTCAATTTAAACATTTAATATTTTATTCTATATTTTATGTCCCAATTTTAAAAAGGGGCGACATAAAGATTCCACTTCTGAGCTACTGACACTCTTTTTTGAAAACAAAGTAGTAAAACATCTAGAAATAAAGTGTCAGGCGCTCATCAACAATGTGTGTACATCCGCAATCTTAGAAACAATTTGCAGCCAGAGCTAAGTTCTGTTCACTGTCAGTTCAAACCGTATGCCAAAGCTAACCCTTATCAAAGTGGGTATTAGAGGAACTGGAAATAAGTGGACAAGAAGTTATACAATTTTCAAATCCAGTTCTTAATTGTTAAAACGAAGGAAAACAATTGAATAAATATGTGGAATGATTGGGAGAAGCAGTTTTCTGCCCAAAATTAAGTAATAAATTAAGATCCGCGACTTGGAGAATATGTACAATTATCTGCATACATCATGTATGAAAAGTATCTTAAAGTAGACCATTCAGAGACACCTGAAACGTGACGACAATCAGAGATCATCCGCACTTCAGGGGACT
Organism: Drosophila lowei; assembly: GCA_008121275.1. NCBI lineage: Eukaryota > Metazoa > Arthropoda > Insecta > Diptera > Drosophilidae > Drosophila > Drosophila lowei. Next base: position 37,948,192 of record CM017777.1, read on the forward strand.
GTTGGCCATACGTTTACCGTAAACAGTCCACTGCGAGGAGTGGCAAGTCATGTAGCTGAGTTTCCCAGGCAATTCGACATGAAAATTTAATCGAGTTTCTTTTCAATTGAGTGCAAAATCACATCAGCGGCAAATAAAAATTGTGTTAAGTGCCGGGTCGAAGCTCTCCATTCGGTGGTCAGTAGCCAGTTGGTATTGGCATCGGAATCGGGATTGGGGTGGTTTCGAATTGGTTTTGGGGTTTGGCTCTGGCCCTCAGGCCACAGAAATGTCAACGGCTGGACCTTCCACGTACACGGCTCTGATAGAATTATTTCGGTATTTATTGCCAAACACACAAATTTATAACCGACCAATGAAACGCCATAAAAAACAAACCCAACAGCCAACGGCCAACGGCCAACAAGCAGCAACTGACTTTGACGAGCTGGAGCCGGAGCTGCCAGAGGATGGGGGGCCCGACAACATTTCAATTTTATGGCCACGCTCCGTTCAAAAGGGCTCATAAAATATTGAAAAGTCTGGAAAATTTATGTTGAATTCCATTAGAGTTATGGCGTGAAAATTGCCCCGCTTGTTTTTTATTGCTCGCCAGAAATCAATGGCAAACATTAATTACTCGCCCTCGTTTGCCAGTCGGTATGAGAACAGGACAAAGGATGAGATCCGGGCAAGGGGAATCGAGCGAATAAAGCCAATCAAGCTGGCTCCAAAAATATTCTGCCTGGCGGGTCTCCAATGTCCTTTTAAGACGTTGTCTTCTCAAGCTTTCCACTTACATAACTTGACTCTCGTTTCATTTCATTTGTTCTCTGACCCGCTTGGATTACGTTTTTTGTTTCAGCCCATTCCCTGATGTCCTTTTCATGGACGTGCGATTTGCATTTTTTATTTGCCGCACTACAGAAATTGACCTTTTTCTCTCAGACCTTGGGCCAGAGGTGGAATCTGCCCACTCGGACTCTGATTCGGACCTTCTGTAAGTGGTCTTCGGGGTAAATTTTGATTTCTGCGTAATTTTTCTTCTGCCTGTTTTGGGGGCAAGTCAAAATTCGTTGCTGCCACATTAATAATGCAGCAGAAGCTGGGACAGGACTGGTGAAGCTCCCTCACTCTCTTTCTCTCGGGCAATTGGCCCAATCACATCAACAAGCTGGCCGGGCCGACTGGCATTCGTTTGGCCTCAAATTTTCACGCATTTGTGGGGGAAATCCGGCAGGAAATTGAAATCAAAAGAATTTCATTTGGATGCCCTCAGACAGCGTTCGCCGATGGGCGAGTGCCGGCCAAATTTCTCCCAAATGCATATTAAAATATCTAACCTCAGGTCCTGGCGCCCACTCAGGTTCAACCCACTGATTTCTCTGGCCAAATAAATGTCTGGCTGTAAAAGTAAACGACAAACGAATGGGGCGCATATAAAAAGAGTCCAAACAGCGATCCAACAATACGAGTAGTATATAAAAAAAAGACACCACGAAAACGAAAACGTGAACAAGGGTATTATGTGGGCGTCGCAGGGGGGCGTGTGCCTGTGGCAGGTTCATGTTGACTAATGTTAAACGCGCACAGCTTGTCCTTGTTGATGTTGTTTATGAGTCCGCCCCACACTACCACTCGTGGCTCTATTCAAATCCCTGCGGCCTCGAGAGATCCCCGGACCCGTCGCAATTGACGCGCGTGCCTTCGAGTCACGCGTTTGGCAACATTTCAAATTGATGAAGTTGTGTCCGTGCAGGGGGAGGGAGTCGGAGGGAGTCACAGTCGCAGCCACCCCTCGGCTGGTGTCAATTGTATAATTGCCGAATGTTGTTTTCAAATGTTTAATTGAAAGGGTGTTTTGTCAATGTTGCTTTTCCTGCAGGCTCCGGCTGCTACTGGAAGCCCATCCGTTCATCCGTCCATCCATCGACCTGACTCGCCTTTTCGTGGTTACACGCGTATCCTGTTACAAATCCTGTGTGAGTGTTGTTTTGCCTGCTGTTTAATATAATTGTTATCCGCTTTTATCGGCGTTGAGTGTATGAAAGCTGGGCGGAGGGTTGCTTGATTTCTCATTGTCGCTGTGTTCTACTACAACCAGTGGCAAGTGTTGAGATTTTCTCATGAGTTTCTTTTGATAACACTCCAGTTGATCCCAAGAGTGATCTTTGAATCAGTAGATCAATAAACACACAGAACAAGTCCTGGGAAAGCTATGAAGTACATTCTTAACTGAGCAAAGTCGCTAAAGTGGGATATTCATCCACGGTTTCTTGGATAATATGGATTAATGGATATATATTTGCGTGATTTCAACATATTTTCATATATATATCGCATCTTGTCTCCAATATTTAGATATTTAAAACAGCTGCCTTGAGAGCAGATCATTGACTGTCTTGACAATCTCCCTTGGTCATACATAATAGAATATAAACTTTCTGGTGAAATACTTCATACATGTACTATTGAACTTAAGGTAAAACTTTCTCTCTAATATAAGCATTCCCTATCATCGTATGATGTCCCCTAGCTACACCCAGCTTTCATCCTTTCAGCGTGTCCTGCAGATGACAAACTCCACAAGAAGAGGCGTTGAAGGCATCTATCAATACAGTTTACGCAGGTCGCAGTGCCTCCAAGGTGGGGTAGGGGCAGGGCCAGGGACGTGTCATTGACACCTACACTCAATGGCACTCAGCGAGGCAAGCAGTTGCGCAGCAGGAAGAGACATCGGACTGGGAAAAGTCGAAATCGGTGGTCGACCGGCAATTCGAATTGCATTTTAATGCAATTACAAGGATGTCAGTCAAGGATGGCCTCTTCTACTCGTACCCGTTCCACTCGATTCACACCCCCGAAGGCCCACTTGACAATGACAATAAAGAGCGTTGGGCTGCAAGTGGAGGTGGAAGTGGAAGTGGGAGGGCAGTGCACAACTTGACTGCCGCATTGCTGAAATATGTCCTGCGTCCTTAATTTCACTTTTATTTTTTGCCAGACAAGGACCAGGATGCAGAGCGAGGGGCGACAGTGAAACAGTCATTGCTGCTGTCGCAGATTAAAAGATATAAATTCATATTCCCCAAGCACCCGGCAGCAGGACTAGAAACGTGCGAGCCGAGTGCCGGGCCATGTCCTGGCGTGTAGCTCACCCACCGACCGACCCTCCCCGAGGATCGATTAGCTTGTTTTGAATTCAATTTGAAAACAGCGCTTCCTCTACAAAACATCTCGTGTTTCTCCGTGGCTGTGTCATATATCTTTTTTTTATGAATGGATTGCGTGAATGATGAGCTGGCTTAGCTTTATGGCAGGACGTTTGATTTGATGCCTGACTCTACTGTCTCTCCTGACTCTCCTGACGGCTCTCACTGTCCGACACAGAGCCAGACAACTGGAGGGCAGGTGCACACGGACTGTGTGTGTGTCCCAGTTGGCACAACTATTGCCCGTGGCACTTAAAGTAATTAACTGCAAGATGCTGAACGACGCTCGTCAACATCTCATCCGTATCCTCACTGGCAGCCCGTCCTCCTCCGCGTGGCTATTCATATTCATCCCCGGACCAAATGAAGCTGTTCCTGCGCACGGCACGGACACGAAAACGTGCCTACATCGTTTTCACATCAAGACGAATAACATTTGTCATAAACGCGCAACTTTCTCCCTCCCGAAAGCTAATTTAATTGTATCATTTATTAGATGAGCATTGAATGGACTTGCCAAGGATGGAGTGGAGGTGCATATCTCTCCAGTGCAATCGATATTGATTAAATATTTTTCCAAATGTTCTGCATCTCTCTGTAGTATACCCTCAAGGATGCCTAATCGATTTTTCATCCTTGCCATCAAATACAACCCGTTTAGCGGCTGCGCTGCCCATAATCGCCTCCAACCGCAGACTCTGCCAGCGGCACATTGATTGATGATGATGATTCAAGTTCGTAGATAAACCGCTATCGTTATGATTATGGGCACTGACGATACAATAAATATTATGCGTCTTGGATCAGCAAGCAAAAGCATTCGAGCTACCGACGGAGATTCTCTAGATTCTGGAAAGTTACAATCTGCTTTCTATGGCGAATTCTGAATGAATTCTGAATATATTTCTATTCAGAGTCTCAGATTCACCTTAGTCCTTCTACGATTTCAAGATGTTTCCTTCGAAAAAGCTTCTATCCTTTTTAGAAACTAATCTGTATAACAATTCGTCAATGTTATTTAAAAATTGTATTATGTATATCTAAACCAGTAGAAACCCTATCGGCTACAGTCCCACTACCGCATACATACTATGTATGTTCTGGCTAGCCGCCAATGAATCATCCTGACTTAAAACATTATGTTTGCTTCTTGTTAACCTAATTAGATCATAGATTTGTAAAGCATTTATTAACCGCCTGTTGGGTACTGTAAACGCTGTGTCGCTCTTCCTATTAAAGGGCGCTCTGCAGCCGGCGGTATAAATACATTTTATAAAGTTGGTAAACCTAATTGGGTTTATTGTCAAAAAGCTTGGCAGTTCAAACAAATATGTACACATACATTTATATATATATACATGTATATAATCTTCGGAAGCGCGATCGGTCTGGTCTCTCCTCTTTTTTGTTTTTTATTCTTAATCGTTTGACCATAAATATACATACAACTACAAGGCGGCATAAAAATCCGCCTTGTAATTGATCTGACTATTCATGTTGCGGTCATAGGCCTCCGTATTTTTGTTTACAAATAAGAAACATGGAATGAATTTTTGTATTGGCACCGCAATAACTTTTTAGTTTTCAGCCGATTTCTAAAGTTTTCTATGCTTGGGCAATTTTTAAAAGCCCAGTTTTATTTTCATTTATTTGAATTATAAAATATAAAATTCTGCTTCTTGGCAGTCTTTGCGTGCGTTTAAAAGTGTCATTTCATTCGAATTCGATATCATAGAGATATATTGCCGCGAAACGCAGTGCCATCACCACGGAGCACAGAAGCTGTTAACTCACGCCATCTACATGCATGTAGCATTGCATGTTACATGTTGTTATGACATGTATTTCAGAAATTATACTACATGGTAACTACATGGCACAGTGGCGCTTCGCAACAGTTGTTCAATTTTCGAAAAGTAGCGCCGCATGTAGTAGTAGTAGCCGCATTTAAAAACGGAATTGGAAAAAACAGCTGACGCAGACCGGAATCTACACATCGGATGTTACACATAACAGAGAATTTTGTACGCGCTTACCCTAAATTTTGCATTTAACAGGACATGAAAAATATGCAGCATATTGATAATGTTATAGGATTAACACAGTTTTCCGATTAGGGACCTGCTTAAAGGGGTCTGTCACTGAAACCAGCTGGCAGCACTGAATTCGATGGCTACATAATATTGTAAGCTATTCAATTTTTGTACTTCCAGTATGTTTCTTCTTCTACCAGAATGCCACTTTTCTTCTTCTACGCGTTTAACAGAACTACATGCCAGCTACATGGTTCTGGCCAGTCTGGAAGCCCCTAATTTTTTTTTGGTTTGGGTTTAAATTTCCGCGCTCCCAGAGCCAGTGGGACCGCCGCCAACAGGCAGACGGGCACACTACCGACTGAACATACCCAGTGTGACCGTAGCTCACCAACTAACGGCTACACACTTTAACCTCCCCATTTGAATTATTTAAAATGCAACTTCCGGTTGTTTCCTGATCAGTCGTCTCCATGTACGTGTTATAGGCAGCTTACACTGTGGCTGCGTCATGCTTCTTTAAGTCTTGCCGGAGATGAATTTTTGTACATAGATTAGGTATAGTGGTGGCAAAAAGTTGCGCGCTTTCCGAACGCAGGTGCGTCTATTCAAAAAATTCGCACATTTTTGCACTTTTCCACCCATCAGCGCAATTATCACCTGATTTGCGAATACAATTTTGACGGATAAAATCATATTTTATATATCAAGCATACAATCATTAAAACAAATAGTTTAAAACAAATGTGTCATTAGATAAGAGATTTATGGGAAAAGAACATTAATGGTTTTCGGGGAGCTAGGAAAAACTTGCATATCCACAAGGAAATTGCAAAGGCAGATTTTGCAATTATTATAACTGCAGACATTTCTTCTTCATTTTGCTCCACCGCAGACAAGAGAATCAAGTATTTGTTGTCCATTTTCCTCAAAAAAACAATAATCCTAAATTGAAAATTTTTTCTCGACTTAAATTTATAATAACGGTGCTCAAAGATGCAAAAGGGCCAGCAACATCTCTTTTCGACTCGAAAACTCGACAAAATCACGAAAAATGAGCTCTCCTTCTCTTTTTCGACCCGAACTGTGATATGGAAAGCTATGAACAACAGCAAAAACAGCCAAGGGAAATATCAAGGTTCGCACGAACCTCACCTAGCATGGCTTATACATATGATATGGTATGATTTCCACAGCAATTTCCCAGCAGGGAAAATTTATAAAAGCGCGCGCTTTAAAAAAACTTGAAAGAACATTCGACCTCTATATGGCACGTTTTGCTAGCAACACTGAATAATATATATACCGTTATATTTGCGGTATGTTTCTGAAGGTATTATATTAGTACACGCTCATGAGATTTCCTTCACGTCCCATCTCAACGGCATGTTTTCCTCAGCATATGGTTGCATAATGTCTATCAGTATGTAAAAACATATATTAAAATTTTACTAATTACATTTATATTAATTTTTTAAACTTAGGTATTAAGCCATTGTTCGAGAATTCGCTCAGAAATTGGCAAAAAAAGACATAGTTTTAATAGAAGGCATTGAAAAAAATAACTGCCGATCTATCAATAAATAATATTGATAATTTTGTGGCTGATCACATTGAGGATACATGTTTTCGAAAAGAATCCGGCTTTGATTCTCTGGAAAAGAAATTCAAAGCCCTAAATGAGGATTATATTTCGCAAAATGCAGAAATTAAAAATTTGCATAAAAATTGCACACTTTAACTTCAAAATGAAAAATATGTTGAACAAATAAAAGATCTAGAAAAAGAAATTTCTGAACTTAAGCCAACGAGACCAAACAGGGCTCATGGAGAAAAACAATGTAGTGTTTCGCTGCCGCTCCAAGTATTTGAGCCAGGCTTTCAAGGCGAACACATTGAAAAGTTGAAGAAACTTGTACAAAAAATGGATGAGAGTCACAGAAATTGTGCACTCATTTTTGATGAGATGATCATCAATCCAAAAATAGAATATATGCGCAGCGTTGACCGAGCCATTGCAATGGCTGCAAAAATGTAAACTGTCCGATTTACCATATTTTTCTTTATTCAAAAAGAAAAGATAGCTGATGAGGAAGAGTGGTGTCTTCCGAAACACTCTAAATATGTATTATATGATTTAAAATCTTTTGTTACACCAAAAGTTTATACGGGTGTGATTGTTGTTTTGAAATAAAACAATCACACAGCGCGAGAGCAACGCACTCAATTTCAAAATAAAGTTAATTTACCGCTCTGTTACGATAATTTTCTTGTACATTTTGTTGACCTTTTTACTTAAACCTTGTTTTAGACACAATCCAATAACACGGAGTCCCTAAAATACGCCTATCTTGTAGAAAATTGATTTATCCGATTGGATAAAACTATATTTTTAGGGTTGAGGACTCTACCTAGATAGTAAAATTCGACAGAATATCAAAAACGAGGAATATGTATAATAGAACTCGAATTCGTCAGTATATTTACGGTATATTTTTAAATTGAGACGGTATATTTCGGTATATTTCTGAGGGGCTTTGTCTTCAAGGTATATTGGGCAAATGGGGTGAATTTCACCTTGTATGCGTTGCATTTTCTGGGACGTGTTGGCTGTTGTCCACACCCTCTTTTTCCTCCCATCATGTAGCAAATGTGTAGCACCGTGTAGTTGCCATGTAATTAATTAAGCAAATGTAAACATTGTGTAAACACAAACTCAAAATGCGGTTCTTACGCAGTTACCAGCGTTTCATCAATCTATTTTCAACGTTATATAGAAATCCAATAAAAGCAAGTATTTAGAAAAAGCCAATCAAGTAGGAAATAGATTCACTAATCGTATAAAATTATGTGGGCATGGCTAAATGTTCTATATATCTGGTAATATTCGACGGAAGATCAAAATCGAGGAATTCGTCGTATTTTTTGAGTCGGTAATGGCCCGGTTGACAACAATGAGTCCCATTCCATACACACTGTTGCGGCAACATTAATTTGTAAACCGTGTTTTAGTCAAAATACAATACATGCAAGTACTTAAAATTGGTTAATCTTGAAGAAAATGTATTCGTCAACGGGATAAAATTAAGTGGGAAAGGCTGAGAGATCTATTTAGCTTGAAATATTCGACGGAAGATATTTTTGGCAATACCCGGTTCACAGCAATGAGTCCCATCCCATACACAAACATGCTGCTAATTCCATGTTCTCATACCCTGGGGGAAATGGATGTTATAGAACTGAGAAAATATAAGTCATCCTAGGCTCTAATTAATGCAGAAACTAGTCAGTCTCTGTTTTAAACGATATTTTGCAGCTCGTCGTCTTTCTACAGAGACCAAGAATTGGTATAGGGATCAGGATTTATATACAAGAACCTAATCGAATGCATGAATAGGCCTTAAAAATGCAATCTAAGACAAAGTCTTTATTGATTACGTTTGAAAGCAGGTTGGAAAACAGTATCTTTATACAATATTTACGAAATAGGGTATACAAATGCCCATACTGTGGTTGACAAGAAATGAGTCTGCAAATACCAGCAACACTGACGTCACAGCACTGCGACAGTTTTTTTGTTTTAACATTTTTGTTGAAACCGTGTTGTTGTCAAAATAAAATACATGCAAGTACTTACAAGTAAATAATCTTGAACAAAATTGATTCATCAATCATATAAAATTATGTGGGCAAAGCTGAGAGATCTATATTGCTAGTAATATTTGACGGAAGATCAAAAACGAGTATTTATTGGTAATAACCGGTTGACGACATTCCATACACACATGTTGCTTATCCACTGTTTTTTGTTTGACCATTTTCGCTAAAACCTCTTTTTACGCAAAATGCAATAAAAGCAAGTGTTTAAAATAAACCAGTCAATTAGAAAATTGATTCATTAGTCAGATAAAATTATGTGGGCACGGCTGAGAGATCTAGATAGCTAGTAATATTCCACGGAATATCAAAATCGAGGAATATGTATAGTAGAACTTTAATCCCTCAGTATATTTACGGTATATTTTTAAAATCAGACGGTTTATTTTGGTATATTTCTGAGGGTTGGACGGTATATTTTAACGATAAGTCCGCGGTCATGTTACGGCAGTTGCCAGCGTTTTTTTGAATTGAGCGGTTGTGTGCGTGGTGGTGCTGCTATTTGCGTGCGTGTGTTTGTGCCCTGTGTGAAAGAGCGATTTATGTTAAATAAATTGAGTTAATCGCCCCGAAAATAAATGCAAACTGGTCCAAATTTGATTGATTCCCAAGTGCTTGATACGTGACATAATACAGCTGTTTTCCCTAATTATTGCCCCCATGGCCCAAGAATGGAAATTCCAATAAGCAAAAACTTGCAGAAGCAGCAGCAGCAGCTGAAGAGATAGATAGCGCAAGAGCGCCAGAAAGCGAGAGAGAGAGAGAGATAGCTCAAAGCCCGTTATAATATTTGTTGTTGTTTACGTTTGCGTCGCGAGTCTGGAGTGAGTGCAGTGTTATTGTTGTTGCTGATTTGATTTTGTTCTTGCGGTATTTTGTGAATGGCGGGAGCACATCCTGTTTTTTTAATTCATCTCGGAACCCCGCCACGCCCCGCACTTCGCAACTCCCCCTGGAGAGGAGATGGTATTTGTGCTGTGTAAGCATCATGCGGAAGCCTGCAGCAGCTGAGCCGTCACTGACACGGGAAGTGTGATGTCACCACTTGTGCCCCCGCGAGAGAACAACAAATTGTACTATTACTTACCGCGCCGCTCATCCTCGAAACGAAAGCAAACACTCGCCCAACAACAACAACCAGGAGGAGAAGGAGGAGGAGACACCATCCATCCCATCATCAGCATCGTAGGAACGACGGCATGGGGGACTCTTTGAAGATGTCTCGATCCAAGTCCCGGTTTGCGTGTTCCCAGTTGCAACTGCTGGCACTGTTGTTCCTCTCGCTCAACATATGTTGGCAGCACTGTGGGGTTGCGGAGGGCCACAGCTGACAGCGCCGCCAAGTCAAAAGGTGAGTCCCAGCTCCAAATGGATCTTTAGGCCCCAAAACTCGATTCAAGTTGTAGCCCAGAAGCAGGGAGAGGGCACAGCAGGGGTGTATAGTGGTTAAAACTTAGCAAAGGAATGTGGTTCTTATTTTTGGTTAAATAGATAACATTTTTGGGCCAAGTGTTAGTCATGTCTTAGTCACTTTGGGGTTGGTATACGCCTCTATAAATGCAGATGTAGGTTTCGGTTATTTAACAGTGGAAAACCTGTCAGAGAATATAGCTTCATACAAGCTTGAACCACTGTAGCCCCCTCTCTCATTTGTTAAGCTCTTGCCGGTTTGAACAACCTTGAAAAACCAGCTTCTATTTGGTTGATTGTCGTCGTCGTCTGCTTGTTCCACTACAAAGCTGTTTTAGGGCCTTTTCCAGCCTGGACACAGACTAGACACCAGAGATAGAGGCACACTCCGTAGCTCCTCCTTCGGCCCTCGAGCACAGCACTGGGGCCCGACCACTTGGCACTTGGCACTTGGCTTATCAGTGGGAGTAGTTTTCGCTTTTCCTTTTTGATTAGTATTACGTTGAGTGTGCGCTGCGTTCGGCTGTGCTGTCTGTGGACTATTAGCAGCTTGTTTATCTCATTGTTGGGTCTATCAAAATCTCACGTAGTGCGGCGATAGAGAGGCGCCCCTGGGGATCACACTTTCCATGCAAATTCGTTGATTGCCTTCCTCGCACGTACCAGATCTGATGGCCCTTTTTCTTTTCTTTCTTGTTTCTCGCTTATTTTTTATGTTTGGGCCAAAGTAAAAATCGATTGTAAATGCAATGGCGTGCTTTACTTTTACTCTCATTGTGGCAGATTTTTTTCGGTTTTTTTGAGAAAACTTTCTTTAATTTTTTGCCACCACACAAAATGCCGCTCTTTTTGTGGGTCAACAGACAGTTCTTTGGTACTGGTTTTTTGTTAATGGCAAGCGTTAAATGTATTTATATTTAATGTCTTTTCATTGTCATCAGTTCTGGCCCCAAAAGGTCAGCGCCTTAAGCGCACACTCGAACCGCCATTCTGGCCCAACTCTGCTTTTGGCCAACTCGTTTCGTTGTCATTGTTTGTTTGATTTGTTGTGTGTCTGTTGCCAACTACTGCGATTTCGTTGATGATTATTTTTTTCCATTTTTATTTTCTTAACAATTTTTATATCATTTGCGCAATTATATGGCAACAGCAGCGGCAGCGGCAACAGTGGCAACAGGCCGTAATAGCCAAAAAAAACAAGTTGTTCGAGTGAAGTAACATTCGTGGCTCAAAGTGGGCGGGAGCTGAAAGCGTTTTGTGGCTGTGGCACAATTCAAAAAAGGAAAGGAAAGATTATTGGCAAAGAGCAGCGTTAGAAAATCAAGAAATTTCAAAATTCTCTGTAGCTTCTTTTTGAATCGACATCAAGATACTCAGTGCTCAGTAGAATCTCATATACAATAATAATTATAGTTTTTGTGTCATAAAAAATCGTTTCTAGGCCAACTGGAACCCGCAGTAGCCGTAATTTCCATATTTCCCATGCATTTCATTGACTTTCTTGGGACATCTACACACTGGCCACGCCCCTTGTATTGGGCTTTGTCTACCGCTGTACTGCTGTTTACCCAAGTGGCAAGCGGTCTAACAACTCTTGGATGAACACTCCACCAGTACCATTATCATTATCACAAGCATAAGGCAAGACAAGAGGATCATTAATATGCGGCATTGCATTTTTGTTGTAGTCTCTCAAATGGACATGGACTGGGTGGCTCAGAGCGTGGGAGCCAGAACTAGATTCGTTGGCCACAATCTATCAGTCGATCGGCCTGAAAGACACTTGAACGGTTTTCCCGCTTTTCCAAGCAACGTTCTAAGCCTGAAATTCTAGGCAAGAACTCGAGTGGTCAGCCATCAGTCCATCATCATGAGCAAAACTTAATTGAAACAGAACTCAATTTACGGATCTCCAGTAAGCTCGTCTTGATTGAGTCAGGTCAAAAGAATTTAAATGGAAAGAGCTTCTATCTCTCTCTGTGTGTCTGGGGGCCTGTTCTCCGTCTCTAGATCGAATCGAAACGGAAGCCTCTGAGCATGCATATTTTAGTAGAAGTCTGTCTGTTTGGGTCGGGTCCCTCCGGGTTGGAGGAGAGGCCCAGGCCTCTGAATTGAACAACATTTGCATAAATTGCGTCGCCTCCAAGAACGTGACAAGAAATGTCTAGGAGAGTCTAGGAAATCGACATGGAAAACATTAGTCGAGTGGCGGGCGAAGCAATTAAGAAATAATACGAAAAATAAAGGCAAATTTACGAAATGTAATAATTGAATAGAACATTATTCCATTCAAAAATTAAATCATTTATTGTAGACCGAAATCGATGAATATTTAGTTGCCTGGAATTGTTTCTGTTGTTTGGCCCATTACCATATAATTGTGGCAGAAAGAAGGACACGTGCCAGGATTCACTTTTGACCGAGGCACGTGCTCAGGGATACCCCGCGATTATCAGCCCTAAGCGGAGGGTGGTTCCTTCGAGCAGGTCTCGAGTGTGACCTTAACATTTGCGGAGATTAAGCCTAAAATGATTGCGACCTTAATTAAGCCAGAGAGACACAGAGACAGAGACACACAGCCAGCGCAGGGTGGACTGTGGGATCTGTATCGAAGGGCGAAAGAGGGAAACACTCAAGTTATTTATGACTCTATTTCCATATAGTGCGGGGTGAGTTTTGGCCAGACAACCCCAAAATGTCATTCGATTGTCATTGCATTAGTCATCGAGGGAAAGAGCTCTGCAAGTTGATGTTAAAGGAAACAAGTAGAAATTCTGTAACATCCGAAGCTCTTAAAACTCCCACAATGAAAGGCAAAATTTCCGAAACTGAAGTTTATCTGAATTGTTGGCCACAACTACAATCAGTTATAAGAAAATGTTATTTCCTTATACGGATTTTATAATAATAATGATACCAAAGAAACCAATATACCCTTGTTCTCCACCCACAAGCAATGGATGGGAATCAAAGAGGTAAAGCAGGAAGAGTTCTCAACAGGAATCAAAGAAAAAGCACTTGAAAGACTTTGTTTATGCCATGAACCGGAGGAAATTCCGTAGCAGCAGAAATTTCCTCTAAACAAATACTCAAGAAAAAGATGCAATGCCCTTCGTGGGGGAGGCGAATGGGGGTGGGGAGATGCATTGCATCCATTCCATTGTTGTTATCGCTTGTGCAATGCCAATGCAATGCATGATTGAGCAGCGGATGAGGTGGGGCTGGAGTGAAGTAAAATAAAATCAAAGAAAGTGAAGGACAGACAGTGGCAGGGCAGAGAGCAAGGTGAGAGGAGAGTACAGCCCTGACGATGATTAATCAAAATAAAAGAAGCAAAGAGTGCGATGGAGAGAGAGGGGAAACAGGTAGAGATGGAAGGAGCGAAGGTGAAGAGAAAAACCAAATGCAATCAAGTGAATAAATAATCATAAAGATGGAGGACAAACAGAGCTGGGGACGGCAGCGGGATCTTAATAGGCAATAGCACTCACTCTCTTTTGGTTCTCTGCTCTTTGGTTAATTTATGCAGAGAGACAGAGAGACGAGACCCGAGGAGAACTATTGACTAGCATCCGTAATGGGATGCGACAGCAACAAATATTTGCAACGGAAATGCGACATCACGCTACACTGAATCAAGCAGCGGGGAAGGGAAAGAGCAAACCTCTTCCTGGTTATGGTCAGTGCTTTTAGTCTGGACGGGGACAGTGGCTAATTTACCTTCCATACGTTTCCAATGTTGCAATTTTAAGCCATCCAGCGGGTGAGCGGAAGAGGGACAGAGAGCGGGAGCCACGCACTGAGAGGCACTCTCTGGCACAGGCTTTATGTCCCTCTCTTCGAGTGTGTGCGTAGGTGTGTTCGCTGCAAAACTAAACAAGAGAGAACGCTCAAATCGAGTGCCTCGACAATGATACCCAATGTCGATGATGCCATGGCACTTATACTGTACTCTGTACTGTACTCTCCACACACTCATAGGTGCTTATACAGCCTTATACTTTTTCGCTACGGGGTATGACAGCAACAACGAGAGCAAAAAACAACAGCTCATCCATCCACTACTCTGATGACGTCGCTGTCGCTGTCCCCGTCGCAGTCTGCGTCTCTTTAGAGGGTCACTGAACTGTAAAGTAAAAACCGAATTTTCTGTTTACGTTTCCGTTATACAATATTTTCCTTTTACAAAACTTTTTTAAGTTTTCGTTGGCCGGATTTTGTGGGCTGCTGGCTGCTGTCTGCCGCTGGCCTTTGTAAATGCATTGCATTTGTTTGTGCATTTGTTTTGGTGTTTTTTTTTCGGTGGATAATTATTTACACAGTTACAAATTACGAGTACAAGCCCAAAGCTTTTTTAGAAACCAAAGAAAAAAGCGAAAGCCCCGAGAACGAGCCGTGCGGATGGCGGTGTGGGAGGTGTTAAATGTTGAGCCATAACGCCCTGTCTATTATGATGTGGGTGTGGAGTCGTACAGTGGAAACTCCAATTGTTTGCTGAAACCTTTTGACAAACCTTTCTTTAAAAGACATCCATTAGTGATACTCCATCAACAGCTTTTGATTTACGGCGGGTCCAAAGAAAGCGTTCCACGGAAATTAAGGTCACGTCTGGTAATGAAAACGGTTTTCACTCTGCACTTGAACACAGATTTCATATGGTTTTCGGCGAAAGAAGTACTGTAATGTAGTATCTACAGTGGATTAATATTAATATAAAACAAATTTCAAGAACTGATATTTTTAAATTATTTAATTAATATTTTTCAATGACAAATATTCTTCAGAAATTTTTCTGAATAATTTTTTCCTGCAAATCATCGAGCCATAATATTTTCCATGCTTTTGCAGTCAATAAACTGTAGATTCCGACCTTATCGCTAGACTGCAAAAGTCGCAAGACCAAGTCGGGCTACTACATACTCATAACCGCCTCCACCTCTGACTCTTCTCATTAATGTTGGGCTAGGTCAGGGATGATGTCTGTGGTCGTTTTATATGTTGGCAATATGCTAAATAGTCGGAGAGGTAAACCTCAGTGCGATCAACCAATGCCGTCCGTCGTGGGTAAACAAAGCAGCAACAAATTAAACCAAAAACCAAAAATCTTGAACCCATAAACACCGAAAAGAGAGCCAGCAGCGCCAGCCAAGAGCTAATTGAATTAACATGCCGGCGCTAATATCGTGATGTTTTTCCACGCTCCGCTCTCTTGATTCTCTCGATTGGTTTCCATTTTATTTTTATCTCAAGCATTTTCGAGTGTTACACTTTTTTTCGGGAGCTGCATCTTTTATTTCTTTTTGCCCTCCCACTCCTTCGCCTCATTTAAAATGCACTCACCGTTTGGCTGAAGCTTATGAGCGGCGGAGTAGGGGGGGAAGAAGTTCTCCTCGATGTATCTGTGTGCGATAAGCAGATGGCGAAGTCAGTCGCCGCTTCCAGCAAAGCCAACGAACCATAAAGTAGTCCCGAGCGAAGAGCAGAGCAGACAAAGCACAGAGATTAGAGCAGCAGCGGAGAGAGAGAGCTTCTTCTTGTGTCCTCCTTCTGCTGAGTGAGTGAGTGGGTTGCATTGTTCGAGCGCGTTTATCAATTAACGAATAACGAATAAAGATAGCAGAGAAGAAAGGAGATGAGTAAGAACAACGGTACACTGAAGACAAGCTAATTTAATTTGAACTTTTGGTAACTTGTTTTCCTCGTTTAGGCTGCGATAATTATCAATCAATATGATTTTTATTAGTTTTTGAGATAAAATTTATACGTGCATATGGAACACAACCAAATATGAAAATTATATATTAAAATTTGAAATATATCTTATATCACATATGAATTAAAAATATCTATATTTATTTAATCTTACAGAACTATCTGATATTTAAATTACTACAGAATAGTACTGATTTGATCTGAAATTTTATTTAAAAAGGTTCAAAAGACTCGAAGCTGCCCGAATAGATGTTTTCTGTGTGGTTATACACATGTAACTTGGTTTCCCTAACACATGTGTTACCTAAGCCAAAATTTGCACCTGGCACGTGTCTGAATTCGAGCACTTCTCTTTGTTCACTCACTCAATCATTAACTCGCTCATGAGCTGGCATTAGTTAATTGCAGTTATGTAAAATATGAAGTTCAAGTAAATTGAAAGTACGGCTTTCAGTCGGTCTCTTTAAATGGTTATCTGGGGTAATTTTCCTCTCTCTCTCCCACTCGTCTCGTTACTGGAATTCTTGCAATAAAACTTTGTTTTATTAAAGCTCCCCAAAGGCACAAGATATCCGCCGGATGTGCAGTACATGCTACTCAAAAGGCATTTCAAAAGCTGATAAAATACTATTTAACATGAAGAGGGTGAGGAGGGTAGTGAAGAGCTTTATTTATATAGTGAAATTATTGTATTTTTCAAGAATTTATGGCAGGGTCGATTACTTTTACGAGTTTACACTCGCATGTTCAAGCATGGCAGCACAATGAGTGCGAGAGAGCACTGGGGGAAAGTTTGAGAAGGTTTCTGGTCTATTAGCCAGATAGAAAGGCATTACGAGAAGGGCCGTTGATTTGTTTTTGAAATTTTCATTGGCAAAGGCGTTGTAATGCCCTATAATTTGGTTGGAAATTAAAGTTGTCTCTCCAGATTCAATGGGTTTTTAGCTTTCACAGAAAATAGCAACTTTGTAGCCAATCATTCTTGGGAAAAGTAAAAAATACAGCTGATTTTCTATTTTAAAGCAGTCTAAACCAATGTCGAATCGCTCTCTGCTTGTGCCCGTTCACTTGTGGGAAATTTCAACACCGAAACAATGTCATTCGCATCATTTGTCGTAGCAATTTGAAATGTTCTAGTGGTGGAGGAGGGTATTAGTCACAGACAAAAGTGGTTTTCCCATAACACTAAGGTCCCCCTTTGGCCCACCTTTGGCCCCCAACGCAAATTAATCTTAACAATGGAGCTCTCCCCTGGGTAGCCCAACACCTGCCACTATTTTCCTTTGTATCCTTCCCAAGGCAATGACTCACTAAGCCCCATTTGCGGGCACACACGCGGGGGGTGCACGTGCCCTGAGTCTGAGCTGCACTTTGGTCTATAGTGGAAAAGCACAATGAATCACACGAACCTGTGACGATTTCATTGAGAGAACTTTGTATTGTTTATTATTTAATTGCTGAATCGGATACCCCGGACATTACACAGTAGTGCGGCGTCAGCAGCAGCAGCAGCAGAGTTGATTAGTTCCGCGAGGCAATTACTGCTGAATTATATAAAATGCCAATTACGCGTTGCAATCGGCGTTGCATCGATGCCTTGCCTTGGTCTGTCCGCAGCTCATAGGATGGTATATAGAGCATGTCGGTCTCTGTTGTTGTGCTCATTCCTAAGACTTCTCTCTCCCTGATCCGCTCCAATTTCCTGCCTTCAAGCTGCTCTCTGCTCCAATTTTTTGCTAATTGCATTGATGCCCCATTCCTAATGCCTCTGCCTCTGTCTTTGCCGTTTGCCTCGCAATTCGATAACGAAGTTCTGGTGGCAGTTGTGGCAGGAATGAACATAATCAAATATTCAACCAGCGACAAGTTGTCTCCTTCCATCGCTGCTGTGTTGATTGAGAGGGTTGATTGAACGGTAGTCAGAACGGTTGTTCATCGCTTGACAAACAACCAGAATTGCACAATGTTTGCACAAACCCAGTGTTGCTTGAATACACGGAGAACAAGCCTTGGCTTTATACGGATTTTATGTGCCAACAAATATGATATTTGCAATGTAGGATGGGCAAACAATCGTCCATCATTGTGGGGGTATTCCTCATATTTTGAACTGAAAATTGTCCATCAATTGGTTCGATTAATGATTCATTTTTCATTTCGAAACTACGACTTAACATCTCTTTGAGATACAAACAATCTCTAGGAAAAAGCAATCATAAATTTCTAGTCTTTTATTTGGAGCAAACTTCCTGTCTTGTTGGCTGTGTAAATTGGCTTAATTTGATGATGATTCCTCCTCCATAAAGATAATTACACTCTAGAACAAGGCATCAGTTGCGCGTATCAAAGTATCTAAGTATCTGAGAGATGCGTGCAGTCGACGGGGCAAATGCAAATTGTGTGCGGGATAGCATCTGACAGATACAATTGAAGGCACAGCATGAAATCTAATAACCAGCACAGAAATTGCTCAATTCAATTGGGTCAACGAGGTGCTGCTGTTGCTGTTGCTGCCCCAGAGGGCTTGTGGCCCCTGGGTCTTCCACTTCATTGACAAAAAAAAGAGATTCATCCATCAGCGAAAACAATATGCCATCTAAAATATATATCTTTCAGAGAAGGCGCCTGACACAGAGATCTCTCTCCCTCTCTTTCTGCCTCATCATCTCATTAGCATCTACAGCACCCGCTTCGTAGAACTTTTGTATGTGAATCATCTGGCAATTCTCGCGAATATATATTACGAATAAACTGGTCAATCCAGTCTTCCCTTGAGAGAATTTTAATTAAAATATTTACCCCAGAGAGAGATAGAGATCTTCTATAGTTCTTCCATCTTTTGGGCTGTTCTTAATTGAGGCAAAAGGCAGAAAGGTTACAACCCAATTAGCTTCAATTTGCAGACGGCGGAAAATCTTCTCTGGCGAGTCATCATTTTCCCCAGATCATTTCCGCCTCTCGATGCTAATTGTCGGGCAATTTTAAGCGGATCAGAGGAAACCTTTTCGGCTCTATAGAGTCTTGTTTTTTTTCAACCCGTCATGCCCGTTCGCTTCTTCGCTTTCATCACAAAAAGAAAGTTGCATTGATTTTGTAGATTCCGTTTTTTACTTGATTTTCTTTCATGTTTTATTCGAAGATTTCACTTTTTCCATGGTTTGGACCTACTTTTGGAGCGGAATGAAGGACATTCCTCTAACGGTTGTGATCTCTCATTCATCATATGATGTGGGCTCTGGTGTTTTGGTCATTTGATAGACCCTTGGGCCTTGTCCTTGCTTTAAACTGATTCCATCGCTGATGATCGACTCGAGACGCACAAGCGAATGCTGCAGAAGAGTATTATGCATTGCCATCCAAGAAGGTTGCCCTCTATTTCATTACAGAAATATACTCTGTTACTTCTGGGAATCGTTTCGAAACATTGATTATACTTTAACTAGAGTTTTTTTTTTCTTTTCTGTGCTGTTCTGGCAGTGTTGCTACCATCTGCTGCACGCGTGCGTCCTTGTGGCTGCAACAGTTCTGAGAATTGGCAGTATGTACATGCCCCTTCCCTTCCCTTCCCCACTGGATGGATGGATGGATGGACGGATGGCTGTTGCGTCCTACCCCTTTCCCTGTGGCCGCAATTAATTTCCAGCCAGAGATTCTTTGTTATCGATTGTGTCAAAACAAAAACAAAAATACAGCCAGAAAGGCAGCACGAAAGACAGAGGACGAAGGGCGAAGGGAAGCCTATCTGAAGGAAAGAAAAGAACAGAAAAGGGTGTTAATTTATGAGTCCTTGGATGTGTGTAGTCATGGTGCTGCGGGTACCAGGGGGTAGGGTAGGGTAGCCCTCTTTGATACCCTCTCTGGGGTATAGCTAATTGCAAAATGAACGAGCACAGAAGTGCCACATACAATATTTATCTCATAGATGCCTGTTTTTCAGCGTGCTTGAGTCTAGAGAGACAAGAAAAGATAAAATTGCAGAATCTGGCAGATGCATTAACGATGCAAAGTCCTTCTCAAATATGCTAGGCAACCCTTTTGTCCTTGGAACATGTCCGTGACATGCCCCGACATGACCCCCAGCCCCCAAACCCCACACTTTCTGCATTGTTGTTGCAGTAAAAAAAACAGAGAGGGGAGAATTTGCATATAAGCGAGTTATTTTAAGGTGTGTGTGTTTGTGTGTGTGTATCTCCCCCAGGGGGGGGCAAGTGGGAGTGTCAGTGAGGCGTGAGGCGTGTCCGCGTTATTTAGTTTACAAATGTTTTCATTTGCGAAATGCTCCGTTTATTTTTGTTGCCCACTCCGCCCTTTGCAGCACTTACGCCCACGCCAGCGCCACGCCCCGCCCCATTCCTCCAGTTGAGTTTTTCGCTAAGTTTATTGCATTTTCTGTTTTTACTGCAGCCTTGGCTTGGGATTGGTTTTTATAGCCTTAAAAAGGGTATTCCGATTTGGATTAGAAGTTTGAAGCTTATACCGACCGAGGGGTGCAGCTGTATGACGCGCAACATGTTTGTTCATGAGAATTCTTTGGAAAAATATTTATTTTCGAAGATAATCCAAGAAAAGTGAGTTCTTTCAAGGTTTTTACCCGCGGAGTGGAAGAGAATGGTCATGGGTATACTCCTCCCTTGTTTCTTCAATCGAACGGCATCCTTCAAAGACAGCTTCTTTATATTCTGCTATACTATGTACTATGTTCTAAATACTTTGTATTTTCTACCCATTTCCTGGCTATGGTTCTCCTTGTGGTTCCATTGGGGCTCCCTCTATCTGGAAGAGTATTAAAAGTTCTGTGCTTTTTGCTTCTATCCTTCTTGATTTTTATTTCTGTGTCGCGCTTTTGATTTATGTCATTTCCTGTGGGAGGAACAGAGACGCCTCCACCAGCCACCTCTCTCTCTTTCTCTCTCTCTGTTTTGGTCGCTTAATCTTGGACTTAAATTAATGTTGCAGCGTCGTCGTCTGCTTCGCTGGTGCTCCTGGTCCTGCCCGGTCCTGCCTGGTTTAATTAAAGCAAACGCATTGACGTAATTAGCAATTAAATAGCCTTTAAATACAGAAACCCCTCAACAGACTCTCTTTAGCTCTCTTTAGCATTTCTTTTGTGGCAGCAATTGAGCTGAGGATTCCGACCATTCAGCAGAGTCGACTCTCGTCATCATCAGCCCCAGTCAAAGCAATTAGTTGGAGGCAAAATAAAAAAAAGTAAATCAATTAAATTCGTTCAGTGAACCCGTTCCGAATGCCTTTTGTGGAGTGCGCCCCAAAGCCTGTCTGGCTGTCTGACTGCCTCTCGGACCGGATAAACTTTAATGAAACTTTGTCCAAAACTCATATTTTTATAAAGAAAAGTAAAAGCCTAACCACATTCATGACAATTAATTGGCAACACGTTTGCTGTTTGGCCAAAACGGCTGCTCCCCAAAGCTGAAAGCAATTTGGTTTTTTTTGTTGATAAAATTTCCCCCACTTTATGCAACATTTTCTTTCGTATTGTATTTATTATTTCTATTTATTGGAGTGTAACGCAATGGATGCCATATTTTGTGCAAAATATTTCTAATTTTAGCAGATTTCTTTGGATTTCGAAAATGTTATTAAAGCTTGGGAAAATCTGGGCAGATCTTTTCTGAAATTTTGTTTTATTTCAAAAAGAAAAAATGTGGAAGATATCAAATATCAGAATCATTAGGAACGATTCTGATTATACGCTTGGTTGTAGATAATTATTATAGCCAGAATGGAGGCCACCTATCGTTTGGCTCTTTGAACCAAAGCCAGGTTTTGCATACTACGAGTACAGATCGAAAGTACACAGATCAAGTCTCGAGACACATATAGAAGTTATAGATTTATATTATTTCAAGCAAATCTGATGAATTTTTCAAAAAAGTTTCAACCATATTTTGACCATAATGGTTTTTGAGGTTAGAAAAAACCCCTGACGTGATAGAGCAAATCTGACCTTGGATTCGTGTTTAGGCCCGGCCCTAAAATATATAGGGATATGATACTCTGGTCAGCCGCGCACGATACTTTTTTTTGTGGGCTGTGTTATTTTTATTTAATTAATTATTGCAACCAACTATAGCGATTAGTTCCTATATTATTTCTTGAAATTTTTAGTGCTCCTTCAGAATCCCTAAAAACACACACAATACGCATGTATTTCTTTTTCCGGCTGGGATATAATTATATTGTATGAGATTCGAGCGAATTTAATGGTTTTTATCAATCAATCTTCCCTTTTTCCTACCGAAAACTTTTTGTCGCTTTGTCCCTGGGGTATACGGAGTGCAAATATATTTGCTTATAGCCAATGTCTACTGTGGCCTTTGGGTAGATGTGCATACTCCTATGAACATATATCTTGAAACCAGCCTCAAGGTCAACCCCATGCAAGGCAGAAACCTACCTACCTTCCATTCAACATTTTATTTTTTGCTGGCATGTGGGCCTGAAAAATCAACAAATAAATAACATCATTAAAATAAATTTGCTTTTATTTTTTTCTCTTTTGTTAATTTCAAACAAAATTTGTTTGCTCTCTCAATTTTTGTGTGTTTTTTTTCGGGTGTATGTATCTCGTGTGTATCTTTTTGTGCCCTGCTCTGGAGCCATCCGCCCCCCTGTTCTGCCACTGGCTCCTGTTGCTGCTCGCTCGTAAAGTTAATTGACTCAATTTTCGCTCTTCTTCCATCAGAGCGAGAGCGACCGCAAAAACGCAACTTAACCGCCAGAGCGACCTTGAAATGTTTCAATTTGCGGGCAGAAAAAGCAAGAGCAAGAGATACAGCCACAGTGGGAGAGAGAAAAGAGGGTAGACGCCCAAAACTTGAAATGCCGTCGGCGGCAACTGAAACCATTTTTCCGCTATGCAATAAATGATATCGATTTCACTTTAAGCTAAACAAAAAACAAGAAGAACGCTTAGACAGACATTACGACCGAAAGATACCCCTTACTTAGGAGCAGGGACTAGTCTTTCACTCTACAAACAGCTGTTTGATGGGAAACAAAGCAGAATTAGCACTTGATTTTAGACTCTTATGCTTAGATAATAGTTTAATGGACAACTCTAACAAACTGGAACCCAATATCGACCAAATAGTGGATGCCAAGATTGAAAAAATTATTCTAGATGACAGAAGTAAAGATTAAACTCGTAGAAGCCGAATGGAATCCCTACTTTGTCTCGTAAATATGCAGCCGTTTCTTCTCTCACTCTCCCATTCTCTTCGTTAGACACTTGTGTTTCTATAACCCATTCGTAGAACTATTGATATCTCTGAATACTATATCCCATAAACCATCTACCCTTGTAGCCCTACCAGTACAGGGTATGTCCCCAACAATTTGCTAACATTAATTGCCCACAGCCTTGTGTCTGTCTCTCTGGTGACAAGCCTCCTCCCTCCCCACCGCCGCTCGAGACGCCAACGAAACCCCGAGTCAGCTCTTGACTTGTTTCTCACACATTTGTTGTCTTTTGGGGAAGAGAGAGAAAGAGAGAGGGAGAGAGAGAGAGAGAGTGGAGCTCTCGATTTGTACAAATGATGATTTATTTGAGAAGCGTGTTTGGTTCGCTTTTGACGGATCTGGGAAAGCTGTTGCTCTTTTTCTGTCTGTAAATGCATTTTAGAGGGCGCCCGAGCGCCGAGTCCGAGTCCGAGTCGCTGTATTAATGGGTTATTAATCATTATGGCAGACAGTGTCGGGATACCGAGATCCCTCCCTCCTAAGTGCAGTCTGAATTTTAATCCTTTTCCTCAATGCTAATTTAATCATATTTTCCCCTTTCTTTGTTCTTGCAGGTAAGCCCATAAAACCATACTTCCTGCTCAGACCAGAGACACAGGCCGGGCCGGGCCCGGACAGACGCAGACGCAGGCCAGGCCATCGGTGACTCAGAAAAGAACAGATGTTAATCGCAGTTGTTGAGGGTTTGCTTGTGTCTTTTTTATTTAAAATGTGTTTTATTTTGCGAATGCCGGGCATTGGAGCTTGGTATTTGTATCAGCTTTCCGCTTCTCTAACGGGAACACACACCAAAAATTATAATGCCAGACAGTGGAGCAACAACAACAACAGCCCTTATCAAATACTCATAATCGCAGTTCAGTTCTCCAGAAAAACACACACAAAAATATGTGCATTAAAATATGTACGAGTGCGAGTACGAAACATAAAATACTCTTCTGCTTAAATTTCAAATATTTATGGATTGTTTATAGTCCAACGAAAGTCATTTACTAAAACAGAATCTTAACCGTATCATGTTCTATCATGTAGGAGGAGGGACCTCCACTAGGAGGTTCTATCCAGGCTGCCAGATTTTCAATTTCTATTTTCCTATAATATTGAAATGATTCCAATTTCTATTTATCTGAAACTTAAACAATTTGGTAATTTTGTAAAAATATGAACATTTTTTGATTTTTATATTACCGATAGCATAAATAAACTATCGAAATCGGCTTTGAATTATCGAAATTAGGTATAAAGTATCGATAAAAGCTATAATTATCGCTAAAATCGATACATATACGAGATATATTGCATTTTTTTAGCCATTAACCAATCGTTATGTTTTTACTCGCTCTTTTTTGGTGAATATTAAACCATTAAACACACACGAGAGTGCCCTTTAAGGGCGATTGTCTTTCAGTACTCCAGTACTCTTGATAACCCACAAAAATTAAAGATTCTATGAACTGCCAAGTACCTTGAAGATATTCCATTCTCTAACCTTTCCAGAGATCCATGGTAACCAAAATAAAAGTATGAAAATTATTTTGTGGCCTGAATTGAGTCGTCATCATCTGCATAATCATTGTTTCCTTCCCTTTCTTGCCTGTCATTTCGCATTATTGCCTTTTGTTTTGGGCCCAACAGCTGTTTGGCATGATACCAGTATATGGCATATGGTTATTTATTTGTTTATTTTCTCCGTTCCTCTTTCTGTACTACTAAATCCACCTACAAATTTAACCTTTAACCTCAGAATGCTCTAAAGCCACCAAATTTGAGAATCTCTTTGGGGGTTTTACCCGCTTTAGCCGCTTCTGCAGAAATCCCTATCCCTAGTTTGAGGTAAAGAAAAATCAATAAACGAAGGATTGTACTCGTGTACATACATGTAAAGTATATGAATATATATAGTATGTTATATGCATATAAGAACCTCCCCCCCATTGATGACAAATATTTACAAATTTTCTTTTGCGACCCAGTTTTTGTGGCATCGAATTCTTGGAGAGAGGAAGGCTTTGGGGGTGTAACAATTGGCCTTGTGGCTGGCGTTTTATGAGTTCTTTGACTTTGGCATGGGATGGCATGTGCCCAATAGATTCCATAAGAATATACTCGTATAAGGAATGCTTTAAGGTATGTCTAGAATATGTAATTCTTCGCGGAAATAATACTCTTTTTAATGACTCGAGAGTTTTTGGAGTTGTGGTCTTTGCAGATTTGGATTTCTTTAATAGATAATATGAACCATATCCGCACATAATGGTGGATATGTGTCTATATAGGGACATCTATTTTCTCGCTCTTTCTCAGCCCCTAGATTGACTGAGACTATTCGAGTTGGGGTTCGCCATTCATTTGCACTTCTGCCCCAATGTTTTAAAGATACTGTAAAGCCCAGAATCATACATAATGCTATTTTCTATTTGATTTACAATTCTCATTGCGATTCGATCATTCGATCAGCCTGGATAGAGAATAGTATTCCCAGTCGTGGCTGAGACAGCAGCCTTGTGCCCTCTCATACTCTCTCGCAGTGTTGCTTAGCAGTATAAGTGCATGTGCCTCGACAAAAACGTTCCGATTGAGTTCCAAAATGTACCCTGAAGATGGAAATGGTCTAAGAGATAGGGCTTACACAAAGGTAGCTTTTCCGCTAATGTTCACCATCAATAATTGTTCATTCTCCTCACAAAACAATCCCAAAGTATTCCCTATTCTAATCTTGTCTTCTCTCCATCTCTCTTGCTTTTTTTTTACAAGTTTTTGCCCAGACCAAAAACAGAATATTCTCTAACCAAAAATGGCCAAGGCCAAAGCCATGATTTAATGGCCAAAAGTCGTTGGCAAAATATTAATGAACTCAAACAAATGCTTGACACATGATTCGAAGCCAAAAATGGTTGACCATTTTGGTACGCTCGCTCTTGGCCAGGCCATGAAGTGTGGGCAGGGCATAGAAAATTGAAAACTAACTAAATCCTTAAATTAAAACTGAATAATATTCTCCCTATATAGTATGTAGATATTCCAGAGGAAAACCACACAAATTCACTTAGTTTTCCATAAAAGTTTTCGCCCATAACTTGGTTTTTTGTTGGCCAAAGTTCCGGTTGGCAGAAGGGGATGTGACCCAGTTCTGTGTCTGTGCCTTTGAGGCTGTGGCAAATTATGATAATTATTCCCGGCTCTGTCACAGAGAGAGAGAGTCTGAGGCTGTGCGTGGCATAATGGTAATTATGGAAGGAAAAGGACCGACAACGGACCGGCAGGAAAATCAACATTAAGGGGCGTGTCTGTGTATGTGACTCATTGCAACAACTGCGGGCCGATTGATGCACACTGGCAGCCATGCATTTTCCAATATGTGAATGAACAGACACGCCCCCAGAGACCCACTCAGCCGCCTCTTTTTGGCTACTTGTTTAAGCTATTTTTCTTCTTTATTCGCCTCGTTTCCGCTTTTTTGTATGCAAACAAAGAGAGAGAGAAATAGAGAAGCGAGGAGAGTGCGTGTACTCAAGGATCAATGACCACATAAAGAATCCGTTATAGCCAGCAGCAGCCCGGGGAAGCCATTCCCAACAATCGTCGTCTTGTGTCCCAATGCATTTTATTTCCTTTTTTGGCCCTGCTGCCAGAGTTCCCAGAGAACTCGACTGCAAACGGAAAACAGAAGCCAGAAGCAGAACCAAAAGCAACTTCTCCTCCGTTCGAGCCAAGTTCTTTTATATGGCCCTCCTACACTGCGCAGCGGAGGGGCGGGGATGTCCAAAAATGGAAAGAACAATGTTTATGTGCAATTTTCTCTCCTTGCATTGTGCGTAATATGAAGGCTATAAATGGAGGAAAAGAAGACAGAAATCTGCAGAAATAACAGAGAAAGAGAGAGAGAGCAAGGGAGAGATTGATGTGAACAGAAAGAAAGTGCAGAAAGAAATTCCACAAAATGTATCCCAAAGAAATTACTTTGTAAAGCAAAATTTTTCAAAGGAATGTTCGCAAAGAAGTGTTTCCTCTATTCTTTGAATTTTGCCAGAACTCCTGAACCTTTCAATCAATATTTTTACTCAATCATACCGAAAATCCATTAGTTTTTAAGCAAAAATATGTAGAGCTGTTTATTTTCGCCGGAAAAAGGTTTATTCCCCTTTCCTTCCAACTTTTAAAAAGTTCTAAATGTTTTTAGAATAAGTTACCTTCTTTAAATCTGCAATCAATCTTTAATCCACTCAAAAATGCAGGATTCGTAGTACTTTTTTTAAATTTGCGGAGGCAGTTGTTTCTACTGGGATGTTTGTGTCCTTTCGCCTATGGGAAATATGTATGCAAAGAATCAACGTTGCCAGCATGTTGCTAAAGAATGGAATAATAGTATTAGAAGGAGTATAAGTGTTGCTACATAAACACCTGAGAATGTTGCTGCAGATCCATACAGAATGTTGCTACAAACCTATACAGAATGTTGCTAGATACTTATACAGCATGTTTATGGAGCTGTCATTTATTTCGGGCGCCAGAAATAAATCATAATGAAGATCATTTTTCATATGCACACTGCCATATTTAATCGCTTACTGTACAATGCACTCGCGAAACAACTCAATTGAGATTTATATTTCAGCAATCACATTCACTCGTGACTCGTGTCACTCTGTCAGTGGGTCAGCAACATCATTATCAACCAGCTGTTGCTGGGCCTTATCATCATCATCATCATGATGTTGGAATTTCAATTTATTTGCTTTTAATGCATTTCCTATATACACGTACTTTACTTTACCCAACATCTGAATGACAGCTATAAATCTCATAGATCCCATAAAGCGATATAGAGAATGGGGTAGATTCTCTGTCTCTGGGATGGGATAAATCATGTGAAACAAAGGAGATTACTAGTACTCGTAGTGCTCGTAGGTGTGTAACCAGGAAGCAAATTGTTGAGGAATAATGCGACGCATTCAAATATGATTGATAGTAGATTCTATATTTAATATAGAAATAAATACCGAACGGGTTTTTAGTTAGAAATTGTTAAAGGTCAAACCAACGACTATGAAAATATTAAAATGTTGCATTGCGATGGACGAAATATCGAAGTAAAAGTTATTTTAATTCACTTTTACCTCAAAGAGAGATCTTCAAAGTTTAAAAGTACTATTTCATTGAAAATATCATTAATTTCCAACGATTTTGTATAGTTTTTAGATAGTTTCCATCGTTTCTTGAACCGCCTTTAACCTTTAATCCACCCACACCTGAACGCCTGTGAACCATAGATCTGTTGATTTAGTATCAGTTTTCCAATTACGGTATATTTTCCATCGACTTGTTGACCTTTTGTCAACAAGCGCTTTAATTGCGGCTCATTTCTCCATGCACTTTTATGACTTAATGACGAATAGTCTGCCAGAGCTATACCCTATAGCTGTTGTTGTTATTATACGAATAGGTGTGTTTTTTTATCAGCTAAATGTACCTGCGGCAGGTTGTTGGCTTTTTTATGAGCCAAACGGCCAGATAATAAAGTTGACAATTTTAATGCCAGAGCAAACAGTGGGCCGCAGAGGATTACAGAGAGATAGTTGCATTCAGAGAAGGAAATCCCTTCGGCAAACAGGATTGTCATTCCGTCCTGATACCTGTACCCGATAGAAACAGAAACAGAAACCACAGCGGGTGTGAAATTTCACGGATTAACTGAAGATCTGAAGATGTCTACCTGGCAATCGATTGGAGTCGTCCCTTCGCCCTGCACTTGTGCGGTGCTGTGGGCCTTTCCCTAGATCATCGTCCATCTATAAGCAGGAACAGCAGATGAAGTCCTGGCTCGAGTCACAAAGGGACACGGCCCATGGGTGGCCCAACCACCTGTTGCGACCTCCTGCCGTCGTTGCCAAAAACTGTAAGAAGTGCCCGCTCGACCGTACTCGGGGTGTTAATTGCCGGGACACTTGAACCTGTGCCCCTGCAGCTGCAGCTGGTCCGCGGGGAGAGCAGGCAGACAGCGCGCTCTGAAAGAATGAAAGTCCTTGTCATTCAAGTGCCAGGGCAATCGTCGCCCCGCTGTGCTGTGCCGCACTCGAAATGTAAACGCAAAATGCAAAAATGTGTGCTTTGTTTTTGCTAGTTTTTGCACAGATTCATGGCATTGTTGACCCCGGAGCCACCCGTTGGGCCATTGTTCGTGCATTCCATGAACTGCAGAAGGCAGGTGCTCAATCCACAGGAGTCCATCTGATCTCTATCTGAGAGAGAGATGCCTCCATGATTTTGCACAATGCACATTATGGCATTGATCAGAGTCTGTGTTTATCTTTGGGAAAGTTTTCCGGGGTGGCAAATAGGCAGAACGGTACACCTCTCGGGCAGGGAGTACAAAGGATCTCCGGCTCAGTGATGTGTGGAGATAATTGACTTGATTTTGATGGACAGCCAGCAGGGGCTGTTGATGGAAGGCTGAACCGGAAGGAGGGCCGCACAAAGGGCCTTCAAAACGGTGCATTGAATATGCGAAACCGCATTGAAGACCATGCACAGAGTTGCATTTTGATTGAAATTTACTTTATGCCATGGCCCTTCCCCCTTCCCGCCTTCACGCGTGACTGGCAATTTGCCATTTACTTCAAAAAGCAACCATTTTAGCAAATTTTAGCATTATAAAGTGGAGATAATATCGATTAATTATCGATACTACTGATCAATTTTCAATAAATTTCCGAAAACATTCTTGAGTGGTAAATGAAATTCATAAATGATCGACAATAGCGATAAATAATAACACCTATTAATTATCCATAAATATCGATATCACGTTGGGTCTCAAAACTCCCAAATCGGTCGTGGCGAATGATCCCTGTTCGCTTAAGTCGGAACTAATGTTCCCGTTCGCTTATGGGAAATTTAAACACCGAAATGTACAAAGAGTGTCCGCTAGTTGAGTACGGGGTACTTTTACCCATTTACCCATTCGATTTACATATTACTTGATTGATATTCCAGAACAGAGCGCATTCCAATCGATGGCCTTTACACTTTTCAAAATATGCAAAAAATAAACCAAAAACATTTGAACTTCGTCTCAAATTTTGTGTGCAATGGAAGGCAATTTTCAACGAAATCAAATTTGTTCTTCGCAAGACAATTCCCCTGCTGAAGCCCCCTCCTAACCCACTGAATCCACAATAAATAGTATACGAGTATGTGTGGCGACGGCACAGTGACGTACATACAAATAGGGTCACGGCTGTTTAGTCTACGTCTCCGGCGTCTTCCTTGAGCGTTTCGTTTCGCCTTCACGAAAGGAGAGGCAGCGGCACAGGCACAGGCCTGTCAGCGAGTACCGAAGTATTGATTTATTTAAATGGTTGCATTGAGAGCATAATTTATGCACAACGCCAGCCAAAACCTCAAGGCAATTAATTTTCACCGAGTGTCGACTCCCGACTGCCGAGTGGGGGGAAAACAACAGCAAAGGGAGAGGAAAGTGCAATGGGGCCTCCCTCCGCCGAATAGAGATACTTTGAGAGTTCAATTCTATTTATGGAATGGAAAGTAAATGCAAATAGGGCAATGGATACTTGCAGGAAGAGCAGCTACATCTTTATAAGGAGAAGAGAAGATCGCCTAAGCAGATCCCCTATTTAGATCTCTCAGTATTTTATGGCTGATCAGTGTCCAGTTTATGGCCTTCTAATGAAGGGATCTGCCCTTCCCCCTTCGACAATCGACAATGCTCAAGCGGACCACACAGACAGAAACCGAAAGTCATGGAGGATGCTCAGACAGGGGCTCCACACCCTCGTTTCTTTATTCTGTTGATCCCATCCGATCCGATCTCATTCTAGAGTTACCTGAATGTGAATGGCGCCTGTGTTTCGTGTGTTTTGTTCTGTAAATCTGACAGCGGAGAGATGTGGATGGATGACAATGGGAATGAGAATGAGAATCCTTCTTCTACTTCTTTAGGTTGAGTGCATTTTCAGTGGAAGCCCAGCCCAAGTGCTCCGTAAGTCCACACGATTGTCCGTTGCTCAAGTGCTTTTCACGCCCCGAATCATGGAATGAAAAGTAAGAAATGCGAATGAAACCAACTTGAACAAAGCGGCTTTTGTGGCGACTCCACTGTGCCCCAATCCCACACACACACACACACACACACAGGGGCACAACGTGACGTCCTTTTGTGGCCCCTCTCTCGCACTCAAGTTACAATTTGATTTCTGATTCCGTTTGCCGCTGTTCTCTTTGCCAGGCAGCCCGTTCCCGTTCCCGTGTCCCGGTCGTGTCTGCAGTTTGTTGTAGTTTGTTTGCTTCGTGCCCCTGGCCAGGCCAAAGTTTTATTTATAATACACACAAGACAGAGACAGAGGCAGGGAGAGAGACAGATGGAAAGAGAGAGTGGCAGAGCGGACAGCAGCTTATAAATAATTCAGGCAATGCCCCCATGCCTGCCCCAGGAGAAGAGCCCATGGACATGGACTGCCTTGAGTCGGGATTGAACTTTGACAAGACCCTGGGTCTGGCCTGAGAGGGAAGGAGCAGGAGTTCTGTCTGGGCTTCTCACCTGCACTGAAATCCATCAACAGAGACGTGAGAATCATGCAAAGTTCTTTAATGAGAGAAATGGAACCAAAGAGAGTTGTTCTCCTGGGGATCTTCTTTCTACAGGCTACCAGAAGGGTAGGTGTCTTCGATCTGTAAAACAATAATGTATCCGTTCGCTTATGGGCACATTTGTACAGGAGTATTACACCATCATCTTGGGATTGTCTCACTCTTTTTGCTTCCTACTTGAAAGTCTGTACTGTACTCCACTGAGAGAAACTTAATAATGATTCCCCTGGGGAGCCGAGCTAATACGGATTCCCTTTCCTTACAGAGAGAGGGAGACTCTTCCAACCAACTGTTCCATTGAGAAATCGCACCATCTTGATGCCTATCTTCGCGTTTCGGCGGCGCATGCGCAGTTTTTCGCCTTAGCCCAGATTTCGCATGATGTTCGTGCCGTGCCGCCTGGCAATCCAACATTGCGTGGCCTGTTGCATTTGTTGCCTGCCTTTTTGTCAGGTGAAAATTTAGGTGAAAGGCAGGTTTCTGTTTCGCGGTGCTACTGTTCGGGGGAGGAGTGAGATTTACTTTCCGATTTGGCCCATTTGGTAGATGGGTAAACGCTGATTAACTCAATTTGTATTCATTATGTGATGATCAGTGGCTGGCATTTATGAAATCGTTTAGATACATTACTACCCACTTAAGTTTTGTTTGTCTGTTTGTTGGAAATACTCTGGAATTAAACATGAATTTTATGTTTTTTAAGGGATTTCTCTTGGTTTCTGTATGTTTATTAGAGTCTCATCAAAGTCTTTAATATAACACAATGGCTAGCATCTTCAGATCTTCTGATCATCGTTCTGCACATAGTATTTCCCCTTTATATTATTTTATCACATTTTTACTCCATTTAAATCGTTTTTCCCATTTGATTTATGCCTTGGAAAGGAATACAATATGAGGGTTCCTATAATATCTCATTGACTACTTTATATACTTTATATATTCCCATTTCAATAAATATGTCCATACAATCCATTGAAATGATCTAAATTTCCCGTACTTAAAAATGTTTTCAGTTTAAAATTCCCCCCAAAAAAGAACCCAAACAATTTAATTAAACTGTTATGAATGGGGGTTTTTCTTTTCCTTTTCCCATTTGCTGTCTTTCAATTGAGTTTGGGTTCTGTTTTTGTTTTTGGGAAAAACAATTGAACATTTCTCTTTTTCTTATTATTCAATTATGCTCTCGAGGAGAACTTTTTTTTGTTGGTTAACGAAAAAGGAAAACTATACGGAAAAGCCAGCCGTATGCGTTTCCAATTTGTATTCCAAATAGAGTCGAAATTTTGCCTCGCTTTGGTTATCAATTAGGCGCACATTCGATTCGATTCGAGTCGATTTTTGTTTTTCTTTTTTTGGTGCATCGACCATCGGCCCCCATCCCTTTTTCCAGACACGCCCCTCTGTTCGAGGGGCACTAATCTGTTTATGGCTGCCAGATTCTATTAATATTCTCGAACGAGGGGGCTGGTAAAGTGTTGGAAACTTAATGGTTTCCATTTCCCCCCCAAAGGAAAAACTTGAACCGAATAGAGTTTGACTCTGAGTCTGAGTCATAATTTAAAATATTCTAATGATTGAGGAATGCAATGGCCCCGAAACACTTTTCATCAGTCAAATTGGAAAATATGAAAATTCTCATCCCTTCTTATCGAACCCCTCCCTCTCTATCCGCAGCTTCTATACGAAAATTTCAATGTGAAGTTCATTCTCCATCAGAACTGGGAATATTTATTGGCTACATTTCATTTTTTATGCCCCGCTCTCTCTCTCCGGCAGTTATTAATACATTTTTATTGTTGCCTCTGTTGATTGTTATACGACGAGTGTGGGGTCTCCCCTGGGGTGCTTGACAAGTGACAAATGCCACAGCGAATGAGATCCCAAATCAAAAGTCCATCCGCCCCCCCAACGTTTGCAAGAGTTAAACAAACAAATGCCAAACAAACCCTGTTTATCGGGGAGTGCACATCACATCCTTTCGCCATATAATCATCCTCTCTCTGGGCATCAACATCAAAGTATGCGACGACAAACAACCAAACAACCAAACAACCATCGGTTTGCTGTAATTTGTTCCTTATTTTTAGGCTGCCGATGCTCCCAATCTATCGCTCAACACCCGCGCTCTATGGCTCTCGGGGCGTTGACGGACCTGGCCTGGTTTATCCGCCATATGTTTGCCTCGGGCTCAAGATTGGTCTCAGTCTGTGTCTGTGCATGTGTGTCTGGGATAATTTCCTCTTCTCGAGTGCTCTCTGTAGCTATGAGCACGAGTGTGTTTGCATTTGTGTGTGCTGTGTGCTGTGTGTTGTGTTCTAGTTTTAATGAGTTTCCACTTACCCGAGCACCATGTTCCAGGACAATGAGGAGGTCCTTGAGGCGCCTCCTGGCGCCATTTGTCCCGCACGATTGTGTGTCATAGTTCCTGACTATCAGATTTCCAGTTAACCCACATTTTCCTTCCTTATCGCTGTTATCGCTTATCAGTGACGTGAATTTCTTGGCTATTTTTTTCGGTTATATTTCTGCTCTCATTAGTCTTTTTGCGCCCATCAATCACGCGTAAGTTGTTGGGCTTTGGGTTAATTGTTTTCCGTAAACAATAGGCAACAAATAGGGGCACACCCATACACATCTTTTGTGGATACATCGAACAGATGCCGACACATGGAAAACGAGACGACACTGCCCGAATGGTGCGAAGGGAAGGAATTTTCATTAGGCTTTGGGCAGCAGTCATTAGCTCCGTTTTATGATGTCTCTGCACTAAGTAGTTTTCCCTCCACGCCCCCATCCACATTCCCAATTCTGAGTAATCGAATGCCTTGCCCCCCTGCCCCTTTCACTTGATACTTTTCTGGGAATTGAATTTTGTCTTCCAATTTGCATGAAAATATTATGAGTAAACCAATTTAGAAGGCAATCATTGAAGAAAGGAAAAACCATCCACTCATTGAAGGAAAAACCATCCACTCATTGAAGGAAAAACCATCCACTCATTGAGGAAATGAAAAACCATTCAAAAATGTATGCCAAAAGCCAATTTATTTATTGTTTATTGCTGGAATAAATCCATCAAGAGCTAAAGAAATGCTGATATAAAGGGAAAACGCACACCCTTCTCACACATGAACCATCGTTTGGTTAAAATGAATATAAGACCCATCCAATTTGGGATATTTTTCAGAAGCTTTCTCTTCGGTTCCATTACCCTTATATGGGGCTCTGCACATTATCTGTTATTTATTATCTGCATTTGTTTGTCACATAATAAATGGGGGTTAACGCGCTCAGTGGCCAACTCTTGAGTGAAGCTTTTACCTGGAAAGAACTTTTTCGCATACCCAGTGGTTTGTGGGTTCCCAGAGGGTATGCTAGGGTCGATGAATGTTTGAAACTAAATATTAATGATACTTGATTCAGTCACAAGAAGGTTTTTGTAATAATTCCAAAGATTTGCAGTGGTAAAGGAATGAATAGCAATCTTAATATTTTTCCAAATATTACTATATTTCAGATATTCAAGAAATCATCACTTACTAGAGGTAGAGATACTCGTATATGTATATTTCTTTGGGATAGTCTTCCCTAAATCTGGTTAACGTCGATTTTTGAGAATTTGTCTACATTAGAAAGGGTATTCATGCAACCATAAATCATATTCCGAATGTTCAGGGTGTATATAAATATTCTACAGCTATATATGGGTTCTTTGTCTTCTTCACACAGACAATCGATCAACGTCTGTAAAATTTCTATAGCTTTGCTTCAAACTATCGAATACCCCTGTTCCACGAGGATATTCCTCTATGGCCGCGATTGAATTTGATTCTCTGTACAAATCTCCCATAAGCGAACGGACATATTCTTTTCAAATGACCTGCAAAGAAGCCGATTTTTATACGAATTTTATACTGTTAAAAAACCGAATATAAAATTAATTTTATCAACGGAACGGATAATTGCCAGTCACGTGTGAACGTGGAACGTACTCCGCGAATCTGCTAATGCTAATGGAACTGTGGTATTTTAATCTCCATAATCGTAACACCAGTATGAGGTACTCCACACTAGTCGATTCGAACCACTGGCCCTTATTTCTGAACTCTGGATGCTCTGCCCCCCAAGAGCCATTCCTTATGCGAGAGCCAGAGAGTCTCTCAAAGTCTCGCCAAAAAGGGAGAAATCTGCTTGCAACAAAAACTAAAAACAAAAAGAAACAGCAAGAACGTACAACAAAGAATACTCGTATATAAATACTATACATATACATATGAGACACAAAAACTTGGCCGAGACTCTTCATGATTTTGCGTTAAACGGCGGGCGTGGTAAAAATAAAAATACATTCATTTTTTTGTTTTTTTTGTACTTTCAACATTTTCTGACGCGTTGTGTAAAACCAAAAAATAAGCCCCTGACGCGTGTGACATTTGGCGCTGGAAAGTGACTTTTGGAGCAGGTCTGAAGAGGGTTGCCAGAGGCAGAGTTTGGGGCATGGGGCATGCAGCCTGCTGAACACACAGGAGTTTCTTGTTGGTGTTTTGGATGCGGTTTATTGTTTTCTCGACTTTCATTCGCCTTGCAGCCGAGGAGCTGAGTGATTGTGTGTGCCACACTGCATCTGCATCTGCATCTGTAAGATTCTTTTACAAGGAGGGTTGCGTGCGTCGGCTGCTTGTCAGACATCTGTGCCGTCTGCTGGGGCGCCTTAATTGGACGTGTTCTGCGTTCTGTGTTCTGTCTGCCTAAAAATCTGCCCGTATCTTCATACATATACTCGTATGATATTTATTTATGAATTTGCTAATTTTAGTCTGAAAAGAGGGCCCAAAGAGATGAGTGATGCTCTTTGAGATACAGGTCTTATCAGGGCATCTCAACAAGCCCCGAACATGGCCCACGAACATGTTAAATGATTATCAGACTACGGCATTCGTTTCGCCTTAATGTCGGGCTCAAGTTGTCAGCTGTGGCAGCGACTCTAAGCCTATTAGAGACACCTTGCCCCACCCCTTGCCCCATTCCCCATTCTGCATTCGTCTAAGGCACGGAAGGTGTGGCTGTGTTCTTTAAGTAGTTTATAATTAACGGCATTTACATCAGTTATTAATGAACTTTTTCTCCATCTCTTTTCTCGTTTGCAGCACACATCGCTGACTACTTTCCTGCCCTCAACGAGTTCTCCACTCACACTGTGATACGACCCCAAGTGCAGCACGCCCGCACACGGCAGGACCTGCAGAGCACTCTGGATGCAGCGGTGAGTAGTCGGTCCCAAGGATAATTAGTGTCCTTTCTAAAGGGGAGATGAATGAAGCCACAAGAGGCAACAGTTTGTGGGACAAAAGAATTGGCTTTAGAGCAGCTTTTTAGATTTTGTGTATTTTGTTTTTGCACTCTCGGGCACTCTCTCTTCGCATTTCGCTTGTGCGACTGCCTGTCGAGGAATAAATCTCGGGGCATGGGCTTAGAGTATGTAAAAAATTACCCGACTAATGGGTGCTTCTAAATAAAATATGTTTATCCTGAAACCATTTTATTTTATATTTTATTTTTAATTTATTTTCCTGAATAAAGCCTTAAAATTCATGAAAATTCCCCAAATATTGAAGACTTACTTCACAAGTGCCGCAGGTCATGGCAGGGCTAATCAAAATAAACTCAAAAATGAGTTCCCAACGCGAAATATTACATTTCTGGCAGGAAAGGGAGCGGGGTGGGGGCTGCCACAGGGTGCGGCAGCCCGAGCAAAGGCCAAACCCCTTTTTTAATTAGTTTCAACAAGCATCCATTCCATTCCACACACACATGTGGGGTGGGAGAGAGCCCCTGTGGCGAGGCAGGACCTTACACATTCGCACCTTCGAGTGGCACTAGTTAAAGCCTCCCCCACCCCAAAGGCACGCCCACAATTTGCATGGAAAAGTGGCATAAGTAAACGCGCAGGGAAATGGCTTAATCTCGTTATCGCTATCTGACATTCCAGGATGGCCTGCACACGCCGCACATCAGCCTGAGCTACACCCACGAGGGGAAGCGCGTCCAAGTGGACTTGCAGCGCAATGATCGCCTCCTGCCCGACACTCACTTTCTGCGCTATCAGAACTCCAGCAGGGGAGCAGCAGGAGCAGCAGCAGCAGCAGGAGGCCATGTGGTGCAAAATTTCACCAAGACTGAGGTTGATTTATGCCACTATCAGGTAAGTTCTGCTGCATATCCCCGCCCCTATCTCTGAGCTGTGCGATAATTTCCATTTCATTTGGTTTAATCCAGGGACACATACGCGGCCAACCGGACTCGACTGTGGCCCTCTCCACCTGCGGCGGGGGACTCAACGGCATCGTCTTCGATGGCCAGCAAACGTATTCCATTCATCCCCATGTCGATGGCACTGGCCGACTGCAGGAGGACCACTATCTGCTCCGGTAAGCACTGGCCCGCAATTTAAGGAGATTTCAATTCAGAAAAGTGGATGGGCTTTAATTTAATGTCGGGATAAGGCAATAGCAGGGGAGCTGTTTCGCGTCAGATCTATAAGATGGGAACCCACATTTTCTACGCTTTAAAAACTATCATTTTGATACAAAAATATGATGATTGTTTACACTTTTATCAAATTTTAACTAAGACATGTCAATTTGAGGCAAAAACATTTAAATTTAAAGCCGGAAATTGTTAATTAAATTATTAATTAAATTCATGATTAAATATAATCGTCTTGATGACAATTTTTCATGATCTTTTGAGCTTTTTCAATGTCTAATTTACGGATCTACAGATAATATTCAATTAATAGGAGAACTATTCATTTCAAATCGATTAAACTTTGATATTGAATCGTTTGGAATCGTATTAGAGGCTTCACATGTTAGTTAGGGTCTAGACTTGGTCTAGAATTGTCAAAAATTGCCTCAAATTTTAGGTAAATATTCAAAGGATGTTTGTCCCTCGCTTTGAGTGTATGGGTGTCCTATGTTTTGTGGATAGTGTCAAAAGCACGTGAATAATATCCGATCGATGCCCCATATATACCCATCCCTACTCTACCGAATTTGGAAGCCATCCATCGTGGCTTTCGTGTCGGATACAACCCCCACCAGCTCGTTCAGTATAGGTGACATACCACTGTATTTATCTAAATGATATATTTAATTAAAGATCATAATTATTTGGCAAGGAAATTCCTAAATTTAGAACCGTAATTGCTTAAGAAAATACAAATTTAGATAATTTCCATTACGTTATAGGCTACAATTCATATCCTCTTTACATCCGTTACTCACAGAGTAGCTTAGCCTAACAGGGTGCATTTTTCATGTCTGACGCACTCTCTCTGTGTTTCTCTCCCTCTCTCTCTTCAACTCTAGTGAAATTCGTTACGCTTGCAGTTAGATAGTACCACTACTAAAAATATTAGTCACTCTATAAGTCCACATATTCGTTATTTGCTTTCATTTAGTGATTAGATATCTCGACGAGTATATTTCGATAAAGATATAACCTGTTTATGGATGCACCTCAAGGAATCCCTTGATCCTTTGCTGTCTTCGTCTCCAAATGCCTATCTAATCGGGGTTCTTCGATTTGTGAAAGCAGGGAAGCAAACCTTTCGATCCATAGCGGTAACCGGCGCTTATCTAATCGCGGGCGTCCGCTGTACCGCTGCGAAATGCTGTTTGCTCACTTGTGAGGCCCGTAAGGTCAGGGCGCAGGGCGAGAGAAGAGGAGTAGGAGGGTGGGGGGTGGCGTTTGTTGGCCAAATATTTGCCTATTTGTGGGCCACAAATATTTGCTTTAACTGGAACCCAAAACAGAACAGAACCTTCGACGCGAAACGAAACGAATCGAAACGAATGGCCCAGCCACTTCCGTTATTAACGTTTGAGACCGGGGAAATATCGAATTACCTTTTGATTTGCTTTTACAGGCATGCAGACATGCATCCGCAGAATGCTACCTGTGGCTACGATAGCCACAAGGACAACCACAACCACA
This sequence comes from Drosophila lowei, assembly GCA_008121275.1. Taxonomy (NCBI): domain Eukaryota; kingdom Metazoa; phylum Arthropoda; class Insecta; order Diptera; family Drosophilidae; genus Drosophila; species Drosophila lowei. Next base: position 37,988,066 of record CM017777.1, read on the forward strand.
ACAGCGAGGACGGAGACGAGAAGGAGGAGAAACCTTCACTGCCACATCGATTGGATGGCGGCGAATTCCAGCGCTTGCTGCGTCGAAAGCGACGCCAGGCCGATGACAGCCGGCAGCTGATCCGAGGACCCTACAATGCCAACAAATACTCGAGCTACGTGGAGCTGGTCATTGTGGTGGACAACAAGGTGTTCAAGCACTTTGGGGAGAGCACCAAGAAGGTGCACGAGCACTGCAAGAATCTGGCCAACATTGTCAATGCAGTAAGTCCATCCATCCATCCATTCATCCAGCCATCCATCAATTAATGCTCTTCCACTGTAATCCCCCAGCTGTATGTGCCCTTGAACATATTTGTGGCCCTCGTGGGCGTGGTCATATGGAACGAATCGAACGAGATTGAGTTCTCCAGCGACGGAGACGTAACACTGAGGAACTTCCTCAATTATCGGAGCACCAAACTGGTGCTGGAACACCCCAACGACAATGCCCAGCTGCTCACCAAGGAGACCTTCGCGGGCGGTGTGGTGGGCAAGGCCCTCAAGGGTCCCATCTGCACATACGAGTACTCCGGGGGCGTGAGCATGCAGCACAGCCCCGTCACAGCGATGGTGGCCACCACGATGGCCCACGAGATGGGGCACAACTTTGGGATGGAGCACGACTCCCCCGATTGCCACTGTCCGGACGAGAAGTGCGTGATGGCCGCCTCCAGTACATCGGTGGTGCCCGTCAGCTGGAGCAGCTGCAGCATCGATCAGCTGACGATCGCCTTCTCGCGGGGGATGAACTACTGCCTGCGGAACAAGCCGGAGCGGCTCTTCGACTCTCCCACCTGCGGCAACGGGTTCGTGGAGCCCGGCGAGCAGTGCGACTGCGGCCTGCCCGAGCACTGCCGCAACAGCTGCTGCAATGCCACCACCTGCATGCTACACACGAACGCCTCCTGCGCCACGGGCGAGTGCTGCGACCTGGACAAGTGCCGGCCCAAGCTGGCGGGCAGTGCCTGCCGAGAGGCCGAGAACGAATGCGACCTGCCCGAGTACTGTACCGGGGAGTCGGAGTACTGTCCCACCGACGTCTATCGCCGCGACACGGAACCCTGCGACGGCGGACAGGCGTACTGCTTCCACGGCAACTGCCGCTCCCACGCCAACCAGTGCCGCATCCTGTGGGGACCCACGGGGGACAACTCGGTGCACTGCTACCACAAGAACATGGAGGGATCGCGGCTGGGCAACTGCGGCTACAATCGCCTGAACAAGACCTTTGTGCAGTGCGAGGCGAGGCACGTGAACTGCGGAATGCTCCACTGCAATCCACCTAAACGAGCGGCTGGAGTTCGGCATGGAGTCAGCCGCCGTCCTGTCGCACTCGTACGTCAGCCACGACCGCAAGATTGTCGCCTGCCGCACCGCCTTGGTGGATCTGGGGCTGCAGACCACCGATCCCGGCCTCGCCCCGAACGGGGCCAAGTGCGGCGACGACATGATGTGCGTGGACCAGCGATGCCTGCCCGTCGAACAGGTGCGCCAGCGCGGCATGGGCACCCCCTGCCCGGACGACTGCAGCGGCAACGGGATATGCAACAGTCGGGGGCACTGCCACTGCGATGTGGGCTTTGGCGGAGAGTCGTGCGCCAAGGCCGGCTCGGGCGGCTCCCAGGACAGCGGCCCAGCCACGGATCCGAATGGTGAGTCCTTGACGCAGTCCGTTGGAGGATCGTTGCTAACCATTTTGTTTTCTTTCCCATTTCAGGTGCCCTGGGCATCAAGCGGTTCCTCTGCCTGCTGTTCTTCATGGTGCTGCCCCTGGTGGCTGTCTCCTGGCTGCTCTACCACTGCCACAAGAATGGAATGTTCACCGGGGGAAAGCTATCCGACAATATGTATGTATCGACCTCCACGTCCATCAGCAGCGGCTCCAATCCGAGCGACAGCAGCAGCAGCTGCGCCTTACCCAAACCACATGCACCCGCACCCACAACTAAACCCATACCCATACCAACCACTAACCCAGCACCTAACCTAACAATGGCAACTGCCACTGCCACTGCCCCTGCCACCATCACTAACATACACGCCACCTTGCCGCGAGTCCTCAAGTCCAGCAGCAGCCCGGTCGCAGTGCATCCGCGGCCGCCATGCGTGCCCAGGAGCCAGAGTAGCTACGTGGTGCAGCCTCTGGCGGCCACTATGCGTCGCAAGCTCTCCACGCCGCAGCTGAATGCCACGCAACAACACTCGAACAACAACAACAACACAGAGTCACTGAATAACAACACCAATAACACCAGCAACACCAGTAACACCAGCAACAACACACTGAGACGCAAGCTGGACATCACGGCACCACGTCTGCATGCAACCACGAATCCTCTGGCCCTCACCGAGGGCGCCACGTACATACAGAGCGACCCGGCGAGGTGCGCCAAATACTAATCACAAAAAAACAAAAAACAAAAGAAAACCAAAACATATATACTGAAAATATGAGCTGCAACTGCTTCTTATACTGCCACACTGCCATAACAACAAATTGCTGCATGACTTTGAGCTTGGCTTTGGCGTTTCGAGTGCGTGTTCCGATATCCTTGCAGATCTACAGAACGTAGAATTATTTAAAATAGGGAAAGATAATAATATAGTGAGAGCAAAGTGTAGATATGGCCCTTTTGGTTGCAAATGATTATAGGACTCTCTGGCTCTTTCTTGGTGAATGCTGTATATCTACGTACATACATAAATATGTATGTGGAATTCGACAGAATCAGACCCTTATATAGACTTTCAAACCCATGACCGTCTTATCAGACTCGTGTCTCAATTTATTCCTTAAGTGAATATCGCAAGAAAACTTCCAATATGCAATCTGTATTTATAGTATTTTTATCTCTTTTATAAAAGAATCCATTTTAAACGTTAAATATGGAATACCCCTGGTCCACAATGGCATATACGTGGAATGATGCGAATGACGTGGATTTGTATTACAAATTACCCATAAGGGAACGCACACATTTTTTTTTAATCGGCGGGGGTCAGTCCTTTTGAACAACAAGAACAAAAAAAGAACCCGGTATCAGCGAAACTCGAGTTGAGCAGAAATTTAACTCATCATGCACACGCAATGTATGTTGTTTTTGCAAATACTAGGGCAGGAGTACCAGAAATGGTTCTCTTTTCTTTTGTGCGTCTTGAGGGCATCATCACGAACACAGATAAGAGATCGGTTTATAGTATACATAGACCGAAAATTTCTATTACTAACTGAAGAAATGAAATCAGATGAATGAATATGATTTAGAGGAGGAATATTGTACTGCCATATAATCGTCCCCCCACTGCCATCGGTACTATAATTGATCGAGTAAAAGTCTTACACACCTATATAGAATAGCTAACTTTAGGACAGATCTGGAACGATCTATATATATATATATGTTTTATTCTGTGACATCTGCCAGGGCATCCCCAGACTTCGGTGTACCGAAGAGACTACTTCCCCCATGCTAACCTTTCACCCGCTTTCACCTTGCACTCTCTTTGTTGTGTGTCTAAAGCACTAATCCACAACTAACGCAGCCTTAATGTGTGTGTACTGTATGCACTTACTTAGTTTTAGTTGATTTCGTTTTGTACGTACGTTTGAATAAATAATGTTTTTGTTTTTAATCCGTTTTTTGGTGTTGGTTGTTTGCCTTGCACTTGAATGTATCTCTTTACCTTACTGTAAGCCTGCTTCTGTATCCTTGACACTTGACACTTGCCTTGCCCTGCCCTGTCCTGCCTGGTGTTGGTTTTGTTGCCCTTCTACCCACCGCACGATTCTTCTTCTGTTTTGGTATGTTACACACTCAAATATCCCCCAAAGGACCCCGAACACCTGATTTCCAATATGTTCATGCATACTAATCCAACATTTCGATATCCTTGCAGCTTGAAGACCTCGGGCTCGGGGCCCAGCAAACCCATCGCCTCGCGCTCCAATCAGAATGGCAGCGGACCACCGCCGGGCAATGGATTGCCCAAGTCGACGCCCAGCAGCACAGACGACATGAACTCGGCTCTGTTAAAGTCGCCGAGTGACTCGAATGATCCCAGTGCCGGCGCTGGAATGTTCGGAAAGTTCCAGGGTTTCACCCTGCGCCCCCTGAACGCCACCTCGCCGGTGAGCAACTACAGTGGTCCGAACGTGGCCTTTGTGCAGCCCACTGTGCAGCAGGATAACGGAGTACCGCAGCGCATGGCCCCGCCACCACCGGTGGCCAAGACGGAGACTCTTCCGGGCACTGCAACATCGCCGGAGTCCACTAAAACCGGCGCCACTTGGCCGAGACCGGCGCCCGCCCTACCACCACCTAATCCGGGCTCCACTGCCCGCCCCATTATATCACAGCCTGTGCTGGACTCGAGCACTCGGACCTTGGTGCCCCTGAAAGGAAGCACCGAGGATTTGTCACCCAATCGACAGGCACCAGCTCCACCCGTGCCCCTGCATGCCGATCCCAAGCTGAACGTGAAGCGGGACGGGACCATACGTCGCTTCGCCTCGTTCCTCAAGAAGGAGGACAAGCAGCCGCTCAAGGAGAAGACCTACATCGATCGAGAGCGTCTGCGGACCCTGGAGATATCCGCACCCATGCCCGTGCCAGCTGCTCCGCTGACAGAGTCCTCAAACTCGGATTCGGAGACCACGCCCCGCGAGGAGGAGACCAAGAACCTGGTCAAGCGGGCCCAGTCGATGCGATCGCCCACGAAGAAGGTGCCGCTGCAGACCTTCGGCTCCATGCGCTCGCCGCCCGGCCTGCCACGGCCCAAGAGTCAAGTAAACAACGGCGGCGGATCATCGCGACCCAAGTCGCCGCCACCACGTCCACCGCCGGTGCTGAAGAAAACGGATTCTGTCAGCTCCTCGGGCTACCAGCGTCCAGTAGGAGCCACCCAGATGTCGCCAGAGAACACCTACGACGACTGTGAGTGTGTGGAGACGCGGGCATCCAACGACGACATCTACTCGGTAATCGACGAGATACCGCCGGCGGCCCAGACGCTCAAGCGCAGCGATCTAGTGGCCAGTCTGGCCAGCAACGGCAGCGGTGACATGGGACTGCTGGGCGAGATCGTGAATGAGTTTGAAAAGCTCAACGGAGACTCCATCTACTCGGGCAAGCCAGCGCCAACGCCACCGACAGCGGAAACCGCATCCATGGAGGCACCACGAAGTCCCCAGCGACCGGCACCGCCCAAGCCGGCGAGCAGCGTGATTGCCACGGCAGAGGATAAGTCTGCGGCGGCAGCTGCGGCTGCTCCCACATATCTGCGCTCAACGGCTGTCAATGCCCCGTGGCTCGGGTGGCGCCCACCCTCTCGGACATATCGCCCTCGCGCGCCTTCTCTAGCTTTAAGCCGACGCAGGCGAGCAGCAAGGCGACACCAGCGCCAGTAGTTGTCCTGCCCAAGCGGACAGGAAGCAGCATTAGCAATTCAACGCGTCCCAAGTCCTTCATGAAGAGCACAGCAAAAACACTGCCCAATGGAACGACAGCTGCACCATCGGCCACAATACAGAAGCCCAAGCCGCTCTCGGCCAAGCCATCATTCAGCGGCGGCTTAGGAAAGCGAGGCCCTGGCGGAGCGGGCTCTGCGATAGCGCCCACTCCACCTACAGTGAAGGCAGGCGGGGGGTCAGCGGCGCCAAAGTCCAACATTGCATCGCTGACGCAGCGCTTCGAGGCGAGCAAGTAGACTAAGGAATAGACATGGAGCAGGGATAAGATGTAGGTCTAGGTCAAGATCCCTCCGTTGATCCTTGCTCTGTGGGAAACCAGACTTAAGCTAAAGTTTTAGATAAGATACGATCAAATTTTATTTGGCACTGACTACGACTACGACTTCGACAACGACGAAGATGATGGAGCCTAGCGCGTCGTTTAAATTCATTCCTCTACCGATGTCCCCACTAGTTAGATGTAAGGCTAAGGCGCTGCTTGACTACTCATGTGCTAAGTACTATGTATCTCAATGATTAATGTTTAAGCTCTGCATGTGAAGTGTTTTAGTTTAGGACCTAGCGATATATATGTATATTCTATTCTATGGTAATCCCCATCAATGTATTTATGTATATCTTTATACGCTATATATATATATATATATGCTTTTGTAAATAAAAACCAAAGAAGTTCAATTGTCACAACAAATGCGCCGCCTCACCCGCCACAAGAAACAAACCCGCTAAAAAAAAGTTGTACAGTCGGAATATAAAAGAAAGAATGCGTTGATCCAATAGCGAATTCAGTTAAAAATGTCTCAATGTTTTCCCTACATATATAAAGCTGATATCAAAACAAATGTATGTCATATGTTGAAATATATATTTAACGAAAAGTAAAACCCACAATTGCGTTTAATTTTCTACTACAAGTTCAAATATTTTAATTTTAACAGTGTGACCATCTCCACCAAACTACGCGTTAACGCATTTTTTCTGGCTATTTCTGTCAGGCGCTAGTGTTTTTATTCAGAAAGAAGAAAAAATGGGCGCGCGAAAGGTAAACAATTTGAATTTTGCTAAATTAATGCAATTAATTTAGTAATAAAGGCATAGAAAACATGGATAAAATGCGGTTTCAGTGAGTTGAACTTGACGCCGACCACCGCCGGCTCAAAGTTCACACCAGCCAAAGGAATCAAAATTAAAATTCAACGCCTACGCTTGCCACAGCCTCAGTGGATCTGACGGGGACAGCAGCGAGCCGCTGCCACCGGTTAACGAAAACTGGATGGAGAGTTTTGCCCCCATCAGCAGGCCGTGCATCCGAAGAAGATTGGCGAGCTGCGCCGAAGCCTTCTGCACAGAGCCAAGAAACTTTGTCAACTACCGCATTTCCGAGACATTGAACCTGTTGTGCCCGCCATTAGTGACCTCGGTTTGGCAGATTTCATGCTCAATGAGTACCGCGACGATGCCCTATCCTGAATGGGTCTGAATCTTGCCATTCGCGGCACTATGCTAGCCCCCCGTCAAGACTTATCTGCAAAAAATCCTGAAAAGATGCCAAAGGACCATGAATTATCTATACAGATTTAGATTTCAGAACACAATAGTTTTTAATTTATGGACTTGCTGAAATTAAAATGCATTCCATTTCCAATATAATAATTCCATCTTTATTGGGTGGAATTCACAATTTAACATTTTTATTCATCCACAAATCGGTTCTGTTCTCATTAAAAAACATGCATTAAAATCGCTAACGCTATGAAGCAACATCTTAAAATATTTCTCACAATGCAACGCGTCCAAATGTGGCTTCCATGCTAAGGTGAAGATTGTGTATATATAAAAAATGATTGTTAAAAAATACAATTGAAGCGTTTTGCACATGTCTTAAACAACTAAACAAGGTCTGTCGAGATGTCGCCAAGTTCTACCACATATTTTGAGTCTTCTATTTACATAAAGAGGGAGAGATGGTTCTCTTTTTTACTTGTCCGTTGCATCCCCGTTCTTTGGCTCATCGCTCGAGTTACCATCCTCATCCATGGGATTGGGGTCCAGCAGACGGAGACGCTCCTCCTCATTGGCATGTCCGTTGAGATGGATCGGCGACCGAGACCGGGACCGGCTGCCACGTCCCTCATGAATGCTTCTCTCTGCATGGCCGTTGGCAATGTTGAGCCCTGCTACGCCCATCTCATGGGCATCGCTACTGTTCGAGGTTGTGCTGGACGTGGTGCTCGAGGTTGTGCTGCTGCTATCGCTCTCGCTGTCCTCGCTGGAAGAGTCCATGGGCGTGGGCTGCTGCTGTGCGGGCTGTTGCCGTGCCTGCAGCTCGCAGGCAGAGCTGGCAGTGGGTGCAACCGCTGATGGCGGTGAGGCAGCTGCTGCTGCTGCCGCTGCTGGCCCCGCTGCTGCGGAGCACGAGCGAAGGAAGTGAGATCGCAGAACTAAAGGGAAGAGGTATTAGGAAATTATTTTGAAGGTTTGGATTCGAAGTCTGCGCCACTCACATTGATTCTCACGCGTTAGCTGACGCATCTTTTCATCCAGAGCCCGAATTTTAGCCCCGAATTCCTTGGAGATATTCTGAGCCTTGGAATACCGATCCTCGATTTGCAGACACTCTTGGATTAGCTCCGCTTTGCTCATTGTTTCCAGGCGCTCAATTCGTACTCTCTCGTACACATTGGAGAACTCCTTGGAGAGGAACAGGACCTCTGTCTGGGAGCCAAAGCAATTGTCGTCGGAGTCGTCCTTGGGCACCTCGGACATGTGCTCCTCCATCAGGAAACGATTCGTGTTGTAGGGCACCAGCAACGAACGTGAACGGAGTAGTTTGGTTCGTGTAGTTGCCGTTGATCCCTGCCCTGACGGCATATCCAGTTTCCACTGGGGATACTGATTCTTGGTCTTTTTTGGCACCATTTTAGACTTCTTTCCGCGGCGATGCTTCCGCTTGGGCATGGAATTGTGGTTTCCGATGGGAGGACCACCGCTACCACTGCCTCCGCCACCGCCTCCTCCATCCAGGGGCCTCTGGGACTTGGTCTCTGAAAGAAAATTCGAATCGAAAACTGTAACGGTCGCCTCTTTAGAGCTCCTCGAATGCAACTCTGCCTAATGCTCTCGCAGCAGCAGCAGAGAAAAAAAAAGAAACAACCCAGGGAGATAGTCGCCATTTGTCGTTTTCATTTTTCCTGATAGGCCCTGCTCCAATATTTACCTGTTTTTACAGCTTCTGCCATTGTAAACCGACGCACTAGCACTCAAAAAAGACTTTTTGCGCTAAATTTTTGTTTATTATTTTTTTAATTGCAATTTACCAATTTACCATAGAGTCAGTGTGACCGCGGATGTATCGTTAAAATATACGGTCTGACCCTCAGAAATATACCTAAACAACGTCAAATATTTCAAAATATACCGTAAATATACTGACGAATTATTTGTATTCAAGTTGCATCACATTCCTCGTTTTGGAATTTCCGTGGAATATAACTAGCTAGCTAAGACCCTCAGGTCTAAACTCATAAATTTATCCGATTATTACATCACTTTCCTACAAGACTGGTTAACTTTAAGATCTCATCATTATTGGATTGCTTATAAAATAAGGTTTAAACAAAACCGGTCAACAACAATTTCCACTAAATTAATTTAATTACATGGTAACTACACGCTAACTACACATTTGCTACATATGAACTACATTTTCATGTAATTACCAAAGGCGACACCTGAATGGGAAATGTGTACGTTTCAAAAATTTTTGCCCGTTTTTTTTCATATAAGCCCCATGGAAGCGCCAGTGTGAAAAACCTCCGTTATCCATTTTTGACGTGCCTTTTTTCCGACATTTTTGAAAAAATTGAGATTTTGATGGCAAACGATCAGGAATTCGATGCTGATCACGAATACTAATTCGATGTGGCCTGGGACATGGCTCTAAGTGGTATTTCTACACGGTTTCTACATTGGTGCATTGGACAAGAGGGTGAGTCCATAACGCGTCTTAAAATATACTGGAAAATACTAGAAAATACTATGAAAAGGTGGCAAGAAAACGAGAAAAAACGTTGCCCGCAACATTGTATAAGGAGTGGGACTCATTGTTGCCTACCTGTTCAAAGAGAGCCTTACCCGATTCAAATTCGGCTATCGATACTATCGACTGGATACGAGTGGTGCGCGCCAAATAGAAATTTTTTGAAAGTGAATGAGCGAAAAGGTTAAGTGCAATGGTTGCGATATTTGTGTCGACGATTATATTACATTAAAATTCAGCTGAAATCGATAAAAGGTAAAAAATCAACTGATTTTGGTCCGATAAAAAAATTTTAAATTTCTTAAACTTTCGACTTTGTTTTCATCTTTGCTCTTACTAACTCGATCACTCATACATACACATATGAGCTGAGTACACATTGAAAAGAAACGAAAAAGGGCGGCATTTGTTAACGTTTGAATGAAGAATGAAAGAAAAGAAACGGTAAAAACTTATTTGCAAAAATATTTGCATAATTAAAACAAACCAAAGAAGCTGAACCAGAGGGTGCCATGCCATAAATATAAAAACATCTGAGGTGTACGACACTTCGACCCACACGCTCTCGACGTGCAACCATTTTCAATTTTTTTGTAATTGTAATTTTTTGTAATTGCGCAGTAACAATTATGAAACTGAATTAAGAAATAATGAATCTTAGGAAACAACCAAAACCATAAATATATATTTTGAGACTGATGTGTGAAACATTTCTTAGTTTTAAAGTTTTGAAAAGGTTGAATATGAACAAAATGTTTAATTTTGAAAAAATTTTATTTAATTTCGCTTGAAAAATAGCCTTTAACAGACTTTTAATATTAATTATATGAGCCCGATACTACCGATAGTATCGTTCTTTTAAATCATTCCATTAAAAACTATCGAGTGGCGCCTTCTTCTTGTAGATGTTATCTTTACTCTTTCTTCTAAATGCTACACACTTCTACTTCCACCACAAATCTAATAGACCTCTATAACGGGAATAAAGAATATATATATAGCTACGAGCACGATCTGATATGTTACGTGCACATCTGTGCTGTTATGCGCAAGCATTTATTTCTTGTCAATGTTCCGATAACCAAATCGGACTTTATCAGCTGTTCTCTCCAAAATGAAAAGTGTTGAGGTTGGGTTAAGTAAAAATTATTTATAAAGCACAATTTATAAGGCACAAGCAAAATGGCCTTAGTAATGATGTCAAATTTATTTTAATGCATCAATAAGTCATCTATTATTTTCCTTTGCAATGAAGCCATTTACTTTTAATTTCGTGTTTCCCCACTAGGTTTTTATATCTCGTCTCTGTTTTAACTTGAAATCCGATGTTATACGACCATTAGAGTTCTGAGTTGTCCCCACCTAATATATTTATACCATGGTTAGGGGAATCAGCTGGTTGAGCGGAGAGTTCGAAAATTAAAACAGCGGTATTCATGGATACGCTTTATGCATTATATATAATTACCATTTTTATAATTTATAATAGTATAATAGACATTTGAACAGAAAAAAGTCCATCGCTTGTTCTGAGCCTATGTAAACACAGTTCAAAAGATGGGAAAATTTTCAATATGGTGAAAAGTTTTCACTGAAAACGATTTACGAATCTATCGAAATTCAAAAACGAATAGTGGGAAAATCTGCCCACTATCGCTGCCCAAATAGCTGTATTTTACTATTTAAAAATAACAATACACCTAATTCTGTTTTACACGGTAGATTGGTTCCTAAAAACCGTGTAAAAAAATACATTGATCGTATACGCAAAAAAACGAAAGAGAAATATATATGTACATATTTTCTTTATGCTCTTGTGTTCGTTTGGTTTCTTGCTGTTTGTGAGCTGTGTGTGTTTTTATATATTTGTGTTGTTATTTTGAACCGTGTTAAATGGAATAAAACCGTGTAAAAATTTAAAATGTTTGATTTTCAAACCGTGTTATTTCAAAACCGTGTAAAAAACCGTGTAAAAACAGAATTAGGTGTACATAACTCCGCAACCTTTAATCTCCATGGAACGTACCTAAACATCCGCAAAATCCTTCCGCGCCCGGTTGTACGACCGACACTGACTAATAAAGATAAACTCTTCTTGTACCGCTCAATCCACGCCCTGAAAAATTGAAATTTCCGGTACGGCGAGCATACGCCGGGCGAAAGTGGCGTCCCAAACATAAGTATTGTTGACCAGTTAGTTGACCAATAATAGTATTTCAAAAAAATAATAGTAAGGAAATAGATCCCACTTATGCCATCAGTTGGTCCTGTATCCAATCCACATAGGAGGCTACACGAGTGTAGACGTCAGGCCAGTCTGGATTTGGGCATGGTACCGGCCCAAAGGACACCAAGCCACCGAGTAGATAGCCACCATTCTTGAACAACATCAGCGGTCCGCCTGCGTTTCCATGACACTCGTTGGAGTTGGCGGCTCCACATAACTGCGAGGCCTGGATGTGCAGATTCTGGCGGGCGTACTTCTCCTGGCACTTCTTAATCGAGGTGATCGTCACCGTGCTCTTCTTCATGCGTGAGCTTGACCTGGCCTGCCAGCCGCCCACCTCGGTGACCAGACCCTCCAGCTCGTCGGCGCGCAGCTGCTTGTTGGGCAGACAAATGGGCTCCACGAACTCGTTGAGAAGGGCTGGCTGGGCCAGGCGTATCAGGGCAATGTCATTCACCTGGCTCAGGTTGTTTCTGTTGTAGAGCGGATGGCTGATGACTTGCTCCACGCCAATGTCCTGGTAGACGGGAGCACAATTGACGATGTTCGTTTGCTTGTCGAACTGGCAGTCCGGATTCGTGCTCGTGTCCCATTCCCCCAGTCGCACGGCGCTAATCTGCAGATTATCGGCCACAGCATTGGTCACGCAGTGAGCCGCCGTTAGCACATAGCGGTTGCTGATAAGCACTCCACCGCAGGCATGGATCTTCTCGTTGGACGCTGCGAAAGGTTGAGGTGTGACCATGAGTGGTAATTGCTATCTGGGGGTACACTCACCTTTTGTATATTCGATAAGGGCCAGCCAGGGGAACTCCTTGATCCGCGTTTCCGTGTCGTTTGTGCGCTGCCACCTCACAGAGCCGCAGTCCTTGGGCAGCAAAGGAAGAGCGAGCGCACCCAGGCCCTCCGTGCTGGGACAACAAACCTATGAATCATTGGAGAGTTCAGCGGTTAAGTGAGACTTTAATCGCTTTTGGGAATCTCCGTTTACCTGAACCGGAACATCACGGCTGCGTACACCACACTGATTGTCGCGCAAAAGTATACGATCGGCCTGGGTTAGGTTCTCGGATGACAATATCTTCATAAAGTATTCGCACTCCTTGATGGAGATGCAGTGGCCGGTCGTCCTTCCATTCTGGGTCCTCGATATGCAGTTGTCTGTGCTTTGAGCTGCAAGTGGACATGGAGAAAGCATGCAATGTTAAGGTCACTGCCAGACGTGTTTACAAAAGTTAGATCCCGTCCCGGCTCCGTCTCCCGCCTACCGGTCAATCTCAATGAGAGCGAGCTAATAACAGCCAGAAATAGAACCACAGCAGCAGCTGTGCGTCGGCCAGAAAAACTTCCCATGACGCGACGCATTGATTAGAGATATATGAATATTAATCTGAATCGATGTGCGGCTAGCGATCGCCTCGACTTGACTCGACGGCCTGCGACAAGATGTGGGCTGTGACTGAGGCTGGAAATTTGAATTGAGAGTTGTTAGACCCGTAATTAAAGAAAACCCCCTGAGAGCCACAGCCAGAGCCAGAGCCAGATCCAGATAACATAATCGTAATTGTGCAACTGGGTGACCCATGTTTTTGGTTTAATTTTGTTTTCTTAATCTCTCTTCTGTCCCTCCAAGAGTCGGGGAGATGAACAGATTTTTTTCTCCTTTGAATTAATTCGGGAACGTTATCATTTTCAGTTTTGACTCTGCGCGGTACTTTATCGAACACAACGGTCTGGCAACTCCGCATACAATCACACCCAAATTACTCACGCACCCATACAGTTGCACAGAGTTGTCCGCCATCTTAGTTGCGTGTTGTCTTCTCTCAACTTCTGAATTGAAAATTAATAATAAAACGCATTTAAAGCGATGCCCAATTAACCAAAACACAAAAAGTGCTACAAAATATATTTACCTACAGCTGAGAGGTCGTCTGGAGTTTGTAACTAAAAGATTTCAAGGCGAAAATTGCATTTGAAAGTGGAATTACAGGGCGAAGAAAAAATTTTGCTGCAAGAAAAATTCCCAGGTCTGTGCTGGCGTAATTGGCAATGTATGTGTCTGTACATGTGTGCGCGCTGTGGTATATGTGAGTGTTTGAGGTTGGGTATATTGCGCGCGTCGCTGCGGCGCCAGTTCAGTTTGGCTCGTCATCAGGTTGGGTAAATTTTGTTTCGCTCTCGGTGCTCTCTCTTTGCGTGTGTGTAGCATGTGCATGTGTGTGTGTGAGCTGAGCTGAGTGTTGCGCTGATTGCTGGCAGTGACGCATTCTTGTTTTGCATCAAAGAAAAAGACGGCGCGGCGCGCATTGATTACTCGGTATACATAGTATATATGTAGAATAAATCTAACAGCAATTAAAAATAGTTGATTAAAATCATTCATAGTTATTCCACCGTAGGCCAAACCAGTGCATGTGCAATTACACGGTTCGAATACACAAGTGTTCAGCCGGAAAAGGTGGGGGGAGACAAAGTGAAAAGGGAAGAGGGAAGGAGAAAAAAGGGCGAGGGCGAGACCGCCGCCGTCGCCTTTGAAAACGGGTGAAGAAGAACCAGCGAGAATAAAAGAAATCATAAAAACGCCGGCAACAGCGGTTTTCGAGTGCGCTCCACATATGTATTTATATACATACATGCATGAATATATGCGAATACAATAAATAGTGCGAGAACGGATGACAAACAAAACGCTAAAACGGAATTCGAAACGTTCGTCGCGCTACTTCCCCCCAAAGTTCATTTACACGGAATTTGTAATTTGTTTTGTTTAGTTTTTGTTGATTTGTTTAGTGGCCTCTCACTCTCTCACACAAATGGGCACATATGCATATGTACATATGTATTAATGCGGGTGTCAGATGTGTAGGAGCAGAGGTGTGCGTTGTGGTGCTCTTAATATCGTTTTCCGACAGTCATGATTATCTCCGGGCTGTGTCTGTGCGTATGCGTGTGTGTTTGTTTTGCCAAAAAAAATCTTGCGGCTCGAGAGACCCAGACAAACGTTATCTTTGGCTTTAACGGAACATATGTATAAACATATACGTGTGTGTGTTGTGTGTGCTCGGGTGTCTGTGTTTTTCCGCTAGTACCTGTGACAGCTGCGCTGCTTCGTTCAGTGTGCACAGAAAACAACTGTAAACCTTTCGGAGTTTGGATTACTGTGGAAACGGATCTCACCTCTTATATTACACCTTGGATTACACTCAACAACAAAACGGAATAATTCCCTCAACCTAGTTTCGAAGCGCCTCAGATCTTAGAATAATTATATGCGGGTCATAGTTCGGTTCTAGCAGCAACAGCCTCAAACACAGTTTCGTAAACCTGTCTGGAAACAGAAGGAACAGGAAGTTATGCGTCTAACCTCGTTAACCTGGTCGGTGGTGATGGAGCAACGCAACCCACCATTGCACCATCCCACCAGGCTCTATCAACAATCTATCCCCACCATCCCCCACATAAATACCGCTCTGGAAGTGCAGAAACCTCAGTGGGAAGTGGACGGACGGGCTGAAGTGGAGCCTGAGAGCTCGTCTGGCTTCGCTGGCTGCCTGGCTGGCTGGCTGCCTGCCTCTTGGCGCTCTGCCTTTTGCCTCCATCTGCCGTTGCGGTGGTTTCAGCATGCCTCCATCTGCCGATGCGGCCTGCCTTTGCCTCCAACTGACGTTCAGCCTGCCTCTGCTTCTGCTTCTGCCTCTTCGTCCTCATCTCCCTCTTCCGTCATTTGGCAGTGGCGGTCGCTGTCGTCATTATATTATATAGCTTCTTTTTTTTATATTTAGCTTTACACAATTTAGCCTTCAGTTTCCGGTTATGAAGGAAGCAGCAACGACAGCAAACGGGTTCGGGCTCGGCGTCTCCGTCGCCTTTCCTGCATTTGCAATGTGCATTTAAATGTAATTTTAGTTTTGCGTCGACAGATGCCGAATGCTGGATGCTAAATGCCTGAAGGGCCCGAAGAAGTATGCCTTTCCAGAGTATTTCCAACTACAAATGTAGTACATACAATCCGTCCAGTCCATAAATGTTCAACTGGTACTACTACTATACAGATATCTCTGGTTTTTTATTCTTTATGTTGTAAATGTGTTGCTGTTGCTGTAGCTCAGTAAGCGTAACGCTGCAAACGCTTTGCTCTCGTAATTAACCTCTAGACCGGCTTTCTGCCTGCCTGCTTTGCTGCCGCCTATCAGCCTGGCTGTGGCTGTGGCTCGGTCTGGGCTGGGCTCTATACAGCTCGTTTACCCAGCAGACCTTTGAGCAGACAAAGTTTCCTAAGCCAACAACCTTCATGTGCCAGGGCCCTCGTTTTCAACGCGGGGTTTCTTGAAAATTTTGTGGTTGCCTGCAGCAGCAGCAATGCGGAGAGTTCTGGAAAAAGGTTACGCACCTTTCCATAGACAAAAACTATGGAAATTTTTCATGAATGCTGTAGAAATATCATATGTTATTATAGTACCCTTGTTACCTTTGAAAGAAGTGGAAATGGCCAATGATGCCCATGAGTTTTCCCACTCCTTATGCCATCATTCCCGTCTTCCTTTCGACAACAATTAGATATCTTTTAAAGATCTCTGATCTCATTTTCTTTTAAAGCTCCAGCAACAATGATTTGTAAGGCTTCTACACGTATTTCATGGTTGTTTTTTCTGCTTGGAGTCGATGTCTTGCCACTAGCTTTAGCCTTTCTGCCTCGACTTCTTTTGTCTTGGTATTCTTTAGCTGTTTTCTTGTCTCTGCCTCTTATCATTCGACATTCGAGCGTGTTTCCAAGTCGAACGTAAAAAACGAGTTAACATTTAAGACCTAAAATGGCCAAAAACTTCGCGACTGGCTTTGCCAGAGATGGAGATGGACAGAGACCAGAGTGAGTGAGAGAGAGAGAGGGAGCAAGATCGCAGAGTAAGCAAACCAAACCGAACCAAACAGAACGGCTCGAGCAGCAACAAAAGCAAACAATAACAAATTCCCAGCATCGTCATTATTTGCAATTATCGACAGTCTGCTTTCGTGTGGTTTCTCAGTCGTTCTTTCTTTTATTTGTCTGTTAAAAACAACTCGTCCGTATTCTTTGGGGCCTCTCTCTTTCTCTCGGTCGGTCTTCCTTCCTCTCTCCGTGGTGGTGGACAGACTCTTGAGATCAAAAACCTTTGGTCGGAATTTATTTGATGTACTTGTCAGTTTCTGCGTTTCTTCGTTTCTGCTTCTTCGTTGTATCCGTGAATCGCGAATGCGTATTCGCTCGTCTTTAACCTTAAAGATTTCAATGCCGTGCGTATCGTGTTGCCCCGCCCCGCCTAGCCTTGCCTCACCACTCCCCTCTCTTCTTAACGCATTTGCCTCAACGGTTCGCAATGAATAAATAAAACGAAATCATAAACAAAACTGTCACGTACACTCCTGCACTCAAGCACACGTATAAGAAGGGGGGTGTTCTCGAATGCCATGCCCCAGCACTTGTGTGGGGGCCCTGTGTGTGTTATGCAGGGAATCTTGCAAATGCTTTCAAAGTCATTTCCTTCTTTCGCAGAACATGTTAAGAAAACATAAGCAAACAAAGAAACAGTACTCCCCTCATCCTCATTCAGCGACAAGTTGGACGTTGTTCGGCTATAATCATGAAATGGCTTTCCTCCCCTGATGGAAGCATCGAGGGAAATCGAAATCAATATGTGTGCGTTTGTGTTTCTGTGTGTGTGAAACTAATCAAAGTGCAATGCAAATGCAAAAAAACAATGAAGTCATTGAAAGTGCACACTGTGACTGAAGCTTTTCATGAGGAAGGTTGTATAATTTGTATAGAAGAGAAACCCCATATTAGATCCTATCCTATCCTTAATCAGCATCAACAACAGAGGCGATAATAAGTGAAGCCCTGTAGCTGGTTGCTCAAAAGTATGAATCGCCACATCACAAAGCTTCCAGAGCAACAACTAGTCGTATAAATGCTTTTGTTTAGTAAAATAGGTGGCTACAGCAATCTGTCGAATTTTGGGATTTATCGGTAATGCCGTCTATGCGCCTCAAGATAATCCAGCAACAGTTAACCAATTTCTATTTGTAGTTTAAGACTTTCGACGAAAATCGATGTGTTAAAAATGATTGTTTATCTCTTAAAATGGTGGGGAAATTCTGACGAAAATAAATTTTCTCTCTTCTTGTTTTATGATCGTCTTATCGATGGCTTCTCATATATTTGCCTCTCGCCTTGTGCGCTGGAAAAGTCCAGTAATACGGCCCCATTTGCCGCTTATCTGGCTCCACTGTGCATCGTCTCTGACTCTGTCTCTGTCTCGTTCTTTTGCACTTGCGATCCACTGCGATCACTGGTGTGGCGTGTAGCCCCAATAATTGTTGCTTTCCTAAGTTCAACATTATTCATTTATTTATACGCAATTTCTTTTGTTGTTGCTTATATACGGGGCTGTTTGTATGTACATAGTATATCTGTATATGTACGCTTTTATATGCAAATTTTTTCAAACAAACTGTGCTCTATGGCATCTAACCGCCCTCGTGTGTATAATACATATTCATACATACTTATGTATTATTTATATGTATGCAGCTGTATTTATCATTTATACATATACTCTTGCAGGAGGTATTTTGATTTTTGAACAGATTTTTGCAACGTAGAAAACCTCATAGAGCATATCTATTCTGGATCAGCAGCCCAATCGACTTAGAAATGTCTGTATGTCGTTTTCTCAGTCTTTGTAACCGCCAAGTTCGCATTACATATCATATCGTGTGTCTTTCCTAGAAACTGGTATTTCTGAGAAAAACTTTGCGTCTTTATAACAAATTCCATAGGCAGAAACTATGTATCAACTATCGCTTTATTAGGGTATCAAATGCGTCGTAGCCCGAAATCAACCTCCCTTTCATTCTAGTTAATTGCGAATTCGTTTTATTATCAGCATTTTTTTTATTAGCATTAACGGCACCAAGAAGAAGCGGTTGGCGGCACTCAGCGCACGGGGGGGTGGGAGGGAGAGTGACTGCGTCGTTTAGGGGGGAAGAGAGACAGGGAGACAGAGAGGCCGAAAGAAAGCAACGAACGAACGAAACAGATTTATTTATTTTGATTGTAGTTTGTTTTTATTATCGCATTCGTTTCTCCTTCAGTCCCCCAGCCCCTGCTTATGTGTGTGTGTGTGTGTGAGTGCGTCGTAAAAACAGATAGAGAGCGAGGGACATTGTGTAAAGGGGAGAGCCTGTGGATGTGTGGGTGAGAGTGAATGCATGTGTGACTGCATTTTGGAGAGCACGTGACAACGCCCTGTTATGGCGTCTCAGGCCGGCTGCTGCTGCTCCTGCTTTTATTTCCGCTGACTTATCGATTCATTATTTCTTTATCTCTTTGTATCACAGATCAAATAACGAAAGTCAGGCGAGGAACCAACAACAACAGCAAATACCAGGCCCCAATCAGCAGCAACAGAAACAGACGGGACAGCGGGGACAGACAGAACGAGGAGAGGACCAACAGACGAGAGCGGCAACGGCTTCACATTGGACATGTCATGTCAGCAAGCGTCCAGATTTCATCCAGCCACAACAGCAGCAGCAGCAGCAGCACTAGCTAGGAACACAGCCACTAAAAGAATTGCCACAGCAGCAGCGGTAGCAATAAGCACAGCAGCAGCCGCAACAGCAGCCACGCTGACGCCAGGGGAGAGCGTCGCCGGCAAGACGACGACAGAGGACTCGGATCCGTATGCATTCACAGAGACCGTTTCAGTCGCGCCGCCAATTCTATTCAATGCACAGGTAAGTGCTATAAGTGGAATGCATTGTCGCTGGGTAGCCGGGCCTTTTGTAGACAATCTAACAATGCCCTCAGTTGCAGTTATACTAGTTGCAGAGCACTCATCCCCTCCCTCCACAGCAAGGGCATGACAAGAGTTGTTAACCCTTTTTCCATGTCAAACTCTAACACGTATCTTTTGTCTTTTGCGCGTTTGTAGAAATCGCGAGCCCGCTTAAGCGAAAACAACAAGAGCAACAGCAACAATAGGAGGCTAGCAGCAACAGCTGGGGCAAGCAACAGAAAGGCCACTCTTGCGGCACAGCTGAATGCCACAGCAGCAGCAGTAGCAGCAGCAGCAACCGCAAAGGCGCAGGCGTCTTTTGCAACAACAGCAACAGCAACAACGAATTTCAATAATGTCACGCAATCTCAGAGACAGCAGCCAGCTTTGTCGCCGGCGCAGTTGCCGCTGCAAGCGCAAGCGTCACCGAAGCGGGCTACCAACGTCTGCATCGTTCGGCCGCAGCAACAGCAGCAGGAGAAACTAGCAGCGGAGGCTTGCCAGCAGCCGCCTACACCGCCTACGCCGCCGCCACCTCTCTATTCCCACACGCCCTCGCTGTGGCAGACGCCGCTCATTCTGGACATCAGCCAGAAGCAGCAGCAGCCGCAGCACCCGTACCAGCAGCAGCAGAATCATCATCAGCTCCAAGCTGTGTCCATTGCATTGGCCAGTCCGCCCACATCGCCCGCCTCGTTACCCTCGCCCACTCTGACGCCCACTGCAGCTGTGACCGCCATGGTGTCCCCGATTGTTTCGCCCAAGGGTGGCCTGCCACTTCCGCCGTCGAAGTTCCATCACACCACCCTGGCCCAGCACTTGCAGAAGGTGGAGTGCCTGAAGAAGAAAAAGTCCTTGCCGCTGACATGCCAGAACAACAATAACAATAACAAGCAACATAACCACATGGTTGAGTCACTGAACAAGACGATAGGGACAGGGACAGGGACAACAACGTACAACCTGACACAACCGCCACCACTGACGGTGTTCAACACGGGAACAGCCCAAGCGGCGGCTCCTCCGCCAGCAGCAGCCGCTCCTCCACAGAAACAGAAACATTCCACCAGCACCTTGGATGACAGCGATCTCAATGAGATACCCGTCAATGTTATCTTTCGCAAGCCGCCAGTCTTGATGGCCGGAACAGGAGTAGGAGGAGTAGCAGCAGCAGCAGGACAAGCCCAGCCGAACGGAGTCAAGATGTTGCTACCCTCGCCGCCGGCAACTCCACCAGAGGTGACAACGCCACCGCTACTGGCGCATCGACTGCCGCAGTCGCAGCAGCCACCGCAGTCGCAGCAGCAGCCAGCTGTTGGCATACCAGCATTGGCTCCCAGCTCGAAAGTTACTTTGCAACCTGCTCCTGCTCCAGTTGTTTCCCTGGGATCTGCTGTGCGTTCTGCGGGTACTCTGCTGGTCGTCTCAGGAGGCAGCACCACTGCAGCAGCCACCCAGGCAACGTCTTCGCTTCACACACCCACACACACTCCCCTCACCCCGCCCGTTAATCCTGCAGCATCCATCAAAACTGAACAAATGTCTTCCAAAGTTGCCAATGCTAATGCTGCCGTCAATGCAAACGCCGCGCCAAAACGTCAAACGCCAGGAGCTGCTGCTGGCGGCAGAAGAGGCAACAACAAAACCAACAATGCAGCGGGCGTCGCCAAGAAGAACTTAGCGTCAAAGCCTCCTCCGCCACAGGATCTGAAACCGAAACCGAATCCAATTATACCCCCCGTACCCATTGCAGACAAGGCCGAACCTGCTGTCCGGCAGCGGCGTCGCAAGGCCGCCTCCAAGCGCTACTCTGCGACGATCAACGAAAATGAGACGAGGGACAATGCGACAGACTCGCCGTACTGTGTGCAGCAGCATTGGATGCACTCCACCGGCAGGGATATGCTCCTTGACGTTCCCCTCTCGCTCAGCAATCGTCGGGAGGAACGGATTGCCGTCCGCAAGGGTATGCTGAGGCGGCAGGCGCTGCAGTTACTGTCCACTCGATCTCTGCAGGATTTGCCAGTGCGAGCGGCCCGCCAGCGCCTCCAGTGCGTCCAGAATATGCTGGTCAAATATCAGGATCACGCAGGACAGCAGCAGGGCATGTAAGTACATCTTCGTGTATTGCTCTTCATTTCTGGAGTTAATCGAATTGTTATTTTTTTTGTGCAGAGGGATTGGCAATCGCTGCCTGGTGTCCACCTGTAGACAGCCCACGCTCACCATGGCCGCCCACTGCGAGCGCCACATTGTGAACAACAGCACCCAGCAGCTGTTCCAGCCGTGTGCGGCCTGGCGCATGGACGGCACCGCCTGCCTGGCGCCTGTCTTCGATGTCCTGCATACGCTGCCCCTGTGCACAATCCACAGCCACCTTCGTGCCGGCCTCGAGATGGTCCGGCCAATGGCCAAGGTGACGGCCGCGAATCTGCCTTTGGCAGTAGCAACACCCGCAGTGGCCATGCCGGCCAAGCGCAAACGCAAGGCGAATCCCAATCCTGTGAGTCGGCCGCAGAAACGGGGCAGGAAGCCGAACACTGAGCATCAGATGAGCCACCAAATTAGCAGCCAGATTACCACGCTACCGGTGATGCCACCGGTAGTGATGCAGCGAAAGAGCAGCACCACCTCGCTGGAGTCCATAGCCAGCAATTCGCAGTGTTCCTCGGCCAACTCTCATTCCCAGCTGTCCTACACGCCGCTCACGCCCACGCCAATGAAAACGTTCACACCCGCGCCAGTCCCAGTATCTGTACCACCGCCACCGGGTTTGCCACACTTGTCCATACCGCCGGCGCTAGCTCCACTCAGCGGTGACTACCAACCGAAGCAGCAGCAGCAACAACAGCAACATCAACAGCATCAGGCGCTGTTTAAATTCGAGGCTGATCCGCAGGTGCAGCAGTTGGAGAGTGGCCTCAATCTGCTAGCCAGTGCCAATATCAATATCAAGGCCGAAGAGATTAACCAAATTGTGGCACAGCTGGCGGCGGCTGGTGGGGATCTGCAGCCGCAAAACAACCAGCACAACAACAACAACAACAATAGCCTACACTTTAACAACAACAACATGAGCTATAGCAACAACAATAGTTTTCCCTCGTTCAACGCTGCCTTCGGCAATGCCATTGGCCAGCCAACGCACAACGGCCAGCAGACGGCCCTGGCCCTGGCCAACACGGCGAATCTGTTGGGGCAGGACATGTTCGGTATATGCGAGAACAGCTCGGCGTACGCCAGTTCCGAGGACACGGGACTGGGTGGCCTGAGCGAATCGGAGCTGATTGGCGCTAACGATGCTGGTACGTACATTTGGAGCATCACTGTAGAGGTAGACTGTGGCTAACACTCGTCCTTTACTTTATATTGCAGATGACATAGCATTGAATGGCGCCCACTTGCTGGAGGAGCACGATCTGGTAAATGTGTTCGACACGCTGCCGGACGATGCCTTCAACGAGCTCTTTCAATCCGGTGTGTATTTAACAGCAATTTTACTTGTTTTGTTTTTCGTTGTACTAATTAATGTGTGCCCTCGCTGCCATTGCAATCGCTGTCCTGTCCGCCCTCGCCCTGGCCTTCGTCCTGGCCGCCTGCCAACGCAGTGCAACAAGCCGAGTGCGAGGCCATGGATCGGGCGCTCGAGATCGCCGACAAGAACCTCAAGTGTCTGCAACAGACGATTGTCGGCTCAGAGGATAACGACCTGCTTAACGATTTCCTCGATGATATGTTAGCCGATGGGGTAATTAGCTCAACGAACACGTCCGGCATCGATGCCGCCACGCTGTTCGTCGACAGCAGCAGCGGCGGCGGCACCAGCAGCAGCAACAGCGCCAACAGCAGCTGCACGCCGGCCTCCGCCTCCGTGGCAGACATACGCGGCTTGGTGCAGACCTAAGACGCGGTGGTCCCGGCCGAGGACCAGATCAAAGGCTATAGCTGGCACACGGCTAGCGTCACTTTCAAGAGATCTTTCGAGCTATAAACTGCAATTTCTTCTGAGCAGCTTTCGTGAAGAGTTTAGGTGTTTTCGGCAAATTTCTCACCAGATTCTGGTTTGACACACACTTCTATATAAATGCTGCTTGAATGTATGTATCTTTATAGTATATGCGCCTGCACATATGCATGTGGAAATCGTTTAGATATGGGTTAAATGTAAAAATCAAAAGCAAAACAAACAAAAACAAAAAAAACACTAAAAATTCTAAAAAAATTGAGTAAAAAAATTTCGATAAAATATTTAATGCAACTTAAACAACAAATACCTAATAAAAGAAACAAACAAGAATGAAAATATATGTGTGAGAACACACGAACACTCACACAGGCACACACAGACACACACACACAGAGCAGTAGCATTATATAGCTCTTAATGTAATCTTAATTGTTAGTGAAACAACAACAACAGCAACAACCGAGTGCAGCTTTATTATACATACATAAAAAAGAGACATACATACATACAAACATACAGACAAGAATTATATAGAAAGGAATCAGAAGCAGAAACAGAAACAGAAATGAGAAATCATAATACGAACACTGGAGAAAAACTCAAAACCCACGTTTGTTGGGAATCATAGCAACAGATTTCGATTTTCAATTAAATTCGATGGCATTGGTGGAATCAATCAATCATCGTTCAGCTAAGTAATCAAATGAATTTGTTTAAACAATTTTGAGGGAGCGCATTTACAGCAAAAACACTTTACACTCGAGATCGAGATATCTAAATATTCAGATATGAGAATTGCAATCAATTACAAAACAAAGAAATACAAAAACAGCAGAAGGATAATAATGATGATTAGTAGTTTTTGTATAATATTTGATTTGCACACACACACATACAATACACAGATACATTTATACACACACATACATACAACGTACAAGGGACTAGTTTGAAACCGCGAATCGTATTACTAAATATACATACTATATACTTATATAAAACATATAAATATATATATATACAAAATAAAAAAAAAATACTATATATATGTAACACCATACATCTTAAGAGTAAGCTTTAATTTAAACCATTAAACCACCCCCAACAAAACAAACGAAAAAAAAAGAGAGAAAAAATCAACAAAAAATAAAAAAATAGCAGAGATAAATGTAGAACTTGGTTTTGAACTCGATTTTAATTTAGCCTAAACAATTTTAAAAAGCAAAATTAGGCTGCCCCCCAACCAAGCAACGTTTTTGAGTTTTCTACCTTGCGATTGTTCTGTAAAATATCAAGTATAAATATAACTTAACTAAACTGTAATTTTCTTTAGTTAGTGACACACACGTACTATATACATATAAAAAAGGATATGTACGAGTATATAGTATATATATCTATATATAAAACCAATACACATATACACAAAAACATGCAAGAAAACTGTTACGCTTTAAAATACGATAAAATACGACTCACAACCAACCAATAACCAACCAAACCCCCTTCCAAACTTTCCCCAAATCATTTCATTCCAAAAACCACACCCACACCGCAATACCATCCATTGTAAGTTTTCATTTCTCATCTGTCGTCTAAGCAAGTATTAAATGAATGAAAAATACGTTTAATAAACCCCTGGATAACTATATATTTGTATATGTTGAAGCATCCTTCATCGCACACCGATTACCCCCCACAAACACAGGCACACATGCTCATCGCTCATTGGGATTATCCTTTTCGGGAAAGTTTTGAAGGAACGAACGAGCAGAAAGATGGAACTACTTATAAACATAATGGAAAATCTGTAATATATTATATGATATGATATGATATGTGTAACTCCCGCACTCTCACTCTCTATCTCTATATATAGATGTAACTGAACTGTATGTATTCGTTCTTGAGTTAGTTTATTACATTACTGATTAATGGGTTTACATTACACGTAGAGCCCTGCCCCTGCCCCCAACCCCCAACCCCTCAAACGCTACTCTGATCTACTTCGCTGTGCAAGTGACGCGAACAAAATTACTGTTTTTTTATATATACTATACCGAAACTATGAAACTATACTGTGTATTTCTCTATGCTTTACGATATTTTTGTTAACCACAATTGGTATAATTTGTAAGAACTGCAGAGGTGGGTCGTCATCGTCGTCCCCCTCCAGAAGCCGCCTCGTTTCCATCAGTTGAAGTTTTTTTTCCCCAAGTTTTTCGGTATGAGGTACAATTTCATTTTTGTAATTTATGTGCATTTTTGTGATCTAATTTGTGTAACTATTATAAACGAAAAAAAAAACAAAATACTTTAAGAAAACGAAACAAAAAAAAAAAAAAATACAAAACCAACAGCAAATGAAAAAAGAATTGATTGATTTTATGGCAACTGAATATTTTACCCTGAAAATATAATACAATATTTTTAGTAAAAAAAAATAAACCAAAGAGGGGATTGTTTTTCATTCATTCGCAAGTGGAAAGGCATGTGGGTGAGATCTGTATCTGGGAAGGCCCTGACATGGCACTCACAGTAGAGAATATTCAAAATTTACAACTTCACAGCCAAACATTTCGTTTCCTGCAACACGAAATAATCAAACAAACAAGAAACAATTTTTTTCTGTACAATCCGACCACCACCTGTGGTTGAGAAGCTACAAATTTTGTGGTGACTGCGAAAAATATTGTTTCTTTTTTGTATCCTGTACCCCGAACATAACGCGGCGCCACCTGGGCACGTGGGATCAATCATAGGTCCTAGGTCCAGCTGCAGTTGCAGGTGCAGTGTTCGCAGATTTTTATTTGCCTTCACTGTGGTGTAGCAGTGACAGTACCAATGACAAGCGGAAGCAAACACCAGAATCATACATTTAAATATAAATTTTGAATCTTCTGGTAAGTGTGATCGCATAGCCTCGTGGCTACAACTAATTGAAGCAATTCATTTGTGCCCGTTCCAGTTAGGGCGCATTCGTTTGTTTTATACTTTTATCTTTTCTGACCAGAAGCCTTGTTTATATTTTAATTAAAAACGGACCTGAAATACGCAGTAAGTCTGTACAATTAATAATAATATTAATAACGGAGAATCCATTGACGTACACTTCAATATACATATATTTACATGGGTCTTATTAGCTAGTCCTATGCTAGGCCTAAGACTACCCTAGACTATCCTAGACTAGGCGTAAAAAATAGTTGGATGGACTGTGGCTACAGCTCTGTGGTCTCCAGCTTGCGGGCCAGAATCTGAGCATTATTCGTTAGCTTATCGATCTGATTGTACAGATTGAAGTGGCGGTTTAGATCGTTGCTGTTGTTGAAGAGCTTGGCGGTGCCCTTGAGGGTTTCGTGCATGTCCTGGGTGGCCACCGCCAGGAAATTGTCGTCCAGCGAGTCCTGACCGCCAACGCTGCGCATCAGAAAGAGGGGATCTAAGTATTAGCCAGAAATAAGGGGCTTCTTTTGTACGCTCACCTAGCAGTCTCCTCGTTCTTGAACCACTCGTTCTCGTAGCCCTTCAGCCAGATGGGATTGGAACCCTGGACACTGTGCTTGTTGGTGTTAGGCACCCGCGTGGCCGGCTCGTGTGTGTGCTGCAGAGACAACGATGAGTGAGCGCCTAAAAATATATAGGGGAAATCGGTAGTTGAGACCTTGTTTCATGGCTAAAATGGGAATTGGACATACGGAAAATATTGACTTTGGCGGCTCGCAGCTGTCTTCTGTAGCCGTTCCGCTGTGAAGCGCACAGGGCCAGGATGACCACCAATAGAGTGGCCATGAAAAGATTGGTGAAGACAAGCCACACGAACAGGGGGCCCTTGGTGGGGCCAGCTGTGAGGAGTTGGGCCTCCGCCGGCTGTGTGTCCAGCACATTGAGATCCTTGAACAGTTCGTCCAGGCTCTCGATGTGCGAGTCGATCAGCTTGAGCACCTCGGAGACCTCGTATATGGAGTTATCCTCCCGCTCGACTAGATGCATGTACAGGTCCGTTTTGGTCTTGTCCACCGAACCGTCCTTGTTCTCGTGCACTTTAATCTCATCGATGTTGACAATGGACTCGGTTATGTTGCCCAAGGTGCTGCAAGAAATAGAAGGAGGCACTTAGCTACGATTCATTCAAGGCATTCACCTTAGGACTTACTCTCTGAAAATGTCCACCCGGGCGCGCAGCTCATCCGGCTGCAGTCGGAAGACAAATCGCACCTTCTGATCCTCGCGCAGCAGATAGATGAACACATGGGCCACGTCCCTCATGCCCAACGTATCGTTGGCCAGGACCACAAAGTCAAAGTACCCCTTCATTCCCTTCTGCGGATCAAAGTTCAGCTGCACCTCACCCGTCTCCGCGTCCAGCAAAAACGGGGCCTTTCGCACATTCTCCAGTCCCTCGGACAGGGTCTGCCTGATCTCGCCCACCTGATAGTATCCGATCTTGGCATTGGCCCCCTCATCGGCGTCCGTGGCCTCCACGCGCATAAACTTCAGGCCAAAGTCCGCATTGGTTGTGATGCCGCCAGTGAAGATCTTGGAACGGAATCGCGGCGGATTGTCGTTGATGTCCAGAACCCTGACCAGAACCCGAACAATCGTACTGTCCGCTTCGGGCGGAGGCTGATCCGCTTCCGCTGGGTGATCCTCCATGCTGCTGTCGTAGCTTTCGTAGGAGACCAGTTCTGTCTCAGCGGACGAGGAAGTGGCCTGCTCTGTCTCGTATTCGGTAGACCGCAGGTGACGCGAGTGCTTGAAGCGATCGTAGTTGTTCTGTGGATGTCGCAGATGCCCAGCGATCTTGTTGTTTATCTCGATGCCCATCCGACGACGCTGATGGCCACTGGAGAGCGTATCATTACTGCAATTCTCCGTGGCCTTTACATAAAGCGTAAAGTTGGCCACGATTTCACGGTCGAGCTCGCGATCGAGAGTCAGGACATGGGTCTCAGGATCCAGGCGAAAGTAGCCAGCCTCATTTCCGCGCACTATGAAGTAGCAAACTTGACTGGGCGTCTCCTCTGGATCGTCCAGCTCCAGCTGATCCTTGTCTATGGTGTCGGGCAGCTTGATACGCTCCGCCCCCGGGTCCGAGTGCTCCGTAAAGTTCACGGCTATTTCGTTGACAATGAACTGCGGCTCGTAGTCGTTGACGTTGCGCACGTATATGGTGAGATCTAGATCGGTGCTCAGGGATGTGGGCAGACCCTGATCGTATGCCTCTATGCGTATCTGTTTGAAACAAAAAATAATGATCATTCACATCTTTTACTCTCTGTTTGGGTATGTCCTACCTCGTGTATCTTCTGCCTCTCGCGGTTGAGTGGCTCCCGGAGGAAGAGCTCTCCCGTGTTGGCATTCACCTCGAACATCTTGTAGCTTCCCAACGGGTCAGGCTTCAGGCGGTATCGCACCAGGGCATTCTGGCCCATATCCGCATCGCTGGCATAGGCCTGCAGTATCAGGGTACCGACTGTGGCATTCTCCGGCACACGCACCGTGGTGTTGTGCAAGGGCCTGACAAACACCGGGGCATGATCGTTGAAGTCTGACACGCAAATGTCCAGAGTGCTGTGCACGATGTTCGCTGGCAGACCCAAATCCCTGGTGGTTATGGTGAGGCTGTAGTTGCCGAATCTGTTGCGCAGACTCTGGCTGGCAAAGATGTGGGCATTCCACGCATCCAGCTGTCGCAGCTCAAAGATACCTATGACGGAGGGAGGTGCAAAAATATATAATAATCGTTTGATTAATGTTTCTTAAGTGCGAACGTACCTTCCTTGTTGCCCTGGGTAATGGCAAAGTCCAAGCGTCCATTGGGTGTGGTTGGATCGTCCAAATCCTTGCCCACAATGCTGGCAATGCGCTCGTGCAGCTCATGGTATTCCGTGATCAGCACACAGCTTGTGGGCAGGCTGACCTCCGGCGGATTGTCATTCTCATCCAGAATGGAAATGCTAAAAGGCATTGTACTCATACATATATGGAATGCTCTCTCTAAACCTATACCGCTCACGGTTAAGTACTTACAACACTTGCTTGAAGGCATTGCGGCTCTCTCCTGCCAGAAACCCAAATTGATAATTGTCCCATGCCTCGATGACCAGATTGTAAGAGTCCTTTGTCTCGCGATCCAAACGATCGGCCACCGTCAGGACACCAGTGTCCGCGTCTATGGTGAACTTTCCCTGCGAACTAATGCGATCCATGAGGAACGTGATCTTGCCAAAGTCCCCCGAATCCGCATCCGCCGCCTGGACGGTGGCCACCCTCGTTCCCGGCGCTGCCTTCTCGCTGATCGTGTAGTTCTTGCTCCCTCCAATGAAGTACGGATTGTTGTCGTTCTCGTCCAGCACCGTGACATAGACATCGATTAGCGAGGAGCGTGGGGGCAGACCAGAGTCTGTGGCCCGTACGCTAAAGTTCAGCCACTGATGCTGTTCGTGATCGATCTTGTTGGCCACCACAATCTCCCCGGTCTGGGTATCCAAGTGGATCAGACTGCGGTAAGTGGGATTGCCCTCCAGGGCGTAGATGATGGTCCGATTCTTGTCCACGTCGTAGGCCAGCACATTGACAATCATGGCGCCATTGATGCTGTTCTCCGTGATCGATTGGCGGTAGAAGGGCTGCTTGAACTTAGGATTGTTATCGTTCTCGTCCAGCACCTGAATGTTGAGGAAACCTAATCGGATATCGAAAGAAGATATGGTTAGGGTCTAAGCAAAGACAATGTAAAATAATAAAAATATAAAGTAAAGGGTACGTTTCGACTGTCAGCTGCCATACATAGCTAGAGTGCGTTACTCTTACTATTTATATTGTCTTTGGTCTAGGGTCTGACTCCTTGTCTGATCTCACCTTCTACGATCTGCTTGCCCTTGGCCGCTGCCAGATCTTCCACTGTAATGGCCAGCTTGATGTGTTCGACCCTTTCGCGATCCAACAGCTTGACAACCTTCAGGCTCCCCTCGATGGGATCCACCTCAAAGGCCCCGAGGTAGTCGTATTCGCTGGCCTTTACCAGAGCCCCCTCCTCGTTCCGGCCCTCGCAGTGTTCCGCATTCAACTTGTAACGTAGTATGGCATTCTGGTCGGAGTCCGTTGCCCTGATCCGATAGACCAGGCTTCCCACTTGCGTGTTTTCCACGATCTTCAGGGCGGGCAGGTCCGTCAGCAGCGGCAGCTTGTTGTTCACATCCTGTATGCTGATGTTCACAGTGGCTGTGCTCATCAGTTGAGAGTTGCCCAGTCCTCCATCCAGAGCGAGCTATTAAGACCAGATTTTCTCAGTATTTATATAGAAGGAAAATCTTCCAGTACCTACCACGGACAAAGTGTAGATCGAACGCTTGTTGTCAGTGAGATCGGGATCCAAGTTGGCGCCCTGTGCCACCGATATCACGCCCGACTCCGAGTTGATGATAAACTTGTCGCTGGCCCCGTCTGGATGCGATAGACCACGGCATTGTTGGGCGACGAGCCGTCGCGATCGATGGCCGTGACCTGGAGCACTGAGCTGCCGCCGGGCAGGTCCTCGGGCACTGTTTTCGCATAGAAGCTCTTCTGGAAGATGGGCGGATTGTCGTTGACGTCCTGCACATAGATGAGCACCGGCACGACCGTCGAGAGCATGGGTATGCCAGAGTCGCGAGCCCGCACAAGCAGATCGATCTCCCGCATGCTGCCGCCGGCCTGGCGCACACTCCTCCGATCGGTGTCCACCAGCTCCTCGAAGTCGAAGTGATGCAGCGGCTGGAGAAGGCCGCTCTGCGGATCAATGGTGAAGTTCGAGCGGTAGAGACCCTCCACAATCTCATAGGTGATCTGGCTGTTCTCGGTTCCATTCAGATCCAGATCGCGGGCCTCCAATTGCAGTGGCGTCTCGAACTCGCCCTTGTTCTCCAATAGCTTCGTTTCGTACTGCCGCTGGGGGAAGGTGGGGGCATTGTCGTTGACATCCTGAATGTCCACAATGATCTGGGCCGTGTTCCGATTGCCCTGGCCAACATTGTCAATGGCCTCTACTGTTAAGTAATGTCGGGAGATGATCTCCCGGTCAAAGGCCGCTCCGCCATGCTGCTTGATGGTGATCACTCCCGTTATGGGATTCAGATGGAGTCTGTACGGAGAAAGCGCCCTATAAGTTACGGAAGCTATGCATTTAAGTCTTTTGTACTTACAAATGAGCTATGCCTCCTCTGAGGTTCGTGTAGCGTATGCCCATGGTGCCATAGTCCCCCGAATCCACATCCACTGCCTCCACTTTGGTGATGATCGTGCCCTGATCGCTGTTCTCCAGCACACTGGCATTGTATATCGTATGCCTGAACTCCGGAAAGTTGTCGTTCTGATCCCGTATGAAGATCTGCACATGAGCGGAACTGAAAGCGGAAAGAAGATCCAAAATTAGAGCCTCGAATCTCGTTCTCACCGTCCAACCCACCTCCATCGACTGGGCTCATCGATTTCCCTTGCGAAAATGGTAAAGTTGATCTCTACAAACTGCTCAAAGTCCAGGGACTTGGAGTTCTTGACGCGTAGCATAAAGTTGGCCTCATTGACCGCCAGTTCGGGAACAATCTCAAAGAGATCGTTGGGCGGATCGAGGAACAAGCGAAAGGTGCCGTTGTTGCCCTCGTCGTGATCGTAGACCAGGTTCTGCACATCCTCATCGATGAAGTTCAGCGGCGTATTGGTCTGAGCATTCTCATTGACCTCACAGCGATAGAGCGACTCCCCAAAAGTGGGAATCTCGTCGTTCACATCGCTGACAATGACCGTCACCTCCGTGCGAATCGAGACGGGAGCCACTTGAGTGTTGGACTTGGACAGCTCGGTGGCAGTGATTCTCAGAATGTGCGCTCCGTTCACCTGATCGCTCTGCTCCTCACGGTCAAGCTCGGTGAGGGTGTGAACGATACCCGTGTGTCGGTCAATGTCGAATAGATCGTTGGCCTCCAGGCTGTAGGCGATCGGATTGTTGATCCCACGATCACCGTCGATCGCCCGCACCCGCAGTACCCTTGTGCCCACAGGGGCATCCTCGGCAATGCGGGCCACGGCCTGAACCTCCACGAATTCCGGCGGCTGGTCCTCGATGTCCTTCACCTTGACCAGAATGGCAGCCGTGCCGGTGTTGACCGGTCCCTGGTTGGCCCGATCGATGGCCAGCACGCGCAGCTGATACAGACTCTTCGATTCGTAGTCCAGCTCCCGCTGGAGGCGCAGCACGCCCTTGCCCTGGTTCGTGGCGATGCTGAAGACATCGTTGTCGCCATCGAGCTCCTGCAGATAGTAAACCACCTGACCGTAGGCCCCCTCATCGGCATCGGTGGCCTCCAGGGTGCTGATCACGCCCGGGCCACTGCCCTCGGGTATCTCGATGGCATTCTGGTAGGGCAGGAAGGTGGGTACGTTGTCGTTGATGTCCTCGACCAGCAGCAGGAGGCTCTGCGTCACATAGCTGTGGTCGCTGTAGTGGCTGTCTGTCAGCGTCAGGACTATGGCATACTCGTCCTGCTGCTCGCGGTCCAGCTCCTTGGCCAGGTAGACCTTGGCCTCGTTTCCGCCCGTGTTTTCGATGCGTATGATCTCGCTGTCGTGGGAGTTTCGCTTGCCAAAGGTAAGCGGATCATTGTCCGGATCATAGCCCTTAAGGGTGTAGATCAGGGTTCCTAATGGGCGGTGGGATGGTTGATGAGATTGTTTCTGTGGTCGATTGATTGATACTTACCCACTTTCGTTTCAGGGCTCTCCTTCAGCCGCAGTACAATCTCCGACTGTCCGTCCATAGCGAAGCGAGGCGGACGATTAGAGGCAACGATAGCGATTAGAGCGGTAAATACAACGCTAACGATCACCATGTTGCTTCTTCCTCTAGGAGGATTCCATCGATTCGGGTGGGTCCTTTTTAAGCGCACCTTCTTGTAGTCTGTGGATTGCCTTAGCTCTTCGTTGTACATGGTAATGATGATGACGATGACGATGTGGTTTTAGTTAGCACCTTTTGGTTACTGCGACTGCCACATGACAGGTAGACTCTCGCACTCGAATGACACCAGCAGAGCGACACCTAGAAAATAGACAGAGTGTTACAACAGAACCCATAACCCAGTGTTAACCCATTTTCCATACGTCGGGTCTGGTCTGTCACATTTTATGGTGACTCTGGGGCTGTGCCTTATGACCCCAAAACAGTTTCGCTCGAGAAAGCAAAGACAGAACTACTCCACTCTAAAGTGGAGAGGCATGCTTTCGGTTCTGGTTCTGCTCTTGCAACATATCCCGTCCAAACCCAAACCCAGCCCAACAATTAGGTCGGACAAATGTTTCTCAATGGAACTGTTACCTGGAACTGGACCTGCTGCAGTGGCTCGTGTGTTCTCTGCGTGAGAATTGGCCAAATCTTTTGCGAAAGTTTTATGAGCAAATTAATTAAAACGTGAGCTCTTTATTGGCCGGTCTGCTGCTGGCTCAGCACTAGCCTGGAATTCCGCCGAAGAAATTTTATTGACTTTGTTTTTGTGTGTTTCTTGCAAGGTTTAACGACCGTAACGTTTTCTAAACTGCCCGGCAATTATTAAGTATTACTCTTGTACGAGTACTATTTTGATGTACTCATGTGCCAGATTTGTCTCTTTTATGGACTACTGCACTGCCAATAAATTCTAGATAATCTCCGCAGTTAATATTTATAATAAGTTCTCGCTCAAGTGGAGTGAAAACTGAAAGTTGTGGGGGGATTTTCCAGCCCTTATATGTACGAAAATTTAATGATGTTTCTCCATAGTTTGGAGAGGAGTGCAGTCTTATCTCCGTTTGGTTTCTCACACAGCGGATCATGTACGCGTGTGAAAAGTGCATGGCGATGACTGCATCTGTCAGATACAGATGCAGCTACAGATACAGATACCATTGGCGGCGGCTTATTAATGCCAGACATTGCCATTGTTCGAGGGTTCAACTCGGTTTGCCTCATTTGCAATCAGAGCACTTGCATATCAACTCGCTGCACAGAGAGAGACACAGAGACCGAGGCAGAGACAGAGCCACCGCCGAGTGCGGTTCATTGATTTCGCAATCACTTGGATATTTCTTAATTGTTGGCAATCGTAAATGCCTCAGACCCAGGCCCCGGTCAACCGGTAATTGATTTGTGTACTTGTCCATCTTTCGGATGGAGTGGCTGCAGAAGTTGCACAACCCCACCTCTTCGAAAATCATCTCTTTATCGCGGCGAGAAAATCTGCAGACAAGGTCGTTAGTGAATCCATCCCCCCTAGCCTTCCAGTGGCCGTTGGGGCACTTTTGATTCAAAAGTAATCACAATTTGTGGCTGATTTCGCTTTCAACACGCGCCACATGCAACAATTTCTTCTCAGTTTTCGGAGGAGGCCTGGAAAGAAGCTGCTTGGGAGCTTTGGTTGTAATTATCCATGTGTATTCATGGCCGAGAGGCAATTGGGTTGTTTGGTCAGTTGGCTGGCAGGGAATGCTCGGGTGGTCATACAATTTCATGCTGCAGTGCTTTTCCATATCCGAATGGGGCTATCTATCAAAACTGTCGATGGGGTCCATCAGTGAATCCGAGCGATACAGAGTAAGAACATGTATAGAAATATAGTAGGCGTATACTATTGTTCGTGGGTTTGGAATTTATTACTGTAAGTAATACCCATACGCCCTGTATACACACTTAAACACTGTCTTTGCCTCAATCCTCCATAGCTATCACTCCACATTAAATGAGGCTATTTAAAGCCAAACTAAATGTGGTCTTAATTAAGTCCATTAGTGATAGAGACGCACTTTCCTGTTGGCAATTTTCCACCCGGCGAAAACCCACTGAATTAAAGCAAATTAATAAGTCACGCCGCCGCCTCGCAGAGATCCGACCTGACGGTTGCAGGTCGGTTGCCATTTCACTCACAATTTATGTAAGCTGAAAGTGGAAGAGTCGCCAGCAAAGTCTCAGAGCCATGACGGTGGCGGCGGGTGACGACGTTGCCTTTCCACAGCTCCAAAATCTCCAACATCTGGGACTGAGACTCAGCAGACTCAGCAGACTCAGCAGACTCAGCAGACTCAGCAGACTCTTGGCGGTTGCCTGGTGCTAATGACTCTTGTTGCAAAGTTCACGCTTGGCATGTTCTGGCCTTCCGTGGCCTGGGTTGGCCTGGCCTTTTGTTTCCCGGTCAGAGTTGGCCAAAAAGTGAAATCCTGCACGAAAATAGTTCAATATACTCAAACTTTGTAACCAATGGATACCACAGCGCTACCCATTCCACTCCATTGCACTCCCCATCAAATCCCATCCCATTAACTCTTGCGGTTAACCACAAACAAAGCTGCTGGCGACTCAAAGGTAATCCCAGAGAAATGGAAATCTCAATGAAACAATTTTTGATTTCGGATGTTGTGCATGATGATGCGACAAGTTCCAGCAGCTCCTGCTCCTGCACCTCCACTATATAATCGTTTGTTGGTAGCTAAGCTGCACCGCATCGTACCTGACGGTTGACTTTCCATGTCTGCCTCTGTCAGGGGTTCATTTAATTATATTAAATATGTTAAGCGCGGCTCAGAGAGAGTCAGAGGCAGAGATAGAGATACGAGTAGAGACAGGCACTGTAGCTTGGGCTGTGACCAATGTTGCCTTCAGTTTCCGGGGTACGAACGAGTGGCTGAGCAAACAATCGGAGGGGGCCCATGCCCATGGCTACCAGTACTCCAATTTGAACACTTCCTCCCCCATATTAGGGCCCTGTTTGTCATGCCCATCGATTCCGATACGGGGCTCCGACAGTCAAGTTCAACGCCAGCAGCAAAACTCCATGCGAGCTATTGTTTGTTGTTGGCTGACAAACAAAAGGAGAGTCGGCATATGGGGGGGCGGGAGGCGGACGTTGGCTGGAGGCAGCTCCGTTGCGGTAGCTTGGTTTTTGACTCATAGCCAGGTTCAAGCGACGCCCGCATCCGTCTCACTTTCATGGTAATGTGCGTAGTCCCTGCCACCTCTTCGGCTCCACTGTAGCCCTGAGCCCCAGCCAAATCTTGGCAGTAACATGGCTTGGATGCAGACAAAGTGTCGTAAAACATTTGTCCGTTACACTTGGTCTCCTTTTCTAGCTCGATTTTTGCATATCCCAATCCAACTGCTTCTTTCATCCGAATCTGCCTCAAAAAGTACGAGTATTGCTACATTTCGGGCACTTAGACAATTGGTTTCGCATACATGTGCGATCGACTCGCGACTTGGAAGAGCAAGCAAGTCCTTGACCTGGGCTGAGTGACCTTACATACGCTAGGGTGGGGTGCGGAACGTAGTTGGGCAACCCTTCGTATGTTAATCATAGAGCTTCTTTACCGTCAAAGCCATCCCCAGTAAGGAGGGAAACCCCTTAACAAATTACAGGACATCTGAAGCCTGTGGCCAAACCGGTTCCAATACTTACCCTCTTAAAAAGGTATTCCTCTAGCACCCGTCAGAACACAGAACGCAAAGAGTATCCTTTGACTCTTGCCACTTTTATGGTAATTATTTCAGGGAGCACTTCCAATGTCTCACTCGATTGCCAGTTGACTGCTCACAGAGAACTTTCAAATTTCTTGTACTGACACATTTTCGAAAAGGCTTCTTCTGTGGGCCAGCACCAGCCCCAGCACGACCACGACCACGACGTCACTGGTAATTAGGCATGAGTCAAAGAACCCCAGAACTAAATAAACGTGTCGCATGCTCTGAAATTGGGCAATGCACGAACCGGAACTCGATTCCAAACTGGAAGGGGGGGTACCACATATGTGGTTGATGAGTACGGGATAGATAGATCACTTTAATGACACTTGGCCGCCGCCGACGGAACGTGCTTCAAACCACGCAACGTACTTAGTGCTGACCAGGCGGGGGTCTTACTTTAAAAAAGAAATAAATCACGATTGCACTTTGAAATTTCGAATACCGTTAAATGGTTTCGGAACACGAACTAACCGCGAAAACCAAGTGGAAGCTTCGAAAGCCGCAAAACGACTAAGAGCCTCGGTGCCCGCCACAGCCAGCTCAAGCTCGAGCAACGGAACGTTGTGCTGTATGGGAATGGAGTTGTCAACGAATGTTGTGGCAACCCTGGCACATACAGAGAGAGAGAGAGAAAAACGACTGCACTACAGGCACGCGAGTAATTGACGAACCGTAAATTCCACCGGCATGCGTAGTTGGGGGGCTGGTGGTGCTGCATGGGGGTGGAATTGTTTGTTTACGATCAGACTGGAAGACTTGGAAACGAGTGAAGAGAGGTGGGGAGGTGGACAACGGAAGTGAAGAGCGTTGGGCTTATGCAATTTTGAAGGTTAGGTCAGCAGAATTGTAGAGTTACACAACACTGACCAAAAAACATATAACCAAACACTAGACAATGTTTATTCGACTTAATACTCAAAGGAAGCTATTTCTATTTAAACATAGCATCCTTTGAATTAGCTTGAATAGAAATAGCTTACTTTGAGTATTATGTCCACTAGTATTTGTTACACGCTGCTACAAATTGTACTCGTATTAGTATATCAAACATTGTCTATGGGTATGTAAGATCTATCAAAAAGTGGACTTAATACTCAAGGGAAGCTGTTTATTTTGTTTTAAACATTGCTTTCTTTGAATATTATGTCCGCTATTTGTTACACGCTAGAAATTGTGCTCGTTTTATTTTAAATCTAGTCTCGTTTGGGCTTCATCGTACAGAACATGTCTCTGGATCGTGTCTCAGGGATACGGAAAGGACAGCAAAGAAATTTATTAAAGGCATCCAGATCGGCGGAAACGAGCCCGACACTTGTCCAAAAATCCAGCAAAAGTCGTTGCTTCCATTTCCGCTATTTAGAGCTATGTCGCGCCAAAAATCTC
Organism: Drosophila lowei; assembly: GCA_008121275.1. NCBI lineage: Eukaryota > Metazoa > Arthropoda > Insecta > Diptera > Drosophilidae > Drosophila > Drosophila lowei. Next base: position 38,026,538 of record CM017777.1, read on the forward strand.
ACACCAGTGGCGGAAATACGGAAGAAATCTAATGCGAACACCTCCCTGGACCTCTTCGCCGATAAGCTGAACGTGACCGACTGGTTGATGATCATCGAGGCTCTACAACATGACATAGTCCTGCAGAGCATGGTACTGCACATGCGGCGCTCCTATCAAAACAGTGAGTAGCCAGAGTCGGACCATAGGGCGGGGAAATTAAGAAACCGCTTTTCCATGCAGATACAATCGAGCCCATCGACACGGAGAATCGGGCCCGGCTCTTCCGAGAGCGTCCGGTTGTATTCACGCGCTTCATTTTCAGCGGCCTCGTTCAGTCCATCGCCAATTGTGTGTCGAACAACAAGAACCTGACAGTGCTCAAGCTGGAGGGTCTGCCCCTTTATGACGGCTACATTGAGTGTATTGCCAAGGTAGGTCTGATACGATCCGTCCTAAAACCTATCATTGTGTCCTCTGTTCTAGTCGCTGGCCGCCAACGATTGCCTGGAGATCTTGAGCTTTCGCAGCTCCAGCATTGGGGATAAGGGGTGCGAGATGGTCTGCAACACGGCCAAGTACCTCAATCGTATTGCGTTTTTCGATCTCTGCGAGTGCAAAATCAGCTCAAAGGGGGCCGAGCATGTGGCCGAAATGATCAAGGTATATGGCAGGTAAAGGTACATAGGATACATGGTAATCCTTAATATCCCCCCAGATGCAAAAGATATCACACTTCACGGAGGGGTGGGAAAGGTCCCTGCGCTACCGGACTGTCGATGTCAATTCCATTTTGGGACTACGAACGATCCTTCTCGCAAACAATCCGAAGATCGGGGACGAAGGCCTGCGATGCATCGCCGAGGTGCTGAAGGAGGATGTCTGGATAAATTGTAAGTAGAAACAACCCTAGCCATCCCGCTCTAACATCTTCGATTTTGGCAGTTGTCGACATGCAGGGCTGTGGCCTGACTGATATTGGAGCCAATCTCATACTCGACTGCCTGGACCTGAACACTACCATCCAGGAGTTCAATGTACGCCACAACGAGCGAATCAGCCATTTCTTGCAGCGCAGCATTCGCGAACACCTGGGCATCCCAGACCTCGAAAAGACGAAGGAGCCGGAGTACGATCTCAGCTGCTTCAACGGGCTGCAGACCCTGCCCAAGGGCCAGAAGTTCACTGTCAGACAGGTGCTGTCGCACGTCAAGCTCCTTGAGCAGGAGCTGTCCTTCGAACGGACTCTACGCAAGAAGGCCGAGAAGCTGAATGTAAAACTCAGCAATCAACTAATGAGCAGTAACAGCCACATGACCTCTGACAAGATCACGGAAACCTCCCTATCCCAAGTGGCCAACGAATATATGGAAATGAAGGAAACCGTCATAGAGTAGGTTTTTCTTTGCCAAATCCCTCTGCGAGCTTTCCCATTATTTTTGTATTTCACAGATCGCCGACGTATCGCCAGACGGAGTTCGGAAAGCTGGTCAACAGCGTCGTCACCACCCCGGAAACGACTCCGCGAAGCGACTTGTCGACCCTGCGAAAAGATCTTCCGCATCTACAACAACTGTCAAGCCAATATAAGACGCAGGAGACGCAATACTCAAGCCGACGGGAAGAGGAACAATCCGAGCTGGAGCCAATGGAGGTCAGCCCTTGCGAGGAAGAGCAGGCGCCACGCCGGACTCTGTTGCAGGTCCGAAAGGTGCGCAGCGAGATGAAGTACGTGGAGCAAATCGTTAAAAATGGCAACAAGAAACACGAGTCGAAGTCGGATCACGAATTTGCCAACGAGCGCCATGTAAGTGATTTCTTGGACAGTCACAACTATTTCCCAACTATATTCAACCATTTCTTTACCCCAGTTCAATCTCAACTCGAAGTTGCAATTTGAGCAGGACATTGGGGACGGAGTCCTGGTATACCCGAATCAGCAAGGGCGAGATCGTTACGTAGGAGGGGGAAACGGCACTGTTACAAGCAGGTACGACAGCGAGGTGAGGACGAAGCGCGATGCCGAGGAAAGGTGCCGCTACGAGAACAGACAGGTTGGAGAAGGCGCCGGCATCTGGAACCCGAATTTCAGCAAGATCTTGGCCAATTATCGCGACGTCAATGGATATGTGCCGCAACACATATCCCAAAGAGAGCGCAAGCCAGAGGCGAGTCAGGAATCCAGCAAAGGAACGCTTCCTGACTCTGGCCTCCATCATTCTGATGCACATACGCATATGAATGAACTACGCGAGCAAGTGGAAACGTACATGGGGCTCCTTGGTGCAAGATCCTCAGAGACGATGGCCGATGGCTCGGGCTCCGGCTTGCAGCCACAAGTACGGAATTCCGAAATGTTTGTCCAGATGTCCATTTCCCCCAGCATGCCGGTCTTCAGGCGTCGCCGCCAGTCTGACACAGTCATGGATGAGGATGTCGACACGTTGTCGCCGCGTTCTGCCTACTTGTTGTTGAAGAAAAAGAATCGGGAGGCAACTTTTTAAAGCAGCTCTTACAAGACAAAACTAGCATTTTTCAGAACACAATCTCTTCCGTGCACCCAACCCAACCCACAAGCGAACGTCTTAAAATTTCCATGAAGAGTAAAATTTCTAGTTTTACAAGCAAAGCAGTCAGGAGCCTCCACCCACAGCTTTGAGTGCTCTTGCTGTCACCACGAAATGATTTATGTATCAAAGGAAGCAAGTAAAAAAGAAAAGCAAAAGCGCCGCAAGCGCTGCTAAAATTAATAATTGCTATTTTCTCCGTTCTAATTAAAGATTTTAAATTTTTGACAACTACTCGAAAAGTTATTTTTATTACTGTCAGTTTGATTAATTGTTGAATATTTATGGAATATGCGTCTGGTTAAGTTTTTTATCAAGTAATTTTTGATTAAGTTCTGGATTAAGTTATAGTTTCCAAATGGTGAATAATATTATTTCGCTCGGGGTATTATTTAACCACCGAAACCGTACAGGGTACGTCCCTGGCGCTTCAAGGCGTAGACCACGTCCATAGCGGTCACGGTCTTGCGCTTGGCGTGCTCGGTGTAAGTGACGGCATCGCGGATCACGTTTTCCAAGAAGACCTACGAAAATATTGCACGGTTAACTGTAGTTCTTTTAGTAAGTACTCTTAAGTAAGTGCATCCACCTTCAAGACACCTCGGGTTTCTTCGTAGATCAAGCCTGAAATACGCTTCACTCCGCCGCGACGGGCCAGACGACGAATGGCTGGCTTGGTGATTCCCTGGATGTTATCACGCAAGACCTTGCGATGGCGTTTGGCACCGCCTTTTCCCAATCCTTTTCCTCCCTTTCCACGACCAGTCATTTTGCTTTTAGTTTTTTACGATTTAACTAGCGAAAGAGAAGAGAAAATAAACGGGATTAGTCGCAGACCGAGACCGACGCCATGTTTGTTGGCCGAAGCAGCTTCCGATGCGTTTTCATGTATATAACACGCCCTTGATGTACATCTGCATTTCAATACATAGCTAACAACAACTTATTTAGAAACAAAGATAATTTTTCCTTATTTCATTAGTATTTTTAATGTTTTTGTGCAATAAAAAACGAAAACAAAACATACCTTGTCACGAAGAATGTCAATCAGTGTGACCTTTTTCGATTTTTCGATAATACATACCGTCTGTCCCTATGAAATATACCAAAATATACCGTCTCATTTTCAAAATATACCAAAATATACCGATGAAAAAAGTTTTGTTTTGTTAATAAAAATAAGTAACCAAATCGTATTTCTCGATTTTTATATTCGGCTTAATATTACTATCTAGTTAGAACCCTCAGCCCTGAACACATAATTTTCTCCGATTGTTGAATCAGTTTTCTACAAGATTGATTAATTTTGAGAACTCTCTTTTATTGGATTGTTAATAAAAGAAGGTTTAAACAAAAAAGGTCAAAGAAGAATGTAAAGCTAGCTACACCGTAGCTACACGGTAACTACATACTTTTTATATATGAACTACATTTTTATGGAGTATGGACATTTTTATACCCTTTTTCTTTTAATTGATGTTACAAGTGCCTTATCTCTAAACCTATTCAAATTAGGGAACGTTGGGAAAACAAATTTGCGTATAAAAAATGTCTACCAAACATGTCTGATTGCATTGATTGTTCACAAAAGACTAACACATTTTTATTGCAAAAATGTAATCCCCTTAAATTTCCACAAAAAGGGAATTCCCCTAAATTTTTGCTATCCACAATTGCTCTGACCAGTAAATAGGCTTGTATGTACGTATGTATACGCAAAAAAACTAAAGAGAAACAAATATCGACATATTCTCTTTTGCTCTTTCTTGTTTTCGTTTTGGTCTCTAGCTGTTTTTGAGTTAAACGTGTTTTTTATCTACATATTTGTATTGTGTTATTTTGAACCGTGCTAAATGGAATCTAATCGTGTAAAAAGATTTACAACTTTTGATTTTCAAACCGTGTTATTTCAAAATCGTGTAAAAACAGAATTAGGTGTACTGTATCTCGATCCCGTTACAAAAACTCGATATTTGTAAATTCTTACAGGTATTCCACTGCAAATTTCGTTGAGATAGTTTTACAATTTAGAGACTGTTTTTGCACACCTACTAGATATACAAAAAAGTTCATCTAATAGGTCATTGGAGCCAGGATGACAAACATTTTATCAATCATTTAGTTGTTAGCAAAACATTTAGTATTTTTTAGTTCTAGCTATGATATGATGACGGTATCTATCGGCACTTGTGTCATCCCTAACGCCGCCCCATTGCGACAAGACGTGCACGATTTAATTCGCTGAAAAAATCGCCCACAGACTCTTAAACTAAGCAAAGTGCATCAAAAGGGTGCATTTCGAAGGTGTTTAACCAAAATGTGATTGTGAGGAGTGGACAACAGAGCCGCATAACGTTAAAAATGTCCATGGAAGTAGCGTGTGGTCAGCGATTTTGCTGCGAACTCAGCAGCATACATACATAGTCTATACATAGTGGCGTGTGCCCCGAGACCCGAGATTGCATCGAAAGAGGAAGTATAGTGTGCTCGAGTGCAAGCCAACCAACCAACCAACAAATCGCCAAAACCTTAAACTTAAAAACTCTGTGCCAAACAAAAATATAAACATCCTCACCGTAAACCTAACCACAGTGATCACTCGAGCCAGCGCGCATGCTACAGTTACGTATACACTGTACCGTACGTTTGTTGTAAACAAGTTCGAGGGCGATAACGCTTAACAATGTCCAAATACGAATTGGTGCTTTATCTAACGGCGCAGCTTTTACTGGGTATGTATTTTGTTCTACTACACTTGCATCTTGCATAGTATGTTCGTATGTGTGTGTGTTTGTGTATACTTGGCGCCTTAATTGCGAGTGCCGTAGTCAATATTATTTGCATTTTCCCGCATGTTTCCCTTGCACCGCCTCTGCTTTGTAGTTGTAGTTTTCCCTGTGTTACAAACACAAAGTACATATTTGGGGCTGCTGCTTACTATTCGCTCGTGGTTCCATAATCCTTTAGAAAAACACTACTTTGATATCACAGAGCATACCCTGGACATGAAGGTACATTAGTAGTGTTTTAGGTAACTTTGTAAACCAATGCAATTTCCAAGTTAAGGAACCAGTTAAATTGAATAAAGATGTCTGGTATTTTCCCGCTGCAACTTAATTGAATTTATAATCTGAACTCCTCTTTATGTGCATTATAAAAATCCAATGTTTGGATTTCTCAAAGCACAGAGTATCAATTGATCGAATCCGTCAACTGCTCAACTTACTGTGGCCATGTGTGTGTGTGTATGTGAGAGAGAGAATTTCTTTGAATGGATTGCGTTGCATTTGAAACTTGTTGTGTGGGGGCCCGGGAGCGGGGGCTGAACTCTCTCACTCACTCAATCTCTCTCTCTCTCCCATTGCGCTCTCCCTGTTGCTGCCGTTTCCTTTTTCCCCACAAGCGCCACTTTAAACCCATCCCTTTCTGTGTGCATAATGTGCCTGCTTATGTATCTACTTTACTATAAAGCATGCATACTTACACACACAGAAACGCATGGGGATACATACATATGTGCATGGGAGCAGGCAGCGATCCGATTACCCCAAAGGACAGTGGGGCATAGACTGGTTTTGGCCGGTGCTAATTTATACTGCGAACGATTCAATTTGTAATATTTTATTTGACTGTGATTGAGAGTTCGATTTTCTGATATAAATTTATACACACAAAATATATATGGTAAATTTGGATAGGATAGAGAGTGTGGTCCCACTGTGCACGCGTATATCCGTGCGGATACAGCTTGTGGCACGGTAGCTGCATTGGGGTTATGCCCACTCAAAGGCTCTGGGCTGTTGGTGTGTGGCCAGTGGAGCTAATTTCGTACCAAAATGGGGTTGCTCTCAATGGGGTCGTCGGTCCACGGTCCACAGTGTGCGAATGTGATATGTGTACAAAGGATAGGAGGGCGCCTACAAAGAGCTCCGGCTCTGGGGCTGGGGCTGGGACTGGAGGTCCACTGTGCAGCTAAACATTATTTATCCGCCTTTCAAGTTATTTTAGCCGATAATTCCATTAACTTTGATCTTTGTTTTCATTCTGTTCCCCCCCAACAGCCTGCTGCTGTATGCCACATGGCATCCATGGATCCATCCTGCCCGAGGGACACCACAACATCAACTGCGAGCACTACGACGAGAAGATGTGCAATAAGGAGCAGGATTGCACCGTCCGGATCGAGCGGTGTCAGGTGGAGACGGACAAATTCCCCAGCTGCTATGTGCTCTGGTCCGCCAACGAGGAAACAGGTGAGCATTAAATGAGGATTGGATGACAGCATACAGGCATTCTGATTGTGGTTGTTTCTCGCACCGTTCCTGCAGGCGCCATGAAAATCAAAATGAAGGGCTGCTTCACCGACATGCACGAATGCAATCAGACGGAGTGCGTGACCAGCGCGGAGCCCCGGCAGGGCAACATGCACTTTTGCTGCTGCAAGGGATCGCTGTGCAACTCGGACCAGAAGTGGATACCCACAACGACAGAGGCAACAACGCAAGGTAAGTTTTGGGCCCACACGGTGTTCCTGTTTGGAGTTTTGTCATTGCTCTGTTTACCCCAATTTTGTTTATATTTTATTTTCGTATTTTCTGAAACTTGTTTATTATTGCATCTTCAACTTGCGAGGGGCGTTTTGCTCCCTTGCCCTAGCCACCCATCCATCTGCCATCCGAGGCAGCGTTTTTCGTGCTAACGAACTCTCGACGCGAAGTGGCGCCGCAGCCCCAGCAACCCCAGGAGCAGCATGTGTTGCAATTTCTGCCCTCCCGTGCACGTTCGTGCGCTCTTTTCATTTTTTTATTTTTCATTTCATTTTGGGGTGTTGCTGCTGCCGCTGCTGCTGCTGCAAAGGCGGGCCAGGCCTTTGCCTCGGTTCGAGCGTCTTTTGTGCCCTGCTCTTTGTTGTTTTGTTCTTGGGCTTAGCCCTCTTTTATCTCAAACGAAATGAGGGAAAAAGAGATGCAAAATTGGGGGCGAACTTTCGTTTTTTGGTTCTCGTTTTGCCTTTGAGCAACACCCAACGGGGGCAGGCACATGCACCCTGCCCCAACTACGGGTGCCACTTGAGATGTTGTTCACCTGTGGCAAGCGCTTAAAGCCCTCTTTAATGTACGTGCTATGCTCGTTCGCAATTGCAGTGCCCAAGGAGAAGACGCAGGATGGAAGCGATTTAATATACATATACGTTGGCACTTCGGTGTTTACCGTCCTCATGGTTTTACTGGGCATGGGCCTGCTCCTCTATCGGCGTCGCAAGCAGGCCCACTTCAATGAGATACCCACGGTAAGTTTTCAAACCATCCTGCTCCCACCGTATTGCCTCTCAGCTGTAACATATTCCTTCTTATCCAGCATGAGGCGGAAATCACAAACTCCTCACCGCTGCTTAGCAATCGTCCAATACAGCTGCTGGAGCAGAAGGCCAGCGGTCGATTTGGCGATGTGTGGCAAGGAAAACTGCATTCCCAGGACGTTGCCGTGAAAATCTTTCGCATGCAGGAGAAAGAGTCGTGGACCACGGAGAACGAGATATACAAGCTGCCCCGCATGCGTCATCCCAACATTCTGGAGTTCCTGGGCGTGGAGAAGCACATGGATAAGCCGGAGTATTGGCTGATCTCCACCTATCAGCACAACGGATCGCTCTGCGACTACCTTAAGTCGCACACCATTACCTGGCTGGAGTTGGTCCGCATTGCCGAGTCCATGGCTAATGGATTGGCCCATTTACATGAGGAAATTCCAGCCTCAAAGGCCGATGGCCTGAAGCCTTCCATAGCGCATCGAGACTTTAAGTCCAAGAACGTTCTGCTCAAGGGAGATCTGACAGCGTGCATTGCAGACTTTGGCCTGGCCATGATCTTTCAGCCCGGCAAGCCCTGCGGTGACACTCACGGGCAGGTGGGCACGCGCCGTTACATGGCGCCCGAGGTGCTCGAGGGAGCCATAAACTTCAACAGAGACGCCTTTCTGCGCATCGATGTCTATGCTTGTGGCCTGGTCTTGTGGGAGATGGTATCTCGTTGCGACATTGTGGGACCAGTGGGCGAGTTTCAGCTACCGTTCGAAGCCGAGCTCGGTCAGCGTCCCACCCTGGACGAGGTGCAGGAGAGCGTGGTGATGAAGAAGCTGCGTCCACGTTTGCTCAACTCATGGCGCGTCCATCCGGTGAGTGCTCGAGACTTGGCTCTTGTCCTGTAATATATTCATAATACTCTGTGATCTTTCTTTAGGGTCTGAGTGTGTTCTGCGACACCATGGAGGAGTGCTGGGATCACGATGCTGAGGCCCGTCTCAGCTCGTCATGCGTGATGGAGCGCTTCTCCCAAATTAACAAATACCCGTCGACACAGCTGCTCATCAAGAATCACGTCAACATTGATGACGCCAAGGAGTCGACGAACTGCTTATAGAAGCGGTACTAAGTCACAGCCCCAAGGGCAGGGCTGTGACTTGCCAACCAATCAATCGAAAGCCTTACGCTCAGCAGTCGTTAGTTGATAGTTGGATAATTAAGTGCGATCGCTGGCAAATTGGCAGCATGTTTCGTTTATAGATTTTTAGTTTTGTAACATCACTCTCACTCGCACCCACATACAGCCATGATCTTGCATCCGTTAGAAGTGAGCTAAGACATACGAGTAAACTAAGCTAAACAGAACAAAGCAGAGCGTTAGACGTTAGACGTTGCTACTTGCAGTAATAGATGTGTTAGTAACTCATCCCACATTGACTTCATTGACTGATAACCGTACATACTTATATATATACATATATATATATACTGATACATATACATATATGCATACATACACGTAACGTAGCTTTTGTTTATCATTTAAAAGTAATATTTGTGCGCAACCGCAAACTGTTGAAATTATTGTCACGCCAAGCCTTTTGATTCTTTCATTGGTTCGTCAACGAACGCCTCTTTTATATTGTTAGCTACCCGGTAGGCTTATTGTTAATTTCTACAACTATTCTTACCTTTTAAGTTTACACATTTTACCCTGTAGTCATAGTGTTTTTATTTCCCGCACACTCTCGTTTGACTTTAATGTGCGTGTGTCTTTCGATGTTGTATTTTAAATAAACAAAAAATACTTTGAACTCCCTTACGCTTACCATTTGATTTGATCGACTTATTATTTGATTTGCTTCAGTTTTATAATTGTTGTATAGTTTGAATCGTAGTGCCAACGACCCTCAGAGCTCACTTATGCATGCAAATGTGTAATTATATATGTAATTGTATTCTAATTCTACTGGACAGTACAAGCATCACCTGAAGTTTTCAAATGAAAGTTTCTTTTTAACGAGAATCTAACATAAGCGCATATACATTATATATTATATATATCTACACCTATACTATATATACACACACACACACACACAGTCACACACAAAAGCATAGGCACATGGAAACACACGCAGACTTAGGAGGTTTGTGAATAATATGAAGCACACGCTGCATCCATTGTCAGCATTATAATCCAGACTTATCGAAAAACGGTAGGGGAGCGAACTTACAACGCAAAACATGTAAAATAAGTAAAAGAAAAAGTCGTCGGCCGATGAGTAAGTATGTTAAATATTATTAAAACGAAAGTAAGTCTTACCATGTTATCATAGGAGGGATGCAGGTGCGACACATGCATCTAGATCTATTAATATTCTGTATATTGTTTAGAAGAGTTGAATGATTTCCTTTGAAATTCTGTTTGCTCAGCGTCAGTTCTTATCAATGGCTAACCGTATACGGAAATATCTCTTCATTCTTCATTCATGTAAGATATCGACTACACACAGACAACACACAACAAAACAACACGAAACAAATCGAAACAAAGCTTCATTACCTGATTTTTTTTGAGCAACTTACAACAAAAAATAGTTTATTATGCAAAAAAAGGATTAATCTTAATAATAGAACGAATTTTGTTATGCTGCATTTAGTTTGTATAATTTCCATTGGTGCTGGAAGATCATGTAACATATTAGCCATAATAAGCCATGATAATAACGGTAATAAGAATCAGTATTCAGAGAGCGAGGAAAACATGAAATAGTATATTTAATCAAAGTAGTTTGTTACATATCAGAATGCTGCTACATGGGGGAAATAAACAAACGAATACATAGAACAGACCATTTCCAATCGAGTTGCAGAGAAATTTTTATAAAATTATACAAAAGCGAAAACAGAACGCCAATAGAAATTTTTCTATATCTTGTATGCACTTCATAAATCCATAAAAAACTGAACAAATATGAAAACGTGTGAGCGGTCAAATCATGAAAATGTTTTTAAAACATCCCATTTTTCGAATATCATCAGCAAAGTTTTATAAAAACCTATTAGTAAAAAAAATTATATACGAATGGATTGCAAGTCATGTTAATGAGAAATTTATATGAATAATAAAAAGATCTTTGATAATAATGGATTTCAAATAAAATAAAATAAGCAAATGTTTGATAAAGAAAAAACCCCCGCCACCTGTGTTTTCCTCCAATAAAAAGGCAAATCTTTTCCAGCTTTCGTTCCTTTTTTATTACAAATTTCTTCCAATACGAGTATACATGTACATTGTAGTAAATACAGACCATTTGGGTTATATAATTCAACAATACATTTAGGAAAAATCTAGCCTTGAGCTACACCACATATACGGATGAATTATAATTATTGTGTAAGAATCTAAGGGTTTGAGTACGGTTTAATGAGGGGGAGGGAGTTTTTAGAGTTACATCCCGCATCAACTTATCGAACCGAATCGAATCGAACGAATATAGACTGTGGAGTATATAGACTGGCTTAATTCGCAGAAAATAGAAAATATATGTTCCAGTATGTATTTATGTACAATCATCTACGTATTTTTTGACTTTGGACCATTTCAGTTATTAGTTCTACATTCGTTCGTTCTCTGTTCTCTGTTCGCTGTTTTTTGCTCTCTTATCAGACTTATCCTTAGCTTCTAGGCTCGTCCTCCTTCAGAGATCTATGTCTCTATGTCTGGGGAAAAAAATCGATCTCTATCAAATGCAAATTGTATGTAAAGCATTCCATGTCCTGTGCGTTCTGAATGGGTGTATTACTAAAATATATTATATGTATATATCTGTTCAGTATCTATTACTTATTTTGTTTGTATGTTTCGCATTCTGTATCTGTGTGTATAGTCACCTATATATGTATGCATCTTATGATATCGAGTATATCTTTATTGGGGGCTCTGTAGCTAGTCGAGCTGTAACTAGGTCTAGGGCTAGACATATAAAGTTTATATAATAGTATATATAATATATAGGTATTAATGTATATAAGTACTTTTTGAGTTTGTACGATATGTTTGTCCTAGGGAGAATAGAATCGCGTTTGAAGAGAAAACATTGCAATTGGAGATACAAGATATAAGATACAATATACGAGTGTATGCAGTTAGGGACGGTTTCTAGGTTCGTAAAGCGGTCGCACTAGTGGAGAGACTAGCGGGGCAAAGGGGTGGAGTATACAAGAATATAGATAGCACTGTGCAACAGAATCAGACCCATCTCCAATCTTTGGTTCCATTCTAAAACCTTCGAGTGTTGCTCAGTGTAAGTGTAGTATAAACAGATCTATAGATCAGGGTTCCCTCAGTAGGGGTCTTCATTGCCGCCGGAGGATACACCGCATTTGGAGCGGAGTATGGCCGCCAGTCGCTGCGTCAGTGGTTCTGTGGGTGACTCCGAGTCGCTGCACGAAGCGGAAGGCACCTTGTTTCCTGCAATACAGAGTAAAAGATCGTCAAATCCCGAATTTGTGATGCATTTGGGGCCACTCACCATTGCTAACATCCAGATCTGTGGCCGTGGTGTCTTTGAGGCCAAAGCTCAGGCTGATTGGAACAATGTCGTCCTCCTCCTCCAGCAGCAGACTCGAGTAGGAGTGGGTGGTGTTGTCGCTGCGCCCGCCTCCGCCACTCGACGAGTTGCGCGAGGAGCCCGAGTCATTGTGGCTATGGGAATGAGAGTGGGAATGGGAGTGCGGCACGGCCAGGCCATCGACAGCAGCTAGATCCTGCTGCTCATCGATCGGCAGCTCATAGTCATCGCCACTGCTGCTGCTCTCCTCCTCACCCTCCACATCCACATTGTCAATTTCATCGTCACCCCAGCCGTTGTCCTCCTCGGAACAATTGTTGCTACTGTCACTCCCGTCGCCGTCGCCATCGCCATCGCCGTCGCCTTCAGCATCAGATTCATGTAAGTCCAGGGCCAGTTCGGCTGATGAAGATTTATTGTAGTTCTCGTCGCTGTCGCTGGACGTGGCTACTGCGGCACAGGAGAGAGGATAAATTCACTATTCACGCGGCTGGCTAGCAGTTTACTCACCTCCCCGGAGCTTGTCCAGGATGAGGGGATAGAACTCCTTTGCCGTGCCGTTGTTGGGCTCGTATTGGAGGACTAAACAGCAGAAAAATATATATTATAAGTGCACTCCAGAAATACCTTTTCTGTACTCACTCAATTTGCAATATTTCAATGCCTTTTTGTAGTCCTTGAGCATGACGGCGGACAGGAACTGCAGGAGAAACAACGCACAATATACTTATATATCAAACAATATAGCGAATGCCATCAAATCCCTTTTGAAATTCTCATAACATCTCAATAACAATGGCTGCCTCCTGCTCCTACATCCTGCCTGCCCTGTTCCACTGGCCCACATCGGGCGGAGCGGAGGACAAAAAAGTTGACTCTTCTAAAAGTTGAATGCGCTCGAAAGCAATTTATTAGCAATCAATACGTTGGAATGCAGAGCAAGAGGGTGCTACGCTCGGTCGCGTAATCCTCCTGAAAGGACTTAAAATTAAATCCCCAATCTCTGCTGGCAGTGCAGCAATTTGCATTTGCATAAGGTCTGTTGCGTCTTTGTACCCTTGCCAAGGGCCAGAAGTGTGCCCCACTCAGGTAATCAGATAGGGGTAGTCAAGGCTGTAACGAATAGCACAAAGAGGTGCTACATACCTTTGATCCGCTCTGATGAACGTACATATATTACTTGTAATTAGGGGTACAGGGTGCTTTAGAGGTAGTGCTAAATAAATATATTCTTGATCTCTTTTGGTAGCGAAACAACGATTTATAGATGATACTGACTGGATTAAATTCGGATAGAATATATTTATCTGATGGGTTCTCAGATACGAGTATTTTCCCTCAACGTGTTGGGTATATACAGATCAATATTCTGTTCTGTATATGCATTACCTCAGCGAGAAACTCAGTGGGGGCGGATATACTCTCGTCCGCATCTGTGTACTCGGACAGGCTCTGGCTGAGGTCCTCGCTGGAAGCGGAAGTTGGCAGAGTGGACGCCGATGCAGCTGCAGCAGCGGCGGCTCCGTTCATTATGTTTATGTTATTTGCTGTGGCCATCGTTGTGGGGCAGCCGGCTGCCGTCCCTCCACCTCCAGCTCCTGCTGCTGCTACTGCTGTCGAGGTTGTGGTTGGGGCAACACCTGCTCCCATCATGGCATTATCGTTGTCCGTGTGGCTGCTGTTGGGCTTGACCGCATAGACGCCATTGCCATTCGACTTGTCCATGTAGAGAAGCTAAACAGCAGGGATTACGAAAGATGTAACCGATTTTGAAATGCTAGTCATAGGATGTTACGTTAGGTAATGAGTACTACTTACATTTGACATGATCGTATTACTGGGTATTATTTTATTATTTCGAGTATTCTTATTTCTTTATTGAAGCATTCTCAAGTAATGGTCTGAAAAAAGAGTTGAAAAAGAGTGAAATTTAAAGTTTGAATAGATCTTGATTGGTGGTTGATGAATGCTTGGGACTGCAGCAAACCCTTCGAGTACCGAGGCATATCCCTAATTGGATTGCCTCACCTTCGACCTTTCCAGGACAGGACTTTGTTAAATGTTAAAAGTCAAATGCTAATTTCACTTCTTTCGGATCAGAGCAGACACTCGCTTTCTGGCCCTGGTACTAGGCGAGCTAACCGCTAAGATAATTTTAGCCAGATTGGCGCAAAAAGCGAAATCAAATGACGTGGTCTGGGGGCAGCACAGCCGGATTCCCCCTTGGGGGGCTTCTTTGCTCAACTAGTGGAATAAGGCTGCTCGACACGCGAACAAACGAGTATTTGCATGATTGTGGGCTCCGCTCTGTGGGGCATGTGTGAGAAGTGGAAATGTACAAAATTGTTGGCGTTGTTTTCTGCCCGTTTAATTGGCGCGCGACATGCGCCACGCCTGGAGGTATGCAACGAATGTTTGCTTCTGCAGACCCACTCGTACTCTCTGTTGTATCTGTCTGCCCCATTCAATAATTGAAAGTTATGTGTGGCTCTGAGTAGAGCACTCTTTGCCGGGGTCTTGCCGCAAAGTCTGAAGGCCTCGTGGCCCATCGTTAAAACCAATAAATTTGCTTTACCGCTCGACAAGCGGATGATTTACTTAGCTGACTTTGCTCTGGGTCTGGCAGGATCTGACTGTAAAATCAATATCAATAATGGGATGTCTGTCGACGTGCTGAAGTCATAGCTGACGTTGCTGTAATTACTTGTTTACTTTTCTCCGTTCCGTACAATGTCCGGTCCAAATGGCACTTAATTGTATTTTATACCCAATGGATTGAATCCTAATTGCTTCGTTCCTCGTCTGTGTCTATGTCTGGGTCTGGCTCTGGGTCTGGCTCTGGGTCTGGGGCTCTCTTCCCTCTTTACCTCCAATGTCATTCTGTCTGTCTCTTTGGTCTCTTTCTGGGCCTGTCCTTATAAACAACACGTCAGTCACTCAATTGTCTGTGATTTGTTTGCTTTTCGGTTGATCCTCTTCCACGTTTCTGGCATTTTCAAATGTCAGACATGTCTGTGCCGACCAGGCGACCAGCCGTCCCAGAAAGTCTATCCAAAACTTTTTACTTTTCTGTATATACATATATGAATGTACATTGTAGCTCTGGTTTTTCGAGTTCTGGTACACTGCTGCATTTAAAAGTTGTCTAAATCTTCCTGAACAAGTTACTCTTTGGTTATGATTCGCAGAGAACGATTTTTAAAGAGAAAGACTTTGGATTTTCCCACCATGTGCTACAGTTCTCACGACAGTTTCAGTTTTGTGGTTGCTCCCCCTTAGATACATGTATTTTTCCGTGCTTAGAAGAGTTCATTTGGAACTAGTGGAATAACTAATTTCGAAACAACTTCTAATACGTGAAGTTCGAGGAGGAGAAAAGTTTTAGCAATGGATTTTCTCCAGAGATTACTAACTTTATTGTTTTTGTTCAACAGCAAGAAAGCTTTCGCTGAACTTTACTTACGAGTATTTTTCTGCAACTGAAAAAGAGCTGTTCCATTGAATCTGGGCTATCCTGAACAGTGGTTTGCTGCGTAACGAAACCATTTTCATTTGCATAATTAATATGTCTGCGGGGAAATTGGATTTCCATTGCTGGCCACTCACCTCTCCCCAAGCAGAAGGCAACACAGCAAGCAACCCTTTCAGAACGAACCAAATTTAAAGTCAGCGAACCGGAAAGTTATATGTACATATATGGATGTATCTATGTATGTATTTACGGGTAGTCGGAAGTACTTGTATGTGTGTATGTGATGGGGTCAGATGGCGTCCACAGTGCAGTAAAATTGCATAAAAAGTCATTACAGTTACTGCATTTCGGTTGTCCAGTTTGAAAATGTAGCGAATAATTTATAACAAACACTTAAAAGCGACGGCGATACGAATCCGAGGCTCGAACGTTTGCCAAATTGCCGCCCGGTTGGGGCTTATTTAGGCGCAAACAACATGCAATATGTAACTGTTCGGCCGATGGCAGTCCTGGCACTCTCCGGCTGCCAACAACTAACCCAAGTAACAGGGGAAGCCGTCTCAACCGAAGGTCCTTGCCATTGGCTATTCAGCCAAAGTTAGCCAGGACAGGAGCCGTTAATGAGTTTTCCAACTGAATCAATGTCTTACCAGAAAATACTACAAAGAATGCTCCTCTGGCACGCTCCATCATTGCCGGTGTCCAATGGAGAAATTTGTCAATAAAAAGCGAATTTATGATGAGGTGCAACGAAACGACTTTTCAAACAGTAATAACATTTCGTTTTTATTTATATATGTACATACATCCCTAGTGTACGTTTCGGCACCTTCCTTGGACTTGGAACGAAAACGAGAGATGGAATTGCGGCCAAATTGCCGGATTATAATGATCGCCCAAACTGTTGTTATCGTTAGCTGCTGCCGAAATTACGTTTTCGGCACTTTGAGTGGCTGCCAAGCGTTGGCCATAGAACAGCTTTTCCCTCCCAAAAGGTACTATATATATATATATATACATATATATATGTATGTATAATAGGACTGAAGCTGTTTAAAAAGTACCTCGAAAGCTGTCGTCAAACTATAACTATTATGATTTTCATTGAAAGTTTTACCATTTAAGATGTGTAGTTGTAAAAAAGTTCCAGAAAATTCCGTACATCATCGAAATGAAATGGAAATGATGTGAGCGAACCAAAAAGGGGTGCCACAAAAATGTTCAGTTTTTGTAGAACTTTTCCCGAAATAGCACTTTCAGTTTCTTTTGCTGGAAAATCTCGTAAAATTCTACCAAATAGAACTGAAATGAAAACTTTAACGACCGTCTATGGAAATTTAAAACTTCTTTAACTACGCATGTATGTATGTATGGATAAGGCTCTTCCGGTTTAAAGAAACTTTAAGATACGCTAAAACGAAAAGCGTATTCTGTCAAAAGGAGAGCAATTCAAAGCTATCATATATCATCGTTTCCAGGCATAGAAATTTATAAAAAAGGAAAAACTTTCCCACACAATAGTCTCTAGCGGACCAAAAAGTTGTCTATGAAAAGTTGGATTTGCCACCACCGCACTCCAGCCAAGGACGGGGGCAATAAGCGGTTTGTTGTGGTCATTGCCTTTATATGAATTACAATCGATATTCAGAGGCGGTTGATTGGATGGTATCTATTCGTCTATCGCCGAACTGAATGCGGCTTAGATGGCCAATGAAGCGGCAAATAAGCAATTATGATACTTTATAGCTACCATATACATACATACACATATGAATGTGGACCACCTCTGACAGGCCGGCTTATGTGGCGCATACGCAATATTTCCTTGGCTGGGACTTTGCTTTGAGGTTTCCTGAATCCAACAAAATCCCAATGCAAAAGTCCCATACAATAGAACCAAACAATGCGGGTTTTCAGGAGAATATTGCGCATTGTCAGTGCGTGGTTTTGTTATTCGTCCTTATGAGCGTGCAATGTACATAGTATATACTTGTGTGTGGGCTTAGTATATAGTGCACATCGTAGGTATTTGTGCCGACTTGATGCACTCACCCAGTAGTCACCTCAGCTGAGCCACATCCACTGCACTATGAGCCACTCATACTCGTATTCATTCACCGACTCACGCCGCATAAGTCGCCCAAGTGGTAATTAAAATTATACCAACAAAGCGACAGCTCTAGGGCTAAGAAAGAGAGACCAGGGGGGGGCAAGGGTGAAAGCCAGATGGAGCCCCTGGGTGTCACAGAAAGCAAAGCGGAAACGTTGTGACCAAGAGAGTCTCTCTGCTGATGGCTGCGAGTCTTCGAGCTTGGCTTCTACTTGCTGTATTGCTGTACACGCTAACAAGTTGCGGCTGTTCACACACATTCAAAAGCACACATAGCCATGCATACACCAAAAACAAGTGAGTCGGCTAAGTCGAGGGATTCGACAATGAGATACTCATTAGGCAGTGGATTCTATTGCAGGTTTTAGTATATGAGCTTCTGTAATTATATTTCTCATGATATGAAACGTATAAAAGTTCTTAAAAGGATTTCTCGATTCACAGATCGGGGAGTTTGAGAGTTCTGGGTACGAAATAATGCAAAAATTAAAAACAATATCGATTGCTTTCCCCTGTATGTTACAATATACCCCTTGTACTTGTACGCTACGAGAACGGTGGATAAAAATACTCATACATATGCGCTTTGACAAGTTGAAATATTTATGAGTGCCCGTCGACTCGACCTAAAGACGCTGGTGACAAGCCAAGAAGAGCCTGAAACAAAAACGAGTACACAAAAAAAGGAAATAATAATGAAAAGAATACTAAAAATACCCACACATATACATACAAACGTACCTACATACGAGTATGTATTTTTAATTTCTAAACTATAGTCGGAAATCACTGCAAGAAAATGATTAAATATGTATTTAGATACAATTTTCCGAGACCAATTTCAATGGTTACATTATCATTAAATTCAGTGTAATCAGCGACTAATTGTTTATATAAATTGAATTATAGAATCGTTCCAACGTGTAAATCTAAGCCTGCGTCAAATACATGGAGAGGACGCTGTGTCTTGCATTGTGCCTCACATAATTCCTGAGTCCGATATCTATTTGAACCAAATACGATGCAATATAATACAGTCCTTTCACATCGTTCCGTCCCTTCGCTGTAGTAGAAGACGGCGTGCCTCCTGTCACAATCCCCCGTGCCAAAGGGCTTGCCAACGCAATCGGGACTTATCGCCTCCAACAGGGTAAAGGAAATCGCGAGGAAGATCGCCAGCAGTTTCACGTTCCACATCGTTTCAAAAGCAAATCCAGACAAAACGATCGATTCTAGATCGATTCTGATGAAGCAAGTAAGGGCTGTGATTAGTGGAACTAATCTGTAACTCAATTAATACGCTTTTTCAGCCAGAACCTTGATTCATTTTAGGTATTTTATTTTTAGATTTAACACGTCATTTGCTTAATACACGGTGATTTTCCTCCTGCCAGTGTTCTGTACTCAGCCTTCACCAGAGCAGAGTGATCGGAAGCACTTGTATGGCGTCTAAGGCGTCTAATAAGTGGATTCAAACTGGAACTGAACTTTACCGTAATCATAATCCTAGCAGTATATGTATGAACACCTCTCGGTCTTCTCGGTTGATCGTTTAGTGCATCATTAAAAATACTCTACTGTGCAGAAACTTTCGAGTGCTCGGCACTTTCGTGCGGCAACCGTTGCCGCCTTCGAGGGGCAAAAATTAAATACATACGAGTATGTATGTATGTATGTACATATATAAAAAATTAAATTGCAAAAAGAGGAGGAAGACGGTGAAGCTTCCGCCAAGGGTGAATTTTAGTGCGTCTGGAAGGGACAAGGGGAGTCTGCCATAAATTGTATAGACTTGCTGACAGGGCAGAGTCGCCTACCTTCAAATATTTACGAGTTGTGGCACCTCCTTGCGGCTGCCACCAGGTTAATGCATCCTCCAGCCTCGCTCTTTCGCTACTGCGTTGTTGGTAAGTCCCAGGCTTAATTAGCAGCGGGTCCCCGGACTGTCCTCGAATTAAAGATTCAGCGGTGAGGGGGGAAACTAATTAACGGTTAGCGCGTGTGTTTTTCTGGGCTACTACGCAGCTGGGGCTGGAAACTTTTCAACTGCCCAACTGTTTCTGACTTGCTTTTAATACACACACAAAAGCCCAGCGACTGGTCCTTCGGTTTTCGCTTATGGTTCAATTTGTTGCACAATTTTTTGCGGAAAATAATCTTTGTTGCAGCGGAAAATGGAAACACTTTTTCCCTTCGCTTGGGCCAAAACTGTTCCGTCTTTCTGCGTCGCAGTTTCGCTTATTAACAGGAGTCGACGACTGAGCGAAATGTCCTTTTTATACACACTTGTTCGCTTTTGCTTTGCCAAGGCGAGAGCTTTTGGCTGTATCTTTTAGCTTTAGCTGTAGCTTTTATTTATTTATCCACATCTTTCAATAACATCCTTGGAAGCTACCGATGGGCAGCTAAAAGCCTTGGCTGAGATCTGACCCGCAAGAAGCTTTCAGATTTCAGCTCTTAGCTTTTTGTCCCTCGCGTGCTAAGTCT
This sequence comes from Drosophila lowei, assembly GCA_008121275.1. Classification (NCBI taxonomy): domain Eukaryota; kingdom Metazoa; phylum Arthropoda; class Insecta; order Diptera; family Drosophilidae; genus Drosophila; species Drosophila lowei. Next base: position 38,047,032 of record CM017777.1, read on the forward strand.
CTTTCATTACGTACAAATATTAAATAATTATGAATCTTTATAATGATTTTTTATTTGAGTTCACATACACAGCTTCGATACCAATATTTAATTTTTTTCAGAATAAATCGATTATATTTTTAAAATGGCAGAAAATATACTTTCGGGAACAGAATGACGTTTCATCACATTGAGTTCTTAAAATAATGTTCTTTTCATTAGTATTAATTTTCATTGGCTTTGTCTTTTCGAGTTTCGAAACTTCTAACTGAGTTAGAACAATTGAACGACTATTTTCGATGTACAGCGCCACTATTTCAGCGCGTTCTATTGGTGTAAAGCGATCCATGGCCAAAATTGTAATGAATTGAAGTTTCAAAAACATCTATGTTGAAATGACAAAGTTATTCGATGTTTACATACCGTACTAAAAGATGGCGCACCCTGTATATGTAGGTTGGGTTGGTTGTATTAAGCGGTGAATAAAAATCTCAAGAGTAAGTAATTAACGTAATTCAATGATAAAGTGCAGTTTGTGTCCCTCCTTTTCGAAATTTTTTTATATCGCCTCCTTTTGGCAGCTTCTTACATGGAATGCTCTCAGCATGTGGCTCTTTCTCACAATTGGTATTCCCGGGAAGAGTCTTCGAAGCCGGAGGGTTATCCTCCTCCTTTATATGTCGATAGAGTTATATTGGATCGGTAATATACCATACCGAGTCGCTTGCCATCAATCTCCGATATTCAGGCTATTATATAAATACACAAGAATTAAATATACCCTTTTTCCCCACGTGATTCTTTTGGTTCTTTGAGTTGTGTTTTTTCATTTGATTTTAGTTTATTTGAAACTAATTAAACGGTGTACATTACATTTAGATTTTGTTGCTTTGCACTTGTATCCTAAATATGCTCTCTTTGATGTAGAAATATAAAATCTATGTAGTATTTGCAAATCTATCAATCACATTCGACTAAAATCTAACATTATAAGCGACAGGTAAAACAAAAATCAGTGAGCGACACACATTACGATTAAAACAACAACAACTACAGCTCGCTGATTATCCATTATAATAGGACACCGGCATTTGATGCCTGATGCGATCCGTTTTAGTGATTTTTCAAATCAAATATTTCACGTAGCAAAGGTTCTACCTGGGATGGGTTAACATTTAAATAGACATTTATAATGAATTTGTTCAGACGCTCCACGTCTGAAATCTTTTGGATTAGCTTGATAAACGCATTTTTCGCCTCACAGCCAGAGTAAACACTCTCCAAATATCTTCGCAGAAGATAATAGTAGGAATTCTGCAAAAGTAATCCGACAATATTAATCCCTATTCAGATGTGTAAATCACAAAAAGGACAGACCTGTTCCAATCTTATCACGTCTTTGTGTATCACTCGGGGTCGAGCTGAAGTGAAGAGAACGATGGCACACATTATCAAAATGATGTTCTCATCCATGCGCCATTTCTCGTCAAAGGTGGTTATGAATTTCTGATGCTCCTCATAAATGTTGCCTTCGGCGAACTTGAGGAGGTCAGTTCGTATGGTGCCCATTTTATCTTTGGAGTGTGGCACCTGGAAAAAAACATATTTTTTTCGTAGTAAATCAAGTATTGCCTTCAAGAATATTATGCCTTACTTTCCAGGAATCACGATCGTCGTCGTAGATCATCGCCGAACGCATTATCATCATTTCGGTGCAGCCGCCTTTAAGAAGGGCCACCTGGTCCTCCTGGCACATGTCACGGAATGCAGATATCTTCTTGGCCATCTTGATTAGCCGCTTTATGGCCACGGCCGTCAGATTGATGAGTTGCAATAGCTTCGGATTATGGCGTGTGTCGTCAGGCTGGGGTTGAACAACAAAATATAACGCACAGGTGGCTCCATTATTATCGCACAAAACATTAGGGTTTGTCTATGAAAAGTGACTCAATCGAATAGTGCGGCAATGCTTATCACAGCGCCAAACACCTGCGTGCTCCACATTTCGTAGAAATGTATCGTATTCCCTAATTAACAATAATGAAATGTGCTAATTGCGATGAAGCACCAACGGTAAGCAGTTGAATAAACGTCCGACCAATCGTCAGCTGGAGGCTCATGAGCGCCTGCTGCCGCTGTTGATAATGGGTGATAATGCCATCGTTGGCGCTGCCCCAGGCTGATAAAACCACTGTCTGGGTGGGTCTTGCCTGACAGTCGTAGACTCCCAGAGTGAGAGAGAGAGCGCGAGACCTCACTTTTATGGCGAGATTATTCAAAGTTGTGTTTACATTTTGGAGGAGCGCTTTGCTGGGCACACAGAAACTGCTCGGAAGTGACATGTCAAAGCGATACGCACTGACTCACGGGCCTGTAGGCTACGCCAGGTGCTAAAATTATATCGCCTCCGGCACTGCACGATTAGATAAGTCGGGCACTGTTAAACGTTATAACTAAAGGAATGAAAGGGTGCTTGGTGGAGCTAATGACTGATGTGGTGGTGGTGGTGGTGCTGGTGGTCACCTTAATGCGATCGTCGCCCGTCATCAGGGCACTTAGATCCTCGTCCACCGGATCGTAGAGAGCTTCGCTGGCCAAGCGCAGTTCGCGCAGCTTCATTTGCTCGGCTTCGTTAAGTTCGCGGTCCATGTGCTTGGTCGACGGAGCGCAAATTGGCTGTTGGGGCAGATGCTGCTGCTGGTTGTTGTTTGTGTTTGCATTACAGCCATTGTAGGAGGACTGACTGCCCATGGAGCACATCTCCTCCTTTATCCGCGATGCTGCCTGAATGCTGTTGAAGGCCTGATACTCGATCCGAATGACCTCCGAGAGCACAGACTCGATCGAATTGATGCTGAAATCACTGTCCAGACTAGGCTCGTCATTGTAATTGGTTTGCATGAAGGTCTTCAGGTCGAAGTCGGGGGAATTGGCTATGTAGGGCAGTGGATGGCTGCTCGATGTGCTGGGCTGCTCATCTGCCATTTGGTTGGGACAGGGCGAATGGTACTGCAAGTCGACGGCCGCGTCGTGGGGCGAACTGGTGCTTGTGTTGATTGGCGATGGGCTCCCGCTCTCTAGCATGGACTGTATAACCGTATCCACTCGCTCATTTTCTGGCTTTCCGTTCCGTTCCGGCTCTTGTCCGCCGCCGCTTGCCTTGTCCAGCAATGGCTTGCGGTCTGTCGGTTGGGCTGAGTTCGTGCCGCCACTTAGGATGCGATTGACGATTCGGAGAGCCTCCGCTGGGGTGTTCATAAACTTATTCATGATGTCGATGGCATCCTCCGGTGAATGCATCAGGTTCTGCATGAACTCAACCACATCTGCTGGCGAGTCGACTATCTTTGAGATAATCTCGACCCCGTCCGTTGGGGAGCTCATGAACTTTGTGAATACTGTCAAAGCGTTGAACGGCGAGTTCATAATTTTACTTATGATCTTGAGGGCATCGCCTGAAAACATGCGACTGGGATTAGCGAATGAACGATATGTGTATGTCAAGTCAACCACCAACCTGGATAGTCAATCAAATGGGAGACCAGTCTGAGGGCATCGTTTTGTGAGCCAATGACCTTCTCCATTGCCGAGATGGCTTCCTTTTGGGTGCGCATCAATTTATTGATGGCCTGGGATGCTCGATCCGGGTCGGAGACAATCTGATCAACGATTTTATCGGCCGTCATCAGAAGCGGATTTATTTCGCTTGGCGATCGAGCGTTTGCAGATGAGCTTGTTGGTCCAACCACGCAGCCATTAGCGCCGCTTTCCACCGATCCGCAGCTCTGCGAGTCCTGTGATCCGGAGTACAACTCCAGATTGCTGCTGCTGTCAGCTTGAGCCTTGCTATCATCGGGATCATCGGTATTCTCCATCATGCGGCGTTTGGCGCGATTGTTCTCGATCTTACGCCGCTTGATCAGCTTGTCCTCCTCGGACATGATGTTCTCGCTCTTCATGCCAATGTCTAGGCATTTTTTCAGGCGGCACTTTTGGCAGAAACGCCTCGTTACCACCGTGATGTCACAATTCTGGTTAAACGGACAGGTAAACTGTTTCTTGGCCAGGGCGTTCCGCCGAAAGAACGCCTTACAGCTCTCGCAAGTTACGGCGTTGAAATTGTAGCCAAGGGCCTTGTCTCCGCAGACCGCACAGTTTTTTGGCGGTGACATGTCACAGCTTTCAATTAGAACTCTGATTGATTTTTTAATTGCTTCAGTTTTGTTGTGGCCTGGAGCTGATGGTTAGTGCGGGGCTCCCTCAGTAAAAAAAAAAAACCTTGGCCAGCACTTGAAATTCGTCAACAGCTACAACTGACGCAGCTAGTCAAGATATTATGATCTACATTAAATTTATTGATTGCACATAATGGCCCTATAGCACGCAGAAATCACTAGTCTTCGTTATCACCACCACATAATTTTAATGAATTAATGTCCGTCCAAGATCCAATCCAATAACAACAAGCCAACCACGCCGACACGTGAATGGCAGAAAAGCGCAATTGTGAGCAACGCCACGACATTTTGAGTAGCAATATCGATCTTATACCATCCCTAAACCGAACATTCGATGGTTTTGCAGCTGACAATTTTTTCAGAAAAAAAAGACGAATTTAAACAATTAAAATGAATCGAGTAAAGACTGCACAGTCCAAGACCGGCGAAATCATTGCCTACAGCGAAGGAGCAATTCGCAACAACATATCCGCCGTCGAATACTGCCGGACTTCGATGGCCGCTATTTCGGGCTGTGCTGCTGGTAATTGACACTAATTTTTAATTGACCAGCAAATGTGGAAGACAAAACCATTCATGAATGCATTCTCATTTCTAGGAATCTTGGGCTTGAGCGGCACACTGGGATTCCTCTTCTACTTCCTGTCGGTGTTTGTCCTGTGGCTGATGGTGCTGCTGAAGTCGGGCACGCAGTGGCGCAAGTACTTCATTAGCCGCAGCAACCTGCTGACCAACCAATTCATGGGCGGCCTTTGCACCTATGTGCTCTTCTGGACATTCTTGTATGGCATGGTTCATGTGTATTAAATTAGCGCATTAACAAACATATAGAAAAATAAACATAAGATTTGACTAGGCATTACAGAAATTATAGTGTATAGTGCAAGTACTATTCTAGGTTTGTACAACCGATGCGGCCGCTGCCGTCCCCGAGCAGTCGCACCATGGAGTTTTATTTACATCACATTCAAGCATAATGTTCAACACGGTTATGTCGATCCCGTCGATTGTCAGTCCCTGCACTTTGAGTATTTTGTACTTGACGTTGTCGAGACCCGTTTTGTGGTCCCGCTTGCGAGTCATCTCCTTTTGATTGAAGCACTTTTGAGTGTCCCGCTTACGGTGGTGGCGATTGTGAATATGGCTGTAGAGATAACAAAAAGTTTGGTGACATTGCAGATGGATTAACCTGGGTGTTTCTGCCTACCCAAATGTGTCGTTGATGCCAGTCTTTATGTTTTGTGGCCGCGTGACCTGCAGTCCCGCATCTCGGATGCGTACGAAGAATTCATCGTCCTCCAGACCCCAGCCCCAATATTGATTCGACATTCCGTTCATTTTCTGAAAGTGCTCACGCCGCACCAGCAAAATACCACCAACAAAGTTATCGTAGTGGTATTTCGGATGCAGCTTCGGCCCGGCAATGTGCAGGGGTCCCATGTTGCTGGGGTATTCGTAAAGAAGATCGTCGTTGCGGGGCAACAGGTCGACGTCGTGCATGGCAATATAGTCGTAGACCTCGTGGCAAAACTGGAATCCCACGTTGATGAGGGAAGCACGATTAAAGCGGAATCTGTCCACTTGATTTAGTAGGAATATATGATGGGCAACACCTTGCCGCCGAAGGAAATCGGTGATATGTGGCACAAACTGCAACAGCTCCTCAAATCTGTCCCGGAAAGGCACCAACACTGCCATCTTGTGTGCCGCCGTGCTGTGGACATGGTCCTGTTCCTTGGGTGCGGGTGTCACAGACACTGATTTCTTCTGCACTGGTCCACTTCCAACAAGTTTCGCCAATGGATTTGACAGGGGGCATATGCAGTCTAAAAAAAGGAGCGACACCGGTCATTATTTTTAGAAACCAATCGTGTCAACCGACCCACTCACCTGAGCCCAGCGGCATTAAACTTAGAACAGCAATGCCGCCCATGCAGAAGGACAGGCCGCAAACAAAAACCCAATTTATGGTCGATATATTAACCATTTGAAATAGCTAATTAACTAGTTGTCCGTCAAACTAAAAAACTGCGTCAAATCCATAGGCAAAGCAACAATTATTATTAAGACAATTTCAGTGCAGTGTTTGCAAGCAGTGCTGCCAGTTTAGCATATTTTAGGCTAGATCTGGCATTTTTAAAAGTGGAATAGCTCACAAAATTTGCAAATAGCTTTTATAGGCTGTTTAGCTTATTTTGAACATAAATTCAGCTTATTTTAGCTTGAAATGTCAATTGGAAAATTTTAATGACTAGCACCCTCGTACCTTAGGCATTAATTGAACAATTTTAATGATTTTCGGTTTATATTTTGGAAATATTGTCACTAAAGACTTAATTAAAGTCTGTTAACAAGACCATACCATACAAAATACGATGGTTTTCCATTTTATAGCTATGGGTTGCGCAGAAATGCCAAATGTTGCCAAGACAAATATGTTTAGCATATTTATTTTCGGTGTTAGCCATTTTTGGCAGATCTAGCTTATATTGACTATGAAATTCTGGCAGCACTGTTTGCACATAAGAACAAACATAGCCCACTTAACCCCTCCATTTAAACAGGAGAACAACTTGAATTCCACTTTGGAAAACAATACTGTTTGTATATTCCTTTGAAGAATCCTCTTATACATCTTCTTTACTTTAAACAAATCTCCACGATATTTTGTACTTGAACTGCACTAAAATTCTTGAAGATTCATCATTTTCGTGGAGTGTATTTTAATACCCACGGGTCTGCAATAGATCGTTCTCTGTCCATGATTGGAAATCATATTCCTAAAATCTTATCATAGATAAAAGAGAGCGAAAAAGAGAGCCAATAACTGATTCGAAAAAAGCAGTTCGGCCATCGATACTATCGACAGATTAATCGCTAGGGCTGCGCGCCAAAGTTGAATTGTTCGAAAGTGAAAGAGTGACAAGGATATGATTGCAATGCAGTGGAATAAATGATGCACAGAAGCAAAATTTATGAGAGCGAAAATTAAAAAAAAACCTGCGTATGGAAGTTTCTATACCGTCTCCGCGTCTTACAACCCCAAACAGAAAACAAACCAAACATACAATTAAGTCACTTATCCCCAAAAAAACATACTTGCTCTGGTTGATGCTCCTATCGCCATAAAGTTAGCTACTTCTAAGAAATATGGTATTCACAAAGGCATTAAATAATCTCCTCCAAAGCATATATTATGGATTAATCTTATGGTAACAACTCTAGTATAATACTCGGACTACAGGCTGAATTACTTCCAGAACTTTTTGACGGACATGTTCTTCTCCGAGTCCTTTTGCATCACCTTGGATACGGCCATCTCAAAGTCTTCCTGGGTGACGTGGACGCGGCGCTCGCGCAGAGCATACATTCCGGCCTCGGTGCAGACGCCCTTGGCCTCAGCCCCGGAGGCCCCAGGAATAAGCTCGGCGATCTTGCGCAGGTTGATGCCACGGGTGAGGTTCATTTTGCGCGAGTGGATCTTAAGGATGTCGAGGCGCGCCTCCTCGTTGGGTGGAGGGAACTCGATCTTGCGGTCGACGCGACCGGGACGCAGCAAAGCCTGGTCGAGGACGTCGATGCGGTTGGTGGCCATGATCACCTTGATGTTCTTCGTGGCCTCGAAACCGTCCAGCTGGTTGAGCAGCTCCAGCATGGTGCGCTGCACCTCGGAGTCGCCCCTGCCGGTCTCTAAGCGAGCCGAGCCAATCGAGTCGATCTCGTCCATGAAGATAATAGACGGAGCGTGCTCACGCGCCATCACGAATAGCTCGCGCACCATGCGCGATCCCTCGCCGATGAACTTCTGCACCAGCTCCGATCCGGAGACGCGTATGAAGGTGCACTCGGTGTGGTGGGCCACGGCGCGAGCCAACAGAGTCTTCCCGGTGCCGGGCGGCCCGTACAGAAGCACTCCCTTGGGCTGCGCGATGCCGAGGGCGTCAAAGAGCTCGGGATGCTTGATAGGCAACTCAATCACCTCCTTGATCTCCTTGATCTGCTTGTCCAGGCCCCCGACCATCTCGTAAGTGGAGTCTGGCACCTTCTCAACCAGCATTAGAGACACGAGCGGATCTACTTTGCTCGGCAGGATCTTGTGCAGAGTGTAGCTCTCGTTGCGCAGCGCCACGCGGCAGCTGGCCACCAAGTCCTTAATGTTGATGTCCTTGTCAACGTCCACCACGTACTTGCCCTCAGGATGTACCTTCACCAGCACCTTATTCTTGTCCATTGGCTTCACCACCTCGCCCACGTAGCTGCCCTGTTCCAGCAGCAACTGCAGTTCCTCGCGCAACATGCGCACTGTCGTGGAGGATCAGGAATCAGTGTCTATGCGAGGAAACATTCCTAAGAACTGGACTACTTACCGTTCCCGTTGAGCTCGTTGCGCTGAGCCTGGAGACGGCGCAGATTGGCGTTCTTTTCAGCCACCGTAAACTGCAGCTCGGAAATCTTCTGCATGAAGTATGATTGGAATCCCAGGCCCTTGACCGCACCGCCATTGGCAGCCATAAGCGCAATATCAACATCCATCTTCATCATCACTCAAAAAATCGAATTTTTCAATTTGGCACCGAAATGTTTGCAAAAGAATGTTAGCGCGGCTTTCTGGCTTTCGGATGAGACGACAGTTTTTAGTCAGTGTGGGAAAGTGTCTGACTGACAGTTGACAGGTTTCCTCGCCAGGTGTCTCTGCTGATAATTACATCTATATGTAGTTGTCATGTAGCATAACGTGTAGTTACCATGTTGATAAATTAGTGGAATTTTTTCTGATCTTTTTTGTTTATACTTTATTTTATAAACAATCCAATGAAAGGGAGTACTTTAAACTAGCCAATGTTCTAGAAAATTCATTTATTTACCCGCTAAAATTATATGCTTAGTGCTGAGGGTCCCAGCTGACTTATTAGGTAGTATTATTATACTACACTCAAGCCAAATATTTGTTTGCCTGTTATATCACACTGAATAAAGTTTGTTCCAAAAGTTTTGACACGCTCCTTAATGCGCGCTCCAAGAACGAAACACCAAATGTGAGGACTGGTTTCCACTTAATTAAGTAGTTTAAACTCTTTGTTGTACATTTCAATAAAAAGCGTTGTATTTATTTATTAGATTACAAAGAAAAGCTTGCATATAAATTATGATAAGGTATGGAAACACAAGAGCTGTTCTTAAAAGACATATCAAATAAATAAGATCTAAATTAAAATTTATTTATTTATTTTTAAAATTAAATACTTAGGACTACAACTATATTTAGAGATTATATAAATCTAATTGATGTTCGTGATTATTCAGCGTTATTGGGAACGCTATTGGTTGACAGCGTATTTCTAGAGCTCAAGTGACTGAAAATTCAAATGTGTTGTTACTATTCTACGACCAATGTGTAAATATCAGCGCGGCATGCTGATAGTTTAAAAAAATAGTTTACAAAGTTAACTGCTACGTCAATGTCCTCTACTATGTTTGTTACTTTCAGTCAGTCGAGCAATAGCGATAGCCGACAGTTTGTTCGTTTGTTTCCATATTTTAGTTTCCGTCTTCAGTTGATCTAAAAAATTCTATGTAGACTACCATTGTTACTGCCACAGATGCATTTGCATGTGCAGTTTTCAGTGCGGAGTGCAAATGCATTGAGGCGAAGTACAAACTCATTTCAATCCGTTAAAACTATGCAATTCGTGGTTCGTTTGTAAAATTGCTATAAAAACTAGTTCGTTCGTTTCTCCATTTTACACGTATTGTATATAAAAGTATAAAAGCTTGGAATAGTTCATAGAAGATACAATTTCTCAACTCAACTCAATTCAATTCAACTGATCTGATCTGATTTGATACGATTTGATCTCATTGTGCGCGTGTTACAGGCGGATTTCGTTGTTCTTGCAACAAAAGAAGACTAGAAGCAACAATTATACACAAAAAATAATAATGTTTAAAATAAAGTGACTAAAATACTATAAAAGCGCATTGAAGAGAAGTACAATATTGCTATTAAAAAACAAACAAAAAGAAACGGTTGTTCAGTAGCCAAATGCCGTGGCTCTTCGTAACGCCATTGATTGTGTGGGAGCGCCAGAACATACAACATCTCTGGGGTGTTATCTGATGGATGGATGTTGGGGTGCTTTGCTTTAGCTTTTGCTTTGTGTTGAGAGTCTCCTGAAAGCGATTTGTATATGGCGGCGGGCACAATGAACGACTTTACAAGGCACGCGCGACGTTGGTTGCTATAGGCTGTCACTAGGGGGTTACAAATACAAGTACAAATACATAAGTAATTCATTTTAAGTGAGCGCGTTCTAAATTAATTGCACCTATACTATGTATACAGTACAATATCACTGTTTGCTTCGTCACCATAACCTAATCCGAAACAAATTGGCGTAATTCAATTGAAAGAGTGCGAATATCGGCGAACCAAAATTATTCCTATTGCATACGATCCGATCTGATATTGATCTGATCACCCGGTCCAGTGTCCTCCATTAGTTTTGGCACCTACTAGGTATACATACATACATACGTTCTGATAAGGTTCTGATTCTGATTCTGGTTCTGGTTCTGTTCCTAGTCTTGTCGATCCATTCGAATTGTGTTCTATTGCTTTTGCTGGTTTTGTAAGTCGCGAGCAGAGTCGCAATCGATCCGTGGGTGCAATCTGGGTCGGTTGGGTCGTCTGTTTGTGATGTGATTGTTTGTCTGCAGTGCTTAAACATTAGTTAAAATTATATTTAGTGAGCATGGCTGTTGGTGGTTCATCTCTTGCGGCCCGCCGCGGTGGTGGCCATTATTTGCTGCATAGTTGGACCGGGAATGCACTGCTGTGGATCGCACTGCATCTGGCCGTCGCCGCCGCAACTGGAATGGATGTTAGAGAATGGGAATTAGAACCGATCAAGGAGTAGTCGGTATGCTGTTATACTCACGTGCAGCGCATGCAAGGACCAGTCTTCGACTCGATGACCTGGCCAACCTCGTATGTACGGTTGTCTATGAGGCAGCCCTCATTAATCACAGCGGAACTCTGGGTGAAGCCTGTGAATAGCGGGGGCAGAGTGGTGCTGGTGGTTGTCGTGCTCGTCGTGACGTTGAGCACAGCGGCCATTGAGACGGGGCACTCGTAGCGCGGGCAGCAGAAGCCTGAGATGGGCTCCTCGTGGCAGCCGGCAATCGGAGGCGGGCAGGACTGCTGCAGACAGATGATGTCGCTTCTGAAGCAGAAGCAGAAGTCGCAAGGATCGTCACGTGGGATTTGCTGGGCGGAAACGTAAAGTTTGCCAGCATAGCGACAGGTGCCAGGACCGAACACATCTTCATCGTCGTACTCGTCTTCGTACTCGGGAGCATGACCGTAGGGCGGGTGTGTAATGGGACTGGCTGCTGTCGTTGAGGATGTGGTGCTGGTAGTTGGCGCCTCAGTGCTCTGCTTGGCAGTAGAAGCCTCGGTTGCGTCTTCCTCGCCCACTCGATCGTCGATGACTGGACTCTTGGTGGAGCTTGGGAGGTGCGCGAACAGTGGGTGCATTGTGGTAACAATTGTGGCGATATCTGCTTGCTCCGTGGCAACTTCCTCGCTGGAGGTCTCTGCCGATGTCTCATCCTGGGCAGAAGGTGTGGTCGTGCTCGGGGGAATCTCTGAGACAACGGCGGGCACTTCAGGCTCTTCGGTTTCGGGCTTCTTGTGAGCCTCATCGCCGGTCTCCTCTGATTCCTTGTCTTCGCCCTCCTTCTCGGCCGCTTCTGTGACTTCCTCGGATTCAACCGACTCGTCGCCTTCCTCAGTGGAGTCCAAGCTTGGCTTGACAGCTGGAGCTGCAGTGGTCTTGTCCTCGCTTGAGGGCACAACCGATTGGGGCAGTTCAGTGGACTTCTCGGGTACTTCTTTCTCCAGCTCGGGTGATGCGGTTTCCGGCACAATATCAGCCTCCGTGACGGCGGCTTCAGATGGGGTTGCCTCCGAAGTTGGAGCGGCAGTGGGTGGCTTCAGCTTGGCACCAGCTGGAGACTGATCAGTGGTATCCTCAGCACCGCTGATAGCTGGCTCAGTACTCTCTTCTCCCACATCTTCGGAGACAGGAGGCTGCTCGCTAGCCTCGCTGCTGGGCTCAACATCGTGATCCACAGGGGCGACTGTAACTGGAGTCTGGTCATCCTCTTTAGCAGGAGCGGCAGTCTGGGACATGACATCTTCCATGGGCTTCGTGTCGATCTCCTCAGCAGAAGGCACATCGACAGGAGCAGCAGTAGAATCAGTTTCAGGTATGGCTGGAGCTGCGGTTGAGGAATCAAGTGGTGCTTCTGTCTGGTCGTGCTCTGCCTCGGAAGTGGGTGATGCTGTGGATACACCAATTGGTGTCTTCGATTCGTCCTGGGCAGTGGGAGTGCCTGCTTCTTCCTTCTCATCGGTAAGTGGTGACACAGTGGTGGCTGTCGTATCCTTGGTGTCATCCTGCTTAACGTCGGACACAGCTGGGCTGGCAATGGTGGTGACGTCCAGCTCATCCTCTGGCTCCTTCTCGGCAGAGGGTGTGCTGGCTTCTTCCTTGACGGAAGTGGCTGGTGTGGTCGTTGATTGCTCAGATTCGTCCACAGTGGGGGCTGATGTCGGAGAAGCTGCCTCATCGATTGGCTGTTCGTCGGAGGCATCGGTAGGAGGCTTTGTGGCTGACTCAACTTCCTGCGCATCCACAGAGGGCTCCTTTTCGGATGGCTCCTTGACGTCCGTAGCAGGAGTAGCGCTTTCCGTGAGATCTTGATCATCCTCCTTGACAGGGGCAACAGTGGTAGAGTCCACAGAGGGCTCCTTTTCGGATGTTTCCTTGATTCCTGTGGCAGGAGTAGCGCTTGCCGCGAGATCTTCTTCTTCCTCCTTGGCAGGGGCGACGGTGGTAGAGTCCACAGAGGGCTCCTTTTCGGATGTTTCGGGTGCGGCAGGAGTAACGGCTGGGGTGAGCTCTTCATCTTCCTGCTTGGCGGGGGCAACAGTGGTGGAATCGGACTTGTCCTCTTCCTCCTTTTCGATGTCCTCAGCAGATGGGACAGATGTTGCTGATGGGATATCTTCCTCTCCCAGCTTCGGCACTTCGGTTGATGCGTCGGTTTCCTTTGTTGGTTCCTCCGTCTCCTTCTCATCCACTGGTTTCTGGGCATCTGTGACAGGCTCCTCTTCAGTGGATGGCGATGGAGTTGTGGGTTTCTCAGCAGCAAACAGTTTCTTCTTACCATCGCCTGCGGCAAATGCTGGATAGCTGGAGGTGACACCAATGGCGGCTTCGGTGCTTTCCTCATCCTCTGCGGATGTGGAAGGTTTCTTTTCGTCCGATGGGACTGAAGAATCTTCTTCAGCGGAGGGAGCACTGGTGGTGACTGTCTCAGCGTCTTCAGATGGCAGATCAGTTGAAGTTTCGGGAGTCTTTTCCCCTGGTGTCTGGGCAGTCGATGAAGGCTGCTTATCTTCGGTCTCCTCATCGGCCTGCGAATCGGTTGATGGAACGATTTCATCACTGGCTTCCGTGGATCCTTCTTCAGGAGCGGCAGTTGTGGCAGAGATTTTATCTTCGGGCTGGCTTCCAATCTTATCTTCTGGAGTTGGCAGCTTGGCTGGTGCTTCAGTGGACTGCTCCTCCTCTGTTGGCTTCTCTCCTTCAGTTGGTTTTTCGTCCTCCTTTGGCTTCTGCTCCTCCTTTGGCTTCTGCTCCTCGATTGGTTTCTTCTCCTCGAATGGCTTCTCATCCGCTTCAGAGACGGGGCCAATTGTGGTGATATCCGAATCAATATCAGCAGATGGCGCCGAGGTGACAGCAGGTTCCTTATCGTCCAGGCTTGGAGCAGCAGTCGATTCACGCTCCTGCTCTGTGGATGTCTCAGTGGATGAAGGTAGAACATCCTCTGGGGTTTCTTGGGGCAGTTTTGGTACTTCGGGTACCTTATCGGCGGCAGAAGGTGCTGGTGTTGTTGTGGCAGCAGCAGCAGTATCGTCCTCTTCCTCTGAAGATGTTGTGGGAGCCTCCGGCCTCTCCTCTGCCTCCTGGGATGGCGTCTTGTCTGTAGATACACTATCGTCTCCAACTTCTTCTTCAGACGATGGGGATGTGGCAGCTGAAGGCCTGGCAGTAGAGGTTTCAATGTCGGACTCCTTCTCTACATCTTCTCCTGCGGGAAGTGGTTCCTTTTCGTCCACGGGTTTCTCAGTGCGATCTTCGTCAGAAACAGGAGCAGCAGTTGCATCTGATTTCTCATCGTGCTCAGCCTCGGGAGTAACGCTAACTGAGGGAGTCTTTTCATCAGAGGGAGCAGCTGTTGTGTCCTTGCGTTCGTCAGAAGAGGGAGTTGTCGTCGATTGCTCATCGGACTCTTCCTTAGCGGCATCAACCGGAGCAGGAGTAGTGGTACGATCAGATTCAGGCTCGATCTCAGCAGAGACAGAAGACGGTTTCTGTTCGCCTTCATCCTTCGAAGGAACATCAGTAGTGGCAGGCGCCTCTTCGTCAGAAGTGTCTCCAACCGACGGGGCAGCCGTGGCAGTCTCGTCTTCAGGCTCGGCGCCAAGCAGTGTCTTTTCTGTGCTTTCTGGAGTCTTATCTTCATCAGAAGCAGGAACAGCAGGAGCTGGAGTAGTAGTGGCCTCGCTCTCGACTCCAAGGTCAGAGACGGACGCGGTCGATGACTCATCAGAGGTGTCCTTCTCGCCCTCAGAGCTTGGTTCAGTGGTTGCAACATCATCCTTGGCTGGTTCCTTGGCTGCTTCAGTAGTCGACTCCGCGTCGGCAGGTTGCGTCTCTGGCTTGGTGGCTGGTGCTTTTGTGGGCAATGGTGGTGCCTTTTCGTCAGCGTCTTCTTTGATCGGCGATCGCTCAGTTGTGGCTGGAACGGCATCATCATCGTCCGAACTATCTTCGGCAGAAGTGGATGGCTCCTTCTCATCCGATACCTTCGGTGGAGCAACTGTTGTGAATTTGTCCAGGTCCTCGATTTCCTCTTCATCGGATGCACTTGTGGATGGCCCGGGAGTCTTTTCGGTCTTTGGTGACTGAGTAGATGGAGTCGACTCCTCGTCTTCTGGCTTCGTTTCGAGCTCTGGAGCATGCACTTCAGTGGAGGACTCTGTGGAGGAGTCTTCCTCGGATAAAGCGGGGGTAGCCGTGGTTCCTTCTTCGGAATCTGGCACCTTAGCTCCAAGACTGGGGGTCTCTTCAGTGGGCTTCTCTTCTTCAGTTGGCTTCTCTTCTTCAGTTGGTTTCTTCTCATCAATTGGTTTCTTCTCATCAATTGGTTTCTTCTCATCGATTGGTTTCTCTTCCTCTGTCGTGATGGGAGCAGTGGTTGTGGCGGGCGATTCATCTCCAGTCTCCTTTTGGCTATCATCTGCAAATTGAGGAGGAGTTGTGGCATCTTCTTGAGACGGCTTCTTGGTGGCCTCATCTGTGGTCGGCTGCTCTGTGGCTGGAACAGTTTCAGCTTCTCCTTCTGGCTCCTTCTGACCCTCATCCGTGGGCTTGGGCACGGGTTCTTTGTCAAGGGGTTTATGTTTGTGTTCCTCTTCCTCAATTTCAGGAGCGGCTGTGGCTGTCGTGGGCTCGTCCTCGTCGGAAACAACGGCTGGCTTCTCGATGGCCTTGGTTGTGGAAGACTCAACCTCCACCGGCAGAAGGGGTGTCACCTGTGGAACCTCCTCATCGGGCTTGACATGGGAAAGTGGCTGCTCAGTAATGCCAGTAGGCATGATGACATCCTTGGGTATTTCTTCGGTGCTGGCACCCGACTCATCCTCATCGATCCTGTCAATAGGCTTGGCAGTAGTGTCCTCCTCATCGCTCTCGTCGCAAATGTAAGTTGGGCAGCAGCCAGCAAGAAGATCGGAAGAAAGGACGCATTTGTCGCGGTTCTCGGGCTCTTTGCACTCCATTTGCTGGCAGGACACAAGGCTGCTGACACACTTGCAGGACACATCGCAGGGCGTGGTGGCCGGCACAATGGTGTTGTTGGCATAGGTCTTGCCCTCCACCAAGCAGTCACCTTCTCCTGGAATGACAGCTGGCAGGTCCATGGCGGGCAGAGCTTCGGAGGAGCTCTGATCATCGGCACTGGGTGAAACGGTAGTCTGCTCTGACGCGAAATCGTCGCGGCTGACAACTGGCACTGTGGCTGGCTGCTCGGCACTGGGCGATACGCTGCTGGACTGCTCTTCGGGCAGGGGAGTGGTCGCGGGCTCTTCTGGCTTCGATGGCTCCTCTTTGATGGCTGGTTCTGTTGCATCCTCGGCGCTCTCGGTGGAGTCCTTCTCTCCGGCAGGCGGCAGGTAGACTGATGTCGGCTTGTCGGTATAGCCCTCTCCGCCTTCCACTGGAAGACTTGTCGAGGGCTTGACGTCGAGAACTTGTGGCACAATGTCGGATTTAGGTGGCACTGCTTCGGTGCTTGTCTCATCTTCCTCCTTTTCGTCCTGAGCCTTGTCTGTGGTCTCATCCGGCTGATCCTGCTTGTGAATTGGTGTGCTGGTCGATGCCTCGATTTCGGCTTCCTCGGTTTCTGTGGATGACTCTCCAGCAGGCTTCTCGGCAGGAACTGGCTTGGCTGTGCCGGACTTGAAGGCGTCTTCGGCAGGAACTTCAGTGGATGCATCAAGATCACCTTCGGTAACCTTCTCATCGCTCTCAGGAGTAGGCAGAGTGGTGGCAGCCTCATCCTTTTCGCCAGCACGGGCGGGTGCGCTAGTGGATGTTCCAATGGAGGGCTCATCCTTTTCGGAAGCAGCCTGGACTCCTTCGGTGGATGAGGAGATCGGTGTGGCAGCTGTGGAGCCTTCTTCTGTCTCCGTGACTGGCTCCTCGTCCTGTTCTGCTGTCAACTCGGTTGAATCATCGGCAATATCGGACTTGGGCGTGGTTGTCTTGACAATCTCCTCCTCCGCACTGACACTGACGTCCGCGGATGGAGTGGTTGGTCCTGCAATCTCCTCTTCGGCGGATGTTTTGTCGGCTGGAGTGGTGGCTTTGCTAACCTCTTCCTCTTCGGAGGCATCAGCAGACGGAGTTGTGGGCTTGGCAATGTCCTCAGCGCCCTCACTGCTTGTGGGCTCGGCAGGCGTTGTAGCCGGGACAGTATCAATGTCCTTCTCACCCTCACCCTCGGCCTGAGGAGCGGGAGTGGTTGCCTTGACAATCTCATCTTCCGATGGCGTGGTTCCCTTGATGATCTCCTCTTCTCCCTCGCCGCTTGCCTCTTCCGTGGATTCAGTGGGCTTAGCAGCTTCAACGTCGTCACTATGCACCACTGCAGGTGTGGGCTTGGCTTCCTCATCTGCAGAGCTTCCGGCTGGAGCAGGAGTGGCCTTGACATCTTCCTCATCTTCAGAGCTTCCGGCTGGAGCTGGAGTGGCCTTGACATCTTCCTCATCTTCAGAGCTTCCTTCTGGAGTTGGCGTGGGCTTGGCCTCCTCATCTTCTGAGGTTCCTGCTGGAGCTGGTGTTGGCTTGGCCTCCTCATCTTCTGAGGTACCTGCTGGCGTTGGCTTGGCTTCCTGATCTTCACCGCTTCCTTCTGGAGCAGGTGTTGGCTTGGTGTCCTCATCTTCTGAAGTTCCTGCTGGAGCAGGTGTTGGCTTGGCGTCATCCTTCTTAATGCCTTCCTCAGAAGCAGGTGTTGGCTTGACGTCGTCCTTTTCGGCGTCTTCCTCAGAAGCAGGTGTTGGCTTAACTTCCTCCTCTTCGCCGCTTCCCTCCTCAGTGGGTGTGGCCTTTGTCTGGTCCTCCTCGCCACTGCCTTCCTCGGAAGGTGTGGGCTTGGCCTCTTCCGTTTCATCGCTCGTTTCCTCGGCAGGAGTGGGCTTAACATCTTCATCGGTGATGGAAGGAGCAGAGGTGGTGACCTTAACGATCTCTTCTTCGGGACTGGCCTTGGCTGGTGCTGGAGAGGTGACCTTGATGATCTCTTCCTCCTCGGTGCTATCCTGCTCGACGGTCTTCGTGGGCTTCGAAACATCCTCTTCGCCGCTTCCCTCGGGCTCTGGTGTGGTGACAATCTTAATGATGTCATCCTCCTCCTCCACTTCGCCGCTGGCTTCCGTGGCGGTTTCGGTGGATGAGGCGCCGGTGGCTGCTTCAGTCGAGGTGGATGATAGATCGATTCTGGAGTCGGAAGCAATGCCGGCGGTGGAGCTCTCGGGCGTGAAGGGTTTGTCCTTTTCGTCCGAGGCACGCACTGGGGCACTTGTGGTGGTCTCCTCATCTTCAACTTCACCGCTGCCCTCTTCCGCTGTGGGAATCTCGGTGGCCGTCTCCTTGTCCTGGTCCTTTTCTTCGTCGTCAATGTGCTCCTGGAGATCCACATCCTCCTTGGGGATCTCGCCATGGATGTCCTTGGCGGGAGCGGACGTTGAGATCTCCGGCGTGGTGAGCTCCACAATCTCAGTGGTGGCACTGTCGTCCTCGCAAATGTAGTTGTTGGGACAGCACTCGCCCTCGGCTGCTGGCATGGCCCGGCAGGACGTGCCGTTGGCCGCCATCATCGGCATCTTGCAGTCCTGGACGGCGCAAACCATGTGTCCTCGCATGCAGTAGCAGTGCTCGCAGGCATCCTTGCCCTTGATCGAGGCACCATCGGCGTAGATGTCCCCATTGAACATGCAGTCGGTGGACTCGGTTGGCATCATGGTCGTGGGCAGGATGAAACCGGTGGTGGGACGCTCTGTGGTCGTCGTCGTCGTGGTGGACGTATCGATGAAGTCCAGCTCGTTCTCGTGGTCTGCAAGAGTGTTTAATTTGTAAGTACCAGTGAGAGGCAGAGAAAGACTGGCGACTTACCGCAACTGTAGCGCACGGGGCAGCAGGATCCCTTGTTGTAGATGGGCAGGCATCCGTCCACATGGAGGGTGCACTCCTGCATCACGCACTTGGTCTGGTTGTTGATGCAGTAGCACAGCTCGCACGGCCTGTTGGGGTTCGATGGCACCTGGGCGCCCTCCGGGTAGAACTTCTCCTCGATGCTGCAGCCGAACTTCTCGGGGATGCTCAGCTCAGTGCCGGGCTCGGGGGTGTGGTAGGGTACATCGACCGGAACTGTTTGTTGGGGCGAGGGGGATTGGTTAGGAGTGATGGACAAACGCTTGGCTTTTTGCTGGGGTTACTCACCTTCTGGGCAGGTGATGATGGGACAGCACTGATCCTCCCGCTTCTCCACGATGCAGTCGTGGCCAATGGGCTTGGTGAAGGGGCAGACGCGCAGGTAGCACATCAGCATGCGGTTGTGGCAGGTGCAGTTCAGACACGGCTCATTGGTCATGATGCGATCGCCCTCGTTGTAGTGCGCATAGTTGTAGTAGCAGCCCTCTGCAACAGAAAACAGACCAAGAAAGAGGCTCACATTACTACCTCATCCTCAAATCTGGAGCGCTGCCTGGGAAAAGCAGCCTCAAACAATGCCTGGGCCCCTAGTTCTCTGGCTAATAAATTCCAGCCATTAGTTATGGATGCAGGCCACCACAGTATCCACTGAAAATCAAGCTGCAGCTCCAGTTCAAGTTAGAGTTAGAGGCGTGGTGGGGTCGGGGTCGGGGGCGGGGGCGGGTCAATGTGTGCTACTGTGTCGCCAGGGCCATAAATAAGGCTTAGCGCCACCAGCTGTCATAATACGTGCAGCTATAGACAATTTTTATTGCTCATCAGCGTCGTTAAACAAAAGTCAAGTGCCACTGCCGGTCGTGTCTTAAAATATGCGCACGTCTGTCAGTCCCAATGTCCACTGTCCGTCGCCGGTTGTCCGCTGTCTGGGCTGACTGGCTGCCTAATTTAGTGACGTCCACCCGCAATAAATTCAACATCACATCATTAACACGTTAAACGCGCCAGACCCACACCCGGCCCCCGCCTCAGACCCAAACCCCAAGTCGAGAGCCGAGAGTTGAGCAGCGGGCAGGGGCTAGACCATTTTTTGTTGATTGAAATCTTTGGGGTCTCGGACTGGGTCTGGGTCTCGGTCTCAGGCGCTGTTTGAAGCTCACGTTTCCAACATAACTCGTAAAAAGCAGCGCTTATTTCTTTATGTTTCAATTTGTTTTCGTATGTGTCTTTTCACACCTCATCTAACTGGTTAATAATGCTGCTTTATGACAGCGATTGGTTCGATCATTTGCACCCGATTAGCGGCTTATGCCGGCTTAGCCGCCTGGACAGCACTTGAAGAGCTAATTAACCATCAAGCTGGGGAATGGACAAAGGGGAATCTTTGATGGGAAAATGTAGAACCCCAGGGGAGTTGGAACCTGTCATGCATATGCACATTATTTCATTTAATGAAACAATTCTCAGATTAGGGATGGGCTTTCCTTTCGTTTCGTTCACATGGAAAACAAATTAAATTCGCGGCGTGCCATAAATCTCGCAAGCATTTATGGCGCATAGCAATCTGATTCTCTTCATTATTATTCCGAAACGTAATCATCATAAAACGAATCTAGATGCACTTTTACGAGTATTATGGGTGCACCAGTGGTTCAATTTTGCTTGCCGCAGCCGCAGCCTCAGCCTCAGCCTCAGCCTCGGTTGGGGCGGCCACCGTCGTTATTGCCACCACTGGCAGCACTCAAAAATTAATCAGAAATCCGACTTACCCGAGTACTGCTGGATCTCCGTGTATTCCTGCAGTGGAGCTGGAATGAGGAATGCGAAAAGAAATGTTTATTATTTAATGAAATGCCATAGTTACTTTGCCGCGGTTACGGCAGCATTTTTATGATGGCCATATCCGTTAGCCATGACCATAATAAATTAATTTATCTATTGCAGCAAATGCATCGCAGCAAATGCATCGAATGCCGGGCTCTAATTGTGCCTGCATGCAATTGAAATTAGGCCCGGACGTGGCTCCGGACTTGCGTAGGCCTACCACTCCCGTTGATAGCCCTGTCCGGGGCCTGATAACAGGGTCCAAGTGCCGCTGGCCAGCCGCACCAGCAGCAGCTCCAAATTGCAACATCAGGAGGCCACAGCAACAGCTCTAGCAGGAGCAACAGTTTGGCTTTGTGTGCGTGCAACGTGTTATTACCACATAATCAAAATGCAGCCAGCCAGGCAGCAACATCATCCAGCAATCCAGCAAAAATGGCACGTAGTCGATTCTGAGCCGAGGCCTGAGCTGCCTGCGTGTGTCCCACACTGGCCAACCGCCGTCTGGCCTGTCTCTGGCCCCTGGTAAAATGGCTCAAACAAATTGTTTAAGCTGACAGTTGGCCAGCAAGGCGAGTGCTGTAGCTGTAGCTGCTGCTGCTGCTGTTCTACGAGGTTCTGGAGGCCACTTGTTGCTGCGGTGGGGTGGCGTCTATGAGCCACATGCCAGCAGCAACATGCAACAAAGGACGGCCTGTTGCTGCACGGCGCACGGCGCACGACGCACGGCAGAAAATGATTTGACAAATTGCATTTTTATGAATTGCTGTTGCTGGCGGCTTTGCAGCTTTGATTAATTGCGTCTAGTTGAAGGGTTGACAATTTTGCACATATTTCACATTTGAATTTCCGCATACTCGTGTATCTGGGGGGCCCCGACGGGACACTCCGGGATGACTTGCTCTTTGCCGGGATCCACATTTAAATGGAAGTCTGGCCCATACAATTTGGCAACAAATTGCAGGCGAAACAACAATGAAAATTCTAACGGCAAGTGCTCATAAGCATGAATTTGGCCCAGGCCCAGAGCCAGATTCGGATTCAGATTCAGAGCCAGAGCCAGAGTCTGGCCATGGAACTGGTCAAGACGGCGGCAACAAATCAGAGTAGCAATTTCAAATCGTGGCCAACGAACTGCTCCTAGAACATCTCTCTCTCTCTCTCGAAACTAACGGATGTAAATTACATTTTATGCGGTAAGAACAACCACACGACCGAACCTGGCAACGCATAAAAATTCACACATTAACTGTTAAGGATTGTCGGCCAGCAGGTGGAGATGGAGATGGATGGGAGTCAGAGGCGAAGGCGAAGGCGAGAGGGAGCTACCACTTGACTGAACTGAACTCAAGCCTGGAGAAGGCAGTGTGAAGAATTTGGCTGCAGAGATGGCAATGGGAGTCAATCATGCAGCCGGTTCGCAGTCAGTCCGGTACGAGACACAGACCCCAGACCCAGAGCCAGACTCTGGCAGAGAGCAAGAGCAAGACCACGACGACGACAACTCCCCAGTTGCCGGGACGGGACCGCCTTGTAATGCAAACTTATGCAACAATTTTGTGCTGTGCAAGTGCAACAACTAAAACAAGCCACATACTACATCATCATTACGATTATTATGATGATGATGATGATGATCGGGGCGACGCATGAGCTGTTGTTGCTGTTGCTGCTGCTACTGCTGCTGTTGCTCTTGCTGCTGTCGAGGAGGATGATGATGATGATGATGATGATGATGGTGGTGGTACACATCAAACATGGTCGTGTCGGTCCAACAAACAGAAGTCAGTCAGTCAGTTAGTCAGCCAAAGTCGCTGCTGATGTTGTGGCTGGTGTTGATGTGGATCCAGCTACAACTTGCCCGGCTCTGCCTCTGCATCGTGTAGTACTTGGGCAACAGAGACTGCGGTCGAAGCCGAAGTTAAAGCCAAGTTGTTGGCGGTGGCGGTGGTGGCTTGCTCTTGCTCTTGCTCTTTGCTGTTGCTCCCGCTCGAGTCGTGCATTTTGTTTATTCTAGGAAAGCGCGCGCGCATTCGCCCCCTTCTGATCCTCCTCCATGGCCATGGCCATGGCTGGCTGCTTGGTCTGGGCCAAGACGCTGCCACTGCCACTGCCACCGCCACTGCCTCTGCGGCAAGTTGAATGACCCGTCGCGCATGTGTGCAAAAATGTGTACACAAACCATAAAATACAAGCCACAAGCACTGGCACTAGCACTAGCACTGGCACTGGCACTGGCACTGGCAGCTTTACTTACATAAGTAGGCCTAGGTGCTTTAGCTGTAGCTGTATCCGAGGCTGGACTGAACCAGAGTCACACAGTCGCAGGCCCGAACCCAAACCCAAACCCAAACCCAAGCCAAGACCCAGGCACGCCTTTTGCTGGTTACGCTTTATTATTTAGTGCTGTGGGTGGACTCGCCTGTGGAGGCAGCAGATGGGGAAAAAGTGGAAGTTTTCCCAAAATATTCTTGTTGCTAGCATTACTTTTATATCCCCCATCCCACCTCTGGGCCTGGGCCTGGGTCTCTACGATTTCTTTGTATAGGACTCTGCCTGCGCCGTGCGGCTCGATGCGGAAACGCAGGCGAGTGAAAATATTTGCCATGCCACAAATATTTCAAAGATTACTAAATAAACACAAATCTTCGCCAGTCTGTTGTCCCCAAATGCGTTTGTCGTTGCCTCTCTTCTCCTTTTTTTTTTTACCGCTATTCGCAGCTGCAGCAGCGACAACTTGACCACACCCACCTCCACCTCCAGACCCAGACGCAAACCCAGCCCCAGTCCCAGTCCCAGTCCCGAAGAAGCGTCGGATCAGGCTCTGGCCTGAAACGTTGCCGTTTCTCACTCTGTTTTTGGTGTGACCGAGGAGAGTCTTTCTATATTTATCTATCTTCTAATTAGATGCAGCTAAAACAATGCCCGGGGAGACGAGCAATAAATCGATCTATAATTGCATTCCCAGTAAAGGCACAAGGCAGCAGATCCAAGAACAGCCAAGAAGCCACAAGGAAGAAGAAGCCACTAGGAAGAAGGAGCATGCAAATTTTTAATGGACTTTTGTTGGGCAAAACAATTTCCATTTTCTATGGCCTTGATCACATAATTTCCATAATGCCGAGTAGATCAATATGGAGTGAGCGACAAGCTAACAACAACACAGACAGAAGGAGCCCAGACTTCCGACCCATGCCCATGCCCATGCCCATGCGCATGCCCATGCCTAGGCCCAGGCCCAGGCCCAGGTCCAATACCTCCGCAGCCACAGTATCATGTCCATGCATCAACGCTGAAAGCAGCCGCCAGGCAAGAGGCAAAGCTGCAACACGGCAGGAGGCGCCCTAACAATGCAACTGCAACTGGAAGCATCGGAGGCCGCACAGCAAATGAATTTGCGAGTAATTTAACATGATTATGTCGGCGACAAGGTAGCAATGTAGACATCGGAGCTGCTGCTGCTGCTGCTGTTGCTGCTGGTGGAGCTCCTCGATTGCGGCTCCCCAAATTGGACGCAGTTGCGCAAGGCTTATGCTGTGGCCACGGGTATTGTATGGGCTATTGCCTTGGCTAGGGCGCTACCTTGGCGTGACGCTGTGTTTTATTACCGGACTGATGCTAGAGCCTAGACCATGATTCGTTCTAAGTAAATTATGCCCGATGGTCATGATGGGGATGTGGATGGGGCGGCCATGAAATTGCACCAGTCGAAGGCTGTTCTGGTTGTTGCTGCTGCTGTGGATGTTGCTGCCGTGCATATGAAACAATTACCGAGGCAAGGGTAATATCAGAGGAGGCTTAGACCTAGGCCCGCACAATCCTGCCTGTCTATATGTGGACATTGTAATTGCAGGCCCGACTCTAGGCCCAACTTCGACTACGACTACGACTACGACTAGGACTCGAACTCCTCGAGCTCATCTCATATGCATATTTATGGCTGCCTGCCTGGGCAATGTCATTAGAGAGTCAGTGTCTGTTTGTCAGTTTGCCAGTTTGCCAGTTTGTCAGTTTGTCAGGTTGGGCGAACTTTTCCCTACCGCTCCTGACTGCTTAATAGATAATAATGAGGCCCAGTCGGCTGGCAGCTGGCCTTGGGGCGCTGTAATTAAGCAGTTAAAGGAGGGGTCGGTGTCGGTCGCCAGGAATTCTTTCCCACAGTCCGGGTCTCCGGGGCCCTAGAGTTTTACGAGCATGTGTCCTGTCTTTGATTTGTTTTGATGGCCTTTGCATGGCTTTAATGAATCCTCCCCGTCCCCGTCTCCGTTCCCGTCCAGCAATCAATCTGTCCGACTCAGTCAGTGCACTCTTCCCCCGACTCGGGGCTAATCACAGACTGGCATTCCACTCTTCAGCTCTACTTTGTTCTGTTCCGTTCCGTTCTGTTCTGTTCTGTTGCGAGGCAAATATATCATAATTTTGTTTGCGCAATTTTGGACAGTCCAAAACGGGGGCCTAGACAGAGAGATGGATGCACGGCCGGACGGAGGAGGAACTGTCGTTCCTCAGCTCGTGCTGCACCGAGGAGCTCCTCCTTGGTCTGCATTCAATTATTACACCGCTAGCTGTTATTGATAACAGCGCATTGATTACAGCAATTGCCGAAATAACAGACAAGCCAGTCCAACGGCAGATTCCGATGCAGATTGAGACTCAGATTGCTGCAGTGGCTGCTGGAGGAGCTGCAGTCGGAGCCTGACAAGTGATGGATGCATCCATGGCCCGGCCCCGGCAATCAGCAGCGGCAGGAGGAGCCTCAGCAGCAACAAGTTTTGCACTGCGCATGCGTAACTGTTTATTAATTTGAGTGCAAGTTGGGGAGATGGGGAAAGAGCAGCGCTCCAAGAGGAGCACTCTCTCACGCTGGAAGTCCTGACTGGGGCCCGATTCAATTAAGTGCTCGCGGAACGCATCCATGTGGCATTCTAAGCGCTAATTGCTCACCGCCGCCGCATTTTGTTTCCCGTCTATTGCTGCTGCTGCTGCTGCTGTCTCCAGCTTGTAGTCGATTTGTATCTGTTTCTCTCCTCCCACGCCGGGGCTCATGGCATTCGCCTAATGATTGGACAGTGGAGATAGTGCAGCGGAGAAGACTGCTGGAGAATGTTGCGTGTTAGCCAGGACAGACCTGGCCAAAAGCCGTAAAATTCAATGGCCCAGTGCTCGCACACAAACACACACAGACCGTACAGACCGTACAGACCGTACAGACCGTAGAATACTCGTACATCATGTGCAAAAGATCAGCAAAGCGATAATTATACAAAGTATTAGTTCAAGTGAGAGCCGAGCCTGTCTCTGACTTGGCATGACCCAAAGCTGTAGCCTGGAGCTGGAGCTGGAGCTGTTGCTGGAGCCATGGACTGTCTGTGGTTGCCATGCGTAAAGGTGCCAGCCGGAGAGTTGATTGAACCCACTCAGGCATTAGAATGGGAATACGGAGATGGGCCTGTGCTTGGGCCTGGGCACAGGGCTAGGGTTACACAATTGAAAGAGAACTGCTCCCAGGCCGGGCAAGTCATTGCACCTGTGATAGAGATCTCTCTCTTTCTCTCTTCTAATTACCATTCCTTACCTTTGCGAAGCCTTCGTCTAAATAGTGTCAAAATGAATTCTAACACGCCAACCCAGCAACCCAGCAACCCAGGTCCCGGGCTCCAGGTCCCAGTTCCAGTTGCCTGCTCCCTCGGCCGCCTCTAGCGAACCGAAAACATTTGCACTGGTCAAGCTCTGAAGACGGTAGCCGTCTTCGAGTTTGTCTTGGCCGTGGGTCTCCATCATTGTCTTGTCTTGTCTTGTTAGCGTGCCGGCAGTTCTCTTAGACAGCGATTAGTAGCCAGTTGTGGTGGATGTGGCGCCAGGGTGAATGTCTAAGTGAGATGCGAAATGCATTTCCAATTGCCGGCGTACCGGCACAGACAGAACCCTTCTTTAGCTACGGCTACATCCTATCATAAACTCTAATTAGCAGGGGCCCACAGACACAGAGACAGACTGATCGACCGACCGCCTGCCCGAATTGGGTCAGAGCGGCAACTAATTGCCATAAATACGAGTATGAATAAAAGCCGCAAATGTTTGCCATTTAATTAACATTTCGAACACGTTTTTGGACCGGCAACGTGTTATACAAATCGGAATTAGCATATTCACGCCGTGTAGACGAGGAATTGCATAAAACGTCGAACCAAAAATAGACATACCCCGCGACACAGTCCACGACGACAAGTTCAAGTTCAATGACATCGAAACAACAATAGGGAAACAGCATACATAATATGAGCTATGATTATGGCATCCACACCAACAGCAGCACCACTCCAAGATACAGATACAGATACAGATACAGATACAGGTACAGCCGTACAGATAGGTGTCTGTAGTGCTGTTGTCTCGATGGGAAATCTGGGCTTACCAGTATATTGTATTACTCAACCTCAGCCGGCGTTTTGCTCTACTAAACAGCAAAAGATATTCATTTGCATTTCCCGAGCGAGCGAGCGAGCGCATGGGAGGAGGAGAATGGGATGGTGGATTACTGTGGGCTCTGCTTCGCTTCTCTTGTCTTCTCTTCAAACAGAAATTACAGCAATCATTGAAAACCATTTCATTGTCAAGGTGAAAGGTGGAATGGGGCACACGGCAGTCGGCAGTCGGCACTCGGCACCAAGCGCCCAGGCGTTAATAGCCAAATTGTGTAATTGCAATTGTAATTCCATTCGGTTTGGCCGAAAAAGAAACGGCTGCTGCTGTGGCTGCTGCTGCTGCTGTGGTTTAAGCCCTGTCTGTGGCTACACGTTCCCGTTACACTTCAAATTGCCTGGCAGTTAACCGCAAGCGTATTTACTTAAATGAAATTAGCCCCCGACCTTGTCGCAGGAAGTTGAGAATTTAATGCTGATAAAAATCAAAAGATCTGCCAGCCGCCTGCCTGCTTGACTGCCTGCCTGCCTTCTCAGTGGATTTCCGCCTCCGATTCTGGTTCACACGCTGCTCTGGAGTTCTAACCATTTAATTGGAGAATCAAGTGCAACGGCAACTGCGGCCCTTTGGCGGTCTGGTCAATGGCCTCGCCCCCATACAGATGTGGGACCTGCGTTTGCGTGGGTTTAAATCAAAACCAACTAAGTGGCTCGCCGGCCTGCGTCTGCGTCGGAACATTTAAGCCAAACAAATGTATCTTTTATGAGTGTCTCAAGCTCATGGTCAATTTATCATGCGCAGAGACTGGGACACACGATAGAGTTCACAGTCGCAGACGCAGACGTAGACCCGGCTTTGATTTGGCTTCACACCAACTCAAAATCTGAAAAGCGTCTTCTGACAAATTGATGGACGACTGGGCGATGCGAGGCTGGTGGGCCGGGACACAGAACGGAGCCAAGCGAAAGGAAGGGAAAGCATAAATGCTTAGCATAAATGCTTATTTATGGCCAAGAACATGGGAGTCGGGGTGGGGTTGCAATCGCAGTTGGAGTTGGATGTTTGAATGTTTGGAGTCATGGGGCCCGGCCTGGCCGGGGCGGCATCTAATTGTGTCACCGTCGAAAGTTTCTCCGCCTCATTGGCAAATCTGTTTGGCAGTCTCACGTTCGATGGGTGCTGTGCTGCTTCGTGCGGGCTGTGCTGCTGTGGCTTGCCCCGCGGTAACCCGCAAGTTCGTGATCTCTAACTCTGCGTACTTGTTCTCTAAGTGGCTATGAAATTCCTCAGCCACGCAGCCAACACATCTTCGGCATCGCCATCGTCATCATCATCATCATCCCCATCGCCATATCGGTCAATGGTCAGCGGCTTTGGCCAGTTTGTTTGCCAAGCAAACAGCTCCGACTCGGAGTTCTACAGCTACTTCTACTTCTACTTCTACTTCAGAGACGACTCCGACTGGGATGGAGGGCAGACAACAATGTACGGATGGTATGGCTATGGCCCCTAGTGTCAGTATGTTTGCATATATAAAATATTTACGATCGTCGGATCGGCAGCACCACCTGAAGCAGCTGAAGCCAGTGGAGAAGGTAGCCACACGGGCTGTACCGTTTGGTGCTATCAACGCCTCTGATAAGCCAAATCCGCCTTGCCACTTGACATTGAACCTGGTCCACGTCTGGGTCTGGGTCCGTGTCCGTGTCTGTGTCTGTGTCTGGGCCCGAGCTGATGGCAAAAATGTTAATTATATGCGCGTGGCTAAGCTGATGACTGGACAACGTTAAATCTTGATTAACGCTGCCTCAGCCGATGCTTCAGAGGCTTCTGCCTCAGCCCAGGGCCTGATGACGACGATGATGCTGATGCTGATGCTGACGCTGATGACATCAGCCGAGCCATGCAATTAATATCAAACCATAATGATGTGTACCTCAGACCCAGACCCAGAGCCAGAGCCAGAGCCAGCGCTAGAGCCTGGCCAGAAAGTTCTGCTGGCACGCACAAAACTTTTAAGCCATCGATAGCTCGGATAGCTCGGATAGCTCGGATAGCTGACTGGCTGGCTGGCTAGCTCGGGCTACTAATACAAGCTAATTAGGCACAGCGGCAAGTGAACATCGCTTACTTCCGCACATCTTTATCTTGGGACTGAGACTGGGACTGAGGCTGGAGCTTCAGATGGAGCCGAGAATGGGGCCATAAAGCGCCGATTTATGTGCGCAATAAACAAAAATATTGAAGATCTTTGCTCAGCGTACTAATGCCTTTGTAATTGGTTATAAATTAAGAAATCACAAAAACTGGCTATGGGGGGGAAATAAAATATATTTGATGCTTAGGGAACTGCCGTCAGATTTACGGAATGGGAAACGGGAGATGGCCAAGGTTCAGTGACCATCATACCAGCCCTCATCGAGTGGTGTAGGTGTCAATTGGCAAGTCTCAAGAATCCACAGAATGGGCAATCATGGCCAATGGGAAATCAGAAGAGAACACCTGTTCCGCCTGATCTGTTCTGTTCTGTTCTGTTGTGTTCGATTCTATAATAAGCATGAGAAAAACGAGATACGAACTCACGTTCGAAATTGATTGATGAAAACGCCCCAATGAAAATAAGCGAGCCAGCAGGCAGCCAGCCGAAGGCAGAAACGGGCAAAAAATAAAAGCATCAAATTGAAATTGCCATCTTCGAAACGTGGCTTATAAAATAACGATAATGTGTTGCGGCTACCGAGATGCCTGGACCATCACCATCACCATCGCCATCGATCCACCGACCTTGAGCTTGAATTAAAACTTGAACTTGAGGCATCTCTCTTTCAGATGGCGATGGCAGTTAAATTGCACAAGTTGCCCGGGGGCTGGGTCTTACGGTTAACTGTTTGGCTATGGCTAAGGCTCTTGGCTGACACGATGCTCGTATGATGCCAAAATGTTTTCGATATCCGTCTTAATAGCCGCGCAAACAATTGGCATATGGATAGAGCGCTTGGGATCGATCGCTGGATCGATGGATGCTGGGGCTTTTGTTATGACGCAAATGCCACTTGTTGTGAAGTATCTCACTCCGCTGTTAATCATCTCTAGAGTCCGAGTGCCCGGCTGACATTTGCGCTAGTCCTATTGATTTATGGCTCGCATCTGTCGGCGGAGCCAGAACCAGAACCAGAGCCAGATACAAATGTATCGTGTGAGCCCAACTGTTGAGTCATGCGTTAGCTGCCACCTCATACTCGTACATGTATGTATTTATAATGGAACAATTCAATTACCAGAGCATGCTGAGAAATTCTTCCGAGCCGCGGCTCCAAGTTCATCAAACTCAAGTGGTGTCGGCACCCTATACCCATCCACTCTTCCACTCTTCGAATAGGGAGGATAGGATGTGGATGGGGGATTGGTTTGGGGTCCATTAGGCCGTTTTGTTGGCTTGTTAGTGTAACAGATTTGTGACTGTGTGTAATAATCAATAAATAGGTGAGAAACCCTGGCGGGGTTTCCAGCAGAATCAATGTTTAAAGCTCCATGGGTCCCAATCACTCTCCTCGTCTCTTCCTCTCTATCGCCCATCTCTTCGTTCTACCATTCACAAAAATTCTTTTCCATTTTATTTCGTTTTTCGTTCTTCAGATACATTTCCATATGCAGCCCCGGACACCGGAGTTTAAGACATGTGTTAATGAAAATTCCAAGAATTCTGAATGCAGCCATCGAATGGTGGAGTGCTGGTGTGGCGGAGTGTGGTGCCGAATGTGGGTCAACGAGCTGACTATTGTCGCCTATCGTTTTGACTAGGCCAAATCAGTCAGAGCTGGACACGTTGACGTTGCAGCTGGAGCTGGTGCTGGAGGTGGAGGTGGAGACGACCTGGAGACGGAGGAGATGGAGTCTCGCTCGTTGCCTGTTTATTGAAAGCCCATTAAACAATGGCACGCTGGGTCTGGGTCTGGTTGTGGCCTCGCTCGGCTCGGCTCGGCTGGTGTCGGTACGGGTACCCACGAGTACTAGTACGCGAGTAGTACATTTTGGTTTTGGCATTTCTTGTCTTCTGCCGCTGACCGATATTCCCGGACATTGGAGAACTGCATCGTGGCTGCGTCCGGCGTCAGTTGGGTCTGGGTCTTGCTCTTTTTGGGTTTATTTGCCTTTAAGTTCTGTTTAAACAAGTCGTTAAATCGAACACGCCTAGAGTCAGGCTGGAACCGTTAGGAATCGCCTTTTATTGCCTTGGTAAATGTGAAAGTTAACACATTGCTGGGCCCTGGCAGATGCAGATGCAGTCACAGATACAGCGACAGCGACAGCAACAGAAACAGATACAGATACAGATGCGTCTAAATATGCAGTCGCGTTGCTGATGATGGCAAAGACCATTAGCACTTGCTTTTAATTATACGACGAGTATGCTCGGACGGACACTCCCTGAACGGGACAAGCAAGCCCTCCAATTGTACGACTATGTGTGTCCAGTGTCCGGTGTGTCAGTTCCCGTCGATTCCAATTTAAATGGAAACGCATGACACAATTGAATTTGGGCCACGACACCACCCCGCAGCATCCCCAGCATCCGAATGGGCCTGCTCTTAATTAAATTTCGCCACCGAAATGCAACAGACTTTTAGGCAGTCATGACCACTGACGACCCCTGACCCAGGGCAAGCGGCAGGAAGATCCGGCAGCTGTTGTTGCCGTCTGATGGCAATTTGTCACAATGGCTTTAATTAGTCGAATTTCTGCCCGGAACTCGGGGTCAGTGCGGATGCGGATTGGTGTTTTTCGGATCCCGGAATTTATGGGAAAATAATCAGAATAGACAAACAGGGCATATGGGAGGATTTGGCATGGATTACGAGGCTGCACTCGCACTCGCACTAGCACTCTGGATACTTGGGGTACTTAGCTGGCTAAACATAATTTATGTTGACATAATAAACCACTTACCGGCTTGTGTGGGTATCAGCATTATGGCCAGCAGGGCCAGCGTCAGAGACACCAGCTCCTCGAGTCCCAGCGGACTCGAACGTCTTCTTGTCATGGTTGTAACTGCAATGGAAGAGAGAGCGGACCAGAGTTATGGTTAGTACGTGATTGGCGTTATGGGAAGGACGAGGACGAGGATGAGGGCCCCTCAGTGCCCATTTGACAGGCTGGCAGCGGGAGGACCGTTTAACCCTTAAACAACAATCAAATCGAGCCACAATATGTTCCTTAAACGACAGCACTTCATTAAAAAAGCATGACAAGGCGCATGCCGCCTCATCTCTCTCTCGTCTCGTCTCAATTTATTTCTTTTCTTATTTCCTTTCCTTTTTTTTTGTGCGCTGAAAATTTTCAATAGCTCTTCGGCTTACAAAAGCAATTTACGTGCACAAACAGCAGAAATTTCGGGCGGGTGGGACTGTTGACATGTGAACCGAATGCCACCACCGCCGCCACCGCCGCCAGCACCACCATATCGACTACTTGCACCCCTCCTGGGTGTCCGGAATGTCCTGTCCTGTCCTGGCCGGCACCGTCCTGCCCTTGGCTGACTGACTGGCTGTTTTTCTTCAATTGTTTGCGGAAATCACTTGTTTGCCGATTTGACAGATGTGCAATTTTCCCTGACATGCCCGCCGTCCTGCCTCCCTATCCCTCCCCTGCCGCCTTCGAGAACATCCTCCCAGACCCAGAACAGACCCAGAACTTCCTTCTGCTCGCCGGAAAGGTCAAAAATCGTTCAAGAGATACGAGTACGCATACAGGGAAACCTGCCCGAAAGTTTCTGTGAAGTTTTCTTTATTTTTCTCTGAAGTTGCTGATTGAAAATGTCAGCCGCACGCCAAAGAAAACTTCCCGAAATTGTGCACCCCCACTTGCTGTTCCCCCAGCTTTCGCCCCGTGGCCAGTGATCCCATCGTTATAATTAGCGGGCGGCGACCGCCACATATCACAGCTTATCGGTTGACAACTACCTAACTAACGTAACTCGCAAGTCGTGCCATATATAACCGGGCTTATGGTCGTCTCGATTGGGGGAGTAATGGCGTCGAAGGGCCGACGACACATACGTTTCATATTTTCATTTATTAGCCAAGTTTCCTTTCGGCTTTTATTTGCTTTATGTTACTTTAATCAAGTCCCAGGAGATGCAACACGTGAGTGTGCCAGACCGATGCGATGCCGATTCCATTGAGGGGTGGCTTTAGACCTGAGGGTGAGGTTAGGGAGAGGGATGAGGGGTGGTTGAGTGCCGGCTTGAGAGGGGGTAAGAATAGGTGGTGGGGGTACCCGTACCCGCACACGTACGGTTGTTTGTATATGGGTGGGCGTGGTCGGTGGGTGGATTATGCAATTTTATACCTTTCATAAAGCAATAAAATCTTCCAGGCGAAGCACAATGGGACTAAAACGTAAGATTAGAATGGTTTTTATCGATAAATGTGTAGATAGCGATACCTTTTTGCATTTAAATCGAAGTAAAGGCTATAATATCGATCGCTTTTTCTTTTTATGATGCCAACTGTGGAACTTGTCACTGTGGAATGGAATCCCATTTTGGTGTCTCTTCTGGGGGGTCATATCGAGCTCTCTCCTCCGCAATATTTCGCCCCCCCCTTCTGCTATTCTCGTGAAATCTGAGTGGTTTCGGTTACGGCCCCCTCTCCGCACCGCTCTTGCAACGTACTCGTATTCCCCCCCTCGGGCAGCAGTTTGGTTTACTCGCTAACGAAACAAGCAAATAAAAATCGGCTAATGCTGGGGCTGGGGCTGGGGCTGCAGCTGGAGCTGAGGCTGGAACTGGGGAAGGCGAATGAGCAACGCTCGACGCTCATCATAAATGCGCGAATTGTGCTCATTAAAATGCAGGCGAACTGGGGGACGAGGAAGAGAGCCCCAACCTGAGCCCCGGGAGTCACAAATATCACTGCTGCGTGCTGGGGCAGGGGCAACGGCAGCAACGCCACAACAAACAGCAACAGTAACGAGAGAGGTATGCAACACACGAAGCCGCCTCTCGGTCAAGTTGAAAGATTGCTCCGCAGATGCTGAGGCTGAAGCTGAGGCTGCGGATGAGGCTGTGGCTGATACTGATGCCGATGGTTGTGGCTGCGGCTGTGGACGATTCTGATGGTGAAGCGTCTGCCTCTTCTGCTACCATCTCATTCAGAGTCGCGGCATGTTGATGACGAGTTGACATGACGAGCGACAATAACAATAATGATAATCTCACACAGCCAACAACAGCAACAACAGCAACAACAACCTGGACCATGATGATGATGACGATAATGGTGATGAAGATGATGATGATGATGGGGATGAGGATGAGGATGATGCCGCCTGCCTGTTTGGACTGACAACGGAAGCGACACAAACTGGCTATTAGTTGTTGGCCAAAATGGCACTTGTTCTAAAGCTATTAGCAACACACGAACAGCGAACAGCGAGCAGCGAGCAGGCAACAGGGGCAGCAACATGTTGCGGCCTACCAACTGGCTAGCAACTGGCAACTGGCAACTTGTTGCTGTAATTATTCCACTGTACTGTCGTGGCTAAATGGCCAACAATTTTATTCTTTCTTATTTTCTGCAGCATAGCATAGCATTCAGTATTTGGGTTAAGACCAAATAAAGGGGTGGTCAGCAGCCAGCTGCCATGTGTCTCTGCCACAGCCGCCTCAGCCTCAGACTCAGCCTCAGCCTCTCTCCGAGAGTGTGTGTGTGACACAAATTCAATTTGTGAATGAAGTAGTAGCCAAAAGTACACACACATGTGGCACACACCACACCAGACACACACACATCAGGAGGCAACTACTTTTACCCATCGGTACGAGTATTTGCCCAAAACGAGGCAGGCGCTTGTTACCAGTGCCCCAAAGAGGGGCGGACTCTACTGCTGCACATGCCACCAGATATCGGTCATGGGAAATTTGCAAGATTTTGGAAAAGCATCTGGCAAGGGCAAGGCCTGGGCCATGCATCTTCATCGTCTATGTATGTCTTCTCCGTCAACGGCGGCGGCTTCGCGGTGGAGACCGAGTGGAGACCTGGTCTGTGGGTCGTCCATCTAACAATGGCCCACTGTTGATATGCGTTATGAAAAATGTATTCAGGTCCAGCAGGAGGCGGCTCATGCGTGAAGAGCGGTGGCAGAGCCCATATTTGCATAGCATAGCCCTCCTTCTGCTTGGGGGAATGCGGAATGCCCACAAAGGGTAGGCACTGGACAGGCCACCGCTTCTTTGTGGCTGTGGCTGTGGCTGAGAAATTGCACAGGCTGTCTGGGGCAGGCCCAAGCCCATGCCCCTGACCCAACTCGTATTCGTTCTCGTATCTGGGGGATATCCATACCTACATTGTGGGCATGCGTGGAGGCTGCTGCTGCTGCCAGTTGCAAGTTGCAAGTTCCCATTTCCCCAGTTGCACAAATTGTGGCCCAGCTGCAGCTCTAATATAAATGTACGGCCGGAGAGGTGGAAACAAACAGAAAAAAATTTACATTTCACAAAGGCAGACGGCCTCAATGGAGGGTGGGAAAATTTCACATGCATCCATGGGCAGCATTTTGACAGTCGGGGCACGATTGGCACGGCCAGGGAGCGGAAGAGTAGAGGCTTCGTTAGCATATCAAAAGGTGTCTCTTGTCAGAGAGCTATCTTGTGTCGGCTGTCGTGTTTGTGTCTGGTTCTGTGGCTCTCTGGTTCTCTGGCTGTGGCACTGTGCCTGTTGCTATTCCTCTGTCTGTTGCCTTCGCTTTGAAATTTGTACCATGACCCACAAATATACTTTGGGGCACGCATCTAACGACGACCCATCGACAAGATCGCAGTCAGAGATCGATAGCAATTTGCAATTTGCAAGCCGATGCTGAAGCTGAAGCTCTAGCTGTAGCTGAATGCAACTTCAGCTTTAATTGGATTCTGGCTGGTATCAAATTGACATTTAGCACACAAGCGAACCCCAGTGCCAGTGCCAGTGCCAGTCCTAGTGCCAGTTCCAATCCCAATCCCAAACCGATCCAGAGCCAAGCGATCTCCCAATCCCCATCCCCATCAGAGTGCTGCCGCCTGACCCCAACCTCACGCGTCCATCTGGGGATCTGCTGCTGCTGCTTCTGCTGCCCCTCCATCCAATTGCCTCTACTCTCTGCTGGCTTATCGTATTACACTTCTTCGATTGCAATTGCTGCCACTGCTGTTCTGTTGTTTGGCGTTAATTTGGTTTTGTGTTCTGTTCTGGCTCTTCGTTCTTGCCACTGCCACCCATTTAACGGTCTTTCGGTAGTGGCTGCGGCAGCGGCAGTGGCAGTGGCAGCAATTGCAAATTGCATTTTTTACTATTTTATGTTTATGGTATTCCTTTTGTCTGGCCAATTGCCTTGTTCTGCACGTCATCCCCATAAATCCGCGAACGGCTGCGGGGCCCTCACACATGTGCCTATCGCCAATCAGCAATAGCCGATTGCCGATTGCCGATCGCCGATCGCCAATCACCCATCGCCTATCGTCCGTCTATCGTGCATAGTTGTGGCCAATTGCGGGCCAAATTGTTGTGGCTTGGGTTCAGCCAATTTGTAGGAATATGGCCTTAGGAATGTCCGACCTTGCCTTTGCAGATACAGATAAATTCCATGCATTCCATGGATACAATAATTACAGAAGGTGTTCGTTCACTCAAGGGATAGATACTTTCCGGATTACATTCTCAGAGATTAGATCTAATGGAGATTGCCATCGAGAACAGATGATTATCTGCAGATTTGAACTCTCGCACGAGGGTCTATGCAAATTTAAGATTGACCTCACAATTGAGCGACCTTGTGGCATCATCAGCATCATCATCTATAGCGGCAGCAGGCGGGAGTCGGGAGGCAGCCAGCAAGCCACTTGAGGCACAAATTGGAGGAGTTGCTTGAAATTAATAAAGCTCGGTGCTT
This sequence comes from Drosophila lowei, assembly GCA_008121275.1. NCBI lineage: Eukaryota > Metazoa > Arthropoda > Insecta > Diptera > Drosophilidae > Drosophila > Drosophila lowei. The sequence continues at coordinate 38,084,272 of CM017777.1, forward strand.
CGCTGCTGCTCACGATCTGCAAACATAACGGTGTCTAGTGGCAAATTTAGGCGGCATGCGGCAGCAGGCAGGCAGCAGGCTGGCGGTAAGGGAGCAGCAGCAAACAAGCAAACAAACGCGCCAAATGTAAACTTCTTTGGAGACCGACCGACTCTCGCGTCTGAGTCACTTGTCAGCGCTTTGCTCCGGCCACTGCCACTGCCACTGCCACTACCACGGCGCAATGGCAATGGCAATGGCAACGGCATGCGGAAGCTGCCCAGCACGACTCGAGCTCCATCTCCAAGCTGTATGCAACGCCAACGCCAACCACCAACTCGGAGTTCGACTCCATCTCCAGCAGCGACTCCAAGTGCAACTCGACGGCAATTTGCCATTTTCGCTGTGTGTCGGACGCTCGGCAAACCCAGAACCCAGCTCCAACTCCAGCTCCAGCTTCAGCTTCAGCACTTGAACTGGATTAGTTGCCTGCCCGCTTTGATTTGTGACAAATCTTGATGATGCTGGCTACCGTGTGCTCGCCTGCAGCATGCAATCTGCTGGCTGGCCATATGTGGAAGTGGATGTGGCAGTGGCAGTGCCAGTGCCAGTGGATGTGGATGTGGATGCTGGTGGGGCAGTTAGTAGCTACTGGCTGACCCAACACCAGCAGAAGCTGCTGCGGCAGGCGGTAGAAGTTGGCCGTGCAGATCGTGAGCTGATTTTGTTTCTAGCTTCATTTTTTATTTTTGTTTCGCTTTTTACGTATCGGTCTTGCCACAAATTTCTCTTTTTCTTGGGGTCAAGTTTGTTGCCAGCCAGAAGAAGCGTTCTGATTTCACTCGCCACTGGTGCTGCAGCTGCAGAGCTGCATGCAACAAAGCTGCAACTACGTTTGCCGTTCAGCTGCTCAGCTGCTCGACTTCTGCCTAATGAGCTTTGGCTTTGGCTTTGGGTCGTTTAATTAAAACCAACATCACAATTAGGCATTTCGCCTGGAGCCATTCCACCTTTTGGGGTCACTTTTCAGTTGGCTAAGGCCGCGATAGCCCGGTTCTCCATACGTGATTATAAATATGAGACCCGACCCACTGGGGATGGCCCACAAAATAGAGCCAGAGCGAAACTTTAACGACGCCTACACGTGTCACCGGACAATGTTATACAATGTTTGAATCGATTTGCAAATTTCAGTCATAAAACAAAGAAGCATTCGGAATCAAGGTGGAAGACACACAAATACATATCTGTCTGAATATCAATCGATCCGAACTGCAGACACTCTAGGAATGCCAATGAAATCTCGATCGATACAATTTGGGGAAATTGAGGATACTGTAATATGATCCATCACTTCCCGATGGATTCATCATAATTTGCAGACATCGAACGTATTGTACGGGCATGTGGCAGACAGATCGAAGCACCTTCTGGCGCTAGACAAACTGGTTCTAATTATGCCAGAGAATAGAGTCCAATGGCTGTGTTTCGGGCCAAAAACAGTTAGCCAAATAAACGTAAACGCTTTTCGGATACGTGATTTGAGAGCAGAATTTCGAAAAAGTGGATCAATGAGCTTGAGTTTTTGGCGCGTTTTCTGAATGCGGACTGGACTGGGACTGCGAGTGGGGCTGGACTGCTGACTCCCAAATGCCGCTGGTGGGTAGCCATCAATTGAATCTCATTAATATGATTACTCATGGCTATTGTATGTAATTTGCAATGTGAAGTGTATGCCAAAATGTACGAGTACGAGTACGGGTACGAGTATATTGGGATGCTACCATAGACAGGCATGGGAAAAGCCCGGATACGCATTTATTTCGAGCTCTGTGATGTCATGGGACTCGGAATCCACATTGTTTTCGAGGCTCTGGTTCTGCAAGTCAGCATCGATCATCGGTGAAGACAGACAGACTCTCCTAAGTGACTCATTGGCCAGTCTCAGATAATTACATAGTATGCCCAGGGCCAGGGCCAGTGCCAGTGCCAGTGCCAGTGCCAAGCGGAGCAGGAACTAAAAACCGAAACTGGCCAAAAGTCAATGCATCTCATACATGAAACACAACTGCGTCTGGTTGGGGGTCTAGCAGGTCTCTGGGCTCTGGGGTATGGGGTCTGAGGTTCTGAGGCCTCATCCTTGGTCGAGCCGCTTCGAGGAATTCACTTGACTTGGCCAGTCTAATGCTGCCAACCAGGAAATGCCAATCAATGAGGAATACATGCGTTCTTGCCCCGTTCCCGTTCCCGATCCCGATCCCGCTCCCGCTCCCAGGCAGCAGCATTGATAGAGAGCGGAGTCTCTGTTGCTGTTGGCTGTTGGCTGTCGCTGTCTCTTGCGCTGCCTCGACAAAACAAATAAATTAAAAATTGCATTAAAATGTAGAAAATGAAAAACGTTGCCTTTTCCAGCTGATTTGAGGTAGGCACACAGTCAGCACAAGGAGAACCACAAGAGAAGGAGGCAGTGTCTCAGTCTCAGTCTCAGCCAAGTCACTGCAAGTGGAGGAGGGAGTTGCAGTTGGAGCTGTAGCTGTAGCTGTAGCTAGAGCTAGAGCTGGAGCTGGGCAGGGTTCATGGCATAGCTGTGCTGTCAACTTGAAATCGCACGTTTTTCTACGCGCTACAAAGTCGCGTCGCGATGCCGATCGAGGAGTTGGGGCCCAGGCAGCGACAGAGGACGGAGGACGGAGGACGTAGGACGGACGCCCTGGCGGACAGGGCAAAATGTGCTAAAATATGCGCAAATAGCAAAAGAGAAGCGGCCTAGTCTGGCCCCGAGTTGGCCTGGACGTGGACGGGGCCTGGGCCTGGGTCTGGGCCTGGCCTGGCCTGCGCATAAAGTCATGGCACTCACACTGGCACTGCAGCTGCGGAGAGCTCATGGAGACGACTCCAACGATTCCAGCGACGCCGTCGTTGCCGCCGTTGCCGTTGCCGCCGCCGCCGCATATGAGTGAGTGTTTTAAATCATGCTGCCTGCCAAAGTCATGATTCATATACCGTTAGTTGCTCATTTCCACACAAATAAATCCCGAAAAGAAAATCCCAGCCAGGCAAAGCCAGGCTAGAGCTAGGCCAGAGCAGACTTCTAGGCCCATTCCCACTTGAGAAATCATCGAACGGCTAGCCGTACGGCGCCCAGAGCAGGTCTCCATCATTGGGATGGACCCGCAGTCCTGCCAGAGATCCTAACAAATTTTCCAAGCCCATTGCAGGTGCTTTATCCAAAGCTGATTCCATTAATCAGATGGAGACTCCGCCGGCTACAAGCTTTCCGACTGGGCCCGAGACCCGCATAAAAGCACTTAATTATGCATAGAGCCAACAGCCAAAGGTATTTCGCTGCTGCTCTTCCTTGGACCGGACCGGTACCGGTACCGGGACCGGGATCGGGGCTTCAATGAGATATTTACACGTGCACGATGGCGATTAAAGTGATGTTCCATCATTAAGAGATGAACGTGAGATTTGGCAGAAAGAAACGGGCTGAAACTATGCTGCCTGCTCCTCCATTGAGAAAACAAATTGTTGTCGTCAGGCGGTTTCACTTTTATTTGGAGTAGCCAGTTTTTATTTTTATTTTTATTTGTTTGGTAATGCCCGAGACCAAATGAAAGGAAAGTGTTCTCCGAGCGAGATATTAAAACGAAATGAAATGAAAACACTGCACACAGAAACGTATTAAAAGGCCGACCCGTGGAAAGTGTTTGGTGGGCTCGGTAAAAGTTATCCATCCCATCCAGGTGTTAGAGCCCCTACAAACATCGTTTGGTCGAAGGTTCTATCTGGAGTTTGTACTCGACCCCACTCCCATTACGGTTAGGGCTGCGTCCAGTGCACTTTACACTTTGGCTCTTGCTCATCGTTAAGACTCACGCGCTGACCACTTCCGAGAATGTTCCGAAAAAAATACCAGATGAAATGGAATGAAATTGAATTTTTCATGGCTGGTCAACTTGGCTATTACGCAGGCAGAAGACAGGCCAACGGCGGGGGGCCGGGAGGCCCCCATTAAAGCCCAACCAGTTTTGGTTCCTATTAAGCGAGGCGGGTTCTTAGAACCCCCTGCCCCTGTCCGACACCGAGCGGCATTTCGGGTAAGAGTTTCCGCATTATGATGTTCGTATAAATAGTTGCCATAACACTCGTCTCATCCAGCACTCGTCGTCGTATACCTAATTAGAAGCGCCCAGAGCGGGGGCCAACGCTCTGACTCAGCCTATCGCAAGTGATGGATCGACTGTCAGAGTGTTAGGGGGAGGAAAACCGCTTTGCCGCCCAACTGGGGGTAACAAACTTTCCTGGGGCCTTTCGGCATATCAAGAAGAAATTCATTTTTGATCTGAAATTTTTAATTCAATTTATTAGCGTCTGAAAATTGGCTTTAAATTGATTTTTCCCTGCCGAAAATTTCCATTCCCCCCCATAGGTAATTGCATAAAGGGGGCTGGGATGTGGATGCGGGTGCAGGTGCGGGGCTATAAATAAATTGACTGCTCGATATATAGATTTTTCGGTTGGCATTTCATATATAAATTATGCAGCGACATTTAAAACACGAATTTTAGCTCTGCCATCAATTTCAATGCCGCATTGTTCGGCCGCTCTGTTCTGACCTGTCCACTGGAAAATGGCAAAACATTTATTTTGCATTTCGAATTCAATTAAAAGGTAAAGTTTTCAGCCAGAAGTGACACTCTACATACACTGCGCTTTGTGGTTCAATCCGCCATTGAGGCACGAACGATCGCAGCACCGGCGGCACGGGATGTGGCAACTTTAAGAGGAACTGCGAAAAAGGGTTGCAAAAAGCCACAGGGCCAGAGCCGGTGCAGAGAGCTGGGGTTGGGGCTGGGGCTGGTGCTGGAAAAGCACTTGAAGGCAATGAAGTCAAGTACGCAAACAATGCAAAAGCGTCGGAATTTCCCCCAACAAGAATATGGGGTAGAATATGACAAGGATGTGCCGGATAGTCAACCTGTGTCCGTGCCTTTGCCCTCTTCAATAATGAGCGCCGTGTCGTTGTGCTCGTCTAAGGATGAAAGCTGCTGCAACTTGGGCGATGCCATGCCATGCCACGCTTTATTACCTCATGAGAGCACAAAGCCCGACTCCGACTCCGACTCTGACTCTGTTTCTGACTCCGACACTGACTCCGTCTTTGTCTGTTGTCAATGTTGTGTCGAGGCACGCACCTTGTTGGCGGTTGCCGGCCCCATCTCCTGCCACTTGCAGCCTGCTTTGATAGCTTCCCTTCTGCATAAATTAGATCTCATCCCCACATTTCATTCCCGGATTCTGCCCTGTCCTGTCCTGTCCTGTTCTGCTTTGCTTTGCTCTGCTCTGCTCTCTCTCTACTTCTGTTTCATTTCGCGACTCAATTTGCTGGCTTTTATTGTTTCAGCGCCGAGCGAATGCATTGCTAAATTATTTATTTATGCAAATTGAAGCAGTTAAGCAGCAGCGCTGCAGCGGGGACAAAAAGTGCAGTCGCACTCCGCCTTGCAATTTGTTTGCTGTCTGATTTATCATTGCATACTTTTACGGGCCGACAGCTTGACGTCTCCATTTCCTCCCAGACCATACCAGACCAGACCAGATTGGACCAATTGGATTTACATACCTGCAACGAAACGAGAAGGGAAAGGCAATCGATTAGCCAAACAGTTGGACTCTCATTATCGTATCGCATTGTTTGTGTGGCCAAGACCATTAGGTGACATTAAGCTGGCCTCAATGGAGGTACGTAATGAAATGTAAATCATGACCAAACAAGCGACCCTACACCCGCCTCAAAAACAAGTAGAAAACAAGAGTCGACTCCCCGAATTTGGGTCAGGCAGCGCGACGAAAACAAATATCAAAATCAAGTTATACTGGAACGCTACTCGACTGGAGACGTATGTCAGAACAGCTGAAAGCCACTAGGAATATTCCGACTATTAGATACCCCCCAAAGAATACACTTCCTTCTGCCCGTTACATGTTCTTTCGAAAACACCATGTACCCTTGTAAGCTACGATTACGGGGTGTAAAGAGCGACCAGAGTCGTGTGTCCAGTACGTCATCGAAGAGTACAAAAGCACGCCGCTTAATATGCGGACATATTAAACGAAACTGATTTATATTTATGCTTATGTTTTTGTATACATTTTACGTTCTACACTCGGAATGTGACTAACCCCTTGGCTCCAAACGGGTCGCTGATTAAACACTTTTGTTGCGCATCCAATTCGCAATGAAAGTTCGTTCGGAATTTGGAATTTATAAACGGATGTTCAGATACAGATAGAGATTCATATTCCGATTCTATGCACCGAATGAAAGTCGAAAAGAAATCGCCATCTGTTTTAGACCCATAAGGAGACCCATTTTATGGACCACTCATCTGATCGATTTCCATATCATCGTTACTGCTTCTCACATCAATTTTCATTCGTTCATTCGCCATATTTCTGCCTGGCTTCAAGTTTCAAGTTTAACTGTAGTTCTCTTTATTGCCTACTTATTTACTCTCCATACAATGGAAATTAATTTCATTCAAGAAACGTAGAAACATCTATCCCCCCTCGTCGCACCTCTCATATCCCCTGCTCGTACTCGTATCTTTCTCTCTGACTTTGGCCTCAGGCAGCTCCGAACTTGTTTTTTTTTCGGGGAATTTCTTTTGTTTTTTTTGCTGATTTCTTTTGACTATTCAGCTCGTGGAATGGCCAGAGCTAGAGCCAGAGACAGAGACAGAGACAGCGGTGTGGCAGGCTGGCGACGACTTTTCGCATATTTTCTCACAAAAGAATTTCTCGATATTCGGCTGATCTTTGTCGCTGATACGATCGCGCGGCGCGTAGAAATGGCCAACTCCGCGCGTCGTTTGATTTGGCCATTTCGGCTGTTGCCGGAGGGCAATTGCAGCCACCACTGAATCGGGCGATTGAATTAATTTATGGGCTTTCGAGTTGGGCAGTGGGTTTTTGATAGTTGTACTGGCTGCTGCTGCCAATTTTTTGGAGCCCCAGCACCGTTGGCTTAATTGTGTTGGCCCCATAACTGTATTGGCTCTCAGGCCCGTTTCGCTAGCGAGCCAGAAACACACTATCTGGCCAGCAGCTAGCTAATAAGCCACAAAATATACCTCACTTTGGCCTCCGCCAATTCAAATTGCACTCAACAAAACAGGGGAATCCGGCTCGGAATCGACCAGCGTTGACACCTTGACCGCATTGATGCTGGCCCTACTCCGATTCCGATTCCGAGCTCGAGTCCATTCCAGCTGGTGCTGGTGCTGGTGCTGGCCTTATGGGCCATTATTCGCGCGCAGTTTCAAATTAAATCAAATGATATTTTCTAGACTTTAAGAGGCATGTCTAAATGGCGGACAGGGCATTACGAGTGTACCTTTACGGGTGCTTTAAATGGCTTAAATTGGTCCGTCCAGACAGGTCCGAGTGGGCTCTTGCTGTCCCTAGCATTGGCAGGGGATCGGGACTCGGGACTCGCCCATCCTTTAGGCCCATAAAATCGTTTTGGCCTAATGGCTCGTTGCATTAACACTTTTGAATCTCTCTGGGCGATGCGATGGCCATTAACAGGCTTTTGGCAAATGCATTTTGCGAGGCCTGATAACAGGCATTACGCATACGACAGGTGCGGAGACCGGGCCCCCGTTCTGCAAAATGGCCATTAAAATCTATGTCGCCGGCCCATTAGCCATTGGCTCTGCTCTCCACTGCTCTCCAAAGCTCTGGTCGACTCGGTTTGCACACTTTTTCTTTCTACCGTCTGGCACTTTCTTTGGCTATTGAACTCGAAAGCATCTATGGCAAACCAGATCGGCGCCCCGAAACCGAGACGAAGACGAAGACCAAGACGGAGGCAGCAGCAACAGCAGCAACAACAATTTGGGTTAGAGAAATTTGCGCCCCACGACACACTTTAAGCCCGAGTCGAGTCGAGTCGAGTCGCGGCAAGTTCTTGTGGCATGTACCATGCTCCCCCGGTTCTAGACCACGATTTAACCTTGGCGCTGTTTGGGCGTAATGCGAGACAAGTGTCGTTTGGTCGCCTCGTCGCTTGGTCGCTTGGTCGTAATGGGCTTAGATGCGCTTACTTTCTTTATGTTGTTGCTTGTGCCTGTGCCTATGCCTGTGCCTGTGCCTGTGCCCCCGGCAACACAGCGGCAGCACAACTACAATGCTAATGCCGCACATAAACCGATTTACTCAATTAAACTTTAAAATCACAAACAGTCTCTGACTGGGGATGATGTTTAGTTTGGTTTGGTTTCGCTTTTGTCTCTGTCTCTGTCTCAAGTGTCTTTTGAATTGTGCGGGTGCCAGAAATTGGCGAGAAAACATTTGGCCAAGGTAAGCTATTGGCCAAAGAAACAAACTGCCAGCGTCAGATTGCTGTTATGGCAGTGTTTTTCGGCTTTGCAAATCTCTTGAACGTGCATTTGCTGCTATCTAAAGCTGTTGCCGATAGCTGTAGGCCCCTTGTGGATCCCCTAATGGATCCAATGCTGAATGACTGTACAGTGTGGAATCTGTGGAAGATCCAACAGATACGACATACATACAATATGCTAAAAATGTTTCCAATTAGCTCGGGAATCTTTATTGCCAAATAAACTGCTTATGAATCCCTGCAGAGCTGCAGCTCTTACTTCATTTTCCTCGCAGGGAAACAGGATTATAGCCATGGCTGTTGTAGATATAAGTGTGTTTTGAGTTCATAGACACATGCCCTAATCGGATTAACTGATAGCCGAGTGTCACAGTTCCTCCGGTAGGATTGGAGTGGCTTTGCAACCTATGGATGTTGGCTGCCGGATGGCAGATGCATGACCCCGCCTCGCCTCATTAGGCTTTCGCACAGCTTTTCACTCAATTAGCGCAGCATATCATTTGCATAACGTGGCTCTAATTAGATTATGTGATGTGATGTGATGTAACGTGGAATCTTCTTCTCTTTTCTGGTCGGTCTGGGTCTGGTCTTTTGCCTAACGGCAGAATGGTAGCCCAACAATGAGACATTAGCATCGGCCAGCCTATCATTATGTAATTTGTCAGGTTCTCAGTCCCAGTCTCCAGAAACAGAAACATCAGGCGGGTCCCATCGGGGCTCCTGCCTTTTTCTCCCTACAGATCTGATCCGCTGATGTGCTGATGTCAGAGCTCAGGTGTGTCCGGGGACCCGCATCATAACTTAAAATAGTAGTAGCCGAGCGCAAAAGTTTCATGACAGCCAATTAAATATTTTAAAGACTTTTTTTCTGCGCATTTCGGATGGAATGGGGATGGGTATGGGTATGGGGATGTGTTTGGGACCTCTCCTCTTCAGTTGCTTTAATCTTTCTTTCTAAAAGACGAAAATTAAAATAAATTAGCATAAAGTTAAAGAATGTTTGCGACTTGCTGCTGGCCTCGCTTGCAGTGGCTTTTAATTGTTATGATAATTCGCGCAGAGCCGAGCCACCGAGGAAGCCCACCTCAGTGGACAAGTGCGTTACTGAAAAGGCATCAAATTATGCCTGGCCTGGCCTGGCCCGGACAAAAGAAAGGCCCAAAGCAGCGGACATTGGCTCAAGCAAACAACAGCAAGCAGAACTCGAATGAAATGAATTCATTTGATACTGAAAGTGACTGTAGAAAGTCGCCTGATCTGCTCTGAACCCGAAACCATGTGCGCGCCACTGCGGTTCATCAAACTTTTGCAGAGCATGAGCATGTGGCATTAAGCATACGCAGAGCTGTCCCAACGATAAGCTCATAAAACTTCTTTCTTTTTTAGCCATCCAGCAACTTTTGCGGCAGCAAAGTGTGCAAGTATCTCCTGGAACGATGAAGATCTAACAAAGTTTCTGTCTCCCAGGTTCCCAGCCTGAGGCGGCGGAAGTGCGGATGGTTAAGCCAAATGGTGGCTTCAATTCCTATTCAATTCCCAACCGCAGCAACCGCACACCTTAAAGTGCCTAAAGACGAGGCATTTATGTCATTATTGACATTGCTTTCCGGCCAAAGCCAAAGCCAAAGCCAGCCCCAAGTCGGAGACATTTCAGGCATTTTTAATTAAAATGCTGCAGCAGATATGCTGCAAAAAATCCAGAAAAATGCTGAAACCACAAAACCAAAAATGCTTAAGGGAATCGGCATGGGAAAGGGCCTCGGCCTGGTGTGGTATGGGGGTTGTGACAGATGTATGTGTGTATATACATATGTACATATGTTTGTGGGGTATGTGGGGTGACCGCAACTACAACTAGATGCTGTATCGGATACTCGTATTTGCTATGTTTCCTGTTGGCTCATCAATAAATCCGTAGCCGTTTTCCTGCTGGCGCCGCTGCAGACAAACTCTGTCAAAATTTGTTCGGAGCTGTACCACAGAAATTGTCTATAAATCACACTATTTCCGTTCATGGCCAAGGGACAGTTTTTGTTTCCCCAAACCAAAAAAGTCAACCAAAACCAAACACCTGCTGCTGCCAGTCCAGTTCAGTCCAGTCCATTCCAGTCACTGGCCATGGCCCTGTCCCTTCAATGTCAGGGTCCCCGTTCGTGAGTCCCTCCCTCGGTCCTGTCTCTGGCCAGCTGCCAATGAAATCTCTGGCAAACCAAATAACACTCAAAGTCAGGTTGGAAATGTTTGCCATCAGCCACCAGAGGGGAAGCAGGAGGAGGCTGCCACAGGGACAGACGGTCACATATTGCGGCAGCGTTTTATTTGCATTTTTTATTGGGCCCCAGGTCCAAGACCAGAGTCAGAGCCAGAGCCAGAGCCAGAGCCAGAACCAGGAACAGGACTCTACGACCAGGAACAGGACCATCGTGTGTAGTTGTAACTACTATAAATATATCGTTTTGAGGCATTTTCTGTGGGTGGAGCGTGGAGGGTGGAGGTGGTGGCGGGCCAGCCGTAGTTTGTATTATTTATGGCTAACTAAAAGCTTTTTCATTCGGGCAATTTTAGTTTTTACGAGTTTGACAAATGTCGCCGCGGAGCGTCCAGGCTCCTCTTTAAAGATTCCCCAACAGATGGTGTGGGCATAAATTCTAATTATGGCTTCTCTCGAAGTTTTGGGCCCAGGACCAAGCCCAAAAGCGCGGAATGGCCTTTCATAAATTAAAACACAGGCAAAAACTATTTTCACAATGCAAATAGCCAAAGGCTGCAGCTGTAGACGGAGCCGTAGACGGTGCCGAGGCGCGTGGCATTTACGCCTGAGCTTGGCCCGTTAGTTGTGCAGCCAGCCGGGGAGCTAGCCATTTGTGAATGAATGAATGAGGCAGCGAATGAATGGTTGCAATTTACAGCAGCAGCAGCAACGCCAGCCGCCGTGGGGCCCCACCAAACCTTCTTTTTTATACCCTCAAAGAGGGTAAGTAGTAAGTGTTTGCAACGCCGAATTGGATGCATTTGTGACGCTATAAAGTGTACTAATTCTTGAGTTTAAACAGCCATCTCCGATATAGCCTGTCCTGCCATAGAAACAATCGTTCGACAAATAATTGAAAAGAATAATCGATCTGCAGAGGGTATTTAGCCTTCGGCTTCCGAAGCGACTAGTGAAATTTCTCGTTTATGAATGAATAACTTTGAGGCCGTTTTAACGCCTGGCTGGCTCCTGCTTCAATTTGGTTGTAAGCAAATTAAGTTTCATTAATTGGCGGCCGTAAAGATTAAAGCGGCTTATGCAGGCAAAGTCACTGCAGTTCCTCGTCCCTTCTGCCTCACCCCTTCCGCCCTTTGCAATTGGCTGAAATGGAGGTCTGGTTTTTGCCCTAGAAAGAGTCAACCAGCCCACTGGGGGAGATCTAATGTTCGGACAACCAGCCCCTGAGTGGAAACGAGTTACGGAAATGAATAATTAGTGAATCAAGTTTAAACAATTGCGCAACACGGCTCACATGTGCATATCCCCAGTTTAAATGGTCCGCAAATTAATTATAATAGTATTGGGCATTAGTCATCCCAAAGTAAGAATATTACTAGAAATCATCTTATGGGGAAATTGCCAATCCAAGAAATGGAATTTATTTGAAATTTACATATGCATTGAAAAACTTTGAAACTTTAAGAAAAATAATCTGCGGCTTGGTCGGAAATAATTTCTAATCATAATTGAATAGAATATTTAAATATAATTTGTATTTTATTTATTTTTGATATTTTCCGTAGTTTTCATGTAATTTAATTAAAATCTGTTTTTTAAATTTAATTTTATCTCTGCAAATATTTATAAAATTACAGCTTTTATATTAGCTTTAACTTTTTATTTAAGCTTTTTGTTTTAATTAAGAATTTTGATAAAGTACTCGAAAACATTTTTAAGTTTTTCTTTGATTTTATATTTTGTATTATATTATTTATGTCAAATTTTTATTATTTCATTAATCAAAAAAAAGATATTTTCATAAAATTGTTCTTTTCGAAAACTAAACTTTGCAAAATTCTTTAAAAAAAATATATATTTATCTAACACAAAAATCACACCAAAGGATAGTTTCCCCGAAACTTGATTTTCAAACAAATTCTAGTACGTTCCATTCCAAGGACCCTTCGGGATTAAAAAACTCACCTTTTTTCACTCAAGTAACAGCACGAATGAACAAATCTTTCGTATAGAACTCTGCGGAGATTCTATGTGTGCACTAGCCACTGGTACTGCGGTTTGTATCTTTGCGTTTGTATCTTTGGGTTTGGTTTTGCAGTCCTTGCACAGTTATCAGATCCTTTAGTTGGTTTTTACACGTTGCTCAACATTTCGCGCACTTTATTTATTTTCTGTGTGTGTTTTGTTCACTTTTCGTTTTGATTGTTAACAATTATTGGGAATAATCCACTGTTCGTTGGCTTGCTTTTGGGGTAAAAAGGCAAAAGAGATTTTACAAGAAGATGCTGCTGGTGCTGCTGATTTTGCGGCTGTTGTGGCTGCTGGTGTGGTACCAACTGGGGGTTCTGTTGGCCGTTCGTTTCGGTTGGCTGGTTGGGGGCACCACCAAGATACAACCACTTCATAAAATTCAAAGAGACTCGGAGCTATTGGGTCCGCGGTGCTTATTTATATAGCCTACGTCGTGCGGCGATTTGAAGAAAATCAAACGAACGAAACGAACAGCAGCAACACCAGCAGCGCAGCAGCAGCAGCAGCAGCAGCAACAGCAGCAGCGAACGCAGAGAGCGACGCGACAGAGAGAGCAAAGAACCTCTCACACAAACACACTCGCACACTCACACACGGAGAAAGAGAGCGCGCTGGCAGCACACTCACTCTCCCAACACTCACACATGCACACAGTCAAATGCTCATCATTGGGATCTCGCGACGCTGACGCTGGGGAGAGAGCAGAGCGCCAAGCCGGCTTTGGGGACAGCGACTGCGACTGCGACGCCACCATGTAACTTTGGCTAACAACTCGACTCTCATCTCTCAGACGAAGACGACGGCGGCGTCGGGAAGTTCTTGGTCTTCGTCTTCGGACTCTTCGGCTTGGTCTTCGTGGTCTTGTCCATGGCCACAAAGAAGAATTCGCGCGGCTCATAATGATGTTTGCGGACGCATGGAAGATGATGATAATGATGATGATAATTATGATGATTATGATGATGATGCTGTGGCAAGAGCATCTTCTTTTGGCCACAAGTCAGTCAGTCAGTTGGCCATCAAGCGGGGTTTTGTGGTCTCTGGCCAAGACATAGCCGAAGCTGAAGATGTTGGTGCTGGTGCTGCTGCTGTTGCTGCTACCTTTACAATAATTTCGTGTACAGGTGTTGGGGTCCAGCGCCGCTTCTAATTAAACAACGCTCATTGTTGCCAACTCCCCGAGACTCGCACGCACTCGACAAACAACGACAAATAAGGCAGAAGATGGTTAACCGGTTTGGGCCAGGTCCATGTCCATTACCCTCGGATTCGGATTCGGATACGGACTTGGACTCAGACTCGGACTCGGACTCTGGGTGTACTATGCGTACTATTGTGCGTGACGCGACTCCCGGCTGATTATTGACCTTTCCTATAATTAAACAAATCCCTCCATTGCCTTCTCCTCCTCGCTGCTTTGGCCTTTTGTTGTTAATTGTTTTTTTTTGTTTTGCGAAATTCTCTTGTTTGATTCCAATTAATTATTTAATTACGCCAGAAGTTGGCAATTTCGCACTTGGCTTTGTCTCTGATTCCCACTCCGGCACTGACTCTGACTCTGACTCTAACTCCTTGCTGGCCATAGAAGTCGCGCGCGCGCTCTCCTCACTCACTCACTCACTGGTAGACCTCAACACGGATTCAATGGGAAGATGCCGGAGCTCTCTGGTGGTGCACGTCCATTACACGACGCGCACGTTTCGCTAATGAACTGAACATTTCCGCTTTGCCGGCATCCTTTGGCCAGTTTCTGGCTGCCGGCTCTGGCTCTAGCTCTGGCTTTGGCTGTCTGCTGGTCCTTTCGGTTTCAGGCAGCATCGGTGGAGGCTGCACTGCGCCGGCGCGTGTCGAACATTTGAGCGTGAAATTTGTCGCATTGCCAGCCAGCAGCAACAATAAAGAAAGAAGCAAAGAACAAAAACCCACCCGCTCCCAGCTTCCCCATACGTTTCCGATGCCAATCCCTATACCAATCCCAATACCCATTCCCAATCCGAATAGCAATCCCAGCAATTGGTGGCTACGTGTTGCCGTTTGTTGCTGTTGCTCTGCTTCTGCTTTTGATTCTGCTGCTGCTGCTTCTTGTTCTGCTGCTGCTGCTGCTGCCGCCTCTGTCTCGTTGTCGTGAAATATTTTTGGCATTTTCGCTTTATACGTGCAAATTTTATGGTAACAATTGGTGTGAATGCCGGACATGCAAAGCACGGGAGAAAGAGAGCGCGCGACAGTGGGAGAGCCTGAGGATGGGGCACATTCTGTGGGTGGTTTGGGACAATTGAGTTGCCGGCTAGCCGGTACAGGGTGCAGCAGACAGAGGACTGAGAGGAAGGTGACAAAAGGTCCTCAAGGGCAAACTCGAAACTTGGTTCATTGAGAATCTTCTTGACGCTTTCTCATTGAAATTTACCGAACAAGCTCTGAGTGGTAAAGAAATTTCCGCACCACAATCGGGATTTTTTGTCTTGCCTGGCGTGAATCATGATTCATGATTAAGAATTTCCTGAATTCGAGTGTCATTCGATTCCATTAAGAAATAACGTAATAGCATCATGAAAACAAGAGATTTAATTTCTTTTCCAGAGAATTATTTTTGAAATACCAAAAAGAACCTTTCGAGCTATGGAGGAGGAGTCTACGCATTACCAATCTTTTAAAGGTAACACTGTCTAGAGATCTCAAGCAGCCGCACCGCATCCCTGGTTCAAGTGAATTCCGTATAATTCCGAGTATAATCCATAAGATTTTGGGTTTTCCCAGTGAATTCTCCTCTCAGACAAGCACACCCTGTTGCAACGCAAGTTTCGGTGGTCAATGGCACTAGCCCAACCACAGAGACAACCCTCGCTAAGTGCCATCCATCACAGTGCCAGAGCAGGACCAAGAGCAAAACCAGAACCAGAACCAGAACCAGGACAACCAGGGCAAACGCTTGAGTAAATAAATAGCCAGCGACAGTTCCGTTTTTGCTGCTGTTCGGTTTCGGCCTGGCCGAGAGCAAGTGAATCGTTGGAGGCAAATGCCAAGCGACAATGTCGAGTGATTTCCATTGTGTGATGTGACAGGTGTCACGCCGCGTGGACAGGTGGGTGGACAAGGACAGCCAACAGCCAACAGAAAACAGGAACGGGAATGGGATCAAGATTGGTTCTGGGTCTGGGTCTGCGACCAGTATAGGAACAGGAACGGGCCAAAGCCAAGACGAGTGGCTGCGAGTCAAGTCGAGAAGAGGCTTCATGACCAATTAGCCTTGTTAGCGGGATAAACTGTGGGCATTGGGCCATGCCGCACTAACGGTATCAGTCAGCAGCGACACACATGTCTTCTGTCCCTCTCTGCGTCGTCTGCCCCCTCCGCCTCTTCCACCGCCTTTGTCCCTGTATCTCCGGCTCGCTGTGTGTGTCAGTGGCAACAATTCCAAAGGAATGACAGTCCACGCACGCCTGAGTTCAATTGATTTAACATGAAAGTGTAGCTTGGTAAATTGATTCCCAGAAAATGTTTAACTTTGGCATATTCTCCGCCATCGACATGGCCAATTGCTGGACTCCATCGCACTCGCAGTCGCAGTCATCAAAGTTTTATGCTGTATGTCCAGGGAAGGGGCCGGGCAATGCGTCTGTACATATATCTCTCCAGTCCCCAACTCCACCTCCAACTCCTCTCTAGTATCAGTATTTTGTTGCTACATGTATCTATAGCTATATCTGGCCGTAACGAATTGCGTCTGTTTCGGTTGTTGTTTGCCAAAAAGTATAAAGTATCTTTGGCCATCGTTCTGTGCATATCTGTGCCCCTTGTTGTTTGGTTCGGGTTCCATTTTGCAACCCTCGAGATACGGGTTCGCCGTCGTCGCCTTCCAGCGAGGGTGATGACTGATGATGCTGTCGCGTCTACAATATTTTCCGTCTCGGTTTTGGTCTTGGGCTTGGTCCTGGCCTCGTCCTGGCGTCTGCCACTTTTTTTGTTGTCTACTTTTCGGGCGCTTTAAAAGTTCATTTGCACTGTCTCCACTCCACTCCACTCTCTCCTGTCTGCCCTTTCGCGCAGCGATTCCCTTTGCAAATTAAATAATAGGCTTATGGTGGCTTAGTGTCGCAATTGTTGTTGCTGTGGCTGTTGCTGGTTGCTGGTGTCTCGTTTAGCATGCCATAAAGGCAAACATTTTTAATAATATTTATTGCCAGGCCATTCATGTGTCTTTAATGTGCCCCAGACAAGAACGCAGCTCGTGCATAACAAGAGGCTTGTCATTGTCTTTGTTGTTGCTGGGAGTTTTGTGTTGTCGTGTTGCCCCAAACCACGCTTCATCTAACTTTGCCTACGCCAACTGCATTGCTTATGAGGGCTCCATCTAGCGCCTATGCGAATTCAATCAAGTCATCAGCCTGACCCTCGCCCCCGACCATGTCCTACAGTCCAGGCCAGACCGGGCCGACCCTGTTATTGCAGACTATCCAGAGTTGCCCTTACAAGTGATTCGTGTTTAAGATCGTTCAAACGACAAAAAGTTAAGTGCAGGGAATTTCTTTAATTTCAGTGAAACACTTTAAGAATATTCTTTACGTTTTGGGGGGATACTCGTATCTTATAATATTTTCAACTGCAATTTAGTCTAATATATATATATCCGGCATCCTGACAGTTAATCTTTCAACTATCTCTTCTTTATTGTTAATAATTTTAGCATTTTAAAATTCGCAGGCTATTCGAAATAGTTTGGAATCATTAAATTTCGAACGATGTTTCTATACAGTAAGTTAATTTCTTCTAGAGAAAGGACTTTCAAAGAAAATTTAACTCTAAGTTTGAGGAGTTTCTTCCAATATTTATGATCTATGCTCTGACACAAGATATATTGATTTTCTTCTCCTAAGAATCTGTTTATCAAACTATCTATAGTAAATGGTGATGATTCTGAAATACTTTGATCCACTAAAACATATGTAAATACAAAATGAATTAATTTAAACCGAATTTTGTTTGGTTTTCGTCCGTATTTTGGTCACGTGATCGGCTCTTGTCCGGCCGCAGTCCAGCACCCCAGACGAGACACTAACAATTACGGTTAGGTGCCTTTCCCATGCCCAAGTGCCCATAATGCCATTCATGAATCATTCCGGGCCTATGCTCGCTTATGGAAAATCAAACGCTTTTCCACAATGATTTCTTGTTTTCGCTGCGATTCGCACACGTTTTGGCGCCATTGCCATTTGTTGTTGGCGCCTCGAATGTGCCACGAATTAGCAAGAGTGATCGGATAAGCAAATTACAAATTGCAACTGCAACTGCAACAGTAACAACTGCAACAACAATTGCGGGCAATGCTGGCTGCATATGGAATGAGCCGGGGCTCACTGAGTCTTGGGCTTTTTGTTGTTTAATGAATGGCTCGAGATAGTTCTGTTCTATTCAGTTTGGTTTGAGATATATTTACTCTGTAAAGGACTTGGCCCTGAAGTCGGCGCCAGGAAAGCTCCTCCTCCTGCTCATGCATATGCAGGCCCATATATCATTCTGCATGGTACTCGTGTATGCATATGCAAATACCTGACTGGCATTTGTCACACAGAAACCTCCTCTGTGTCTCTCTCTCTGCTCCTTTTCCCAGATGGAAATGGAGTTGGAGTTACTGTTGCTTTCGGGTTGTTAAAATGGCACCACGCCTTGCCCTGCAAATCAGATTTTTAAGTGCCCGATTTTACTGTAGTTTAACCAAATTAAACAAGCCATTTTATGGAGCATAAATCTGAGAACAGCCGCCAGCCAAACGCCAGACCCAGCATCACAGCGACAGCAACAGCGTCAGCGACAAAAAATTAGCATCTTTGATTTCCACACCATATACTCGGACTACATACATATATATATATATATCTACGAGTATCTGTTTGTGACTCTGGTCCGTCTTGACCCAATTAATTTGGGTGAGTAACTCATAAAAACGACATGCGATTGCTTATCAGCCTCGGCACAGACCACGACGACCCTTTTGGTATTTGCTTTCTCTCTGGAGAAGTCGGACCATTCTTCTGGATGTTGTTGGATGTTGGGACTTGGAATTAAAATCACTGTAGATACATTTACGCACACATACACAAGTACACAGATACATAATTGCAGCAGGGAATCATCTACTCGAATTGTAGTTTGTTTTATTCTCTCTCTCTCTATCTCTCTCTCTTGACGCGTAATAAGCTTCGGCCATTATTTGCACAGTGGGTGTGGAATGAAGCGGCGTTCGGATTTGGTTTGGGATGGGGATTGAGACCGGGAGGGTGGACAAGTAGAACAATCAGAACTAAAACTGCGGAAATTGCTAGAATAAATAGAAGAAAAAGAAAACAGAACCAGAGCGCCGAACCGAAAGCCGGCCGAAAACGGCTTCAGATGGAATCATTTCGGCCTTATTTGATAATCTTTAATAATATTCTCACGCTCTTTATACGGCTCGTTGACTCCCAGTCGGTGGTAGATGCAAGCCCAGCGATAATGGGCAAGCGAGGTGTTAAGGCGCGACAGCAGAAAAAGACCATCAAAAAATAATAGTAATAAATAATAAAAAGAGCGCGCGAAAAAAATCGCACACAAAACGCCTCAGAAGCGCGCTCGGGCACGTTTTTAGCGGCGGAGCAGGAGGCTGCAGCAACAAATTGTGTAATGAAAGCGGCACCATAACAATTACACTGTGCCGCACGGTTGGGGGTCGAATGCAAATTGCAACATATCTGGACAGCAGCAGGCTTTCGTGGGTGGCTATCTAGGTTTTCAGGGTCAAGTTTGGGGACTCAGATCTCTTTCAAATTACTCCCCAATCAAATCAAACTCAAATCCAGTCCGATCCGATCGGAAAGGGCCAAAAGCGGAGCAACTGTAAACTGGCTTTGTTGGATTGATGATTGATGATCGTCGCGTGTCTTGCACTGGACAATGGGCCGAGTGGATTATTATAAGCTTGTAAATTTTGTCCCCTTTCGATTTCGACGCATTCGCCTAACGGCCAGGCGATTTTTTGTTCAAACATTCAGCTTATTGTTAAACGATTTAACACTTTTCGGTGTATTTTTATGCTTGGCACCTGATCGAGACACTGGACACCGAGCCCTCTGGCAAAGCTGGCTATTTGCCTAACAATTAGAAGTTATTTAGCCAATTCATTGTCTGTTTTTTTGTTGTTTTTTTGGGCACTGCAGTCGCATGAATTTTAATTTTATGCAAACATTTGTCAAAGGCCAACAAACAAATGACTCCATTCCGCTGTGCCCGCTACCCGGCGGGACTTCCTCTCCACGATTAGGCCAAGACAAGTTCGTGTTCGACTCTAAATTGGCATTAATAATTGGCAGCAAAGTTGTTTGCATTATGCATGCTAAAAATGTACTCAAGGCCGACACGCACTCGCATAATCATCAGTGCCCCCGGTCCTGTCAAAAATAGCATTCCCTCTTGTCATCCCTCCAAAAAAAGAAACAACAGTTAACCAGATCCTTAATCAACCTGCAGAGTTAATTAAATTTACATTAATTTCGCAGTGCTAACGATGTCAGCATCGGAGTCAAGTAAATATAATTTACAGAGGGATTGTCTCGTTAAAGTCAACGAGGAGCACAGCAGAGGAGCGCCTCTGTGGACTCGACAAATATGTGTGCAGACAAAAATTGACAGTTTGCCAAAAAATATGAAAAAGTTATCAGAACAGAGCTGTCAGGGATGCAGCAAACAGAATCAATTTCAAGACAAAATCATGTGCGAGACAGCCAGTTGGTGAATACTCTACAAATAAATTTTGTGAAATTGTGCATATATAATCAGTGACTCAGGAATATCAACAGCAAGCTGAAGAAGTAACTCGCTTAAATGCAAATAAGTTATGGGTAAAAGTCAACCAAAAATCTCTGCGCCTGGGTAATCCCACTTAAGATGACTTTGAATGTCTGTCATGATTGGGAACTCCCATTCAAATCATCACCATCCTCGACAAGCGTGGTGTCTTAAGTGTTAACTTAAAGATTTCTACAAATCATGCTGGCTATGTAATCTCCATTAGCGACAATGACCTATTCAAAATATATAATTATGTACCGAT